>OX297853.1:63799366-65117524 GCA_946477585.1 Cheilosia urbana | reverse complement strand
TCAGGAATCTCAACAAAATGAAACTCCTGCTACACCTCAACCGTCCTGCTCTACATCATCGCCTGTCTACCCTTTGATTAATAACCACTCGATCGATATTGGCTTCTCTAAGCAAACAATCCTACCCACCATATTGGCTACGGTTCAAGATATTCAGGGCAATCCAATAAGTTGTAGGGTACTACTTGATTCTGGGTCCCAAGTCTCCTTCGTTGTCGAATCCTTTGCTCAGAGGTTAGGACTTCCTCGTAAACACGCTCGAATACCCATTCTTGGAGTGTCATCAACAGACGCAGGCCAAACTAGGGGTTGCATTGTAATGAAACTCTGCTCTCGCATTAACCAAACTCATCTTATCGTTGACGCATTTGTTCGGAACAAGTTGACTTCCAATCTTCCGTCTCAGTCCCTGGATATAACCGCGTGGTCCCACATTCGAAACCTGGAACTAGCAGATCCCGGATTTAATGTACCTAGTCCAGTCGACGTACTGCTCGGAGCAGACAAACTATGGAGCGTGCTCAAGGGGGATCAAATTCATGGGCCAAGAGGGTTACCCATAGCCCAGGATACGTCATTTGGGTGGGTTGTAACAGGGGAGCTGTTAGACAACCAACATTCGCATCACATCTCCATCTCATCGCTTCACACCACATTGGACGTTGATGTGCTATTGCAACGATTCTGGGAACTTGATAATGTAACACCCCCTCCTGACGAATCGTTTAGTAATGATGAAGCTGAGCAACATTTTCGTAAAACATTCTCGCGTTCATCGGATGGAAGATATGTCGTTCAATTGCCGTTCAACACTCCATCACCGGTATTCGGTCAAACTCGCGATTTCGCGGTTCGTCGCTTAACATCAATGGAACGTCGCTTCCAACGTGATACAAATCTGCGCAACATGTATATTACATTCATGCAAGATTATATTCGTCTTGGTCATATGGTTCGCATACCATCTTCTGAACTAGATACCAACCCCGGGAAGCAATTTTACCTTCCCCACCATGCTGTTTTGAAACCGGACAGCATTACGACCAAATTACGTGTCGTGTTCGATGGGTCAGCTAGAGATTCATTTGGCAATTCGCTTAACAGCAAGCTGCTCGTTGGCCCTCCAATTCAGAGAGATTTGGTTGGTGTGTGTTTGCGTTTCCGTCAGCACAAATATGTCTTTACGGCTGACGTTGTTAAAATGTTCCGCCAAATTTGGGTTGATGACAATCACACAGACTATCAGCGGATAGTTTGGCGTAAAAATCCATCTGATGAAATCAGCCATTTCAGACTACGCACCGTCACATATGGTACGGCATCGGCACCATTTTTATCTGTTCGCGTGCTGAAACAGATCGCCATTGATTATCAAGGCCAATATCCAAACGCCGCTCGTGTCCTGTCTACAGATGTTTACGTAGACGACATCATGACCGGTGCGAACTCATCGGAAGAGCTGATTAGTCTACAATCGGAATTGGTTCAACTCTTATCCCTCGCGAAGCTCGAACTCCGAAAGTGGAACTCGAATTGTTGGCCCTTACTTGCTCGTTTACCCAAAGAAGATTGCGAGTTCTCTTGGTTTGATACCGAACGTTCAAAGTCGTTGATCAAAGTTCTCGGTATGCACTGGAGTCCCACTTCAGATGAATTTTCGTTTCGGATGGCGGACTCACGGCTTTGTACTTCACCAACCCGACGAACCTTGCTGTCGGAGATCGCTCGGATTTTCGACCCATTAGGATTCTTATCACCATCGGTTATTCTCTTCAAGTTGTTATTTCAGGAACTTTGGTCTTCGGAACTAAAGCTCAGTTGGGATGATCCCTTGCCATCTACTTTGGCTGATCGGTGGACTAGCTACCAACGGGAACTTCACTTCTTTGAGCAAATACGGATTGCTAGACATGTCCTCTCGCCATTTGAGGATGTCGAGCTGCATGGATTCTCGGATGCTTCTTCGTTGGCCTACGCTGCGGTAGTTTACGCTCGTTGCAAAATCGCAGAGAATGAGTTTAAGGTTGTTCTAGTTGCAGCCAAGACGAAGGTAGCACCATTAAAACCTGTCTCCATTCCTCGGCTCGAACTCTGTGGAGCGCTTCTTCTTTGTCGTGTCATTAATCTTATCCAAACTTCCATCCCATCAAACTCGAAGGTCGTCGCTTGGTGCGATTCAGAAATTGTTCTTCATTGGTTATCCTCACCGCCTCGTCGTTGGACTACGTTCGTCGCAAATCGTACAGCTGCAATTCTTGAACAGATTCCGCGATATGCTTGGAACTATATTGCTTCAGAATCTAATCCCGCAGATTGTGCATCACGCGGCGTGCTACCATCAAACCTCATCAATCATCATCTCTGGTGGACCGGTCCATCCTGGCTATCGCTGTCACAAGAATTTTGGCCAGAATCAAAGTTCTCCGTGCCACAACCAGATCCGCGAGTGATCGCCACAGAAGAAACACAAGCGCCCAAGCAAGTCTTAACATCATCGACTCACACGGATGTCATCAACAGCCTTATCGTCAAAATCTCATCGTGGTCTCGGTTGCTTAGAATTTTCGCGTATTGCATGCGGTTCGTTAATCATTGTCGTCCTTGTCATATCGCAACCATCCCTCGGGGGCGAGGTATTTCGCTAACCGAACTTAAAACTGCAAGACTCTACATTCTAAAATATGTGCAACAACAAACATTCGGGAGTGAAATTCGCGGTCTTATGAACAATCGGGGTATACCAAGCAAGTCCAAACTCATTCGATACTACCCATTCGTTGATAATGATGGACTCTTGCGCGTTGGCGGGCGTATTAAGAACTCTGATGTGTCCTATAATATAAAACATCCTATTATACTCCCTAACACATATGTTTCTTCTCTTATAGCCACAGACATTCACACAAATCATCTCCATCCAGGTGTTTCAGAGACAGTCGCCATCGTTCGCCAACAATATTGGATACTGGGGAGTCGCAATCTAATTCGGAAAATCGTGCACACATGTAAACCATGCTTTCTGCAGCGAAGGGCCACCAGCTCACAACTCATGGGTGATTTGCCGCAGCCCCGTGTCCAACAAAGCCGCCCATTTGCCAACACTGGGTGCGATTACGCTGGACCATTCACCATCAAGCTATCGAGAGGTCGCAAGCCTAGGCTAGCTAAAGCCTACCTGGCACTGTTTGTGTGCATGTCCACCAAGGCTATTCACCTAGAATTGGTAAGTGACCTAACGACTGACGCCTTTTTAGCAGCCTTCCGCCGGTTCGTGTCTCGACGTGGAAAATGTTCCAATGTCTACACAGACAACGGAACAAATTTTCAAGGAGCTCGTCGTTGTCTCAATGACATGCAGAAATTGGTGATGTCACAAACCCACAACGATGATATTTCCGCTGCACTTGCACTTGATGGAGTTGAATGGCACTTCATTCCCCCGTCGGCCCCACATTTTGGTGGATTATGGGAGTCCGGGGTGAAGTCAGTTAAGCTGCACTTACGCCGGGTTATCGGATCCAATATCCTAACATTCGAGGATTTGTATACTGTACTCACTCAAATTGAATCAATTTTAAACTCACGTCCTCTTTGTGTATTATCAGATGAAGATTGTAACCCGTTAACACCAGCGCATTTTCTTATAGGTGAACCGTTTACCGCTGTTCCAGAACCTAGTTATCTCGAGACATCACCTAATCGCTTATCACACTATAACCACCTGCAATCAATGGTCCAAGGATTTTGGAAACGCTGGCAAGCTGAGTATATTACAACTCTTCAAGAACGTCCGAAATGGAAAACACCTAAGGTCGCGTTGAAGGTCGGCGACATAGTGGTAATGAAGGAACCAAACCTTCCGACCAATAAATGGCTTCTTGGTAGAATTGTTGCTACTCATCCAGGCTCTGATAACCACGTCCGAGTTGCAACAGTACGGACAACTCGGGGCAACTTTACTCGTCCTATCACCAAGCTGGCAGTATTACCCTCATCGTCCTGAAACTCGTTCCAGGGGGGCCGGGATGTTTAGGAATAAATTGTTATAATTGGTTTAAATTGTTATCATTGTTTATATTGTTTATTCATTTATTGTTAATTTATCGTTCAAATGTTGTACCTTAAATTCTCTGACTCACTGTATTTGTTCAGTGAAAAGTTCTTGTGCCGGTTGGTCGCAACAACAATTCACCTGCTAACATGTTATGCTCTAAGTGTAAGAGATAACAATCGTTGGTGTTGTTATTGCAAATAACATGATATTTGTTACACACTTTTATATTTATGCTGCATTGCGAATTCTAAAGCGACTTCTCGTTCACTTGGATTTAGCTCTCAGCCGGAACAACAAGAAGCATTATTTGGTAATAAATTTAAGTGTTGGGTTATACGCTGCGTTCTTCTTCTTTTTTTTGTTGTCGTTCTATTTTCCTTGCAATTCCCTTGAAGGCTATCTACTGTCGGCAGGAAAATCAACAAATTCATCGATTCATACACAGGTAGCATCGTCTTTATCTTCTGTGGGGGCGTGAGCGCATATCAGGCTGATGTTGGCGAATTTAGCCTTGATGCGGATAGTTGTAAGGCGTTCACTAACGTGTCGAAAGCTCAAGACTTCTTGCCTAAGTCTGCCGCTTACAACAAATCCGCATCCAAATAGACGCTGCTTTTGTTCTCTGTAGCAGTCACCGTAGTAAATATCACAGTTTTTCATCCTCCTTTTGCCCGGCCCATCCCACCGCACTTCCTGGATGGCGGTGATACCTGCTTTGTAGCAGTCTAGGGCCTCCGCTAGTTGTTCGGCTGCACGCGGTCTGTTCAGAGTTCGAACATTCCACGTGCAGATCCGAACGTCATTGTCCTTTTTTCGTTTTGCAGGGTCGTCAACAGTGAATCCGTCCTTATCCGAGGCTTTTGGTTGCTTCGCAACAATTCTTTTTTTTCCGTGGTAGGGTCGTTAACCCCACGCACAACCCCCAACCTGGAGGACCAGGCCCTTTCTGTAACCCCTTGGGCAAAAGGACTGGCATCACATTGTACAATAAACGGTCTGTCAAAGTCCGGGTTGGAAAGGAATGGAGCGGAGGATAGTCTCTCCTTCAATTCATCAAATGATTTTTGCGCGTCATTTGTCCAGTTGAATTTTTTGGATGTCTTTAAAAGGTCGGTAAGAGGTGTAGAAATGGTAGCAAAGTTAGCTATAAACCGCCGGTACCATCCAGCCATTCCAAGAAATCTTCTGAGCTGCCGCACAGATTTTGGAGCTGGGTATTCGGTTATAGCTGAGATTTTCCCGGGATCGATTTGTAAGGATCCGTTCCCAACGATATATCCCAAATAACTAACTTGCTTCAAACAGAATTTACTTTTTCTGATATTAATCGTAAGACCAGCTTTTCGAACATGCATTGCCACTTCGTAGAGAAGTTTAATATGGGACTCGAAATCGACGGAAACCAACAAAAGATCATCGAGGTACACGAAAACTCGCTCTCTTACAGTATGTGGGATGACCTTATCCATAAGCCTGCACATTGACTGTGGCGCATTGCAAAGCCCAAACGGCATTACAGTAAACTGATATAGAGGTCGGTTTGGTACTGTAAACGCCGTCTTTTCGCGAGAATTCACCTCCAGCGGGATTTGCCAGAAAGCATCTTTTAAATCTAAGCTGGAGATGAACTCCGCTCTGGGCAGCCTGCTTAAAATCCCCTCAATGTGAGGTAACGGATAGGCATCCTTAACTGTAAGAGAGTTAACCTTACGTGAGTCTAGACATAGTCGTACCTTACCTGGCTTGCGCACCAGCACAACAGGCGATGACCAGGAACTATGCGACTCCTCGATAACACCTAATGCAAGCATTCTATCGATTTCTTCACCCACCAATTTCTCTACTGCGGGAGATATGGGGAAATGCCGCTGTTTAATTCGTTTGGCACCATTTACATCGATAGAATGTTCGATAAGTGAGGTTTTACCTAGTCCTTCTTCCTCAAAAGATGGAAACGATTGGATTGCAGATTGAAGTTTGCGTTTTTGAGTGGTGGTCAAAGAATGTTCATTCGGGTCAGTTACACTATCGTCTATTTCACTGATAATTCCAGGAGCCAATTGGAAAGTTCTCCAAAAATCGATTCCAAGATATAGATCTTGGGAAAGGTTTGGAATTATATAAATTTCTAACGGATGAGTAACTTCGCGAAACGTTACATCTACCACTAAACTCCCCACAACATTTTGCGGTTTACCATCTGCAGTTCTCACAAAGCTATTAAATTTCTTTATTTTAATGTCAGAGCCAAGAAAATGATCGGCTGCGGACGAACCCAAACAGCTGATTGTGGCTCCACTGTCCAGCAGCCCTAAAAAGTTTTTACCGAGAATAGTAACTGAGGCATAAGGTCTAAGGTCGTTTGGACTCGAAACAATGGATGAAATAAGCTTTTTCCGATTTAACTTTACTTTATGCCAAAAGTTACGTATACGCCTAGTTGACCGACGAACTGGTTTACTTTTGTCTTGGGCGAAAATGATTGATCTAAGTTTGTTGTAATGTTTCCGTCTGATATGATATGGAATGATTTGAAATAATTCATTATCCGATCTTTTGTGATCCATTTGATCTTCAGGTTTCCTTATTAAAAGCGATTGTTGTGTGGATTGCGGCTCGGATGTCCCCTGGTGTTGTTGGAGGCATCCACCCTCAAGTTTCCCGAAGGCGAGCAATTACGACAATTCGGTTTGAAAACTGAAACTGCACCACAACCGTAGCAGAAAATACGTCTGTTCTTCACACAATCAACGTATTTGTGGCCTATGCCGTCGCAATTCCAGCATTGGATTGCATTCCCTGAAGTAGGTATAGTTACATCGCTCTGAAGCGCTATTTCCTCTACAGGAATAGAAGTCAGATTATCTTCAATTTCAGAAATGAAACGCCTTTGTTGAAAATTTCGGTTTGGAACCAAATTTTGATTAACGTTCTGGAAAAAGGTTTCACGTTTACGACACTCTTTTCGCAATTGCGAGACTGAGGTTATGTCCAGATGCAGTAATCCTAAGCGAACATTAGGCTGAAGATTACGAAGAATTATTTCTATTATCTCTTCTTCAGATAAAGAAGAGCGTAAACGATCAGACAATAGCATTATTTCATCAAGGTACTCATCAAAAGATTCCTTGTCTTTTTGCTTTCGATTACGTATCAACTCTTTTATGTCAAAATCAGTTCGGTAGTCTTTAAAACTCCGTTTGAGTTCGGTACAAAGAGAAACCCAATCTAGTGAACCAACACTGCGATCGTAACGCCAGAACCAAGTTTTGGCTTTCCCATCAAACAGGATATGCACATTATGACATAGAGCTTCGAAATTAACACTAAGGGATTGTGTGGTCAGGGCATTCACCCTGTAGATAAACTCATCAACTGGTAAAGTGTCAACAGAACCATCAAATTTTAATCGCCAATTGAGAATAATGTTCGATACTTTTTCAGGTTTAATCGCAGATGACTGAGTAGATATATTAGATAAATGACTTTCTGTAATGAGCTGATGACTTGAATTCTCCTGCTCATGATCATGTCTACTTGGGGGTGCTTCCAAGGTTACTGCCTGCTGAACGACAGGTGAATTCGGACGAGCATTGTTCAAATTCATGTTATTAAAGAACGTTTGTAAAGACTCTGTAACTGTTCCATCTACTATATTACGAATGCTGCTTAGAGTCTGTGTTTGAAAGGTATGCAATGAATTATCAATCATACTTTGAACACGACTTTGGTCTAAATGCACAAATGCACTAGCCGGAGCATTAGAATTTCTATGCTGTTGTCCTGGCCTTGGTGAGGGAGAATAATTACTTGGACCCTGCATTGACCAATCAAGTACGTTAAAGCGAGCGGTTTTTGGTCGCGTCCTTGGACCTCCTTTTGGCTTAGAAATAGCACCTCCAGAAGTACCTTGAGTAAGTTTAGTCTGAGAGCGTGTGGAATCGTTTAAATTTGAACTAGGTCCTGAAGCCAAGTCACTAAATTGACAGGAAGTATTACATGTCGGACAAGTAGATTTATTTTTAAACCATGAAGACATGCACTCATTGTGAAACCTATGGTTGCAATGAGTTATTGACATATTGTTTGGGTCTAAAATGCTTGTATTACAAATAGCACATCGCTCTTCCTCAGCTACAGCTTGAGCAATATTTTCATTACTATGATTAACCGGCATATTCGATATAGAAAATTAAAATGAAATATAAAAAAAAAATCGTAATTAAACCGATATAATATGTAGATTTCGAAAATAGAAAAATCTATGAAGATAATTAAATTATTATTTGTATTAATAACCTATTAACATAGTTTGATTATTTGGCTGATATAAATGATTCCGTTATGATGAGGAGTGATACAACTATATTTAAGGTATGAATAGAGTTGGGTTCATGTATTTAATATGTAAAAATTAAGAAAAACAACGAAGGTAATCTGTAAAAGCTCAAAAGAAATGTTATAGGTGAACATCGAAAATAATTCCAATGAAAACTTCCATATAACAGTTATTCATTTGAATGAATTACGGTATGTAACCTAAAATCTGCAAACTGCATATGGTTAGCGCAATTTTAATAAATCTAGAAGCTACTACTCCACTGCACAAAATTTCCGATTCGAAACTAGAAAATATAGGTTTACTAACTGCAAAGATGAATTATGTAATCCGATGCTATATTTTTCTAGGTGGACAAGCTACCAGACGATTGAAATCCAATATACTTGTATTTCCAAAAACTAGACAAAACTGCATGTAAAATTTAGAAAAATAACAAGTAGAATTAAAAAATAAGTAATGTATTTATGTTGTAAGAGTCTCACAACCTAAGCTGCGGCTCCACCGGTTTGGGCGCCAAATTAATGTAATGACCCTAAGGGAGACGGATAGGAAGATGCGGTGTGCACGCCTAGCTATGCTCTGATGCCAGCTCGTCGTATGGGGGGGGGGGGTTCTTGCATCCTTTCACCGACCTCACATCACACTAATTAATCATTGCGTGCACTATTAACTTGAAAGCGAATCGAAGCAAAAAGAATATTATTTTTATTAAATGTAACCCGAAAAAAACTGTAAATTAGAAAATTATCCGATGAATCCAGCTCTGTTCTGAGAACTCTGATGAATTTGTTCTCAGACCTAGCCCTCCCAACCATGGGCTAAAAGATTACGTAGCCCATTTGTGTATCACTCCCACTCGTATCAGATTAGAATCAATTTACATCAGCCAAATCAAACACTAGCTTTAGCACTTAAACATTATTTATTCATTGTTACTTATTCAAAAATCAAAATTATTACGGTAAACTTCATTATTAACGTTTCCAGAGACAAAAGGAAACTTCATATGTATGTATGTATTTATATAAGATATATAGCTAAATATATAAATAGCTATTAGCTATTTCTTTTTAATTTAGGAGTTATAATGTAAGTAGGTAGTGGATCTAAGGTAGTGTTTCATTAATTTATATTATTATTTTTTTTTTTTTTTTTTTTTACTTCAGAATTAAGATATATATAAGTTATTATTAAGTAGATAAAGGTAGATAGGAATCATATGTATATATAAAGAAAAATAAAAGATCTTACGCTCGGCAGGCCTGACGATGACGACGATTGTGGAGTATTTGATGAACGGAATCCTTTAACTTATTTATTATTATTTTCATATCACCTTAGGTACACTATCATAGGTATATTATGTAATTGTTCCACTTTTCTTGTTATAAAAATTTAGCGATATAACTATTTATTTATTTATTTTTTTTTCTTTAACACAATCAATACATCTAACTATACATATACGAAGGTATATGGGATATGCTTAAACACTAGAAATTACTTTTCTTCACGAAATCAAAAATAAAAATTAAATTTATGCTGCTAAACATGCTACTTGGACGGCACAACACAAAGCGACGTAGGAGACACGGCGATGACACGGGAACTGAGGAATGACGATGCGTACAAGCGTGGGAGATTTACGAAGAAATCGAAAATCGAATAGCGGGATAACGCGGTAAACCAAATGGTTTGGATAGTAGGTCGCATCTATGTTCGTACGGTTTTTCCTTTCTTCTTTTTGGGTCGATTCTGGTCAGCACGAGTGGTTCGATGGGCAACTTAATAGCAGGACAAATTCATGAGGGGAAATCGGTGATAGCAATTATGAAGCGGTTAATTTGCTCACTGGACACTTTGATGTTTTTTTTCTTGATTTTCTCGCGATTTTGAACCGATCGAGGAAATTATGCAATTGTCTTTTATTTTCGGACGACGAGTGCCTTTATATTTTCACACTTTTTTTTTCTTTTTATTTTTATTGACGTAACCAATTTTTTTGGTTTTAAGTTTCTTGAGAGTTACTTTTTATATTAATTTTAACTTTATATTAGAAACACTATCTTTTATTTGTGCACATTTACTAGTAGGCACGTATAGGTTTTCTTTGGAGTATCGCTCGGAAGGTGTTACTCGGTCCAGTCTCAATCCCGCAAAAAAAAAAAAAAAGAGAAACGGATCTCGTGGACATCGAGCAAGATGGCCCCTCTTTGGTCCCAATCAAAAAAAAATAAAAAAAAGATGGAAGCATTTCCGAGTACACTGTACTATGGTTTTTGGTGTACTAAAACTTGGGGACATTTTATTCTGTTCCATGTGAACATGACTCCACTCTCATGACGTAATCATGTAACCATCACATACTTTCAAATAATTTAGGTATTGCCGAAAGCTTAGATATAGGCCTATAGTTCTCAACCTTTTGCCTTAAACCGGTTTTAAAAATTGGAATTATAAAAGAAATATTTCCATTCATTAAGGAAATCACCAGAAACAAGAGACTGGTTAAAAATAATTTTAAGAGGAAGAAAAACGGAAGACAAACATTTCTTTAATATGACCGCTGGAATCCCATCTGGGCCTGGGTTGCTATTAAAATTAAGTTTATCGGGCGCGTTTATTACATCTTCATCCGAAAACTGCAGGACACCGATATCCAAAGCATCAGAGATCATATCGTAATGATCATCTCTTAATTGCCGACTCAAAAAAGTTAGCAAACAAGTCGCAAGTGCTTTTTAAATCTGTTGAACTTACATTTTAAAATTCCATTACCTTAGGCAAGCCTGTGGTATTTCTTTTCGAATTAATGTAATTCCAAAACGATTTACTATTGCGCTTTACCGACGACTCAACAGACAAAATATATTGATTATATAAAAACCGATTTAAAAACTCATATTCTTTCCTGAATCTCAAAAAAAGTTCACGGTTAGAATTTGTTTTATGAGATAAATAACGCGAATGAGCTTTCCTTTTTACATTACGTAAATTAACCAATCTTTTATTGGACCAAGGAACTTTAAACTTATTATTATGACGCGTCTTTGGTACGAATAAATCAAAACCAGAATTTATTTTATCCACAAATATATCATAATTACCTTTAAGATCGGGGGATTTTAGCATTTCAACCCAATCAAAATCATTTAAATAACCCTGCAGTGCACTGAAATTGGTTTTTGCGAAGTTATAAGATAACGCGGAATCATTGCTACAACGTTCACCGGAAAAACTAATAAAATTAAGCTCTAAAAGTAAGGCTTTATGATGGATTTTATTGGAATCAATAACATCCACAGCCTCTGAAATATTATAATTAATTTCATTATTAATAAAAATTAGATCTAAAATTCTATTAAGAGAATTACGAATAAAATTTATTTGAAGTAAATCCAAAGAAAGAAGACCATCAATGACAATTTGTTCATAATCATGATTTACGTTAAAAGGTATTAAATTCGCATCACCATCCACATTTCTCCATATGACATCACCAATATTAAAGTCACCGAATACACAAGGTATTTGAGTGGTTTTAAGATTATTGACAACACGAGTAATGTTTTCAATGTGTTTTTCATACACACTAAAAGTACTACCAGGAGGAACGTAGGAGACGCAAACATACAACTGATAACACATGTTATGTTAATCAATACACACACACATCTGTTCAACATCAACC
Source organism: Cheilosia urbana (assembly GCA_946477585.1). Classification (NCBI taxonomy): domain Eukaryota; kingdom Metazoa; phylum Arthropoda; class Insecta; order Diptera; family Syrphidae; genus Cheilosia; species Cheilosia urbana. Next base: position 65,105,437 of record OX297853.1, on the reverse strand, counting down.
GATCGATGCTCCAATGCAATTTGCCTACTTTGAAAAAGAGATGACACAGCTATTAAAACTCCCCCACCTCTCTCGCTGCTTGTTCGGCAGCGATCATTTCGGTAAACCACATACGAAGCATCGAAGATCTCAGCTGAAAAAATATGTGGGTGCAGCCATGTCTCCGTTAAGACAATAACATCATATTGATGATCTGAGAGGGCAACAAAAAGCTCTTTTGTTTTTGTTCTCATACCACCAACATTCTGATAATAAACGGAAAACGAAAAATGATTGACAACGGAGGTACCTTGCCGTCGCAGAGAATCAATGTTTATGTTTTGATTTACGCAACGGGCAAGACAACTCCGTTTTTTGTCACAAATTTCTTAACGCGAATTCCCGACGGCCAAAAGGAAGAATCGAATGCGCGCGCGATGAATTCGTCCGGTAATTTAATTTTGAAATTTATAAAACGTAACTTGGTTAAGTCAGCGGTCGACTTAACCAGTTTATAACAAACAATTTGGTCATTCGATATGGCCAATTTATTTGAAATAACGGGTGATTTTTTAGCTGGTTTGGTTTTGGCAACACTGGTTTTGACAGCTGACGTGTGCTTAGTACCTTGCGTCACTGTCAAACAGCTTCAGTTTGGCTTGCAATTTAACCATGGATCGTCTTACAAATGAACAACGCTTGCAAATTATTGAATTTTACTATCAAAATTCGTGCTCGGTTCGAAATGTTCATCGCGCGCTGCTTCCATTTTATGATCGGCATTCTCGACCTTCTGAGCAGTCTATTCGGAAGATTGTGACCAAATTTCGCACCAAATTTACTTTGTTGGGCATTTAACCACCAACACGTTTACGAACTGTGCGTAGTGAAGAAAATATTGCGGCCGTATCAGCTAGTGTGACAGAAGACCGCGAAATGTCGATTCGGCGCCGTTCCCAGCAGTTAGGCCTTTGTTACAGCACTACGTGGAAAATTTTGCGGAAGGATTTGTGCGTAAAGCCTTTTAAGATACAGCTTGTGCAAGAACTAAAGCTCTTGCTCTTGAATGGGCTCTTGGAAAGCTGTCCGAGGATCCGCTTTTTTATCGAAAAATTGTGTTCAGCGATGAGGCTCATTTTTGGTTGAATGGGTACGTAAATAAGCAAAATTGCCGCATTTGGAGTGAAGATCAGCCAGAAGCATTGCAACAGCTACCAATGCATCCCGAAAAAGCCACTGTTTGGTGCGGTTTATGGGCCGGCGGCATTATTGGGCCATATTTCTTCAAAGATGATGCGAATCGCAGCGTTACTGACAATGGTGAACGCTACCGAGAGATGATAACAAACTTTTTTTTGCCCGAAATGGAAGTTCTTGACTTGCATGATATGTGGTTTCAACAAGACGGTGCCACATGCCACACAGCACGCGAAACAATGGCGCAATTGCGAGGCGAGTTTGGTGAACAGTTAATTTCACGTTTCGGGCCGGTCAATTGGCCGCCTAGATCGTGCGATTTGACACCATTAGATTATTTTTTGTGGGGGTATGTCAAGGCTAATGTGTATAGGGACAAGCCCGTTTCGATTGACGCACTAGAAGCAAACATCCATGCATTCATTCGTGAGATACCGGCCGATATGTGTGAAAGAGTATGCCAAAATTGGACTCAGCGGATGGACTACCTGAGACGCAGCCGCGGTCAACATTTGCATGAAATTATCTTTAAACATTAAATTGCAAGGTTCAAACTATCGATTCAAATAAATATTTCATTCATTTTTTCGAGCTTTTTGTGTTTTTTTTTTTTTTAAAGTTCTAAGCCTCTTAAAAAATCACCCGTTATAATTCCGCAGTGCACTTTCGCTAGTATCGACATGAAAACCGGCGGCATGCAGCTCCATTGGAGGAGTCGCAACTAAATTTAACGCGGAATTAACCGAACCATTGGAAGGTTTTATTTTTTTCGCGCGTTTGTTATTTTTCCGCGGTTTTTTTCGCGACACTTTGCTCAATATTGCGGAGCCTCCGGAGGCATTTTCCGATTCCACAGACGGCGGCTGTGCATTACTGCAAACGGGTATGTCATTAAAAGAAACACCCGTTTCAGAACAACTTTTTTCCGGCGGCAATTCCGAAGCACTGTTTTTTTGCGAGGAATTACATTTCAACTCCCGAATCTCTAACTTAACCAAACTCAGTTCATTTGTTAATGCACTAAGTTTGGAAATTAATCCAAGTAAAGGCATCCCACTGCAGATTTTGCACTTGTAGCAAAGTCCATTAGTTGTCTTCATCAGCTGGAGGGCCGCTTCGGAAAGCTTCACACATTTGGTGTGGAACTCCCTGGAGCATATCCCTCCGCAGCTGATGGAGTCACCAGACATTATGCCAGTATTGCAAATATCGCAAGTTTCAACCATATTGGGAACAATTAATAAAAATGCAAAATTAAAACAAAAGAAAAAAATATTAAAACGACAAAAGAAAAAATTTGCGGTAGTAAATAAAACGACTAGCGGCGTGTTCACTGAGCAAAGCTTTCGTGAGAACTGATCAGAAGAGCACATTTTGGAAAATATACGTTATCAACAAGCGAAGTTATTTCAATATTAAATGGCGAAAATTGGAGTAAGCTAGCTAGCTACATAGAGCTGTCTTTAAAATATCGACAACAAATAGTTGATGAAGCTTTTTAAACTAATTACATATATATGAATATTAAAAATTGTAAATCTTTCTTTTCCGGCTGAAAGCAAATGCCAATGCTGTATTTTGTGAAATTAATGAAATTTATGAAATTTGTAAGAAATATTTTTTATTGTTTAATAAAATCACAATTCAATTCAATTCAATTCAGAGAGTAACATCGAGTCAATAAAAACTATTTCGTGTCATTTTTTTGTAATCGACTTATTTTTCGTTTGTTAAATATTGAAATCATTGGATTCTCATTAACAGTGCTAGTTTTATGACAAATGTAACAAGAGTATTTTTTTTCAGAAAATCATTGCCAATGATTCCATCGAATTTCGGGATGTAGCTATTTTTTACTCGTGAAATATGTGTTTTAATTTAATCTTATCTTCACCCGATTGGAAGACTAAAGTTTCTGTTGCGGTAAAAGGGCTAACGATGTTTTTACTGCTATGGAGGATATAATCATTTCGTTATCATTCATTGGTTTAAGGTTAGTATAATTTTTAATTACACTAATTTCTGCTCCGGTGTCTATCAGAAGGGTTTTGTTTATACCATTTTCGAATGGGATACGGATCATACTTAAATTGTTTTGAGGAATAAGAGAAATTTGAATCAAGGTCGAGCTTAATTTCTCGTTTGGTGCACCTCGGCTTGAATGTTTACTCGGGAAAGATCGCCGTGGCTCTCCTCCCGAGACAGTCTGTTTCCCTGAAATTCGGTTGTGTCGCTTTGATTGCTTGGATTTGAGAATTCGGTACGTGGTGATAATTGATTTGCCGATTAGGCTTATTTCGGCGGCCTTGGTAGTGATTTTGATGACTATTTTGATTATTATTACAATTAATTTGATTTCGATTATTATTATTATGATTCTGGTAATTATTTTGATTATGATTTTGATAGTTATTGCTATTGCCTCTATTTTGTTCGTTAAGAACATTTTATCGGGCTTGCGCTAGACGAGTTCTACAATTCTGGATTGAATGGTTAGGTTTTTGGCAGAATGTACAGGTGAGGAACTGTTCTTCCCTTTTTACATTTGGGAATTGTGGGAGTCTGTTGGTATTTTGGTAGCACGTGTCAGACAAATGCACTACCTTGTTACATGTTTGGCAACTGGGTCTGGTGCTACCGGAAGAAGAGAAATGAGGAGGAGATTTATCCAGTCGAAACGACTGTTCAACTGCGTAGGCTACTACGGTCATAAGATTGTCTGCCTTATGGGCCTTAACCAATATTTTCAGGGTGTGGTTCCTGAGATTATCTTCGAAAGTTTGCAGCGCCAATTTGCTATTCTCTTTCGTTAAGAAATCTCTGACTGGTTTTTCACTTACAGTCCCTAACGTGGCTGAATTTAAAGCGGAGAGTAGTTGTATAAGTCTGTCACCGAATTCGTGAACACTTTCCTTGGCTCCTTGTTTGGAGGTCATTAGTTCGTTTTGGATGGTAGAGCGCGATTTCTCTTGCTTGAATTGGCTTTCGAGCTCTTTTACGAGCTCGTTCCATGTAGTGAAAGAGTTGAACTGAATCAGTTCGAAAGCTGCTCCTTGTAGCCTGGTCTTGACGATTTCAAGAAAGGTTTTGTGATTATCGGTATCGACAGAGGAAAACAAAATGTTACCGCATGCGATAAACTTGTTTAGGTCGCCGGGACTTCCGTCGAAAGTTGGCACGATATTGAATATATCGTTTATGCTAACTTTGAATTCCATATTTGGTTCTTCTATGAAATATAGAGGAAGGAATTCGAATAATTCCGCTATTTGTTTATTCCGTCGAGTAAGAATTTTGGCAAAACAAAGGAAAAACCTATCGCAAGAGGATACCGAACTTAGCACGAAATGGAAATAGTAAAGGAGGAAATTGAGTGGGTTGAGTGTTCAATGAATGTAAATATATTTAAGTGAAATTTCAAAAAGTTTTATTAAAAATACCTTATTTAATTTTATACTGGTGCTGGTTTCTGCTGTCATCTTGTTGTAGTTACTGCTGTTAGTGACGTCTGTGCCAGGCAAGCTTCACGCCCTAGAGCTGGGGTCTCCTGGTCTTTGATAGTTTAAACACTGCCCAAATTTTGCCTCCGGCGTCCTTCAAAGGAATTCGCCAGGTCTTATTTTTATGGGACCTTTTCACTTTTTTATTCACAATTAATCACTTTCTACTTTCTGGTGTGTAGCCCCAGTACGCATCAAGGTCTTAAGCCTTGTTATTGGTTGGTAGTCGGGACCTTTTGGTATCCCACCGCTGCCACCAATGTTACGAATTTGCACCGTGCTTCCTCGGAAGAGGGAAGAGTGCAAAGCGGAGAGCGAAACGAAATAAAAAGACTTTGTATATTTTTATTCTGTAGAGCCCGCTGTCCTTAGCTTGGCTGCGACTCTAAGATTTTATTATTGTTATATTATATCTTTATTTGAATTTTTCTTGATAATCACTAGATAATTTGGTCCGCCGTCCTTAGCGTCGCTGCAACCAATGTTGACTGTTTGAATTCAACTCTGTTTAAACTCTTTTTTTTTTCTGGTCACAGCCTTCGCCTTTTATACTATTATTCCTCATGACCCATCTCCTATCTTCCCCCTCCACGCTGTGCAATCGGAGCTGGGTTACGTGTGTATCGTATTGGGTAGGTATGCACTTGACTCATTGCGCTTGGTAGGCGTTTGGGTAAATGCAAAAACAAATGAAAACAAAGCAAATGACCTATTAATAGCCGTGCGCTCTGGTAATGTATTTGGTGTATGGAATGGGTTGCTAGTGAGAAGGTGATGATTAGGGTAGGTCATAAGTAGGGTATGGTTGTGCGGATCACAACAATCTTCACGATGGCAGCCGTGAGGTCACTGGAAATGAATTCTGTCAATGGGAAGAAATTCGTGTTATTATCAAAAATAATGCATGTTCTAGGTCTACTGGATGAAGTGGAATAAGTAATTCTACCTGTAGGTGTTGAGAGTCCTAGAATTTTGCCTTCTGTGCTAGTCCATGGTTCCTGCACAAGGGCAACGTTTCGACCGTTGGAGTTCATGGTCTTGGTTAAGACTGCCGAGGCTGCCTTAGCGTGGTGAAGGTTGATTTGAACAACCTTCATGTTTTATTGGGGTTAGGGAGGACCTTTCTATGTGAGTCCCCTCTTTTTCCGCCGTCTCAAATCTGTATGGGCCGGCTTTTTCCTGGTGGTCTTCGCACAGGGCCAGACAATAGCTGTCTGGAACCTGATTGGGCTGGTTTGCAGCTAGACCTGGCAGTGGTAGAGGACGAAGGATTGTCTCCTTTGTCCCGCTGTGGTGGTTTGGTTGTTCTGGCAGTTGTGGGAATGGGCTTAACCGTTTCCTCAGCTGCCTGAGTAGCGTTGTTGGAGGTGCTAGCGGCAGAGTTGGCGGGAAGCGACTGAAAAGCCTCCTTGGGCGCCTGGTCGCTTCTTATAGGCTCTCTCGCGTTGGTCGATGTCCGAGAGTAAGGATTCTTCTTGATCCTGAACTGAACCCGGTTCATGTTATAGAACGGCTGATAGTTCAGGTCCTCAAGAAGTTTTACCGAACACTCATCCATCGAGATGGTCAGGGCGAGACCTTGGGCGTTGGTCACCTTCCTTAGAAATTTCCAGTCTTTGGTGGGAAGAGCTCTGTTTTGCAGCGTTAAAGTTCGCAAAATTTCGTCCGCGGAGCGGGAGGTTCCAGAGAAGTACGCGGTTGTCACGCATGGTTTAGGGAGGTCATTCCCTTCCACTAACCGTAGCTTCGCGTTCTCCCAAGGTGAGATTAGTCTAATTATGCTGGCTAACCAATCCCTGGTGCCAGTGTCCGCACAATTGACCGTCAGCCACCCTGGCTTGTACGAGCAGCCCAGAAATCGTATCTATGGGCCATCGTCAGGGAGCTTATTCACCTCCCTGATGATGGCATCTTCCAACGCTTTTTGGTGTACGGGCTCGAGGTGGCCATCTGAAAAATTGTCCAGAAGAAATCCTACTTTTACGGCTCCTGCTACGTCAGCGAACAAAGGAGCATTTGGTCTAGCTTTCTTGCTTGGTTCAGCAGGAGAGTTGTTGCTAGACCGAGGTCGCTTGACGGCTGTGGATGCTTCACTGGTCGTTGGTTCATTGACGACTTTCTCCAGTGCCTCATTGTATGAGAGACCATCGGCAAGAAGGCGCCTTAGCTTCTTCTTGTTGGAGATGGTTAGACGTTTTCTTTGAAGGGATAGTTTTTCTATCCCCAAGTTTTTAATGGAATCGGTCTCGGGAGCGCCAGAGCAGCTCCTGTAGGCCTCCTCCGTGAGCACGGAACTAGTTTGATACTTTTCTTTTTATTGCGTAGACCCTCCGATGAATGTTGTGCACAGCATACATGGATTTTGTTGTTGGTATTTTTCTCGGGTTACACATAATTTCGCTTTTCCCTGTTAAAATATAGGATTAATTAACACTGAACGAACTTTACACTGATATTCACTGGGTGGAACTTAGCTTTTTTTTTCTTTTTATATGTATATTATATATATATATGTATTTAAAATATGCAGGTAGCACAAAATAGTTTCTAGTAAGAACTAACTGATCAAAATAAATTAGGGAGGGATAGGAGGTAGGTAGCTATAAGGGTTTGTTGAAGAGCTGGTGAAGTGATGATGGACGATGGTATTTTTGTTGGACGATGAGCCACAATGCTGCGGGTGGCCAACGTCCGCTTCCTTATATTCCGAACTGAAATCTTTAGTGTGTTTCTAATGTATCGAGTTTGTGCAAGCCCAAGCTGATAAGCAATGAGAGTATGTATTATGAATTCAGGAGGAGCTGATCAGAGCTTGATTGACTTTATGCAATGAAATGGGACTAGCTTTGCCGTTACCAGCAGCGTTTGTACCACAGAATTATCTATGTACAACAACTATATGCAGAGATCTGACCAGTGCTCATACTCTCGTTCTTGATAATGGCTTATGTTGATGGTAAAGCTTTTGAGATGGTTGATTTCAGTTGCGGGGGGTTTTCAGCCTCTTCTCCGTTGGCACTCTATGACCGTGACGTAGCTCACTGATTGTACTTTGATCGTAATAATTTACAGATCTTTTTTTTTTTTTTTTTTTCCAAATATCTACCAGCTTTATCCCCTAAGGTGTCCCCCACAGACCTTTGCAATTTCTTGAAAGCAAGTGAAGGAAAATGCAATGAGAAAGGACTGGAATTCCCTTTTTGAAAATCGACCCTAGCCTGAGAGTATTAACAAGAAGTTATTCTCTGTAAAATTTTACCAGTGGTACACCTACTTACGGATGACTTTTGCATTAAAAGTTCCGGTGTTTGTTGTTTCCCTTCATGTCCACCAACTCGTACAGGTTATGGCTTGGGGCGAAATTTGGCGTTTCTTTTCTTGAGTGCATCACTAAGTATTAAATTTCTTTTGTAAACAGTTTTTCCTACTCTGTATTGTGGAGTTTTACTGCTTCTTGTATTATATGACTTCTCATATTTTTTATGTGACCTTTCTAAAGCTTCATGGAGATGGTCATGAATCAAATTCATCTTTGAAGCTTTCGGCAAAACGTCGAGCTCCGCATTATTTAAGCTGGTAAATTTTTTTAGAAGGATATAATCCTGACCATGCTGGATTTTAGATTGGCCGAAGAGCGATTCAGAAGGGTGACATCCCTTTATCTTTGGTGATATAAGATCTTATATCTGCTAAGATAGAGGGATTAACTCGCTCGCTAGCGTTTGCTTGGGGCGAATAAGATGCCGTTCTGACATGTCTGATGCCGTATGCAGCAAGAAGTTTTTCGAAGTCTTTGCAGGTAAATTGTTTGCCGTTGTCAGAAAGCAATGACTCGGGTACACCAAAGACTGTTAATACCTGCTCTTCTAGGAACTTGGTTGCTGCATCGCTAGTGGCTTTCCTGACAGGCTTAATGAGGAGGAATTTCATTAACTGGTCAAGACATAAGATGATAAAAGCGTTGCCTTTTTTCGATCTGGGATATGGGCCAAAATAATCGATGTAGACGTGTTGAAAAGGTCTCTCAACTAAAAATACTTGGCCCATCGGTGGTTTGCTGTGAATGCTTTTACTTGTGACGCCATATTAGGCCAGTAAAACCTTTCTCGCAGACGGTACAACGTCTTAGCTTCCCCACCATGCGATACTTTAGGTGGCTCATGCGCCAAGTGACGATGGGATCCAGAGTTTCCAGACACGGTCATGGTCTTGTGGATTTCCTGTAACATGCTTGACCTTCTTGTAGACAAACCCTTCCGATATTTGAAGATCAGGCAGCTGTTGTATAATTCTGTTCCACTGTTTCAATCAACCCTTTATATTCGTCCGATTTAAAGGCTAAATCTGCAAGGTTGACGGTCAAAACATCGAATGAGCTTGTACCAGTAATTTCCTTTGATAATATCTCATTAACGCCGAAAACTCGTGAACGTGCAGGCACAATATTTTGCGACCCCTTTCGGTGCTCAATCTCAAAAGTAGAGCTTTGAAGTTTAAAGCTCCAACGAGCCAAACGTCCACTCAAATCCCTTTGGCTCATGAGCCATTTCAAACTCTTATGGTTCGTCACTATTCTTAACTCTTAAATCTCAACATAAGACCTAAACTTTTCTACTCCTAAGACGGCCGCGAGACACTCCAACTCTGTGACGCTATAGTTGCGCTGAGCCGATTTGAGTCTATGCGAATAATAATAGATTGGCTTTTCAACGTCCTCCTCGTCTTACTGACACAAAACACAACCAATTCCAGATGTCGAAGCGTCACACAAGATTATAAACGGTGTTTTAAAATCAGGGTTAACTTAAACTGGAGCCGAGGTTAATGCGAGCTTTAGTCCCTCAAATGCCTCAATAGCTTCTGTTCCGAAGAATGATTTTTTTTTAACGAGGTGCAGGAGGTAAAAATAAATTTCGTTCTCTAAGCGTTCTGCTTGGAGCATAGAATGGTAAACTAGAAATGAGTTCACTACAATGAATTCTATAAGTGACAATATCCTTTAGAAACACCAAGGACTGCATCTTTCTCCTTATAACGAGAGAACTTAGGCCTAGCAATAAACAGCGAGCTTTATACGAAGGCAGTTCAGAATCCCTATTGAATCTCCTCAGAGCAAGGCGTGTGAAGCGCTTTTGAACTCGTTCAACTCGGGAAGAGTGAACATCATAAAAAGGATCCCAAATAACATAACAGTATTCTAATCTGGATCTAATTAAAGAACAGTAGAGAGTTTTAAGAACAAATGGATCACGGAAATCTTCTGAGTTCCTTTTAATAAAAGCAAGTAGTGAGAAGGACTTAGAGACAATGTAGTCAATATGTAAATAAAAGCTTAACTTGCTATCGAAAATGACTCCAAGATCTTTAATCTCAGATGCTCTAGTAAAAGGAACATTCCCAGCCACATACGAATGAATCAACGGACTCTGTGAACGAGAAATCGAGCAAACCTTACATTTGGACAGACTGAGCTCCATGTCGTTTTCAGAACACCATCGCAAAAATAGGTCAATCTCGTATTGAAATAATGCGCAATCTGAGAGGTCGGCGACTTTAGAAAACATTTTGAAATCATCTGCAAATAAGAGACATTTACACTTTTTGAAAAACTTTGGGATTTCATTCACATATAGTAAAAATAGTAACGGACCTCAATGGCTTCCCTGAGGAACACCTGAAGTAGCCGTTACCACATTCGAAAGAAAGCCATCGACTTTAACGATGAGTTTCCTATTTAGAAGGTAAGAGGAAAGCCAATTTAAGATGTTTGAATGAAACCCAAGTTTCGCTAACTTCCGTATCAATAAAAAGTGATTGATTCTCTCGAAAGCTTTTACGAAGTCAGTAAATAACACATCGACCTGCACACCACTTTCCATCGAATTCAAACAAAATTTGGAAAAAAGGACTAAGTTTGTCACTGTAGAGCGACCGGTCACGAAACCATGCGGCATAGGCGATATATGCTCCTTCACAATAAAGTATAATTTATCTTTAACGATTTTTTCAAAGAGTTTTGGGATAACTGATAGTTTGCTAATAGGCCTGTAGTTTTCCACTAGGTGTTTGTGGCCGCTCTTATGAATGGGCGATATATAAGCGATCTTCCACTCATCCAGAAAGACACCTGAAGAAAGTGAAGATTGAAGATCAGTTTTAGAGGGAGAAAAAGAGTAGAAGAGCAATTCTTTAGGAGAGAAGGATGAAGCAGGTCAGGACCAGCACCTTTATTAATGTCTAAATTCTAAATTTCTTTTGGAAAACCAGACGATTTACGTTTCGAGTTATAATGAATCCAAAAGCACCTACTGTTAGCTCTGATACGAGATTCGATAGAGGAAATATAGCTGCGATAGAGAAATCTATTCAAGAAACCGTATTCCTTTATAAGGCGAAGAAAATTTTCTTTTTCAGCACTAGAACCAGATATTTTCTTAAAAGATTTATTTTTTAAATTCTTTAAATAGCTAAGCCGAGCATTAAACCAAGGAAGCTTGGAGACGGATTTATCTTTACCAATAGGCACATACATCTCGAACGCATGTAACAGTATAAGTTTAAAGTTATTATAAATGTCACTGAGATTTAACCCCAAAAAGCGATCTTGCCAATTAATTGAACGGAAAATACTATTTAAACCTTCATAATTAGCTTTTTTAAAGTTAAAGACTTTTACATTATTACCACATTTAACGTTATAAAAATTATTGTAAGATTCAAAACGAATTTTAATGGCTTTATGATGAATCGAATTTGCAAGTAAAGGGAAAATATCATTGTCTAAACTTATTATGAACTCGTTTACAACAACAAACACGAGATCAAGAATTCTATCTAACTCATTTACAACATTATTGATTTGATAAAGAGAAAGTGAGGATAACGAATCAACCACTAGCGGCTCAATATCATTTCTTATATTGTAGGCCGTCAACAATTTATCGCTTCCTGTCGTTCTCCACTCGATATTACCAATATTAAAATCACCAAGAATAACTGGCGATTGTTTAGAATTTAATAAATTACATATATGGGTGATATTAGAGATGTGAGCATCATAAACAATAAAAGAACTACATGGAGGAATGTAACTAATTAGGAAATAAAAATCAAATCCAAGTTCAGCAACAGCAACACACACGCAGAGTTGTTCGATGTCATCACTACACATAGGAAGAACAATTTGTTTTGCGGCGAGAGATGCACGCACAGCCAAGAGAACTCCACCTCCTCTTGAAAAGCCAGTCGAAAGAGAGCGGTCACGTCTGAAGACCACATAATGCGAGTCGAATAGTTCAGACGACAAGAAATTTGCATTTAGCCACGTCTATGTGATAACGATGACGTCATAATCGTGGGAAGAGGCAGCAAGGTAGAGATGATTAGTTTTTGTGCGTAAACCACTAGCGTTTTGATAGTATACAGAGAAACACGGTGATGATGAAGGGAGGTATGTACGTGGCGGAACTGGATTAGGCAATGATGTGTTTAGCGGGGACGAAAAACTGTGCTGATGAGAGTGAGAGCGGCGAATCATTTCACTTTCTACAGTTGACTTTGCGCAGGGATTTTCGCCGGCGCCGCTTCTTCGTTTTTTGGATGAAAGTTGAATAACCTCACATGAACATTTAACGGCCAATTATCAGCATCAAGTGCGCAACGAAGAGAAGTAGCGGGTACAGCAAGCTTAAAGTTGACAAATTTAAGAGTGTTTTGATCGGTACCTCTTGCAATGAGGGGCATGCATAACAGATGATCGGATGGAATTTGGAGTCTATGTGAGCAGTAATTTTTGATAGAATCAGCAGTAGTAGATGAGGAGAAACGCGAGAGTTGCAACCATTTGTAGGACGGAATGACGGCCATATTGTTGTCTTCGGACGAGGTATTGGTTCCCACGACGCGTTTCTTACGCAAATTTTGATTTTTATTAGATGATGAACGTTGAATTTGCGCAGCAGGAACAGTTGAGGAACTACCACTAGGACCAGCAACAGCTGGATAGATTGCACCCGGGCGACGAGTAGAGTTTAAGTCCTCACAGAGCGGCAACCCCGAGCTGGGAAGCGCAGCAGCAGGCACAAAAGGGTCATCATGGGGAGGTGGCAGTTCACTTCCAAATGCAACCGTTTTAGCAGCAGCTGAATTTCGAACCGCATTTGATTTAATGATCATCGGCGAGAGAACATCATGCGGAAAATCCGAGACACTCTTAGATCTATGCACAAATATATTACCCTTTTTAATTAATTTTTTTTTGGGAAACTCCTTTTGATGATGTTTGGTCACCGTTTGGTAAATCCACTAAGAGTTTTTTTTGAAATTGTTTTTTGAGATCATATATTTCAACTGCAAGTTGTTTAACAGTTTCAATAAGCAAATTATTAGATTCATGAGACACAATGCACGAGGTGCATCTCCACATAATGCTCGAATCATTAGTCAAGACCTTAAGAACTGAATGAGAAATATTGGCACATTTTTTGTGAAAAACCAAATTACAAAAGGGATCACACTTCACAAAATTGCAATCAACAACTTCACTGCCACATTTGGCGCAATTAGTAACAACCATTTTAAGAGAGAAATAATTAACACAACCGATCACTGCAAGACTCGAGATGAGAGCTGTTTAGAGCAAAATTTCGACTTGCCAATATTAATAGTAAGTCCTGCTGATTTTAGTTGAGCATCCATCACCTTAAGAAGATCCAAGTGCTCTTCAAATGTCCCCGAGATTATCAGCAAATCGTCCAAGTAAACAAATACGCTCTGTTTCAATTTATGTGGTAGCACTTTGTCCATTAGTCTGCACATGCGTTGAGCTGCATTACAGAGGTCAAAGGGCATAGCCTTAAATTGATATAGGGGTCTGCCAGGCACTGTAAACGCCGTCTTTTCCCCTGAAGTTTTCTCCAGAGGAATCTGCCGAAAGGCGTCCTTCAGATCCACACTAGATATGTAGTGTATCTCCGAAAGACGACTTAGCAAGCCCTCTATATGAGGAAGCGGATAGGCGTTCTTTTTCCTCACTTGGTTCACTCCGAGTGCTACTACTCTCTTCTATAACTCTCATTTCGAGCATCCTATCCATCTTCTCATACATAAAGCCCTGCACCGCTGGAGAAACGGGATAGTGTCTTTGTTTCACTGGCTCAGCATTACCCGTTTCTATGTAGTGTTCTTCGAGGTTTGTTCGTCCTAGACCAGAATGAGAAAAGGACGGAAACAAACTGATCACGTTTTGTAGTTCATTGGAGTGCTTCACTGATAATTTGTGAGCATTTGAATTGCTATATAATATTTTGCAGAGATCTGGACGAGATTTCCGAAAGCAGTTGATATAGCCGCTGTTCCAAAGAAGGAACCAAAAAGAAAAAGATCTCCTATGTATTCCCTTTGTAGGTGACACTGGCCGTTATTCTGCCAACAATCGACTGCGATTGACAACCTCTAGTGCTAGGTAGAAAGGGGTTAAGTCAGAAATAGTAGTTTTCCGTAAAATGGTCTTGAAAATTGAGATTTTTTTTGTAAATCCGGATATTTTTTTTTGCGAAAAATTAATGATGCAAAACAATCATCAAAACACTCTTCTGTAATAAGATTATAGGCTGTTGACCAACAAATAAGTGCTTACCAGATTTCCTGATGACTTTTCACCTTAGGGTCATTTGCCTCTGTGTTACCTGTTAAAATTAAGTTTTTTCTAAGGACTTAAGTCAAGAAAACAAATCTTTGTTTACTTTAATAATTTAGTTTAATTCATTAAGAAAATCGAAAAAACCGATTTCAATAAAATATTGTGGCTCTATATGGTTGATTGAAGCTTGAAATATAGGACTATTTTGAAACCGATAGGTATCGCTTTGTCGATCAACGAAACAACTCAATCGATCTCAAGGAAATTTTATGGGTGTGAATGGTTGGTTTCAACTTGAAAGTTGGGATACCTACTTATGGATCCGATAAGTATTGTTTTTGTCTATCTACGAGACCACTCCACCTGTGCTGCTTAGTAGTTACATTTTCCATTAATTCTACAATGAAATTGCCTATCTTCTAAATCATAACTGCTTGATTGAATTGATGAGTTCACGACTGAGTATATTTCAGAAACCTTGAAACGTGAAATAAATAATCATGTGTTGAGCCCATAATTTTCGTTGAGATGTGTTATTGAGTAGGTGTGGGAGAAGCGCACTAGGGACTAGCTCATTAGAATTTGAGGAGGGCTAGTGAAGGAGCAACGGCAATGGCCATCTGCAAGGGGAGGGTACCTCCAAGTGTCAATACCATCAGACACCATAGCTGGTATGATTCGTTCATACAAACTTTCATTACATTTCTTTCTTTTCAACCATTTTAATTTTTTCTTACAATAGCCTACAATATCCTCTGATGTGCAAGGATCTCCGCTCCGCTTTTTCTTTATTTAAATCCTTCCCATGGCACGATAACTTTTTTTGTAGACTCAGGGTAGTCAGCAGCAAGATCCCACCCCACCGTCTAGCTGAAGCTGAGCATCCGCAAGCGTGAGTTACATGGCAACCCTATGATACGACGGAACTTGCACTAATATCGATTCCAAGGCCATCACAAGAAATACACTGGCAGACTAATTGACAATAGCCCAAGCTAACAAAATACCAAGCATCATCTTATCTTGGATATAGCGGTCAGCCTATTATCATCCGCTGAGTTGTTGTTTGCAAGAAGTTGTTTCTGCTACCTGCTGCATCGGTTTGGCCTTGGGTGTACGGATTGCAATTGCTGTGGAGTTTGCTGCAGTCAGTCGGAAATGAATAGTTGACCAGTAATGATCGAAATTAATAAAAGTAAAGAAAATTTGTAAATGTTTGTCAAATTGAATAAAGACTTTGATTTTGTTAAATAAAATAAAAACTATTTTTGTAAACCGTTTCAATAAACGTAATCGGCGCAGTCGATTGGGACTCTGGATCCAACATCTATAGTGAATCTATACAGTAGCTACAAACGATAGTTGGAACAAATCACGTGCACACTTCGACGGTTTATCGAAATGGTGGATATCAACCCTTCAGAATCAAGGAGAACCACGCAAAATACATTGGCAAAGTGAGTCAAAATTTGATTATATCGTTTATCGGTTTCCTATGCCTCCTATCCTTCACAAATCCCAAGTAAAAAAAAATACTAATCTAAATAGTTCGCTCTTTGCTCCTAGTTGGAGGAAAACAAAATTTGTCTTAAACAAAATTGTTTTAAGTGCTAAATATTCGTCATTTGATTTATATTTCGCCGCGTCTAACGCCGAGGAGAATTCTGATAAAATGTTTTCTAATTCCGCTGTCGCGATGGATGTTTTTAATTCGCTTCGAATTCCGGATGCGATTAAAGATATTCCGACATTTGATGGGAATCCGCGTCTTCTTTATGACTTCATTAATAATGTTGAAGAAATATTGGGCTTAGTTCCACAAATTAATCAGAATGTAGGCTATAAGAAAATTATAATAAGGGCGATAAGGAATAAAATAATAGGTCACGCCAATGAGGCTTTGAATATGCATGGTACCGCGGTGGAATGGGAGGAAATTAAGAACGGTTTAATCACTCATTATTCGGATAAGAGGAATGAAACCACACTTATCAGAGATTTACATCAACTTAGACAAAACCAATCTACAGTTGAAACATTTTATTCCAAAGTAACTGAAATTCTTTCCGCAATGATCAATCATGTCAAAATGCATGAACAAAATGTAACGGTCATTGAAGCTAAAAGAACTTTATATCAAGAAATGTGTCTTAACTGCTTTTGGTCAGGTCTAAGGGAGCCTTTAGGGTCAATAATAAGAGCCATGCGGCTCTTTTATTAATCCGAGTATAATACGAGATGAAAACGCACCCATAGAATTTATTAAACCAATTGAAATAAAAACAATTTTTGAATCTAAACATGTCAACAAAGAGATAAGAATTAAGGGATTGTCAGAATTTAAAACAAATGAGACTTTAACATTTTTGATATTTAACTTTCACAAATATTTCGACGGTTTAATTGGAACGGATATTATGCAGCAACTTGCAATGAGAATCGACCTTCAAAATTCAATTTTAGAAACAGGAAAACTTAAAATTCCCTTGAACTTTAAACCAAATTTAATGTCAAAGGTTTATACAGTTCCAGGACTAAATAAGTTTGTTTGTTGTGTTCCGGTCGATGTAAAATCAGGTAGTATTCATTTAAAACCAACAACTATAAACCAAAGTTTAACCATACCTGAGGGAATTTACAAAGCTGTTAATTGGTATTCAATGGTTGAAGTTATCAATACATCTGATATACCGCAAACCTTTTTAATAGAACAGCCAATCAAAGCGCAACATATTTCATTAGATGAATACATAGAAATACATAACCTTTCAATAAACAATCGTCAAACCTTGCAAAATTCAAACATTTGCGATCTTTTAATAACTGATCACCTGAATAAAGAAGAGGAAAAGGCTAGCTTTAAGTTATGCAAAAAGTTTGAGGATATCTTCTTTAAGGATGGCCAAAACTTAACGTTTTCAAATCAAATTAAACATCAAATAAACACTAAAGACGATATCCCCATTTATTCCAAGTCCTACCGTTATCCATATATCCATAAGGAAGAGGTTCGAAGGCAAATTTCGGAAATGCTAAACCACGGAATTATTCGACCTAGTTTTTCCCCGTGGTCTTTCCCAATATGGATAGGTCCCAAAAAAAGGGACTTGGAAGGTAAAGATAAATGGCGTTTAGTTATCGACTACCGCAAACTTAATGATAAGACCATCGAAGACAGGTACCCACTGCCTAACATCAGCGAAATTTTGGACAAATTGGGCAGATGCATTTACTTTTCCACACTAGATCTCGCATCTGGTTTTCACCAGATTGAGATAATGAATGAGGATATTCCCAAGACAGCATTCTCGGTGGACAACGGGCATTAGGAATTCGTTCGTATGCCTTTCGGTTTAAAAAATGCACCGTCCACCTTCCAGAGAGTCATGGACAATGTCTTACGTGACCTTCAGGGAAAAGTTTGCCTTGTATACATGGATGACATTATTGTATATTCCACGTCTCTTCAAGAGCATATCGCAAGTTTAAATGCCGTCTTCGAAAGGCTGAAAGAGGCAAATTTAAAAATTCAGTTACAGAAATCCATATTTCTTCAAAAAGAAGTTTCTTTTCTTGGGCACATTGTTTCAGCTGATGGGGTTAAGCCTAATCCAGAGAAAATCAGTGCTATCAAGAATTTCCCCATACCAAAAACAGTAAAACAAATAAAGTCATTCCTTGGGCTACTTGGTTATTACCGAAAGTTTATCCGGGATTTTGCTCATTTAGCAAAGCCAATGACTCAATGTCTTCGTAAGAACAACAAAATTGTTGTGGATGAGCATTACATTAAGTGCTTTGAAACCTGCAAAGCTATTCTATGCAATGATCCGATACTTCAGTACCCAGATTTTACTAAACCATTCAACGTTACTACCGATGCTAGTAATGTTGCATTAGGTGCAGTATTATCCCAAGGCTCAATAGGTTCGGATAAACCGATTTGTTTTGCAAGTCGTACCTTATCCAAAACCGAAGAGAGCTATAGTACGATCGAAAAGGAACTCTTAGCAGTCGTCTGGGCCACTAGATATTTCCGCCCCTACCTTAACGGCAGACGATTTTATATAGTAACGGACCACAAGCCCCTTACGTGGCTTTTTTCTTTAAAAGATCCTAATTCAAAATTAATTCGTTGGAGGCTTCAACTAGAAGAGTTTGACTGCTCCGTAATATATAAAAAAGGAAAACACAATTTAAATGCTGACGCCTTATCCAGAGTGGAAGTAAATACAAACGAAGCAAAAAGAAACGATGTCGTGAACTTAGATTTGCTGTCTATTCAAAATAATCTAGATGAACACGATAGCTTTTCAACTATACACTCTGCAGCTGAACATATGGATGACGGGATTCCGATATCCGAGCGACCTTTAAATGAATTTTCAAATCAGATCATTCTTAAACTGAACAAAAATCAAAGAAAAATCAATCCTAAATTCAATATTTTATTTAAAAGGAAGAAGAGATATACAATAGAGCATGAACAAATTGATCAGGAATCTGTAATTTTTTCTATTTTTAAAGATTATTTAAATACAAAGAGGGTAACTGCTATACTTACCGATGATAGGACATTCAAAACAGTACAAAAGGTATATTCAAAATATTTTAATGGCAACAACCTCTTGAAAGTAGTTAGGTGTAATACGTTATTAAAAGATATTACAAAAAACGATGAACAGGAGAAGCTGGTAAGAGAATATCATATTAATTCAAATCATAGAGGAATTAATGAGAGCTTAGAACACCTAAAAAGGACTTATTATTTTCCAAATGTAAATAATGGTCAAATGCAATACGTTTTTATTCATTTACTTTTATTTATGCAGTAGTATTCAAAGATTGGTGACACGACTTGGCAAGTGAGGTTAAAGAATGCACATGCTGGTAGACGTCATGATTGCTCCGGGGGATGACAGATGTCGTCATTCGTAGCTTCCCAGGTAGGTGCGTTAGAGGTAAGGTTGCCAGACGACCGGGACTCGCCGGGATTGTCCAGATATTCTAAGCGGTGTCCAGAGTCCCGGTGAAAAATGAATTGTCCAGTCAAAAGTCCCGGCGAAACTAATTTTTCAAATTCCATGATTTATTGAAAAAAGTGTATGTATTTGCAATTTAATAAAATTACAAAATAAAAAAATTCAATCACTGTGAAATACTTTTAATTTAAAAATGTAAGAATTTGACTGAACTCATCCACTCAACGAAATTGCAATCACTTTCAAACATTGGCACATTTGTTCGAACAGCTTGACTCAATGCGATTCGATCGAAGTCCATTTCTCGCTCCAATTCTCGATTAAATGCGTCTTGCATTGAATGCTGTGGTATCCCCAATTTGCACAACAAATTGCCGCTCATGAGCAGACACATATCCTCGATCAATATCAAAGCTTTGTTGCGCATTTCATCTGACATCTCCAGTTCATTATCCGATGTCACAGTGCGAATTCGATGCAAAATATCATCGGCGATATCATCTTTGTATAATCAAAGTATCTACTTCATTTCCAAAAGTTACTTTATGTAACATAGTAAACATAATTTATTAGAACAAACTTTTTAGGTATATTAAAAAAAAAAAAAACTTCAAAGTTGTGGACAACAACAATTTGCTTGGAAAATAATTAAAATAATTGACAACAACAATTGCTTTTAAAATTTAAAATATTTTTTTTTTTATTTGAAGTGTCACTACTCGATTTCTATCCAGTTTATTTTTTTTTTTAAGTGTATTTCCCCATACAAACTTTCATAACCTCTTTCATCCCCTCCAAGTTTTGTTTTCGCGACAAAAAGTAAATAAAACCTGATATACAGCAATACGAACAAAACAAAAAAATAATTATGAAAATCGTCCCAGGGGTTATCGAGTTACATGATCATCGAGTTACACCCCGAAAGAATTATATATGTAGAATATGTTGTTGTCAAAGGTCAAAGGTCGAAATCGGGTTTTATTTCGGCCTTTGGCTGATGTATTTTTAGACCCTAGGAGTGACTGAACTTCGTTGTTTGCCTATAACATTATATGAATATGAAGAGAAATGTGATTGAAATCTTTGTTTGTTTTTGGTTTTTGTAATTCTTTTTTGTTTTTTTATTGAAATAAATACGCTTATTTGCACATTAATAAAACAAATTATTTCCCTTTTTTCATTAATAAACAAAAATAAAATAGTCGAAATTTGAAATGTCCAGACGAGTCCCGGAATTTCAACATAATGTCCAGATATGTACTGATCTCGAACTGGCAACCCTAGTTAGAGGCCTGAGGGCCAGACCACATTGCATCTCCCCTCTTGGAGCATCGGATCTCGGGTCCTTAATACACGAGTCGTTCTGGTGGTTTGACAATTCTTCCGGATCTCGTAGTGACGATTGTTGTTGGTGGCACTGGTGAGGATGATGTGTTACCTGCTAAGACATTGGAAGGTTTAGTCAAATTTGTGGATAAATCTAGGGTATGTGAGATTTGGTTTAAGGAATTATTGGTAGCTCTTGCGGGGGTTAGTTGTGATTGAGTCGTCTCTTGGTGGTTGGAGCTCGGTGGTGGTTGTAATTGAGTCGGCGCTTGGTGGTTGAAGCTCGCCATGCATTTTGATGGAATTTGTATGTGAGCTTCTGTTGGTTTGATATGACTGGAGTTTCGACGATGTTTTTTCCCGTTGCTGTCTCTGAGGATGTATGATCGTGGGTGGACTCTGCTCTCTATTACTGCTGGTTTCCACTCACTGCTGGGATTTGTTCTCGTTACGACATGTTGCCCTTTTGTTAGCTGAGTACTCTCTCTCGCTCGTCTGTTTGAGTATTTTGCTTGTCTTTTACGTTCATTCCGAAGCTCTTCGCTCACGTCATGTTGTATGTGTTTTGTTACGAGTGATGACAAGGGAGTTGGTACTAGAGACCTCAGGTTTCTTGCGTAGAGGCGCTGTGCAGGTGTTCCTAGTTCTCCTCGTGGGGTGTTCATGAAGTTAATTATGCCCAGTTGGTAGTCAGAGTTGTCATAGTTGCACTTTTTTAGTATAGATTTGGATGTTTGTACGGCTCTTTCTGCTAACCCATTTCCTCTAGGGTGATACGGTGAGCTAGTTACATGGTTGAACTTCCATTCGGATGAAAATTTTTTGAATTCTGTACTGGAGTACTGTGGTCCATTGTCGGTTTCAAGAATTCTGGGAATTCCGTTCGACGCGAAAATATTTTTTAAGAATGTTATCACATTTTTAGCCGTTGGTTCTTTGAGTTTTTCGAATTTTATGAAGCCAGAGTAACTGTCGGTTACCACAACGTAGTCGTTACCCTTAAAGTAAAACAAGTCGGATGCGACGACTTCAAAGGGATAATTGGGTATATTTTTTTCACCTAAACGTAGTTTGTTGTTGCTTCGTTGAAAGACTTGACAGGCGGGACACTTTTGCACATAATCTTTTATGTCTCTATTCATTTGCAGCCAGAACACAACGTTTTTTGCTCGGCGGACGCACTTTGCGTAGTTAAAGTGTCCGTGGTGAATATACTTTAATACGTCTGCTCTCATTGCCGATGGTATGAGGGTCTTATGACTTTTGTATATAATGTCATCGTAGACCGAGAGCTCTTCTCTGAAATTCCAATAGCATTTCAATTCTTTGGGGAGAGCGTCAATATCTCTCGGCCACCCGTTAACTATTAATTCGCTCAGTTGATTGCAGATTTTGTCAGATTTAGTTAGCTGAATAAGCTTTTCGAGTTCGTGGTCGGAGATGGAGAGAATAAGTTGAACCTGTAAATCTGAGTCATTGTCGTCTGGTTGTTGCTCGTTCTCGCAGTCTCGGCTTAGTGGGTCGGCGATAAACATGTGTTTACCTTCTTTGTACACGACTTCGAGATCGTACGTTAAGAGACTTAGACGAATTCGTTGAAGGCGGGCTGGTGAGGCGTGAAGCGGTTTCCGGAAGATTGTTTCAAGCGGTTTGTGGTCAGATTCGATGACCAATTTTTTTCCCCAGACATACTGGTGGAACTTTTCGCAGCCGAATTTAATCGCCAGAGCCTCTTTTTCCAATTGGGAATATTTCTTTTGGCAATCGGTTAGGGCTTTTGATGCGTACGCAACCGGTTGCTCTTTTTGCAGGAGGACAGCACCTAGTGCGGTTGAACTGGCATCGACTTGTAGCTTGACGTCATCGTTGACATCGTATAGCTTTAGTACGGGAGTTTTACTTATGGCGGTTTTTAATTTCGTGTAAGCTTCCTCTTGATCAGATTTCCATTCCCATGGGTTTGACTTTTCTAAGAGTGCGCGTAGTGGTGTTGTTAGGGCTGAAAAATTTGGGATAAACTTACTCAGATAAGTGAATTTTCCAAGAACTCTCTGTAGTTCTTTTCTGTTTTTTGGTGTTTTTAACCGTTGAATCGCTTCCGTTTTGTCTGGGTCAGCTGTCACTCCGTTCTCGCTTATGATGTGTCCTAGGTATTTGACCTTCCGTTGCTCGAACACACATTTTGTTTTATTTAGTTTTAAACCGTTGTCGTTCAGGATCTTTATTACTTCTGTTGTGCTTTTTCGAAGCCCTTCTCTTGATCTGGAATGAATTAAAATGTCATCAATTGAAATTTTTACATTTGGTAGGTGTGATAGGAGGGATTCCATTATGCTTTGGAACACTTCGGGGGCGGCAGAGATACCCAATGGTAACCTCTTGCAGGCGTATCTTCCCCAGGGTGTAGAAAACGTAAGTATTTTCTTGGTTCTATCGGAGACTCGGACTTGCCAAAATCCTCGTTTGCAGTCCAGAAGTGTGAAGTATTTGGAACCATTAAGCTGAGCAGAAATCTCTTCAATTGTTTGCATAGGGTGATGGCGACGCATTATGTTTTTATTGACGATTGACGGGTCTATGCAGATTCTTATTTTGTTGTTTTTGCGGACGACAACCATGGGCGATACGGATGGAGTAGCATCTTTCATGGGTTCAATGACATCCAGTTTTACCATTCTGTCGAGTTCTTGCTTAACATCGTCTCGAATTTTGTGTGGTATTCGTCGGGGAGGCGTTATGACGAATGTTGGGTTCTCTATTAGGTCGATGTCGTATTCATAGCCTTTGAGACAACCTAGGCCTTCAAAAATGCTTGCATCGGCTTTTACCAGGTTGACTCTTGTAATTAGTCCAAGTTTTTCGCAAGCATTGGCTCCGAGAATTGGTTTAATGTTTTCGTCTACTACCTTGAAAGATATTTTGCAGTGTCGTCCTGCGATTGAGCATGGTACAAGCGCTTCACCGATTACTCTCATTCGGTGGTTGCTAAATGAGACAAGGTGCTTTACTTGGCTAGGCTTGATTTTAAAATTTGTATTTTGGATGACACGTTTGGGTAGCACATTGCATTGTGCGCCTGTATCTAGTTTTATATTATACGATTTGTCTTCTATGAAGAGTTTTTCTGTGAAGTTGTCCTTCAGCAGGTTATCACTTTCGGAAACTGTACCGATGAAAAGTGAACTGTCTTCGTCATCGTCGGATTCTTCGCATAGATTTATTTGTTTGGGAGTGTCACCGTTTTTGTGGTTGCGTTTCCATGCTTTCGTTTTGCAAAATTTCTCGAAGTGGTTCTTTTTGTTGCATTTCTTACATACGTGATTATACGCTGTACACTTTCGAATCTCGTGGTTTTTTCCGCAATTACGGCAATCGAATCTCTTGGCTTTAAAGAGATTACCCTTTTGAACAAAGTTTACTGACTTGTCGCCTTCGTTGACGATTTGCGCTGATTGCTTTTGAGCCAATTCCGTAGCCTGACAGAGTTGGATTGCCTTTTCAAGATCGATATCCTGGGATAATAGTTTGGTGCGGAGGTCATCACTTTGGATTCCGAGTATGAGTTGATCTCTCAGTAAGCTGTCGTTGAGTCCTCCGAAGGCACAGTTTTGGGCTTGTAATCGTAGTCTGGACATGAGTTCGTCTATAGTTTCGCCGTCTTTTTGAGCTATTTTATTAAATTTGTATCTCTCAAAGGTGGTGTTAATTTTTGGAGTGAAATAATCCTGAAAAAGATTCTTTACCTCGGCGAGAGTCCTTTCTGTGGTCGGTTGTGAGCGGGAGTTGTATATTTGGAGAGCAGAGTATCCGATTGCGGACATAAATGTCGCTACTTGTACCTTTTGGGGTTTGGTGTCCATGCCAGTAGCAATTTCGAAAAATTCGTATTGCTGCTTCCGAAGTTTCCACTCGTTAGCCATGTCTTTGTCATGTTCGATGACAATTGGTTTTGGCGGTCTAAGAAATTGGCATAGACTACTGTCTGATGCGACCTGTGGCGTAGTCGCCATTTTATGGTTAATTAATTTACTTTAATGATATTATTTTAATTGTAAAATAAATCGGGTTTCGGCACCATGTAAATAATGGTCAAATGCAATACGTTTTTATTCATTTACTTTTATTTATGCAGTAGTATTCAAAGATTGGTGACACGACTTGGCAAGTGAGGTTAAAGAATGCACATGCTGGTAGACGTCATGATTGCTCCGGGGGATGACAGATGTCGTCATTCGTAGCTTCCCAGGTAGGTGCGTTAGAGGCCTGAGGGCCAGACCACATTGCACCAAATATGAGGAACACCATCACACGCTTTATAAACAATTGCGAAATATGCAACAGGTATAAGTATGAAAGAAATAGAGAATGCCTTAAATATGAACTGACTGAAACACCTTCTAGACCTTTGGATATACTCCATATTGACATATATTCCGTTCAAAAGGAGAATTTTCTGACTATTGTGGATAAATTCAGTAAATTTGCAAGTGTGTATTTACTTCCGGCAAGAAACAGTATAAGTCTAATAAAATCTTTAAAGCATTATTTTTCACACCATGGCGTGCCTAAATTGATAGTTTCCGATAAAGGCAGTGAATTTATTTCCCTTCTCTTTAAAGATTTTTTGGACATCTATGATATAAAATTGCACAATATATGTGCAAAAAGTTCAAATGGAAATTCGGTAGTAGAACGGTTCCATTCCACACTAACTGAAATAATTAGAATAATAAAGAGTCAAAATAATAACAAATCTATAGGAGAAGTAGTGGATGAAGCAGTCTTAACTTACAACAACTGCATTCATTCGACGACCAAATTGACACCATTTGAAGTTCTTAAAGGCCATATAGATAAACCAAACCCATTATCCATTAGAGATAACCCAAAAACAGAACATGATTATTTAGTCCAGCATATTAGGGACTACGAAAATTTAATCAAATTAGTTCACGATCGAAGTAAGCAAATCGAAATCGCGTAGACCCACCTGACTTCACACCAGACCAGACCATATACGAATCCGACGATCGACGAAACAAGCTGGCCCCTAGATTTAATCAACACAAGGTAGTTAAGAATTTTAAAATAACAGTTGACACTAACAAAAGAAAAGTTCACAAGCAAAAAATAAAGAAAAAAAGAAAATTTACTTGAGTATGAGTTACTAAATTAATTCGATTTTGTTTCATTTTACCTACAGCAGAAAGAACTTATATAAATTATTTACTTAAAAGCAAAATAGATATCTCCCTTCTAATGGTTTTCTTATTCAAAAATCAAAAGATGAAGTCAATTCATAATTTAATTTTATGGACATAACACAAAGAAGTAAAGAGCCTACTATTAGATTATTTACATATTCTAACTACACTTCCACCACCCATATCATTCCATCCATACCCATTCTAAAACCGATAAATCGATAAAAAATCAAATACGAAATACGAAAAGTCAATTTCAACTACTGGACCATTGGAATCATCCATTCATCAACCAACACCTTACCACAGCATTCCGCTCACGAACTTCAACCATATACATTCGTCAAGTTCGTTCTTAGGGGGGAAGAGTTACATGGCAACCCCACGATACGACGGAACTTGCACTAATATCGATTCCAAGGCCATCACAAGAAATACACTGGCAGACTAATTGACAATAGCCCAAGCTAACAAAATACCAAGCATCATCTTATCTTGGATATAGCGGTCAGCCTATTATCATCCGCTGAGTTGTTGTTTGCAAGAAGTTGTTTCTGCTACCTGCTGCATCGGTTTGGCCTTGGGTGTACGGATTGCAATTGCTGTGGAGTTTGCTGCAGTCAGTCGGAAATGAATAGTTGACCAGTGATGATCGAAATTAATAAAAGTAAAGAAAATTTGTAAATGTTTGTCAAATTGAATAAAGACTTTGATTTTGTTAAATAAAATAAAAACTATTTTTGTAAACCGTTTCAATAAACGTAATTCGTGCCACCGCTGCTGCTATGGTTGGAATAATCCATCTTCACTAACCGGACCCGATACCTACTACAAATGGCGCCCAAAACAGGAGGACCAATTTTCCAAATTAATAAAACACTAGCAAATGCTATGCTTACTTAAGCACCCTCACCATTTCTTAAGTTAATTTATTAAACGGTTCTTACCTTGTGATATTCACTATATTTCCTGACTTTGGGTGAACAACAATATAGGAATAATTCTATCACTTAATTAATATACAAATATAGCGTACTACAACAATCAGCAAGCTTTCTTGCGGAAACTTGCATTTCGGAATTGATTGTTAAACTCAATGTTTCATCATATACGAAATGCAATCTTCAATAACTTGTTGAAAGTACCATAGTTAACGGACAGGATTGACGTATATAAGACCGAGTCTATTGATCTTCAAGAAACTCGGGCTGCCATGTACACATACAGTCGCCTGCTATTACTGATAGATTTACATATTTCATAGTCGTAAAAGAAATCGCTTTACAGTCCAAAAATAATCTATCAAATCGACATGGTACCAATCAAGAATCTACCTATTGCAGATCACTTTACCCATCTCATTATCAATTTCCCTTTCTTCCAAATTACATGAGCTCTTATCAGCTTACTAATTTTCTCGTACACTTTCAATACAACACATGTCTCAACGAAATCTTCTTATGAATCAAAACTCTCATACCTAACAACAACAACAAGCGTTAATCGCAAATAATTCTCTCTCGTTAAACGTAAAATAGAACCAAAGCAAACCATGAACCAAAACAACGAGAGTAGCGGAGCTGTACATAAATAGCCAAGAAGCATTGCCACGCGTTCTCAAACGACACGTAATGCTGACACACCCTCAAGTCTTAACCGTAATAGATTATCAATGACTAGTAATCGAATTTTGACAACATCATCTTGATTTCGATAACACCTTCAACAATTCTCGGTCCAATTTTGCAGAAGCTCATATTTGTGTCTCCACAACTAGTGCAGTTACCCATACGACAACTACTACCGTAACAAGTATATCAAATCCGCGTGTTTCTGTACTAGCTGACGAGTCGATTATTGAGTAACATGCTGCTTCAAGGTTCACTGCAGCGAGTAATCAGCAAGTGAACAGTTTTCTAAATGTTGCACATGCAAATTTAACAAATGCTGCCAGCAACATCATGCCAGCTGTTCCTCAATCTAATGTTTCACAACCTAATGTTCCGCAGACACAGTACATTGCTAGCAATGCGCCTAAGCTAAAACAGCTGGACGAACATACTAAACAAGCGGTAAACGATACACTTGTAAGTCTTATTCCATCTTTAGTAAAAACAAATGTTGAGAAGGCTATTAATCCTTTTTTAATGTCCAGTCACACGGTCATGAGTCGACTCAATCCTTGAATCCTCCAAATATTCATCAAGATCCCAATCCTCATACGGAAAAGTTTCCGAACAATGACTTCCATAATAACAGTGGATGATAGGGGAAGGCATTCAAGATCAATTAATGGTCCGTCTGATTGGGGATTTAAATATTGTATTTGTATTTATTTTGTATTTATTAATTCATATTGCTAGGTACAATATATAAAATGTGATAGGAACAATACAAGAAAAAAATATTAATAAGTAGAACAATAGTATGAACGATTAACAATATATACAATTGAAAAACAAATGGCATATAACAATCAAAATAATAATTGACATATGCAAAAAAAAAGAAAAATAACGAAGCGTTCTTAAAAAAAAAAATACATTAAACATATTGCAAGACCCAACAAAATTAGGTTAAGACACTCTTTAGCTAAGCTTAAGCAAAAGCTAGTGGCGAGTGTCCCTTCCTGTATGACTAATGCTCGTATCTTTTTGCGAACAGAAAAGGGGATAAATGCCCGAAATTTTGAGATTTCAAGGGATATCGCAATTCAAAAAAGAGGATAATATAGGGGATATGTTTTTAACTTGTTTTCTCACTGAAATTGACGAGAAAGCATAATATTAACACAAAAAATTAATGTAAATTGTGTTTAATAAATTATTATTATTTTTATACTACATATCTGTTTAATAAACAACCAACAAGCCGTCATCGCCATCGTCGTCATTCGCATCTGAATCGTTTTCGATACCAACAATTTCTCCACTTTTGGTTTCCTTCTTATATTTGTCTTCTGCAGCGATTGAACGAAGCAATTCAGGTTTTGTTTTCAAAAATGAATTCACAAGACCGCATTAAGTTGAATTCACAATGGCGCATAAGGTCGGTTCGCTTACAGTGTATGACAATATATCGTTAGAAATCTGCTGCTATGGTAAAAAGAGGAGTTTATAGGATAAAAAAGGGATTTTCGAAATTTTCAGGGGATAGTTTTTTTGACTTTGAAAAAAGGGATAATCCCCTAAAAAAGAGGATAGATACGAGCGTTATGTATGACTGATGTGTAGAGTGAAAAAGAAAATAAAGGAAAGAGGAAAGAAAGGACTTTTATTAATTATTTAACCGCAAGGGTATTTCAAGTGGTAAAATGGATGAAAACCAAACTCTGAATGCTAAATATTCAGAAGTCTGCAAGGAAAGAGATGGATTTAAGCAACTAAACGAGACATTAATCCAAGAAATTAATAGTTTAAAGCAGGAAATGCAAATGTTGAAAAATTAGATCAACGGCCAAAACAAAGAAAAAGAAATAATTAAAGTAGTTGAGTTCTCAACTGATGAGGAAGAACTACTGAAAGAGACAGAAAGTAAGCCCAAAAACGGGAACAAAAATAAAAAACGGAAAATGAGCACATCCCCAAAGATCTCATCTCCGAAAGAAAGCTATCAAGCTACGAATTATGTTCCAAATAAAGAAAATAAAATTCAAAAGCCAGTTAAACCTCCTCCAATTATTGCTCTGGAAATAACAAAGTATGAAAGCTTAGTTAAATCATTGGAGGAAAATAAAATTAAAGCTAATACAATGCTAATAAATGGTAATGACATTAAAATAAATGTAGATGAAGAAGATTCTTATAGGAGACTTACCAAAATACTTAACCAAAAAAAGTTGCAATGGTACTCTTATGAGAATAAACAAACTAGGCCAATTAAGGTTGTTGTAAAGAAACTACACTTCTCATGTTCGCCAGAGAGTGTAGTTACAGATCTAAGAAGGAAAAACCTAAAGATACTAGAAGCTGTCAATATGCTAAAATCTAAAAGCAAAGTACCGCTTCCAATGTTTATGCTAACTTTTGAGCACGACGAAAATATCAAAAAGATATACGAATTAAAGACATCCTTGGAATGAAGGTAGATATTCATGCCGTAAGAAAATCAAAACTTGTACCACAGTGCAAGAATTGTCAAAAGTATGGACATACGAATAAATACTGCAGCTCTAATCCAAGATGCGTAAAGTGTGCAGGAAACCACCATACTAAAAATTGTATGAAGAAAAAAGACGAACCAGCAAAATGCGCTAATTGCAACGAAAAGCATCCAGCCAACTATAGAGGCTGCTTAGTTGCAAAACAGATTCATTTAGCAAAAGACAAAAAGCATAAACAAGCTATGCCAAATACAAAAAAGGACGCACCTAAAGACATAAAGACTTGCAGTTGCGATGGCAAAAAGAAGTACCCATAGCCGATAAAAATATCGAAAAGATGTTAGTACCAAAAACAGGAGCGGGTACAGTATTGACATATGCACAGGCTGCATCGAAAAAAGTAGATAATGTCGCAAAAACGATAACTACAACTAACACTAAATTAAATAATAATCGTATTATGGAAACGTTCATGGAAAAATTCCTAAGTAGAATAGAAAGCATGGATAAAAGCAATAAAGCTATATTAGAAAGAATCTCGCTCCTTGAGAAAAAAAGCAGCAACAACAAGGCTGCACAAAAAAGAAGAACATGATGGATAGTTTAAAAATCCTGGAATGGAATGCTAATGGTATCGAGAACCATAAGGATGAAATCCAAGTAGTCCTCGACATGAACCAAATATTTAGATATATGTCTTGCCTCTGAAACGCACTTAAAATTCAATTCAAACTTTAAACTGCAAGGGTATGAATTATATCACTCCCCACATCCCCATAATTCAGCAAAATGCGGGGCTTTTTTTTTTTTTATAATTTTACTCGCGCTCAAGGGGTTATGAATACCCTTACAATGCGGGGCACAGCGCGGCATTCAAGTTTTTGTTTAGGAAGAGAAAGAGGGATAGGAAAGAGTTTGTGGCGCAGTGGATATTCTCCACGAGTGGCGTCCTAGTAGGGGGGGGCTAGGGGAGAATTGTTGATATTTGTGTTCGCTTATAATTCACATAAACTTATTCGCAGTTTTTATTTGTGAAAAATGTTTCGTGGTACTGGCTCGGATTTGAACACGTAACCTCCCACTCAACAAGCGAACACTCTATCACTGCGCCACGGCCACCCTGCAGTTATAGTAAAGAATACGATCGATCATCATATAGAAGCCAAGTTCCAATCATGCGCGATACAAGGAATTTCTGTTAACATTTGAACGAAAAGTGGACAAACTATATCAGTTGCATCAATTTACTGTTCTCCCAGTTACAATCTAAAGAAAAATGACTTTTTAGGTCTCTTCCGAATATTTAGCAATAGATTTATTGCAGGGGGAGATTTTAATGCCAAAAACAAGTATTGGGGATCTAGATTGACAAATAACTACAAGAGAAGAGAACTTTATGAAGCAATAAACGAAATTAGCGGCAAGTATCACTCAACGGGAAAACCTACGTATTGGCCAAAAGATAGAAAGAAAATCCCTGATCTTGTCGACTTTTTCGTAACAAAGAATATCTCGTCTAACAATATAAAGGTAGAAGAAGGGCCAGATCTTGACTCAGATCATTCCACAATACTTTTAACACTTGGCGATAAGATCACTATTAAAGAAAATAGCGCAAGGCTAGGAAATAAGCTGACTGACTGGAGGTACTTCAGGCAGCATCTAGAGGATAGTATTCAGCTCTTAGAAACAATTATTGGAACAGACGATCAATTAGAAGATGCTGTTCAAATATTAACTGTAAATATCCAAAGAGCTACATGGGCTGCAACACCTAAAACGAAAACTAAAATCCAACAAAACTCGTATCCAAAAGTAATATGTGATATAATTACGGAAAAGAGACGAGCTAGAAAACGTTGGCAACAAACAAGGGCGCCCAGAGACAAAATAATACTGAATAATCTAAACAATCAGCTTAAAAGATCGATAAGAGAATTTAAAAATGAGTCTCTTAAAAAATACCTCACCAATCTTACAAATGATGCTAGTACCGAGTACTCACTCTGGAAGGCAACAAAGGGGGAAGGGGGAAATCTTCCAAGCCTCCAAAAGACGACACTCGGATGGATTGTAGGTGGCACAATAAATAATGATCAAAATAGGAACATCGCATCTTCGTTAGATCTCGTACCAGTTGAACCAAAATCACCTAGCATCAGTTACACCTGCTTCACCACCACCACTACCCCATCCATTGAAAAACTCCTACAAAAATGTTGGATCATCAAAGATAATCATTCACCGGCAAAGAAACTCTCGATAGAAGAAGAGGAATGTGAGGCATTCTTCAAATCCACAACAACACGCTGCTCATTGACCAACAAGTTCATTGTACGATTACCATTTCTTGAGGATCGCACATCACACGGGAGTTCATATGAAATTGCAAAAAAATCGGTTAGTATCAATCGAACATAAATTATATCGGTCTCCATCATTACAGAAAGATTATTGCCATTTCATTGACGAGTATGTACGATTGGATCACATGAGCAAACCAGATGCAGCAAAGGCCATTCATGATAACATTAACTACATTCCTCACCATTGCGTCCTGAAACCTGACAGTTCATCAACGAAAGTGCGCCTCGTTATCGACGAATCCTATAAACCATCATCAGGAAAATCGTTAAATGACATTTTGAAGGTCGGTCCAACGCTTTAAGATGACATTTTCACTACCCTTGTTCGCTTTCGCACCCATCGCTTTGTACTAATGGCAGATATAACTCAAATGTATCGACAGATCCTGGTAAGTCCTGAGGATACTGACACACAATGCATTTTGTGGCGCAACTCCACTATGAAGGCAATCGAAAGCTATGTGTTGAAGACGATCACATATGGTAGTAAGGTGGTTCAAATCAAAAATGAGACTACCAACCTGCTTCTGAGTGGAGGTTTTTGTCTTCGCAAATGGGCAGCTAATGATCCCACCATCATAGCAGACGTTCCGGAAGACCGAGAATCATTCATTGTTTTAGGTGACAGTGAAATCATCAAAGCTCTTGGAATGGGATGGGATCCAAAGGAAGACAACTTTCGCTTCAGCTACATCGAGTCTCCAAGTCGCAAATCAAACAAACGTAGTATTCTGTCGCAAATTTCGCAATTTTATGATCCGCTAGGCCTAATGAATCCTTTCATCGTGAAAGCTTAAATCTTCATGCAGACGCTATGGAAACTCAAACTGCATTGGGATGAGAGTCTCCCAGAAGATCTTTACACTCAATGGTCGGAAAGAAATCACCTTAAGGACATAAACCAAATCAAAATCCCTCGGTATGTATCAACTTGCAATTCTAACACACAACTTCATGGCTTTTCAGATGCTAGTACCAAGGTCTATGGAGCATGCGTTTACATCAGAATGACAAGTGAAAAAGGAACGGTCTCATCAAACTTGGTTTGTGCAGAATCAAGAGTAGCGACAATTGCGGAAACAACAATTTCCAGACTCGAGCTTTGTGCCGCATTGCTACTGGTGGAACTTCTCGACAGGACACAGGGATTATCGAACAACAACAAATAACTACAAACCTTTTGCTGGACAGATTCAACGATTGTACGATCGTGGGGTTCTCCGACCGTCAACCTGGGGACCTCTAGTTAACCTTCGAGTAAGGACTAGGTAGATCCTGGTTGTTGCGTTCGACCGATTGTCGAACGGATGCGATGACGAACAAAAGATTGACCAGCAGAATAACAGAAATTCTCTGGTCGTACAACAAAAATCGATGGCGAATAGAAACACGATAGTTTCCCCGTAGGGTTTCGAACAATAATTATAAAAGCTTTATTTCATTGGGGGTTTATATACAAATTGGAAATAACAGGGTTTCTTTGATTTGAGAGAGACATTACGTTACTTTTAAATGTTTGAATAGTGTGGCGAATTGGCAAAAAGCAAAAATATGCTATAATTTAAGGCGCCAGATTCAAATAAGCAAATTCAATTTGAGTTAAGAATTAGGATGATTAAAATGATGCTGAGGATGATGAAGCTGATGACGATGATGATGATGATGATGACGATGATGATGATGATGATGATGATGATGACGATTACCCAACATTCCGCCGCCTTTGAAAGCATAGGCTTTTAAGAGGGTATGATTGCCAACTTGCGAATGGGACGTTTTATTTCTCCCTTGGACGTTTTGATGATAGCTACTCTGACTCGTCCGTCAGAACCTGGAATTCGCCCCATAAGCCATCTCTGGGGTGGAACTTGGTCTTCATGGACGATGACTAAGTCGCTAATGTTGATGTTTTGACCAGCGGATGTCCACTTCCCTCTATTTTTCAGCTCCTGGATGTATTCTGCAGACCATCTTCTCCAAAAGTGTGTTTTGACTGCGTTGATTCTTCGCCACCTCTGGATGAAGCTGATTTCCGCTACATCGTCTGCAGGTTCGGGAATCGCCTTAAGAGATGAGCCGATCAGAAAATGGGCAAGAGTCAGTGCTTCGAGGTCGTTTGGATCCGATGACATTTGGGTGATTGGCCTGGAGTTCATCACCGACTCTATCTCCACTAGCGCTGTTGATAACTCTTCGAAATTGAGTTTGGCACCTCTAAGGCTACGGTACAGGTGTCCTTTTGCGACTTGGACAGCCGCTTCCCATAGTCCTCCGAAGTGGGGTGCCCGGAGGGTATAAAATTAAAATTGATGCTTGCATTAGTACAAAAATTTTGAATAATATCCTGCGACGATTTTCTAAACAACCAATTGTGCAATTCAATGATTCGGGATTTAGCTCCAACGAAATTAGTTGCGTTGTCGCAATATATGTCTCTAGGAAGACCTCTGCGCCCTACCATTCGCTTTAGGGCAGCAAGAAAGGCGTCGGTAGAGAGGTCGGATACGGCCTCTAAGTAAACCGCCTTGGTCGAGAAGCACACGAAGACAGCAATATAAGTTTTGTAGGGTACTTTTCCTCTGATCTTATAGTAGGTAAGAATCGGTCCGCAAAAGTCTACCCCACAGCATAAAAATGGACGCGAGGAAGTTATTCTATCTCGAGGTAAGTCTCACATAACCTGCTCTAATAGCTTTGGACGGTATCTCACACAGTGAACACATTTCTCACAGTTTGCCTTGCGATTTCCCTAGCGTTAACAATCCAAAATTTATTCCTAACCAGTGAAACTAGAGCCTTTGGTCCAACGTGGTAGTTTGTCAAATGCAGATGTCGAATAAGGATTTTGGAAAAATTGCTATTTT
Organism: Cheilosia urbana; assembly: GCA_946477585.1. Classification (NCBI taxonomy): domain Eukaryota; kingdom Metazoa; phylum Arthropoda; class Insecta; order Diptera; family Syrphidae; genus Cheilosia; species Cheilosia urbana. The sequence goes on along the minus strand of OX297853.1, from coordinate 65,070,277 downwards.
TGGGAAGTAATAAGGGATGCTTGCTCTCCTCTGTAATGTTCGCATGTTTCAGTCGTCCTCCGACACGAAGTAATTTGATGCCATGTGTTTCCTGCAGAAAAGGATTCAAGAATTTCGTTGATCCCTTAAGAGGTCGTTGAGAATTTATTGCGTCGATTTCCTCCGAAAACGAATCGATTTGAATCAGGTTTACAATCCTGAAGAGAGCTTCCTCCAACTCCGAAACCGCCAAAGGAATTTCTGAATTGAGTTTTCTTCGACAAATTCGGATGACATAAGCAAATATACGAAGTATTTTTGTATAGGAGCTGAAACGCTCGACTATACGAAGCACAAAATTTAATAAATTTGGTTCTGACGATTTTGTACAGATCATTACTGTTTTTCGTTTTCTAACACACGTTCTTCTTGCGAAAGCGAGACTTCAAAATTTATAGGCCAAGCTTCCATTGGGCATAGCAAAAATTGAGGACCATTGAACCATATCGAGGATGATAGCTCATCCACCGTGCAGCCTCTCATAACAAGGTCTGCTGGATTTTCGTCTGTGGGTACGTGCTTCCACACGACACCCTTTGTCTTATCCTGGATCTCTGCTACTCGATTTCCCACGAATGTTGTCAGTTTCGACGAGTGCGTAGCTATCCAGTGCAAAACAATTGCCGCGTCTGTCCAAAAGTAGACCTTTGAGTGGTTTCCTTTAAATATTGAATTTATTTTTTCCCACAACTTTGCTAATAAGTGTGCTGCACAAAGTTCTAGCCGTGGAAGTTGCTTCCTACTTGCCGGCGCTACTCTGGATTTGGCAACTAGAAGCCTGACTTGTACCGATCCTGAGGTATATATCGCTCTCAAATAGATACAGCAACCATACGCGTGCATAGAAGCATCCGCGAAACCATGGATTTGGTAACTCTGCCTATTAGCTATTAAGGCAAATCTAGGGACTGATAGGTTTTGCAATGAATGCAGATCTGTCATGAACTGACGCCATTCCGTGTCAGCGCTTTGTGGAATTGATGAATCCCAGTCTACCTTTTCAATCCAAAGCTTCTGAAGTATTACTTTTGCTCTGATAATAATAGGTCTTAGTAAACCCATGGGATCGAACAGCGACGACGAAAGAGAAAGTATCGACCTTTTTGTATTTTTGGAGTAGTTTCTACTTGGGTTATACGAAAAACTAAATTCGTCTTCAAGCGGATTCCACGTTATACCAAGTGTACTGGTCAGACCAGGTTCATTTAGTTTGATCTCCTTCTGAAAAGAGCCTGCAGCTTCCATAATGGTGGGGTGGTTGCTCATCCATTTCGATAGCTCTAGCCCAGCCATATTTAATATGGCAACCACTTCCTTCTGTTTCTTAAGCAATGCGTCTAGGTCATCATCTCCGGTGATAAGATCGTCGACATAAAAATCTTCTTCGATTACACGAGGACCCAGTTCAAATTTGTTTTTGTTAGTTTCTGCCAAGTACTTAAGGCAGCGAACAGCAGCGAAAGGAGCCGACGATGTACCATACGTAATGGTATTTAATTGGTACGTCTGTACCGGTGTAGTTTCGTCCTTTCTCCAAAGAATGTATTGGAACCTACGGTGAGACGGGTGAACCAAAAATTGACGAAACATTTTAACGACGTCGGCTGTGAGGACAAACCTATGCAGTCGAAAACGAAGGAGAATAATGAACAATTCGGTTTGAATTGTTGGACCAACCATTAGTGTATCGTTCAACGAAAGATGAGAAGAAGTACAACAGGAAGCATTGAAAACAACTCTGACTTTTGTGGACGTACTCTCTGGTTTTACAACACAGTGATGAGGTAGATAGTAATGAGGTTCCCCTAATTGTGGCTCCTTGATCAACGACATATGTCCTAAGACCTGATACTCCTCTAAAAGTTCCGCATATTCAGACTTCAAGGATGCATTACTAGCGAGCCTTCGTTCCAATGCTAAGAAGCGTCTGAAGGCAATATTATATGATGCCCCTAAGCAGCTGGGATCACGTTTGAATGGTAGGCAAACCATAAGACGGCCACTATGTAAAACCTCAATGGTTTCCTTAAAATCCGCCTCGCATTCCTTTTGCTCTTCGGTCCACTTTGATCCTTGTTCTTGGATTTGTTCCAATTCCCAGAATTTCTCCACATATTGTTCGAGCGAATCACCGGTGGAGTTAACGAAGCAAAACGATTTATTTACGTTAATCGGTTTTTTATACCTGCCCGATACGATCCATCCCAAAGATGTTTTTTGTAGCGAGGGTAATCCTTCCCCTAGCTTTATTTGGCCTATTTGAAGAAGGTCAAAGAACGACTCGGCCCCTAACAATAAATCAATTTGTGATGGCTTATTAAAATACTCATCTGCGAGTTCCAAATTACGAGGGAGATTTCAATTTGAGACGTTGAGCGCTGATTCCGGTTGATAGCCAGTAATGGCTGGTGTTACCAAAATCTCAAGTGACGTCTCAAAGTTATTGTAACGAGATCTAATTGTTGTTTGAGTTTGAAAGCTAACTTTAGTTTCTGCTATCCCTATTCCGACTATATCCACATTCTTTCTTTGCCTTTTAAGATGCAGTGAGTTAGCAAACCTTTCATGGATGAAGTTGACTTGGGAGCCTGAATCGAGCAACATTCGACCAATTTGGAAACTTCCATTTGAGTCCTTAACGAGAACCAACGCCGTTGCTAAAATAACCTGAGCAGCAGAAGGCTGCTCCTTTTCCAAAGCAGTGTGACTTGTTGCTACTGGTGTGGATTGTGTAACCTGTTCCGAATCTCGGGGGGTGCCTTCTGTTTGATGAGTTCGATGCAAAAGGCTGTGGTGAGTCTGTTTGCAATGCTTGCATCTATACGATGAAGGGCACTTTGAAACACTATGGCCTTTGCCCAAACAGTTCAAACATAGTCCTAGTTTTTAATGTTTGCAAACCGTTCCATGACATTCAACTTATTAAAAGCTGAGCAACCAGCAATAGAGTGACCATAGTCTCGATAGAACAAACAACCCTTTTGTGAAACAGATAGCGACGATTGAGTCCGGTAACCAGAATACGATGGCCTTTGCTTTATAACTGTCCGTTGATCGTTTTGTGATTTAACCTGCTTGCTTTCACGAGCCTCTAGGTATTGACACCTCCTACTAAGAACCACAGAACAATCACTCCACTTAGGCAGCTTCTTATAATCGAGGTTTTCATCCCATTTCGATTGGGTTTCAACATCAACCTTCGACATAGCGATGTGTATAATTATGGCATTGCAAATATTTTCGAACGAACCTATAGACTGAAGCGAATTAAAAATAGCTGATATGTTGTCTACGAGGCCTCTTAGTTCCGCTGCAGAAGACTTCGGAACCTTAGGTTGTTCGAATAGTTCAGAAATGTATTGTAAAAATATAAGGCAGTCGTTATCATAACGATCCTTGAGCCGCTCTAGTGCCTTAGGATAGTTTTCTTCCGTAACTTGGAACGCCTTAACCGTAGCTCAAAAGATGGTTAAATTTTTCAATTCTTGTTAGGTTCTGCTCATTATCAACGAGAGTTGTAAAAGAATTTATAAAATTTTTATACTCCGAATATCTTCCATTAAAGCGCGGTAATTTGAGATTCGGTAAATGATTGTGTGCAAACTGAGGAACTGCAAATGTTGTTTCTAAGGAGCTATTGCATCGGCTTGGCCCTAATAACGATTGAATTTTTGATTTCGTTGAAATATACAGATCTTCCAGTTCACCTCTAACAACATCAGATGGCAGTGAGCGCTCAATTTGAGTTTGACACGCTAACAGTTGCTTGAAGTAGGACTCCAATATTCCTGAACGGCATTCCAATTCTGTAGCAGAAAGGCTGCCTTGTTTGGTTTCAACGAGATTTTTGATCCGCGTTATATTGCCCTCAGTTGTAGAGCGCAATTGTCTTAATTCCTCTAAAGGTGATTCAGTTGCCATAATTTCTGATTATAATTGATAGAAGTATTTTGCAAAAAATTAATGAACTTAATTTTAAGCAATGAAAAAAAAGCAATATGGCAACACTATTCCGGAAAGCGAAGATTTAGTCCCGCGGCGAATTTGATCCAACGATGAAACGACGAAATAAGTTGAGAGATGAAATAAATCCAACGACGAAAATTATTTGAATAATATTAATTAAAAAGCGATGTTTGGTTAGTTTGTAATTTAAAGAAGTATGGTTCTTTATAGTGTTATTCAATTTCAAGGTGCAGTGAAAGTGCGAGAGGAATTCAAATCATGGATTCACAACTGCTAAGAAAAGAAATCCTTCCCAAGCAAAATATGATTTCATTGCATATGATCAATGCAGCACCCACTCCGGAGAACATGACGACGAAAAAGCTCCAAATAATGGATTAATGTGTGAGCGAAATGTAGGTCTATGCAATGACAATGGTGACGAACAGATTTGTAGAAGATTCCCAGCAACAGCAACAGCAACAACAATATTATATTCAAATGGCGAACAATTACAAGCGAGATGACGAACGAGTATAAAGTGCCAGAGAGAATCGAAGTAATGCGTAAGCAAATTGAGCTTATTATACGAATGGGTCAATGAACTATGATATGGCTATAGTGTGACTTTTCAAAAAGCTCACGCTGTATGGCGAACAGAGAAGATTGTTGTGGAATGTAAAATGCGATTGAGTACAGCTTTTGTGGATTCTAATTTTGAATTATCGATGATCACTTCTACGGAGAAACAATAATTTGTTCCGTAGGTACCCAAATCCAATTATTGAATGCAGCAATTTGTTAATTATAATTATGATATTATTTTATACGTTTATATAACTAAATTGAACATATATTTGCATGCATAGCACTATTCCGTCGAAGATGCGCTTTCATTCGATTAATTTGTCCAAATTAAGAGTTTTATTCAAATTATGTTTAAGAGTTCGAACTGAAATCTTGTGTGTGCGTGGATTTTTGCGCAGCTTCGATTGAAAGGCGATTTGTGACGTACCTGGGTGGGAGATGATACTTATCTTCCCTCTTGATGTTGGATTGCCTTCTCGACTTTTCCTCTGCTGGTGTATGGTGATGATGCTTTGCCAATGTATTGTCCGATGATAGGTTGCTCCCTTTGTGATGCAATATTCTTCTGGGCACTATTATACCGAAACCGAAACCGAAACCGAGTTCGCGATGAAATTCACTTGTTAATGTATTAATTGTCTTTTTTGTTAATTGTTGGCTTATGTTCTTAGCACTTTTCTATACTGTTTTTTTTTTTTTTTTGCGGTTTGTATTTCTATATATATTTTTTATTTAACACAAGTTGGGCGCCAAAACGTACGATCGTGGGGTTCTCCGACCGTCAACCTGGGGACCTCTAGTTAACCTTCGAGTAAGGACTAGGTAGATCCTGGTTGTTGCGTTCGACCGATTGTCGAACGGATGCGATGACGAACAAAAGATTGACCAGCAGAATGACAGAAATTCTCTGGTCGTACAACAAAAATCGATGGCGAATAGAAACACGATAGTTTCCCCGTAGGGTTTCGAACAATAATTATAAAAGCTTTATTTCATTGGGGGTTTATATACAAATTGGAAATAACAGGGTTTCTTTGGTTTGAGAGAGACATTACGTTACTTTTAAATGTTTGAATAGTGTGGCAAATTGGCAAAGAGCAAAAATATGGTGACTGCTATAATTTAAGGCGCCAGATTCAAATAAGCAATTCAATTTGAGTTAAGAATTAGGATGATTAAAATGATGCTGAGGATGATGAAGCCGATGACGATGATGATGATGACGATGATGATGACGATTACCCAACAACGATCGTGCTGGCTTGGCTAGCATCTGAACCATGCCGGTGGATAAAATTCGTGAGCAATCGAGTCGCCAAAATTCAAGACCTTTCACATTTCACCTGGAATCACATAACAACGTCAGAAAATCCTGCGGATGTTCCCCCACGAACTCATTGGTAACAATTTTTGGTTTCGTTATCCTTACTTTTTGTTTCTATCTGAAATAGACTGGCCCAAACTTCACAACAAAACCAATGAAGAAGAGATTCCGGAACAACGCAAACAAAATGTGGTTGTTCTTGCTCATCGCACCTTTGATATCTTTCTCGAATGCAAATACTACAACAATTATTTCAAATTAATTCGTATATTTTGTTACGTTCGCAGGCACATTAACAACCGTGTCTTCGAGAACAATCCGAAGATCAGTGGTCCCATAACAGCTTCAGAGTTTGACGAAACTCTTATGTGCCTGCTCTGCACAATACAACATCACACCTTTTCCGAAGAAATTAGAAATCTTAAAAGAGGAAGGCCTCAAGTATCCAACAACTATCACCATTCATCAAGATAGGACTTGTTCGAGTTGGGGGACTGTAACAAGCTTAGCTTATTATGTCCAATTAATCTTTATTGTTTCATCGTTTCTCTGTTCCCCACGTGGAGGTCCATGTTCCAATTTACATTTTCTTTGAGTGCGTTCACACTCTTTACATTTACATTTTCTTTGAGTGCGTTCACACTCATTACACGCTTTTTTCTTTAAAAAATTTACATAAAGAATTAATTTTACTTGCGAGTGGACCGTGTTTCTATTCCATAATCCCTACCATAACGCTGTGGAGGCTTGACACAACAACCACTTCTAGTGCGTGTTTCTGCAGTTGGTACGCTTAACCTAGCCGCTTCTGAACCAGTTGTTTCGGGTGTTTTTCCAATGTTGGCTGGTGCCACAGGGGTCTCAACTTTTTCCAAAGGCCCTGGTTCATCCACGTTACAATCTGTCATATGATTATTTGGCAAATCCACCATCATTGAACTATCCGCGTTGACATTATCTTCGTTCCTATCATTTCTTGGTGGATTTACTATTTGAATTTCTTTAAAACTACTTGCGGCATGATTTTGATTACGACTAAGGCTTTCTTCAAATAACAAGTCACTAGCATTAAAGTCTTCGCTTCTAGACTTAGCAAGAAACCGCCGATTACGTCTAAAATAATTGTTAAAACTATCTTTTACAATGTAAGATCTATCATTGCAATTTTCAATAATTGTTCCATAATGCCATTCTTTTCCGTTTTTTTTTAAATATAATTAAATCACCAACTGCCAATACCGGGAGTGACCTTGCGTTCCGATCGTAATAATATTTTTGCTTTTCTCTTTTCTCCTTCAATTTGTTTTGAATTTCCGAATCACATAATTTACTTTTGACCAAAAGCGAATCCGATACTGGTAATTTTATTTTTATTAGTCTACCGAAAAATAATTCTGCATGCTTGTTATCGGTGTTGTGTTATATTCAAGCAAACGATATTGGAATTTATCCACAGCGTTTGCCTCATAACATCTCTTAAGAATATTTTTTGCAATTGCAACGCCCTTTTGACTTGAAAATTTAAACTGTATATTGTATTCGGCTGCGAAACGATTGAATTCCGTAGACCCAAATGGCGTGTTATCACATTTAATAACCGTTGGATATCCCAGTTTATCGAAATATTGACAAATTACGCCGATAATCTGTTTAGATGTTTTGTTTTGGACACCAACGGCCATTAGGTAATTTGAATATGCATCAAATAAGGCAATATAATCGGGGCCCGCGTATTCAAACAGATCCATGGCTACTATGTGAAATGGATATTTAGGAATTTCTTCCTGAACCAATGGTTCCTTTTGAATATTTCTTTTAAACTTCTCGCAAATATTGCATGATTCTACCAACTCTTTTAATTGTGCATTCATTCCCGGCCAATAATACAACATTCTTGCCCGAGCAACGGTTTTTTGAATTCCGAGATGGGGTGAGTGAAGCCAAGCCAATATTTTGTGCTGCATTTCCGATGGTATGACCAATCTATGATTTAAGAACAACAATTCATTTTCAAAATGCAATTCTGATTTAAACTTGTAAAAATGTTGACAAAATTTATTTAGGTGATGATAACCCGGCCAACCATTTTCAACGTAATTACAAATGCGCGAGTATTCAACGTCATTTTTTAACATGTTCCGATAAAAATTGTAATTTTCCTCCGATAGGCAAACCGACTTCGTAACAGAGTGAATTACACTCGATAATTCTTCGATTTCAGCTATTTCTGGTAGTTGTGCTCGTGATAAGCAGTCAGCTACCAACATTCGTTTACCTGGTTTGTAAACAACAGTCATACGCGGGTATTTTAGAAGAAACATGAACATACTTTGAAGTCGTATGGTAACGTCATTTATATCACGCTTAACCAATGTTTCCAAAGGTTTGTGGTCACTTTCGACAGTGAACTCTCGGCCGTACAGCATAAAATGAAACTTTTGACATGCAAATACGATTGCCAACAATTCTTTTTCGATTTGTGCCCATTTTAGTTCCCGACCTGCAAGTGTACGTGAAGCGTAAGCTACTGGATGTCCGTTTTGAACGATTACGCAACCCAGTCCATCTTTCGATGCAGCTGTTTGTATGATCACAGGCTGTTTTGGATCATAAATGGCCAGCACCGGTTCTGATGTTACAATGTTCAGCAATTTACGGAATTCATTGTCATGTTTTCCCGTCCAATTAAATTCCACATCATGACGTGTTAAATTACGCAATTCAGCCGTATCATGTGACAAATTTGGAATGAATTTTGCCAAATATTTTAAGAGCCCCAAGAATCTCAAAACTTCCTTTTTGTTTGTTGGTTTTTTTAATTTTAGAATTGCATCCCGATATTTTGATTGAGGTCTGATTTTTCCATACGATAAAACTTACAAAAAACCCATAAAATTTACAACGGTTTTCCGATACTGAATTTTATCTTTATTAAATTTTACGTTATTTATTCTTGCCCTATCCATGACAATCTCTACAATGCGATCATGTTCAGCTTCGCCTTCCGCACAAATACATAAATCGTCAAAGTAAATTATGACACCCGGTATGTCACCAAAAATGTTGATCATTTCCTTTTGAAACATCTCCGGGGCGCAATTAAGACCAAATGGTATACGATTGAATTCAAATCTACCAAAAGGACGGTGTCATAAACGTTGTTAAATTTGAACTAGCGGGATCCAAAGCCATGTGCCAAAACCCACTATTTAAATCAAAAACCGAAAATATACGTTTATCTGTCAAACCCGATGTTAAATCACTGATAGTAGGAATTAAAAAATTTTCGCGTTTTATGCACTCGTTAAGGGGCTTTGGATCCAAACAGATCCGAAGTTTACCTTTAGGCTTTTCGACAATTTGTATATTGTTTACCCAATCCGTGGGGTAATCAACAGGTGAAATGATTTCATCACGCACCATTTGCTCAAGTGATATTTTTACTCTGTCCATTAACGAATTTGGCATACGTTTCTTGTAATGAAGAACAGGCTTCGAATCCTTCTTAAGTTCAATTGAAAATGTTCCGGGAAATTTACCAAGTCCGTGAAAGACATCCTTAAATCTATCTAAGAATACTTCTTCCGATTCCAAGCATGCAATAACACTTACATCCAATTGCTCTATTTCATCCAATCGTTTAATTAACCCAAAACTTATACAGGCTTCCAATCCAAGTATCGGTTCGGATTTGTCATTGACAACAACAAATTCCGCAGTTTTTTCCGTCTTTAACTTCAAATCTATGCATTTTAATTGAACAATACCAAGAATTTTAATTTTATTATTATTATAGTCAAATACAGGATAATCGACATTTTGATTTGTTAATTCGATTCCTAACTTGTTTATCAATTTTAACGAAACGCAATTCACATCAGCTCCGGTATCCATTTTAAATGTTACTATTTCATTGCCTACTAAATAATTCTTGGTCCATCGCATGTATTTAGATCCTATTGAATTTAATCTACGAATTTTTTTATACTTAATTAAACTACTTTATTTATTGCTTATATTATTCACTACGTTACCTCTGACATCAGTCCAGTTGACACCAGCAATCGATGTTTGTTTGGTAGAGTTGTTGTTGTTGTCATCCGGTTTCGATTTTGCTTTGCGGCACATTTTCTGGAAATTACCCTTTTTTCCACATCTGCGGCAGCTGACATCCTTCGCTTTGCACTCGCTGTTGTGTCCAAACTTCCATGGACCACCACAATTGAAGCAAAAACGATTAACTGCTGCAATTGATGTTGGCTCTGGTTTTTCACGTTCTCCAATCGCATTGACTGTTGCTGGTTTCGCATCCAAAATGCCTTTGTTTGCATTCGCTGCTTCATATGTTTTACATGTTTCAACAACACGTGATAGCTGCTCATCACGACCGTCCAATAATTTTAACTGTAGTTTTTTGTCGTGGACACCAACAATCATTCGGTCACGCAGCATACGGTTTTCATATGATGCACCACAATCACATATAAAATTACAATGACGCACCTGTGTTCGCAATTCCGTTTCGAACTCCAAGAATGTTTGTCGCTCTTTTTGTGTGATTACGTTGAATTCATACGACTCCATAGCAATGTTTCGTTGCGCCAAGCAATGTTCATCGAATTTTGTCATTACATCATCCAATGTACGCTGAACTACTGCATCACCAGCTCTAACTGTACCAAGCAATTCATTTGGTGTACCATCATTTGGAAACAGTGTGCCGTAAATATTTGCACCATTTGTGCCAATTAAACAAATGAAATTTGCAATTTTTGTTTTTTCTGGTTCGGCTGATTTGCCGCTTGCAATCATGTATACCATGAAATTGCGTTTCCACTTTGGCCAATCATTCGCAAGGTTAACACAATCGAGCTCCGGCAATGCGCGTTCACTTGTCGCCATAATCCCGAGGAATTAATGAAATTAAAATACAATCCGTGAAATAGCTATGATATCCTCTGAAATTTTTATGTTCCGATATTTTATTTTACTTAATAATTTATTCCGATTAAATGTTTTTCTTTTTATGGGTTCTGGGAATTTGTACTTTTTATTTCTTGAAACTTCTGACACCATGTAACAAGCTTAGCTTATTATGTCCAATTAATCTTTATTGTTTCATCGTTTCTCTGTTCCCCACGTGGAGGTCCATGTTCCAATTTACATTTTCTTTGAGTGCGTTCACACTCATTACATTTACATTTTCTTTGAGTGCGTTCACACTCATTACAGGGACGAATCGCAAACTCATCATTACCATACGATGCAATGCACCCAATTTTGCTTCCAAAGTCGCATCCATTCATTCACACGCTTATTCGACACCATCACTACAGTAACAAACACGCTGGACCTCAAACATTGCATAACATATTAAGACAACGCTTTTGGATTCTAGATGTCAAAGGAACAATACGACGAGTTGTTCACCGATATAATTTTTCATTGGGATTTTCATGGCGTTTTCCATTGGTAAAAAAAAATATTTTTTTTTTTTGCTCTAAAAGTAGGTATCAACAAAAAAAAATTTTTTTTTTTGATCTCAGATCAATTTTACAAATCTGAATTTTTCGGCAGATTTACCCCTCCTTGCACTAACACCAATACAATTGACGGCCGTCAGATTGACAAGAGTGGTTTTTGTTTTGATTTTATTATTTCGGTAGGGAGAAACAAGAGTGGTTTAATCTTTCTGTTTTCCAAATAAAAAAAATCAATCTGAATGTCGTGTTCCATTGGTAACCAAATAGATCAAATTTCAGATCAAAATCAAGATTTACCAATGGAAAACGCCCTCAGATTTTGCTCTCAGATTTTGCATTTGTGGTGGTGCGTGTTTTAAAAGTCAGTTGTTCTTAAATATTAATATTTGTGTTCATAAGAATCTATTCAATTTATGTTATTACAAATGTATATATATAAACACAAATATCAATTTGAGAACAGCTGACTTTTAAAACACGCACCACCACAAAAGCAAAGGAAGAAAAATCTCGTTTTATGTTCGATTGGGCACGAAAATTCTGAAATCTGAGAACAAAATCTGAAAATCCCAATGGAAGACGACATAAATTTGAGAGCAATAGTATAAAAGGCAAATACATTGATTTTTTTTATGAATTTAACAAATGCATACTTGCATATGGTATATAATAATATTGTGCAACTTATGCATTCTACGTACCAATTACGGATTATAAATTATGCTGAAACTGAAATAGGTTTTTTCTAACACACAAAGAAAACGTTTTCCCTAAATAATTGTGTTAAACTATTGAATTAAAATTAACGAACAAAAAAGTGTATCTATTTCAAAAAATGCAGGAAAAGTCCAAAAAAACCTTGGTAGTTCATTTTTCTTTGATTACTATCATGAGATGGATTACTGCTAGATATTATTATTTGAAGGTACATATTTGGTATTATGATGAAATTATATGAGGAATTCCATTTTCCAACAAATTCATAAACTATAAAAACGTTTAAACTGAACTGCGATGTGAACGCCGTGTAACTAATGGGCACCAAAAATGACGAACACAGCCGCCCCCACTTAAAATTCCACAAAACAATGGCCTCCCGATTGACAGAATGGCAACCGCAGAGGATTTTCCTAAGTATGCGTGCGGCAGCAATGACGCTCCTTTGATTTGTACAGGCACGAATACTTAGGAAATCCACTGCGGTTTTAGCAGCTTGTAGGCAAATGTACCGTTTATGCTCTCAGTTGACCATCTAGTTTGTATCATCGTTGATCCTGAAGAGACAAGCAAAGAAGGTTAAAGTGTTGAAAGCGGGAGCTTTCAAGGCGGGCAGTATGTATATGTTGCTACTCGCAATAAAATTATTTGTTTGTCAGGAACCTCAAAACATCACCCTATGTTGTTATTTCGCTTTGTTTTTTTTTTTTTTTGCACCACACTTGCAACACCAATGTCAAACACATTACCATTATCATGATCTAGGCAAACCAATGCACTTGACCCATCAACATCGGTCGCTCCCAAATAGTGGTAGTTGCGACCGAAAACGACGATTGGAACATATTTCAGCTAAGCGGTAGTTGGGATCGATGAAGACGACATCACAAACATTGCCGTTTTTTGTTTTTGTTTCATTTCTTTTTTTTTTTTTTTTTGTTCATTTTTCCTTGAAAGTACTCAAGTACGTCTAAAAAGCTAGCCGCATCAACCATAAAAGCTAAGGACGCAAAACTCGTACCTACCCTACATATACCAAGAAATATATCAACAGAAACTGTCGCACTCTACAACAGCAGTCTTGACATGCATATAAGCCAAGCCATCGACATTACCAATATGCACTTAAATATTCAAAGCACTTATGACAAACTAGAATTCATTATAAAAACAACGGCAAACAATATAATGATTGAGACAAGGCACAAAAAAGACATACAAATTTCAAACGAAACAAAAGCACTCATTGACAGAAGAGAGAAACTAAGAAATGAGATAAATTTGGGAAATGACGAAAAAATTGAGCTAAATTATTCAAGAAAAGCTATAAGAACCAGTACAAAAAAGGATATTGACTTATACAACGAGATGACAGTTAAAAACATACTGCAGAATACTAAGTCCATCAGAAAAACTAAACAGTTTCTAAATAATGAAAAGGAATGGATAACTTCGATGAGTAAAAATAATAAGCAAATAAAAAACCGAAATTTAATAAATGGAACAGCAACCCGCTTCTTCGAAAATATATTTAGCTCAACATAATACCAACCTGAAGGAACAAATATTCAAAGCAGAACTACAATTTTAAATGTTGTCCCATTATTTGAACTTGACGATATGGAGAAATCCATTGACGAACTTAAAACTGAAAAAAGTCCGGGAAATAACGGTATTCCAGCAGAAATGATAAAATATGGAGAAAAACACACTATCCCCAATACAGACCATTTTATTCAACGCCATTTTGACTAGACAGCAAATCCCGAATCAATGGAAACACAATACAATAACATTGATACATAAAAAAGGTAGCAAAGACGATATTAACAACTACAGACCTATCAGCCTTATATCAACAGTATATAAACTACTCTCAAACGGCCTTACCAATAATCAACTTTAGTCTGGCAGTTTACGGAAAGACAATGGTGAGAAAGTCATGTTTATCTCGGGCATCAACAAACATTTCGGGCAAAAAAAAGTTTGTTATCATCGCTCGGTAGCGTTCACCATTGACAGTAACGCTGCGATTCGCATCATCTTTGAAGAAATATGGCCCAATAATGCCGCCGGCCCATAAACCGCACCAAACAGTGGCTTTTTCGGGATGCATTGGTAGCTGTTGCAATGCTTCTGGCTGATCTTCACTCCAAATGCGGCAATTTAGCTTATTTACGTACCCATTCAACCAAAAATGAGCCTCATCGCTGAACACAATTTTTCGATAAAAAAGCGGATCCTCGGCCAGCTTTCCAAGAGCCCATTCACCAAAAATTCGGCGTTGTGGTAGGTCGGCTGGCTTTAGTTCTTGCACAAGCTGTATCTTAAAAGGCTTTACGCACAAATCCTTCCGCAAAATTTTCCACGTAGTGCTGTAACAAAGGCCTAACTGCTGGGAACGGCGCCGAATCGACATTTCGCGGTCTTCTGTCACACTAGCTGATACGGCCGCAATATTTTCTTCACTACGCACAGTACGTAAACGTGTTGGTGGTTTAATGTCCAACAAAGTAAATTTGGTGCGAAATTTGGTCACAATCTTCCGAATAGACTGCTCAGAAGGTCGAGAATGCCGATCATAAAATGGAAGCAGCGCGCGATGAACATTTCGAACCGAGCACGAATTTTGATAGTAAAATTCAATAATTTGCAAGCGTTGTTCATTTGTAAGACGATCCATGGTTAAATTGCAAACCAAACTGAAGCTGTTTGACAGTGACACAAGGTACTAAACACACGTCAGCTGTCAAAACCAGTGTTGCCAAAACCAAACCAGCTAAAAAATCGCCCGTTATTTCTCAACGCTTGAAGCATAATATTTCTGTGTTTTTCTCTGTTTTATCTTGTTTAAGCGCTAGTTCTTGCCTTTGAATTTGTTTTCCTTTTAAAATAGTTTGTAAGCAATGAACGGATGTTACTAAAAAAATTATTATATATAAGTTTAGGATATTTCCAAGACATTCTTGATAGTCGTCGTAAACGGAATAAAATATCTGCTTCTTAAGTTTGAACGGCTCATACCTGGGGGTCGATTCTGGTTCTGTGAAAAAGTGAAACGAAAATGTTTTCACTCTTTCACGCGCAATTTTGATTCTCGTTCTATGAAAATGTGAAACTAAACGTCCAAATTTTGCAAGTGAATGTTTTTAGTGAAAGTTTGAAAACTAACAACCCTCTTTCATACAACACAGTGTGCGGTATTGAATTCACCACGATATTTTCACTTATTGAACCAGAATCGCATTTCAGTACAAAGTGAATGAAAAAAATGAAAGCAATGGGTAAAAGCGAATGTGAAAACGATTTATTCGATTCACTCTTTCACAGAACCAGAATCGACCCCCTGAAGACCTACTTTTTTCAACAATTCTCAGAACCTAAGGCGACTCAGGTAGATATTTGGCTGCAACCAAACCCTTATTAAACTCTTTCCAAAAGGAGTTTGTTTACCGAGAATGAGGACGAGGAAACAATCATTGGGGTGAAAAGGTTGACTTCATGGAAAATATAGATATAAGAATAGAATTGTCACCACCCGGCAAAATACAAGCAATTTAACAAATTTAGGAACTTCTGAAGGAATAGCAGGTAGTATGTGTGAATTCATGGAGAGGAAAACGTGACAGTTTTCGCCCATAAAAATGTACGCCAGAGATTTATATTTTTCTGTGAGAACTTAATTTTATCGGTTTCTAAGTTTCCCGAATTAAGTAATATATAATCTACAAAATTTTTAAAAGATCAAATTGTATTTACTTTTACACTTCTACATACTTTGGCAAGCACTGTTTCATTGCAAATTGAAATTCAAAAACGGAAGCGATAGGTTCTTAAAATGCTTAGGCTTCCTACGTGATAGCTATTTCTGAAATGAATTAACAGGCTATTATTTCTATTTGCGAAAATATTCACTTGCTAACGATTAAATAATTGTGATCTTTACACCACCAATAGGTTTGATTTGCATCAAAGCATTCTAATAAACTGTGTTCCAATTATTGAATAATTTGGAAGGTATATTATTACGAAACAAATACTCGTCTCGTCATCAATCAATAATAAAGTATTAGAAATCAAAGGAAAGTGTCTATAAAAAGTACCGAAAATTGAGCCCGAACGGAGGATCAGAAAACATTACTGATTTGCATATGATATTTGAAAGATCGACTGATACTTTGTGGATTTCCTATTTTGTGTTTTGTTTTTTGCTTATAATAAGCCTCAAAAAGCCTTTGAAAGATATCTGTTGGGCAAATTTAATTGCAATTTATGTATTCCTTTTTTTTAGAATAAAATCCTCGTTGTGAAAGAAACCACTGAACTTGTTTTTCACGAAAAGAAATTATGAAATTCAAATTCTGCGTGACAACAAATGTAAGAGATTCAACAGAAAGTCTTCGAACTAGTAAAGGTCGAGATCAAATTGTTTATTGGTACCATTTCAAAAATACTGTACATTTTTATTTAAACTGGTAGCCAACTAATAGTCGACATTAGTGTTTGATTATTGGTAAGGCCGAAAGACTACAGGTATATCGGACCATCAAAACCGAAATAAGCAACAAACAGCCACGGAAACAAGCAGGATTCAGGGAAGGATTCTCTACAACGGACCATCTACAGACCATAAACCAACTGATTGAAAAATGCAACGAGTACAGACAACCCCTATATCTCCTATACATCGACTTTAGCAAGACATTTGACTCAATAGAACACAACAAAATATGGACGGCTTTAGAAAACCAAGGGACTCATGATTTATAAATCAAAACTCTAAGAAACATATATAAAAACAACACTGGACAGATAAAAACAGAAAGAACAGGACGAATGCTCTGCATAAAAAGAGGTGTACGACAGGGTGATCCAATATCACCACCATTATTATCTGCAGTACTCGAAGGGATATTTAAACAACTTGACTGGAATCGATTTGGAAATAATATAATATGGGGACAACATTTGAACAATTTGAGATTTGCTGATGATGTTGTCCTAATATCACAAAAATCGGACAACATTCAGACAATGGTAACACAGCTGGCTTCAATTTGTAAAAACTACGGACTATGCATAAATCAGTCTTAAACTAAAGTGATGACCAACTCTACACATAAGGACATTACACTCGATGGCGTAAATATTGATTATGTTGAGCACTATATTTATTTGGGGCAGTTAAAATCATTTAAAAATGAAGAAGAAAAGGAGATAGATAGACGAACATCAAACGCTTGGCGGTAATTCTGGAGCATGAAGGAGATACTCAACGCAAAACTAAATGAAGACACACAAAAATATCTAATGGATTCAGGAATTTTACCAGTACTGACATACGGACTTTAAACATTGGGCTTAACAGCAAATCTAATCGATACATTAAGGATCTGGCAGACAAAAATGGAGAGGAAACTTCTCGGAATAATACCAATACAAAGAGTGCGGGACGAAGGAAGAAGAAGACCAATGGACATCATCGATGTAATAAAATGGACGAAACAACTTAAATGGAACTGGGTAGGCCACATATCAAGCGTTACAGATAATAGATGGACAAAACTTCTGATTAAATGGACACCACCAGCGACAAGACCAACCGGATGACCACGAACAAGATGGACTGACGATATTAACCAATTTAATAGCTATTGCTATCATGACGCAAGAAACAGAGATTTATGGACAACATGGGGGAGGCTTATACTATTTGCAACTAATTTTGAAAAAAAATGCTTAGACTTTGCCAAATTATAATAAATCTATTTTATGTATTATAAATTAAATAATGACATATATATGATACGTGAGTGTTCTTACGATCGCCTACTCTCTTCCTAATTCACAGATAGTGTTTATATATTCGGAGGCCTTTCTCCCTGTATCGTTAAACTGTAGTAAGAGATCTCCTTTCAGGGTTCTCCTTTTCATGTATACCGAATTCTTCTAGATTGGGGTTTGCCTTTACATTGTAAATCCGCCGATAATGGTGACCGCTTTGCTTTAATATTGATAGCATCAGGTCCGATAACTCTTGGTTACATATAAGATATGATACATATGCATTTTTATGCTGTATACCAGCATAGTTTTCCACTATATAACCATTGCGTTAAATCCGAAATAGCTATGTAGTACAAATATGAAATATTTCTTCTTGAACTCAGGGCCAAATTTAACAAGTGGCGTTCTACATACCTTGTACTAAAGCCTCAAATGATATTTTTATAAATATGTTTTTTTTTTACAGGGTCTTCAAACATCGTGATAACCCAATCTGGTTATCATACTCAGAATTACATAGGTAGGTAATATCATGTACATATGGGCTAATAGCATGAACATTTTTTCACAGTACGTACTTGCAAATATGCTTATAAAAATTCAGTATAAAAGTAGGTCCACAACGGACATAAGACACCTCTGAAATCCAAGAAAATTATTTCGTATATCCGAGCTGTTCCTTGCGAACACATTTACATGAATAAGAAACAAAGTTAGCAGTGTTTCCACATTCGTTTCCTCTAAGCGATCGCGATGTGTTCTTATATGAGTGTCTTGTATTCGTCGTGGACTGTAGTCATATTAATTTTGCAAATCATTCGTAAACCATTGTTCGTGTAGTTATAAGCCTAACTTTTACCACATTGGGTAAATTAACACAGTACTTCGAAACGCAAACGGAAATAATCTTCTAAATGGAGATAGGATAATTCAGACACAAGCGAATGTTTTCTTTTATGCCGGCCTATCATTTGAGTATAATGGATCAACTAGTCAAATTGAAAGGATAAACACTACATACTCGAGAAAGCTTCAAAAGGATTTAATTGTTGAAGTAAATAGAATTCAATATTTTTTCTGTTGCCTGTATTTACAATTTAAACCTTTCAGATTATATCACTTAGTGCAGAAACGATTAAAAATGACTCCATTCTACTGTCATACTCATACACAACTGATAAACCGAGTTATGTGAGCGATGTGGAGTTATTCCAATGGGAACTAACAGATTGGAGCACATGCGATGCACTTTGCCAGGGAAATTCTTTTCAGGTACCGGAGTGCGTTAAGTTAGACACTAGACTTAAAGTCTCACCACCATTTTGTGATTCTACTACCAAACCAGGAGCTCAATACAGAACTTGTAACACTGATTGCTATATAACGTGAGTTACTAATATTAATTACATGTACTTATCTCTTATTGGTTAATGTCGTTCTCCATTGGAAAAAAACAAATCAAATTCAGAGCAGATTTTCTGCTCTCGAAATCAGCTACCTGTCAGATTTGATATTCCATTGCCCGCAAAAAAGATTCACACCTACTTATATTTACACCAAAACATTTGTAATTTGTCAAACTTTAAAGTTGGTTATTTTACGTTTTTAGAGACGACAGTCTGTGAAAAATAGAGGAAAATTTACATTTTGCCTCTGCAATGGATATCTCTACATTAATCGCCGATACGATTTCTTTCAGAACATATTTAACCTACTTAATGAATTTTTTACCAAATTGAAGCGTTCCACTCATCGGTCGAAAAATCTTATAATTTCAAAAAAGGATTTGCAAAATGGGTAAAACTGTGTTTTTAAATTACATTGGTTACAACAACAACAATAATAATATTTCGACTTCTTTATTCTGCGGCTGGTGTCACCGAAGAATGGTGGTAGTTAAGCGAAGGAAGAGAGAAAAATATGCATGCATAGAGCATACGTATTCTCTGTCTCTTATAAGTTACTTATATATATTAATCGCCGACACGATTTCTTTCAGAACATGATCTAACCTATTTAATGAAGACCAATTCCATTTATTTTTTTACCAAATTGAAGCGTGCCACTCATAGATCGGTCGAAAAATATTACAAATTCAAAAAAGGATTTGCAAAATGGGTAAAATGGTGTTCCGTCAACTGCCCTAACATTGACCAGTTTTGAACTTTGACGTTGAATTTTACAGCTCTGTTTAAAGATATCCACAACTTTCGACTATTAGATTATGGGGTCTATCGTTCTGTTTCATAAAAGAAAGGATTTACTAAATTTGTTCGATTCCTTTTCGATCTATATAAGAAAAAGAGGGTGGTGAATGTAAGGACATCAAATTCCTAACATTGACCAGTGATGAAATTGTACCAGCAATAACGATTTTTCAAGTATTTTTTTATATAATCTTATTTTTTTTCAAACATTAGATTTCAACTCTATTTTCTTTTACTGAATATTTAATATATATTTTTTTTAAATGTAAATGTTTTAATATCTACTTATCTTCTTCTCTTACCTATATAAAAATGAATGTCTGTTTGTTTGTCCTTTATGGAATCCTAAACTAGATTTTAGATTAGATTAGATTAGACTTTATTGGATTAACAAAAAATTCAGTTTACAAATGTACATTTACTAGTCTTGTAGACTCTGGCTTAAAAAACCGTCGGTCTGATTAACAGAATGATAATTAAATACAATGATTCTAGTTCATTCAAGAAGTCAAACTATTTTACAAGAAAGAAAAATAGGAAATAAAAAAAAAAGACAAAAGGAGAATAATAAATTGAACTAGATTTTAACTCAGAAACTTTCTATAAGAATTCTAGTTCTGTAGCCCATAGCTAGCCGAATAAATTTGTAAAGCTTCTCCCAGCCCGCCACAACGTTTAGAATTTGTAATACATCTTCAATTTCCAATTCGCTTCTTCCGAAAATGTACCGACGAGTTTCTCTTAGAATGGGGCATGACCCTATGAAGTGCGCGATATTTTCGCTTTCGTGAGTGTTGCAGATTTTACATTCTACCGGAAAATCCGGTGAGGTATAAGATTCAAAGCAAGTACTTCACCTCTGGCTCTTAAAATCGTTGCTATCATTTCTGTGGAATGCTTATCGTTGAAATAATTACGCTCGCCCAGATCGAACTCCAATCTACTATTATATTCCCTATATTGGGATGTTTTGGCCTGAGTGATAAGTCCTTCCGAAATTTTGATTCCAATTTGGAGACCAGCAAATACAGTTGTTCTTTGAAACTCATCAAATCATCTATATTTAGATTTATAGAAACACCCAGAGAATTAAAAGGTTTTTCCAAGTTTTCACAAAGTTGAGCTGGTTTCAAATTAGATACTTTAAGATCCTGTTGACTAAACGTGAGGGGTTCATGTGCAGTATCTTGAGTATGTAGTCAAAGTGGATTTTAAGAGAGTCAACAAACATAGGAGGCAGTCCCATTTCAATGTGAAGCAGGTAATTTGGCGTAGTCGAGGGAAGAGCAAACGCGCGTTTTAAAAAGAAACAGAGAAATTTTTCAACGTCCTCATACTCATTTTAGCCCCAGACTTGGGCCGAGAATAACACAATTGATTTTGCAACTGCTTGAAACAGTTTGTATTTTGCTGAATGGTGAATGACTTTATTTAAAATACATTTTTTCCAAGATACACATAAGGCAGCCTTGGCCTCTTGAAGTTTAAATTTGACATGTTTTTGTATAAAAAGGTTACTCGAAATTAACATGCCCAGGTATTTAAATTCCTTTACCACTTTTACCTCTTGACCTTGATAACTCCACTTTTCATTTATCGCGGATCTCCCATGTCCTTTTCTAAAGATAATTATGTTTGATTTATTAAGGTTGACGGATAAGTTCCATGTCTGGCAGTATTCATCCAGCTTCACAATCGTCTCTTGCAGTTTTTGGGGGGTCTCTGATAAAAGATCGATGTCGTCAGCATACAATAAACCCGGAATTAATTCTTCTCCGCTTGTCACTCCACTTCCTACGTTATCCATTAAATTATCAATAAAGAGGGTGAATAAGAGGTTACTGAATGCACACCATTGTTTAAGCCCCATTGTAGAACTAAATTCCTCTGATAAGTGTTCTCCACCCCAAACACTAATCGAATCTTTTGCATAAAGCGCTCTTAAGATACCAACTACTTTAGTCGAAATTCCGAGATTGCATAACTTATAGAACATTGCTTCCCTATCGATACTATCAAATGCTGATGCGAAATCCACGAAGAAGGCATACATTTTTCTCCCGCCACTGAGGTACACTTCCGCAATATTAGTGAGAAGAAACACTTGGTCAATCGTAGAGTAGCCTGAACGGATTCCAGCCTGAAATTCGCTGAGCTTTGAGTACTCGTTCACCCAGGCTGTAAACCTTCTAAATATCATACTTGTGAATAACTTGACAGATGCGTTCAGGAACGAGATTCCGCTATAGTTTCTTGCCTCAGATGCATCTCCTTTTTTAAATAACGGAAAAATTACAGAGGAAAGGAAACTAGCGGGTATAACTCGGGACTGGAATATTTTATTGTAGCAGTTAAGAAGTATCGATATAAAATCCGGAGTAGCATATTTAAGGAATTCAGATGGGATTCTGTCTGTACCAGCGGCATTGTTGATTTTAGCTGTAGATAATGCTGCAGACATTTCTTCTTCTGAAAAAGAGGCATCCAGAAAATTTTCTTCAATGCGAGGCGCCGCGTATTGAAACTTGGAGGAAAAACAATCAGTGTTAAGTAACGATGCAAAGTAGTTCTTTAAGTCGCTTGGCTCCCTCGACTGATTTCATTAACCTCCAAAATTCAGTTGAGGATCTTGTCGACAATAATGAGTTACAGATGCTCCTATTGTTCTCCTCTTTTTTCATTGAGCATAGTGATTTAAATTTTTTATTTGATTCAACTTACCATAGCTTAGACTTCGCATTATTATGTGCACGAAACAAGGTAAGAAAGGATATTTTTAATAGTAGTTCGTTAAGTTCAAATTTATGTAAATTTAATATTTTAGCATATAATGTATCTGGCATAAAAAATAAGAAATTGTTCTCAGATTTTTTCAATTTTATAAACGAAATGGATTTTGTATTTCTTTTTGAAACCTTTGTAGTAGAGGAGGATTATCTTAAGTACGAGAACATGTTCACAAATTATAAATTCAAGTGGTTACCAGCAATTAAAATTAACCGACAAGGGCGTGCATCAGGGGGCTGTTACTTTGGAATAAATAAAAGAGCTGCTATCAATCTCAAATAGGAATTCAAAATATCGGATAATGGACTCACATATGTTGAATTAGAAATTTTGTCACAGCGATTAATCATAGTTCCAATTTACATTAACTGTAACGGTGACAAATGTCAAAGGGAATTCAACTTACTAGAAGACTTATTATACTCAACCCAAAGTAACAATTTGCTGGTGATTGGCGATATGAGCGGTAGGATTGGCAATTTGGCAGGGGAGACTAACCGCATTGAAGGAATTCTGCGGAAATCAAAGGACCCAGTTGTAAACGCGTGCGGGAAAAAAATTCTAGACTTGATGGACTCGATGGGACTTAAGTTACTTAATGGATGCAGTAAGACCGACTCAAATGGGGAATATACCTATATTAAATCAAAGTTTGCAACTGTAATAGATTACTGCTTCGCCGGAGGTGACTGGTGCTCCTTAATAACGGATTTCGAAGTAAAACCCCTTCCATACTCCGACCACCTCCCTATTATTACTTCTATAGGGCTAGAAAGGACCGAGGCGGGTCACACGCAGGATATGAAACTTCTCCCAAAATTCATATGGAAAGAAAGGACAGCGAACATATACAGGAGAAATCTTGACAGTCGCCTACGTGAACATAACAGTAATGCTGTGCTATGTATGGACAATTTGGAGGAAATAATAAAATTATCGATTCCATGTCAGACGCGATTTTCCACCTCTAACCGAAAGCAAAGCAACAAAAAACCTTGGTTCGATGAAGATTGTCTAAAAACGAGGAAGCGCGTATTCTCTTTCCTTCGACTGTTCAGAAAATACAACACTCATTTGTTCAAGGAGCTGTACAACAGTGCCAATTCACACTACAAGCAACTATGCCGCCCAAAAAACTCAGAATATTTTGAAAACGAGGCTAGGAAACTTTCAAACTGTAGAAAATCAGCAGATTTTTGGAACTCAGTGAGGAAACTCAACGGCATCACCCCAAAAATCAACAGCCAGCTCACTGCTCAAGTACTAAAAAACCACTTTGAAAATCTTCTGAACCCAATACATAATGGAAACCCTATTCTGTATGGAAAACCACAATTTTTTAACGATATTTTAGATAGCCCAATCTTAATAAATGAAGTTAAAGAAGCTCTAGCTAGATTCAAAGATTGTAAAGCCCCAGGGTTCGATAGAATTCCCGCAGAATTCTACAAATACAGCACAGACGAATTTTTAACTTCTCTAACATCGGTCTTTAATAATATAATTGACTCTGGAGATGTGCCGGAGAGCTTCAAACAAGCGATTATATTCCGAATCTTTAAAAAAGGCGACTCATCAGACCCATCAAATTACCGTGGTATCTCACTCTTAAATGCTTCTGCAAAAGTATTCACAAGCGTTTTACAAAGTCGTTTAATGCACTGGGTTCAGGAAAACGCACTTCTGGGAGAATTCCAAGCGGGTTTTCGGCCGGGCTATTCCACGGTAGACCATATATTTGTTCTACGAAACATAGCAGAGTCTTTCATAGAACGGAAACAAAAGCTTTATGCTTTTTTTATAGATTTCAGAGCGGCTTTTGATACCATTGACCGGCAAAAACTATTCTACAAACTCTACCAATATGGTATATCCCATAAATTTGCCAAGGTAATGGAAAACTTGTACAGCAACACAAAAGCAGCGGTGTGGAATGGAGACAATTTTTCCGAGTGGTTCGTTACAAAGGTAGGAGTTAGACTAGGTTGCAACGCAAGCCCGACACTATTTGCTCTTTATATTGAAGACATCATTGATTACCTCCCAGGGGGGATTTCATATGCGGGTACCCATATTAAGGCTCTCATATTTATGCTGACGATGTTGTCCTATTAGCAAGTTCACCAGGGACCCTGCAACTTATGATAAACAGAGTTTACAATTATAGTGTGCTGTGGAGTTTACAAATTAATTTGAACAAATCAAAAGTGATGATTTTCAGAAGAGGTGGAGGCAGACTGGCAAGGGTGGAAAGGTGGACATTTAACGGTGTTGCTATGGAAACAGTCAAGCAATACAAACACCTTGGAGTCATAATTTCTAGTAATTTTAGTATGGGACCACATTTGGAAGAAAAACTTCTGCAATCTAAAAGTGCAATTAGTTCAGCGTGGAGAAACTGTTTCCAAAACCGAAGTGTACCTCACAGTGTGAAATACCAAGTTTTCGAAGCAGTTTCAAAATCAATCCTTTTTTACGGAGCACAAGCGTGGGGTCATAGGTGGTATGATGCAGTAGAAAAGCTACAGCGATTCTATCTACGAAGGACGTTCAGATTGCCTACAGCCGCACCTAACTACATGCTCATGATTGCAACAGGACTTGCTCCTTTGTTCTTACAAACACTCAAACTAAACATGGACTATATCCTTAACACATTTAGGTTGGGAGATGAAAGATTACCACGGATCGTTACCAAGTATGCTGTAACTACGAGGAGTCTGTGGTATAAAGAGATGCTAAGTCTAGCGGAAAGTTATGAGTACGACTTGGAATTAGACTGGAATGCAAGGGAAAGTTGGAAAGGTAGACTATACGATTTTTTGTCGCATTTAGATTCATGTTTTCGACAAAAATTTATCGAGCAAGCGAGTGCGTCAACACATAGGGAGATCTATAAGGCACTACATTTTAACCTTGGGTCGCTGAACTACTTTAAAGACTCGAATAAAATAGGACACATCTCTACAATTTTCCGCGCAAGAGGAGAGTTATTGCCACTAAACTTCGTGCCACATAGAGAAGACCTTCATTAATATGTCGCATAGGGAGAATATCATCCACTTTATCGGGATTTGTCACATTTTCCGCGATATCAGAAGGTCCTGCTTTGGGAAAGTTACCCTGTCAACCGAAGAAGTCCAGGAACAACTAAACGGGTCCGATTGGAAAGCTCTTACATTATATTTTGAAACAACTTTAGCTTACCGGAAAAGAATTATGGAGGAAGATTTTTAAATTAAATATAAAAAATTATGTTGATAGTCCTTGGCAGATGGCTTTTAGCCATGTCATTTAAGATAGATTTACCTAATATTTCCCTCTTTTCTTGTAACTAAAACGAAATGAATAAAATTTAATATCTTAAATTTAGTCAAAACAAGGTAAGAAAGGAGAACGAAAGCTTTCTAGCGCTTTCACACTCTTTGTCAAACCAGCTCTGACTGTTCCTTTTACTCTTCGTGTTTATTTCCCTATGACTTACTTTTTTAATAACATTAAGCAATTCCTCCACACACGGCTCTGGGGATACTGTTTTTAGTGAGGCTATTTCCTTATCCAAACGCTGCTGGTATTCTCTTAAAAAATTGTTACTCCACATCAATTTAGGAAGCAGTTTTACCTCTGACGCTTCAACTGGAACATTTGCATTACTGCTAATTGAAATAAATAATGGCATATGCTCAGAAAAAGACTTACACAAAGCTCCAAAAATTTGCATCCTTTACTATCTTTACTGTTGTCTTTAGAATGACGTGAGTTGTTCAAACAGTAAGACTGATACAAAGAATGTGCAGGACTTGCTTGCTCGGTTCCAATGCGCGCATTAAAATCTCCCAACAGTAAAAGATTAGTTTCATCCAACTGCACAATTAGATCCTCCAGCTTATTGAAATCTTCAGTCCAATGATTACAATTAAGGTATACTGGTACAATCAAGTGTTTCATTATATTATCATAAAAGGAAATAGAGGTGGTTTCTCTAGTCTTTTCAAATTTTAAAATGTGTTTGAGTTGACTTTTAAGACCTACCACCATTCCCCCACTGGCTCTTCCAAAATTATGCGTCCTACGTGCTGAAGTCCATGCGAGTTCGTATCCTCTGAATACGTTATTAAAAAGTTCATATTGCGTTTCTATTAAAAAAGTTTCTATTATCACAAATAAATCAATATCTCTTATAATTGATAATTATAATTGAAAAAATCTGGGAACAGAAGTTTATTTTTAAGTCCAGTGGAATTGTAACTCAAAATTTGAAAGCTTAAATTGGTTTTCTTATTATTTAAATTTTTGAAAGATAACTGCTGACTGCCGGTTGTCGGAAGTCATATAGCAGAACTTCCGGCTACTGCTGTATTCCCATGTTGGCGCGTAGATGGCTCTGCACAATGCTTGACAGCTCTGCTGCCAGTGTCAACCACTGACGCTGACTTTTCAGGTTCATGAGTTGAATTTTTGTTTTTATTTCCAAATTGTTTTTTTAGTCCACTTAACGCATTAAATTTTCCACTCAAAATGTTAAAACCATCGTTGTTTCCACTTCTTAGCCCAAGGTTGTTGTCCCAGGTAAATATTAAACCATCAACATTCCACCGATCGTCTCTAAGGAGTATTTTTATATTTGGGAGATGTAACTTGATCGCCGACTGAATTTGTCCAAGGATTCTTCTTTTCTGCCGAACACTATAGGGATAAACATTCCCGAGCCTTTCAATTGCTTGGATTTTTTCAAAATATTGGTCACTGCGGACCGATTGGCTAGCTGAACCACAACATAAGCCATACCTGCTTTTAAACATTTGACTGGGTAAGCGTCTTCGACTGCTCCTACAAATTCTGCCTCAAGAAGACCACCACACAAGTCTTTCGCCTTAGAAATAAGTGCTTTAGCGTTGTCACTGGGCATATGAACAATAAGTTTGTTTTCTGATTCTTTTTCAAGAGTCTTTCAACTTCAGCTTCCAAATGTGCGTTTTGTCTTTCCAAGTAATTTATTTTTGCTACACATTCCTCTTGGTTCGCTCGTAGTTGGGATATCTCACACCCCAGTGCTGCAATATCATCTTTTGTAGCCAAATGGCTAAGATTTCTTTTGAAAAGCATATCCTAAATACTAAAATATGCATTTGATCATGTGATGATCCTTAGCAAAATTATTGTGCATGAGTCCGCCAAGGTTTCTGAATTGATACGACCGATTTTGGACAAAGCATGGCACCGCCCAGACAAAAAAAAACATTAAAAACCTTAAATTTCGAAAGCCAACCAATCGATTGAGTTGAAATTTACACACAATCTTATGTATTGTCCCAGGAGTATACCTGGGAAGATTGGTCGAAATTGGACAAAGGGGCGTGGCACCGCCCATAGGTTAGGTTAGGTTAGGTTGGGAGGGCAGTTTTGCAACCGATGCAAATTTCACCCAGAAGCCATGAAGGCCGATTGTGAGTACCCTGTTTGTACATGCAAGGACATGTGGCTAACAAAACCACTTCGATCTGTTGAGGAATAGTTTTATGTCCGATAGAGGTACCCCTGTCAAGTCGTCCAAACTTTCGAAGAACCTAGCTCCCATACAGGATGAGCGGCGTTCCTGTAAAGCTGGGCAGTGGCATAGAAGATGTTCCAACCAATCGATTGAGTTGAAATTTACACACAATCTTATATATTGGCCCAGGAGTATACCTGGGAAGATTGGTCGAAATTGGACAAAGGGGCGTGGCACCGCCCATAGGTTAGGTTAGGTTAGGTTGGGAGGGCAGTTTTGCAACCGATGCAAATTTCACCCAGAAGCCATGAAGGCCGATTGTGAGTACCCTGTTTGTACATGCAAGGACATGTGGCTAACAAAACCACTTCGATCTGTTGAGGAATAGTTTTATGTCCGATAGAGGTACCCCTGCCAAGTCGTCGAAACTTTCGAAGAACCTAGCTCCCATACAGGATGAGCGGCGTTCCTGTAAAGCTGGGCAGTGGCATAGAAGATGTTCCACGGACTCTATTTCCTCTTCTTCTCTACAGTTTCTGCAGAAGTCATTTGCAAAAAATCCTAGCCTTTTAGCCATATTTCCTATGATGCAGTGTCCGGTCAAAACCCCGACGAGCATCCGGATTTGACTTATATTAAGGGAGATTAGGAACTTTGATCTTTTGGTGTCAACCACAGGTCACAGACTTCGGGTTATGATGCAACCGATGGTGTTGCTCCATTGTTCCTTAGCCAGTTGTGTGGTGACGCCTTGAAAGGCGGTAACACCTCTCCGTCCGCAAGTTGAGGGTTCATATCAGAGCCGTATCTGGCCAATTCGTCCGCATTTTCGTTTCCTTTCACCCCAACGTGTCCCGGAACCCAGCAGAGTAGAATTGAGTGATGACGTATAGCCCTGAGCGCCACGAGGCAATCTGTAACACATTTGGCATTAACAAGATTGGAGCCGATAGCTTTAAGTGCTGCTTGACTGTCCACACAGATGGTTATTTCCATTGCTGGTAGTCCCATCGATAAGATAGTCTGTGCTGATTTTTTAACGGCATAGATCTCAGCTTGGAAGACACTGCAGTGATCGGTCAGTCGGAACGACTAGCTAATAGCAAGCCTTTCCGAGAATATGCCGCCTCCTGTTCCATTTTCTATTTTTGAACCATCCGTATAGACGGCTATACCTTTAATGATGGTACTGGGTGATTTCCAGTCCTGTCTTTTGGGTATAGTGATTCCAAAATTTTTCTCGAAGCCATATCTGGGTTTCTCGTAATCGGTGAGTGACGTGAGTCCCTTCCGATCGAAGATTTCAAGTATGCTTGAGTGTCCGCAGTAACCAGGCTTCCAAGTTTTGTTCTCTCTTAATCTGAGACCGGCTTTGGCTGCCACGTTCTTAGTGAATAGCTCAATGGGTTGCAGGTTCAATAGCGTTTCCAGACCTAATTGTGGCGTGGATTTAATTGCGCCCGTTATTCCCAAACAAGCAATTCTCTGCATCTTGTTCAGGTTCTTAAGATGGGATTTGGTTTTAACCGCCTCCCACCAAACAACTGAGCCGTAGGTAAGAATGCACAATGTTCGGTTGCAAGCCCCAGTTTTTCCCAAAGGTTTTCCTACATGCATAAAAGGCACCGCCCATACTAAAAAAACATTAAAAACCTTTTCGAAAGCCACAAAATCGATTGAGTTCAAATTTACACACAATCTTAAGTATTGGCCCAGGAGTATACCTGTGAAGATTGGTCAAAATTGGAAGAAGGGGCTACCGCCCATACAAAAAAAAATATTTTATTTCAAAAGCCATAATCGATTGAGTTCAAATTTACACACAATCTTACGTATTAGTCAAGGAGTATACCTGTGATGATTGGTCAAAATTGGACAAAGGGGCACCGCCCATACAAAAAAAAACATTAAAAACCTTAAATTTCGAAAGCCACCAAATCGATTAAGTTCATATTTAAACACAATCGTAGGTATTGGACCAAGAGTATACCTGCGAATATTCGTCAAAAATGGACAAAGGGGCGTGGCACTGCCCATACAAAAAAAAAAAAAAAAAACTAAAAACCTTAAATTTCGAAAGCCACCCAATCGATTGAGTTGAAATTTATACAAAATCTTAGATATTGGCGTATGTATGACCGACCATCACGGCTGAACCATTGTAGCTATCCCCCTTATATTGTCACCATATGTTTATGTGGTGCTCCGGGTGGTTTATGTTTATTTTAGACCCCATAGGGGGCGCTGGGGTCGCTTTTTTAAAAAATTCTTATTTATGGACCTATTTGGCTCAAATTAACACCATATAACGCTTAAAAAAAACGAACGTTTTTGCCAAAATTTGGACCCGATAGATGGCGCTGGGAGATATTTACGACAAGTTAGATTTCCCTGCATATCAATTTTGTGTCAACATACATTAAATTTAATTGTAATTGTTGGCGTTGGTTGTCTATCCTTTTTTTTGAATTTGACATTTCAGTAATTCATGTTTCATTTAGCTGTACAATTGTTCGACGAAAACTCAAAATTAGATTTTACCCAATTTTAAATAGGTAAAGAACATTTTCATTCGATTTCCGGCACAAATAACATAACCAAGGAAAATGTTCTTACTGAGCCAAATTTTATAATTCTTCTTTTATTTTGTTCGTATTGGTGTATTTCAGGCTTAGGAAGTCTTAAAAGATCAAATTTTGAATCCGTTGTTGTCGATCTCCGAAACTGCTCAACCGATTTACATGAAATTTCGTGGATGTATATTCTTCGTTCCCACTTGAAGGATAGGATACTTTTGGACCTGATAGGTGGCACTGTTGCCGATCTCCGAAACAGCTCTACCGAGTTGATTGAAATTTTGTGGATGGGTAGGTATGGTTGCTTCAAGATGGAAATATACTATAGTTTCGGACCCTATAGATGGTACTTGCAAAAGATAAGCGGGATATGAGAACGGGTTGTGGAAGCATAAAAATATTATTAATGGACATTGTCCAAATAAAGAACTTTGCGAAATGTGATTAGTACTTAATACGAAAGGTAGGAGCAAAGCCGGGTGGGTACAGCTACATATAAAAAAAACTGACGTCCGTATGTGCGCACTCATAACTCGGGAACCAATCCTTCAATTTTTATGATTTTTGGTTTAAATTC
The DNA here is from genome assembly GCA_946477585.1 of Cheilosia urbana. Lineage (NCBI taxonomy): Eukaryota > Metazoa > Arthropoda > Insecta > Diptera > Syrphidae > Cheilosia > Cheilosia urbana. The sequence continues at coordinate 65,038,756 of OX297853.1, read as the reverse complement.
GCATGGGTTCAAGGAAGGACATATGCTACTTTTTTGTCGTGAAAACAAAACTTTATGGGGATTAGATGAATTTTTGAATTCTTTCGATGTTCCGGGCTTACATCTATGGAATTGAAAGTCGGCTCAGTTATAATTTTGCTACGCAACCTCAATGCACCGAGACTTTGTAACAGAACGCATTTGATTTGGTGGTGAAGGATCCCAAATCAAATGTCATTGTTGGTTCCCAACAATCAGGGAAAGGGAACATCACCTCAAAATTCACTATAAAACAAAGAAACATAAAATAATGTATATAAATCAACACACTTATCACAAGCGGCGGCGGCACATTTGACACGGAAGAGATGTGGAAGAATGCGCAGAATGTGCGTTGGACTAGTTGCGTGAATATTAATCTAAAAGGCTTAAATCTAGGCCTAAACAATATTCACAGCAACTAGCTGCAAGGCACAATTCCAAAAACACTAAAAAAGTAACCACAATGAACAATTATTTCATAAAAGACACCGAATTCAACACGCGGCGCGAGCAACCGAAGCATCCGACACGAAATATAAAAACTAAGTGTCAAATGTGGCAAGCCGCCCATATCAGCAAAGCCAGCTAACTCACTCTGACTACAGGCAGTTACATATGCAAATCGAGTCATACGTTCTTAGGTTAGGTTAACGGGTGGATACGGCAGAGTAAACCCTGCAGTACCCCACTTAGGTCCATGTGGACCCATTGTGATGCCCTTGTTGGGGGGTAGCCGATGTTGTTGGCGATGGTTTTAGTTCCTTCTAATTACTCGACCTTGTCCAGCCATCCTGATGTATTTATGAACCTGTAAAGATTAGATAAATTAACATCTGAAAGTTCTTGTATGTCATGGAAGTGGTATCTTCCAAGTGTTCTGTTCCTCAAGTGACACAGACTTGGGCAGTGACAGAGGAAGTGAGGTGTGTCCTCATGCACTTCCTCGTCTTCGCAGCCCCTGCATATATCGTCATTCTTGAGTTTTAATTTCATTGTGTGGTTTCTCAGGAAGTTGTGCCCTGTTAGGGCACCTACCAGTTTATGCAGCGACATTCTATCAAACCGCATAAGCTTGCTAGTCCGACCTGCATTATACTCCGGCCATAGCTTCCGTGAAATTTCGCAGGTAGTTAATTCCTTCCACCTGTTGTTGGCTTTCATTCGAATCTTGTTTTCCACTCTCTCTCTGAGATTACAGAGCGGTGGATTGATCGATTTAATCGCCCGATCTTGATCCATAGCAGATCCATTTCTTGCCAGTTTATCAGCCATCTCATTGCCGGCTTTGTCCCTGTGTCCAGGGACCCAGCAGAGGCGCGTAGTATGCTGCGAGCAGAGAACCTTAAGCTCTTCACGGCAGCGGCGAACTAGCTTCGATTTTATTTCAATAGCAGACACTGCTTTTATAGCCGCCTGGCTGTCAATAAATATGGTAATATCATCATTTGGTATTGCCATCATTGACACCATATGGGCAGCTTCGGCGATTGCCAGAACCTCCGCCTGAAAAACACTACTGTGATCAGGCAGTCTGATCGAGTGGTGTATATTTAGCTCTTCGGAGAAAATTCCAGCACCTGTACCACAGTCCATCTTAGATCCATCTGTGTAGATGGATATCGATTTCCTATTTGTGGGTTCGTCTGTGTTCCATTCCTCCCTGCTGGGGAAATAGCAAGAGAATGGTTTGTCAAAGTCAAGGTTGGGAGACAAATAGTCAGAAGTGACAGAGTCTCCCACGTATTTGTTCAGAATCTGTGCATGTCCCATTCTGTAGGGTTTCCAGCTTTTGGTTTGGCTGATCCTGAGGGCACTTTTGGCTGCAGATTCTTGCATGTGTAGGTCTAGGGGTACCAGGTTGAGGATTGCCTCCATTCCAGCAGTAGGTGTTGTCCTTATTGCGCCGGTTGTACCTATACATGCTAGTCTTTGTATTTTGGTCATTAGTTTTAAGTTCGATGCTTTGTTTGTGGCTTGCCACCAGACTAAGCTTCCGTATGTGAGTATTGGACGCACAACAGCCGTATACATCCACAGAATTATTTTAGGGTTTGGTCCCCACCTTTTTCCGAAGATTCGGTTGCAGGCGTAAAAAGCATTTGCAGCCTTTTTTACTCTCTCATCGACATTTAGTTTCCAATTGAGCTTCCTATCCAAGATCGTACCCAGATATTTAGCACTCTCCGCTACCCTGAGAGGTATACCCTCAATAGTTGGAGGATCGAAGTTTGGAATCACTCTTTTGTTACTGAACAAGACTAGCTCAGTTTTTTGTGGATTGACTCCAAGACCGCATTGTTTTGTCCACGTATTAAGTGTTCGTAATGCGTTTTCTAGTAGTTCGCTTATGGTAGGTAGGAATTTGCCTGTAGCAAGTATTACTACGTCATCTGCATAAGCAGTTACTTTGACCCCTCTGTTTTCGAATTTTAGTAGTATTTCGTTTATGACAAGGACCCAGAGTAAGGGGGAGATGACTCCTCCTTGTGGTGTACCTCTTGAGGCTGTCACTCTAAGTTGAATGTCACCTAGTTTTGCATTAATATTTCTTTCATTGAGCAAACTTTCAATCACATTGGTAAGCTTTTGGTTTACGTTGTTATTGAGTAGTGCTCTCTTCACTGCACACGTCCTAACATTATTGAATGCTCCTTCAATGTCGAGGAACGCGGCCAGTGTGTATTCTTTGTCTTGTAAGGACTTTTCTATGATGCTAGTGACCTCGTGCAGCGCGGTCTCAACTCCTTTACCTTTAATGTATGCGTGCTGAGCCGTTGAGATCATTTTTTCGTCCAGTCGACTGCGGATAAAAACGTTTAAAAGTTTTTCCAAGGTCTTCAGGATAAATGATGTTAAACTTATAGGCCTGAAGTCTTTAGCAGTCGTGTGGCTGGACTTGCCTGCCTTCGGAATGAAGACAACCTTTACTTCTCGCCATGCCTTGGGAATGTGTCCACATTCTAGGCAGCGCGTGAAGAGTCTCATCAGAATTGGTACAATAATTGACCTGGCTTTCTGGAGCATGATTGGGAAAATCCCATCCAACCCAGGAGATTTGAATGGAGAAAAAGTCTCAATCGCCCAGTTAAGTTTTTCCTCGGTTATTATACCATCTGGAATTGCAACGGTAGTTGCGGTGCTTGGTGCAGACTGGATGGTTGTATTGGGGATACAACCCGGAAAGTGTGTGAGGAGAAGGAGACTTAGAGTCTCTTCCGAAGACTGTGTCCAGTTGCCATTATTGTCTTTGAGATATCCCGGAACCGCAGGTTCTTTTGATAGGATTTTTCTAAGTCTAGCTGATTCCCTAGTATCTTCTATTTCATTACAGAAGGTATGCCAGGCAGTGCGTTTAGCACTAGTGACAGCGCTTTTAAATTTCCTCTGACCGGCTTTGTATAGATCCCAGTCTGACTGGGAGTTGGTACGCTTGGCCAGATTGAATAAAGATCTGGCTTTCCTCCTGATTTCAAGGAGGTCCTTAGACCACCACGATGGAGAGTTTCTTTTCTTGATTGTCCGTAGAGGACAGGCTTTATCGTATGCATTACTTAGAATTTTGTTTAAACTCTCTGTAAATGCATCGATTTCGTCTGGTGTCCCTATTGCTTTATCTTTCAGGTTTTGACCATTTTCCACGGTCTCTGAGACGAATACGTCCCAGTTGGTGAGCCTTGGATTTCTGAATTTACCTATAACTATTGCTTTTTCTTCTACTAGAAATTCTATAATTCTATGATCCGAAAAGGATGGCTCAGAGGAGACCCTCCATTCCTTCACAGTTAGAGTTTGTGAGTTACTGTAGAGTGTTACGTCTAGCACCTCACGTCTATTCCTAGTTATAAAGGTCGGCTCACTGCCGATATTGGCTATCAGGAGATTATTTTTAATAATGAATTCTAAGAGGGACTCACCGCGTACATTGATGTCCGTACTGCCCCAGAGCGAGTGATGGGAGTTGGCATCGCAGCCAGCAATCAGGTCCCATTTTTCCTTTTCAACTGTTCTGGCTAGTGAACAGGATAGCTCTGAGGGTGGGTTGTCCGACTCGTAAGGCATATATATTGATGCCAGTATCAAAGCGCCTTTTCTTGCCCTGTCCCACTTGACAACTGTTTGGTCCGAATCGCTGAGACTAGGTAAAAGAAAAAGTTTAAGCTGTTTTCTGGCTACAATACAAGTTCGAGACTTACCATTATTCGGTGTATGGTAAATTATCAGGTCTTTGGAACTCAGCCCTCTTATCTTTCCCCGGAGAATCCAGGGTTCTTGTATGAGGGCGACATCTATATGTTTCGTTTCCATGAGGAGAACGAGATTGGCACTAGCCGCCTTACTGTGATGAAGATTTAGTTGTATTATCTTCATCACGAGTTGTCGGTTGCTCTCCCTTGTCTTTGACCGCTAACAGCCGGAGTTTGCATCGCGTTATGCCTACGCGGACTTTAAACTCTTGCTTTCGGAGTAGCGGCAACGATTTGTGACTTAGTTGTATCGTCACATCCATACCGTTCTGGGTATATTCACCCGTTTCCAGGACTTTCCATTCCCTGCTTTGTAATTCCGGGTTAAGGAATTGCAGGTTCCGTTCTATCCTTTCCACGGGTAAATAAGGCCCTCTCATGTGGATAATTCCCCTCGGTCTGGTCATTTCCAGGACTTCTTTTCTGTCAACAACGCGCAGGTCAGCATTTGACCAAGGTGCGTTCATGTTGGCGATGAAGCCCTTCAACCAGTCTAGTGTGTCTTTATTATCACACTCTATCGTCTTGAAGCCTTTGAAGGTAGACAGCTGGCCAAACAATGGAAGCCTGCTTTCCGCCTTCACGATAGCATCGTTGACACCATCAAGGATTCGTTGTTCTACAAGCTCCCATTGGTTAGATGAGAGCTTCCGTTCTGTGTTGCCATAGTCGACAATAGCGACGCGTAGACTTTCTTTCACCTTTTCGGCGAATTTCAGCCTTTTTGCCTGCCTGCCTACAACCGGGGAGATGGTGTCGTCGTTGCGACCTCTTTTGGAGACTACCGGTGCGTTCCCAGGTTTGGACGAATCCTTACCTGAGACAGCCCCAGAACACTTTGGATCAGTCGCAGACGGAGTGAAAGGCAATTGGCATTTCGCCCCCGCTACGGCCAATCTCATGTCGGCTCCTCCAGAAGTCCGCTGTCTACCTAACTTCCTGCCAGGCAGAACCTTTTTTGAGCAACCGGGTGTCTGCTCAGCCTTAGACGGATCTTTAGCCAGGCCGGCACCCGATTTTCCGGGTTTTGACCTTTCCAAGGCGGAAGGCAATTGGCATTCCTCCCCTGGTCCAGACAACTTCCCTTTGTCAGTCGGGTTCTGCCTCCTATCTATTAGGCTGCTGCGCCACACATCTTCGGTCGACTTAATCGTCTCCCGGGCCCTAGCTAGCTGCGCCGCTTCCCTTTCCGTGAAGGAATTAGGGTTACGGTTTTTAAACCGTTTTAATATGCGGCGCGCGTTTTTTCCTCATACGTTCTTACTTGTTAGGAGTTTTTGTAATTAAAGAAGCAAAACACTAGTACTAAGAATAGTTACATTGCACTCTTACTGCAGTCCTGTAATGTGGGGCATTAATAAAATAGAATTGTCAATGTAGTAATTTGTAAGGGAATCGAGGTAAGATTGGCAAATACAACCAATCTCAAATAATTGTAGGGGTCATTGACCCAATGTATACAACAGCTGTTTTGTCCAACATATAGAGAACCGAGATTATATAAATGCTAAACATAGAAAATTAGATCACTCGCCATTAGATCACCAAACAATAAAGTTTTATAACGTTCGCCTAACGAGTTCTTTGTTTTATTTGCCATTGCCAAGCACCTCTTGGGCAATAAGTAATTTTCCATCGAATATCCCTTCTCAACAATTTCTATTCCAACTCGCCTCAGTTCGGAACATGGTCCTTCGAGTCCTTTGAAAGGAAACCGCGCATTTTTTTTGCTTTTAAACATTAAAGTGCATTAAAATAAAAGTTTTTAAAGTGAAAAAGTGAAAATAATAAAAAAAAAAAGAACATTTAAAGGTACTGTGGAATAGTGCGAAAAAAAAAAAGCAACCCGATCATCGACGGACTGTCTATCGGCCACAGTATCCAACGACAGCATCAATCCCGTATACAACGGACAAACAGCGGTCTGAAAGCCAAAAAAACGGGCAGCAATCACAGCAAGGAGCTGTGCAACGCAAAGCCTTCTGCAACTGTAACTGAGAGTTTAAATTACTGAAGTTGCAGTTGCAAAAGCAAATCAAGGTAGGAATATTTTTCCTAATTATAGCCTTTTTGTCTGCAATTAGTATATTATATATTCACATATATATATATATTTTTTTTTTATAAACGTTCGCCAAAACACCCAACGAGTGTTTTTTAAGTGTGCTGTGGGTCAAGTATAGCTGGATATCATATATATCCAGTGCAAATATACGTTTCCGATATCGGACGGACAGTCTATCGGCCACAGCACCCAACGAGTTTTTTTAACGAGTGTACTGTGGGTTAAGTATAGCTGGATAGCTCATCCAGTGTAAATATACGTTTCCGATTTCCGACGGACAGTCTATCGGCCACAGTACCCAACGAATTTGCAACGGCGCAGCCATCAAACGGTGAAAATCATATACGGATCTAACAGTCACAAGTGGAAGAACCGGTGAATACAGCCAGCGGTCACCAACAACCACAGCATCAAACGGTCACAACGGAAGCCAGCCAACGGACAGTATATACCAAATCGGAACAGCAAGCAACTGTTTCCTGAAGAAAATCTTGCCACCAACAAGCAAAGGAATTCTAAGGTAGGAATTTTACCTCACTTTCCTTCTTCTAATTTTTAAAATCACAATTATAAATAAATAACAAATTACATTGAAGATTTTGAATTTAAATACAAAACCACCGTACCCATATAATATAAGAAATCAAAAACAACGAAAGTGCTAGTTTTATTTCGTAATTAAAAATGTCTAAATTATCGAAATACATCGAAAGACAAGAACTTCTTTTAAATGAACTCGAATCAGATTTCGAAGATTTTAAAAAAGAAATCGCGTCGCGGAAGTCAAGGGGGTACGTGAACGCGTGTTTAATTGACATTGAAGAGGCCTTTAAAAAGGCGAAACGAGATCACGAGTTTATAATAAATAGCCCCGCGGATCCAATAAAGGATGATTATTTTAAAAATGAATTGTTTGCCAAAATAAAGCGCGTTTATTTTATATTTCTCGGTATGTTAAACGACGAATTAGACAAATTTGCAGAAAATCGTAATGCAAATTTGGAAACTTCAAGGTTAGACACAACAAAGTCATCAGTTTGTGATATTCGTCTTCCGACCATTCAAATAAAACCTTTTTCTGGCAAATTTGAGGAATGGTGCGAATTTTACAACCTATTTAAGAGCATGATAGATCAAAACGTAGATCTATCAGACATACAAAAGCTCCAGTATTTAAAAACTTCAGTTTCGGGTGATGCTGCGCGACTAATACAGCATCTCCCAATTGACGGTAGAAACTATTCATCCGCTTGGTCAATACTAACTGAAAGGTTCCAAAATAAACGCAAGTTGGTGAATACACAGCTGCGAATTTTAATGGAGCAACAAAAGCTCACACACGAATCAGCAGGGCGTCTGAAATCTCTGCATGATACGACAACGGAATGTATCCATGCACTCTCTAACCTGGGGATAGCAGTCGAAGCTTGGGACTGCATCCTCGTGTACGTTATCTACCAAAAGCTTCCTCCTCAGACTCAAAGAGACTGGGAAGACAAGTTAGGGACTTCTAAAACGCTTCCTGAGTGGAAGACATTTTCATCATTTATTGAGGGTCGATTCAGTTCTTTAGAGAACATGTTAGAAGTTAATGGACCTCCCAAGCAGCAAGCGCCAACAACATCCTTTCGAAAAGCCACAAATTCTTATCACATCAAAACACCACCCTCGAACAAGCAATTCCTCTGCCGCCTGTGCAAGGCCTCTCATGGCATTCGGCATTGCAAACAGTTTTCGAATATGGAGGTTAGAACGCGGACTGAATTTGTGAAGAAGAATGGGATTTGTTCTAACTGCTTAGGATATGATCACCATGCATCAACTTGCAATAGCAGCAACCGTTGCTGCAAATGTGGTTTAAAGCACCACACTATGTTGCACTTCGAAGCACAAAATGTACAACATGCCAACAATAATAAGCACAACCCATCTCCTACTGCACCCTATCAATCTAATAATTCTCAATACAATACACACTTGATCCAAAATCCGAATTTTCAAACTCCAACGAATGATTGGAGCAACGAGCAACAGTGTGCTACAACCTCTCATCACTTCAAGTCGCATTTCAACCAAATGCGATCCAAAGCTCTGTTAGCCACAGCACTGGTCAAGGTATTTTCCTCCAATGGAACTCATCACGTTCTTAGAGCTCTAATCGATCCTGGGTCAGAGGCAACATTTGTTACAGAGAACGCGGCTCAGCTTCTCAATCTGAGGAAGCAACGAACATTAGCAAATGTCACTGGCTTGGGACAGACGTCAACTGGTGTCGCAAACTATCAGGTCGAATTCACAATGTTCTCTTTCACCAATCCATTATTCTCTCTTGATGTCAGGGCGTTTGTCTTTCCTCAATTAACCTCTTTGTTACCAACCCATCAGCTATCCTCATCGGCATGGCAACACTTTGCTAAACTCACGCTGACAGATCCTTCTTACAATGTTCCCGGAAAGGTTGATCTTCTGATAGGCGCTGACGTATATGCGTCAATTATTCTGGAAGGTCTGGTCAAGGGTCAAAGCGGATCTCCAGTGGCGCAGCTGACTGAATTGTGGTGGATTCTAACCGGAACCACTAAATCGGATGCACAATCCACCACTATAACCGTTCAGAACCATTACAATTCGCTAGACTCACAGCTCAAGAAATTCTGGGAGCTTGAAGAAGATCTGGATGAAAGGAAGTTAACAGCGGAGGAGCAGAAGTGTCAACAACACTTTGAGCAGACATGTCAACGAAGAAGCGACGGCAAATTTGAAGTTCAACTGCCCTTTAAGGAAAATATTCGACCAAACCTTGGTAATTCCAAAAGAGCAGCAATAGCAAGATTGTTCCAAATCGAAAGGCGCCTGGCATCAAGCAGAAAGCTGAAGGAAGCATACACCGACTGCATCAATGAGTATGTGACATTAGGACACATGCATGAAGTCACAGTGGACGTGGATCAACGAGGCGGACAACACTACTTCCTGCCACATCATGCTGTCTTCAAGGAGTCCAGCAGCACGACAAAACTCCGCGTAGTCTTCGATGCTTCCTGCAAGACATCCACTGGGGATTCGTTAAACGAACATTTGATGGTGGGTCCTCGTCTACAAAGGGACATCATTGACCTCATTGCTCAGTGGAGAGTGTTTAAGGTAGCCATGGTAGCGGACATCAGCATGATGTACCGACAAATCTGGATGGCACCGCAGGATACGATGTACCAGCTAATTTTATGGAGGTCAGCGAAAGAAGAGTCCATAAAAACGTTCGCACTCAACACGGTCACGTTTGGTACGGCATCAGCACCGTACTTGGCAGTACGTGCTTTACATCAAGCAGCTATGGAAGTGGCGGATACCCATCCGCATGTCACTAAGGCGTTGACCGAGGGGTTCTACGTGGACGATTTCATATATGGCTCCGACAACGAAAAGGACGCTATCCTTTTACAAAGAGATGTTCTAACGGCTTTGAAGTATGCTGGATTTCCTCTTAGAAAATGGGCTAGCAACTCATTAAAAATTTTGGAGCAGATACCTGAAACTAAAAGGGAAGTGAATCTCCCGCTTAATTTTGATTCACCGGATGCCATTAAAACATTGGGGATACAATGGCATCCAGCAAAGGACATATTTACGTTTAAAATCCACTTACCCCAGGTGGAAAGATACACGAAGCGATCCATACTTGCAGACATCGCCCGCCTATTTGATCCTCTTGGATGGATCTCGCCGTGTATCATCAAAGCCAAGCTAATCATGCAACAACTCTGGATGAAGGAACTGTCCTGGGATTCATCAGTGACTCCGGAAATGGAAGAGACCTGGGGAGAACTACGCAACAGTCTCGTAAAACTTGAGACTATCGAAGTTCCGCGTTGGATCCAGTACGAGAACTCGTCGCAAGTCCAATTACATGGTTTTAGTGATGCGTCCGAAAAAGCATACGCAGCAGTGATCTATGCACGAGTAGTCAAAAATGGGCAGGAGCACATTTCATGTATTGCTTCAAAAACAAGAGTTGCTCCGATCAAGTGCGTATCGCTTCCACGCTTGGAGCTCTGTGCAGCACTCTTGTTGGCGAAACTCCTGCATAGGATGTCGCATGCTATGCATTTTAAGCAGCTGGAGATATTTGCGTGGTCTGACTCCATGATCACCTTAGCATGGATCAGAGGAAACCCACTCATTCGAACTACCTTCGTAGCCAACAGGATCACCGAAATCCAAGCTCTTACCGAGGCAACTAGCTGGCGATACGTTGGTAGCAAGGAAACCCCGGCAGACATCGGATCGCGAGGACTAACACCGGAAGAGCTCATAGGAAACGAACTGTGGTGGAACGGACCGAAATTCCTACAAAATTTCTCTGCATTAAAGTTTCCAGCAGCAAACCCCGGTGAAACAGAAGTTGAAACAAAGACGAATAAAACGGTTGCAAACAAGTTATCGTTTTTTGATAAAAATCTATCGAACGCCCTCACAACCCTGGCGCAAGTAGTATCACACTGCGTTATCATTAACGACATCTTTCAAAAACACTCCTCCTTAAAACGCCTCATTCGCTGTGCAGCAATATGGCGGCGATACATCAACAATGTGCAGTGCGTTGAGAAAAGGAAGGCCTTGAATGTTTACCCGCTTACGGCTGAAGAGCTGACATCCTCTCACAGCCAACTCATCAAGATAGCTCAAAACGAACTATTTCCCGACGACAGCAAAGCTCTTAAGGAAAGCAAATCAATCCCGAAGGGAAGCCTGATTCGCAACTTGAATCCTTTCTTAGACGTTGATGAAATATTGCGTGTAGGAGGTCGGTTAACAAAGGCACCAATCCCCTTTCATCAACGACATCCCATAATATTAAGGGAATCGCATATCTTGTCAAGGTTAATTGTCAGCGACGTGCATCAACAAACTCTTCATGGTGGCCAGCAAATGATGATGGCTGAAATCAGGAGCACATACTGGATAACCAACCTGAAGAGACTGGTGAAATCAACAATCCATAAATGCGTGCGATGCCATCGCTATAATGCAACTATGCAACAACAACTCATGGGAAGCTTACCAATGGAACGAGTCATGGTCTCCAGGCCATTCACCAACACTGGCGTGGACTACGCTTGGCCTGTTGAGATAAAATTATGGAAGGGTAGATGCAACAAATCTACGAAGGGATATCTAGCCGTGTTTCTATGTCTAGCCACAAAAGCAATACACATAGAGCTGGTGAGCGATCTGAGTGCAGCTGCATTCATTGCGGCATTCAGAAGATTTGTGGCAAGACGAGGACGCTGCGCCAATATGTTCAGTGATTGTGGCACAAACTTCAAAGGCGCACACAATGAAATACGCAAAGACAGCAAATTCATATCATCCGAATGGTCAGCAGAAGTCGTAAATGATCTAGCTTCTCAAGGCACAACATGGCACTTCAATCCACCGTCATCACCACATTTTGGAGGCCTTTGGGAAGCAGGGGTCAAATCAATAAAGCACCATCTGAAAAGAACAATCGGTTCATCGAAGTTGACATTTGAAGAATACGCGACGCTTCTCGCACAAATTGAAGCATGCCTCAATTCGAGGTCATTGTGTCCCTTCACGTCCGATTCCGATGATCTGACTGTGTTGACACCTGGTCACTTCCTCATTGGAGCACCAATTCGAACACTACCCGATCGAAATCTGAGTGAACGAAACATCAACTGTTTGGACAGATGGAAATATCTGCAGCGGTTGACTCAAGATTTCTGGAAGCAATGGAGCACGACGTACCTACATCAACTACAACAACGACCAAAATGGCTTCAAGAAAAACCGAACATTAAAGTAGGAGATATTGTTCTTGTAAAGGAGGACAATATACCACCATCAGCATGGCTACTCGCACGGGTGATAGAACTACACCCCGGCGCGGATGGTCTGACGCGCGTGGTGACCATAAAAACCGAAAAGTCGACACTAAAACGCCCAATCGCCAAACTGTCCCCCTTGCCGGTATGTACCCCGTCGAACGAATCGTAAAAAATAAACTTAAAAAAAAATAATGCCCTGAACTCTGACCAAAAAACCCCTGAACAATTAAATACACACCCATGAACTCATATAAAGCCCATGAATTACCCATGTCTAAGTCAAAAAAAAACAAAAAAAAAAACGCATAGGGACAACAATACAACACATCAACATACATCACATCATAATAACCCATAAAACCCCAACCCCAACATCAGCCCACTTACCCTAGACATATCCATGTTTTGATAGGAAAAAACACCAATTTGTTAAATATAATATTTCCTTGTTTTTTTTTAATAACCATTGCAAAACCAAATCACTAATACTTGTTTTGTATCATTTCCGGCACAAACTATGGATCATGGTCAGTGAAACCCCATGCAAGCGCACAGAGTGAAGGAATCGAGCCGAAGGAAAGCAACCGCAAACAACAACAAACACAATGCACGTGGGAGCACCAGAGATGAACCGAGCCACAATTGAGCCAACTCACGAAACACAGAGGCGGGCAGCATGTTGGTTCCCAACAATCAGGGAAAGGGAACATCACCTCAAAATTCACTATAAAACAAAGAAACATAAAATAATGTATATAAATCAACACACTTATCACAAGCGGCGGCGGCACATTTGACACGGAAGAGATGTGGAAGAATGCGCAGAATGTGCGTTGGACTAGTTGCGTGAATATTAATCTAAAAGGCTTAAATCTAGGCCTAAACAATATTCACAGCAACTAGCTGCAAGGCACAATTCCAAAAACACTAAAAAAGTAACCACAACGAACAATTATTTCATAAAAGACACCGAATTCAACACGCGGCGCGAGCAACCGAAGCATCCGACACGAAATATAAAAACTAAGTGTCAAATGTGGCAAGCCGCCCATATCAGCAAAGCCAGCTAACTCACTCTGACTACAGGCAGTTACATATGCAAATCGAGTCATACGTTCTTACTTGTTAGGAGTTTTTGTAATTAAAGAAGCAAAACACTAGTACTAAGAATAGTTACATTGCACTCTTACTGCAGTCCTGTAATGTGGGGCATTAATAAAATAGAATTGTCAATGTAGTAATTTGTAAGGGAATCGAGGTAAGATTGGCAAATACAACCAATCTCAAATAATTGTAAGGGTCATTGACCCAATGTATACAACAGCTGTTTTGTCCAACATATAGAGAACCGAGATTATATAAATGCTAAACATAGAAAATTAGATCACTCGCCATTAGATCACCAAACAATAAAGTTTTATAACGTTCGCCTAACGAGTTCTTTGTTTTATTTGCCATTGCCAAGCATCTTGGGCAATAAGTAATTTTCCATCGAATATCCCTTCTCAACAATTTCTATTCCAACTCGCCTCAGTTCGGAACAGTCATGCAAGCGACGGTTTTGAGGGAAAAATTAAAAGACAAACATTCTCATTCCATCCGCTTATTGAGAACGAATTTGTACGTCGTGTACTGTAAACCATTTTAGTCAAAAAGCGGAAGGTTGGAAAGTTTGAAAAAATTGATTTTCCATACATTTTCTACGGAGATTTTTTTTTAAATTTCGATCGTAGTATACAGTGAGATCGTATTTGTCAAAAGCAATAGTTGGGATTATTAAAATAATTTCAGGTGCAAGTGAAAATTATTTTAGTCAAAAAGTCAATTTTGGGCGGGACGAAGTTTGCCGGGCACTCTGGTCTCTTATATAAAAATGAATGTCTGTTTGTTTGTCCTTTATGGAATCATAAACTATGCATTTGATCATGTGATGACCCTTAACAAAGCTGTCGTGCATCAGCCCGCAAATGTTTCTGAGTTGGTACGACCAATTTTTGACAAAGGGGCGTGTCACCGCCCATACAAAAAAAAACATAAAAACCTTAAATTTCGAAAGCCAACTAATCGATTGAGTTCAAATTTACACACAATCTTAGATATTGGCCCAGGAGTATACCTGTGAGGATTGGTCAAAATTGGACAAAGGGGCGTGGCACCGCCCATACTAAAAGAACATTAAAAACCTTATATTTCGAAAGCCACAAAACCGATTGAGTTCAAATTAACACACAATCTTAGGTATTGGCCCAGGAGTATACCTGTGAAGATTGGTCAAAATTGGAAAAAGGGGCGTGGTACCGCCCATACAAAAAAAAAAAATATTTTATTTCAAAAGCCACAATCGATTGAGTTCAAATTTACACACAATCTTACGTATTAGTCAAGGAGTATGTATACCTGTGATGATTGGTCAAAATTGGACAAAGGAGCGTGGCACCGCCCATACAAAAAAACATTAAATTTCGAAAGCCACCAAATCGATTAAGTTCATATTTAAAAACAATCGTAGGTATTGGCCCAGGAGTATACCAGCGAATATTCGTCAAAAATGGACAAAGAGGCGTGGCATCGCCCATAAAAAAAAAAACCTTAAATTTCGAAAGCCACCCAATCGATTGAGTTGAAATTTACACACAATCTTAGATATTGGCGTATGTATGACCGACCATTGCGGCTGAACCATTGAAGCTATCCCCCTTATATTCACACCATATGTTTATGTGGTGCTCCGGATGGTTTATGTTTATTTTAGACCACATAGGGGGCGCTGGGGTCGCTTTTTGAAATTTCTTATTTATGGACCTATTTGGCTCAAATTAACACCATATAACACTTAAAAAAAAAAACGAACGTTTTTGCCAAATTTTGGACCCGATAGATGGTGCTGGGAGATATTTACGACAAGTTAGATTTCCCTGCATATCAATTTTGTATCAACAAACATTAAATTTAATTGTAATAATATAGTTGGCGTTGGTTGTCTATACTTTTTTTGAATTTGAATTTCAGTAATTCATGTTTCATGTAGCTGTACAATTGTTCGACGAAAACTCAAAATTAGATTTTACTCAATTTTAAATAGGTAAATAACATTTCCATTCGATTTCCGGCACAAATAACATAACCGAGGAAAATGTTCTTACTGAGCCAAATTTTGTGATTCTTCTTTTGTTTTGTTCGTATTGGTGTATTTCAGGCTTAGGAGGTCTTAAAAGATCAAATTTTGAACCCGTTGTTGTCGATCTCCGAAACTGCTCAACCGATTTCCATGAAATTTCATGGATGCATATTCTTCGTTCCCACTTGAAGGATAGGATACTTTTGGACCTGATAGGTGGCGCTGTTGCCGATCTCCGAAACAGCTCTACCGAGTTGATTGAAATTTTGTGGATGGGTAGGTATGGTTGCTTCAAGATTGAAATATACTATAGTTTCGGACCCCATTAATGGTACTTTGCAAAAGATAAGCGGGATAGGAGAACGGGTTGTGGAAGCATAAAAATATTATTAATGGACATTCTCCAAATAAAGGACTTTGCGAAATGTGATTAGGACTTAATACGAAAGGTATGAGCAAGGCCGGGTGGGTACAGCTACATATAAAAAAGACTGACGTCCGTATGTGCGCACCCATAGCTCGGGAACCAATCCTTCAATTTTTATGATTTTTGGTTTAAATTCGCATGGGTACAAGGAAGGACATACGCTACTTTTTGTCATGAAAACAAAACTTTATGGGGATTAGATGAATTTTTGAATTCATTGGATGTTCCGGGCTTACATCTATAGAATTGAAAGTCGGCTCAGTTATAATTTTGACACGCAACCTCAATGCACTGAGACTTTGTAACAGAACGCGTTTGATTTGGTGGTGAAGGATCCCAATGACAACTTAACTTCTAATTTGTGTTTTCATTCTTACGCCCTCATTATTATTGACTGTGGACAAACGAATCTCTCTGTCCCGTTTCGAGCAAAAAAGCGCGTGCCCGATAGTGTAAATTTATGTACATAATATGTATGTATGTGCTTCCGAAGAAAATTATGGATACTGTCCGTAACATTTTGATAGCCTCACGTATTGTTTTTTTTTTTTAAATCAGGTGTTACCGTTACTTCCTTTAATCTTACATAAGAAATTATATAGTGAGTGACAAGGTAAGAGACTGCTCTCTGAGACTTGAGAGAGATTTCAGAAATTTCTTAAAAGTAACGGAGCTTTCGGAACCAGTTTTCTTTGCAGCCACTAAAATGTGAATTTTTTGTTTGTAACATTATCAGAGAGCATTTCAGAGCAGTCTCTTACCTTGTCACTCAAAATATAACTCATGAAAGATGTAGCGGTAACACTTGATTGCAAAAAAACCAATGCATGAGGCTATCCAATTGTTACGCACTTATATGTAATATTTATTTTTTAGCGCTAATTCAAACACCATATCTAAAATCTACAAATAGTAGGTACGTTTAAATGTGAAAACAATATTTATGTCGATTCTATCATAGACTAATTAATAATAAAGACACCCCGCTTCATATAAAGAAATAGTCGCCACTTTTTAATTTCCTGCACCGGGTTGCAGTTACTATCATTCATGTTGGCCTAATATATTTCTGTGTTGCAAGTTGTACTGATCTACAAGAACGCAATTCATATTCAGTTCGGATCAGAGAATAAGAGTATCTCCAGACTCCAGCCACTGTTCAAAGTACGATCGGCGAAACGACGCAATTCATGACGTTCGAAAGCAACCAACACACACAAACACAAATCAGTTGTAGTTCTACTTCGGTAGGTCGCTTCGCACTGAAGAGAAACCGTCATGTCCAGAGCCATTCGATCATCGTTCGTTGTGGTTGGGGGTTGATGCGAGATGTATATGTATGTGGAATTATTCTTTTCATGTGTTTAGGAGGTAGATACAGAGAGTACATCATTTCAAATTTATTCGCTTTACTGCTATTTTTATAAGGTGGCTCTTCGCACAAAAAGTTGGGGTGTAAGATGCGCTGTCCCTTCTTGTCGAAAATCGAAGCGTGACAATCCAACCCTATCTTTTTTTTCGATTTCCCAATGAGGATTAGATTTTTTTTTTTTTTTTTGAAAAGTGGATGGATTAGTTCATTAGAAAAACATCCTCCAGCTAAAAACTCATACATTTGTTTCAATCATTTTCGCCAAAATGATATAGGTAAAAAAAAACTAAAAAAAACAGTAGTGCCTTCAATTTTTTCAGGTGATATTTTGCTTGAAAAAAATACAGCTTTTGACCAGGATCACATACCCGTTCGCTTTAAAGGAAGAACATATGAGCGGAAAAGACCAGATACAGAAGAGCTTTAATTTGAAGAGTTACATGGTGTGGAGCCTATGTCGTCTTTTAGTGGTTATACCATAGATATAAAAAATGTAAAATGTAAAAACTGCTTAGAATCAGAAAAAAACTGTTTTTTCTACAAAAGCAAATACATTGAAATTGAAAAAAAAAAAGAGTTCAATCAATTGATGAGAAAATTTAAAAACGCTTCATTGATGACAAAAAGATCTTCCAGACAAACTAAGATGGATAAGTGTAAAAACAAATATTTAAACAAGAAAAATGCTCTTCCATTGTCTTCTGTAATTGAATCCTTCCCAAATGTAAGTCGGAATGCAAAAATATTTGCTAAAATGATTTTGTGCAAAAAATCGGAAAAAGTGAAAAAGATCTAGCATCTGAATTGATGTACAAATCACCTACAGTTTAAAGATATATAAGAGATGCCCTTAAAATAAATTTTCCTTCTGAAAACTCCATTCGTCGATGGCAAATCATCAAAAAAACAAGGCCAGGGTTCAACGACGAAATAACTAAAAACCTTACCGAATTGGTATCAAAATGGAACCCAGACACTAAAGAAACTTCCTTAGTGTTTGATGAAATTGCCATAAAACGAAATTTGACTTTTGATGGTTTTTATGATGAAATAGTTGGGTGAAAAAGTTGCTTCAATTGCATGGGTATAACACCAGAAAAGCCTTTTTTTTATCACAACTGTCAACGAATTTTTGCATTGCATGGCCCTTGTCATCTCATTAAAAGCGCGCGTAATACATTATTGAAAAAGGAAATTCAATGTGTTGAGGGCATTGCAAGCTGGAAAGTTGTAGAAAGTCTTTTCGAAGCCGAGCTAAATAAAACAACAAAAATGTCACATAAAATAACTTTCAAGCATGTCAGGCCAAACAGTTGGCAAAAAATGAAAGTTAGGTATTCAATTTTGTATCAAATTTGTAGTCATACTGTTAGTGCATCGATAAAAACTGCGTTTGAAATGGACATATTTAGCTCGGAAGTAGCTCCACGTGCTTTGTTTGACTGCTTGAATTTTAGGGCACCTTTTAACAAGAATATATATAGGAGTGGCTTGAAACGAAACAATAAGGTTCGATCATTTTTAGAAGAAAGTTGTAGTTACCTCGAAGCTTTAAATTTTGAGGGTCAAAATAAGACTTTTTGCAAGTTGTAAGAGCAGTTTTACAATTATCTTCCGAATCGTTTGAGGACCATCCAGAAAAACACTACTTTCTTACATATGAGATAAACCAAGATCCCATTGAAAACTGTTTTTCATTGGTAAGAAGTAGGGCGGGTTTTGATCCAAATCCATCTGTATATACCTTCAATAATATTATTGCAAAAATAATGTCACATAAGTTCTCATCCTTAAGCACTTATTCATCAAATAAAACAAAAAAACCGGTTGGTATGTATAGGACAGAGTAGACGTGTTTTCTCCGGCGGGCAATTTGTGTCAAGTTAAAATCAAATAATCTGAAGTCAAATCACGTATTATAGTGTAAATTTATATGGACATACAATTGGAATCAAATTAAGTGACAATAAATTAGCATTAGTGCAGTTGAAATCAATTTATATATATGATATATGATTTTCAGTTTTTCCAATTTAATATTCCCCTTTGCTTTGTGTTTGGTATCGAACAGTGTCAAACCCCTTAAAACGCAGTGTCGAGCATAATAAACAGTAACAAAAAAAAAAAAAAATAAACAGTATCAAACTTGTTTGAAAATAAACTTATCACATACATAAATGTCCGTTAACAAACGCTCCAGAGCAAATTCAACACAATCAAACTCACCTCGAACTTCGCTTGACTCTCCACATCAAAAAGTCATAAAAATGTCTGTAGATGACTCTAAGCTGTTGAAGAAAATGGATGAAATGCTAAAAAAGCAAAGTGATCAAATAATCAACCTTCTTTCATTCAAATTACAATCCAACAGCGATGAACTTGCGAATAAGATGGATAGCCAGTTCTTCGAACTTCAAAAAACAATCACTGATGTCAACAACAGAGTAACACAACTTGAGATTACTCAAGCTACAACAAACAATGATATTGCCACTCTTCGATCTGACATATTACTTTTAAAAACTTCACTATCCGATGCAAAAACAGAATTGTTGGACTCTCAAAACTCACTTAAATTATGCACAAGCGAGCTATCAGAAATCAAAACGGAACTAGCTAATATCAAAATAATTCAAGATGAGCAAGACAACAAAAGTGTGGCACGTGACGCATTCATATTTGGTATCCCCCGCACCGCGGATGAAAATCTTAAATCGTATTTTAATCACCATTGTCACGTTGTAAACATTAAACCACCACTTATCAAAGACATTTTCCGCACTCGCCCGAAAGCTGATGATAAATTAACGATAGTTATCAAATTCCGGTCACCGTACGAACGTAATTTCATTTTAACTTCCAACCCCAAATACAGGAAAACTAATAAAAAACAATTATGTCTTTAGGATATTGGTCTCAGCTCTAATTCTACGATCTACATATGTGCGCGAGTGTCTGACAAAAAATAATAACAATTTACTGCGTGCGGCACTTCAATTAAAAAAACAAAACAAACTATTCTCTGTGTTTACGCTACGTGGTCTCGTGTATGACAAATGTCACGCAGATGACAAAGCTTTCCAAATTGTAAACATCGCAAACTTGAAGGAATTGCCAGCCCCAATGGATGATTGATTGCTGTTTAATCTTGGCCTTTTTCTGGTGAGGCTATTCCCGGGAAAGCTTGCTAGAGAAGTTATTAACGTTAATTACCTATTCAACTTTAAGGTATCGTGGGAAAAACCAAGGGGAAACGTGGGGACACTCCAATGTAGGAGATGTCAAAACTTCGGTCATCTGGCCAAAAACTGTGCCAATAATTACCGCTGCGTTAAGTGTGATAAGAACCACAATCCTGGCGAATGCCTTGTCAAAGCTTCAGAAGACACTAAAGCCACCTGTGTGAACTGTGCTCACGACCACCCTGCTAACTATAAGGGCTGCGAAGCCTACAAAAAATTTGAACTCAGTAGGCGCAAAGCGTTCAGGGATGCAAGAGAGGCCAGAGAAGCCGCCAAGGGTCCCAAATTACACCTGATGGGACAATCAAAGAAATCCATACCCTCAGTCTCATTCGCTAGTCTCTTTAGACAAGAAACGACACCTCAACAGCCTTCACAATCAATGCCCCCTTGGGCTAATACCACACTCTCCCAATCGTCGGACCCCTCCCCCTTTCCACAGAGGATAGGACCAACCAATAACAATTTCTTAAGTCAGTTTCTGGATTTATCCAATGAGCTTTTCGGCATGGAAGTATCTACTCTACTGAAAGAGATTGAAGACTTTGTCGTAGGCTTCAAAAACTCTAAAGCAACGCTACAAGAGAAAAGGTTAAACTACCTAAACATCCTGAACAGGATTTTAATCAGTAAATAATGTCTCTAAACCTCTCAACACACAACATTTCGTCCTTAATTGACCATAGCAGACGTGTCGATCTTCTTAGATCCCTTATTGCTAACGAAACCTCAATCGCCTTTGTTCAAGAAACGAGGCTAAAATCCAGACATAAACCAATAATAGACTCGTTTCACCCGCTAAGGGACTTAAGAGATGACAGAGGGCCAGGGGTGGCGCTCCTCATTAAAAATAACATAAACTATATCCCAGTTTCCTTCAAGTGCGGCACTATTCCCTCCATTTTTGCAGGAATTAAATTAAAGGTCGCGGGATCCATTATAAAAATACTAATGGGTTCCATTTACATACCGAGTAACTGCTCCCCCCGCCTCATGGAGGAGGATTTGAATAAGATCAAACACCTGTCCAATGCTTTTGACAGCTGCATCATCGGCGGAGACCTAAACGCGAAGCACCCCAGCTGGGGAGACTCCTCAATAAATCAGAACGGTAGAACCTATTATAACTGGCTAGCTTCCGTGTCACCCTCTTTTATAAATCTCAACGCAGACACCCCGTCCTTCCCCAGGGGTCATTCTTATCTGGATCACTTCATAATCTCTCCCGAACTGATAGATCAGACAAACTCTAACTACGTTATTAACACCGCACCCTCCTTCTCTGACCACTATCCCCTGATCCTGAAAATAAACTTATCAGACCTTGAGATAGTGGCCCCAACTCAAGACTTCACCAGGTGTTTTAACAAAATGTCCTGGCCGGTCTTTCGTAGGAACGTGGAGTTGTCGCTAAAGCGAGATTCCCCCCCTGACAACACCTGCCTTAGTAATGACGATATAGATCGTTTTATTTCCAAATTCAACGGCGTCATCCTGAACACATTTAACTCACTCTCCGTAAACCGCGTGGAGGATCTTAGGAAATACAAAGACCTCCCAGAGAACATAAAGATCTTTTTTAGAACAAAAAACAAATGGCAGAGACAACTTAAAAATATATTTCACAATACTTACAACTGCCACTCGCGGGAGTATAAAACTCTTGAAAACAAAATCTCTCTTCTGAAAAAAATTATTCAGGATAAGGTCAGGATTTGGATAAATAAACAATTTGAAGAGAAACTTTCCCGCATCAAACCCAGTCCCCACGCTTTTAGAGAAGCACACAGATTCTTGGGGAAAAATCGCAACTTTTTCTGTTCCAAACTACAAGTGAACGGTCAACTTCTCCAGGGGGAACAAATTATAGCTGATCAGTTCAAAGATTATTTTACAGATGTCTATAAAGAAAAAACCCCTTCAGAGGACCCCGCCCTCACAAAACATGTGCAAACAACTACCAGGTCAGTTAAGAACGCTGTCCCTACCCACATATTCAATTTTTGCCCAAACAACCAAGCAACCGGTGTTGTATCTCAAGAATTTTTTACCTCCCCCTCTGAGTTACAAGAAATTTTAAGAGGCCTGAGTGGGAAGAAGTCCTCCGGGCCAGATGAATTATCCAACTTCATGCTTAAAAAACTGCCCAACTCCGCGATAAAATTCTTGGTTATCATACTAAATAATTGCATTAATAATGGCTATTTCCCAAGAGATTGGAAATTGGCTAAGTTGATCCCATTACAAAAAAAAAACCTAACTGTCCTGACATAAAGAATTTCAGACCCATTTCGATGCTGTCCAACGTAGGGAAAATCTTCGAAAGGATAATTCTCAGGAAAATAGATACACATGTAGAAGAAAATATCGAATTCATTCCCGATCTTCAATTTGGGTTCCGAAAGGGACACGCCACTGTACACGCACTTCTAAAAGTCCACAATGACATAACGAACAGCCTCAAAGATAAAATGTGCACCGCAGCGTGTTCCCTCGATGTAGAAAAGGCATTCGACAGTGTCTGGAGGGAGGGTCTGATCTTCAAACTCTCAAAGCTTGAATATCCAAGACATCTGATTAATTTACTAATAAGCTTCCTCTCAGAGAGAGTTTTCTTTGTTCAGGTTCAAAACAGTAAGTCAGAAAGAGCCGTCACTAATAGTGGTGTTCCTCAGGGCTCCATCCTGGGCCCGAGACTATATAATCTGTTCATGCACGACTTTCCCCACACACTTTTCGAACAAAACACAATCCTTTCCGAAGCCATCCTGTATGCAGACGACACCTTTGCCTACGCAAGTGCCTGCTACCCGTTAGACGCCCTCAAGCACCTTAACACGTTCGCGCACGGTTATATTTTTGATGACTTGCGGTGGTGCATTTTGAATATTTCAAAAACTATTGTACTTAGAAACATTTCGATTGGACTGAAATGACTTTTGAAGTAATATTGTTTAATATTCATGGTTTTTACCATTTGTTTTTTGGAACGTGTATAAACGTCCTGCGCGTATTGATGCACAAAATCTACCCACAGGCACCTGACGTCTATAAACGTCAAGTCCCCGAATAAATTACATAATAATAATAATAATAATTGTAATTATTATGATTATAATTATTTTTTTATTATTAGATATAGGTACATAATATAATATTTTTAGTATCCAAATGACAAAGAAACACAAACAAACACATGTAGACTAGAACTTCATTTATTTCCACAAAGGATTAGGTACAATTTTATTTATATAAACATAAATAAACTCAAAATAAATATGCATTATTGCGAAATGGAAAAGAAAATATATAATGAAAATAAGTATTATTTTAGTTGAAAAATCCGGGTAACTCAGCGTGGTAGTCTCGGAAACAAATTGCGCATAGTGGTGGTTTATCAATACAAGAATCACACTGTAGGGAGGTTTCTCGGCGAATATTTTTTTTGGAGCACTGACGGCATTTCCGGAAGGTTGATTTCATCTTTCCCTGTATTATAGGTATCTTTTCGGGAAAATGCGGCGACTTTACGTTATCAGGCTTAAAGGTCTTGACAGATAAAAAGTCTCGCCCATCTTTAAAGCTTTCCGGAAGTTGTATGAGATCGCGTATAAGATCCTCTCTAAATTCCAAGTACTCAATTTTTTTGTTCGAATGTTTTTTATAAAGGAAGTATGCGTTGAAAACAGCTACATCTAAGAGGTGAAATATAACTTTGTTGTACCAACGCACAGTCTTCCGAGGACTGGAGTAGTATGAAACCATTTGATCAAGCCTATCGACTCCGCCCATGTTGACATTATATTCTTCTACTTCATAAGGCTTCGTAGAAGGAACTTTGTACCGATTATATACAGTTTTTAAAACTGGATGATATGCTGTGGTTATCATGTGCAAGTCTCTGTTATCTCTCCATTTAGATATGTAAACATTATTTTGCCTTCTCCATATATGTTCGCCCTTTTTAATTTTTCGATTTATAATTTCTTTTGGGTTATTTTTTCTGTTTGCGCGCAAAGTACCAGTTGTATGAGTTCTGAGAGCCAATAGCTTATTGGAGAGAATAACGCTATTATAATAGTTATCCATAAACAAATAATGACCTTTGGAAAGGTAAGGATTCATGAGACGTAAAACCAAGTTATTTATTTTTGATTCTCCTTTTTCTATTTCATTTAGGTCTTTTCCCTGGTAAATTTCAATGTTTAGGGCGTAACCATTTGGATCGCACAGTTCGAAAAATTTTATACCATACTTTGCTTTTTTGTTTTTTATATATTGTCGAAAATGCAAGCGACCTCTATGAAGCAACAATGATTCATCAATGCATAAATTTCTTTCTGGCTTGTACAGGTTTTGAAACTGGTGGTTGAATAAATTCAAAATACCCATAACTTTGACAGTATACTTGTCTTGGCTATCGCAGTTTGAATTGAAACACCTCAATATTTCTTCGAACCGACGACCCGACATTACAGTTGGAAATACGGGATGATAATAGAGAGGATTTCTAGAAAATGCATTTCGAATTTTCGATGGCTTGAATTGGGCTTGGAGAAAACATAAGCCCATAAATTTGAGCATTTCCGAAGAATCAACGTTTCGAAAATTGGGCTGCGGACGATTACGCAGATTTTTCAAATTTTTGTTTTTGAACAGCCGTTGCCCATAGACGTTAGTACAGTTGACTAAAAGATCAATGATAGTATCCGTACACATCAAATCAAAAGCTTTTCTCGGTGTAAGATCTGAACAAAGCGGTATTTGTATACCCGAGTTGCTGCTGTCAAAGCTGAAGTCTATTATCGGTTTCGTATCACCATACCAAGTTTCATCGCATTCTACATCTAACTCGGGTAATATTCCTTCATCTGACGGATCTTCTGGTCGAGGTATCTTACCTGATCCGCTGCTACTGCTACTACTTTCGCATTCGCCAGCAACAAAATCAGGGTCAAGGTCACTTCCTGCACTGAACGGCTCTTCATCCGAACTTTCTCCAACATCTGAATTACAGTCTTTCAGCATCTGTTCTATCTCGCGAGTTCTTTTGTCATCCATAGCTATCTACCACAAAATAGATGTCAGAAACGCTCTACCACTAAATAGTTCGGATTACCTTTTATTTAAATTTGTTAATTTTTACTTTTGGAAAGCGTCCACTCACAACGACATCAAAAATTAAACTAATGCGTTTTGCATGATGGCTATGACGTGTATACACGTCATGTCGACAAATTTTTTCAAACATGATCGTTCTTGTCCCATCACACCCAAACAGGCATAATATCGCAAAATACAGCAGTAGAACGGATATGATTACTGCTGCTGGTGCGTATAAAATTAGGGGTCCTTTAAATTCAATCTGATTTAAGACATGTATACACGTCTTGCTGAAAAAAGGAGATTTTTAAATGACGTGTATGAACGTCGTGCACCACCAGAGAGCCGACGAAGACGTGTATACACGTAACGTGCGCGAACATGTTAAGAGGCATATTCAAATCATATCGGAGTTCTATGGAAAATGGGGTATTAAAATCAATGAGCAAAAATCGGAATGTATCTGTTTTAGAAACGCGAGCGGCAAAGGCAGAGAGGGGGTAGTCCACGAAAGTAGAGATTTAAGTCTACAACTTGGTAATAACCACATTCCATTCAGGAACACGTTGAAATACTTGGGAATTAACTTTAACAATTTATTCAAATTTAACAGACACGCGAATGAAACATTAATTAAAGCGAGGAAAATCACTTATAAGCTTATGCCTTTGTTGAAAAGTAGCTCGCTCAACAAAAGGGTCAAGATTCTTTTTTTCAAAACCATGATCAGACCAATTCTCAGTTACGGATTTCCTATCTGGTTCTCCATCTCCCCAACGATAGTCGGGAAACTGGAAGTTCTGGAGAGGAGAATCCTACGACTTTGTAGTAAGAAACATTACGAATCACGAAATAAGAAATTTTCCAACCTGCACATTTACAACGATACCAACACCATTCCGTTTACGAAGTACACGACGTCTCTTCTGCTTAAATCCCTTGAAAAGATGAAGTTTAACGAAAATGACACCATTAAACTAATTCACACCTCTCAACAAAATGCGCGATTGAATGATTCGCCATACTTATCCCCCTTCATTCTTTTAAATGAAGACATAAACCTCGCCCTCGATGGGCCCCCAATCACGTTTTACCAAAAGGCCATACTGGGTCAAAATCGCGGTTAGCCGTACCCGTCGCTGAACTTTACTCATTTCTCAATAGAGCATAAAAAAAAAAAAAAAATCGTACTCTCAGTGGTAATATAACTAAACAATTGATTGGTTGGCAAAACTTACTTTAATTTTAAGCTTATTACTTAATTGTTATCCTTATTACTTATTGTAAATTTCATATCAGCCGTGATACTCGACCAATATATAGGTACGGCATTACACTTAAGCTCTCTCTTTAGATTAGCACGTCATTAAATGTAATCGTTCAATTAATTTGTCATATTTATAAAAGAAAAGAAAACAAATTTATCGGTCCAGTAATCTCATACATGTATGTTTTCATAATTTCATAACAATATGTTCGCAAATTGTAAACCTATTCATGGTTAGGAGCGGGGGACCTTACAGGCTTCCCCCCCTCTTTCGTTTTATACCATTTTTTGTACATACCCTATTTCCCCAATTAATTGTATTTTATATTTCTGGTAGTGTTAGTGACAATCGCGTCGAAATTAACTTAGATATAACTCCTTGAGCGAGAGTTTCTCTTTTAGACACTTTGAGCCATGTCGGCAACGTAACCTTTTTATCATAAGAGAGAGCCATACATTATAGCCTCCAGTTATATACACTCCTTAAGCGCAAAAGTACATTCGTACTTACAAGTCTCAAATATGTAACAAAATGTTTTATAAGTCTCAATAAAAAAACTTGAACTTGAACTTGATTGCTGTTTCAACTCTTTTATTCTATTATTTTATTATTATTTTCTCAACTTTGTTTTCCTTTTGTATATATAGTTTCTCAATTTTTTTTCTATTTTATTATTATTTTCTATTTTTTGTTTTGTATATTATATATTTTTCTATATATATTTTTTTTTCTTTATCTCTTTTTTTTTTTGTTTTCTGTCTTTATAACTTTCATTAATTAAAAACTCTTATAAGTCTTACAAATCACATCATCGTCATCATCGTTGTGTTCTGTGTACTGTCTATTGTTCTTCTTTTTCAGGTGGCGCAGTTTGAAATTTCGGCAGGGTGCTTTTTTGGGTGCCACTCATCATCAATGGTTCGTACCAATGAGCTTGATTTTAGGGACTCTGCAATGTTCGGCAGCAGTACTACGCGAACAATGATAAACATTATGTGCAGTCAGCGTTCTGGACTGCAAATCTGTCACATTAATGCTCAGAGTATACGACCCAAGTTGGACGAATTAAGATACTTATTCGAAGGTTCGAAAGTTAATGTGGTGTGCGTTTCCGAAACTTGGCTCTCCAGTGATTTTAGCGATAGTTTCTGTTGCTTGAACGGCTTCCATAAACCTTTTCGGTCGGATAGGGTTGGACGCGTTGGTGGAGGAGCAGCAATCTATGTTCGCAATAATTTGCAGTGTAATCTGATACGTAAGGCTCCGATGGGTAGTGAAATTGATTACGTTTTCGTAGCAATAACTTGCAGACTTAATAAAGTCCTACTAGGATCAGTTTACAGACCTAACGCACATATCAATACCTCACCGTTGATTAGTATCTTGGATGAACTCTCTTTTATTTCTCCTTACATAATAGTGGTTGGAGATTTCAATAGCAACATACTTAAAGATTCGTCTCTGGTTGATAGCCTTAGAACTCTTAATCTGTTTCCTGTAAATACTTTATCAACTACTAACTTCACCGAGAATAATAGCACTCTTTTAGATGTTTTTTTCGTTAGTCATATTTACAAAGCCCTCCACTTTAATCAAATCGAAGCACCTTGTTTTTCGCATCATGATCTGATTCATTTAACTTTTGAGTGCGAACCTATCATTTTGACAAACTCATTTAGTTTTCGTGACTTCAAGAGTGTCAACCAAATTATGTTAGAGAATGACCTTAGATCAATTCAGTGGTGTAGTGTGTATGCATGGTTGCCACTTGCAAACAAAATTAGCAACCAAAAATGGAAAAAAAAGTTACCAGACTAAGCAAAAAGTTACTAAAAATCTGGAAAAATGATAAAACACGAAAAAATCGTACATATCGTCTTGAGCCAGTATGAATAAGACTTTTTGGTATCGTTTAATTTTTCTCTGATTTACGAACTTATTATAAAAAAATGTCATGGCAATGGAAAAATTAACCTACATATGTTTAAGCCTAGTATGCACTTTATGCAGAACACGTAAAGCCTCTCAAGTGGAATCCAATTTTTCGCCCTCCACCAGTTGTCAAACTTAAGCGCACTTGTATTGGTAAATCTGAGAAAATATCTAGATTCGCAAAAGTGCTCTGAAATCTGAAAAAGATTGCTCGTTTTTTGTGCCAAACGAACATAAAAAATGCTCTGAGAGCAAAAAAAGTGCTCTGAGAGCGCCCAATCGAATACCACATTACTGATGTACTAGGAATACTTTTAAACCTTAAACGTTGTTTGCGCACTTATTTACTTTTCTTTAAATTAAAAAACGTTGGCAAATGTAGTTATTTTATTTTATTTAAGTCTTTGGACAATCTGGACAAACGTGGCGACCATCAGAAGGCAAAAAAAGATAAGAGAGAGAAAGCCATTCGAATTCGACTTTTTATACGACAGATAGAGGTGCGTGACGTTAATGGAGGGTTGGCGATGCGATCAATGGCCGACTGCAGAAATTGTACTAGTTGACAGTTTCGCTAGTCGGTCATAGATGGCATTAACATTACCGCCCCCCTTTGCGAATATTAGCCAACAAATTCAAAAGAAATTACAATATTATTGATTAATCATATTATAACAATGAAATAACTTAACTCTAAAAGGTGATTTCATCAATTCAGTTTGGTTTTGAAAACAAATTCATTGAAATGTATGAAAGATACAACTTGGTTAACTATTCATTCAAATATTATGAGTTTTTAGAGACTCCCTCTAAAGCGATTAATTATTTATTATTTTTTTTTCCATGCAGGCTTGCGTATGAGAATGCGGTTCAGTTGCAGTCAAGCCGCGGGTAAGACACAAAGTTTCACGACAGGCCGAGTTATTTCCCCATATTGAGTTTTAATCGTTGCAACGCGTACCCTTCCATCGGTCCCCGGAGATATCCCAACCACGCGTCCTAGCCGCCATTCGGTGGACGGCAGATTTTCATGTTTAATTACTACGAGGTCATTTACTTTAACGTTTTCTTCAGAAATTTGCCATTTGTGGCGCTTATGGAGCTCTTTCAAATATTCGTCCTTCCATCGACGACAGAACTGTTGGTGGAGACATTTTAGCTTCTCCCAACGGTTGATTAAAGGAAGTTGGCTTACATCGCGTTCAGGTTCAGGAAAGGTTAATAAGGGACTACCTCGAAGGAAGTGACCTGGGGTTAAGGCTAAAAGGTTAGATGGATCGTTTGACATTGGGGAGATGGGACGTGAATTAAGACAGCTCTCGATGCGCGCTAATAACGTGGAGAATTCCTCAAAAGTGAATTTATGTAAACCCGCCAGTTTCCGAAAGTGGGTCTTGAAGCTTTTTACACCGGCCTCCCATAAACCGCCCATATGGGGGGCGCCGGGTGGAATGAAACTCCAACTCAGGCCTTGAACACTGTACCTCGATTTCGTTTCATTTGATATGGTCGCCAGGAATTTTTTGAACTCTCGTTTCAGGATCACGTCTGCACCGATAAAATTAGTCCCGTGGTCCGAGAAAACTTCAGTGGGTAACCCTCTTCTGGCAACAAACCGCGCAAATGTTGCAAGGAAAACTTCGGAAGATAAGTCACTTGCGGCCTCGAGATGTATGGCTTTGGTTGAAAAGCAGACAAACACGCAAGCGTATCCCTTAGAGAATCGGCAACCCCGTCCGCTAAAACTCTTGAGAGTAAATGGACCAGCAAAATCGATGCCTGTGTAGGTGAAGGGTGGTGAATAGGTACATCTTTCCGAAGGTAGAGCGGCCATTAGTTGGGTTCGTAACTGTTTTCTATGAAGAACACAGGTCTTACATTGTCGAATGCAGGCTTTTATGAGATTTGGTACTTTTGGAACCCAAAAGGCATGCCTAACCACTCGAAGCATAAGTGCGTTACCACCACGAAGAGTGATTTCATGAACAAATTGAACAAGTAATCTAGTGAACTGAGAGGCGTAAGGTAAAATGATTGGATTACGCTCGTTAAAAGACAGGTTTGCATTAGAAAGTCTCCCATTCACGCGTAGAAGTTGGTTCGAGTCCAGGGATGGATTAAGGGATAAAAGTGAGCTCTTTGTGGAAATTCTGCGACCTTCGGATAACGCGGTGTATTCCTTCGGGAAATAAAACTTTTGTCCAAGCACAATCAATCGCATCTTCACAAAGCTTATCTCTCTTTGAGAAATGTTAGATGGGTCTTGACCCTGAGTAAAAACGTCGGAATTTAATTTAGATAATCGATAGTAGAAACGAAAAACATAAGTCAGAACGCGCAACGCTCGCGGCAGTGAAGAAAATTTTTCCAAGACATCTTCGGGACTATACTGAACAACAAAGGAAGTTGCTTTAAGTTCTAGCTCCGCAGTAGGCGGATATATGGGAAGGCTATCTGGCCAATGCGCTTGGGGTTTTCGCAGCCACGATGGGCCGTTCCACCATAACTGGTTGTTCAGTAATTTATCGGGACAGATTCCTCTGCTCGCAATGTCGGCTGGGTTATCTTCTGACTTTACGTGCCGCCAAGCGATATTCCCTACATTGTCGGTTATTTCACTTGTCCTGTTAGCCACAAAGGTTTTCCACGTGCTTGGATGCTTGATTAACCAAGCGAGGACTATGGCCGAATCCGTCCATAGCAAAGTTTCATAACTTTCGATTGGAAGATTCGGAAGATAGGCTTTTATGAGTTGCGATAGGAGTACTGCTCCACATAGTTCAAGGCGGGGCACAGATACTGGTTTAATTGGCGCTACTTTAGTTTTTGCCCAGACAAGGTGTGTTTTGATGGTACCGTCTGCCATCTCAATACGCACGTACAGTGCGGCAGCATATGCCTTTTCGGATGAATCACAGAATCCATGAAATTACAATCGCGATGTAGGACTATACTCGACCCAGCGTGGAATTTGAAGCTGGTTAATGTCCGGTAGTGTATTAACAAACGATCTCCATTTGGTAAGACTACTAGGCAGAAGAGTCTCATCCCATTTTGTCTTTTCCACCCAAATGCGTTGCATCAACATTTTAGCAACAACGACTATCGGGGCCAGCCATCCTGCGGGGTCAAAAAGCTGGGCGATTTGAGAAAACATCTCACGTTTACTTGGGGCTACTGACAGTCGGATTTCTGGGACACGGAAATGGAAATAGTCTCCTTTAGCATTCCATCGAATACCTAGGGTTTTAGTGGTGCTATCCTTATCGATTTCCAGGAACTGTTGACTTAAAACATGATTCGGGGGCAAATGATCGAGAAGGGATGGACTGTTTGAAGTCCACTTTCGTAATGGAAATCCAGCCGACTCCAACATTTCTAAAAGCTCTGTCTGAGCTAGCTTAGCGGTTTCCAATTCATGCGCACCGGAGAGCACGTCATCGACATAAAACTCAGACGATACGATTTTTGAAGCAAGTGGGTACTGGACCTGACTATCCCTAGCTAATTGCAACAAAGTGCGGATCGCTAAATAGGGAGCGCAATTGACCCCGAAGGTAACAGTTAGCAACTCATAGTCGTCGACAGTAGAATTGGATGAGCCTCGAAATAGAATTCTTTGGAAAGATGTATCGTCCGGGTGAACCAGTATCTGCCGATACATCTTCTCTATGTCGGCATTGAAAACGAATTTGAAAAACCTCCAA
This sequence comes from Cheilosia urbana, assembly GCA_946477585.1. Lineage (NCBI taxonomy): Eukaryota > Metazoa > Arthropoda > Insecta > Diptera > Syrphidae > Cheilosia > Cheilosia urbana. Next base: position 65,006,405 of record OX297853.1, on the reverse strand, counting down.
CGAATAATTAAAGAGGTAAGATCACGCTGCAGAGCTGGCCCTGGGTATAAGATGTCATTTAAACTGACGCCACTGGAAGAGGCACTTGAGGCGTTGAAGACTACACGAAGTTTGGTTGAGATACTCTCAGGTTTCAGTACGGCATGATGCGGGAGATAATAGGAAGCTACAGAACCGCTCCTAGTTATCTCGTGGTCGTCGACTTCGCGCATATGCCCCAGCGTAAGATATTCAGTTAATACCTTCGTATAGTGTGTTCGGAGAACAGGGTTTTTCATGAAATGCTTTTCAGTTCGTAAAAACTGTCGTAGTGCGATATTTCTTGAAAACCCCAACCTTGGTAATTTCATATTGGATTTAAAAGGCAGTCTAACCACATAAATGCCATCCGGACGTTTATAGGTTGTCCTTTCGTACAGCTCTTCGCAAAGCTGATCCTCAGCAGTCAAAAGCTGTTTGCGATTCGGAATTTCTTCCAACTCCCAAAACTTTCGGATCTGCTCATCCAACCCGGAAGGCTGCGAATCCGCTACAAAGGTGCTGAATGTATAGGCAGCAGTCGGGATAGGACCCGACAGAACCCACCCAAAAACAGTATTTTGTGCGACAAGGGAGTTAGAGACTGTTTGCAGTCCATCTCGTACTATGGACGGGTAGAGATCTGCGCCGATAAGCAGATCGACTTGAGAAGATCTATCGAAGGTTGGATCAGCTAGTCTGAGGCAATCAAGTTGCGAGTGATCAGCCAACGAAAAGGAAGCGCTTGGTAGATTGTTGGTTAACTTACGCAAAACGATTGCTTGAGCAGAGATAGGGTTGGCTTCATTCTCTTCATTGAAGAGAGAGAAAGCGCATAGTTTTTTCGAACTTGCTGCATGAGCGGCAGTGATGCTGGAGATCGATATGTTGATTGGCGACGTCGGTAGATTTAAACGGATCTGAACCGATTCGGAAATAAAGGATACTTCAGATCCCGGGTCTATCAGTGCGCGCACCAGATGGTTTGACTCATTGCCAATGATGTTAACCAGAGCCGTGGCGAGCAACACTCTTTGTTGCGAAGAAGCAAAATATGCGCGACTGGAGGTCTGCGGTACGAATTCTGGTGAAGTGGACTGTAATTGTGAGATGGAGCACTGTTCCGCCGCAATAGCAGCTGCTGATGTGCTCGGTGACGGAGACAGCATGTTGTTAGAGGGTGATGGGATAGCGCTATTCGTATTAAGATGCAATAGCGAATGATGACGCTTTTTACAAGTATTGCAAGTGAACCGGCTTGTGCAAGTCCTAATCTTATGGTTGACTGAGAGACAGTTTTCACAAATATTATTTTGTCGAACAAACTCGATTCTAGTAGGCACTGCCATTGCTATAAATTGAAAGCACTTGGATCGTTTGACATTGGGGAGATGGGACGTGAATTAAGACAGCTCTCGATGCGCGCTAATAACGTGGAGAATTCCTCAAAAGTGAATTTATGTAAACCCGCCAGTTTCCGAAAGTGGGTCTTGAAGCTTTTTACACCGGCCTCCCATAAACCGCCCATATGGGGGGCGCCGGGTGGAATGAAACTCCAACTCAGGCCTTGAACACTGTACCTCGATTTCGTTTCATTTGATATGGTCGCCAGGAATTTTTTGAACTCTCGTTTCAGGATCACGTCTGCACCGATAAAATTAGTCCCGTGGTCCGAGAAAACTTCAGTGGGTAACCCTCTTCTGGCAACAAACCGCGCAAATGTTGCAAGGAAAACTTCGGAAGATAAGTCACTTGCGGCCTCGAGATGTATGGCTTTGGTTGAAAAGCAGACAAACACGCAAGCGTATCCCTTAGAGAATCGGCAACCCCGTCCGCTAAAACTCTTGAGAGTAAATGGACCAGCAAAATCGATGCCTGTGTAGGTGAAGGGTGGTGAATAGGTACATCTTTCCGAAGGTAGAGCGGCCATTAGTTGGGTTCGTAACTGTTTTCTATGAAGAACACAGGTCTTACATTGTCGAATGCAGGCTTTTATGAGATTTGGTACTTTTGGAACCCAAAAGGCATGCCTAACCACTCGAAGCATAAGTGCGTTACCACCACGAAGAGTGATTTCATGAACAAATTGAACAAGTAATCTAGTGAACTGAGAGGCGTAAGGTAAAATGATTGGATTACGCTCGTTAAAAGACAGGTTTGCATTAGAAAGTCTCCCATTCACGCGTAGAAGTTGGTTCGAGTCCAGGGATGGATTAAGGGATAAAAGTGAGCTCTTTGTGGAAATTCTGCGACCTTCGGATAACGCGGTGTATTCCTTCGGGAAATAAAACTTTTGTCCAAGCACAATCAATCGCATCTTCACAAAGCTTATCTCTCTTTGAGAAATGTTAGATGGGTATTGACCCTGAGTAAAAACGTCGGAATTTAATTTAGATAATCGATAGTAGAAACGAAAAACATAAGTCAGAACGCGCAACGCTCGCGGCAGTGAAGAAAATTTTTCCAAGACATCTTCGGGACTATACTGAACAACAAAGGAAGTTGCTTTAAGTTCTAGCTCCGCAGTAGGCGGATATATGGGAAGGCTATCTGGCCAATGCGCTTGGGGTTTTCGCAGCCACGATGGGCCGTTCCACCATAACTGGTTGTTCAGTAATTTATCGGGACAGATTCCTCTGCTCGCAATGTCGGCTGGGTTATCTTCTGACTTTACGTGCCGCCAAGCGATATTCCCTACATTGTCGGTTATTTCACTTGTCCTGTTAGCCACAAAGGTTTTCCACTTGCTTGGATGCTTGATTAACCAAGCGAGGACTATGGCCGAATCCGTCCATAGCAAAGTTTCATAACTTTCGATTGGAAGATTCGGAAGATAGGCTTTTATGAGTTGCGATAGGAGTACTGCTCCACATAGTTCAAGGCGGGGCACAGATACTGGTTTAATTGGCGCTACTTTAGTTTTTGCCCAGACAAGGTGTGTTTTGATGGTACCGTCTGCCATCTCAATACGCACGTACAGTGCGGCAGCATATGCCTTTTCGGATGAATCACAGAATCCATGAAATTACAATCGCGATGTAGGACTATACTCGACCCAGCGTGGAATTTGAAGCTGGTTAATGTCCGGTAGTGTATTAACAAACGATCTCCATTTGGTAAGACTACTAGGCAGAAGAGTCTCATCCCATTTTGTCTTTTCCACCCAAATGCGTTGCATCAACATTTTAGCAACAACGACTATCGGGGCCAGCCATCCTGCGGGGTCAAAAAGCTGGGCGATTTGAGAAAACATCTCACGTTTACTTGGGGCTACTGACAGTCGGATTTCTGGGACACGGAAATGGAAATAGTCTCCTTTAGCATTCCATCGAATACCTAGGGTTTTAGTGGTGCTATCCTTATCGATTTCCAGGAACTGTTGACTTAAAACATGATTCGGGGGCAAATGATCGAGAAGGGATGGACTGTTTGAAGTCCACTTTCGTAATGGAAATCCAGCCGACTCCAACATTTCTAAAAGCTCTGTCTGAGCTAGCTTAGCGGTTTCCAATTCATGCGCACCGGAGAGCACGTCATCGACATAAAACTCAGACGATACGATTTTTGAAGCAAGTGGGTACTGGACCTGACTATCCCTAGCTAATTGCAACAAAGTGCGGATCGCTAAATAGGGAGCGCAATTGACCCCGAAGGTAACAGTTAGCAACTCATAGTCGTCGACAGTAGAATTGGATGAGCCTCGAAATAGAATTCTTTGGAAAGATGTATCGTCCGGGTGAACCAGTATCTGCCGATACATCTTCTCTATGTCGGCATTGAAAACGAATTTGAAAAACCTCCAACGAATAATTAAAGAGGTAAGATCACGCTGCAGAGCTGGCCCTGGGTATAAGATGTCATTTAAACTGACGCCACTGGAAGAGGCACTTGAGGCGTTGAAGACTACACGAAGTTTGGTTGAGATACTCTCAGGTTTCAGTACGGCATGATGCGGGAGATAATAGGAAGCTACAGAACCGCTCCTAGTTATCTCGTGGTCGTCGACTTCGCGCATATGCCCCAGCGTAAGATATTCAGTTAATACCTTCGTATAGTGTGTTCGGAGAACAGGGTTTTTCATGAAATGCTTTTCAGTTCGTAAAAACTGTCGTAGTGCGATATTTCTTGAAAACCCCAACCTTGGTAATTTCATATTGGATTTAAAAGGCAGTCTAACCACATAAATGCCATCCGGACGTTTATAGGTTGTCCTTTCGTACAGCTCTTCGCAAAGCTGATCCTCAGCAGTCAAAAGCTGTTTGCGATTCGGAATTTCTTCCAACTCCCAAAACTTTCGGATCTGCTCATCCAACCCGGAAGGCTGCGAATCCGCTACAAAGGTGCTGAATGTATAGGCAGCAGTCGGGATAGGACCCGACAGAACCCACCCAAAAACAGTATTTTGTGCGACAAGGGAGTTAGAGACTGTTTGCAGTCCATCTCGTACTATGGACGGGTAGAGATCTGCGCCGATAAGCAGATCGACTTGAGAAGATCTATCGAAGGTTGGATCAGCTAGTCTGAGGCAATCAAGTTGCGAGTGATCAGCCAACGAAAAGGAAGCGCTTGGTAGATTGTTGGTTAACTTACGCAAAACGATTGCTTGAGCAGAGATAGGGTTGGCTTCATTCTCTTCATTGAAGAGAGAGAAAGCGCATAGTTTTTTCGAACTTGCTGCATGAGCGGCAGTGATGCTGGAGATCGATATGTTGATTGGCGACGTCGGTAGATTTAAACGGATCTGAACCGATTCGGAAATAAAGGATACTTCAGATCCCGGGTCTATCAGTGCGCGCACCAGATGGTTTGACTCATTGCCAATGATGTTAACCAGAGCCGTGGCGAGCAACACTCTTTGTTGCGAAGAAGCAAAATATGCGCGACTGGAGGTCTGCGGTACGAATTCTGGTGAAGTGGACTGTAATTGTGAGATGGAGCACTGTTCCGCCGCAATAGCAGCTGCTGATGTGCTCGGTGACGGAGACAGCATGTTGTTAGAGGGTGATGGGATACGCAAGTGCTTTCAATTTTTACAAGTATTGCAAGTGAACCGGCTTGTGCAAGTCCTAATCTTATGGTTGACTGAGAGACAGTTTTCACAAATATTATTTTGTCGAACAAACTCGATTCTAGTAGGCACTGCCATTGCTATAAATTGAAAGCACTTGCGTATCGCATGTTTACCGGAGCACAGTCGGCAAGCAAATTCTTGACCTTTAGAATGATATGTATTCACACGGGTTTTAGCTGAAAAGTTGGGCTTATTGGTCTTCTCCCGTTTATCATTGGTCGTGGACGACGTTACGTCAGATATTGTTTCCAAAACCTGAAAACGAGCACTTAGAAAATGGTCAAGTTGCTTCCACGTTGGAACTTCAGTCGGGTTTGGTAAAGACTGTTCCCATAACGCGAGTGTGGTAGCTGGTAAGCGATTTGAACACGCAAAAACTAGAATAGGATCCCAGCTATCGACGCATACACCGTGAGCCGTTAGCGCAGCAATGCAGTCGTTAATATGCCGTTGCAAATTAATAATACCTTTGGATGATTCCTCGGGACAGGTTGGAAGATTCAACAAACGCTTCACCTGGTTGTTCACCAGTATGCGCTTATTCTCATAAGTGGAACGCAGAGATTCCCATGCAAGGTCAAAACTATTGTTCGTTAGAGGGAACTTGCTGACAATGCTAAAGGCTTCCCCTCTTGTCTTTGACCGGAGATGAAAGAGCTTCTCGACCGCACCCAGCCTGGGATGTTTAATGTAAATTGCATCAAACATGTCTTTAAATGATGGCCACGAAAGGTAGTCCCCATAAAAGGTTTCGGTATCGCATGCTGGTAATTTGATGCAATGGGTAGTGGACTCGCAGTCGGATGACATACCTGGTTTTGAAATTTCAGTAACAACTGGACATACCAAAGGGTCACCAGTTAACCTTTCCTCTTGCTCCAAGAGCAACCCTAGACAGGATATGTAGGTCTCGTTTGATAATCTGTATTTGGATTCGAAAACCTCGCTATTGAATACCTCAGCATCGTCGACCCCTTGGCGAGCACAGTCGGCGTATCTAACCTTGACTTCTAACCATAAATCTTTTAACTCGATCTTGTGAGCCTTTAATGTGGTTGAGGTATGTTTATTGTCTGGTATCTCACGAATTGTGGCCGCATATTTGACCAATTGATCAGCAGCGTGAATAAAATCAACTAAAGTGGCCATATTGCACGAGTATTTATGGGAAATTAAACTTGAATACCGTAGAGATTAGAAACACCCCCCACGAACTGAGAAAAAATGTAATGTCCAACTGATTTAAAACTGTAAATAACAACCAAGCACAAAAATGTTTGAGATTTGTTCACCCAGGGTCCGATCACGTGATGAAAATTGACGCACTGGTAACGCTTATACAAGAAACCTTTGAAGGACCTCTCTTATTAAGTCCCACTCGAGGCAAATGTTAAAAAGAAAACGAATTTATTAGATCAAAAGAAAAAAATGTAAGCATAAATTGATTATGACTTGTTCATCAAATCAATGAACACGTGATTATAAAATTTCGCACAGAAACTTTTAAGCCGAAGAACCCGTTAAACAAATCTTTATTGCGGTTATCCCAAGAGACACGATGAAAGCACACAATAATTAAACGTCCTATATACGATTTGTTTCAATATTATTATATATATATGGGAAAATATCAGAAAACACAATCGGTAACACTTTCCGTCAATTTCAACAGAAGGTATTAAAAGTCGTATCAATACCCTACGGCAACACTGACTCAAATCAAAAATTGATTACATAATGTAGAAAACGCAATCCCATATGCACATACATACATATGTATCGACACAAATCCCGCTAAACTAAACTTTTTCTACTTGAATGAATAGTATAATTTGATTTAACTTTTTTTTTTTTTTTTTTTTTCCGTAATTACTTTAGAGCACTGAATTGATGATACACACCTGGTATATTATATTCTGGAGCTGGTGATGAGGGTTGTTCCGATTGTTCTCGATGGTGGATGCAGCAGCGTTGTTGTTGATTTCAGATTGGAGTTTGTTCGGCCGAATGGTTTCTTCAAAACGAATTTTCTCGATGGTTCTTGGTTGCAGCAGCGTTGTTTTCTCGATGGTTCTTGGTTGCAGCAGCGTTGTTGTTGTAGGCTGATTTCTTGTATTTTTGCTTCTGATGGTGCGGTCAGGTGGTGTAAATTGCAATATTTGGTGATTGCAATTGCAATACTTGGTGGTGAAAGATTAGCGTTGGTTGCGATCAGGCACTGATTTGGATTTCGTTTCCCGGTAGGTTGAATCGAAATTGCTGTCGCCGCTGAACTTCTATGTAGCGTGAGTTGAAAATGGCGGAATTCTCGGTTGGGAATATTGCGAAACACACCGCTTCAATGGAAATGTTTTTTCGCATTGCTTGGGAAAAATCCGGCTCTGATGGACCAAATGTTTGCGCACTTATTTACTTTTCTTTAAATTAAAAAACGTTGGCAAATGTAGTTATTTTATTTTATTTAAGTCTTTGGACAATCTGGACAAACGTGGCGACCATCAGAAGGCAAAAAAAGATAAGAGAGAGAAAGCCATTCGAATTCGACTTTTTATACGACAGATAGAGGTGCGTGACGTTATTGGAGGGTTGGCGATGCGATCAATGGCCGACTGCAGAAATTGTACTAGTTGACAGTTTCGCTAGTCGGTCATAGATGGCATTAACAAGCGTAGTGGGCAGAAAAAGTAAGGCAGCATTTACATGTGATGATATCGAGCTCGTCTTTTTGGTGCTCCTGTTCAAAAAGTTACCAAAGCCAGATAAAAATTACCAAATTACCAAAAATCATGAACTAAGAAAAAAATTACCAGATTTGGTAATTTATTACCAAAGTGGCAACCGTGATACAATGCCTTCTGTAGATGACCAATTAGCCTTCATCGAAGGAAATATATACAATCTCTTCAATATGTCCCGCTCATAACCATATCTAAATCAGGTAATCCCGGTTGGTTCTCACCCACCATCCAGTGTTTAATCAATGAGCGTGACCAGGCTTACAAGCGTTGGAGGCGTTTTCGTCTAGATGTACTCTACGATGTCTATAAATCTCTCAGAAATAGGGTAACTTGTGAAATACGTGAAGCAAAAATACGTTTTTATGCTACGCGACTAAATCCGTCTCAGGCCAAGCACAAGCTTTGGAAGAACATCAAAAGTATTGGAATAGGTAAACAATTAAATAGTAGTCTGCAAAACATTGATCCCAATGATCTTAATATAAGCTTTACCTCTTTTCTTTCCCCTACTCCTGCTGATCCTTTATTATCTGCACCAAGTCTCAATAGTTTAAACAATATCACTACACCACCTAGTTTTAGCTTTGAAACTGACTCAGATGTTTTGGAAAGCTGTATTTCAATTAAATCTAATTCCGTTGGATTTGATGAAATTAATCCGGTTTTCGCAAAAGCTATCCTTCCTTACATTCTAAAATCAATAACGCATCTGTTTAATACCATCATCATGACGGGAGTTTTTCCTACAACCTGGAAAAATGCAAAAGTTATACCTGTTCCCAAAAATCATAATGAATTTCGCCCAATCACTATTTTACCATTTTTTTCTAAGGTATTAGAAAAAATTCTAAAATCACAAATACAAAGACATCTGAAATACAACAATTTGATCTGTGGAAATCAATCTGGTTTTCGTTCTAAGCATAGCTGTACAGCTGCTTTAATTAATGTCGTTGAAGACATTAGACAAGCCGTTGACAATGATAATGCAACTTTTCTCGTTTTATTAGATTTCTCTAAGGCATTCGACACAGTAGACCATGCTGTTCTATGTAGCAAGCTCAGAAGCGAATTCAACTTCTCGCCATCCTCCATGAATCTGATATCATCTTATCTCCACAACAGACACCAGGCTGTTGTGTCAAATAATAGTGTTTCGCGACTTTCTGCCACTGAGTAAAGGCGTTCCACAAGGTTCAATATTGGGCCCGTTGTTCTTCACAATGTACATTAATGATATCCCCTCGTATACAGTTAACTCTTTGATAGACATGTATGCAGATGATGTTCAGGTGAGGAAAAGTTTTCCTTTGGGCCTTGTGGAAAATGCTGCACTTGAATTAAATGAAGATCTAAACAGGATTCTGTGCTGGTCGCGTTCAAATGGTCTCTGCCTCAATCCCAGCAAGTCAAAATGTCTGGTTATCTCAAGAAGATGCCTTGTTAGGTTAGGTTGGTGGGCTGGCGGGGAGTGTCCCGCGCCACACTCAGGTCAAAATTGACCCATTGTGATACCCGTCGGGGGGAAAGGTTTTATCCCTTATCCGTAGTAACCTTTTCTGCCTGTAAAAATTAATTAATTAATTACTTACTGTGTCATTGCATACAAACCATCTTGAGGATTTGATGAAGTTCATGATTTTGTCCGTTGGTGTGCTAGATAGCTCGTTCAGGTTGTTGAAGAAGAATTTTCCAAGGACTCTGTGTCTGGAGTGTTGAAGAGCTGGACAGTGACATAGGAAGTGGGTTGTATCCTCTATAACTCCCTCGTCACCGCAGCCTCTGCAAAGTTCTTCCTCGGTCAGTCGCATTTTCTTCATGTGGTATCGCAAGGTGTTGTGTCCCGTGCGGATACCTGCAAGCGTAGAGAGACATCTCCGGTTGTTCCGCATGATTCTCTCTGTTCTGGATTTACAGAAAGATGGCCATAGTTTCCTTGTGTTTTCGCACGTATCCATGGATTTCCATCTAGCGTTTGCCTCGTCCGTGGCCTTTTTCCCTGCTTTTAGCTTTAGTGTACAGAGCGGGATGCACACATAGGGGCATGTTTGTTCTAGAGCATTAGCCGAGCCATGTCGTGCTAGTTCATCCGCTTTCTCATTGCCTGGAATGCCTTCATGTCCAGGGACCCAACACAGTAATACCTTGTGCTGTGTTCCAAGAGCTCTGAGCTCTTCGCGACAGCTCTTCACAAGCTTCGATTTTATTTCTGGGGCAGTTAAAGCTTTTATAGCTGCCTGGCTGTCGATAAAGAAGGTGATACCTTCCGGAAGTATCACCTTTATCGCAGACTCACGGGCGGCTCTTGTCACTGCCATGACCTCCGCTTGGAATACACTGCAGTGGTCTGGGAGGCGTATTGATGTTGAGATGCCCAGCGGTTCAGAGTAGATGCCTGACCCCACGCCGTTGTCCATTTTAGACCCGTCTGTGTACACGGGAATGGATTGCGTGTCAGGTACAAGTCCATCTCTCCATTCTTCCCTGCTGGGGTAGGCGCTAGAGAAGGGTCTTCTGAATTCCAAATATGGCGTTATGTAATCCGTGCTAGGTACATTGCCAAGGTACTTCTGTAGGATCGTTGAGTGACCCTCTTCATCGTGTTTCCAGTCTATTGATTGGCTAATTCTCATGGCACTTGTTGCTGCCACAGACTGTACAAAGATGTCTAGCGGAAGCAGGTTGAGGATAGCCTCAAGTCCGGCGGTTGGAGTTGATCTCATCGCGCTGGTGACCCCGATGCATGCTAGTCTTTGCACTTTTGTGATAGCCTTTAGGTGTGTAGCCTTTTTTGTTGCTGGCCACCATACAAGACTGCCATATGTCAGTATTGGTCTTACAATAGCTGTGTACAACCAGAGTTTGATCTTCGGAGATGGTCCCCATGTTTTCCCAAAAATTTTGCTGCAGGTGTAGAATGCTATTGTGGCTTTCTTGATTCGTTCGTCTATGTTCATTTTCCAATTTAGTTTCTTATCTAGTATTAGTCCCAGGTATTTTGCATTGTCAGAGATTCTGAGGGGTGTACCGCCAACAGAAGGCATGACAAACTGCGGAATTTTCCTTTTATTTGTGAATAATACCAGTTCTGTCTTCTGAGGATTGACTGATAGACCGCATTTCCTGGTCCAGGAGTCAAGGATGGAGAGGGCTCCATTTAATTGTTCAGCTAGTGTTGGTAGAAATTTGCCGGTTGCCATTAGCACAACATCATCCGCGTAGGCAGTTATTCTTATGCCTGTATGTCTGAGTTGCATAAGTGCCTCATTTAAAACGATAACCCAAAGTAGTGGGGAAATAACCCCTCCCTGAGGTGTTCCTCTTGAAGCGTAGGCTTCAAGTCTGGAGACCCCAAGTTCGGCTACTAGGTGTCTGGCCTTAAGTGCGTTGACAATCCAATTGATGACCGTGGTGTCAATGTTGAGTTTACTCAGTGTTCTGCATATGGCGTCTGTTTTGACATTGTTGAAAGCTCCTTCAATGTCTAGGAATGCTGCTAAGGTGTACTCCTTTATTCTTAGTGATTTTTCAATTACTCTTACAACACAGTGTAGCGCAGTCTCTACGCTTCTTCCTTTTGTGTAAGCGAGCTGAGCTTGTGATATATCATCCGGGCATAAGTTGCTGCGAATGTGTATATCTATCAATCTTTCTAGGGTCTTAAGTATGAAAGAGGTGAGGCTTATTGGCCTGAAATCTTTGGCGTTAACATGGCTTGCTTTGCCCGCCTTGGGTATAAAGATAACCTTCACTTCTCTCCATATTTTCGGTATGTACCCGTGAGTCAGGCTGCCAACATACAATTCCTTTAGTGCTGGAGTGATAATGTTGACAGTTTTCTGCAGCATGATAGGAAAGATTCCATCAGGTCCTGGGGATTTGAAGGGAGAGAAGGAACGGATGGCCCATTCTATTCTATCTTCCGTAATCAGATCCTCCGGAGGGTTCATTTGCATTGTGCTACGGTTGTTTGCACTGTCGTGTGGCTGACTGGTACAGCCGGGAAAGTGCGTAAACAACAGTACCTTCAGAGATTCTGAACACGATTCGGTCCAGTTACCGTCGGAGTCCTTGAGAGATCCCAGAGCTTTAGGTCCTTATTCTCGCGGTTTCCGCTGTGCCTTGTAACTCATCGCAGAGCTTTTGCCATGATTGGCGTTTTGCTTTCTGGACTTCGTTTTTAAAAATTTCTCTGGCTGGCTTTGTATCTTTCCCAGTCTTCGTCAGACTTTGTTCTGTTTGCTGTATTTAAGAGCCTCCTTGTGTCCTTTCTAATAGCAGCAAGTTTCTTGTTCCACCATGGAGGTGATATTCGGGTTCTTTGTGTTGCCACTGGACAGACTTTCTCAAAAACGTTCTTAAACACGCTTGCGATCCTTTCGGCCTTTATGTCTAAGTCTTCCGGGCTATTAATACTTCCTTCTTGCAAGAAGGTTTTACTTTTCCCAACTTCATTGCTGAAGAGGCTCCAATCCGCCTTTTTGGGATTCCTATATGGCTGGGGCGGTTCCCCTACGTTATCTACAGAAAATTCGATCAGCTTATGATCCGAGTAGGAATCTTCTGTTAGTACGTGCCATTTTGTCACATTCGGAGTGTCGGAGTTGTTACAGATTGTTATGTCTAAAACCTCTTGCCTGTTCCTAACTACAAATGTTGGTTCTAAACCCCTATTGGCTACCAAAAGGTTGTTTTCTATAATGAATTCAAAAAGTGACTCACCTCGCGTGTTGATGATGCCTTGTTACTTCTTATTTTCCTAATTTATACCTGAACGACATGCCTATTCCATTCGTTGATTCAGCGAAAAATTTGGGTATTACTTTTAACAAGACTCTTTCTTGGAATAACCATATTAGATTGACTGTTGGAAGGGTTTATGGAAGCCTACGTATGCTATGGGCAAGTCAAAAAATAACACCTCTGAAAACTAGAATTATTTTAGCTAAAACATTGGTCATACCAATAATGCTTTTCGGTTGTGAGATTTTTAGTACCTAATTGCGATTATGAACATAGAAGAAAGTTTAATGTGGCATATAATAGTATCGCGCGCTATATCTATGGTCTGAGAAAACGCGACCACATATCTTATTTTTCTAAACAAATAAATGGCTTAACGCTCGAAAACCTTTTTAAATTTAAAACTTTGACCTTACTTAATAATGTAATGCAAACACATCAACCGACGAACCTTTATAATAAGATTTCTATGCTGCGCTCAAACAGATCATGCAACCTGGTACCAATTCGCTATAAGTACCTTGTATCAACCCGACAATTCTTTGTGTCTGCAATCCGGTTGTGGAATTCCCTCCCCCTTTCTGTTCGATTGACAAGTTGTGCTACTCTGTTTAGGGAGGCGCTCCGACGGTATTTGGAAACGCTTTAGTGGTGATGACGAAGAGATTTCGTATAACTTTTGTTTTATTATTATTATTTTTTTTTGTCTTTTTTTTTACCTTTATTTTTATTATCTTTCTATTTTCATCCTTTTGTATCCTTATTTTACCTACTTTTCTTTTTCAACGAGTTGAAATTCAATAAAATTGTAGTTATTAAGTATTAAATATTAAATATCTAATTCTAATTGTTTCCTACCAACCGAGTCAAATTTGTCATATTGCTTTTTGAAGCTTACGCTATTTTATAAGATATTGTATCTTAAAGTGTAATGCTAATCAATGAAATGAAATAAATGAAATGAAATGAATGAAATGAAATGAAATTGCGAAAACGACACAGAGGAATTTTGTCAGAAAATTTATTTTCCCAATCGAAACAAGACGATTTTTTGCAAAATGATGGGGTAAATCAAAGCTTTTCGTACAATGCTCTAATATTGGAAGAAAATGAAGTAACTGAGCTTCCCGAGTTGCAAATATTAGAAGAACATTTTTTAGTAGAGGATCTTAGGTATTTCATCGGTGCTGCAGTATTAAGGGCTAAAACTAAAATACCTTGCAAATTATGTGACACCGACGTGAAAAGATCTGGTGAATCTATTAAATTGAAAATGGCTTCTGAAACATGCCTCTTTCACAAAAGCTTTTCAAAAACATTCGATTTTGGCAGCATAATTGCTCCTACTGATTTATTTTTTGAAATATGTAAGATTCATATACAAATTTTCAAAAATTATATAAGAAGTACTCCACACTTGAAAAAAATTAAAAATAGAATAATAGAAATTTGCATAATAGAAACGAATCTTATTCCTGATAGCTGATATTGTACTAAACATTTTTAATGTTGAAAAAAGATAGGACTAAAATTAAAGAAAATGTAGGTTTCTGTATTTTTAAGTTTTTCCTTAAATGCAGCTGAAGTGGTTGCAGCTGAATTTAGTGCTGCTGCATTTGATGCCAAAAACTCGATTAAGTAAAGAGTAGTTGACTTTCGGTTGAAATCTTGAAAGAATAGTCCCTTATTTCTTAAAAGAAAATCTCGAAAAAATTGAAATGAAAGGGAAATTGGGGCGAATCGCGAAGGCGAAATGTACTTTCATTCATCAAACTAATCCAATCACTCCTGCGCATATTATCTTCTCTTCATCATTCGCTTAACACACACCATTCCATTTACCCCACACGAAGGTATTGGTGCTTGGTGGTATAGAGAAACGAATTGTACCTTATACGCAATAATAGCATATAGCAACGTTCTCTGAGCGTGATTCTCTTTTTAAATTTCTGATTCACATTCATACAGGAACAGGAGACAGGACTTCGACTAAGCGAAAGAAAAATGTGACTAATCGAATTAGAATTACCCTCGCGCAAATTCATCATCTCATCTGTGATACCGGCCGCAGAGATAGCGAAGGCGAATTATTATCTTTCTTTGTATGCGTACAGTGTTGTTGTTGTAACCAAAGTAATTTAAAAACCTATTTTGCAAATCCTTTCTTGAAATAATAATATTTTTCGACCGATCTATGAGTGGCACGCTTCAAATTGGTAAAAAAATAAATGGGATTGGTATTCATTCTGAAAGAAATCGTGTCGGCGATTAATATATAGATTTTTATTTTTTGATGAAAACCACCCGGCTAATTTCTAAGTCAACTTCCAATATGTAAAAGCTGATTTCACAGATTCATACACACACACACACTTATATTTGACAGATTGAACGATCTGAGCACTCTCAGTCACCTTCACCACTGTTGTAAAAGGAGATATTCGTACAACTTCAGAAACTCCGATCTATTCCAGGATGAAGTTGAAAAACAAGTCAGACAGCTAATAAGCGACGGTATAATTAGACCTTCACGGTCTCCATACAACTCGCCTGTATGGATAGTGCCGAAGAAAGCTGACTCATCTAATGAGAAAAAGTACAGAATGGTTATCGATTACCGCAAACTAAATTCCATTACAATTTCGGTTAAATACCCAATTCCCGAGATAACCGCTCAATTAGCCAAATGTAAATGCTTTTCAGTCCTTGTCCTTAACCCTCGTGTCAATACGAGGGTACCCGGGTGTCCATTTGGAATTTGAATCAATAAAAAAATAATTTCGTCCATAGGACCACATAATGGCATTTTCAGTACCTTCTCGAAATATAATTCTGCATTAAATGGTGTATTCCATTTAAATTATTTCCGATCTGTAAATTTTCTAGAAAACATTTTTCAACTCTAATACGGCGTTATATGCGAAGGACACCCGGGTACCCATAACTATATTGACTGATTATCATGTGTTTTTCGCGATTGAACATGTTGAATCACATCCATTTGTGTTACTGTGTGTTATTGCGTTTCTCTTGAAAAGTTAAACGATTTCATCAGATTGTATCCTACTGCTGTGGAGTTCATACATTCATTATTTTGTGTAGGTAAATTGGAAATATGAGCAATTCTCAGCGGAGAACTGTTGCGTGTACCTGCAATAGAAAAATAAACCTAATTAGAAAACACATAATAACACATATCGGCACGGGGTGATTCAGTTAAGAAACACCCCAAATAACAAATGAAAATACTCACATGTACACCAGCTCCGAGAAGTACGAATCCTAGTAAAATTAACTTGATGTCATTGAGTGGCATCCAACCGGCTCGCCACCGTATCCGTTGATGGTTGGTTGAATTACCACTCGATGAATGTCCTTCAGACGCCAGAAACACGACGATCCATTGGCCGATATGCTCTATAAAAATTTAAGAGTCTATTGAACTAAAAAGACCTTCAAAAAAATATAAAATAATAAAAACTAAAATACTTACCTGTCCAAACGCACGTTTCGTCCATTTCTTATGCAAATTTCCTTGTTTTGACATTTGAATTTGATGTGTGCTGAGCACGAACAAAAAAAAAATACCTCTGTCCCTCTTCCTCAACCCTGTGACTCGATCGCTATCCCGGTCACTCAATGCGATAGTAGGTGTTGTAATTACCGACCACGAAAATACGGACAATTCACAGTGGAAAATGAGAAAACAATAATGAAGGGTAGGTGAAGAGACCAATTAGACCAGTTAGACCGATGAAGAATTTTAGTATATGTTAAATGTTTTATGTTTTAGGAATAGGGATAGTAGGTTATATTATGTAGGTTATGTGTTTGTAGGCAAATTAAGTAAAATAATAAAATAAATAAAAACTATTCATTCACTCGTTCATAGTAAACTAGGTAAATATTTTATTTTTATTCAGAAGGATAGGTAGGTATATGAATGAAAACATAACAAGTATAAGTCGGCCGAGATATTGCAAATTAAAGTTGAAACTCACCGTGACTCTAACTAGAATGCATAGAGAAAAGGAAGTACACCGATGGGGCTAGAAAGAGCACAATGCTGGTGCACATATGAATATTCCTTCCGTTGCATTTCGCGGTACATGTTACACGCATACAGGCATAAAACCAATGAAGTAGGCAGAAGAAAAAGAAGAATTGATAGAAAAGGGTAATGACCTCGCTACGGAAAGTAGGTCATTAGCAATTGTGCATTCGCAGAAGACAGCTGTGCTAATACCCCGGTGTTGCCGTGTTATAACGGACGTTTCGTTTGCTGCGGTAGGAACTAAGAGTGTACTCGGAGAAATTAATTCGGACACTGAATTTAGAAATTAACATAAAGAAAGTAAAAATAGCTTTCGTGAATTTTTTTGAATTGTGAAGTGTGAGCAATAAAGTGTTAAGTGAGGGGTAAGTGTTAGATTCCCCCTGGTTCTCGAAACCCCAGTAACCGGTAAACCCATCATTTATATAGGGAAAGAAGAGTTAAACCGGCAGACGCGCGGTGGGACTCCCAAAAAGGAGAAATCAGTAATCTCCAGGAATCACCAGCAGAGGTATGTAGGGATTAACGGGGTGGAATTATACGACTAATGTCGATGATCCTCTTTTGATAGGTACTGGGTTGAGGCTACTGGTCGAAGAGACGACTCAGGCCTCTGCGAAATTCCACCTCGGCGCCTGACAATAACTGTTCAACGGTCAACTAAAGACGGGTCCGGCACAGATCGGACACAAGTTAACTGGACCATTGGAACAGAGAAGGCAACGGTCACAAGAACCGTAGTCCGACGGCAGCTAAAAGGAAATAACTGCACGATAGCGGAATTTGCGCGCATATTCCACCTCAGATAAGCCAAGAAAAAAATTTACATATATATATATACATATCTTAAATCCGGGTGCTCCGCTAGCGGGGTTATATATGACTCCCCGAGCAGAATTAAAGTCGCAATAGAGGTCGTACAAGGACAAAATAATTTCTTTATTGTGAGCGAGTGCAATTCGTTTAATTTATAATCTAAGTGCTTTGCCGCGTTGATTTAATTTGAATTACTTTTATCCCTTTTATGAATTTAGTCACTTTTAAGTTTAATTTAGATATTTAGATCCTTTTTTTTATAATTTTAACGTCATTGGTAACCTGTCCTTACTTCGCGCGGTCGCGGTAGTTGTAGGATCTTTCCCTCTCCAGGTGGACATCAACGATTTCTCCAAGTGCTGCGCGCAGGACGACGAGGGATCCTTCCCACCAGAAAAAAAACGTAAGTCGTTAACCATTTTTATATTTTTTTTTAACCATTTATCAATGAATTATTTAGAAGTAGAGGTAATTTAGATTTAAGGACAGATTCACCCTTCCTTCTTGCAAAGCATTTTTTTTTGGTTGAATTCTTAGTATTCGTAAGTTCATTTCCTTTTTTTGTTTTTTTTTTTTTTGTTCCTTTTTTTTGAATTAGTAAAGTAAAGTTTAGAATAAGAATAATTTTATCCCTAAGATTCTGTTGCCTCGCATTTGGAAAGGAATGAATAAAAATTGTATGGATTTTTCACTCAGATTTAATTGAAGTGTTCTTTATTCCTGATATGGACTAATTTCGAAGTGACGTGGTGTGTGGTTAGCTGGGAAGGCCGTCCTTTCGCCGTTTTAGCTAGACAATGACGTAACAATGACGTGACAATGACGTGACCTGGACAAGGACCTAACTAACTGTTGACTGGATGAAATCGTATAGGGGTTATCATCATTTCCTTGGCCTAGATGATAACCAAGGATGTGCCATTCCAGGCACGGGGTGGGAAGGCCGCGTTAGTGCCACAAACATCAGGCACATCTCCGGATCTAGGCGAACCTATACAGAGGAGTGATGAAGGAAAGCTGGAAGATGCATAGGGATAGATTAGGGTAGATGTAAGTTCAGCAGGTTATTTTAGCGAGTAGGTATCGGTGTCGGGTAGGGTAAGGATAGCTTAGGATTAGTTAGAATTAGTTTCATATGCATCTGACTTTCCCTCCTTGCTCCTCAGTATGGGCATAGGTCTTATTGAGCATTTTCCTTTCTTCCTTTATATTTTTTTTTCTTTCATCTACATTTGATAGTCCGTCCGCCGTCAATTAACGTTAGCTCTCTTACTATCACTTTTTATTTTGCAATGGCACGATAATTTTTTTGTGAAGAGCAGGGGGGCTGGTAAGGGGAGAACAAGAACTACCCCCGTCCGACGAGTTTAGCTGAGCAATCGCGAGCGTGCCACCGTCCTCCTCCACCATGCCAAAGAAGCCTCTGTGGCAAACCTCGACTCATTACAATGGCGCCCAACATGTTACACGCATACAGGCATAAAACCAATGAAGTAGGCAGAAGAAAAAGAAGAATTGATAGAAAAGGGTAATGACCTCGCTACGGAAAGTAGGTCATTAGCAATTGTGCATTCGCAGAAGACAGCTGTGCTAATACCCCGGTGTTGCCGTGTTATAACGGACGTTTCGTTTGCTGCGGTAGGAACTAAGAGTGTACTCGGAGAAATTAATTCGGACACTGAATTTAGAAATTAACATAAAGAAAGTAAAAATAGCTTTCGTGAATTTTTTTGAATTGTGAAGTGTGAGCAATAAAGTGTTAAGTGAGGGGTAAGTGTTAGATTCCCCCTGGTTCTCGAAACCCCAGTAACCGGTAAACCCATCATTTATATAGGGAAAGAAGAGTTAAACCGGCAGACGCGCGGTGGGACTCCCAAAAAGGAGAAATCAGTAATCTCCAGGAATCACCAGCAGAGGTATGTAGGGATTAACGGGGTGGAATTATACGACTAATGTCGATGATCCTCTTTTGATAGGTACTGGGTTGAGGCTACTGGTCGAAGAGACGACTCAGGCCTCTGCGAAATTCCACCTCGGCGCCTGACAATAACTGTTCAACGGTCAACTAAAGACGGGTCCGGCACAGATCGGACACAAGTTAACTGGACCATTGGAACAGAGAAGGCAACGGTCACAAGAACCGTAGTCCGACGGCAGCTAAAAGGAAATAACTGCACGATAGCGGAATTTGCGCGCATATTCCACCTCAGATAAGCCAAGAAAAAAATTTACATATATATATATACATATCTTAAATCCGGGTGCTCCGCTAGCGGGGTTATATATGACTCCCCGAGCAGAATTAAAGTCGCAATAGAGGTCGTACAAGGACAAAATAATTTCTTTATTGTGAGCGAGTGCAATTCGTTTAATTTATAATCTAAGTGCTTTGCCGCGTTGATTTAATTTGAATTACTTTTATCCCTTTTATGAATTTAGTCACTTTTAAGTTTAATTTAGATATTTAGATCCTTTTTTTTTATAATTTTAACGTCATTGGTAACCTGTCCTTACTTCGCGCGGTCGCGGTAGTTGTAGGATCTTTCCCTCTCCAGGTGGACATCAACGATTTCTCCAAGTGCTGCGCGCAGGACGACGAGGGATCCTTCCCACCAGAAAAAAAACGTAAGTCGTTAACCATTTTTATATTTTTTTTTAACCATTTATCAATGAATTATTTAGAAGTAGAGGTAATTTAGATTTAAGGACAGATTCACCCTTCCTTCTTGCAAAGCATTTTTTTTGGTTGAATTCTTAGTATTCGTAAGTTCATTTCCTTTTTTTGTTTTTTTTTTTTTTGTTCCTTTTTTTGAATTAGTAAAGTAAAGTTTAGAATAAGAATAATTTTATCCCTAAGATTCTGTTGCCTCGCATTTGGAAAGGAATGAATAAAAATTGTATGGATTTTTCACTCAGATTTAATTGAAGTGTTCTTTATTCCTGATATGGACTAATTTCGAAGTGACGTGGTGTGTGGTTAGCTGGGAAGGCCGTCCTTTCGCCGTTTTAGCTAGACAATGACGTAACAATGACGTGACAATGACGTGACCTGGACAAGGACCTAACTAACTGTTGACTGGATGAAATCGTATAGGGGTTATCATCATTTCCTTGGCCTAGATGATAACCAAGGATGTGCCATTCCAGGCACGGGGTGGGAAGGCCGCGTTAGTGCCACAAACATCAGGCACATCTCCGGATCTAGGCGAACCTATACAGAGGAGTGATGAAGGAAAGCTGGAAGATGCATAGGGATAGATTAGGGTAGATGTAAGTTCAGCAGGTTATTTTAGCGAGTAGGTATCGGTGTCGGGTAGGGTAAGGATAGCTTAGGATTAGTTAGAATTAGTTTCATATGCATCTGACTTTCCCTCCTTGCTCCTCAGTATGGGCATAGGTCTTATTGAGCATTTTCCTTTCTTCCTTTATATTTTTTTTTTCTTTCATCTACATTTGATAGTCCGTCCGCCGTCAATTAACGTTAGCTCTCTTACTATCACTTTTTATTTTGCAATGGCACGATAATTTTTTTGTGAAGAGCAGGGGGGCTGGTAAGAGGAGAACAAGAACTACCCCCGTCCGACGAGTTTAGCTGAGCAATCGCGAGCGTGCCACCGTCCTCCTCCACCATGCCAAAGAAGCCTCTGTGGCAAACCTCGACTCATTACAATGGCCATGGTAGTTCTTGTTCTCCTCTTACCAGCCCCCCTGCTCTTCACAAAAAAATTATCGTGCCATTGCAAAATAAAAAGTGATAGTAAGAGAGCTAACGTTAATTGACGGCGGACGGACTATCAAATGTAGATGAAAGAAAAAAAAATATAAAGGAAGAAAGGAAAATGCTCAATAAGACCTATGCCCATACTGAGGAGCAAGGAGGGAAAGTCAGATGCATATGAAACTAATTCTAACTAATCCTAAGCTATCCTTACCCTACCCGACACCGATACCTACTCGCTAAAATAACCTGCTGAACTTACATCTACCCTAATCTATCCCTATGCATCTTCCAGCTTTCCTTCATCACTCCTCTGTATAGGTTCGCCTAGATCCGGAGATGTGCCTGATGTTTGTGGCACTAACGCGGCCTTCCCACCCCGTGCCTGGAATGGCACATCCTTGGTTATCATCTAGGCCAAGGAAATGATGATAACCCCTATACGATTTCATCCAGTCAACAGTTAGTTAGGTCCTTGTCCAGGTCACGTCATTGTCACGTCATTGTTACGTCATTGTCTAGCTAAAACGGCGAAAGGACGGCCTTCCCAGCTAACCACACACCACGTCACTTCGAAATTAGTCCATATCAGGAATAAAGAACACTTCAATTAAATCTGAGTGAAAAATCCATACAATTTTTATTCATTCCTTTCCAAATGCGAGGCAACAGAATCTTAGGGATAAAATTATTCTTATTCTAAACTTTACTTTACTAATTCAAAAAAAGGAACAAAAAAAAAAAAAAACAAAAAAAGGAAATGAACTTACGAATACTAAGAATTCAACCAAAAAAAAATGCTTTGCAAGAAGGAAGGGTGAATCTGTCCTTAAATCTAAATTACCTCTACTTCTAAAGAATTCATTGATAAATGGTTAAAAAAAAATATAAAAATGGTTAACGACTTACGTTTTTTTTCTGGTGGGAAGGATCCCTCGTCGTCCTGCGCGCAGCACTTGGAGAAATCGTTGATGTCCGCCTGGAGAGGGAAAGATCCTACAACTACCGCGACCGCGCGAAGTAAGGACAGGTTACCAATGACGTTAAAATTATAAAAAAAAAGGATCTGAATATCTAAATTAAACTTAAAAGTGACTAAATTCATAAAAGGGATAAAAGTAATTCAAATTAAATCAACGCGGCAAAGCACTTAGATTATAAATTAAACGAATTGCACTCGCTCACAATAAAGAAATTATTTTGTCCTTGTACGACCTCTATTGCGACTTTAATTCTGCTCGGGGAGTCATATATAACCCCGCTAGCGGAGCACCCGGATTTAAGATATGTATATATATATATGTAAATTTTTTTCTTGGCTTATCTGAGGTGGAATATGCGCGCAAATTCCGCTATCGTGCAGTTATTTCCTTTTAGCTGCCGTCGGACTACGGTTCTTGTGACCGTTGCCTTCTCTGTTCCAATGGTCCAGTTAACTTGTGTCCGATCTGTGCCGGACCCGTCTTTAGTTGACCGTTGAACAGTTATTGTCAGGCGCCGAGGTGGAGGTATGGCTTTGTCCATGGGCCTTCACAGTCCCTGGGCGACCGCTGTATCAGTTCACGGTTATGCCATTCGGACTGTGCAACGCCGCCCAGAGAACGTGTATGCTCATGGATAAAGCCATACCTTCACGGTTGAAGGAACATGTCTTCGTCTATCTCGATGACCTCTTGGTTTGCTCCCCAGACTTTGAATCGCACGCCAGATTGCTTGAAGAAGTAGCTGTTTGTTTAAGGGAAGCGGGACTGACTATCAACTTGGAGAAGAGCAAATTCTGCTATAAGGAGATCAAATATCTAGGGTACATAGTCGGTGATGGATGCCTACGAACGGACAAGGACAAGGTGTCGGCGGTCGAGAACTTCCCAGTGCCAAAGACCCCCAAGCAACTCCGACGGTTCCTAGGGATGACGGGTTGGTACAGGCGCTTCATTCCCAATTTCGCGTCGTTATCAAGCCCCATGACCGACTGTCTAAAGAAAGGACAAAGTTTCAATATGACAGATGAAGCACTAAGAGCCTTCAACCAGCTCAAAATGTCTTTAGTTACTGCGCCAATATTGACTAACCCCGACTTTACGAGACATTTTTACATACAATGCGACGCTTCGACGACAGGTGTTGGCAGTGTTCTCTTCCAGGTGGACGCTGAGAATAATGAGCGGCCGATAGCATTCATGTCCCAAAAGCTTAATTCCGCACAGCGAAATTATAGCGTAACGGAACTTGAGTGCTATGCGGCCGTCTTATCAGTGAAGAAGTTTCGGGCCTACGTTGAAGGGCTACCTTTCACTATAATCACTGATCACGCAAGTCTCAAGTGGTTAATGACCCAAAAGGACTTATCTGGCCGCTTGGCAAGATGGAGTCTTAAACTACAAGGGTTTGACTTCGTGATCGAACATAGGAAGGGTACCCAAAACGTGGTCCCGGACACTCTCTCACGTGTCCACATGGAGGGGATCACAACCGACACTGTTCTCCTTGAAGTTGACCTCGATTCTCCATGCTTTTCTTCGGAAGAACATGAAGAGTTGAGGAAGACGATCAGGGAGAACCAAGACAGACTACCAGACGTATGCATATCCGACGGGTATGTATACAAACGAACAGAAGTACGGACAGGAGACGAACTCCAAGAAGACAGGGCATGGAAGCTTTGGGTGCCGAAGGAGTTGCGAGAGGGTCTTGTGAAATCCGCTCACAATTCACCAGCAGCAGGTCACGGGGGCATCAACAAGACTTTATCAAAGTTGCGACAAAAGTATTTCTGGCCAGGAATGGCAACCGAGGTGCAGAACTTTGTGAAGTCCTGCGAAATCTGCAAGTGCAGCAAGCCACCTAACGTGGTAACTCGGCCGCCGATGGGACAACAGACAACGACTGAGCGACCCTTCCAACGCCTCTATATCGACTTCTTGGGCCCATACCCGAGAACAAAAATAGGGAACACCCATATCTTTATAGTGTTAGACCACCTAAGTAAATATATATTATTACGGCCTATCCGTAAAGCAACGGCAGCGGAGGTAGTTAATTATTTAGAGAGTAATGTGTTTCATGTATTTGGAGTACCTGAATTTGTCCATCTCGACAACGGTAAGCAATTCGTTTCCGAATTGTTCACCAGCTTCTTGAACAAATACGGTGTGAAGCACGTGAGGACGGCGTTCTACTCGCCACAAGCAAACGCCTCCGAGAGAGTCAACCGCTCCCTATTGGCAAAAATCCGTTCTTACCTGGACGGGGATCAGAAAAACTGGGACCTACACGTCAGTAGCGCGGCATTCGCCTTGAGAAACGTCGCACACGAAGCAACAGGTTTAGAACCTTACTACGCCGTATTTGGAATTCCAATGATCCAACACGCAAGTGCTTACAATATCCTCAGAAGATTGGATATGTTAAGAGACACAAGACTGAACATTATTAATAAGACTGATAGATTAGAATTAATTAGGAGTAAGATATTTGACAATTTAAAGCTAGCCCACCAAAGAGCCGAAAAAGTTTATAATACCAGGAGTAGAGATGTGAAATATTCAGTAGGACAAGTCGTATACAGACGCAACTTTAAGCAGAGCAGCTTACCTGACAGCTACAATGCAAAACTAGGACCTAAATTCTTGAAGTCCATTGTGCTCAAAATAATAGGGAATTCGCTCTATGAAATAGGCAACCAAAGAGGAGCAAAGGTAGGTGTCTTTCACGCAAAGGACATCCACGCTTAGTAATCACGACACCTGGACGCACTCACGCTAGCCGTTGCTATGTTATATGTATAGTATCGTTTATTGACTGATCTAACTTATTGATTCACCAGAGATTTATTTATTTACCAGACTTATTTATTTACCAGACTTATTTATTTACCAGAGATTTATTTACATATATATATTAGAGTTTATTTATTCGAGAGTTTATTTATTTATATAGTTATTTAGTTTAGACTTTATTTATTTATCTATTTATTCTTGTAATGTCTTTCCATGTTATTTATTTATTTATTTATATATCTATGTCCGTATAAGACTAAGTATATCGTGAATCTATTTGCTCGGGTATATACGTGTAGAACGAGGAATCTGAGATAGGTCATAGACTTGTAGAAAGACAGACGTACATAATTTATATCATATCTAAGTCATAGCACGAAGTACCAAACAAAGGCGAAGATAGACAAGTACCAGATAGTATTCCGTAATGAGATAGACTTTATTCAATGATATCCAACTATAGAGAATACGCTACTCGAACAATAGAATGTGCAATACTAGATAATAAGAATAATTCAAAAACATACCAAATCCCCATTTAGATATAATATTCCTGACCCAGACTTCCGTAAACAACCCCCAAAGAACACCATTCAAATGCAGCTACAATGACGATAGAGCACGAGATGAAACTCAGGAAGTGGGCCCTTGCCACACGTTCATTAAAACAGCACAGATGCACGCTCGCAAGAGATAAGGGACAACTATTGCAGGCCCCTTTTTTTACGAGGTCGGTTTGCTCACGACCACTCGCATACCGGCGTCGATCCTGTTGCGTGTACCTGCAATAGAAAAATAAACCTAATTAGAAAACACATAATAACACATATCGGCACGGGGTGATTCAGTTAAGAAACACCCCAAATAACAAATGAAAATACTCACATGTACACCAGCTCCGAGAAGTACGAATCCTAGTAAAATTAACTTGATGTCATTGAGTGGCATCCAACCGGCTCGCCACCGTATCCGTTGATGGTTGGTTGAATTACCACTCGATGAATGTCCTTCAGACGCCAGAAACACGACGATCCATTGGCCGATATGCTCTATAAAAATTTAAGAGTCTATTGAACTAAAAAGACCTTCAAAAAAATATAAAATAATAAAAACTAAAATACTTACCTGTCCAAACGCACGTTTCGTCCATTTCTTATGCAAATTTCCTTGTTTTGACATTTGAATTTGATGTGTGCTGAGCACGAACAAAAAAAAAATACCTCTGTCCCTCTTCCTCAACCCTGTGACTCGATCGCTATCCCGGTCACTCAATGCGATAGTAGGTGTTGTAATTACCGACCACGAAAATACGGACAATTCACAGTGGAAAATGAGAAAACAATAATGAAGGGTAGGTGAAGAGACCAATTAGACCAGTTAGACCGATGAAGAATTTTAGTATATGTTAAATGTTTTATGTTTTAGGAATAGGGATAGTAGGTTATATTATGTAGGTTATGTGTTTGTAGGCAAATTAAGTAAAATAATAAAATAAATAAAAACTATTCATTCACTCGTTCATAGTAAACTAGGTAAATATTTTATTTTTATTCAGAAGGATAGGTAGGTATATGAATGAAAACATAACAAGTATAAGTCGGCCGAGATATTGCAAATTAAAGTTGAAACTCACCGTGACTCTAACTAGAATGCATAGAGAAAAGGAAGTACACCGATGGGGCTAGAAAGAGCACAATGCTGGTGCACATATGAATATTCCTTCCGTTGCATTTCGCGGTACATGTTACACGCATACAGGCATAAAACCAATGAAGTAGGCAGAAGAAAAAGAAGAATTGATAGAAAAGGGTAATGACCTCGCTACGGAAAGTAGGTCATTAGCAATTGTGCATTCGCAGAAGACAGCTGTGCTAATACCCCGGTGTTGCCGTGTTATAACGGACGTTTCGTTTGCTGCGGTAGGAACTAAGAGTGTACTCGGAGAAATTAATTCGGACACTGAATTTAGAAATTAACATAAA
This sequence comes from Cheilosia urbana, assembly GCA_946477585.1. Lineage (NCBI taxonomy): Eukaryota > Metazoa > Arthropoda > Insecta > Diptera > Syrphidae > Cheilosia > Cheilosia urbana. The sequence goes on along the minus strand of OX297853.1, from coordinate 64,979,486 downwards.
GAAAGTAAAAATAGCTTTCGTGAATTTTTTTGAATTGTGAAGTGTGAGCAATAAAGTGTTAAGTGAGGGGTAAGTGTTAGATTCCCCCTGGTTCTCGAAACCCCAGTAACCGGTAAACCCATCATTTATATAGGGAAAGAAGAGTTAAACCGGCAGACGCGCGGTGGGACTCCCAAAAAGGAGAAATCAGTAATCTCCAGGAATCACCAGCAGAGGTATGTAGGGATTAACGGGGTGGAATTATACGACTAATGTCGATGATCCTCTTTTGATAGGTACTGGGTTGAGGCTACTGGTCGAAGAGACGACTCAGGCCTCTGCGAAATTCCACCTCGGCGCCTGACAATAACTGTTCAACGGTCAACTAAAGACGGGTCCGGCACAGATCGGACACAAGTTAACTGGACCATTGGAACAGAGAAGGCAACGGTCACAAGAACCGTAGTCCGACGGCAGCTAAAAGGAAATAACTGCACGATAGCGGAATTTGCGCGCATATTCCACCTCAGATAAGCCAAGAAAAAAATTTACATATATATATATACATATCTTAAATCCGGGTGCTCCGCTAGCGGGGTTATATATGACTCCCCGAGCAGAATTAAAGTCGCAATAGAGGTCGTACAAGGACAAAATAATTTCTTTATTGTGAGCGAGTGCAATTCGTTTAATTTATAATCTAAGTGCTTTGCCGCGTTGATTTAATTTGAATTACTTTTATCCCTTTTATGAATTTAGTCACTTTTAAGTTTAATTTAGATATTTAGATCCTTTTTTTTTATAATTTTAACGTCATTGGTAACCTGTCCTTACTTCGCGCGGTCGCGGTAGTTGTAGGATCTTTCCCTCTCCAGGTGGACATCAACGATTTCTCCAAGTGCTGCGCGCAGGACGACGAGGGATCCTTCCCACCAGAAAAAAAACGTAAGTCGTTAACCATTTTTATATTTTTTTTTAACCATTTATCAATGAATTATTTAGAAGTAGAGGTAATTTAGATTTAAGGACAGATTCACCCTTCCTTCTTGCAAAGCATTTTTTTTTGGTTGAATTCTTAGTATTCGTAAGTTCATTTCCTTTTTTTGTTTTTTTTTTTTTTTGTTCCTTTTTTTGAATTAGTAAAGCAAAGTTTAGAATAAGAATAATTTTATCCCTAAGATTCTGTTGCCTCGCATTTGGAAAGGAATGAATAAAAATTGTATGGATTTTTCACTCAGATTTAATTGAAGTGTTCTTTATTCCTGATATGGACTAATTTCGAAGTGACGTGGTGTGTGGTTAGCTGGGAAGGCCGTCCTTTCGCCGTTTTAGCTAGACAATGACGTAACAATGACGTGACAATGACGTGACCTGGACAAGGACCTAACTAACTGTTGACTGGATGAAATCGTATAGGGGTTATCATCATTTCCTTGGCCTAGATGATAAGCAAGGATGTGCCATTCCAGGCACGGGGTGGGAAGGCCGCGTTAGTGCCACAAACATCAGGCACATCTCCGGATCTAGGCGAACCTATACAGAGGAGTGATGAAGGAAAGCTGGAAGATGCATAGGGATAGATTAGGGTAGATGTAAGTTCAGCAGGTTATTTTAGCGAGTAGGTATCGGTGTCGGGTAGGGTAAGGATAGCTTAGGATTAGTTAGAATTAGTTTCATATGCATCTGACTTTCCCTCCTTGCTCCTCAGTATGGGCATAGGTCTTATTGAGCATTTTCCTTTCTTCCTTTATATTTTTTTTTCTTTCATCTACATTTGATAGTCCGTCCGCCGTCAATTAACGTTAGCTCTCTTACTATCACTTTTTATTTTGCAATGGCACGATAATTTTTTTGTGAAGAGCAGGGGGGCTGGTAAGAGGAGAACAAGAACTACCCCCGTCCGACGAGTTTAGCTGAGCAATCGCGAGCGTGCCACCGTCCTCCTCCACCATGCCAAAGAAGCCTCTGTGGCAAACCTCGACTCATTACAGAACATCGCTAGTAAATAGGTATATAAGATATAAAAATTTGTTCAAAATGGAGTTTGTTTATGCATAAATGTATCTATTCTAAGAAAACACATTTGATAATGTTTCAGGCGGTCTTTCGAACGACAGGAAAAATATATCTGCAAATTGCTGGATGAATGCAGTGAATCCGACGTAGATGACTTCAGTGATGGATCTGATGATAATTATGTTCCATCTTACCATGAAGCACATGAAGGTGAGTACTCGGACATAGACGGCATCGACAATAATGAGGTGATTGAACAAGCTGAGAGTTATGATTCTGATGATTACGATGAAGGTAATAATTATGAACATAGCGAGACCAACGAGGATGACCAAACGGCGGCAGGTATAAGCGATGTGTTACCGGGAAAGCTGGTAGGCAGGCAAAAAAAATATGAAGATCGGACCATATGGCTTGCGAATCCGCAAAATCAAGCAATCAGAACGCCAAGCCATAACATCGTTCGAGGCAGAACTGGTGCTTTCCAATCAACTCAATTGCTGTCGGAATCAAAACTGTTCAGTTTATTTTTCACCACCGATATGTCAACTATTGTAGTTCGTGAGACTAACCGGAAGGCTGCGAGTATTTATGCTATTATGAATGCAAATAATCCCTCGAAAGAGCCTAAAATTTGGAAGCCACTTACAATTCAGGAGCTTAATGGTTATCTTGGAATACTTATAACAGCTGGTGCCCACCATTCCAATAATGAACATTCTGTAGAGCTCTGGAAGGTTACAGCCTTGCCATTATATCGAGCTACAATGAGCATCAATAGATTTTGGGCCATAAATCGATTTATTCGATTTGATAACTATCTTACCCGGATACAACGACTGATAGACGACAAAGCTGCCCCAATTCGAGATTTGTGGGAAATTATGAATGCAAGTCTCAACAAGAACTATAGGCCATCAGAAAACCTAACAATCGATGAGCAGCTTTTCCCCTACAGAGGTAGAACACAATTCACACAATACATACCATCGAAACCAGCCAAATATGGTATGAAAGTTTGGTGGGCTTGTGATTCAAAGACGTTCTATCCTCTAAAAGGGGAAATATATACCGGAAAACCGAGAAATGGCCCACGTGAAACACAAGTAGGGGAAAAAGTAGTCAAACGCTTAGTTCGTCATTACGAAGGATCCGGCCGTAATATTACAATGGACAACTTTTTTACTTCTACGGATCTCGCCGATTATCTCCTGAGTAAAAATCTAACGCTGGTTGGAACATTACGTGCTAATAAAGCCTGCATACCCAAAGAAATGCTGAAAAATAGATCACGTAGGGTCCAGTCGTCTGTATTTGGGTTCATGGGGAATAAGACCATCGTTTCCTATGTGCCTAAAAAAGATAAGGCCGTTATACTTTTATCTAAAATGCACCACGATAATGCCATATCAGATGACAAGAATAAGCCTGAAATCATAAAATACTACAATAGTACAAAAGGCGGTGTGGATGTGATGGACAAAATGGTGTCACATTATACAACAAAACGAGCTACTAGACGATGGCCAGTTGCGATGTTCTATAATATACTCGACGTTTGCGGATCGGCGGCCTACGTTATTTATAACGAGCACAACAAAGCAGCTGCAATGAAAAAGGATAACCGCCGAAAATTTCTGCAAGAGTTGGGAAAGCAGTTGTGCATGCCGAGTATTCTAGAAAGATCCGAAAATCCGCTTATATACCGAAACTTTAACACCAGAAATGGCATTGAAGCTATGCTTGGTGAGAAGATATGTCCACGTAACTCAAATGACCCATCAACATCACGAATAGTACCGAGGGGGCCCGATGGACGTCTCAAAATACAAGGATCATGCCATGTTTGCTCTGAGCAAAACATGCCCAGGCGAAAAACTAGGAAATGCTGTAACTTCTGCGAAAAACCTATATGCGACCAGCATAATTTAACTATTAACAAATGTCATTCTTGTAATAATTAAAATATAGATTTCGAACTGAATTAAATTCACTCTCTACTACTTTTTTAATACATTTTCTACATCATTATTCTTCTTCTTATCTCAGCACATATACAAAATGTATTGGGGTACCCGGGTACCCGTCGCGCTGACTAACCGTGTACTCATTTCGTATTGACACGAAGGTTAAGACTGGATTTCACCAGATACCGCTCAGAGCCAGATATCGAAAAGACAGCCTTTTCCGTGAATAACGGAAAATACGAGTTCACGAGGTTGACGTTAGGCCTGAAAAATGCCCCGTCAATATTTCAGCGGGCACTTTCTGATATCTTGTGCGAATATATAGGGAAAATATGTTACGTGTACATAGATAATATCGTAATTTTCAGCAAGAACGAGGAAGAGCACTTCCTTAATCTTCAAAAAGTTTTCCGAACATTAGAACGGGCAAACATGAAGGTTCAATTAGATAAGTGTGCATTTCTTAGGAACGTAGTTGAATTCTTAGGATTTGTCATCTCTTAAAATGGTATCAGAACTAACCCGGCAAAGGTAGAGGCAATAGTGAATTTTCCACGTCCAAATACACTTAAAGATCTACAATCTTTCTTAGGACTTTCAGGCTATTACCGCCGTTTTATAAAAGGATACGCAAACCTCGCAAAACCCCTTACAACTCTTTTGAGAGGTGAAGGAGGCCGTATCTTCAAAAATCTTTTGAGTGAAAAACAATACATCTCAACGATGAAGCAATAGAATATTTTAATAAGGTCAAAAATTCCCTAACATCAAATGATCTTCTTTTATCCTATCCTGATTTTAACAAAGAGTTTCAACTCACAACAGACGCTTCCGATTACGCCATCGGAGCAGTCCTGGAACAAGATAACAGACCCATTATATTTATCTCCCGAACGCTAAATAAAACGAAAGAATCATACGCTACTAACGAAAAGGAGATGCTCGCCATCATTTGGGCACTGCATTCTCTTCTCAACTTCCTTTACGGGTCATGCAAAGTAAACATCTCTACAGACCATCAACCGTTAACTTACGCGTTTAGTAATAAAAACAAAATGAAAAGATGGAGAGCCATCCTTGAAGAATACAACCATGAAATCATTTATAAACCCGGAAGAACTAATGTTGTTGCGGATGCTTTATCCAGACCTCCGCGCGATACAGCAATAAATTCGCTAACTGGAACACAACATAGTGACGAGAGTTCGTCCCACAACTTAATCCCTTCAGTCAAAACACCAATACCAACTCATCAATACATCAAGTAATGAATTTAAAACACCTTTCCCTAAGTTTAGTAGACATACCATAACCGAACCATCTTACACAAAAGAAAATTTAATAGGAATTTTTAAGAGATTTCTTAACCCAGCTGTCTTAACGGAATAATGACCATGGAAGAGGTTATGGGCTTGATTCAAGAAATTTACCCCCTTTATTTCAGTAGTTACGGAATAAGATTTACCCGAGTAAAAGTAGAAGACATAACAGATAAATCAGAACAGGAAAATATTATTTTAGAAGTCCACAAAAGAGCTCATCGCAATTCAAATGAGAATAGAATGCAAATTTTGGAAAGATATTATTTTCCAAGAATGAGCGCTAAGATCAAAACCCTTGTTAGCCAATGCACAATATGCAAAGAAAACAAATATGAGAGGCACCCCAACAATCCCATTTTAAAATCAACACCAATTCCGCAATATCCCGGACACATACTACACATAGATATATAAATTAACATAAAACAAATCAACTTTACGAATCAGCAAGAATTAACATAAAACGAATCAACCTTGGGAATCAGCACTACACTAAAACACTAAAACTTCCTTCGGTGAAAGTGTTAATGAAATAGTGAATAATCAAAACACTAAATCTCCCTTCAGTGAAAGCATTATAAAAGTGAATAACCAAAACACTCTACAAATAGTGCGCGTACACGATCCTTAAAGTAGATAATCAAACTACTAAAGACAACAGTGAAGTGCTAAGGAAACATAAATAAAGAAGCCCCTAAGTAAGTCCTTGTAACACAGAGGACCAAAAAGGAATCAGGAAATCTGACAGCCGCCTTGCCATCATAGAAGCAGTCCCGAATCCCTGGATACCCAAAACCTGGATACCTGGAGTTCTATCTTGTTATGGAAATGAAAGCCTTTTTTTTATTTATAACATTAACATTAACAAATGTTCCCGTATTTTATAAATTCTTAACTAAATAAATAATTCTATTTCTCGTCTGTGCTCATAATTCAATTTAAACATGGCAAACCAAAACAACTTAATCAGGCCACCTCGCTTGCTAATACCTCCGGAAGATTTTTTTTTTTTTACCGAGGGTAGGTGAAAATCTTCCAAAGACACTATGAGAATAGCAAGCGCGTGCTCATAGTAGTGTCAGATTTTTACTGACTAAAAACACCACTCTTCGAAGAATTGTTAGATACTGCAACTAAGATATAACTTATCAAGCAATTTTTCTATAACGAAATAACAACTTTTGACAGGCTACTTTCCAATGAAAGATCCTGCATGTTCCGCAATTAAGACGCAGTTAATCCTATCTTGCCAAGTCGAACGGTTTCGTTCTTTTTAGTCGGCGCAATAAATTGTTCTCGTCCAGAATTTGTCGGACTGAATTGTTGACATGTCCGATTAGTCGGTTTCTATGCTTTCTCGCGAAGCTTTTTGTTTCAGCTTCAATTATTGGAATTCCGAGATCTCTGTGGATATCGTCGTTTCTAATATACCACGGTGCTTGTACAATTTCTCTAAGCACTTTATTTTGAAAAGTTTGTAGAATATTGACATTTGTTTTCTTGGTACAACCCCAGAGTTGTATACCGTAGGTCCACACCGGCTTTAGCACTTGCTTGTATAGAAGCAGTTTGTTTTCGGTACTGAGCTGGGAATGTTTTCCGAGTAACCAGTACATTTCTCTATATTTGATATCGAGTTCTTTGCGTTTCATTTTCACGTGCGAATTCCATTTCAGCTTTGCGTCGAGTGTCATTCCCAGGTATTTGGCCTCGTTTGCAAAGGGTATTCGGGCCAAGTTTAGGAAAATTGGCAAGTCATTAGTTTTCTTATACGTGAAATTCACGTGAACAGATTTAGTTTCGTTGAGGGCGATCCGCCAGTCCCTCGTCCATTCATTTACCTTATTCAGTGCGATTTGAAGTTTTACAGTGGTTTCTTCAATTGTATTACCTACTGCTAGGATAGCGGTGTCGTCGGCGAACGTAGCGAGAGTAGTGCCATCTTCTCTTGGTATATCGCGAGTATATAACAGATAGAGGAGGGGCCCAAGGACACTTCCTTGCGGCACGCCGGCCGAAATTTCCTTAAGCTCAGAGTATTCGTTTCCATGTCTTACACGGAAGAGTCTATTCCCGAGATATGATTCTAAAATATCATATAGGCGTACGGGAAGAACTTGTCGTAATTTAAATTTTAAGCCGTCAAGCCACACCTTATCAAAGGCTTGTGAGACGTCAAGGAATACGCTTGAGCATATCTTTTTTTCTTCAAATGCTTTCTCAATTACGTCAGTAATTCTATGCACTTGGTCAATCGTGGAATGCTTGGTTCTGAACCCAAACTGGTGGTCAGGGATAAGATTATTCTTTTCTATAACCGGTTGTAGTCGCGTTAGTAAAATTCTCTCGAAAACTTTGGATATAACTGGAAGAAGGGAAATCGGTCTATACGACTTTACTTTATTTGGCGGTTTTCCTGGTTTTAAAACCATTATGACCTCCGCAACTTTCCATTGGCTCGGCACGTGTTTTAGTCTGAGCGCGGCATTTATAATATGAAGAAGCTTAATTAGTGCTTTTCTTGGTAGAACTTTGAGAACTTCTCCCGTGATCAAATCATAACCAGGAGCTTTCTTAGGTTTTAGGGATTCAATTTCACGTTTTAGTTCCCTTAGCGTTGCACTTGTGAGTACTAAATCGTCGGATAGTAGTTCCGCCGCAATAACACTGTCGTGAACCGCCCGACCATCGTACGGTTTAAAGGTTTCTTCTAAATGGGCGGCAAAAACGTCCGCTTTTTCCTTATCTTCCCTTGCCCATTCATTTTGATTTATTTTAATTGGCGGCGCAGGGATTTTTGGCCTTTTGGTGCCTTTTACAGCTTTCCAAAGTGAATAATTGGAATCTTTTTTCGCCGTTAAACTTTCAAGGTAAGAACCTATCGTACGATTTTTAAAGTCCTTGATAGCAGTCTTCAACAAATTGCACAAATAATTCAAATGCGTTTTATGTTGCGGAGCGCGACTCTGTTGCCATTTTTTATGCGCCTTCCTTTTTTCGTTGACCAATTCTTTTATTTCGGCAGGATATCGTAGACCGTATTTGGCCGGCGTTTTCCTTGGATTTGGCGTATTATTCCAGGAAGCGAGTTGTACGATCTCAACGAAGCGATCTACTTCAACCTCAAGTTCATAGGGTGTCGTAAGTGGAACGCTCAGTTCAACATTCTCTTCAATTTCGTTCCTAAAGCCTTCCCAGTTAGTTGTTCTACCAGTTAATCTCGCTGGCTGAAGGTTATTTACTAGTTTTACGCTCAATGTTAAAATAACCGGTGAATCATCAGATGACAGATCAAAGCTCTCTTCAACTTTAATGTGGTTGGTAGATATTCCTTTCACGACGAAAAAATCGATCAGGTCAGGTATTTTTGAAGTATCAGTTGGCCAGTAGGTCGGTTTGCCCGTCGAGTGGTAATCGCAACTGTACTCCATACCTGCCCCATAGAGCATTCTTCCTTTTCGCGAGATGTATCTAGAACCCCAGAACGTGTGTTTCGCATTAAAATCGCCGCCAATAATGAAGTTTGGTTTGAGCGATTTAAGCAAGTTAGTATAATCAGTTTTTTTCAAGCGCGGAACGCGGTGGACAGTAGATAGATGAAATTCTAAGACTACGCTGACTATTTTTTACTCGAATCGTGCACAGTTGCATAGTTTCAGGCTCTATCTTCAGGTCTTCGTATTGTTCAATGCAGTCTTTAATAAACAATGACGATCCACCTCTCGCGTTTCCCGAAGGGTGACAAGCGTGAATGTCATTATAGCCTTTTATTTTTAAGCTCGATCCCTTTTTCACGTGAGTTTCAGAAATCAAGCAAATGAAAAGAGTTTTTGCAAAAGACCGTTTGCATTCCAAGTGCATATTTTTAACATTGGTTTTTCATTCATATTTTATTTGATGTACGCGTTTTCCGTGAATTATTCTCGAGCTCAACCAAGCGATCGAGAATAATTTTATTTATTTTGCTTTGTTCTTCAAGTTTCTGGAGAACAACTGAGAATACATGAGAAACAGGGTCCGGCGAAGTTTCAACGTTTTTAGCTCCGTCGTATGCCGCGGCCTGAGCGTAGGTCTGCACTTCTCTGGCTGGCCGAGGGCCACTATTCGATGGCTTTACTGATGGCTACTTTTCAGTAGCGTTTCTTTTGGCAACAGAGGTAGAGGGCTTTTCTGTTGTCTCTCTTTCTCTGACATTATTACGCTCTGGAACCGGAGGTTTTGTGTTGCCTACTTCATCCTGGGCGGTAGTGTTCCTTAAACATCGATAGTTTTACATTTCGATAGTATCGATAGTTTGGGAATAAAACTATCGATAGTATCGATAGTATCGATAGTTTTATATGCTTACTATTTTCTATGGACGGGGTTGTAAATTTGTCCATAATTTATTAATAAAAAACATTTGAAAACAAACATATTTTATTGGAATACCGAAGCAGCTGTGGTCAAGAAATGTTTTAAGAGGACTCGCATTTATATTTTATTATTGTTTAAGTTAAGATAAGGCTGCATGCCAATCACGCATTTATGAATGCCAACAAGCAAATGACCAGATTAGCTCTCTAATGACCAAAATGTCAGGATTATCAAATTTGTACATTAGAGACCAAAATTTGCAATATGGTCATTTAAGGCTTTTGTTATTTATTACCTACCAAAAGTTGTAGTAGGGTTCCACAAAAAAGGAGAACGAAATGAACACCCATGACAAAAAAATAATTCTTGTTCCATCAAAAATGCCAGCAATGCCATAACCAAATTTCAATAAAGTCATTAGAGCATTATGAGATATGCCCAGGTCCATTACATTCGCCCCTGGCGAGGTATGCTTCGGAACGGACAATTCTCCGCAACTTATACTCTTTCGGAGGCTCAAATTCCATTCGAGAAACCTAGCTGTCAAAAATTTAACAATAAAATGGACTTCATCGCACTTCAACGTAATTCAATATGCGTTACAAAATGTCGGAACAATTCTCCGAACAGTTGTTTCGAAGAAAACCTCGCAGCAAAAATCTTCCGAATTGTATAAAATCGGATAATTTTCCGTTCCGACGGATACCGTGCTAGGGCCGATGGTATGACCATTTTTTGATAGGAGAACTGTCATAAATTGGCATTTTATGACCACTTGACATACAGTCCAGTCTTAACTTTACTTAAAGGCGCCTATCTTTACACGTAGAATAGTAGTACTCCTATTACCTACGGAAGTACTTTTGACGTATGAATATCAGTACTTTACTTGAGTGTAAAGGCGCTACATTTTTTAATAAGTAAGAAAGAGATGAGTGCTTCACGTATTCTTCTTATGTACAGCAGGTATATAACTGAGTTTTTGCCCAATCGCCTATCCTTTGTCAGTGGAAACGAAGTAAATACTTCTTTTTCGTACATGTTTCACCGGTTTTATCTTTGATACGTTTGCTTTAAATATGTCATCATATAATGCGTTTCGATAGTATCGATAGTTTTTTTGAACCATCGATAGTATCGATAGTAAAAAACTATCGATACTATCGATAGACTATCGATGTTTAAGGAACACTAGTATGTGGCGTGCTCACGGCTCACCTGTGGGAAAACCACTTTAGTATAAAAGCGGAAGGTTGGCCAGCAGCTCAATCATAGCAGTTTTATTAAAATACATTGATATTGCTATACTTCAGTTATTTCTATTGTGTTGATTATAACTTTTGAATAAAGAATTTGAATTGACGGAATTACATAAAGTAGCATGCGCTGTGCATGCTTGGAAATATTATTTTCATTACATTTATGAATTTGGGCGGAACGGAGTTCGCCGGGTCAGCTAGTACAATATAAATTGATAATTATAAAAGAGGAATTAGAAAACATTAACTTGGCCATTCATTGGGCAAAACTAGGAATTGTAAACTCACTTATTTTGTCTAAAGAAGAGATAAGCCTAGCTGTAAATACACTAAGTAAAGAACACATTCCTTTTACCACTATTGAAGAAGCTTTGAATTTTTCCGAAATTAAAATTACCTATAACAAATTCCGTTTCAATTTTATATATAGTAAATATTCCTATAACGAATTCTTATATTTACGAAAAAATTCTCATTAAACCTGTTAAAAGAAACGGCGTTACCATAGAAATACGGTATAATGAAATCATCACATCACATCACACTATTATATAAAGAGGTAATGTTTGTTTGGGGAAGGTAATCTCCGGAACTACCGAACCGATTTCAAAAATTCGTTTACTAATAGAAAGCTACGGAACAGAGTATTGCGATAGGCTACTTTATTTTAATTTTTGCATTTTAGATTTTTTTGATTTTCTGCGCTATTTATTTTGACTTTTCTATATCAAAAATTAATTAGAAATCTACGTAGGTACCTACTATGTGCGGATTTTTTTTTTCGAAAAGTGGATTGATAAAATCGAGATGAAATTAATGTATTATATGTTGGTTAACAGTGATGGTTTGTTTTTGATTTTGTGCATCGCTCCAACAGTTTCATTTCTTTTACACAGTTGATAAGTTAAAAATTAAATGTAAAAAGTCTAAACGCGGACAAAATAGTTATTGAAAAGCAAATTTCAGTTATTTTTTAAAAATGCCAAGACGTATGCGCAAAAATATTGGCCGACGAACAAGGCAAGCAAATCAACAACAAATATCAACGAAGCCAAACTACAGAAGAATGCGAAAAGTGGGACATCGCATGGCATAAGACCAGATCAACAGTCAAGAAAATTGAGAGTGCAAGTAATGAGAACTGCGTCAAATCCTACTATTGCTGGGATGGGAGCAAGTTCAAATCGGAGTGGCAAGATGCACGTCGTTTCTGACATTCGAAGGACTGGCATTTCAGTAGAAAGAACAGAAAACTATGTCGGTGATGCGATTTTCAATATTGGAGCGATGATTATAATTGTGTGCCACCATTAAAACGCGCTAAAAAACTGCTGTGCGAGTGGCAAAGTTAAAGTAGTACCTGCGGAGCAATTTGAATCGGAGGATTTTCTAAAGAACATTTGAACTACTGTTTTCGTATGACTACATTGGGAACAAAAATCATTAAAAAAAACTGGTTTCATGCCGACTGGCAGGGCAATATTTTCTCTTATACACACATTTTCTAACAATGGCACGGGATTCTACGCCGCAAAATTCGTATTAACAGATTCAAGGCCAAATTTACCATCGAGTGGGTGCCTTCTCGCCAGTAAATGAGGACGTACAGTAATATTCGCAGGTGCACTTCATTTTGTCGGGGGATGATCAAGTCGATAATACGGCAAACCACTTTAGTACAAAAGCGGAAGGTTGGCCGGCACGTCAATCATTGTGATTTTATTGAAATACATCGATATTGCTATACTTCAGTTATTTCTTTTGTATCACTATCACTACATAGTATAAAACAAAGTCACTTTCTCTGTCGCTATGTATGCCTAAATCTTTAAAACTACGCAACGGATTTTGATGCGTTTTTTTTGTTTAATAGATAGAGTGATTGAAGAGGAAGGTTTATATATATAATTACATCCATTAAATAGTGGAGAAATACTTTTATTTTTGAAGTTTCTAATGTGATGTCGTAAACAATTATATTTTTTTCCGCTTACATTGCAAACGCAGGCTGAACCTTACGTGCGAAGCCGGGGCGGGTCGTTAGTTTAATATAACTTTTGAATAAAGAATTTGAGTGCATGCTTGGAAATATTATTTTCATTACATTTATGAATTTGGGCGGAACGGAGTTCGCCGGGTCAGATAGTAACAAATAAAGAAGAAGTGTTTGGATTAAATGATAAATGTAAGCCAATTAATTTTATTTCAATTTGTGAAAGAAAAAATCTATTTAATCTTGTAAACTCCACATGCATTCCAAATCTATTAAAAAGTAAATTAGCATCATGCAACATTGTCAGCGGTCAACACATCCCAACAATTGACGAGATAACACATGGTATTATTCTTCTCAATAGCTTCAATGGAACCCTCCAAGCTGAATCAACTTCCCGGAATCTTAGTGGTACCTTTCTTATCAAATACGACAACACCAATCTCACCATCAATGACCGAATATTTACTTCAGAGAAAGTATCAACTCACACCATCCTCCCAGCGATTCTACAACAATCCCCAATAGAAAAGGAATACCATAAGATATTATCACTCGAGATGATGCACGAGCTCCACATTAATAATACGAAAGAAATCCAGCTCCAATCGGAAAAAGAAACGCAAATGTTTACTACCTATGGGTCAATTACTTTCATGGGAATCCTCTTAATCATTTTGATAACCTACAAACAAAGGTCATCATTCAGCAACAGGAGATGAAGAACATCCACATCCCTCCAAAACCAGAAGTAGCACCTACATCAAATTCACATACCTTTCCGCAAACAAAGTTCAATGACGTGCCATACTTCTATGCGATTGAGGACCATCGCATTTAAAGGTGGAAGAATTAACATAAAACAAATCAACTTTACGAATCAGCAAGAATTAACATAAAACGAATCAACCTTGCGAATCAGCAGGTTATTCGTTCAACCCAATTTCCGTTCCCACGAGTCGACAGACAAACGACAAACACATATTGCAATATAATTCTTAGAAATAAACGAATGCATGTAGAGTAGTATATCGATTGATTTTGTATTTTTAGTCTTAAGAAAGAACTCAGAAAATAAAGAAGGCTTGTTGCCTAAAATATATTTTTTTAAAGTAAAACTACTTTCATTTTATTATCTTATATTCAACCGAACGAAACCTTATTCTAACTGCACTAGATAAATTTTCTAAATTTGCACAAGCAAAACCGATAAAATCAAGAGCAATCGAAGATATACGAAAACCTCTTCGAGAAATTTTATTTTTTTATGGTGTACCGAAATTTGTCGTAATAGACAACGAAAAATCCCTCAATTCTGCACTTTTATGATGCATGACCAATTGAACATCGAAATCTTCCAAACTCCCTCGTACAAGAGTGAGGTTAATGGCCAGGTTGAAAGATTTCATTCAACCCTCTCAGAGATCATGAGATGTCTGAAAACAGATAACATTCACCGTTCGTTTGAAGAATTTCTAGAGCGATCCGTCTTAGTGTACAATTCAAGTATTCACTCCACTATCAAAATGAGTAGACACGAGACAATCGAACGTCTGCGGGCAAAACAGGAAAAAGACAAAGCATATCACTACAAGAAGAAACAGCCAGAAAAAGATTATGAGGTAGGCCAAACAATTTATGTGAAACACAACAAATGTCATGGTTCCAAATTAACAGTTAGGTATAAAAAGGAAACTGTACAAGCAAATAAACCCTCCGTGGTTGTACCAAAATCCGGAAGGACGATCCATAAAAGTAATATTCGAAATTGAAAACCTATCTTTTTTTCCCTTCCCCTACAGGTTATTCTGCGTCATCGTCGTCGCCTTTGCAGAAGTCCAGATTTTTGATTATACTTATTCACAAATAATAGCAAAGCCAGGATTCAAAACGGAGATCTAAAACTAGTCCACATTCTTGAAATAAAACATTACGAAATATTCGCATCGGAAATACTGTCCGCATTAGACAAACACGATTTTACAAACTTCTTATGTGAAGTACTTACTTATGTACTTATTCCCTATCCTAAAACATGAACTAACCCAAATAAACAATTTAATTGACAATATAAAAATGCATAAAGCGAAAAGATCGCTTGATTTCATCGGGTTCACTTGGAAGTGGATAGCCGGTAACCCCGATCATACTGATTTTACTATGATGGAGAATAGAATTAACGGTATAATTGAAAATAATAACGAACAAGTTATCATAAACAAAACTTATAACGATAGAATTAATCAGATCACAAATATAACCAATGAAATAATTAAAGTTGTAAGTTGTATTTTCGTTCCTAGCAGTGTACTACTCTTGTTTGTATTTCTGAAAGATCCAATAATATTCAGTTAAAACACATTTTTTTAATGTTGTCTTCTAGAAATAAGGTTTATTCGTGAGGTTTTTTAATGCATTCATTTCATTATCGCAACAAGTGATCATATGTGCGTTGTAGAGATATTGCGATAAATTAATAGTGAATACTAGGCGTACTCAACCGGATTCATGCAAAAGCATGGTATTTTTTGGGATAAAATTTGATTAAATATTTTAATATAGAAAACTAAGTACAAATTTTCAGCCTTATTCGTTAGGGCATATTTCTGCATTTTTGGTATTGTGGTAAATCAGGCACTTAGTGAACACTTAGGAATTGTGGTGAATCGGGCACCTGGTAACCCTCCATGTTCCACTTCCAATTGGAGACAGGAATCTCCCATGTCAAGTTATTCTAGTACAATCTAGATAGGAGTTGGAATATACATCTGGAATCTATCTACTTCTGGAATATTCGCCGATAGGTGGCAGCGCGGATATAAAAGGGGCGCGTTGACAACAGAGATGGACAGTTGATTTTTAGCCCGTGATTGTGTTAAGTTCGAAAGAGTAATCGGTTGTGAGATAAATAAGTGTAAAGTAATACAGTGAATAAAGCGATTGGATTGAAACGTTTAAGAATTGATTTAAGTGATATTGTCGTGGTACTAAATAAGTGAATAAGTAGAAAGTGTAAATAAAGTGATTTTATTAGAAAAGTTAAACAGAATAGTGTTTTATCTTTTCGAATCCCAGCCTGAATGTAACATTGGTGTCAGAAGTGGGATAAAACTTATTCTGTGCTAAGTGTGTAAGTGCTACTAAGACCAAAAAAAAAAAAAGTGAATTTGTGAATTTGTGAATTTGTGATTTTGAAATTACAAAAGACAAACAGATGGGTCGTTTATTGCTACATCTAAGCATACCCCAATTAAAAAGTGAGCTAGAAAAGCGAAATCTCTCCACAGCTGGAGGGAGGGGTGACCTCATGCTTCGTCTGCGGGAGGCTGTCCAATGCGAGGGAGCAGATCCGAAATCTATTCTATTCGACGTGCCAGAAGAACAAGTAGGTACCTACAGGCGTTGATGTAAGCGCTATGATGGAATTACTTCTCGCCAAGATGGAAGAACAGAAAAATTTCATGGAATCAAAGTTCGCAGAACAGAAAAATTTCATAGAATCGATATTCGCAGAACAGAAGAATTCTCTAGAAAGATTCTATGGAATTGAAGTTCGAAGCGCAAAAGAATTCTCTTGAAGAGCGGAAAAATTCCATTGTAGCCGCACAAAAAGATGCAGTGGAAGAATATCTGGAGGCAATAGGTGATGTCACGAAACAAAACGGTTTGGATGGGTTTTATCACCATTTGTATGAACAGAAATTGGGCCCGAAGGAAGGTACGAAAGTTGTGTCCGAGGACGAGCCGTCCACTTCTAAGGAATCGGAAGAAATATCTTATAGCCCATCAACTCGGGTAAAGCACGCCGGTCATCGGCAGAAGAAGAAACAGAAACTGACAAGGCAACTAAAGAGCCGACAAAACGGGCGCACATCCAGTCGAATCTGGATGCCGATTCAGATTTTAGTATATACTCTTCATCACCTGACGAGGAGCTTGATAAAAAAAAAAAAAAAAAAAAGATTAGCGATAATGACAAGTCTATTCAAAAAGTAGCTGAAGGGCACATTAAAAGGGAACCCAGGGTCGAGAACGGTGAACAACATTTTTAAAGCCATTAACAGATGCACCTGTCGATGTATCTTTAGACATCAAGCTGGACATAATTAAAAACGAAAAGGAGGACAACGCATTAAAGCCGACTGTCGACCTACCAGCACCAAAGCCGAAGAAAGATTTTTTTTTTTTTTTTTTTTTTTTGTTTGGGGGTTCGCTGGAGGGAAAAATCATCGAAAGACATTGCAGAGCAAGTACGCGAGGGATGCTTCTGCAATAGTGAGGGACTCGAACAACCTCTAAAAAACCTCCCGGGAGGGACTGACTTTCGTCATCCCGAAATGGGATTGCACCTAGTCGTTCGACTAATCGGCAATTTATTTTTAAAATATTTGGAAAATTCATAAGAAAAATCCGCCGTTTGTCGGATTTCGAAACTTTTTTATTTGAAGATATTACCTAATCTCTTGGCCTTGGCTAACTCTTATAGATCAAGGGGTTTTACCCGCCTCAATCTTCTGATTACATTGTCAGTATTTAAAAGCTCTGTAATTTCAACGTTAACGTGGTTATGAAGCCTACTTCTGTGCCTTTGGGCAACCTTTTTAACTTCATCTTCAACCATTTCAATATTTAGATCTCTATGTAGATCAGCGTTGCGTATGTACCAAGGTGCATTAACTATGTTCCTTAGTACTTTATTTTGGAAGACTTGAATTTTTTGTAAATTTGATTGGCATGTGCATGCCCACAATTGGAGCCCGTAGGTCCATATTGGTTTCAAGACTTGCTTATATAGCAGTAATTTATTGTAGTTGGACAGGGATGAATATCTCCCAATAAGCCAATACATTTTACTGTATCGCATGTTCAGCTCATCTCTCTTTTTCTTTACATGCGCTTTCCAACGCAGTTTAGCGTCTAGGGTCATGCCCAGATATTTAGCTGTATTTGAGTATTCCACTACATTGTTATTAATGTATACTGGAATGTGTGGTAGGTTTTTATACGTAAAATTAATATGGACTGACTTTAGGTCATTCAATCTAATCTGCCACTTTTTGGTCCATTCTGAAATACCGTTTATTGCCATTTGGAGCTTTTCTGTTGCAATTTCGACAGTTGCTCCAACAGCAAGCACAGCAGTGTCATCTGCAAAAGTTGCTATAGTAGTTTCTTCACTATCAGGTAGATCGCTAGTAAACAGAAGGTATAGCACTGGACCTAGCACACTACCTTGTGGTACACCAGCTTTAATTCCTCTTAATGTTGAGTACTCTGTCTCTTGTTTAATTCTGAAGAATCGATCTGTTATATATGACTCCAGAATTGTTGAATACTGCTCCGGCAGTTGCCTTTGTAATTTATGGATCAGTCCCTTATGCCAGACTTTATCGAAAGCTTGTGCTATATCAAGAAATATTGTAGAGCACACATTTTTCTCTTCGAATGCTTTATCGATCTTATCTGTGATTCTATGCACTTGATCAATTGTAGAGTGCTTGTTTCTAAACCCAAATTGATGAATTGGAACTAGCAATTTTTCATCAATTATTTTTTGCAGACGTTTTGCCAGCATTTTTTCGAATAGCTTGGACAACATTGGTAGTATCGATATTGGGCGATATGAGGTTACTTCGCTAGGTGGTTTACCTGGTTTTGGTATCATTATTACCTCCGCGACCTTCCACATGCTTGGCACATATCTCAACTTAAATGCAGCATTTATAATCTGCGCTAGCTTTTTTAAACCTTTTCGAGGAAATTGTTTTAAAACTTCCCCTGTGATTAAATCGAACCCTGGGGCTTTTTTTTATGTTTATGCCCTCTTTGATTTCTTTGGCAAGTTCTTTAGCTGTTACCGGCCTAATAGGTCTGTCTTCTTCGCACCTTTCTTCGTTTTCTTCATAATCTTTATCTTCATAAGGTTTGAAGACGTTTTCAAGGTACTCTGCAAAAGTATTTGCTTTTTCTTGACTGCTTTTTGCCCAGTTACCTTCTTTGGTTTTTACTGGCGGAATGTGAGCTATTGGCCTGTTCATTTTCTTTGTTGCCTTCCAGAGCGAGTAGTCGGTACTAGCATCATTTGTCAGACTGGTAAGATACATTTTTAAAGACTCGTTATTAAATTCCCTTATGGATTTTCTGAGCTTATTATTTAAGTTGTTCAGTGTGGTTTTATCGCTTGGCGCCCTTGTCTGTTGCCAACGTTTTCTAGCTTTCCTCTTTTCTGTAATAATTTCACATATTTCACGAGGATAAGAGTTTTGTTTAATCTTCTTTGTTCTTTTGGGAGTTGCAGCCCATGCAGCTTTTTGTATATCCAGCGTAAATATTTGCACTGCTTCTTCTAGTTGATCTTCCGTTTGAATAGCTGATGATAATTGGATACATTCTTCCAATTTCTGCCTGAAGTGGTTCCAATCAGTCAGTCTATTAACTAGTTTAGGGCTATGTTATTTAATAAAATAACATTAACCGTTATTTGGAAAAATCAAAAGTGATGATTTTTAAAAAAGGAGGAGGCAGAAACTGTTTAAATGAAAAGTGGCATATCCATGGTAGTGTAATAGAAGTTGTTAAGGAGTACAAATATCTCGGAGTTATACTCACGAGTAATTTAAACATGGAGAAACACCCTAGGGCAAAACTGGCACAGTCAAAAACTGCTATCAGTGTAGCATGGAGAAAATGCCTCAGTAATAAGTTCATTGCACACAGCAGTAAATATAAAGTATTTTTGGCGGTTTCGGAATCAATCATGTTGTATGCAGCGCAGGTATGGGGAGGAAAGGCTTATGATACAGTGGAGAAACTCTTAAGATATTATTTAAAGAGAACCTTTCACCTGCCACCCTGCACGCCAAAGTACATGCTAATGTTAGAAACCGGATTATCGCCCCTGTTCATAAAATCACTAAAGCTGCAAGTGGACTACGTTCTTAAGGTGTTGAATATGCCAGACAATAGATTGCCAAAGAAAGTGGCGCTTGAGACAATACGGAGCAGAACCGGGTGGTTTAAAATGTGGCAAGATCTCACTCGGGAATGTGATATGGAATGGATTCTGGTAGTGGATGGTGTCACCAATTGGAAGCCCTTTCTCTATAAGCTCATAGAGAAAGCGGACGAGAGGGCTAGAGTAGGGTTTTCACAGGAAGCGTCTAACTCACTATACAGATCGGTCTACAGCAAACTTAACCATAATCTGCAAACAAAGAACTACTTTGATGACAAATATAGCGTGGACGAAATATCTATGATGTTTAAGTTACGGGCTGAGTTACTTAAACTTAGCTATATACCACATAGGGGGGATTTGCCTATATTCTGCAGCATGTGCAATTTGGAAGAACGCGAAGACATACTACATTTTCTGGGTAAGTGCCCTATCCTTCGTGAAACAAGAAGACATTTCCTTGGAGTTGCTGTTTTATCAGAAAATCAAATGCTCATGCTTCTTAATGAAATGAACGTCGCCCAATTATACAACTATTGTAAAAATGCACTGTCTTATCGTACTAGAATTATGAATGAAAACTTTTAAAGGCCAATCAAATCCAAATCAATCAAATCGTTAATCGTCGTTTCTTATTATTATTATTTTAGTATTATGAATGATAGAATAATTATTATTATTTGATACTAGAGGCCAAGTGTAAGAAGTATTGAGGAATGATCTGATTGAAGATCAGGACCTTCCTCTATATTTATTTTATTTGAAGATATATTTTTGGTTATAAAGAAGTCAACAAGATCTGGGGTTTTATTCCTATCTGTAGGCCAGTAGGTAGGTTTCCCCGTTGAGTGATATTTGGCGCCGACTTCTTTAATAGTTTCATATAATTCTCTGCCTCTAGTATTTGTTAATCTAGATCCCCAATATTTATTCTTGGCATTAAAATCCCCTCCCGCGATGAATCTATTGTGAAATATGCGGAAAAGACTTTTAAAATCATTTTTCTTTAGTCTATAGCTAGGAGAGCAGTATACTGCTGCAACAGATATTTGTCCAATGCTCGTTTTTATACTTATGGAAATTCCTTGTATAGCGCATGATTGGAATTTTGCTTCTATATGGTGTTCAATCGTATTCTTTATTAACACTGCAGCTCCACCTTTTGCACAATTGTGAGGATGTGGGGAGTGATATAATTCATATCCCCGAAGAAAGATAAGAGTTTGATTTGGAAGAAACGCACGGTTGGTGCAGTATTCGATGCAGCACTCCAGAGGTACGATACTAAAACGACAACTACAGGATTCCAGGAAGGAGATCTGGTATGGCTATATAATCCCCATCGAAGAAAAGGCTTATCACCTAAATTGCAACAAGACCGGGAAGGGCCCTATAAAATCATGAAGCGCATCGAACGAGGAAGAGGCAAGCTGAAAGTCGTTCATGTAGATCGTCTTCATCGCTATAATGGTGAAAATGCTAGCGAGTTTGTTCGGGACGAACAAGTTTAAAAGGGGGATGTTGTGGTAAATCAGGCACTTAGTGAATCAGACACTTAGTGAATCAGGCACTTAGTGAATCAGACACTTGGGAATTGTGGTGAATCGGGCACCTGGTAACCCTCCATGTTCCACTTCCAATTGGAGACTGGAATCTCCCATGTCAAGTTATTCTAGTACAATCTAGATAGGAGTTGGAATATACATCTGGAATCTATCTACTTCTGGAATATTCGCCGATAGGTGGCAGCGCGGATATAAAAGGGGCGCGTTGACAACAGAGATGGACAGTTGATTTTTAGCCCGTGATTGTGTTAAGTTCGAAAGAGTAATTGGTTGTGAGATAAATAAGTGTAAAGTAATACAGTGAATAAAGCGATTGGATTGAAACGTTTAAGAATTGATTTAAGTGATATTGTCGTGGTACTAAATAGGTGAATAAGTAGAAAGTGTAAATAAAGTGATTTTATTGGCAAAGTTAAACAGAATAGTGTTTTATCTTTACGAATCCCAGCCTGAATGTAACAGTATGTATAAATTCATATTTCACTTTGTAGAGCACACTGAAATATCAAAATGATGAAGCAGGTACACATATACTGTTTATTTTCGGTCGTTGGGTTTTAACACATCCAGTTACTCCTCTCCAGTAAAGCAAATGCCTTGAACGGATTTTATGATCCTTTTTTTGCTACTGTTTCCGCGAAGCTCTGCATTAACGAGTAATAATTTTTTAACAAAATATGTAATCTAGGTATATATGTCTATATTAAAAAATGTATGTAGAGCTGCACAAGTGCAGTCCTCTTACCATCTGTTTAGGTATATGACATTGCGTTGTGGTTATACAATTTTGTTTATAATTGCCTGTTTGTGTACCTACCTATATTTTTTTTCATTTTGATTTACGAAACGTGTATTCTTTGTTGGAAAACAAACTAAAGAATATTAGAAAAGGAAAACTATAAAGATAAAAGGAGTTTATTTCGTTCAGCAATATTTTTATTTTAAATTGGAAGATGGTAACCCTAACAGTATTGCTCTCTGAGTTATGGCGAACTATCATACACACTTCGACAACCCTGTGAGAGCTTTAAAAAGGGACCAATGTATGTAAGTCATTGCAACCAGACTGAGAGACAAACATCCTATCTTCCCTGTACTGACAATTTTTCTTGGACAGAGTATAGTCCATTGCACATTGTACGGAGTCCTCCACATATCCTTCGTGTAAATGTGTCGCTGCCGCTCGTGTATCGTGTTTTCATTTTTTGTGTTGTGGATAAGGATAAAGGATTCGTTGATTGTCCTTCCTTTTTATTATGGGTACCAACAGATATAATTATCCAAATATTGGCAACGCACACATCAAATCTGTCTGCAATTGATCTATAATACGCAAATGGTTTTAGTCACATAAATCATTATTTAATTACATACACTACACATACCTCATACATTCTGGGTTTCAGAGATACCACAAGGTTATCATTAACTGCTTCTCTATCAGAGCCGACTTTCTGCTTGACCCACATTTATGCTCTTCAATAGCGTGCAATTAAATACATAAGGTTTCGAATACATCTGGATTAATACGAAAATGTTGTTTAAATGTTTGGTATAACATCTTCGAATAGTTTCTATTTCTTGCAATTTTCCTCCAACAACTTGTTTCACAATAATCGTCCTCATATTAGTAGAAGAATAAGTTAAATGCTTCCTTCACAACAATTAGCTTATCCATTTTAATTATTACTAGGTTCGCCCAGTGGTCGAAAATCGACCACACAGTTTTTACATTATTTATATGATGATAAAATTGGTGTAGCAATATTTGACTTGAAGCGAATTTTACTATCTGTCTTTAAATAAACAATTCGTAATAATTACTGAACGTATTCGGTTCAATGCTGGAATAAATATTAGTAACTGATATTGTACTAAACATTTTTAATGTTGAAAAAAGATAGGACTAAAACTAAAGAAAATGTAGGTTTCTGTATTTTTAAGTTTTTCCTTAAATGCAGCTGAAGTGGTTGCAGCTGAATTTGATGCTGCTGCATTTGATGCCAAAAACTCGATTAAGTAAAGAGTATGTAGTTGACTTTTGGTTGAAATCTTGAAAGACTAGTCCCTTATTTCTTAAAAAAAAATCGCGAAAAAACTGAAATGAAAGGGAAATTTTGCACTTCTAAAATGCTTATGGCTTATCAGGGAATCGACTGGGCGAATCGCGAAGACGAAATGTACTTTCATTCATCGAACTAATCCAATCACTCCTGCGCATATTCTCTTCTTTTCATCATTCGCTTAACACACACCATTCCATTTACCCCTCACGAAGGTATTGGTGCTTGGTGGTATAGAGAAAAGAGTTATACCTTATATGCAATAATAGCATATAGCAACGTTCTCTGAGTGTGATTCTCTTTTTAAATTTCTGATTCACATTCATACAGGAACAGGAGACAGGACTTCGACTAAGCGAAAGAAAAATGTGACTAATCGAATTAGAATTACCCTTGCGCAAATTCTCTTTTCTTTTCCTTCGCTTAACTGCCACCATCATCTCATCTGTGATACCGGCCGCAGAGATAGCGAAGGCGAATTATTAACTTTCCTTGTATACAGTGTTGTTGTTGTAACCAAGGTAATTTAAAAACACTATTTTACCTATTTTGCAAATCCTTTCTTGAAATTATAATATTTTTCGACCGATCTATGAGTGGCACGCTTCAAATTGGTAAAAAAATAAATGGAATTGGTATTCATTAAGTAGGTTATATATATGTTCTGAAAGAAATGGTGTCGGCGATTAATATATAGATTTTTATTTTTTGATGAAAATTACACGGCCTAATTTCTAAGTCAACTTTCAATATGTAAAAGCACAGATTCATACATACACACTTACATTTGACAGATTGAACGATCTGAGCACTCTCAGTTCAGAGCGCGAGTTAAGTATCCATAGCAAAACATATTGAGAAAAAAGATAACATTATTTGTATTCAATGATATCTTTAGTCTCTAGTACAGTCTTGCACACAACGCTACAATGATAACATATGTAAAAGAGATAATATCGTTTGTATACAATGTTGGAATATTATCTCTTCTTCATTATCAAGCAAGACGATTGTACGCTTGGGTCTCCTTGTAGATAGATAAGAAAAGTATATAAATACGACTGTATGATGAATTTATCAACAGTCTTATTGTAACTACATAGTAGCCTTAAGCTCCTTTTAGAATTAGTAAAAAGTATTTCAATAATAAAGGACATAGTTCCAAATAAATATTGTTTAATTTTAAAAGTAAGAAACAAGTGTTTTAATTGGCGATCCTGCCAGGAGGTTAAATATACTTTTTAACTTCAATCGAGCGGACCTCGGGAACAAGTAGTGAAATCTAGTATAAACAGAACACTCGCGTTACCGGTTACAAGAATTACCTAGCATAGCAGGTACAAATATAGCTTCTTCGTACGAAGCAGCAAAGCAATTCAGTGAAAGTGTATATGTGGAGAAAAAAAACACACAAATTCGACGACAACAGACACGAGTTCAAAATGGAACAACTCGCAGTATTAATGGCAAGATTAGAAGCTTTAGAAACCAGGAGCAACACAGTAACACAAACCCTAGAGCACACACGCACAGAGAATGCAAGGTTAGCAGCAATAATAACTAACCAAAATCAAATAAACACTAATTTAGAAACAAAACTAAATGAAGTAAAATCTGGATTAGGCATAGTACCAAACATACCTGTGCTAGAGGAAATAAGAACCACATATACAGATGGTAGTGAAATACAGTTAGACGCATTTAAAAGCCTACCTATTTTCAACGGCGATCAATCAAATTATCGGTCGTGGCGCGAAGAAGCATCCAGATTAATGGACAGCATTAAAAACTTCAAAACACACAGTAAGTACGCAGCAGCATTGACTATAGTGAA
The DNA here is from genome assembly GCA_946477585.1 of Cheilosia urbana. Taxonomy (NCBI): domain Eukaryota; kingdom Metazoa; phylum Arthropoda; class Insecta; order Diptera; family Syrphidae; genus Cheilosia; species Cheilosia urbana. The sequence continues at coordinate 64,954,177 of OX297853.1, read as the reverse complement.
AAGTAAAATACAGGGTGCAGCCGCGAATGTGTTAACTAATTATAACACAATTTTTAATTTTGAGGCGATACGTAACAGATTAGATTATACGTACTCTAATCAAGAACCTCTATACGTGCTACAAGACATGATGAAAGCCATCACGCAAAAAAGAAGCACACTGTCTGAATACCACGACGAGATAAATAAAAATCTCAATTTAATAATATCAAAAATCACTATGTCAGGTGATCCGCCGAATATAATCGACAGACTAATTAAAAATGCTAACGACGACGCAGTTCGTATATTCATTGATGGTATGAGTGACAACTTTACAAGAGGATCATTATATTCAGCTACAATAAATGATCTAGAACACGCATTCGCAATTGCTCGCAGAATAGAACATGATAATGTGCACAGGCATTTACATCTCACTCAGGATAAGCACCACAAAAATATGCCACATGAACGCAGAAACGAAAGAAGACCAAATTATTCGAGCCAAACAACGAATTATCAACCCCAGAAGCAATACGATAATATGCAGCAACACAATCAAGGACCACAGCCGATGGAGATAAACTCGAGACAAATTGTACATGCACAGCGACAAAATTGGAATCAATACAAACCCGATGTATATAATCCACCAGCGAAACGTGAACACAGCGGGAGTTTCAACACACACAACAGACCGCAACGATCTTATCAGCAGAACTTCAAGCAGCAGAGAGTAAATAACTCCCGACAACAACGCAGAGACGATGTCAGCAGTACATATGCAGAAGCAGATGAAACGGAATGTATGGTAAATAATAACATAAGAATAGATCATTTAAACTAGTAGACGGGTTGCCCTGCTTAAATTTAACTAGTACTATTTCTAAGAAAATTTATAAAATTCTTATTGATACTGGTGCAACCCATAATTACATTAATAGAAAATGCGATTCTAGCAAAAAAATTAAAATTAAACCTATAAAAATAAAAACAATGCATGGTTATTCTATGGTAGATACAAAGAAAGTAGTTAGGATATTAAAGAAAAATATAACATTTTTTGAATTAGAGGATATTCAGTCTTTTGATATGATATTAGGATATGAAGGACTTAAAGTTCTAAACGCGGAAATAAATTTCAGTAATATGACTCTAACTACCATAAGCAGTGTCGAATCTATTCAGAAAATTAATTACATAATTGGGGAAAATAATATTTATAAAGCAGACATAGATAGACTGATGAAGATTAATAACAGCATAGGACCGTTACCCTTTACAGATACTATAGAAGCAAGCATTAGGACGACCAATGATAATCCGGTTTATGTTAAACAATATCCATATCCCATAGCAGATAACGAATTCGTAAACAAAGAAATACAGAAACTCTTACATGACGATATAATAGAAAAAAGCCATAGTCCTTATAACAGTCCCATATGGACAGTACCTAAAAAAGGTTTGGACGAAAAAGGAAAACCAAAACGGCGCATGGTTGTTGATTTCCAAAAACTTAACGCTCACACTGTAACAGACAGATACCCCATTCCGGATGTCAACATGACAATTCAAAATTTAGGTAAAGCCAAGTACTTTACAACATTAGATTTGGAGTCAGGTTTCCACCAAATTAAAATCAAAACAGATGATAAAGAAAAAACAGCTTTTGCTATAAATGGCGCAAAATATCATTTTAAACGAATGCCTTTCGGGCTCAAAAATGCACCAAGCATATTTCAGAGATGCGTGGACGACATTTTGAGAGACTTTGTAGGTAAATTCGTACACGTTTACATTGATGACGTATTGATATATTCTTCATCTGAGGAAGAACATATACAGCACATAAGTCAAGTATTCGACGTACTCAATAAAGCCACATTAAAAATATCTGATGAGAAAAGTAAGTTTTTTCAAGAAGAAGTAGAATACTTAGGTCACATAATCAGACATGGTAGAATCACTACGAACCCTGAGAAAATAGCAGCTATAGAAAATTTTCCAGTCCCACAAACGGTAAAGGATTTGAGAGGATTTTTAGGTCTTACAGGTTACTATCGTAAGTTTATAAAAGGATACGCAAGCATAGCCAAGCCCCTGACATTATATTTACGAGGAGATAACGGTAAAGTAAACAAAAAACAAAGTAAAAATATTAAGTTAAATCTGAATGATTCAGCATTAGAAGCGATTAGAATTTTAAAAAATTATTTGAAAGAACAAGTCGAACTTTTTCAACCGGATTATAGTAAACCATTCGAGCTTACTACTGATGCATCCAACATAGCTATTGGAGCCGTACTAAGTCAGAATAAGCAACCTATACACTTCTTGTCAAGAACACTGAGTAAGACAGAAGAGAACTATAGCACAAACGAGAAAGAGCTATTAGCGATCATATGGTCCTTACAAAAACTCAGAAACTACATATATGGTATAGCAGACTTAACCATATATACCGATCACCAGAGCCTTATATATTCTGTATCAGAAAAAAATCCCAACACAAAGCTGAAACGTTGGAAGGGAATCATTGAAGACTTTGGAGCAAAATTAGTTTATAAACCAGGAAACCTAAATCTTGTAGCTGACGCATTATCACGTCAACGCATAAATACTTCTACCATAGAAACAGCACATTCAGCTGAAAGTTCTTCTAATGATATAATAAAAACTGTGAATCAGCCTTTTAATGCATACACTGCACAGTTCGAACTTATTGAAGATATAACAAATAATATCGAAACACAAATCTATTTTAGTAACAAAATAAGACTCATAATAAAGTTTAAGGACAAAGACTCTTTACTAAGGCAGATGAAAGAAGTTATACAACCCCAAAAGATTGTAGCTTTGCATACGAAATTTGAAAACATATACAAATATGGTGAAAACATAAAAAAGGAATTCCCACTAGTAAGATTTATATTCACACCAAGAAAACTTCAAGACGTGACAAATTTGGAGGAACAACTAAAACTTGTAAGGGTAACTCACGAAAGAGCACACCGAGGGTTACGTAACAATATACAAGAAATCTCAGAGAAATATTACTGGCCCGATCTAAATAAACAAGCAAAGAGTTTCAACAGAAAATGCATAGCATGTCTATTTGGAAAATATGAAAGAAAACCTATCAGAGAACCTCTGAATAATTCAGAAATACCAACACATGTGGGAACACACATTCATATGGACATATACTTCAACGACAAGTATACTTTCCTTGTAACAGTAGATAAGTATTCTAAATATACAATCCTTCGGGAAATCGAAACTCGAAACAGACTGTACGACGTTATGGAAGAGGTCTTATCTAATTATTTCCCAAAATGTGAACGACTCATGACAGATAACGAGAAGGGATTCAAAACAGAAATGGTGAACCAAATGTGTTTGAAATACAACATAACTAAAGTAGAAACTCCAGTATACAGATCGACAGCGAACGGTCAGGTAGAACGTGTAAACGGTACAATAACTGAACTGTCTAGAATATTCACAATTCAGAATAAAACAAGACTTATCGAAGAAATATTTAGAACAGTGCGTGAATTAAATAATTCTATACACTCAGTTACCGGTTTGAAACCTAGAGACATTTTCTTTAATCAAAATAAATATAGCAATAGTGAAATTATAATAAATAAACTAAACTCAGCATCCAAAAAAGTGATCGAACGTCTAAATAAAGGAACTCGACACAGAGAGTATAAAAAAGGAGATAAGATAATGGTAAGAATCACAGGTCTTAGAAAGAAATCTAACGCCAGATACATAACAAGAATAGTAGAAGAAGATAAAGGAGACACTGTAATCTCTAAAGAAGGAATAAAAATTCACAAGGATAACATAAAGAATTATCATTTTTCAGATGACGAAAATATTAATATTCCTAACATTACTAGGAATTGTACAGAGTCAAGAAGGGCAAGGAAACGTTCAAATAACTGAGTTACTAAACAAGAAGTTTATACTTACGCAAACAGATGACGTGTATTTATTCAAAGAACAAACTTATTTGTTACATGCCACCAACCTGACTTCGATATTTCAACCTTACGTAAATATCGTAACTAGTAAATATCAACCTACACAAGAAGAAAAAATTTGGTTAAGTAAAATTAAGAATTTAGCAGACCAATTACAAGAACATACTAGGCATACTAGATCAATTAACTTTTTAGGAACAGCTTTCAAATATGTGTTTGGTAATCCTGACCATTATGACTTAGTTAACATAGAAACGAGTATAAATAATCTCATAGAAAACAATAATAAACAAAAAACTATAAATTCTAGATTTGAACAAATTTTGCAACAATTCGAAGGTCAGAGCCTTAAAGAACATTTAGTAATAGAACAAGTGTACGAACAATTATTATTATTGACCAGAACAATTAATGCAGCAAAAAATAATGAATATTTATCAGAAAGCCTAGACTTAGATGACATTAAAAATATTATTCAACATGAAATAATTCAAGTACCCATAATAAATATACTTGAGTACTCTAAAATATTATTAGCTAGAACTGATGAATTCTTCATCACAATATATAAATATCCAGTTCTAATTAAATCATGTAAATTGTATAAAGTAACACCTTTAAATTCAAAACATGGAAAAATCATTACAGATAAAACAATTGCCTTATGTAACCAAACTTATTTAAGAACAAGAAATTGTCAAAATCATCTAAGTAAAAACATTTGTGAAATTAACTTTGAAGAAGAAAATTGTCTTATTCCACTTTTAAAGAATATAACTTCAAAATGCAACATTAAACAAGAATACGATTACGACTTAGAAATTGAATCCGGTGTTATGTTATTAAGCGGTAAGCATAAGTTAAATAATCAAACAATTAATGGTATAAACTTAGTTACTTATGAAAATACTATAAATCTAGACGATAAAATATACAAAAACATGCATAAGCAAATTAAAGAAGTTATATTAAGAAATCATAATTCAGAGTCTTACATCGACCAAATAATTAAAGAAGATACAATGTACAAATTCGATAACATAGATACTTTAAAAAAACTAATTATTCCTTTTGAAGAAAAACCGATATTATCAACTATATACACAATTGTAACACTGATTGTTATTCTAGCATTTACGTACGTAATGATAAAAACTATACAATGTATAACAGATCGTCAAAAACAAAAAAAGATTGACGCATATAACAAAACTTATGAAAGAGAAATGTTAAAAATAGCGTCGAAAAATCGGGACGATTTCGTTTAACAAGGGGGGGAGTTAAGTATCCATAGCAAAACATATTGAGAAAAAAGATAACATTATTTGTATTCAATGATATCTTTAGTCTCTAGTACAGTCTTGCACACAACGCTACAATGATAACATATGTAAAAGAGATAATATCGTTTGTATACAATGTTGGAATATTATCTCTTCTTCATTATCAAGCAAGACGATTGTACGCTTGGGTCTCCTTGTAGATAGATAAGAAAAGTATATAAATACGACTGTATGATGAATTTATCAACAGTCTTATTGTAACTACATAGTAGCCTTAAGCTCCTTTTAGAATTAGTAAAAAGTATTTCAATAATAAAGGACATAGTTCCAAATAAATATTGTTTAATTTTAAAAGTAAGAAACAAGTGTTTTAATTCGCGCTCATAAAGCTAGAGCTCCGTTTAGTGCTCAGCTCTGAACTAAAAAATAAAAACGGCTTATATTCTAACGTAAAACTAAAACTACATATTATAACCTGTTTCGAACACATAGGGCGGTATTCTCCGACCAATATTAAACTGAGAGCTTCGTAAGCCTATTCATCAATGGTTATTAGTGCATATTTAGGAGCGCTCATAAGACTTACGAGTGGTCCCTACCACTCTTAAGTTGAGAGCAGTAATAACTTCGAAATTCGAAATCAGTTGTCGTTTTAAAAATGGAAGGAAAGAGAGAGAAGCCAAATCTTCCGATAAGGAAAATGAAAAACTGACTGCAGAAGCACCGTCGAACAAAAGTAGTTAAAGAGAAGTTCAAAACAATTTAAAGCATATTTTCAAAATTCCAAAAGTCAACTGAAAAAAATATCTTGCCGCAGATAAAATGGAGGCGTATATTGCACGGGTGGAGGAACCTTAACAAAAATGTAGATGAAAACAACCCTGGTCGCCTCCGAAACCACCCCAATCTGCAATCCATAATATGCCAGCAGTTGCAGTTATTTCAACAATAAATTTAATCGGGGAATACAATTTATGTTAATCTAATTTCAATTACACGAATTGATTTTGACAATTAACATTTTCGAAAAAGAGTTCATAAACTCGTTTTAGAACGCGTTTGGAAATTTGAATTTTTTATTTTCGCATATTCGAAATAGCACGGACACAACCCTAATAGTGCTTGGTGAATACAACGAAAAAACTCGTAGTTATGAGCCTCGTAAACTAATAATTGATTTAAGAGCGCTTGATAAAAACCGCCCTCAGGGAGATTTTTACAAGATTCTGAAAAGAAAGAAAAAGTGGTAATTTCTAAAGCTACTCAGGAATATAAGAATTTTCGTACGATATTAAACAAGTACCTATTGGGTCTCCTGTCCTAACACTATAATCGTATTCTGATAGACAGCCACGTTATATCTTAAAGATATTTATTTGGAAATCACAGTTTTTGTAAAATTTGCAAACTGCTTTTTCATACTACAAAAGGGGGAAAAAGTAGTAACAAATTGTAGCAGTTTCCTCGAAACAAGTGCCAAATTATCACACAACGGTCACATTGGTCACAGTGCGCTGTTTACTCATACATTCAAATCGGTTCGGTTTGTTCCCTAGCGCATTTGCGGAATAAACGCACTAAATCAAGGCACTGTTAGATTCATTGGCTCTGTAATTCATCAAAAGAAATTTGTTTTCGCATTAACTTACATATTTTCCATTTATTTTATTTTCCAGTCTAAACATTACTAACATTTCGGAATGCTCAGCTACATGCGGGATGCCTGGAAAAAGAGAAAAGGAATTCTACTGCATTCAAACCTATTATAAGACGTATCGATCAAACATTGTAAACATATCATACTGTGAGCCGAAATTTACGATAAATTTCACTGAGGATTGTAGAGAAGGATGTTGGAACTATACTGCTTGGTCTTCGGTAAGAACATAATTATTACGTACATAATTATATTAGGTATATTAGAAAGATCATACGTATACGATCATACGATACGTATATAAAATGCAAAATGCAAATCAATTTTGAATAGCAATGAATTGTATGCCGATTATATGCTAATTTTTGTTTTTGATTTCTGTGCTTCAATGGTTTTGGAGAAATTCGACTTTGAAAAGTTTTCTGCCAAGTTAACGTCAAGCCAAAAGAGCACGCAAATCCAATTTATTCTGTCAGTTCATTTTTGTTACAATAGCGCACCAAATCGGAATTTCCACGGGTGACATCAACGTCTCTCTCTCTCTCTCTCTCTCTCTCTCTCTCTCTCTCTCCCACATCCCCTTAAGCTCAAAACTTAAACTTCGCGCATACAAAGTCGTTGCTCGTGGTTGTTACTGCTCTGTGGACGGAGTTACTACTACAAATGCATGCACCAATGAAAACGCCATTCGCGGCTAAGTCGCCTGGTCGCGCGTTTATTAACAAAGTCGCCTGTTTTTTTTTTTTTTTTTCTTCAAATCCAACTTGTTTGTGTTTTCTTCCTCACACACTAACAATTATTGACAATTGCGACTGCGAGAGAATAAAGCAATAATAACCAAAATAGTTTACAATTTGTATTTGTTTCTTTATTTTTCATGAATTCGAGTCGTTAGTACTAATTCAACTTAATCTAAATAACAATCCAAACTGGTTTTAATTGTAGAATTATAAACATAAAAAGTAAGCAAAAACTGAAATAATTCTTTTAATTTTATTTACTCGCCAAATATTTGCAATGCACGTTCAAATTCCAGGACATAAAAATCAGCCGGTCAATATTCAACGTCACTGTATAATATGAACGCAGTCAAACTCCAAATGTACCAAGTTAAAATTTGGTTATGGTTCTAAAAATCCAATGATGATATTTGAAATTACTAAATTTTTAAAAAAATTTTGCACTTACTTTATTCACAATGTACGATAAATCAAAGCACTTGTTGTTGTTTACACTTGTTTTCACAGTTTGTTTTTCACTATAAAAAAAAAATTGAAAAATAAGCAAAATGTAATTTTTCGACATTGTATTCTCTGATTTTCCATGATATAAAATGTTTCCCTTCCGAGTTCCGATTGGCAGTTTATTGCCTCACACAGTTGACCTTCGTGAAGTTAGCCCGCATTTGCTCATTTTTAAGCGATTCCATGTTTGCATTGCTTTGGAGCTATGAAGGGGAAATATCGGTGTGCTTAAAAATAGACAATCAAAATCATTTCAGGCTTCCCTTCAATTGCGAATAACAAGTGCCCAGTAATGCGGGCTGTCTTCTATTTTATATCACTGGTAGAAAAGGGTGCATAGAATAGATATGCAAAGTTTCATCGTTTATACTGAGTTGGGGAAGCGACGAGTAACAACGATTCTCGCTTGTTTGGGATTCACCCTGACAATTATTTCTGTTGGGAAATTATGTCGAATTTCAGTTTGTGAATTGTTGTTTTTTCGAGAGAACAACTCTTGACAACACCTTGTAGACACAGTCACTTTGGTAGGAATGATAGCTATTTCGAACTACACCACTAATTCATCATCAGACTCCTTTGAAGTGATTGTTTGAATAGTTTTTTTTTTGAATTCTGACAGTCAATTCTCCGTATATAATTCCATTTGGAAAGAAATTTCTGTTTTTCCCCTGCCAGGAAATGAACTTGCATTTCGATTTTTCTGCAATTGACCAAGTGACTACCACTTGCGCCAACTGAGCGACGAGTACAAGCCCGACAACTAGTGATTAGAACGGAGGGGAAGACCTACCTCTGTGCGTTGTTGTTGCTACGAGGTGTTTATTTTGTCAATTGTCGTTCTCTCGGGCTTCTTCGCCTATTCGTCTCTTTTTCCCGCAAGCTGTGAGATTACACAGAATCATACGAGTAGAGAGGCTATTGTTGGGAAGAATTCGTTGGCTTACGTTTATAGTAGTTACGTATAGTTCAACAGTTCTTGAGTTATGAGGGCCTTAAGTTAGAAGCCAACATTTTGCTTAAATCTCATATAAGTCATAGACCGTTAGGCCGATTGGTACAATTTGAATTTTATTCGATTAGTAATGTCGAATAGCAGCCGGAGATGAATTGGTAGAGTGCATACACCAACTCGTCTCCAAAATTTGGTTAGAGGAAAGTATGCCTGATGAATGGAACCTCAGCATCCTTTGCCCGATCCACAAGAAAGGAGACTCTCTAAACTGCTCCAACTATAGAGGCATCTGTCTCCTTAACACTGCGTATAAGATCATGTCTGCTGTACTGTGTGAACGCCTGAAACCTTTCGTCAATGATCTGATAGGTCCCTATCAGTGCAGTTTTAGGCCCGGTAAGTCCACGACCGATCAAATATTCACACTACGGCGGATCCTGGAGGAAATCCAAGAAGTCCAGATCGATACTCACCATCTTTTTATCGATTTTAAAGCCGCATATGACAGCATTTATAGAGACGAGCTATACAGAGCCATGTCTAGTTTTGGCATCCCTGCCAAACTTGTCAGATTGTGCAGAATGACGATGGAGAATGCTCGCTGCTCCGTAAAGGTCGGAAACAATCTCACCGAGACCTTTGATGTCAAAAAAAGGATTTAGACAAGGCGACGCGCTGTCATATGACTTCTTCAACATCATTCTTGAGAAAATTGTGCGAAACTCACAAGCCAACATCAGAGGCACAATTTTCCATAAGTCTGTGCAACTACTTGCATACGCTGACGACATTGACATTGTTGGCAGAACACAGCGAGCTGTTACTGTAGCGTTTGCTAGTATTAGTACAGAAGCGGCAAAAATGGGTGAATGAGAGTAAAACAAAATATATGCTGTCAACAAGAAGGGACACACAATATCGACGAATCGGACAGAACGTCACGATAGACAGCTATAACTTTGAGGTAGTTAGGGACTTTGTCTACCTCGGATCCGCTATTAACTCTGAAAATGACATCACCTCAGAAATCAAGCGAAGAATTACTCTTGCCAATCGCTGTTTCTTTGGCCTAAGACGGCAATTGATTAGTAAGGCCCTGTCAAGAAGCACTAAGGAGATTCTATATAAGACTCTCATCATCCCTGTCCTGCTCTATTGCGCAGAAACATGGACCCTAGCAAAAACGGAAAACGGAGGATCTTCTTTGTCGCTTCGAACGCAAAATTCTTCGAATGGTTTTTGGTCCCGTTTGCGTTGACGGGATTTGGAGGAGAAGATTTAACAGCGAACTCTACGAGCTGTACAGCGACATTGACCAGGTCAGAAAAGTACGCATTAGTCGTCTAAGATGGTTAGGACATGTAGAGCGAATGGACACCAACGCTCCGGCCCGGAGAGTCTTCGATTCCAACCCGGAGGGACAACGCAGTAGAGGAAGAACTCGCCTTAGGTGGCGGACGCAAGTGGAAGTTGACCTCAACCAACTTGGAGTGCGCAACTGGAGGCAAATAGCCAAAGATCGCGCTAACTGGACAGGCGTATTGGTTGATGCCCAGGTCCACCCCGGACTGTAGCGCCACCTTAAGTAAGTAAGTAAGTAATGCCGAACACTTTCGAAAATAGAAAATTTTATCACTTTGCTTGCTGCAGTTTAAGAGATAACACGGATTTAATGGATTGCGATTTTTTTTTTTTTTCAAATAATTCTAACTTGCGAACGGTTGAACTACAAACGAAAATAATTTCACTACAAACAACTACAAACGATTATCTATCGAACTGCATTTCACGTTTTTCATTCTAGAAAAAGTGCGAGCTAACTTCACGTAGGTGCAATGTTTTTGTTGTTGTAATTTCATCCAATTCGCTTAAATTTACCTGCTGTAATCATAATGTGTGGATAATTTTTGTCTTGTGCACTTTTATGTATTATCCCCTAATATATATATTGTTGGCATATCTATGTGAAATGGATGGAAACACGTTATAGGCAACTCCGTATTAATATCTATATATTAATCGCCGACACGATTTCTTTCAGAACATATTTAACCTACTAAATGAATATCAATTGCATTTATTTTTTCACCAATTTGAAGCGTGCCACTCATAGATCGGTCGAAAAATATTATAATTTCCAAAAAGGATTTGCAAAATAGGTAAAATAATGTTTTAAATTACGTTGAATACAACAACAACAATAATCTCTGCGGGCGGCGTCACCGACGAATGGTGGTAGTTAGGCGAAGGAAGAGGGAAAGAATATGAATAGAGAATACGTATTCTCTGTCTCTTATAATTTACTTATCTATATATTAATCGGCGACACGATTTCTTTCAGAACATATTTAACCTACTAAATGAATACCAATTGGATTTATTTTTTCACCAATTTGAAGCGTGCCACTCATAGATCGGTCGAAAAATATTATAATTTCCAAAAAGGATTTGCAAAATAGGTAAAATAGTGTTTTTAAATTACCATGATTACAACAACAACAATAATCTCTGCGGGCGGCGTCACCGACGAATGGTGGTAGTTAGGCCTCTTATAATTTACTTATTTATATTAATCACCGACACAATTTCTTTCAGAGATACGTATCAACCCTACTTAATGAAGATCACTCATGGATCGGTTTAAAAGAATAATTATTTCAAAAAAGTTTTTGCTTTATCTTGGTTACAACGACAACACTGTAGGGGTATAGTACCTACGTTGATAACTAAGTAAAAAATTGAAGAATTCAAGAAGTAAAGACGATATAGGTGAATTATGTTGTTTGATTTATTTATTGTTGGCGTAGATACAAACATCCGTTAAGGCTTTTATTTTATTGGTTGTTTTGATATTACCTACGTTGATACCTACAGTAAGGAAGTGGAACTTTAGTACTTACGCTGTTGGATTTAATTTTTTTACATTGGTGTTTTAGGCAAATGGATTTGTTTGATTTATTGTTTCACATTGACAATGCTCACCGCTTTGTTTTAGCTAGACTGTTGATGTTAAACAAATATACCGTTGAGGAAACGGTCAAATCTCTTTTCTCTACTCACGCCGCGTACGAAGTTGCGGGCACAGCTCGTAATTTAATAGGGTAGTATTTTTGAAGTGAAACTTCTAATGCGACTTCCAACATTTCGTATCTGACTTTAGTTGTCATAATCCCATTGTAAATGTTATAGATTTGGATACTTCTTCACTCGAAAATGATAATAATTAAAAGATGCGATCAATTGTCAATTGTAAGCAATGTTAATAAATTTCGTCTTAAAGAAACAATATGATTTCACTAAAAATCAATTTGCACCCCTTCCTATTTTCATTTCCACATTACGAAGTTTCACTTCTTTCGCGAGGAGGGACTCCACGCACTATTTTTTTTTTCTTTGTATTATGTCGTTTTAGATTGGTTTCACTCGGGGAAATTATTTTGTTTAATAAAATTAGTTTTCTTTTAGAAATTCGTCTTCTTTTTTATTATTTTAATACCTAACAGTTTGCGATGTGCGGATATTATGGTTTGTATTAATTTTATTAATTCTTAAAGAAGTTAAGTAAAAAGATAAGCAATCTGTGGAATTAAAAAAAAATCAAATTCAACTTCTTCAATAACTTCGTTATCGGTTATTTCGATTTTTTTATGTAAAGAGCCCAAGAACATTTAAATTCGAGCGAATACCAATACCTTGGTATATCAATGAAATTTGATGTTCTATGTTTAGCAACATCTTGATCAAGCACGCCGAATAGACAATGTGCTACGTTTCCAACGAAATCAAAGGGAGATCTTTCAATCCTTATCAGCTTGTGGTGTGAATCATGATAGTTGTGCATGATATCGTTGCTTTGCTCAATTGTTGACATTCCATGTTCAGGTACGCAATACAGATAATCTTTCAACTCATTTGCGCATATTTCGTCCATTCGCACCAGATGAGATTTTACTTGTCCCAGTTTTTGCTAATATACCTAATGATAAATTGTAATAGATATAAATACTCCAAAAGCTTTTAATCGTACTAAAACTGACGATGTCTCCAAATTATATGCCCGCGTCATCATGAAAATTGGTTAATTATAATAATGGGTTCGCTAGTTACGGTAGATGCGACTGGCAATAATAGCAAGATGGTAAGCAGTGTTGTTAATAAAGGACGACGAAAGGTTTTTCGACTTCTTAATTTTAAATCTGGTTGTTGAATAATCATCTCTTTGACTTCAGGTCAACTGGGGATACCTTCTTTTCAATGGGCAAGGGACATTGTGAATTGATCGTTGGTAAGTCCCTGTTTCAGTTTTTACGATTGCCACTCGAACCAACCCATCAGCTTCCTTTAAGACTTCGGTTACACGAGTTATGGGATCAAAGAAATCAAACAACTTGCTCAACAAGATAAGGTAAAGGTACAAAATCTTTATTTCTTTTGTCGTGTAACAGCGTCTTCGAACAATCGCCAAAAATGAATTAATTGTGACAGCGGTTACAATAAAGCTTCGCGTCTGTCTAAGCATCAGATCATGCACAACTGCATGTAGGTATGGTATATACTTATTGTTATCTCAACATGCGCATTATTGTTATCTTATTTTCGGCAGCAAGAAGCTTTTCTAATGTCCGCTAATATATTTCTAATAATGTTTTATATCTTTTGTGTACATATACAATGCTATTTTACAATGTTATAGGGTAATTATATTCATGTTTTACTTAGTGTATAAGTATAATTCATGTTGTTGTTTTAATATTAATATTTTAAAGTATAATGACATATGCATGCATGTATAGTGTATTTTTATATATACTACCTAGGCAAGGGTGTGCTCTGCATCTGCATACATAACTCCTCCACCCGCAGAATCAGGTGTGGCATCTGGTTGATCAAGGTGACACAGCTTAACATTGTCGATAATGCTGGTTGATAAAGCTCGGTATTGGTGAGAGTGATGCTTACCTCGTGTGTTGATAATGAAGAATCTTAGTCGCTTTTCGTGTAGTTCGAAGAATATTTAGTACAAGAATTGTTTTGCATGATATTGAATGTCAGTTTGTTTGTAGTGTCATTCGCCAGTTAGTATATACCAGCAGCGTCGCGTGAATTATTTAGATGGGTGTGCAAATTCTTTAAAATTATACATTTTTTAGAAATATCAATTAATTGCCTGAAAACACGTCCCATCTATTGTTTTCTCAATCATTGTTTTGCTGTTTTTGATATCTTATTTTGTTTTCAAAATAAAATATAGAAAAATAAAACTTTCGCATACAAAATCAAAAGCACCACACGAAACTGCAACCCCAATCCCCAACCACTTAAACGAAAAGCTAAGTTCAACCATTCATTCATCGGCTTTCGTGCACAGCTTTTATTTGCACGAGTATCGATGTAATACATTGTGTATTTGACTTATGACGCTTTACGGAAACAGAACAGAACAGATGCAAAAGAAGAGAAAATGAATACAGCCCGTGCACAGAAAACAAGTTAATCAAAGTAAAGCGATTTAAGTACGGCGGCGTGCGGGTGACGAATGACGATGGGGATGAATACCGGAGAAATCTTGTAGAGGGATATAGTTTGGAGTTGGATGAATTTATTTGATGAAATCAACAGAATGGTGCACAGCGAGTTTTTGTACGAGTTAATTTTTTTTTTTTCTCAGCGGTGAAGGAATTTTGAAAGAAGATTTATAATTTATAAAGGATGAATATGAATAGGTATGGTGTAGGCTGTAGCTGTTGGCTGTGTTATGGAGGATTTATGGGTTATGGGATTGTGCATATCATTATTTGTGTGTTATTATTACTACACAGTGTTTGATGAGGGACTTATTTTCTTTAGATCAGGGTGTGCAATGCACACCTTGAACACCCTGACGAGACGCCACTGGTATATACATATAGATAATCCAGAAATTGAACAACTATTACGATCGCTCTTTAGGGTAACGGGAAGGGTGGCTAGTTTTTTTTTGTATATGTCTGAACAAATATTATAGTTCTATCAACAACCGACTTTAGTTTACTTACTTACTTAGGTGGCGCTACAGTCCGGGGTGGACCTGGGCCTCAACCAATACGCCTCTCCAGTTAGCGCGATCTTTGGCTAACTGCCTCCAGTTGCGCACTCCAAGTTGGTTGAGGTCCCCTTCCACTTGCGCGCGCCACCTAAGGCGAGGTCTTCCTCTACTGCGTTGTCCCTTTGGGTTAGAATCGAAGACTCTTCGGGCCGGAGCGTTGGTGTCCATTCGCTCTACATGTCCCAGCCATCTTAGACGACTGATGCGTACTTTTCTGACTAGGTCGATGTCGCTGTACAGCTCGTAGAGTTCGCTGTTAAATCTTCTCCTCCAAAACCCGTCAACGCAAACGGGACCAAAAATCACTCGAAGAATTTTGCGTTCGAAACGACCAAGGAGATCTTCATCCGCCTTTGATAGCGCCCATGCTTCTGCACCATAAAGCAGAACTGGGATGATGAGGGTCTTATACAGAGTTTCCTTAGTATTTCTCGACAAGGCCTTACTTATCAGTTGCCGTCTTAGGCCAAAGAAACAGCGGTTGGCAAGTGTGATTCTTCGTTTGATTTCTGATGTGATGTCGTTATCAGAGTTTATAGCGGAGCCGAGGTAGACAAAGTCCCTAACTACCTCAAAGTTATAGCTGTCTATCGTGACGTTCTGCCCGATTCGTCGATGTCGTGTTTCCCTTCTTGTTGACAGCATATATTTTGTTTTACCCTCATTCACCACTAAACCCATTTTTGCCGCTTCTGCACTAATACTTGCAAACGCACCAGTGACAGCTCGCTGTGTTGTACCAACAATGTCAATGTCGTCAGCGTATGCAAGCAGTTGCACAGACTTATAGAAAATTGTGCCTCTGGTGTTGGCTTGTGAGTTTCGCACAATCTTCTCAAGAATGATGTTGAAGAAGTCACATGACAGCGCATCACCTTGTCTAAATCCTTTTTTTGACATCAAAGGTCTCGGTGAGATTGTTTCCGACCTTTACGGAGCAGCGAGCGTTCTCCATCGTCATTCTGCACAATCTGACAAGTTTGGCAGGGATGCCAAAACTAGACATGGCTCTGTATAGCTCGTCTCTATAAACGCTGTCATATGCGGCCTTAAAATCGACAAAAAGATGGTGAGTATCGATCTGGTATTCTTGGGTTTTTTCCAGGATCTGCCGTAGTGTGAATATTTGATCGGTCGTGGACTTACCGGGCCTAAAACCGCACTGATAGGGACCTATCAGATCGTTGACGAATGGTTTCAGGCGTTCACACAATACAGCAGACATGATCTTATACGCAGTGTTCAGGAGACTGATGCCTCTGTAGTTGGCGCAGTTTAGAGGGTCTCCTTTCTTGTGGATCGGTCAAACAATGCTGAGGTTCCATTCATCAGGCATACTTTCCTCTAACCAAATCTTGGAGATGAGTTGGTGTATGCACTCTACCAAGTCATCTCCGGCTGCCTTGAAGAGCTCGGCAGGTAAGCCGTCTGGACCAGCAGCCTTGTTGGATTTAAGCTTAGATATTGCTATCCTCACTTCATTTTGGTCAGGTGGACGGAAATCTTGGCTGTCATCGTCCAGGTTGAATGGATCGTTCTGCCTAACAGCGGAATTTGTGTCGTCTTCGCCGTTTAGCAGTCTGCAGAAATGGTTTTTCCATGTCCTCAGCACCGACTGTGACTCTACTACAAGGTTTCCTTGCTCGTCTCTACAGGTCTCCGTTCGGGTCTTGTTGCCATGACACGTTCTTTTTACCTTTTGGTAAAACTTCCGAACATTGTTCCTGGAGTAACACCTCTCTATATCCTCGATCGCGCGCTTCTCATGCTCTCTCTTTTTTCTCCGGAGAAGCCGATGTTCTTCCCTCCTTTTTTGCTCGTAGAGCTGACGAGCTGCTCTCGTCCTTCTATGCAGCGACGCTTCGTAGGCACTTTGTTTTGCTGCATGTGCTTGCCGGCACTCTTCGTCAAACCAGGGGTTTCGGGGGGGTGGACTGGTGAAACCGAGCACATCAGTTGCGGCGTTTTTGATGGCTTCTTGGCATCGGCGCCACTGGTCTTCGGCACTTGATGCTGGCAGCATAGGACTTCTCGAGAGGTTGAGGGATACGCGATCGGCAAAGGTTCTGGCGGATTGTTGCGTTTGTAGTCGTCCAACGTTAAATCTCCTCACAGTATTTTCTCGTTGTTGTGGCGTCTTGGATATCCGCATCCGTACCTTGGCTACAACAAGGTAGTGGTCCGAGTCTATGTTGGCCGCTCGGAAAGTTCGGACATCTAGAATACTGGAGGAGTGCCTTGCGTCGATCGCAACGTGATCAATTTGGTTGACGGTTTGATGATCAGGTGACCGCCATGTTCCTTTGTGTATATTGAGGTGAGGAAACCGTGAGCTAGCTATGGTAACATTACGTCCCGCAGCAAAATCAATCAGCCTAAGTCCGTTTCCAGACGTGGTGTCGTGTAGGCTGTGTTTTCCGATTGTGCTACCAAAGATGTCCTCCTTTCCTATTTTGGCGTTAAAATCACCCAAGACGATTTTAACGTCATGCTTAGGACATTGCTCATATGTTTTGTCGAGGAGCTCGTAGAAACACTCTTTGGTAGCATCGTCTTTATCTTCTGTGGGGGCGTGAGCGCATATCAGGCTGATGTTGGCGAATTTAGCCTTGATGCGGATAGTTGTAAGGCGTTCACTAACGTGTCGAAAGCTCAAGACTTCTTGCCTAAGTCTGCCGCTTACAACAAATCCGCATCCAAATAGACGCTGCTTTTGTTCTCTGTAGCAGTCACCGTAGTAAATGTCACAGTTTTTCATCCTCCTTTTGCCCGGCCCATCCCACCGCACTTCCTGGATGGCGGTGATACCTGCTTTGTAGCAGTCTAGGGCCTCCGCTAGTTGTTCGGCTGCACGCGGTCTGTTCAGAGTTCGAACATTCCACGTGCAGATCCGAACGTCATTGTCCCTTTTTCGTTTTGCAGGGTCGTCAACAGTGAATCCGTCCTTATCCGAGGCTTTTGGTTGCTTCGCAACAATTCTTTTTTTTTTTCCGTGGTAGGGTCGTTAACCCCACGCACAGCCCCCAACCTGGAGGACCAGGCCCTTTCTGTAACCCCTAGGGCAAAAGGAGCCGGAATATTCCCGAGTCAGTAACCCGCTGCGGGGATGTGAGAGCTGCCGTTGACCCATTAAGGGCTCTTCCGCCACCATCTCTATTTCAACACCCTGACTAGTGCTGAAAAATCCTCAATGACCTCAGCTCCAAATACGTCAAAGTAGCTCATTGAGGTATCTGCCATGTTGACTGTTGACGCCACCGTTGATTCAACCATGTGAATTCATCCGCCGTACGTCCTCTTTCTGAGGGGCTCATGTAAGACCTCTGAGACTCGATCAGGCAGTCATTCCGACAGAGCATTATAGTGTTGCTATTTTCTTCGTGTTCAACACTCGCTTTAGTTTACAAATGCCATTTTATTAAATTGTATACCTAGCCATAGTTCAATGGAATTACCCATTTTAATGTAGCCATACTTATTGCGAATATATGCTACAATAGTCTGTTCAAAGTGAAAACATAAAATATGGCACATTTGTCTGATATATTTAAGTTAAACTAAACTTAGTTGCCTAATCCAATTGACTGTTTGATGATTCGGTAGTACTATTTTCTGGGATAATCTCATTGCAGTTTTTAAACTTTCGTTTCCTTTTTATTTTATTGATATGTAAACATTTATGCGCGCGAGTTATAGTAGAGATGACCGTGGGTTTGAATTTCTTCATAGGTTTTACACCTGTACTTTATTTATCAGACTGAACAACAGAGTTGGGTTTACATGCCTTTTTATTATATCTATTGTGCTGACAGTGCGACAACTGCAGCGTGGGACCGGATGGGTCTTGTATTTGATTACATAGCGAATAATTATTAAAGGAGTTTAATTACAAAGATAAAATATGTATTGTAAGCTTAAATGGCTACGCGTGTGTTGGGTTCGGCGACCGTAGGTTGGGAACCCGTAACTCCTCCCCTCTTGGATTGTGGTCTGGGCGTCGGGGTTGAAGTTCCTGGGCTTGTATTCCTGGACTGTTTTATTGACAGGTAATGTTGCTTCCAATAGATGAATATGATGATTATGATGATTACGGTGATTAATAGTATGGACAAGGAGAAGATGTTTTGTTGCTGTTTCGTCTGGAATTTTAGAATTTGTATGTTTTCCTTGTTTTCAAAATGGTAAGTTTCTAATTTTTGTAAATTGATTTCCTTGATGACCTTTGCTGCTTTGACCGGGATGAATGATGATGGGATGATTTGAATTTCGTCCCAGAAGATGTGGGATTTGCTGGTATATGTTACATTGTTGATGGACACTTCGCATTCTTCGTAGTGTATAAGTAATGTAAAGGGTGTTCGCGAAACAATTTTCGAATTTAAAATTAAATAATAAAAGATTCACAGGTTTTTATATAATCGTTTTTATTTTAAAATAAAACATACAAATGCGGATTTATGTTTTGAAAATAATTGAAGTTAAATGTTTACCACGGAGACGAAAACACTCATTTAAACGAAACACCATATTTTTTGTGAAAACTTTTTTGCAAGTTTCTTGCGAAATTCCTCTGATTTCGTTGCGAATATCTTTTCAGTTGCAATAAATTTCGCGGTTTGTTAACGTAGACTTTAGATTTAAGAAATCCCCATAAAAAAAAAGTCCGCAGGTGTTAAGTCTGGCGATCTGGGGGGCCATGGGATATCACCATAACGACTTATGACTTTTTCGGGGAAAATGCGCCTTACAATGTTCATTGATGCCTCCATCCTGTTGAAACCATGTCGATCCGTTTACCCATTCATTGTTCTCCAACTCAGGTTCCAAAAAGTTTTCCAACATAGACGAATAGGTTTGGGAATTTTTTTTCTTAGTGAAAGACGTGGATTTGCAATAACATCACGACGAACTGCTTCAATTGTTTCGTCAGTTCTCACAGTTCGCGATACACCTGGCCCGTGTCCCACTACAGGTCCTTGTTCACGAAAACTTCGCACCCACTTGCCAATAAGTTGCGTACTAGGACAATCCCGTATACACCGAATATTGAAATGTCTTGCGAATAGCCACGGGAGAATCGTTATTTTTAAAATATGCCTCTACAGCAAACGCACGATGCTCCGCCGACCAACGATCCATGGCTACTAAAATCCGCACGACGCGTAAGTGTAATGAATACGCCTCCCCCCTCCGCCGATACCCCGCTCGCCGTTTATTCAAATTCAAAGTCGAAAATTCTTTGGCGGACACCCTTTACCTGATGCGGGTTTTGTCTGAAGTCCACATGTCGTCTTTAGTTCGGTCGTAGGGATGTCTTTTAGTACTGTGGAGTGCTTACTTAATAATATTGCATCCAATGATAATTACCACTCTCTCTCTCTCTCTCATACTAGGCTGAATTTATGTACATAGACGTCAGTCAGTTAATAAATGAACTTCCTACAACTCGGTCGTGTTTTAATATTGTTACGGCTACGAACACTACATGGTGGCAGCGGTTCGGTTTCAAGTAGGAACCCGCGAAAAATTAAATGTTTAATTAATCGGTTTGAGAAGCATTAACACACGAAATGGCATTGGCAGGGTCGGATAATAATAATTTCACGGTCCAAGCTCCGGAACATTTTTCCTTTTGCCCGTCCGAATGGCCGAGATGGAAGCGTCGGTTTGAGAGATTCCGTATTGCGTCGGGGTTAAGTAGAAAGAGTGAAGAAGAACAAGTGAACACGGTTATTTATCTAATGGGAGATCAAGCAGATGACATATTCCTTTCGTTTCATTTGTCCGAAGGGGAAAAGAAGAAATATAACCCGGTGATTCAGGCATTCGAACAATTCTTTGTTATAAAACATAATGTTATATACGAGCGCGCAAAGTTTAATTCCCGTTCGCAATTGGAAGGGGAAAGTGTCGAAGATTTTATAACCGCGCTGTATATGCTGTCCGAAAATTGTACATACGCGACACTTCGCGAGGAAATGATACGGGATCGGTTGGTGGTAGGTGTGAGAGACAGACGGCTCTCTGAACGTTTGCAACTAGAATCCGAATTGACTCTGGAGAAAGCTATTCAAACGGTTCGTCAACATGATGCGGTCCGTCGCCAACAACATGAGTTGGCAACAACGAGTGTTGCGGTAAATAGAATAAAACTTCATAAACAATCGCCAATGTCAACAAACTCGTCCTCGTCGTCGTATTACGGTAACAAATCAGCCAACAATAGCAGAT
This sequence comes from Cheilosia urbana, assembly GCA_946477585.1. Taxonomy (NCBI): domain Eukaryota; kingdom Metazoa; phylum Arthropoda; class Insecta; order Diptera; family Syrphidae; genus Cheilosia; species Cheilosia urbana. The sequence goes on along the minus strand of OX297853.1, from coordinate 64,932,742 downwards.
TTCAACGAAATCAAAGTGTGAATAAGTGTCAAATGTGTGGGTCACCCACGAAGCATTCAAAAAGCGAGTGCCCAGCTAAGGGAAAACAGTGCAACAGGTGCAGAAGGTTTAACCACTTCAGTGTTGTGTGCAGAGCGGTTCTAAATAAAAACAACCACAAGGTCTACGGTGTAGAAGAAAATGAAGAAGAAGATGACGACGATGAAGAGGAGAATGATCATGAGGTTCAGTTTTTAGGCACGGTGACAGAAACGGGGGCAGAACGGTGGACAGCTTGTGTACGGGTAAATAATGCACTAGTAAACTTTATGTTAGATACAGGCGCACCAGTAAATGTGTTGCCAGTGTCAATTTTTAATTCGGTATTCTACAGGGAAAAGCTGACGAAAACAAAAAAAAAATTGACTGGTCCATCGGGAGAACAATTGAAAATTCTCGGTAAATTCCAGTGTACTCTGAAATACGGGAAGTGTAGGATACAATCGACTATCTTCGTTATAAATAAACTGAAATCCCCACTTCTAAGCTTACGGTCGTGTCAAGAATTAAATATTATTCAACGCGTTAACAACGTGGGCATCAAAACCAACGTAAGCGAAAGTAAAAATAATCGTGAATTAAACAATAAACGATCTTGTGTCAATATTGAGGAGGAGTTTCCAGAACTTTTTAATGAATTGGGTTGCCTTAAATGTGAATATGAGATAAAAATCGATTCGAACGCAAAACCGTTTTCAATCTATACCGCGCGTCGTATACCGATTCCGTTGATACCTAAACTAAAAGACAAGTTGGACGAGATGATTCGACTAAAAGTAATCAGACCTGTAGATGAACCAACGGAGTGGTGCTCTCCGATGGTAATCGTGGCGAAGGCGAGTGGTGATATCCGCCCATGTGTCGATTTGTCACGCCTCAATATGTCCATTTTACGTGAAATACACCCAATGCCAGTGGCTGATCATACGTTAGGCCAATTAGGCGGAGCAAAAATATTCTCGAAGCTGGATACTAAAAATGGATTTTGGCAGGTGAAATTGTCAACGCGTTCACAACTACTGACAACTTTTTAACTCCATTTGGTAGATTCTGTTTCCTTCGCCTACCATTTGGAATTTCATCCGCACCGGAATTTTTCCAAAAACAGATCCAAAGGATTTTGGAAGGCTCTACCGGTGTGGTTTGTCAAACGGATGACATATTAGTGTATGGCAAAGACAGGGAATCGCACGACATAAATCTACGAAAGGTGTTAAGTAAGCTGAAAAATGGAGGGGTCACTTTGAACCGAGAGAAGTGCAGCGTGGGAATGACTTCTGTTACCTTCCTGGGCCATCGCATCGACGAAGAGGGGATTCACCCATGTACTTCTAAGATTAAAGCGATTCAGGACTTCCCAGCGCCACAAAACGTGACCGAAGTCAAACAATTTCTCGGTATGGTGAATTATCTGGGTAAGTTCATTCCCCATTTATCTGATGAAAGTGAGCCTTTAAACGAACTCTTAAAAAATAAAACGACATTCATCTGGGACGTTGGTCAGAGGACATCCTTCAGAAGGTTAAAGCAGATGTTAACTTCAGCTCCAGTTCTAAAAATGTACAATCCCGTACACGAGACAATTGTCTCTTCAGATGCTTCGTCGTATGGACTGGGAGCAGTTCTTAGGCAAGTTGACACGGACGGATACCTCAAACCAGTGGCTTACGCTTCACGTACCTTATCTGAGAGTGAACAAAAATACGCGCAAATAGAGAAAGAGGCCCTGGGTATAAAGTGGGCCTGCTGCATTAAATTTAGGCACTTTCTCCAAGGAATTCCGTTTACTGTGGAAACAGACCATAAGCCGCTCATTCCTATCTTCACTACTAAGAATTTGGATGATCTGACGCCACGGATTCAACGTTTCCGCATGAATATGATGATATTCACATTTAAAATTAGATATACGCCTGGTAAGGATATTATAGCAGCAGATGCGTTATCACGGAGACCGTCAACTGAGGGAGAAGATCAGGATTTTGATGACGAGGACGAGATCCAGTCATTTGTCAATAGTATAATAGAAGTACTACCAGCAACAGCGACATGTTTGAGGGAGATTGAAAAGGCTCAAGTGGAGGATCGGGTTTTATCGGACATTAGAACCTACTGTCAATCAGGATGGCCTCAACAATCAAAAATCTCGTCAGAAGCAAGAAGTTATTATAACGATCGTCAGAACCTATCAATTAACAACAACCTTCTCTTGTACGGCATTCGTATTGTAATACCCTTCGCAATGCGGGAAAACATTATCAAGAAGATTCATGTTGGGCATCTCGGGCTAGTGAAGTGTAAGCTTCGTATGCGACAGTCAGTTTGGTGGCCCGGATGTTCCAGGGACTTAGAAGAATTTATTAGAAGGTGCAATACTTGTGTACAGTATGCAATCCCAAGGCATGAACCATTAATGAGTTCACCAATTCCGGACCGTCCCTGGCAAACAGTGGCGGTAGATCTGTTTTTCTGGGGAGGAAAGACGTATCTGTTAGTAGCCGACTATTATTCGCGGTACCCAGAAGTCGTTAAATTGGAGAATCAGACATCGTCGGGGGTTATAAAGAATCTAAAATCAATTTTCGCAAGATTTGGGATCCCGGAGACGGTTAGATCAGATAATGGGCCGCAATTCGCTCCGGTTAATACATCTGAGTTTCGCCAATTTTCAAAAGCTTGGGGGTTTCAACACGTAACATCGAGTCCTCGATATGCCCAAAGCAACGGGTTTATCGAAGCTATGGTCAAGACAATTAAAAGACTCATGAAGAAAAATAAGGAAGAACCGGAACTTGCGATTTTGGAGTATCGGGCAACACCGCTCGCCAATGGGTTAAGCCCAGCAGAAATGCTTATGGGTCGGCGCATACGATCCATACTACCGACGGTAATGGATCCGATGAAACCAAAACCGTTCAACAGGGAAAGGGAACAGCGAATGAAACAACAGCAAGCAAGAAATTACAACAGAAGACATGGGGTACACGACAGGACGTTTTCGGTTGGTGATGTGGTGTGGATCCGCGATATTCAGCAATGGGGACGAATCAAGAGTAAAGCGGATACGCCACGTTCATACATCATCGAAACAAACACAGGAGAATACCGACGTAATTCTTATCATCTCAACAACGCACATCAAACGCAACAAGTTCCTTATGTGCCAGGCGAAATACAAATTGAATGTAAGAAGTCGACGGTAGAGACGTTATGTCCTGATGGGGGAAGTGAAGGTATGCCGGGTCAGACAACAACATCCTCGTCACCTCCGATTGGCCCACAGGGACACACAGTAACGAGATCCGGCCGGGTGGTAAGGGCTCCTGCCAGATGGACTTATACAGAATAGTCTAGTTATTTTAAAACCAACTATAATATTTATCTTGAATTCCAATGAATAATTTATATAAATGAACTGAAGCCATTTGCATCAGAATTGAATTACCGTTTCAATATTTTAAATAGACTTACGTTATAGCATTGAACTAAATGAATCTAATGAAATAAAGTTCTTTGAATATGACAGGTATATTTAGCTTATAGGGGAGATGTGGAGTGCTTACTTAATAATATTGCATCCAATGATAATTACCACTCTCTCTCTCTCTCTCATACTAGGCTGAATTTATGTACATAGACGTCAGTCAGTTAATAAATGAACTTCCTACAACTCGGTCGTGTTTTAATATTGTTACGGCTACGAACACTACAAGTACGATAAAATGTTCTTCGGGTTGTAAAATGCGCTGTTGTTCTTGTTGTTCGATAATTTCACACGTTGCTTCTCTGTTCCGGATGAGATTGGGTATGCAGTTGTTTTCCGTAATGGTTTCCAGGTCCTTTTCCTTGCAGAAGTAGGTTCCTTCTAGTGAAATACATGTTTGTTCGAGAAATTTGATGTGTAGATCACCTAATAGTGCATAGGGTTTGGGGATTGGGATGGTGTGAGTTTTGTTTAGTGGAAAGGAAATTAGATGGTGGAGGTAAAATTTTTCTTGTGAAATTCTCGGCAATTTTATATTAAAAATTATCTTGGAGTGGTTATAGTAGGCTTGTAATTCCAGTATTTTGTATACTTCCTCATTTGAAGTAATTTCAATGTTTTGTTTTTCTAAATCTGTGTAAATGTAGTCTAATTCAAGAGGACTGAGTATGTGTTTTGAGATCATGTTTAATTTTGCCATGTTTATAGAGTCTGCTATATCTTCAAGGTGTGTTTTGAGAGTGTCTATATTGAAGTTTGTCTGATGTATATATTGTGTATATTGAAATATGTCTTGGTCTGAGCGGACCTTATTTGCGAATGCTAGTTGGTATTTATTCAAAAAGTTTTCTAATATGTCTTGTTGGTCATTAATATGTTTTGTAATATTTTCGAAACGCATTGACATTTCCTTGTTGATTGTAATTTGTTGTAGAATAGTTTCGTTAAGTTCTTTGTGGTCTGTCTGTAGTTCGTTTATTTTGTTGTTTATGTTTATTGCGTCGGTCTCGTCCATGTTTCCTGTTATCGTCTTTAACACTGTTCCGAGTCCGTTTATAAGTCCCCTTCTATTTCTTTTCCTGGGTGTTAGCATCTTAATTTGTCTTTCTAACTCTTTGAATTTAAAATTTGTGATTTGAGCCATTAGACTCATATTCCTATTGCGATTTATTATTTCTACTGATTTCCTTATTTTTTCGATGTTTTCGTTGTATTGTTCTAAATCGATTATGTGGACAAAATTTGTGTAACCATTAATGGTTTTTGCTTTCCCTAAATTAAGTGCTAGTAGGCCTTTACTATTGCTAAGGTCCTGGACTTCCAGTTTCTGCGATGTTGTTGTTGCAAACCTGAAATTTTCGTTTTCTTTTTATTTTGGATTTGTGTAATTTCTTTTCTTTATGTGTTATGAGTGTGACCCTGTTATTTTTCTTGACTCTATGTTTACTAAACCTGGGCGTAATTTTATTTCTTCTATTTTCTTTCCTGAAAACTATAGATCCTGTCCTAATGCTTTTTGGTTGTTCCCTATTTCTATTAAGTTTCTCGATATTTTGAGTAACTTGTTTTTCTGCTTGTTCTTTGACGGAGGTAAACAGGTGATTCTGGAATTCATTGAGTTTACTTAAATAATCGTGTACGTTGCTATAATTGAGATTTTTGAATTTGTAGGTTCGGCCATAGAATAGCTCGAATGGGGTGAGCTTTGTGCTGGAGTGAATTGCGTTATTGTAGGTGATCAGTGTTTCGTGTAAAATTTCCTCGTGACTTTTATTTTTGTTGTTGTTGTATACGAGTCGATAAATTTCTTTTATTGTAGAATGCATTCGTTCGACGGGTGCATTACTACTTGACTGTTGAAAGGAGGTGATATGGTGGTTGATGTTATATTGTTTGGAAAAGTCTTTGAATATGATAGAGCAAAATTCTGCGCCTTGGTCTGTAATAAGTATTTTTGGTATGCCGTGGAGGCTCATTTTAAAGAGGTAATGACTAATGCTGTTCCTATCAGTAAGTGTGTAGGCTGCGCCAAATTTGGAAAATTTGTCTATTATGGTTAAAACCTGTTTGTTGTGTGTACTGTAAATGTCGGCATGGACAATATCTAAAGGTAATTCTGGGTTTGGTGGGATTTGGTACTCTATTTTTTGAGGGTTTCTATCATATTTAGAAGTTTGGCATTCTTCACAATTATTGATGATTTTGGTAATTTTGTATTTCATCTGCGGGAAAAAATATTGTCGTTTGAGGTGATTGAGGGTTCATTTATACCTCTGTGATTTGTGTTTGTGTGGTATTCGGTAATGATTTGATCTTGGTTGTCGTCATTTATTATATCTTTAATGAATTCGGTACAACGGATTAGTTTAAAGATTTTTGACTGTGCGAAATATTTTGAGAATACTGTTTGAACGATGCGGAATATTTCGTCATGCATTGTATATATGGCTGTGAGTTTATTTGGGGGTAGGTATTGTTTGAAAATGGCTGTGATATTGTTTTCGTCGAAGGCAGGAAGTCTGATAACGCGTCTTTGTTTATTTCTGAATGGGCTAACAAGAGAGATAGGGGGTTTTCTATTTGATATCTCGAGAATTAGTTGAGAGTTGAATGAATTTAGTGGTTGTTCCGATATGGGTATACCGTCGTCTACATTTTCTTCAGCGGAATGTATCGTTGTTCCACTGGTACCTTGTACAGATTCATGTTCGTTTAGATTGAGTTCGACTCTGGGTGGATTTTCCTGCTTGATTCTACTCAGAGCATCGGCATTGGTATTATCTTTTCCTTTCTTGTATACGATTTCGTATTCGTATTCTTCCAACTTTAAACGCCATTTGATGAGTTTTGAATTTGTGTCTTTAAGAGAGAAGAGCCATGTAAGAGGCTTATGGTCGGTTATTATTTTGAATCTTCGACCAAACAGGTACGGGCGAAATTGTTTGACTGCCCAAACGATTGCAAGAAGTTCCTTCTCTGTTGTGCTATATCTTGTTTCGGTTTCGGATAGGGTTTTAGAGGCGTAACAGACCGGTTTGTCTGAGCCAATTGGTCCTTGACTTAGGACGGCTCCTACGGCGAAGTCACTTGCGTCTGTTGTTAGTGTGAAGGATTTGGAGAAATCCGGGTATTGGAGAAGTGGGTCGTTACTTAGGATATCTTTACAGTGTTCGAAACATCTTATGTACCTGTCGTCTAGTTTAATGTGCCGTCCTTTTTTCAGACATTCTGTTAACGGTTTTGTGATATGGGCGAAATCTTTAATAAACTTCCTGTAATAGCCTAGGAGTCCAAGAAATGCCTTAATTTGTCTTGGGGATTTCGGAATAGGGTAGTTTTTAATAACATGGATCTTATCAGGGTTAGGTTTGACGCCGTTTTCTGTTACTATGTGTCCGAGTCAGGCTACCTCTTTCTTCAGGAACTCTGATTTATCAAGTTGGATTTTTAGGTTGGCTTCGCGTAGCTTCTTAAAGACTCTGCGCAAACTTTCTATGTGCTCTTGGAGGGAACTGGAGAATATTATTATATCATCCATATATACTAAACAGAACTTTCCTTGAAATTCTTGTAGGACATTGTCCATGACTCGCTGGAATGTCGCTGGGGCGTTTTTTAACCCAAACGGCATTCGGATAAATTCGTAATGTCCGTTGTTGACCGTAAAGGCCGTTTTGTTTACATCCCTAGGATCTATCTCTATCTGGTGGAAGCCAGATGCTAGGTCTAGGGTCGTGAAGTAGTTGCAACGTCCTAATTTGTCTAAAATATCAGAAATATTTGGAAGGGGGTAGCGGTCCCCAATAGTTTTTTCATTTAGATTTCGGTAGTCTACTACCAGTCGCCATTTGCGTTTCCCGGAGGCGTCGATCTTTTTCGGAACGATCCAAATCGGGCTGCTCCATGGAGAGTAGCTTGGTCTTATTATCCCTTGTTTCAATAGATTTTGGATTTGGGATCGAATCTCTGTTTTATGTACCTCTGGGTACATATAGGATTTTGTAAAAACAGGGATATCATCGGTAGTTCTGATACGGTGTTTAATTTCGTTCGTAAATGTCAATTCTTCTCTGAATAATATATCATCGAAATCTTTACAGAGTTTAACAAGTTGCTTTGTTTCCTCGCTGTTTAAATGGTCAAGTCTAAGGAGTTGATCTATTTTTTGGCGATTTATAGTGTCGTATTGTTCTGGTATATACTGAACATCTGCGTTGTTTATTTCTTGGAATGTTGTAGCTTTTTCGGTTTTCAATGGTTGTTCCAGAAAAAATGTTTGTTCCTCGTTTGTGGTGTTGATTACTTCTGCTTGGCAGTACCATTCAACTGATTAAGAAAGTCCTGCCGGGATAACGAACATTTTTCCTATCTTGGTATTTGGTATGTAGATATCACCATTTCGTATATCGACTGGTATTCGTGCAACAATTTTAGAATTTTGTGGTATTTGATATATTTGGGAAGCAAAGTTTGGTTTAAAACATAAGAGAATGGTGGAATGTTTAGTCTCCAGTAACTTTTCTTTAAAGTTTACCCTGGCTTCTAGTGAATTTAGTGCTTGTAGGCCGATGAGGCCGTCGAAATAATTATGGAATTTGAAGACAAGAAAATCCAATTGTTGAGTTGTTTTGAATTCTGGGAATGCTTGAAGTGTTATTTGTTTATTTAGGGTGTGTCTATTGAAGATTGTGGATATTGTGATTGGTTCTATAGTTTGGTAAGAATTGGGATTTGTATGTTCGGGAGGCGCCTGTGTCGATTAAAAGTTTAAGTATTTTTCCGGATGGTGTGTTTATTTATTTCTAGATATCCTATTGGTTTTCCGAGGCAGTTTCCTGAAAATATTCGTCATCTACTTCATATGTCGCGTTTATTAGTTGTTCTAGCTCTAAATTTTCCTGTGGCAAAAATTGATCTAGTTCGCGAAAATCAGTGTTCTCTGAGTCAGGCTGGTAAATGGGCATTGGGTTAACATTGTGGACCTCCCTAATGCTGTAATGTGGGTACTGATTTGGTTGATTGTTTGTAGGTTGATTAAAGTTTGGATTGATTAGTGTTGGGTTTTGTTGGGAAAGATGAGATTGTGGTGGATTTTGGTTAATAGCTTGTCTGAAGTTATTGTTTGGAGGGTTTTGGTAAAAATGTTGTTTATAATAATTTGTAGGGTTTTGAGTTTGGGTTTGAAAATGTTTGTTTATTGCCGGGATCGCTTGATACATATTGTTATATGCTGGTCTAGGAGAGAGATTTGGTAATATGTTTGGTTGGTTTGTGAATTGAAATTGTTTGGTAGTGTGTTTCATGTAAAATGAATTTTGTTCTTTTATACAATAGCTGAATGCTTCGGGGATGTTAGAGGGTTTCATAGCTCTGATGGTGGAGCCTAGAGGTTCCCGTATTCCTGTTAAGAATGTGTTTAGGCACATTTCGGAAAATAGATTTGTTTTTGCTTCTATCACTTTCGGATCGTTTTCATGGATGTGGATATGATTTGTAAGAGTTGAAAGTATTTCAATTACTTTTGAGTAATAACTTTCTATGCTCTCATTAGCTTGCTTCAGAGCATGCAGATCTCTGATAAGCGAGGTTTCGTTCCGCTTATCGGAGTAGTGCAGGATTAGGTTCTTTTTTATTTGGTTCCAGTCAAGAGGAGTACCAAACATATTTAGTACTTCGTTAGCTTCTCCTGTAACTTTATTTCTTATTGCTCTAAGGATAATTTTGGCATAAGGGGTTTCGTTTATTGACCCCATTAATTCTAGAATTTCCTCGATATTATTGATAAACTCAAACAAAAGCCTAGGATTCCCATCGTATTGGGGTAGGTCTTTTATTGCGTCTGGGATTTTCAACATATTGAGGACATTATTTATGTTACTTAAATTATTTGATACTATTCCTGAACTATTCCCTACAGGGGCTCCGTTTACTGCGGCGCTGCCACTGGGTATATTTTCGTTAGGCGAAAATGTATTCATTTTCTCAATACTAATACTCAATTCCTCTTCACTATCACTAAAATCTTCACTAATTGTATTAAAATATTTACTGTTTCTTGGAATTACAGATCTACAATTGTCTCTCCAAGTTTTACAGTTTCTTATCATAAGGTATTTGTGGTAAGGACGTGCAGGGTATATAGTTTAATAATATACTAGGTGATCAAAACCAATTAATCGACTCACATGCAAATTCCCAAGAGGACGATGATCTGCAATTTCCTGCGTATATGCACCATTGGTTTGTCCTTGGTTCGTCTTTAAAGATGTTTCTTGTGGTTGTACAGATATGGGAGATGTGTTCGGCGATGATACAAGTTGAAACTTTACGGAGTTGCTTCTTGTGAGTTGTTATTTGTCCACTACTATCGTGCGATACGATATCGAGTTATTATTATTATTCGTGGTTTAATTTGTTCACTATTATCGTGCGATACGATATCGAGTTATTATTGTTACTCGTGGTTTAATTTTATCCACTATTATATGATACGATACTATGTTAATATTATTACTCGCGGCACAAAATTTTACAACACAGATTTGATTTATTCACTTTTCGTTCGATTTGCAAGCAACTTGTTCACCGCTCCGTGAGACTGCGCCAGTTATAGTAGAGATGACCGTGGGTTTGAAAAAAAAAACAATTTATCAGAATTTCTTCATAGGTTTTACACCTGTACTTTATTTATCAGACTGAACAACAGAGTTGGGTTTACATGCCTTTTTATTATATCTATTGTGCTGACAGTGCGACAACTGCAGCGTGGGACCGGATGGGTCTTGTATTTGATTATTAAAGGAGTTTAATTACAAAGATAAAATATGTATTGTAAGCTTAAATGGCTACGCGTGTGTTGGGTTCGGTGACCGTAGGTTGGGAACCCGTAACTCGCGTTATTGGAATCTGGTATAGTAATTCCACACATTGTGCAACGGAAATGCTTAAGGAAACGGAAATATGTACTTAAGGCAACGAAAAATGCGACATTTTTTTGATGTGTATTTTCTTCTAATGGACTTGGAGTTGGAGTTGGAGTTGCAGTTGGAATTTGAGTTGGTGTTGGAGTTGGAGTTGGAGTTATCAAGCCACACACATATCGCACACATGGTGTTTACACATATTTCGGGACTGTTGTTTACAGTCAGTCGGGCCTTTTTTTTATGTGACTTTCTATTTTTTTTTGTTATAACAACTACTTTTTCGTTTGATTGTTACGCTTTTCCGCGAGTTAAGAAATAAAGGGCGAAGGATTCTAATTTTGCGTATACAAGAAAACCGAGAAAAATTGAAGCCGCCGCTGCGCCGATGGATTATAAGTCGATGAATGCGTATGGGCGGAAACGTCAGACGTTGGTTCGCCGGTACGAGGGGCGAAAAGTGTAACTGGTAGCCGGTAGGATGCTACCACCTCGGCCGCTCAGCTGGGGTGGGTTCAGCGATGATGATCAACCGAATTATGACACGGCTAGTGTATATAAAAATAATTACTTATCCTTTTCGTTTTTCCGCTGAAATTAATTACCTGTGGAGTTAACAGGAGTGGGCGCCACACAATCTTACTGGGATTGTGAAACCAGTGGAAATGCTTCCCAAGAGTCCAAGCCGAAAACCAAGAGCGAATAATTGTAAGAAAATAAACAGTTTCTGTTACGTTATAAGCTCCGTAAGGAGAACGGCATTTTATTAAACGGAATGAACTGGTTATTGGTCACAGATAGCGGATGACGCCGATGAAATGGTCCACTATTGCTTTCTCCCGAGTTTTAGAATTACAGGTCGCGTGTCCCGCTTTTCCTGGGACTTAGTTGACGGAACGAAAGCCTACTCGGTTAATCTGTCAACGCACCTATAACCCGAAAATTTCACTTCACAGATTTAAAACACTATACTAAGCTTCCTTTGTCCTCACAGCCTGTCCTGGTAGGTACCTGCCTGCCCTGCCGCTATGTCCTTGCTTGTCCTCGCCTGCTCTTCTCCCTTTCTTTATCTTCTTTTCACCACTTTACAATATTTTTCTGACTTTAAAAAAAAAGCTTTAACTTTACTTCCAACAATTTTTACTGTCACCTGACTTTTTTTATTTTTCTAACTTCCCCACTGAATTCTTTCGAGCTTTATTTTGTTTGTCTCTACAGTCTCGCAATCAATCAAGAAGTGATTTTTTTCTTCTTGCCTCATGCTTTCTTCTCTCATACTTGCTTTCATACACACATACATTACTTGTATTCCGCAAGTACGGGATCTTATTGTCCCCCACTGAAACACTCCTTATTTGGTGAGGTTTCGTGCAGACTCCCGTTCCTGCTCTCACTCATACTGTTTGCGTCAATTAGTGAACTCGCCCGAGTATCAGGGAGATTTCCCGAACTCAAACTCTTCACGGAACGCACTCATACATAATTCGTACCGGTTGCATTCAGTCATTCATTCCTTTCGTTCTATTTTTTTTTCTTGTTTTCTCACGGTTACTCATTCGAACAACCTTTCAACATTTACCTCATTCTTCCACTAGGTAAAGCTCGAAAAACTCCCGTGGCAAAGTTTTTTTTCTATTATTTTCGCGACAATGTTCCCCCTATCGGTTCTACAATATTTTCCCTTCTACCAACGAACGAGAAATAGTGAAAAGCAGGCAGTTTATTGCAATCGGCATTACTTGGGGGCAGTGGGACTTGTTCCCTAGTCTCGGAAAGCAGAGCTGTGAGCACAGAGGTTGCTGGTTAATTCCTATTACGATTTTTCCTGTTTTTAAATTGCTACACTAATCGGGTTGGCTTTCGCGTAGATTTGGTGTTTGAGGGATGCGCAGATAGGGTGCCATTTCTTACAACTCGTTGTATAATTGTAGGATGGGGCCTTTAGCCCTTGGTAACTGCTGTGGCTAACGTCGGGGTTGACTTTCTCTTTCTTATATCTATTGGCTCGCTATTGGTGAGGTCTCGAGCAGAAGGAATCGAGGGCAAAAATTCGGGAATATGTAGGAAGGTGGAAAGGTGGGAGACAAACATTTTCTTTTCTTTTTGTGCGTTACCTGAACGCAACAAACTCCTTCCGTACCTCTCGAAGAGGCAAGACTGGTATTTCGTTAAGAAAGACCGGAGTTAAGTCCACAATCACATAACATCGACTTATCGATCGCCCTTGCCGAGAGGTAAGGTACATCACAGAGTAGGTTACTCTCAGTACCCCTTTGCGTAATCTTTCAGATGCGCGACTAATTCTGTCCCCGTCCAGGGTCATCGCAGTAAGGCTTAAGGTCGTTGACGTTCCATGTACCTTTCTCGTTCCCGTAGCTATCTTCCAGTGTATACGTCCAAGGTGAGACTCTCTTTTTAATTTGAAAAGTACCAACGTATTTTGGGGCCAACTTTTCGGTGTATTAATTTGCGGCGTCCGAGAGGACATAACTCTTTCTCCAAACTAGTTCATTCGGAAGGTATTGCACGTCCCTTCTCCGAAGATTATATGCCTGCGCTGACTTCTTAGATGCCGCTTTTAATCGTTTGCCTATCTCTAACCTTGTAACGAAATAAGAAGAAGTTGAAATCCATCACCCAAATGCCTTAATGGGTGAGGTGATTTTTGATTTTTCATGCTGTCGGAAGCACTGGACGGCTCGTTACGCATTTACATGCCAAAAAAAATATAAATGTCTCACAAAAAAAAAAAAAAAAAAAATGAGGCCTGCAATGTCCCGTTAGGCCAACAGGATTCCTATCAGTGGGGAGAGCGACAGATGGTAGTGCTCTCTGAGGGTTTCCCACCCCTCGTATCACACCAATACCCAAATCGGATCTGTTGTGGTACACCATGGCTACCAAGTCCTCTAATATTTATGGTAGCCTCTAATACAATTGACTTACATACCTCAACTCTAACTCAAATTAAGTATCTACATCATCAATCTTCAAAGCTTCATCGAAAGCAAACTAAATCTCTACACAGTACTGTGTCGTCATCATCGCCCTCACGGTCTTCCTGTATGTGGTCACATCCTCCTAAAACGAGACCTAGCACTTCATGTCAGCGTGTTCTGAAATAACAAACGAACTTGAACTTCCCATAAAACAAGCGAAAGCGAGGGTCATGGTATCAAAACCACAACAAAAAGAAAATAACTCGTTGATTTTATAAAAATATATCCACACTCCACCGCTTTTATTTACTATCAATCTTATTTTAAAACGAAGCAATTTAATCTTTCCATATGCAATGACGATATATGGTAGAAAAAAAAATATAATAAGATAAAAATCCAAGTATATTAACAAAAGCAAGTTGTCTACAAGAAAAATAATTAAATTATCCAGAGATAAAAAAAGAGAGAAACCATAAGATAAAAAAAAAATTTCAAGTATATTAACAAAAGCAAATTGTCTACCGGAAAAATATTTAAATTATCCGGAGGTCCAGATGGGACTGCAAAACAAACTACCTATAAGCTAATCCTTTAATCGTCCAAGATTCAAATTATAAATACCGATTCCTGGCGATTCTTTCTTTTCATTTTTATTTAGCATGGTTCACTGGTGAGGGGCGTGTTATGGGTAAGCGTTTGGGGGACTAACTGTTTTAACGCATTTTCGGTAAGATATAGGTTCCTGCCCAATGTGTTTATGTATGCTGGTTGGGTATTTTGAGATGATTATTAGCACGATTTTTCTTTTTTTTTTTCTTTTTTAATTTTAGTAGTCGCAGTAGCTTAGTGGTTAGTGTGTTGGACTGCTATGCGGGAGTCCCAGGTTCGAATCCCGCAAAAACCCAATTCCGACTTAGGGTTTTTTTTCGCTGCGCTAACTCTCGCGAACGTCTGACAAACATCCGAGAGTATAAATGTCGGCATAAAACTGTAGATCCCTTCCATTCGTTCCAAAAATGAAAAACTCACACAAAACGAATGGTTGTGAGAAGCTAGGCCAAGGGTCTCTCCAGACCTGTTTCGCCAACTATTTATTTTTAATTTTATACTTTTCACTAAGTACTTCTTTTTCATCATTACACTGATGGATAGCGTGCTTTATCGGCTTTTGTACATGTTGGGGTGGTCTTAAGTCGTTTTACGTTAACCGACACTTACATCAAGGACTTGGACGAGTTTTCGGAGATAAAAACAAAATAAAATTGCTGTTCGACAATTTAATTCACCACATTTGTACGTGTTAATACCGCACCTTCGTCTCACGAGCAAAAAGGGAACAATCTAAGCCGACAGGCCACCAAAAAAAGTCAAAACCACGACCGATCAAACAAACAAGAGAGCGAGAGTCAGCTCGACACGGCCTTTTATAGACCTGAATAAGGGACGTTACATACTAACACACTCGCACATTCAGCGCATGATGGTTGTGTAAGCACTTCCGCGTCATGCTGTAAAATCTGTATTTTACCATAGAAAATGTTGTTTTAGAGCTTAAAATTCAAGTTCGAATTTTTCGAGAATATATGTGACAACATCGCAATTTTGTGAATTAAATCTTATTAGATTTACAATACCGGGAATCGTCCATACTGGATAGCTGGAAATTTTCTCTATGTATGCGGAACATCGCGTCCTAACGTTTGTTTACCTATTTCTTTTCCATCATCTGCAGATGTATTGTCGTTTAGATCTAGTTTCACTCAGACCATAACCTACCACTAATGCAATTGGCTCCGAGGTTAAGAACCTTGATCAACCATATTTCCGCATACACTGCATGGCCGGGTTCAAACCTGGCTCGTACTATCCTTCTTTTGTTTTTTCTTTTTTTTTATTGTTTGTCTTTTAGGAGATCATTTTCACCACACCAATTAAATTCCTCGCCGTACTGTCCTTTTCTTGTATTAGCTTACAGAACTCTGGTCACTGTATCAGCTAATCCAAGACACAACCCATTCACGATCGGAGCTTTCAATATCACCCACAATTCATCTGGTAATCGGTTCATCATCCGCATTTTGCCGTTCCCCATAGACACGAACCCTATATAATAAAAGCTATTCTTTACCATAGCCTCTTAAGCCCAAGAATAAATGTAGTTCGAAAGAAGGCGTTCCCCACAAATCTTTTTCATTTTGTACGACCTTTCGGATTAAATGAAAATGGAAAGGAACGTTGCGTGTCGCCTTTAATCCTCGACCCACGCCTGAGAAAAAGGTTCTCATGCACAGACTGCATAGCCGGGCTGATTATAAATTGACCTACTTTTTGATGTCCTTCGAATGAAATACTCCTATTCTACGTCATTTGTCATCTTCTAATTCATACAAATGATTGCCTATTATTCGTCGAACTGTCGCTTTTGTGAATTTTGACACAATTTTGAGTTAACATGCTTTGATGCGTCGTTAAGGACGAAATTTCTTTTATAAACTTGATCACCTACCTTGTACCCTAAATTCCTGCTTCGAGTATTATACCTGTGTTCGTACTCTAAATGAGCTTTATCGAGAGAGTTTTTCAGACAGGTATGTGAAATATTCATTTTAGATGCTTTAGGTATAATATTCAGCTCAGCGTTGTTGACGCAGTCTAAGTTCCTTAAAAGCTTAAAATCTGAACCATGTTCGACCATTCATTGACCAAATAATGCCTCATACGGTGACATGCCAATGGTGGAATGAACAGATGTTCGCAGGGCACAACCAATAGCGGAAATATTGAGATGCCACACATTGCTCACGCATTGCTCGACCTCAAATAAAAATATTAGAGGCTCACAATATAAATGACACAATTAAATAATAACCACTTACTTGGAAATCTTCGTTGTTTTCCGACAACACAAAAAAGGGAAAGAAAATGAAAAGAAGTATCTGGTTTGCCCAAGTGACTATAGGGGTCGAATTCTGTCAACCCTTAATCAAAGTACGATGTGAGATCATCTAATCGAAAAATTGAAGATAGAAGCATAAAAATCGCAATATAATTATTAAAAAATAGGAAAATATAAAAATAAACTTACCTGACGAAGTGAAGATGTCATCCAAACCACGCTGAAACACAAAAATAATAGAACACACAGAGAATGAGAGAATGAAAGATAAGTGGTGCACTTATTAGTTGTTGCACCCTTCGTTTCACTGGTTTGCCTGTTCGCACGCCTCGAATAAAATAGAGTGAATAAAGTGCTACCAAGTTGAAAAGCTTATGTACGGGGAAGTTGCAATTATAGCAACTAGGTGATATTTAGGTAGTTATCTTTGAATAAGTATGGGAACTGTGATAAGATCTTAGATCAGAATCAAGTCGGGATAGTGCAATTTAAAAATTAGATTAGTATGATATACGTGGATTAGTATGATAAGCAGATTTAATGTTTAGGTGTCTATAGGGAGAAGTGGTCAACATGTTGCAGGAGATAGAGTAGCACGAACTGAAAACAGAAGTCTACAACAATACCGAGGAGAGACAAAGTGATGTTGCCATACAGCTCACACTTAAGGGACGTATATTTGAATTTTATAGCTGACAAAAAAAAAAAAAAAAAACCGTTGAAACTTGACGGTCATAGCTAGGTCATTAGGGAGAAGTCTTGTTCAAAAATAGCAAGTGTGAGGAAATACCAAACGGTTCCAGAAGTTTCACTGAATTTCAAAGTGAAAAATACAATTCCGTCGAGAGTAACCTTTGCGAATAAACAGCAAAAAGAATCCGAAAGGGGTAAGTCTAGGCGAAGACTATAATAGGAAATTTGCTAAATTCCATCTTAAATAGGTACCTTAAGGGTTAGAGACTGAGCTGACACAAAGAAAGTGCAAAGTATTTAAGCCAAACTAGGAGAAAAGATAGCAGAGGTAAGTGGAAAAGTTGAAACCACAGTACTGGGACGTGTGTTTAAAGGTAGTTGTTCCCTCCAGGTATTGGGTTGGGGCAAATTGTCCAAAAATCCACCCTCACCTCTGCAGGGGTTTTTTTTTTACCGGGTGACTAAAGGGACGAGACCATCGTACACCGATCCGTTGGCGCTGTAGTTTATCAAGAAGTTTACGAAATCACCCACAAGGGTAAACAGAAACACAGGCAACGGGTACACAGGTCCACTATTACGTCGTCCATACTGGAAAGTTACCTCCACCTCCAGGGTCAAAAGGGACACCTCGTCTGGTCCAAAGTCCAAGCCGTCAAAAGGGACTCAATTACACATAGTGGCAATATACCGGCCTGAGCGACCCCTCCTGACCGCTGTTAACCTCAGATCATCGCTGT
Organism: Cheilosia urbana; assembly: GCA_946477585.1. Lineage (NCBI taxonomy): Eukaryota > Metazoa > Arthropoda > Insecta > Diptera > Syrphidae > Cheilosia > Cheilosia urbana. The sequence continues at coordinate 64,915,028 of OX297853.1, read as the reverse complement.
CAATACCGAGCTCGCAGAATTCCCCATCGAGATATAATGAAAAATATATATAAAAAAAATAAAGTGGATATTAGTTTAGTTTAGTGAATTTTTTTTTTTTTTTTTTGAATTTTGATTGCCTAGAGTCTGGAGTAAGGATTGAAATATGTTAGATCTAGTTTTCTGGCAGAGTGATTACGCGAAAAAAAAAGTGTCAGAAACCAAGATTTGAACCAAATAACTTGTTACAGGAAACATCGCTCAGAGTGCTGCCGGCAGGACAACGAGGGACGTCACCAAGGCCGTATCTAGGGGGGGGATCACAGGGGTTTGAACCCCCCCCCCCCCCCCGAAATTCTTAACAAGTGCACATTTTTAAAACGAGAACAGAGCAAATCCAAACAAAAATTATCCAATTCGGCCACTTACCTAAATGCAAAAAGGTTCAAATCAAATCAAGCATAGCATTGACTTTTTTCAATTATATTTTTATAATTTTTTATAATTTGTTATGTTGAATATAGCTATTTTTTTAAACTGTTACTATATAAAAATGGATCTTGGTTTGTTCGGATGCTTAAAACTCGAAAACGACTGGACCAAATTGGATACTTCCTTCTGCGGATTTGTTCGTAATTGCTCCGCGAAGGTTTAGGAAAAAAGAAAAATTGAAAAAATTAAGAAAATTGCGCGGAAAATTAGAAAATTAAAGTTTGTATGGGGAAATACACTTTGAAAAAAAAATTAACTGGATAGAAATCAAGAAGTGACACTTCAAATAAAAAAAAAAATATTTTGAATTTTAAAAGCAATTGTTATTTTGTCAATTATTTTAATTATTTTCCAGGCAAATTGTTGTTGTCAACAATTGAAGTTTTTTCTTCTTTTTTCTTAAATATAGGTACCTAATGAAGTAGATAGGTACTTTGATTATACAAAGATGATATTATGGCCGACGATATTTTGCATCGAATTCGCACTGTGACATCGGATAATGAACTGGAGATGTCAGATAAAATGCGCAACAAAGCTTTGATTTGACGCATTTGATCGAGAACTTGAGCGAGAAATGGACTTCGAACGAATCGCATTGAGTCAAGCTGTTCGAACAAATGTGCCAATGTTGAATCCATATATATAAAAATGAATCCCTATTTCCCTTGGTCGCGGCATGACGCGTGAACGGCTGGACCGATTTCGCTAATTTTTTTTGTTGTGTTTGTTATTGTCAGGAGAAAAATCTTATGAAAGAAAAAATTAAGAAAATTGCGCGGAAAATTAGAAAATTTAAGAATACTTAACCACCATATTAAATTATATCTAATGTAACCATAGCGCTTTTACAATTCAAACTTTTTTGATGTAACATTATGGCGTTGGCATAACATTGACAGAATGCGTGCTGCAAATATCGTCAACGAGGATGTAAACAAAATAAATATCGTTTAAAACAGATGCTTCGATCGGAATTATTATATTGATAAAATACATATAAAATATTTAATTTATTATTTTTAACAAAAACTGAATTTCTTAGTGCACATGGTCGGAAAATCCTCAACATGTGGCGTTGTAGGCGTATGTCGTTATTCAGGTCAATTAAATTTTCTTTAATAATAATCTTCTTAATTCATACCTTTAATTCTTTCGGGGTGAAACTCGATGATGATGGTATAACTCGATAACCACTGGGTAAATTTTTATGATTCTTCTTTTGTTTTGTTCGTATTGTTGTATTTCAGGTTAAGGCAAACTTAAAAGATAGGATTTTTGACCTGCTATATGGCGTTGTAATCGATCTCCGAAACCACTCACCCGATTTCAATGAAATTTTATAGATTTATATTCTTCGTTCCCGCTTGAAGGATAGTATACTTTTGGACCTGATAGGTGGCGCTGTTGCCGATCGCCGAAACAGCGCTACCAAGTTGATTGAAATTTTGTAGATGGATATGGTTGCTTCCAGTTTTAAATTTTGGATAGTTTTTGACCTATAGGTGGTACTTTGAAAAACACAAGCGGGATAAGAAAACGGATTGTGGCACGTCCCATTCAAAAATAAAATCAAACGCTATTTCTAAAGTTGTATAATGAAAATTATTAATGGACGCTGTCCAAATAAAGCAATTTGCGAAATGTGAGCAAGATTTAATACGAAAGGTTCGGGCAAAGCCATACAAGTGATGATTTTAAGGGGAAAATTCAAAGGCAAACATTCTTATTCCGCAGATTTCGCTTATTAAGAACGATTTTCCATTCGTGCGACTTCAATTTCCCGTGCGTCTCGCTTTCGCTATGACAAATAATTTATTGCAAGGATAATCGATGGATGTTTGTCAATTTAGTGAAAAAAGTGGAAGGTTGGACGACACGTCAAAATCATTGCGGTTTGATTGAAAAAAATCAACCTTGCTATTCATCATTTATTTCTATTGCATTTAATATAACTTTTGAATAAAGAATTTTAATTGGTCGAATTTATTAACAAATTAACAAATTTGGGCGAAACGAAGTTTGCCGGGTCAGCTAGTTGTTATAATAAATTTGAAATTTAGGATTATTTTATTTTCCTCAATTGCTTCCAACCTATAAAATAAAAAGCTATTTTTTGAAGATCATATCCCCCCCCGAAATATTTTTCTAGATACGGCCTTGGACGTCACTACAATTTACCGCAGTAAGTTCCCTATTTTTATCCTTTTTTGGTTACGGGAAGGAATTTTCGCCCACAATTAAATGTCGATGACGATGCAATTGAAATCACGAGTCAGCAAGAACGCCGATATAATTTTTTTGTAGAGTAATTTTTAGATTTTAAGTTTTTTTTTTATATGAATTATATAACTTTGAAGTCAATAGAAATGTGTGGTAAAATGGGGCAGCCGTCTCCCCTCTAGTGCCAGGACAAGGACACCATGTGGACTACCTAGGAAAGTGTTACAGTGACACGACGATGTACGAACGTACATAAGTGGCTGGATCGACGCGTAAAGGGGCTATCTCTCGAATCTCTTCGGCCAGAGAGATAGCCATGAATGTGTATATAAAGAGATAGGGTGGGTAGGCCACGCTAGTGCCAATGTCATCTGGCACGTCGCTGGGACTGGACGAACCTCACTTGGGAGCGACATCGGAAAGCAGTAGATGCAAAGGGCTAGAGTAGTTAGATATAAGTTAGAATAGCTGATAGGGTTTAGCTTACCTACTTTTAGTTTAGCATTTTTTTTTTTTTTTTTTTTATATACTTCTCCCGGGAAAGGCGAACCTATAACGCTTCAACAGCGCCCCGAGATGCCTGCAGATGTATGTTTGTTCTGCACTTAAATTGCTGCAAATTGTAGTCTTCTGGAAATATATCCCCAGGAAGCGAGTTACAAAGTTTGCTTGTCCTGTAACAGAAGGAGTTTTTGAAAGTTGATGTCCTCGCGGTTGTCAAGTGTACTGTATGGTCATGAGCATTAGCAGCCTGTCTTGTTGGGCGCCCAAAAGTTGCATTTCGAGGGATAATGTCTTTGAGTTCCTCAGAACATCTACCATGGAAGTACCTATAGAACGGTTGTAGATTAGATGTGAGTGTAGGGTCTCCAATGAGTCGAACTGCTCGTCTCTGTATGCTATCAAGCAGGTTGAGTGAATGTTTTGGGGCCGAGATCCATATATGGGAACAATATTCCAAGCCTGGTCTAACCTGTGCTTTGTAGAGAAGGAGAAGTTGCTTGGGGCTAAAGTACCTCTTTGCCCTAAATAGGTAGCTCAACTTTGCGGACGCCGATCTTGCGATATAGGATATGTGGTTCTGCCATGTGATTCCTGAGTTGACTGTGACTCCTAGAAGGTGCATTGAGTCCTTGTGATGGATTGGATGGTCATCCGTTTGGATCTAAGGAACTGTTGATGCATTTTTTTCTGGAAAATGTTGTGAGCTGTGTCTTGTTTGCATTAAATACAACCAAGTTGTCCTTTTCCCACTTCAAGATTTTGTCCAGATCATCATTTAGAGAATTAATTTGTTCACATCTCTGATTGTGTGATGTAGCCGTATTCACAGGCCCACTGTTCGTGATGGAGGATATAAGAGTGCTGTCATCTGCAAAGCTGTAGATTTTATTATTTGTCGATCCAAGCAAATCGTTGATGTGGAGAAGAAATAGAGTTGGAGAAAGAACAGATCCTTGGGGCACTCCTGCATTTATAGCAAACGAATTGGATGATACACCATCTACAACAACTTGGATCGATATTCCCAGAAGAAAATTTTGCAGCCATCCGCAGAGTTGTTGTGGTAATCCGTAAGACGCTAACTTGCCTAATAGGGCTCTATGCCAGACTCGGTCAAATGCCTTTGATATGTCCAAGGCTACGGCTCTGGATTCGCCGTGTTGTTCAACTGATTGTGTCCATAAGTGCGTTACGTAGCTTAGCAGGTCACCAGTGGAACGACGGCTCCGAAATCCGTATTGCCTGTCGCTTATTAATCGATGGCCTTCTAGATATTTGATTATTTCGACATTTATTGCCTTTTATATTACTTTAGAGAGCATTGAAAGTAACGCTATTGGACGGTAGTTTTGTGGTAGACATTTCTTCCCTTTCTATGGAATAGGTTGAATGCGAGCGGTCTTCCAGCAAGAAGTAAACGACTTCTGGGAGTACGACATGCTAAACAGCTTACAGAGTACAGGTGCAAGTTCTGGTGCACAGTTCTTGAGTACTATAGCCGGGATTCCATCGGGTCCCGTTGCCTTATTGCAATCTAGTTCTTTAAGGATGCGTTGAATTATTCGAGGCCGAAATTTCACTTCTGCCATCGATGATTGGATCCTCGAGATATTTGGTGGCTCTAGCATAGTATTAGTGTAGGCTGATTAGGTTAAGTGAAGATAGTTGCATCTGACTTCCCGGCCTCTCTCCCTGGTGAGGCAAAGGCTATTGAGTTCTTCACTTTCCTCTTTCCTTTCAGCCTCTTCTCTTCTCTTCTCTATCCTATCATTTATTGGTCCGTCCGAAGTCTGGTAGTTTTAGTTCTCCTCCTATCTTCTTTTAGTTCCTTTTTGACACGAATTTTTTTTGTTTTGAGCAGGTGGTTTAGTGTGAGGGGTGACAAGAACTACCCCGTCCGACGAGCGATAGCCGTGCAACCACGAGCGTGCCACCGTCCTCCTCCACTTCTCCGAAGATGCCCCTCTGGCCAACCTTGACTCGTAACAATGGCGCCCAGCGATGTTTATCGATCAAAGTCAAGTTGCGTTTCCAAGGGGAGGATTTCTACCTATAGAGATCGTCGCCTTGGACTCGTAACAGATACATTTTTTTATTTTTTTTTTATTTTTTTTGATTTTAGTTTACTTTTGCTTTTATCTTTTGAATTTTACTTTCCTGTCTTTCTCTTTAAATCAATAGCCGTTTAGGCTCTGAGTTCTATATACAGATGGAAGATGGCTGTCCTACCTGAAGGCCAAGAGCCTAAAGGTTATGTAAGGTAGTTGGAAATCTGTATTGGAGCAAAGAGCGGATTGGGGTGAAAAGGCCGATATTCTAATTGCTGTCCAGGGAACAAGTGCCATGAGCGTGAGGCAAGAGGCTCGGTCTAAGAACCTCGATCGTGTCGAGAGTAGGTCAGCAGCTCCTGGCCAGCCTTCTATTCGGTTATTCACCAGATAGTAAGAAGTGGTAAGGAGCAAGAAGACATACTTTAGACACTTGCTCAGTTCCAGAGACCCAGTCACGACTAAATTAAACTAGATTAGGACGAACAAACTTAACAGGACGAACGAAACCGACGACACTACGAAAGGCACAAGCAGGAGAGACCCGGAAAACTGCAACAGGAATCCACACACCACCACCATCACCTAGAAGCAACCCATTTAATATTTATTTAATATTTAACATTAACAAAATCCCACTTTATTTCGAATTGAATTATTTACATACTTATTTACATTTATTCTACACTTTTACCTTTTCTACATATTTTTTTATAAACCATTGAATACGGTTATTTTGAATTTTCATTTAGATTTGATAAACCTTTTTTTTTTTTGAATTCAACAAGTTTTAGCTTATAGTTTTCCAATCCTTTAGAATCTAATCCCCATTTACAAAATATAGAGAAGAAATAGCTATTTTTTTTTTTTTGAATTTCAAAAAGCGATGGAAGGTAAGGAAGCGGTTGCTAAGACAACCCTAGCTCAGCAATCTGAAATGCAAACGGGGCGGTTAACTAGGAAGATGATGCAGGAGTGAATATGACGGTGTCGACTGGCCCTGAAAGCTCGGATGACCTGAACCAGACAGCTCATGAAATAGCAGAGTGGAGAGGGGAAATACAAGAAGATGGGGCTCGTCTGTTTCCTAAAGAACGGACACAGTCAGGGAATAACGGTGCCGGCACCAGTAAGAGTGTAGGAGTAAATGACCGCGAAGAGGCGAGAAATCAACACGGTTATAACGAAAAAGAAAAAGAAGCTTCAGCAGAGATTCGTTCATTAGAAGACCGAATTTCGAAACTCACATCGCTGCTAGGGATGTTAGGACACGACGGACGGTTAACGAAGTCCGAAGCGTAGGGTTAGAGGAAGGAAGCCGGGTTGACTCCAATGTATTAGGAGACGATGAGCTAGATGTGGCTGCTCTACAGCACAGGCGGACTAACAGACCGACCAACAACACGAACGTGGACAGAATGACGCAACCGACAAGAGAAGTCAGGGAAGAAAGCCGAGTCAGAGATACACGAGCAACATGTACGTCAAACTTCCACACCTTGACGTGCCTTAGTTGCGGACAAGGAAGTCTGGCGTTCAATTGCGCCAGTTGTCAGGAAAACCTGATAATCGGCGGTGCGTCCGGGAGCCGGGAACGCGGACCAATCAGAATCCTGAAAAGGGACCCCAACTTAGGAGTCACTCACAAAGAAAAGAAATTCCGCCGAAAAAGAATCTCCACAGACGACTGCAAGAGTACGAAGAAGTTAGAAAAAGAATATTTAGTGAAGAATTAACGCGAACTAAGAAAGATAAGAATCTTAAAAAGATAGCTAGGCTTAGGACAAAGTGTGCAATATTTAGACGACGAAAGAGCAGAATAGAAGCGACAACATTAAACACAACAGATGACAACAGGCCTTACGCCAAAGTGACGATAGAAGGAGAAGAAATATTAGGCTTATTAGACAGTGGTGCCTCCATTAGCTGTCTAGGAAAAGGGGCACCAGACTTTCTCAAAAGACATAGATTGACAATGAAAATTATGGCCACTGATGTTAGGACAACCGACGGAAATCCACAACCGATACAGGGTAGATTCAAGACACAAGTTTCGTGGGGGAACCTAACGCGAGAGATCGAACTATATGTTGTTCCAAGCCTGCAACAACAACTTTACCTGGGAGTAGACTTCTGGAGTGCATTTAAGGTCGCTCCAAATGTTTTTTTTTTTTCTCCGAGGTAGGTGGAAATCTTCTAGAAGACACTATGAGGACACTCGGCGCGTGCTCATAGTAGTGTGAGATTTTTAACGTGGACCGATTTCGTTTCGTTAAGAGCGATCCTCCATGATTTTGTCCATTCAAAGACCCGGTTAAGCGCGCCTTGTAATACTTTGTTTGTTTCTTGGTCGTTGTACCCAGTGTCATCGGCAAAAGTAGCTACGGTAGTACCTTCTATTTGCGGAATATCACGCGTAAATAGCAGGTACAGGAGGACGCTTCCTTGCGGCACACCTGCCCTTATTCCTTTAAATTCCGAATATTCGTTTCCGTGTTTGACACGAAAGAGTCTATTCTCTAGATACGATTCTAGAATTTTCCATAACCGTTCGGGGAGAACTTGTCTTAATTTGCACTTGAGGCCTTCATGCCAAACCTTATCAAATGCTTGCGAAACGTCCAAGAACACGGCAGAGCAAATTTTATTTTCTTCTAGAGCTTTCAGTATTACGTCAGTTATCCGATGCACTTGATCGATTGTTGAATGTTTGCTTCTAAGCCCGAACTGATGATCGGGTATAAGACGATTTTCTTCTATAATTGGTTGTAAGCGTTTGAGTAATATCCTCTCAAAAACTTTGGAAATAATTGGAAGAAGCGAGATGGGTCTATAAGACCTTTTTTCATTCGGTTGTTTGCCTGGTTTTAGAACCATTATGACTTCCGCGATTTTCCATTGACTCGGAATGTATTGTAATCTGATCGCGGCGTTTATAATGTGGAGAAGCTTAGTTAATGCTTTCCGAGGTAGCATTTTTAAGACTTACCCGTGATTAGATCATAACCCGGAGCTTTTTTGGGCTTAAGTTTCTTTATTACTTGTCCGAGCTCGGTGAGTGTAGCGTTTATTACTATATTATTTTCAGATGTTCGTCTGTCTGACGCATAAATATTTCCATCAAGCGCTTGACTATCGAACGGCTTAAAAGTTTCTTCTAGATGAGCGGCGAAAATATCCGCCTTCTCTTTGTCGCTTTTTGCCCAAACATCTTGGGTTAACTTAATAAGCGGCCCTGCGATCTTCGGCCTTTTTGTTGCTTTAATAGCCTTCCAAAGCGAGTAATTGGACTCTTTTTCAGCTGTTAGGCTTTCGAGGTAATTTCTAGCCTCGTCATTTTTAAAATCTTTGATCGACTTTGTTAGCAAGCTAGAAGGTCGATATAAGTTCGCTTTATCTTGCGGGGCTCGAGTTTGTTGCCATCTTTTTCGCGCTTTTCGTTTTGTTCTAACCACATTAATTATTATTTCCTGCGGGTATTTGACGCAGTTATAGTTCGACGTTCTCTGCTGGTGAGGAGTATTATTCCATGCAGCTTTCTGTACGATATTGACGAAGCGGGCGACCCCAACTTCTAGTTCGTAAGGCGTCTTGAGTGATTCACGCAGTTCAGTTGTTGCACTTTCCTAACACTGAATCCTATTTGCACGGATCGTTTCTTGGCATGCTTGCATAACGCACAGCTAGGAACGTCGGATGGGCGGGGAACTTGATCCGCAAATAGCCAGACACAACACGGAAGAAAAAAAAAAAAAATTATCATGCCAAGATTAACCACAACACTCGAGAACGGACGGACAATGTTTCACCCTCGTACACACCTTCGCGGGCAACAGATGTAGCGTTGCCTTGAGTACACGATTCCCACCCCACTAGCACGATAAATGCTCCATGACAGTTGTCGTACTCAAAAATAAAAAAACCAACTGTCCCTAATTTGCTTAAAATAATCTATCTACCCTATACGACCATATCTATCCGCACCGAACACGACCACACTTAACCCCCTCAAAAGTGAATTTAAAACATCTTAGATAACATTGTACCTTACTTATTTATTGTAAATGATTAATTCTACGAAATATAATAGCCATAATGTTTAAGTTTAAGTAAATTTTCTTACGTTTAGTTCGATATTTCAGATTTCATAATCTACGTTATAATATAGGCAATTGTCACCGTGCGACTAGCGAGGGGAAAAATCAAAATACAAATTTTACTCTTATTATGGATGTAAGTAGGTAACTAGTGGCTATCTGACAAATTAAAGGAAAAAAAAAATAAAACTGAATGCTATCAATTCCGTTCAAGCACTTATGTTTATGTTCGTTATGTTTTAAGAAGAAACAAAATATCCAAGTAGCTCTAGCTTGGCGATACGGTACAGAAATGAAGGCAAAAAAAAAAACTCACCACTATCCAGAGATTGTGCACAATATCCGTTTACGTTGGTTGTTGCTGCTAATGCTGAAGTTGCTGTTTGTAAAAAAAATTAAATTTTCTGCCAAACTACCACTACACCACACTATAGGATACCACATTAGTAGTTCTTACGTTACTTAGACTTATTTCGAATTTTTTTTTTTTTTTTCCCTTTTAACAAACTTAGCAAATTTAGCACTTGAGATCACTATGTAATTTTAATTAATTTATCCTGTTAGGATCTTAATGCACGTCCAGATTTACTTTTTCTTTTCTTTCGTTTACCCTTTATTAGCATTATTTTCTAATAATAACGTAAAGTGGCAACCCTCATGCACATCTTGTATAATGTCATACTTACTTACCCTATGTACTAAGTTGTCATTCTCTTTTCTTATGATTACTCACTCAAATATATGAAGTCAAACAGAACGGTCGCTTTTTCTTACATGGGTTATGGGCCCAGATCAAACACGTTTTTTTCTTTTTAATTAACTAAACGTTTTTTTTTTTTAACTTTGTCGTTGGTCGATAAAAATGAGTGCAATTGCTCAAATAGAAAAGTTGTGTGCCGAGAATTATGCCACGTGGGCCATACAGATGAAAAGTCTGTTAATAACGTTGGATTTATGGAATCCAATTATAGTGAAGTGCCCTACTGAAGCCGCGGAGAAGGTGAAGTGGGAAATCGTAGACCAAAAAGCCCTTGCCACCTTGACGTTGTGTATAAAGCCATCGGAACTGATACATGTGAAAAAGTGCACAACATCCCAAAATGCTTGGAATGCGCTGCGAGAAGTCCATCTCGGTGATCGACCGGCACGTAAAGTCGCGCTGTTTAAAAAGCTCGTTCGGTTTCGCCTGCAGCCTGGAGACCAATTTGCAAAAGAAGTGAACGAATTTTGCAAAACAGTCGATGACCTGAAGGAGATAAAGGTAGATATTCCGGATGATCTCGTTAGCATTTTCTTTCTATGCAGTTTGCCTGAAGAAATGGACAGTTTTGTGGTAGCAATGGAAAGCCGGGATAATTTGCCAACCTTGGAGCAGTTGAAGATTCGTGTTTTAGAAGAAATGCATCGACGTGGGGAAAAGCAGGTGTCTAATTATGAAAATGTTTTTACGGCAAAGTCGACTCGGTGGAAAAAAGGTGCGGAGAAGAAAAGTTCGGGTGGTGAACGGGAAATCATTGGTCAAAATCCAAAAGTTACAGCAAATAGCAACATACGGGACATGCGTAAGTTTAAATGCTACAGTTGCGGAAAGAGAGGTCATGTACGAGCACAATGTAGATACAGTAAATATAATGAGTCATCTCTTTCAGTTCTCGCAGCCTTACAGCCACCGATAAAAGAAGCAGAGCACAATACATGGATTTTAGACAGTGGCGCGTCATGCCATATGTGCAGAACTAAAATACAGTTTTCATCGCTACACACATATGAGAAAAAAGTAATGCTGGCATCGGGTGATTGTGTAACTGCGAAAGGGATAGGAAATGTCAAAGCGAGGACCGGTAAAAATTGTTTGCTGTTAAAAGACGTTTTATATGTACCGGAATTGAACTCGAATTTTCTGTCGGTGAGTAAAATCATAAGCCATGGAAATGTAGTGGAATTTGGTAGCAAAAGGGCATTCGTAAAGAAAACATCTAGTGAAATCTTATTTGATTTGGAACAAGAAAACGGAATTTATATAAAGCATTTCTTGGACTATTCAAAAGAAAGTGTGAGCTCAGTGGTCGTGTTAAAGAATTCAAATTCGAATTTACATTTGTGGCATAGAAGATTTGGCCACTTAAACATTAATGATTTACTGTCGTTGTCGAAACGGGATATGGTTCGCGGATTGAAGGTTAACCCCAAATCTAATTTTTCATGTACCACCTGTGCGATCTGCAAGATTAGTGCAAAGCATTTTCCAGTATTTGCCCACGTCAATTCAACCAAAAAACTTCAACTGGTGCACACTGATATTTGCGGCCCTATGCGTATCTCGTCACAGGGTGGGTCCCGATACTTTATTACGTTCATTGACGATTTTTCACGATTTATTCACGTCAAGTTTCTTAAAAACAAATCAGAAGCGTTTTCTGCGTTCAAAAATTTTTTATTAATAGCCGAAAAACAAACAGGTTGCAAACTTAAATGCCTTAGAAGTGATAATGGCAAAGAGTACCTTAGTTCAGAATTTCAAAGTTTCTTAGCCCAAAATGGTATTCTTCATCAAACCACCGTCACCTACACTCCTCAGCAGAACGGTATAGCTGAGCGAGCCAATCGTACGCTGGTGGAAATGGCACGTTGTCTTCTGGAGTCATCTAAGCTCCCTCAAAGTTTATGGTCAGAGGCAATCAACACAGCTGCATACCTAAGAAATAGGTCACCAACCAAAGTTTTAGAAATAACACCCTATGAGCGGTGGAAGGGTAAAAAGCCATCAGTGTCGCATTTCAGGACGTTTGGTTGTGAGGTAGTAGCACTCGAGAAAGGACGAACAAAATCGAAGTTTCTACCCAAGGGAACTCAGCTTACATTTGTTGGATATGCGGATACAACTAAAGGATACAGGTTATACAACAGGAAGACCAGATCAGTAGTTATAGCTAGGGACGTGCAATTTTTCGAAGACATGTTTTGTCAGGAAGGATTAGAATCGAATAAGCAGGAACCAAATGACAAATTTTTTCTGTATGCTGAAGATATGGAGACGAAAAACCATAAAGAAGATGCGGTTGATGATACACAGGGAGATAAAGAAGATGCGGCTGATGATACACAGGAAGATGAAGATGATGCGCTTGATGATACACAGGAAGATGAAGATGCCAACCTCCAGGAAGGATAGCTAGGAGAAAAGGAGTCTACATCAAATGTCCAAGAAGAGGAAGAGGAAGGGAGGCAAGTCAGAACTTTAAGGAGCGGAAAAACGTTTTTTAACTCCTTAATAACAGAAACTCTGTTTGGAGTAGTGGCAAACCCGGTTACAGTCACAGAAGCGCTAAGATCCAGTAAAGGTCAAGAGTGGCTAAATGCTATGGAAAACGAATACAAATCGTTAACAAAAAGTGGAACTTGGGAGTTAGTTGACTGTCCCCCAGGAAAAAACATTATTGGATCGAAGTGGGTATTTTCAACAAAATCAAATCCAGATGGCTCGATAAGTAAGTACAAGGCCAGGTTAGTTGCACAGGGATTTCTGCAAAAAGAAGGTGAAGATTATTTTGACACGTATGCACCGGTTGCAAGGTATTCAACTATACGTATGATCCTTGCTCTAGCCGCCCAATATTCCTTACTTGTAAATCATATTGATATCGTTGCAGCTTACTTGAATGGAGAGCTAGAAGAAGAAGTTTTTATGCGGCAACCAGAATCGTTTGTGGACAAAAGTAATCCCAACAAAGTATGCAAGCTTAAAAAGTCATTATATGGACTCAAGCAATCTGGAAAAAATTGGAATACAAAAATTAATTCGGTATTAACCAACATGGGCTTCACGAGATGCAAAGCTGACAGTTGCGTATATGTTATGTTTAAAAAAGACGAAATCAATATCATGGCGTTGTACGTAGATGACATCATACTCGCATGTACTTCGGAGACATCGATGAAAGACATTATAGAAAAGTTAACTCAACAAGTAGAGGCGGAGGATCGAGGACCTATAAAATGCTATTTAGGAATGGAAATCGAGCGAAAGGGATTACGAGGCGAAATAACTATTCATCAAGCAGGTTATGTCACTACACTTATGCAACGTTGGAACATGGTGGAATGTAAAGGAGCTACAACACCCCTTCCCGGTGGAACGATTCTACAGAAGTGCGAAGAAAAGGACTGTTCCGGTTTCAGTGTCAAAAATTATCAGGCCTTAATTGGAGGCCTTACATATTTAGCCATTATATCGAGGCCAGATATTGCCCACACTGTGTCGAAGTTGGCTCAATTTCACAGTCATCCACACCAAGAACATTTTACTGCGGCGAAACATGTTCTTCGTTATTTAAAAACTTATCCGAAGGGTATGTTGACTTATAAACCATTAAATCCCAATTTTGTTTGCTTCACAGATGCTGATTGGGGATCCAGTCTGGTGGATCGGAAGTCCTATAGTGGATTGGTTTTATTTTTGTCGGGTGCCCCAATTGCATGGGAATCGAAAAAACAATCAATCGTTTCACTTAGTTCCATGGAAGCAGAATACATCGCTTTGTGCCAAGGAGCTAAAGAAGTAGTTTTTCATCGCAACTTACTACGTGAAATGGGTTTTGTGGAGATTGTCACAGGAGCTACGAAGATCTACTGTGATAACCAAGGGGCTCTTTTTGCTGTCAAAAACCCGTCAACAAAAAGTCGAAGCAAACACATAGACATAAAATTTCATTATATTAGAGACATAGCTTTAAAAAATGAAGTCGATATAAAGTATATACCAACGAAAGATAATATATCTGACATTCTAACCAAAAGCTTGAATTTTAAAAAACACAAAGATTGCTGCAAATTGTTAACTATTAACTTTGCTTAATTTTTAATCTTTAATCTTTTAATAATTTTTAATTTCACAAATTTATATGCTGTAAAATATTTTTTGGATTGCATTCATGTTGAGGAAGGGTTTATTAGCATTATTTTCTAATAATAACGTAAAGTGGCAACCCTCATGCACATCTTGTATAATGTCATATTTACTTATCCTATGTACTAAGTTGTCATTCTCTTTTCTTATGATTACTCACTCAAATATATGAAGTCAAACAGAACGGTCGCTTTTTCTTACACCCTTCTCTTCTTTTCTTATATCACTATTATGAAATACTAAAAATTATAGCCACACTCAGGAAACCGCACGACCACGTTACGCTCAACCCCGATACACTGAGGATGATGATCTCGGCACACTGCTGCAAAAGCTAATCCCGCTTTTTACACCCAGCGCGAGGGAGAAAAAAAAAACCGTGACTTTGGCAGATGGCAGACGATTGACCCGCTCCTTGAGTGGGAGCTATGGAGTTCGCCCTGTGTATGTGTTGCTGGATGTAACTGGTGTGCTATGCGAGAGTCTCCCTTGGTTGGGTGGGTGAAAGGGCCCAGGTGGTTGCAATGGATGATGTGTCGATGTAGGTTATTCAGCTGCCAGCGCTGAGCGGCTAACGGGTACACTCGCTAGATCTAGCGGTTGAACTCCCGGTACAAGCTGGTGGTAGTGGAAGCAGAGGTTCTCTGTGGCATCCGCGCGAAGAGTGAGGTAAATTACTTGTAGAGATCGCCTCTCGGATTTAAGCGAGCGGTTTGCAAGCATGAGAGCGTCGAAGAGTTTCTGAAGTTGGTTGGGCAGGAGAATATCGACGCAGATGGTTCACCACGCATGTATGCGTGGATTAAAAGCCCGCTCTCATGCAATACCGCGACGAGGGCGTCCGGGGTGACTCCACTGGACCGAATAAATTTTAAATTGGCCTGGGGAGTTTGGGTTCACGTAAAAAAATTGTTTCCCTTCTTTCTTTTCCTTCTTGCTCTTTTCCTAATGGCCTAGCTGGTTGTAAGGCAGCCTTGGGAAAATCCTAAGCCAGTCTCAGTTTCACGTCCTTAATGGGTGAGAGTTCGTGAAGAAAAGAGGGAGGTTCCAGATGATGGATTCGTTGAGAGTGGAGTAGAGTGGTTAGGATTGAGGTTGGCATTACCGGTTTCCGCAAAATGGCGACTAAGCGAACGAGGAATTCTCGCCGTGGTTTCTATATGGAATTCCACATATTTAGTGACAGGGATGTCCAACAAAATAATGTACTTTAAACCCTCCGTACAAATTCCACATATATAGTGACAGGGATGTCAAACAGAATAATGAACCTTATAACATCCGTAACAAACCTTCTTTGTTTGCCCGTGGTCAAACTTGGGAAACAAAAAGGAACACGGTATGTTATTTAAAGATTCATATTACACGGATATTCATTGCCTAACATCCTTAGCGTGATATCTTCCGATAAGTTTACCTTGCATGTCCTCAAGGTCATAAAGACAGTTTCCTACTCTCTTCCTTACTCGGCATTTAACGAACTTTGGTAGGAACTTAGAGGTTTTCTGCAGTGGAAAGGAACTTTGTACAAAATTTCTTCGAAACACTTCCTGGCCTTCCACAAACTTAACATTCTTTGCTCGCAGGTTGTAGGTTTTCTCAGCCTTGAGATGGGCATTATACAGGTTAATTTGAATACGCTTTCGTATCACCTGCATTCGATCAGTGTTGGGAATAGTGTGAATATCAGGTTCTCTCAGGCAACTCAATCTTTTAAGAATTGGATACTCTTGACCGCTAAGGATCATTTGCTGACCAAAGAGCGTATAGTAAGGGGAGCAATTGGTCGATGAATGCCGATCGCTTCGCAGTATTGATCCTATAACCGATACATACTTGTCCCATTCTACGTGTTTGTCCTTGATGAAAACTCTTAGTTTCGAAATAATTTCGCGGTTCGCACGTTCTGAACTATTTGCCTGTGGAGAGTAGAGCCCGGTTCTGATATGTTTTATATCATAAGCTTTCATTTGCTTAGCGAATTCAGTGGAAACGAATTGCCTCCCGTTATCGCTATGTACATATTCCGGAGTACCAAACATATGAAAAATCCCTTCCTCTAAGTACTGGCAAATAGCTTTGGAGCACGCTTTACGTAATGGCTTCAGAAAAATGTATTTGGAAAAATGATCTATAGCAATAAAGATGGTAGTATTGCCGAATTTTGTACGGGGATAGGGACCTAACAGGTCAATATACAACCTTTGCATTGGCCGCTCCGTCACAATCTGAATTCCCATTTTTGGTCGAAGAGAGGAGTTTGCAGGCTTAATTTCCTTGCAAGTATCACATGCGCTAATAAATGTCTTAATTTGGTTTACCATACCTGGCCAAAAATATTTTTGCCGAACACGAAACAACGTTTTCTCAAAACCCCCATGACATCCAGCTGTGGAGTTATGGATATTTTTGATGGCTTCATTAGTAAGTTCTTTAGGTAACCATAGGCGCCACAGGCTCTCTTCCTCGTCAGGGGAACCTGTCCGGAATCTTATTCGCTTATAAACATACCCCTCAGATACGCAAGTATCAGGTAAATTAGCCTGATTTGAAATAATAGTTTGCTTTAAATTTTCGTAATCGTTAGTAGTAAAATATTTCGATTGTAAGTCAATTTCCAAATACTGGTTAACTGGCATCAGCTCGCACATATCTAATCTAGACAGGGCATCTGGCACAACGTTTAAAGATCCCTTCCGATGTTCCATTGTGAAGTCGAAGGCCTGAAGCTTCAGACTCCACCGTGCTAGGCGGCCACTCAAGTCCTTTTGAGCCATGAGCCACTTTAGACTTGAGTGGTCTGTCACAATTTTGAAGGGTAAACCCTCGATATAGGGTTTACATTTTTGAACACAAACGATTGCTGCCAGACATTCCTGTTCCGACACTGTATAATTTGTTTGCGCTTTATTTAGTTTCTGAGATACGTATGCAATTGGACGCTCATTTCCATCGTTATCTATTTGGAAAAGTACTCCACCAACACCAGAGCTAGAAGCATCGCACTGTACCACAAAAGGTTTTGTAAAATCCGGCTGTGCAAGGACAGGAGCCGTCGTTAAAGCATCCTTAAGTTTCTGAAATGCATCTACTGCGTCAGAAGTTAAAGCAAAAGTCTTAGATTTGCGAAGACAATCGGTGAGAGGGGCCGCGAGAGCTGAAAAATTTGGGATAAATTGTCGGTACCAGCCTGTCATTCCGATAAAGCGCCGAATCTGTCGGACACTTTTTGGCAACGGAAACTCCGTTATGGCTTCCAGCTTCGAAGGGTCGGTCTTAAGACAACCTTGGCCGACAATATATCCCAGATACGTGATCTCCCTTTGACAGAATCGGCTCTTTTCAACATTTATCGTTAACTTCGCGTCATGGAGACACTTCGCTATCTCTTTTAGCAAAATTAAATGTTCCTCGAAGGTAGCCGTGCACACTAGCAGATCATCTAAGTAGACGAATACATTTTCGCGGAATCGGGATGGGATAACTCGGTCCATCAGACGACTCATTCTTTGAGGAGCATTGCATAGCCCGAAAGGCATTACCGTAAATTCATACAGCGGCCTTCCGGGTACAGCAAATGCTGTCTTTTCCTTGGACCTCTCTTCAAGTGGAATTTGCCAGTAGGCATCCTTCAGGTCAATTCCACTAATGAAGTGAGTGTCTTTAAGTCTACTCAGTAATCCGCCAATGTGCGGCAGAGGATAAGCGTCCTTTTTAGTGACGCCATTAAGTTTGCGAAAGTCTATGCACAGTCTTATCTTTCCCGGTTTTCGAACCAAAACGATTGGTGAACTCCAAGGACTATTACTTTCAACAATAACGCCAAGTGAGAGCATACGGTCGAGCTCAATATACGCTTCAGCTTGACGCGGTGGGGACAAGGGGAAATGCTTCGATTTTATTGGCACAGCCTCGCCTGTGTCGATAAAGTGCTCTTCTACGTCTGTTTTCCCTAAACCCACTTTAGCAAACGATGGAAAGAGGTCTACGGCCTTTTCTAATTCGAATATCTGAAGAGGTGTAAGATCATGTTTATTTGAATCTTTAGAGTCCAGGTAAGTATTTCCTAATGCAGCTATCTCAGGCACTATTTGGGGTATTATGTTGAAGCTATTCCAAAAGTTTATGCCCAGGTAAGCATTTTGCTGCAAGGTTGGTACCACGTAAAAGTCTATAACTTTTGTAGTGTTATTGAATTGCACCGGAATTTGGCAAAACCCATGAATTGCTTGCTTAGTTCCATCAGCTGTACTAATACTGGACTTTAACGGCTTTATCGGAATAAAATTTCGTTTCAGAAAGTCAAAACTGTTTTTCCCAAGTACACTGACTGAAGCACCTGAATCTAACAACGCATACACTTGTTCATTACCTAGCTTTATATGCAGAAATGGTCTCATATCTCGTGAATCATCTATTAGAGTTGACTCCAATAATTTTTTATAGGCTCTCCTTCTTTTGTAACGACTTCTACATTTTGTAATTTGCTCTGACACAAACTGGGTACGAAAAATTTTCCGTTTGGTATTCTGATAACGTAGAATTCGCTCGTGAAGAGATAGTGGTGGATAGTTATCGGTCTGAACACTCGCATCCATATTGCTTGATTGTGAATTTGGATTACGATGTTCCTCCCTCTGCAAAATTTTTAGTTTAACTGGACATTGGCTGTGGATTGGTATTGAATCTTTAGATAGTCTATGACTCCCTAAAGATGTTTTTTGAAGGTCTATTGGCTCGGGGTTCGATTCATTGAACGAGAGTCCCCGGCGGTCAACTCGCTCACCCTCCTGTTTCCCGTATGCTTTTGACAATTGGGTGTTGACACATTTTTCTCACCGCATCGGTAACAAAAGAGGTTTCTGACTTCTGACTGGCAGTCATAGAAAGAGTGACCAACCTGGTCGCAATTCCAACACTTGAATTTGGAAGTATCCAATGGATATTTCGAACGGTCGAACCGGCTGTTACCAGTATAAGCAGCGAGTTCTGGGCTTTCTGTCAGATCTTCACCATCGCACAAAATCGTTCCCTCGATTTCGTTTACCCCTTGTCTATAGCTTGGATATCTTTGAGACTGATGCTGTGTGAATGTTTCAGCCTGTCGCGCAACATCTCTTAAATGCTCCAAACTACTAACCTGGTAAGGAAACAAAAGATGACCTAAATTTTCATTAGTGTTTTTCTTCAGCAAGTCGATCATTTTCGAATCACTTAAAGGTTCTCTTAACCTGGCGTTCATTCGCAATAAAACAGAATAGTAATCATCGAATGATTCTTTCTGACCTTGACGACGAGCAAACATTCTAAGAATTTTTTCGTGATCATTCTCCACCTTGCTGAATTCTTTCACAATGGCATACTTCAACTGTTCATATGATGCTCTCGGACTTTTCTTGAGAAAATACCAGAACCACGACTCTGCCTTGCCCTGTAAAAGGACATGAAAATTTGCGAGTACATGTTCCCAACTACATTGTGAACGTTCCTTAAGAGTCTCCACTTTGAAAAGGAAATCGTGGATATTTTCGGAGCCATCAAATGAAATTTGCCACTTCTCAATTTTGCAGCCGGAACTAGCTGAAGAAGTTTGTTGACTTAACGGTGGTGCTGGTCGGTTTTGGGTAGAAAACGATGCATTATTTAAAAATTGTTCAAAATCAGAACGAGCGTTTGAAGGTACTGGAGGATTCCCATGTACTTCTGGCTCATTTACACTTGGGACATTTGAATTCAAATTGTCCAACCTTTCGACTACGGTATCCCTAATGGATTGCATTTCTCGAATGAATACTCTTTGGTTTGCCTCAAGGATTCGCTGGAAAGCTGAAGTTATAGCTCCTATGCCTGCCATATCTTCTTGAGTAGATAGTGGCTGGGATGGATTATTGCCTTGTTGACCACCATGATCGCCATTAGGATCAGCTGCTGTACTGGGCTGCATCGTTGCAGGAAGAGTGTCTATTAACTGTGGTTGCGGTAGAATCTGATTTGGATTTGGGGACTGATTTTGGTTTGAACGAGAACCAGGTGGAGTACGACTCACAATTGGTCTGGAGTCCATTGGTCCTGACTGGTTGTTTGTATTCCTAAAGCTGCCTGAATTCCTATGAGAGGAATTACCCCTATAATTGCTTGGCCTTCCTCTAGAACGCGTATTTGGAACTCTGCTATCCATAATCAACACTCATTAAATTAATAATAAAAAAAACTTGTCTAGTTAAAGCTAGTAACTTTCAAAACTTCTTAAAACTGATTCAAGGGAAATATAATGTTTAAATCATTTGGGGTTAGTGCGGTCGGTCTTACGATGGTCTTTCTATGGAAAGTTGATAAAAAAAAATGTTTAGGTAAGATAGATTGGTATTTTATAACGGACGGACTATGCAGTATTGCATACAATGCGAATACACGCGGGCAGCAGCATCATAATCCAGTGTAATAACTACCAGACTATGGACTATACTAAATTGAAAAATATTAAAGTTAAAAAAAAATATTCGTATGCAACAACTTATCCTGCGTACGGATAAAATTGGACTAATACGAATACAAAAACCCAGTTCAAATCTTTCTGGCATTCAATAGTCGCAACGCGGATTACATTTAAACTATTATGTTATACCGGGACTATACTACTAAATTCCATACTAAACTTTGAAACTGGAAGTGACACATAAGAACACTATAGTTGCTGGAGCTTTGTTTCAGCTCAAGAGTTAGCCAGCATATATTTTAGCGACGATCTTATATGCCCCACAAGTTGGGCGCCATTTTTCTTTTTGTTGCACTTTCCTAACACTGAATCCTATTTGCACGGATCGTTTCTTGGCATGCTTGCATAACGCACAGCTAGGAACGTCGGATGGGCGGGGAACTTGATCCGCAAATAGCCAGACACAACACGGAAGAAAAAAAAAAATTATCATGCCAAGATTAACCACAACACTCGAGAACGGACGGACAATGTTTCACCCTCGTACACACCTTCGCGGGCAACAGATGTAGCGTTGCCTTGAGTACACGATTCCCACCCCACTAGCACGATAAATGCTCCATGACAGTTGTCGTACTCAAAAATAAAAAAACCAACTGTCCCTAATTTGCTTAAAATAATCTATCTACCCTATACGACCATATCTATCCGCACCGAACACGACCACACTTAACCCCCTCAAAAGTGAATTTAAAACATCTTAGATAACATTGTACCTTACTTATTTATTGTAAATGATTAATTCTACGAAATATAATAGCCATAATGTTTAAGTTTAAGTAAATTTTCTTACGTTTAGTTCGATATTTCAGATTTCATAATCTACGTTATAATATAGGCAATTGTCACCGTGCGACTAGCGAGGGGAAAAATCAAAATACAAATTTTACTCTTATTATGGATGTAAGTAGGTAACTAGTGGCTATCTGACAAATTAAAGAAAAAAAAAAAAAAAACTGAATGCTATCAATTCCGTTCAAGCACTTATGTTTATGTTCGTTATGTTTTAAGAAGAAACAAAATATCCAAGTAGCTCTAGCTTGGCGATACGGTACAGAAATGAAGGCAAAAAAAAACTCACCACTATCCAGAGATTGTGCACAATATCCGTTTACGTTGGTTGTTGCTGCTAATGCTGAAGTTGCTGTTTGTAAAAAAAATTAAATTTTCTGCCAAACTACCACTACACCACACTATAGGATACCACATTAGTAGTTCTTACGTTACTTAGACTTATTTCGAATTTTTTTTTTTTTTTGCCTTTTAACAAACTTAGCAAATTTAGCACTTGAGATCACTATGTAATTTTAATTAATTTATCCTGTTAGGATCTTAATGCACGTCCAGATTTACTTTTTCTTTTCTTTCGTTTACCCTTCTCTTCTTTTCTTATATCACTATTATGAAATACTAAAAATTATAGCCACACTCAGGAAACCGCACGACCACGTTACGCTCAACCCCGATACACTGAGGATGATGATCTCGGCACACTGCTGCAAAAGCTAATCCCGCTTTTTACGCCCAGCGCGAGGGAGAAAAAAAAAACCGTGACTTTGGCAGATGGCAGACGATTGACCCGCTCCTTGAGTGGGAGCTATGGAGTTCGCCCTGTGTATGTGTTGCTGGATGTAACTGGTGTGCTATGCGAGAGTCTCCCTTGGTTGGGTGGGTGAAAGGGCCCAGGTGGTTGCAATGGATGATGTGTCGATGTAGGTTATTCAGCTGCCAGCGCTGAGCGGCTAACGGGTACACTCGCTAGATCTAGCGGTTGAACTCCCGGTACAAGCTGGTGGTAGTGGAAGCAGAGGTTCTCTGTGGCATCCGCGCGAAGAGTGAGGTAAATTACTTGTAGAGATCGCCTCTCGGATTTAAGCGAGCGGTTTGCAAGCATGAGAGCGTCGAAGAGTTTCTGAAGTTGGTTGGGCAGGAGAATATCGACGCAGATGGTTCACCACGCATGTATGCGTGGATTAAAAGCCCGCTCTCATGCAATACCGCGACGAGGGCGTCCGGGGTGACTCCACTGGACCGAATAAATTTTAAATTGGCCTGGGGAGTTTGGGTTCACGTAAAAAAATTGTTTCCCTTCTTTCTTTTCCTTCTTGCTCTTTTCCTAATGGCCTAGCTGGTTGTAAGGCAGCCTTGGGAAAATCCTAAGCCAGTCTCAGTTTCACGTCCTTAATGGGTGAGAGTTCGTGAAGAAAAGAGGGAGGTTCCAGATGATGGATTCGTTGAGAGTGGAGTAGAGTGGTTAGGATTGAGGTTGGCATTACCGGTTTCCGCAAAATGGCGACTAAGCGAACGAGGAATTCTCGCCGTGGTTTCTATATGGAATTCCACATATTTAGTGACAGGGATGTCCAACAAAATAATGTACTTTAAACCCTCCGTACAAATTCCACATATATAGTGACAGGGATGTCAAACAGAATAATGAACCTTATAACATCCGTAACACAGTATTGTTCTGGACATCTTTTTTGAAGCCTTCCCAGTCTGTTTTGCCATTTGTTAGCCTTGGCGGTATTTCATTTTTTATAAATGTCTCAGTCGTTGTTAAAATTACCGGAGAATGATCAGAAGAAAGATCAAAACATTCTTCAACTTTAATACGATTGGGGGGTAGTCCTTTTGTAATAAAGAAATCAATCAAATCAGGTTTTAGCGACATAAGTCGGCCAGTACGTTGGTTTGCCTGTCGAATGAGAATCGCAATTGTACTGCATACACACTTCGTAAAGTATTCTTCCCTTTCGCGATATGCATCTAGATCCCCAGAAACTATGTTTGGCGTTAAAATCACCTCCGATTATAAAAAGTTGTCCGAGGGAATTGATTAGGTTCAAATAATCATTTTTCTCTATCTTGCATCGTGGTGGGCAGTAGATAGAAGATATTTTTAAAAATGTATTTCGATATTGGACCTGTACAGAGCTCACTTGCATTGTTTCAAGTTCTAATTGTAAATCGATTGAGTGGCCGATACACTCCTTTATAAACAAGGATGCTCCACCTCTAGCCTTATTCGACGGGTGAACGGCGTGATAGTCAATGTAACCTTTGATCTTTAGATTTGATTTCTCCTTTATATGGGTTTCTGATATCAAACATATATCGATATCTTTTTCCCTTAAGAACAATTCTAGCTCTCCGAGTTTTTGCCAAAGACCGTTGGCATTCCACGTAACTATTTTAAACATTCGCTTCATATTTGGTTGTTTTTCTGTCGACAATTAGTTTATTCGTTTTGCCTTGTTCCTCAAGTCTCGACGGAATAATCGAAAAGACATTGGAAACAGTGTCTGGTGGATTATTAGTTTGTCCACTACACGATGCTGCAGCTTGTGCGTATGTTAGGATATCTGTTTTTTGATGTACGATGTCCGATGGCATTTCTGTTGCCCGTTTTCCTTTTTTATTGTTGGGCTTATCTAACTTTGCCGGTTTCGAGGTACTGATTGACACGGTTTTAAGCCTTGGGTTGTTTCGTTGCTTCTGTGGATTGCATCCGTCTTTTTTGGAGCTCCTTAGCTACTTCGCAGCCCCGATAATTTGCAGGATGTTTACCATTACAGTTAATACACTGCGCGGGAGCTTTATTATTTGAATTGCAGTCACTCGTCAGATGACTACCGGTGCATTTTACACACCGTGGCTCTTTCTGGCAGTAGGTTTGCGTGTGGTTATATCCTTGGCACCGTTTGCACTGTGGAACCAATTTCTTGTTCTTACGCATAGGTTCAATTTTAACAACAATATTGTAATGTTCACGTAGAGATAGAACAATTATCAATTTGTGTATAAGACCTCAGTATAAGACCTCAGTATAAGACTAACCCATGATGATTGGCAACACTGTCAATCAAAATATCCCTTTTTCGCTAAGTTATCGAATGATGGGAATTTCAAAAAAAAAAAAAACTATTATGTGTTTTTTTTTATTTTTCCCCTTCTATGGATAAAGAGCGGATGGAAATAGTGCGTTGGTGTTGGTAGCGTGGGCGACGTATGAAATAGAGGCGCGAGCGTTTTCGAGGGAGTAGCGTGGCAGATACCGAGTGGCGTGGAAGTTGTTTTTCCCTAAAAAGTGCGTGGTGGCGCGATTCATACTGAACAAAAGTACAGCCGCTAAAAGTTTTCGGCAAATTAACTAAAATATTATATTTCGTTAAATTTAATTGCGAATATAAGTATATCTTTCAATAAAGCAAACATTATCGTGTGATAAGACTGCTGGCTCGTCTAATAAGACTAAAAGTGAAGTGAAGTTACTCAGCAAAAATAATCCGCCAAAATAACCACGTTGTCCAAAGACTTTCTGTATTAAAGAAATAAATCGTTACATTACATTGATTCCACTAAGTGCGGTATTAATAAACAATTAACGCACATCCTCGAAAACGACGCCCTCGAAAATTGTTGAGACTAAAGTCAAATTCTCAACGTTTGCTCAAAGTCATCATCATCTGGATACTTCAAGCCTGGTCCGAAGGAAGAAACGCCGCTGTTAAGAAGCACCTGGAATTCCCTACGATCGCTATTATTTAATAGAAAATAATATAAAAACCGAAAGTTCACTAGTTTCTTTAAAATTTATTGTATTGAATACATAAAATATGTGTAGAATACTTACATTCATAAAGTGTATTTATAATTGATATTTCATCGCGCTTAACAAAGCTACATTTAATCTTGAATTTGTAAAATATATTAATACGAATAATTATACTTGCGATAAAAAAATAATTGTTAAACTTTAAACTTTCATTTATAATAGATATAGTAGAAGTAGATTTTTTTTTTGTCATAACCATTTTTCTGATCCCTCGGGTAAATATAGCAATCGCGTCAACCCATCCACCGTGCACGCTGGAGGAGCCGTTTAAGACCATCGGAGCGCAAAAAGGCGCTATTCTACGATTTGAAGAAGGGTATGAGTCACTTGTTGTGTTGTCCTATTGTAAGATTTTTATGAAATGAAAGTAGTTACAATCGTATTTCTTGAATTATTATTAAAGCATTTTTTTTCATGTCAATAAATACTGATATATGTTCAATCTGAATAATGAATTTAAAATGATTGTTTAAATCCATTCCTAAGAGAGTGGGGGGGGGGGGGAATGGTGTGACGTTTAAGTAGTGATGGGAAGTCGGCAAGGTAGTGTCGTTATATATAGGGGTTATAAAATGTCAATGGCCGCAGATAACCACAGGAGTGGACGAGCTGGGTCCACAAGGGAGGGACAACATGGCCAAGGATTCGCAACACCAAAGAATCCCGATTTCTTTCTCTTCATCTATCCTCTTTTATTATCTTGTCTTTTTAGTCTCCATTTTTTTTTATTCTCATTTCTTATTTTTTTTTTTTTTTTTGATCATGGCACGTATAATTGTGCGGCGTGTTAAGGACAGGCAACAAAACCCACCCCGTCGGCGAGCTAAGCCGTGCTATACGCAAGACGTGCCAACCGCCTGCCACCTTACATGTCCCCTCTCGCAAACCGGACCAAGGCCGACAAGCGGTGTTGTGGAGAAGGTTAATTTTGAGGGGAACTTCTACCATAAAAGGTAGAAGTTAGTATCAAATGGCGCCCAACGTGGGGCCGAATTTTTGAATTGCAAAATTCCATCTTCCTTTTGCACTATAAAGAGTGCACATTTAGCTTTTCGCTAGCCTTGCTGCAAGTTATGTTCAATTATAGTGGACAAATATATGTAAATTCAAGCCCTTTGTGTTTATTCGCTTTCTAGTTGTTCTCCGTTGCTGATAATATTGATTATTTAATAATTACGACCGATCTCCAATCCCTGCTTCATTGATTAAACACAGTGTTCGTCTAACTTTATCTTTCTATCCTCTTCTACTTCTTCACCGAACACGAAGCTACTATCATCTATCATCTTTCGTTTCTCATATCACTATCTAATACAAAACAAAAATGTAACAAACATCTATCGGAATAAAATCTCTAATGTTAGCTTCAGGAAGTCTCAAAAGCATAAGACTAAAAGACAATCTTCTGCATTGCTCCGATCTAATAAGAGAACACATAGTTTTTTTTTTAATTCGAACAGCCAAACGTATGTCCCGAATTTTAGTTAATCGACATGAAACTCGCGATGCGACGGTTTACTGTTTCGAATTCCATTAAAGAAAAATACCAGACCGAAAAGCATTTTACCAGCAAACTTGTTGTTTTCATAAGTCTCATGATTCTCAATTAACTATCATGACCGCGATGAGAATTGCAAAATTAACCAACCATATGAACTACTTTCTGTGTATGACCGTAGTAACGCCAACCATTATTTGTTCTAGCGATGCTACTCAGAAAGTGTATATATACAAACATTAACTTTAAATAATACATACACTACATATGCGCTTAAGTAAAACACTACACTACCAAACTACCAAAATACCCCAACAAAAAGATTAATAATACATTACATAACTACACTACACTAAACACTACACACAAACCCCCAACTCTCAAGGAAACATTGATTTTGAAACTATTATACATATACACAAACACATATTTTTATTATTATATTTCTAAACAAAATATTCAAAACAACTTCGTTAAATTCCAAAAAAAAAAACAAAAATTAAAAAATTAAATAATGGCGTCAAAACAAAACGGTGCCGTTTCGAAAAACCTTCGTAGTAGAACAGTCAACATAGAAGACGACCATGGTGATCCGGAACAAACGTTCAACATTTCCGGAAATATCCCTCGTACTCCACCTGGTGTTACAACCAGCCAGAATAATTTAAACCCGTCTCAAAATTTAACTGATATTTCTCATAGAATGCCTACTTCCAACGATACTAACACAAACGCAATAAATAAAGATGCTTTAGAGGTTATTAGGGAATTCAACATTCAGGACCATAACAATTTATATACACCAAAAGGTTTCCGCAAAAGTCAAACACAATCTGAATCTGGTCCAGATGTTGAAGAATATATTAATCGAAGAGTACACGAATTACAGGAGCAGCAAGCTCAATTATTTGGCTCGAGAGCTGAGAATAGATTACCGCCTGAAATCGAAAACCCAACTAGAAACCAAAAGAAGAAAAATAGTTTTAGAAGTCGCATTAGTAACGGGCGTAATGTTCCAAATCAAGCATCACCTAATCACATTCGTCGCGTTTCAAACCAATCATTACCTAGACGTGAAACTTTAAGTCCCAGACTTAACACGTTGGAACAAAACGATCATCAAATTACTGAAGCCTTAACGGACATAACGAATCGGCTAAGTAGGCTAAGCACTGGTAGCAGTTGCGTTAGCCAAGTACCAGCTGCAGCGCAAAAAGAACCTGACAGGAACTTACCTCGTAACGTCCCTAACCGCGTTGAGCTAGACAAATGGTCAGTAAAATTCGATGCAACGAGTAAGACACCACCTATCGATGACTTTCTTTTCAGAATAAATTCTTTACGGGAAACATTTGGCTATTCTTGGGAACAGGTCCAATCGCATTTTCATTTGCTAGTCTCTGGTATAGCAGAGAATTGGTACTGACAATTTCTTAAAACCAATCGTAGGTGCACCTGGTCTGAGCTCCGTTCAGCTATTATTGAACAGTTTCGTTCTGTAGAAAGTGACTACGAAATAACAAGGCTGATGATCGATAGAAAGCAGGGCAGCTTTGAATCGGTTGATGACTTTTACAACACAATCGTTTCAATGAACGCTCGCCTTCGAGATCCAAAAACATCATCAGAAATCCTAGAGATAGTAAGACACAATATTAAAGACCAAATATCCCAGTTAATCTTTGCGTACCAACCCCGTAATTTATCTGAACTTCTGCATATCTGCCGCAAAGCGGAACGCTTTTTACAGAAGAGAGATGCGAACAGATATAATCGTCAGCACCGCAATGTAAATGAAATAGACATTTCGTACAGTGAAGAATCTGTAGACTTATCAGTCGAAGGATTATGTTCAAACAACCCGTCATCTGACAACCAAAACAGCAACAACAATCACAGAAATATTAACAATGTTAGATGTTGGAACTGTGACAAGATCGGTCATTCATTCGTTGAATGCCCAGCTGAATCTAGGCGATTGTTTTGCTATAAGTGTGGCACACTTGGTTACGTAACTCCGACTTGTCCTAAATGTCGGGGAAACTATCGGTCGAACGAGAGAGCCTCCGGGGAGACTCGTTCGAGGCCATCCCACCCGGGGAATTAGAAGCAGAACCGCTTAGTACTCCCAAAATTTCAATATTAAAACCTTCACCAGACTTTCGAAAACCACAGGCCAGTACAAATCCACCACCGAAATCACTCCGTCAACGCATGATAGATTATAATAAGGCGCGAGACAGAATCCTAACTTATACAGCTTCACCGCGAATCTTAAAGACAAGAGCACGGTATAAATCGCGTAAGTCCCAGAGAAAGGCACTCAGCTCAACGGTTTTAGACATAATAAGCGATTTAAGACCATATGCTAATGTAAAAATACTAAATCGTAATATTCTCGGCTTGTTAGATAGTGGGGCAAGCGTGTCTTGTCTCGGGAAAAATTGCATGGAGTTAGTAAATTCTGCTGGTGTCCCCATTCTAAACTGTTCATCTTTTGTTAATACTGCCGATGGGGGGAAACAAAATATATTAGGCAAAATTGTGACTGAAATAGTGTACCAAAATCAATCGAAAG
Source organism: Cheilosia urbana (assembly GCA_946477585.1). Classification (NCBI taxonomy): domain Eukaryota; kingdom Metazoa; phylum Arthropoda; class Insecta; order Diptera; family Syrphidae; genus Cheilosia; species Cheilosia urbana. Next base: position 64,885,589 of record OX297853.1, on the reverse strand, counting down.
AACTCTACTTGGGGATTGATTTTTGGCGTGATTTTAAGTTAGCTCCGCTTCTGATCTCTCCACTCACCCAAGAGGGCGAGAATGAAAAAGATCCCAATTCACATGACCTAACAGAAACCCAAGCTTCTGAACTTAGTAGAGTGAAAAATCAATTTCCATCTTTTGCCCAGTTAGGCCTCGGGAAAACGCTTCTCGAACAACATATTATCGACACTGGTGACGCCTTGCCCATCAAACAACGTCACTACCCTGTGTCGCCAGCAGTCCAAAATCTCATCTATGAAGAGCTGGATAGGATGCTTTCACTGGAAGTTATAGAAGAAAGCAACAGTGCCTGGAACTCGCCTGTTGTCCTCGTAAGAAAACCCGGCAAAAATCGCTTATGTCTAGACTCCCGGAAGGTGAACCAGGTCACCAAGAAAGATGCCTATCCGCTGCCTCATATGGAGGGTCTGCTGAGTCGTCTTTCAGATACACACTGTATTTCTAGTGTGGATTTGAAAGACGCATTCTGGCAGATTCCCCTAGAGGCGACTTCAAGAGAGAAAACGGCATTTACAGTACCTGGGAGACCACTCTACCAGTACACTGTAATGCCATTTGGACTGTGTAATGCGGCACAGCGTATGTGTCGCTTGATGGATAAGGTGATCCCAACAGAGATGAGAGAAAACGTTTTCGTCTACCTAGACGATCTTTTGATTATTTCACCAAACTTTGATTCACATCTAAGACTCTTGGAAAAAGTTGCAAGTAAACTTCAACCACAGATAAGAAATATACAGATGTCTCATCCATATGGGAAAAGATGATGTATGAAAACGAAATCAACTTAAAAAAAAAGCTTTTTCAAAAGCTTCATATATACACAAGAGTGAAATTAATCTTTGCCTCTTTTTCTTCTCTCTTTTACTTTCCACGCATTAAAACACCGCACACAGAAAGTACCTACGGCTACATCTGCTTTCTTTCTGCCTTTTGCTTCAATTCACACAACGTAGAGAACATTTTTTTTTTTGGTTTGTTTATTTTAACTTGCGGTCTGTGCGTATGGGTGGATCGTGGTTATCGTCATCGTCATCGTTGCTTTAGCACAAACTCGTATTCATGTTAAGATGTTTGGGTGGATGTGTGGTTGTTATTTTGTTCGAGTTTTGATGTGCAGTGCGTATTATAGGATTAAAATATTTTAATTCAAATTATAGATATCCTGCTATTTTATATTTATTTCCTGTTGAATATTTAAATTTCCATTGAAAATTTTGTAGGAACATTACAATATGCTACCTAGGTAGTTGGTTTTCATAAGCAACTTCGGCCAGAGATAACGAGTCAAATTGTACATTTTAATAAAAGGCCTCAATATTTTAATATAAAGTGTATTATAATAACTCTTCTGCTCTTAGCCTACTTTAGTAAAGGTGGAAAATGTTCGAACTCTTAAGATTTACTTAATTTAATCATACACATAAACAAAGTAATCATAAACAAACATTAACGTTTTAAATCCCATTTAAATCACCTTTACTGAAGTAGTTTCCAGGGGCCACGAACGAGGACGTGGCAGAATCTCGACCCCCACCCTCCCAACCTCCCAAAACCGAGATATCATTCTTAAATTCAGGAAAACACTTTTTTTTTAGTTTCTTATGCGTTCATCACATTTATTAATTTTTTTATTTTATTCTTAGGATTTCTATTCTTAGCATTTTTATCAATCACCCATTTACAATTTTTCCACAGCAACACCACTATTAAAAAATTTATCACATCAAGTTTATGATCATAGCATTCATCAGATACATTGAACCAATCTGGAAAATGTATATTTGTTGCCTTTATGCATTCTTTAATTATATTTTCTTTAAGGTTAGATGCAAAAGGAAGTCTTCCAAAGTATGTGGAAAATATTTTCACATGAAGGCGGCATATTTGAAAGTATTTTTCAGATGGCCACAAGAGAACTGTGTGTTCTTTTGAATTTTCATACTCTTTCAGTTTAATGAGTATTTCTGTAAAGTCAAAACTGTGTTCGTCTTTGGACATTTCCTTAACGCAGTTTTGGCAGATTTTGTTCATTTTTTTTTTTTAATGTTTTGAAAAAGCAATATCCCGCAAAATATCTAGTAGCAAGGTCGTTGACCTGTGGCACCTTGACCGTTATCTCTTCTTCATCAGATGTAGTACTTGTATTGCTCATATTCATGTCATTTTCAAAACAATCATCTATATCAAGAATGTCCTCATTTTGCAATTGTTCCTGTGGAAACAATATTTGATCTTCCATGTCGTTCTCTAATATAGCATTCCAATCCACTTGCAAATATTCCGAATCGTCTTCCTCACAGTTGGAACATTTAGACTGAAATAAAAACTTTAGGGATATAACTTTGGCTAGCAAGGAGCCAAATTCGGAAACACTCGGATTACTTTTGTTGAAATTGCGCGCTCTTATTTTTCCAAATAAGTTTTCTAATGGGTCTTGATTAAATTTATTTACGTAAATGTAATATAAGTCATTGTGATCATCAAATAGCGTTTCTCTTATTCTAATAACGCTTTCAATTGTAAGGACTAAACCCTTGAAACAGAATGCTCTATTTCTCGCTTTTATAGGTTCAATGTTAAGCATATAAATTTGCATTTCCTGTAAAAAAATAATATTTTCATCATTCCGTGAAGGCGCAGGTTTTCCATTAAGAAGGTCAAAAAGCCTATCTATTTTTCTTATAAATTCTGCGGTTGATTTAGCAAAACGGGCTATGTGGCTTGGAAATTTGTTCAGCTTCATTAAGGCTTCAATTCCACAAGCTACAGATCTGCTAAGAACTTGTGCAGCCAACTTAACGTTCATTTTTTGAAACTCAGTAGGGTCAATGTGTGCAGATGTCAGTTTCGGACATATTTTGGTTGTACTACATTTCTCTGTATTATAAAGGTATTCAATTACATTCCAACTTGCAATTCCATCAGAAGTAGACAAATTGTATTTAAGTATATTATTGCGAATACTTTTAATAAGATTTTTTTTTTTTTTTTTTTTTTTTACCGAGGGTAGGTGAAAATCTTCCAAAGACACTATGAGAATAGCAAGCGCGTGCTCATAGTAGTGTCAGATTTTTACTGACTAAAAACACCACCCTTCGAAAGATTGTTAGATACTGCAACTAAGATATAACTTATCAAGCAATTTTTCTATAACGAAATAACAACTTTTGACAGGCTACTTTCCAATGAAAGATCCTGCATGTTCCGCAATTAAGACGCGGTTAATCTTATCTTGCCAAGTCGAACGGTTTCGTTCTTTGAAGCCGGCGCAATAAATTGTTCTCGTCCAAAATTTGTCGGACTGAATTGTTGACATGTCCGATTAGTCGGTTTCTATGCTTTCTCGCGAAGCTTTTTGTTTCAGCTTCAATTATTGGAATTCCGAGATCTCTGTGGATATCGTCGTTTCTAATATACCATGGTGCTTGTACAATTTCTCTAAGCACTTTATTTTGAAAAGTTTGTAGAATATTGACATTTGTTTTCTTGGTACAACCCCAGAGTTGTATACCGTAGGTCCACACCGGCTTTAGCACTTGCTTGTATAGAAGCAGTTTGTTTTCAGCACTGAGCTGGGAATGTTTTCCGAGTAACCAGTACATTTCTCTATATTTGATATTGAGTTCTTTACGTTTCATTTTCACGTGCGAATTCCATTTCAGCTTTGCGTCGAGTGTCATTCCCAGGTAATTGGCCTCGCTTGCAAAGGGTATTCGAGCCAAGTTTAAAAAAATTGGCAAGTCATTTGTTTTCTTATACGTGAAATTCACGTGAACGGATTTAGTTTCGTTGAGGGTGATCCGCCAGTCCCTCGTCCATTCATTTACCTTATTCAGTGCGATTTGCAGTTTTGCCGTTGTTTCTTCAATAGTGTTACCTACTGCTAGGATAGCGGTGTCGTCGGCGAACGTAGCGAGAGTAGTGCCATCTTCTCTTGGTATATCGCGAGTATATAACAGATAGAGAAGGGGCCCAAGGACACTTCCTTGCGGCACGCCGGCCGAAATTTCCTTAAGCTCAGAATATTCGTTTCCATGTCTGACACGGAAGAGTCTGTTCCCGAGATATGATTCTAAAATATCATATAGGCGTACGGGAAGAACTTGTCGTAATTTAAGTTTCAAGCCGTCATGCCACACCTTATCAAAGGCTTGTGAGACGTCAAGGAATACGCTTGAGCATATCTTTTTTTCTTCAAATGCTTTCTCAATTACGTCAGTAATTCTATGCACTTGGTCAATCGTGGAATGCTTGGTTCTGAACCCAAACTGGTGGTCAGGGATAAGATTATTGTTTTCTATAACCGGTTGTAGGCGCGTTAGTAAGATTCTCTCGAAAACTTTGGATATAACTGGAAGAAGGGAAATTGGTCTATATGACTTTACTTCATTTGGCGATTTCCCTGGTTTTAAAACCATTATGACCTCCGCAACTTTCCATTGGCTCGGCACGTGTTTTAGTCTGAGCGCGGCATTTATAATATGAAGAAGCTTAATTAGTGCTTTTCTTGGTAGAACTTTGAGAACTTCTCCCGTGATCAAATCATAACCAGGAGCTTTCTTAGGTTTTAGGGATTCAATTTCACGTTTTAGTTCCCTTAGCGTTGCACTTGTGAGTACTAAATCGTCGGATAGTAGTTCCGCCGCAATAACACTGTCGTGAACCGCCCGACCATCGTACGGTTTAAAGGTTTCTTCTAAATGGGCGGCAAAAACGTCCGCTTTTTCCTTATCTTCCCTTGCCCATTCATTTTGATTTATTTTAATTGGCGGCGCAGGGATTTTTGGCCTTTTGGTGCCTTTTACAGCTTTCCAAAGTGAATAATTGGAATCTTTTTTCGCCGTTAAACTTTCAAGGTAAGAACCTATCGTACGATTTTTAAAGTCCTTGATAGCAGTCTTCAACAAATTGCACAAATAATTCAAATGCGTTTTATGTTGCGGAGCGCGACTCTGTTGCCATTTTTTATGCGCCTTCCTTTTTTCGTTGACCAATTCTTTTATTTCGACAGGATATCGTAGACCGTATTTGGCCGGCGTTTTCCTTGGATTTGGCGTATTATTCCAGGAAGCGAGTTGTACGATCTCAACGAAGCGATCTACTTCAACCTCAAGTTCATAGGGTGTCGTAAGTGGAACGCTAAGTTCAACATTCTCTTCAATTTCGTTCCTAAAGCCTTCCCAGTTAGTTGTTCTACCAGTTAATCTCGCTGGCTCAAGGTTATTTACTAGTTTTACGCTCAATGTTAAAATAACCGGTGAATGATCAGATGACAGATCAAAGCTCTCTTCAACTTTAATGTGGTTGGTAGATATTCCTTTCACGACGAAAAAATCGATCAGGTCAGGTGTTTTTGAAGTATCAGTTGGCCAGTAGGTCGGTTTGCCCGTCGAGTGGAAATCACAACTATACTCCATACCTGCCCCATATAGCATTCTTCCTTTTCGCGAGATATATCTAGAACCCCAGAACGTGTGTTTTGCATTAAAATCGCCGCCAATAATGAAGTTTGGTTTGAGCGATTTAAGCAAGTTAGTATAATCAGTTTTTTCAAGTGCGGAACGCGGTGGACAGTAGATAGATGAAATTCTAAGAGTACGTTGACTATTTTTCACTCGAATCGTGCACAGTTGCATAGTTTCAAGCTCTATCTTCAGGTCTTCGTATTGTTCAATGCAGTCTTTAATAAACAATGACGATCCACCTCTCGCGTTTCCCGAAGGGTGACAAGCGTGGAAGTCATTATAGCCTTTTATTTTTAAGCTCGATCCCTTTTTCACGTTAGTTTCAGAAATCAAGCATATGTCAAGATCTTTCTCGCGTATGAATATTTCCAATTCGTCGAGTTTTTGCAAAAGTCCGTTTGCATTCCAAGTGCATATTTTTAACATTGGTTTTTCATTCATATTTTATTTGATGTACGCGTTTTCCGTGAATTATTCTCGAGCTTAACTAAGCGATCGAGAATAATTTTATTTATTTTGCTTTGTTCTTCAAGTTTCTGGAGAATAACTGAGAATACATGAGAAACAGGTTCCGGCGAAGTTTCAACGTTTTTTGCTCCGTCGTATGCCGCGGCCTGAGCGTAGGTCTGCACTACTCTGGCTGGCCGAGGGCCACTATTCGATGGCTTTACTGATGGTAACTTTTCAGTAGCGTTTCTTTTGGCAACAGAGGTCGAGGGCTTTTCTGTTGTCTCTCTTTCTCTGACATTATTACGCTCTGGAACCGGAGTTTTTATGTTGCCTACTACCTCCTGGGCGGTCTTACGCTTTGTATTCGTTAGCGGCTTGGTTTTTTTATTTTGAGGCTTGAGGAGCGCATCTCTCCGTTTTTGCAATTCCTTAGCTACTTCACAACCTCTATAATTTGCAGGGTGCTTTCCCTTACAGTTAGCGCAAGTAGCGGAGGATTGTTTATTTGCTCCACAGTCTTGGGAGAAATGATTTCCTGCGCATTTCACACAACGCGGCTCTTTTTTGCAATACATTTGCGTGTGATTAAATTCCTGGCAACGTTTGCACTGTGGAATTATTTTCAAATTTCTGCGCATCGGCTCGATTTTAACCACGATATTTACTATGGTTTTAATTCGGTAGATATCTTCGATATTATCAGACCTATCGAAAGTAAGCATAAAGAGCGGAAGTCCACGCCTTACCAGGACATCCTTATCTTCTTCCGATTTCTGTTTCTCCTTCTTGATGATATTAACGGCATCAAGAATTTTAAACCCTTTGGCTTGAAGGTCGTTTATAACCTCTTCTTTTTTGCATGAGGGGTGGAGTCCCCTTGCTACAACACGATGTGGCCTTTCTGACTTTACTTCGAAAGTATACCACTGGATCTTCTCAGTATTTAGCTTTTGGGACATTGCCCGGTAGTCTTCGTGGTTATCGACGTTAATTTTCCACGCATTATTCCTCAAAGATGTAACCTTAAATTGCGATATTGTCGTTCCTTTAAGGAGGCTGTGCAATTTATTATACTCCGTTACCCCAACGACGTTTATTGGAGGCGGTGCGCGAATATGCCCTCGGAGTTGTTTTTCTTGCGGTACTTTACGCGTTTGTTCTTTTAAGGGCTTGTAATGAGTCGAGGTTTGCCACAGAGGCTTCTTTGGCATGGTGGAGGAGGACGGTGGCACGCTCGCGATTGCTCAGCTAAACTCGTCGGACGGGGGTAGTTCTTGTTCTCCTCTTACCAGCCCCCCTGCTCTTCACAAAAAAATTATCGTGCCATTGCAAAATAAAAAGTGATAGTAAGAGAGCTAACGTTAATTGACGGCGGACGGACTATCAAATGTAGATGAAAGAAAAAAAAATATAAAGGAAGAAAGGAAAATGCTCAATAAGACCTATGCCCATACTGAGGAGCAAGGAGGGAAAGTCAGATGCATATGAAACTAATTCTAACTAATCCTAAGCTATCCTTACCCTACCCGACACCGATACCTACTCGCTAAAATAACCTACTGAACTTACATCTACCCTAATCTATCCCTATGCATCTTCCAGCTTTCCTTCATCACTCCTCTGTATAGGTTCGCCTAGATCCGGAGATGTGCCTGATGTTTGTGGCACTAACGCGGCCTTCCCACCCCGTGCCTGGAATGGCACATCCTTGGTTATCATCTAGGCCAAGGAAATGATGATAACCCCTATACGATTTCATCCAGTCAACAGTTAGTTAGGTCCTTGTCCAGGTCACGTCATTGTTACGTCATTGTCTAGCTAAAACGGCGAAAGGACGGCCTTCCCAGCTAACCACACACCACGTCACTTCGAAATTAGTCCATATCAGGAATAAAGAACACTTCAATTAAATCTGAGTGAAAAATCCATACAATTTTTATTCATTCCTTTCCAAATGCGAGGCAACAGAATCTTAGGGATAAAATTATTCTTATTCTAAACTTTACTTTACTAATTCAAAAAAAGGAACAAAAAAAAAAAAAACAAAAAAAGGAAATGAACTTACGAATACTAAGAATTCAACCAAAAAAAAATGCTTTGCAAGAAGGAAGGGTGAATCTGTCCTTAAATCTAAATTACCTCTACTTCTAAATAATTCATTGATAAATGGTTAAAAAAAAATATAAAAATGGTTAACGACTTACGTTTTTTTTCTGGTGGGAAGGATCCCTCGTCGTCCTGCGCGCAGCACTTGGAGAAATCGTTGATGTCCACCTGGAGAGGGAAAGATCCTACAACTACCGCGACCGCGCGAAGTAAGGACAGGTTACCAATGACGTTAAAATTATAAAAAAAAAGGATCTAAATATCTAAATTAAACTTAAAAGTGACTAAATTCATAAAAGGGATAAAAGTAATTCAAATTAAATCAACGCGGCAAAGCACTAAGATTATAAATTAAACGAATTGCACTCGCTCACAATAAAGAAATTATTTTGTCCTTGTACGACCTCTATTGCGACTTTAATTCTGCTCGGGGAGTCATATATAACCCCGCTAGCGGAGCACCCGGATTTAAGATATGTATATATATATATGTAAATTTTTTTCTTGGCTTATCTGAGGTGGAATATACGCGCAAATTCCGCTATCGTGCAGTTATTTCCTTTTAGCTGCCGTCGGACTACGGTTCTTGTGACCGTTGCCTTCTCTGTTCCAATGGTCCAGTTAACTTGTGTCCGATCTGTGCCGGACCCGTCTTTAGTTGACCGTTGAACAGTTATTGTCAGGCGCCGAGGTGGAATTTCGCAGAGGCCTGAGTCGTCTCTTCGACCAGTAGCCTCAACCCAGTACCTATCAAAAGAGGATCATCGACATTAGTCGTATAATTCCACCCCGTTAATCCCTACATACCTCTGCTGGTGATTCCTGGAGATTACTGATTTCTCCTTTTTGGGAGTCCCACCGCGCGTCTGCCGGTTTAACTCTTCTTTCCCTATATAAATGATGGGTTTACCGGTTACTGGGGTTTCGAGAACCAGGGGGAATCTAACACTTACCCCTCACTTAACACTTTATTGCTCACACTTCACAATTCAAAAAAATTCACGAAAGCTATTTTTACTTTCTTTATGTTAATTTCTAAATTCAGTGTCCGAATTAATTTCTCCGAGTACACTCTTAGTTCCTACCGCAGCAAACGAAACGTCCGTTATAACACGGCAACACCGGGGTATTAGCACAGCTGTCTTCTGCGAATGCACAATTGCTAATGACCTACTTTCCGTAGCGAGGTCATTACCCTTTTCTATCAATTCTTCTTTTTCTTCTGCCTACTTCATTGGTTTTATGCCTGTATGCGTGTAACATGTACCGCGAAATGCAACGGAAGGAATATTCATATGTGCACCAGCATTGTGCTCTTTCTAGCCCCATCGGTGTACTTCCTTTTCTCTATGCATTCTAGTTAGAGTCACGGTGAGTTTCAACTTTAATTTGCAATATCTCGGCCGACTTATACTTGTTATGTTTTCATTCATATACCTACCTATCCTTCTGAATAAAAATAAAATATTTACCTAGTTTACTATGAACGAGTGAATGAATAGTTTTTATTTATTTTATTATTTTACTTAATTTGCCTACAAACACATAACCTACATAATATAACCTACTATCCCTATTCCTAAAACATAAAACATTTAACATATACTAAAATTCTTCATCGGTCTAACTGGTCTAATTGGTCTCTTCACCTACCCTTCATTATTGTTTTCTCATTTTCCACTGTGAATTGTCCGTATTTTCGTGGTCGGTAATTACAACACCTACTATCGCATTGAGTGACCGGGATAGCGATCGAGTCACAGGGTTGAGGAAGAGGGACAGAGGTATTTTTTTTTTTGTTCGTGCTCAGCACACATCAAATTCAAATGTCAAAACAAGGAAATTTGCATAAGAAATGGACGAAACGTGCGTTTGGACAGGTAAGTATTTTAGTTTTTATTATTTTATATTTTTTTGAAGGTCTTTTTAGTTCAATAGACTCTTAAATTTTTATAGAGCATATCGGCCAATGGATCGTCGTGTTTCTGGCGTCTGAAGGACATTCATCGAGTGGTAATTCAACCAACCATCAACGGATACGGTGGCGAGCCGGTTGGATGCCACTCAATGACATCAAGTTAATTTTACTAGGATTCGTACTTCTCGGAGCTGGTGTACATGTGAGTATTTTCATTTGTTATTTGGGGTGTTTCTTAACTGAATCACCCCGTGCCGATATGTGTTATTATGTGTTTTCTAATTAGGTTTATTTTTCTATTGCAGGTACACGCAACAGGATCGACGCCGGTATGCGAGTGGTCGTGAGCAAACCGACCTCGTAAAAAAAGGGGCCTGCAATAGTTGTCCCTTATCTCTTGCGAGCGTGCATCTGTGCTGTTTTAATGAACGTGTGGCAAGGGCCCACTTCCTGAGTTTCATCTCGTGCTCTATCGTCATTGTAGCTGCATTTGAATGGTGTTCTTTGGGGGTTGTTTACGGAAGTCTGGGTCAGGAATATTATATCTAAATGGGGATTTGGTATGTTTTTGAATTATTCTTATTATCTAGTATTGCACATTCTATTGTTCGAGTAGCGTATTCTCTATAGTTGGATATCATTGAATAAAGTCTATCTCATTACGGAATACTATCTGGTACTTGTCTATCTTCGCCTTTGTTTGGTACTTCGTGCTATGACTTAGATATGATATAAATTATGTACGTCTGTCTTTCTACAAGTCTATGACCTATCTCAGATTCCTCGTTCTACACGTATATACCCGAGCAAATAGATTCACGATATACTTAGTCTTATACGGACATAGATATATAAATAAATAAATAAATAACATGGAAAGACATTACAAGAATAAATAGATAAATAAATAAAGTCTAAACTAAATAACTATATAAATAAATAAACTCTCGAATAAATAAACTCTAATATATATATGTAAATAAATCTCTGGTAAATAAATAAGTCTGGTAAATAAATAAGTCTGGTAAATAAATAAGTCTCTGGTGAATCAATAAGTTAGATCAGTCAATAAACGATACTATACATATAACATAGCAACGGCTAGCGTGAGTGCGTCCAGGTGTCGTGATTACTAAGCGTGGATGTCCTTTGCGTGAAAGACACCTACCTTTTCTCCTCTTTGGTTGCCTATTTCATAGAGCGAATTCCCTATTATTTTGAGCACAATGGACTTCAAGAATTTAGGTCCTAGTTTTGCATTGTAGCTGTCAGGTAAGCTGCTCTGCTTAAAGTTGCGTCTGTATACGACTTGTCCTACTGAATATTTCACATCTCTACTCCTGGTATTATAAACTTTTTCGGCTCTTTGGTGGGCTAGCTTTAAATTGTCAAATATCTTACTCCTAATTAATTCTAATCTATCAGTCTTATTAATAATGTTCAGTCTTGTGTCTCTTAACATATCCAATCTTCTGAGGATATTGTAAGCACTTGCGTGTTGGATCATTGGAATTCCAAATACGGCGTAGTAAGGTTCTAAACCTGTTGCTTCGTGTGCGACGCTTCTCAAGGCGAATGCCGCGCTACTGACGTGTAGGTCCCAGTTTTTCTGATCCCCGTCCAGGTAAGAACGGATTTTTGCCAATAGGGAGCGGTTGACTCTCTCGGAGGCGTTTGCTTGTGGCGAGTAGAACGCCGTCCTCACGTGCTTCACACCGTATTTGTTCAAGAAGCTGGTGAACAATTCGGAAACGAATTGCTTACCGTTGTCGGAATGGACAAATTCAGGGACTCCAAATACATGAAACACATTACTCTCTAAATAATTAACTACCTCCGCTGCCGTTGCTTTACGGATAGGCCGTAATAATATATATTTACTTAGGTGGTCTAACACTATAAAGATATGGGTGTTCCCTATTTTTGTTCTCGGGTATGGGCCCAAGAAGTCGATATAGAGGCGTTGGAAGGGTCGCTCAGTCGTTGTCTGTTGTCCCATCGGCGGCCGAGTTACCACGTTAGGTGGCTTGCTGCACTTGCAGATTTCGCAGGACTTCACAAAGTTCTGCACCTCGGTTGCCATTCCTGGCCAGAAATACTTTTGTCGCAACTTTGATAAAGTCTTGTTGATGCCCCCGTGACCTGCTGCTGGTGAATTGTGAGCGGATTTCACAAGACCCTCTCGCAACTCCTTCGGCACCCAAAGCTTCCATGCCCTGTCTTCATGGAGTTCGTCTCCTGTCCGTACTTCTGTTCGTTTGTATACATACCCGTCGGATATGCATACGTCTGGTAGTCTGTCTTGGTTCTCCCTGATCGTCTTCCTCAACTCTTCATGTTCTTCCGAAGAAAAGCATGGAGAATCGAGGTCAACTTCAAGGAGAACAGTGTCGGTTGTGATCCCCTCCATGTGGACACGTGAGAGAGTGTCCGGGACCACGTTTTGGGTACCCTTCCTATGTTCGATCACGAAGTCAAACCCTTGTAGTTTAAGACTCCATCTTGCCAAGCGGCCAGATAAGTCCTTTTGGGTCATTAACCACTTGAGACTTGCGTGATCAGTGATTATAGTGAAAGGTAGCCCTTCAACGTAGGCCCGAAACTTCTTCACTGATAAGACGGCCGCATAGCACTCAAGTTCCGTTACGCTATAATTTCGCTGTGCGGAATTAAGCTTTTGGGACATGAATGCTATCGGCCGCTCATTATTCTCAGCGTCCACCTGGAAGAGAACACTGCCAACACCTGTCGTCGAAGCGTCGCATTGTATGTAAAAATGTCTCGTAAAGTCGGGGTTAGTCAATATTGGCGCAGTAACTAAAGACATTTTGAGCTGGTTGAAGGCTCTTAGTGCTTCATCTGTCATATTGAAACTTTGTCCTTTCTTTAGACAGTCGGTCATGGGGCTTGATAACGACGCGAAATTGGGAATGAAGCGCCTGTACCAACCCGTCATCCCTAGGAACCGTCGGAGTTGCTTGGGGGTCTTTGGCACTGGGAAGTTCTCGACCGCCGACACCTTGTCCTTGTCCGTTCGTAGGCATCCATCACCGACTATGTACCCTAGATATTTGATCTCCTTATAGCAGAATTTGCTCTTCTCCAAGTTGATAGTCAGTCCCGCTTCCCTTAAACAAACAGCTACTTTTTCAAGCAATCTGGCGTGCGATTCAAAGTCTGGGGAGCAAACCAAGAGGTCATCGAGATAGACGAAGACATGTTCCTTCAACCGTGAAGGTATGGCTTTGTCCATGAGCCTACACATTCTCTGGGCGGCGTTACACAGTCCGAATGGCATAACCGTGAACTGATACAGCGGTCGCCCAGGGACTGTGAAGGCCGTCTTCTCCCTTGATTCACTCTCCAGAGGAATCTGCCAGAATGCATCTTTCAGGTCGATCCCTGAAATAAACCGCGTGTCCTGCAATCTGCTAAGCAGACCTTCTATGTGGGGAAGCGGGTACGCATCTTTCATAGTCACGGCGTTGACTTTACGTGAGTCTAAGCACAATCGGTTCTTTCCCGGCTTTCTGACTAGAACAACTGGAGAGCTCCAGGCACTGTTGCTTTCTTCTATGACCCCAAGCGAAAGCATTCGATCGAGTTCCTCGAAGAGCAGTTTTTGTATGGCAGGCGAGATCGGGTAATGTCTCTGTTTAATGGGTATTTTGTCGTCATCCACCTCAATAACATGAGTTTCGAGATTCGTTTTACCCAGACCTCGCACTGCGAAAGATGGAAACAGCTGCTATATTTGCTCTAGCCTTTGAGTTTGAGCTGGAGTAAGTTCTTGAATGGGAAGACCCTCTACTGTCGGTGATGGAAGGTCGAGTTCGTTGATAATGTTGGGAGCGACCCTAAACGCGCTCCAAAAATCGACTCCCAGATAAAGTTGCTGCTGTAGGCTTGGAACAACGTATAACTCTAGCTCTCGCACTTTGTTGCCCCAAGAGAGATTAGTCCTGAATCGCCCCTGAATGCGTTGACTATTACCGTCAGCGGTTCTAATATCTGTCGCCATTTTTACCATTGCTACACTGTGTTTTTCTAGGAATTCTAGAGCTCCTCTGCCTAAGCAGCTAACCGATGCCCCGCTGTCTAATAACCCTAGAATTTCTTCCCCTTCTATGGTGACTTTGGCATATGGCCTATTGTCATCTGAGGTGTTTATCACAGTTGACTCGATTCTATTTTTGCGTCGCCTAAACATTGCACATTTTTCCCTTAACCTAGCTATCTTGTAAAAATTCCTACTTTTTTTCGTTTGCGTCAATTCCTCTCCGAAAATTCGTCGTCTAGTTTCGTCATACTCTTTCAGTCGTTGGTGTAAACTTTTTTTCGGTGTGATTTTTTTTGTTGTGTGGGGGCCCTCCACGTTCGGGTCCCTTTTTAAAATTCTGATTGATCGCTGTCTTTCGGGATTCCCGGGATTGGGCTCATCATCGACGGCTGAGTCCCGGTCGCCCCGTCGATCTTCAGGTTTCCCTGGCATTTGATGCAGTTGAAGGACAGACTACCTTGTCCACAACTAAAGCAAGTCAGCGTATGGAAAGAGGATTGACATTTGGGCGGCATCGGCGCTACTTCTCTGGGCCTACTGTGCTGCTCATTATCTGTTTTCCTACTCGTTTGCCTGTCCGTTGAGGAGTAATTGGCAGATCTATTTAATTTTTTGTGCAAGATTGCGGCTAACTCTATGTCTTCTTCCTTATCATCGTCTAGTGCTTCCCTAAACTCGTCCCTACCATTCGTTACTTCACTTACATTTCGTCTGCTTCTACTATCTCTAGCTGACATGTGCCGTTCGGCACGTCTGCACTCCTCTCTGAGCTCATGCATCGTTCTAATGTGACACCCGAATATCAAGTTAGCCACCCTGTCTTTGATATTTTGTCTCACTATCGCCACGAGGTCTTGCTCATCTGGTCTGATACGCATTTGTAGCGTCAATGTTCTTATATCACTATAATAGTCGTCAAAAGATTCCTGTGGTAGCTGCCGCCGATCCATGATTGTTCTTAGTATCTCGTGATCGCGTTGTTTGTCTTTGAACTGATCAATTAAGTCCATTTTTAAATCGATATAACTTGTAGTATCATTTCCTCCCCTTTCTTCCAGGTACTCCCAGTACCATCTTTCTGCTGGGCCTGTCACTAAATGGTGGAAATTCGCTAGCAACTGATCATCGGTTAACCCATTTTTCTTTTGGAGAGACTCTATTCTAAACAGAAAGCTGTCTATAGTCATGGATTTGGACGATCCATCATATTTGATTCCCCACTTATGTACGTCGGGGTT
Source organism: Cheilosia urbana (assembly GCA_946477585.1). Lineage (NCBI taxonomy): Eukaryota > Metazoa > Arthropoda > Insecta > Diptera > Syrphidae > Cheilosia > Cheilosia urbana. The sequence goes on along the minus strand of OX297853.1, from coordinate 64,870,304 downwards.
TCTCGTAGAGTAACGAGGCGACAGTTGTTCTCGCCAGACTTCAGGTCGTCGGTTTATGCCTTCTCTGCTCAGGGTTGGAGTAGACTGAGTGTGGTTTGTAGCCCTTGTACCCTCTGTCGTTTCTCGCCGTTCCGTTGACTTTGGGAACTCTTTCCATTCATTGCTTAAGTCGCTGAGCTTCTCTTGCATAATCCGCATACCTGCATACCGCATACCCACATTCTGCGACAATACTCCCATAACGCGCTCTTCACTTTTGCCTATTTCTGCCGAGATCATTCTGCTTAGGTATCTAGTGATTCTTTTGTCTTCTTCGCCTATTTGTTTTTGGGTGGCCTCTTCGTCTTCCTCGTTGACCGGTGGTCTTGGACCCTGTTGATCTTTCTGGGTTTGTTCTTTTAATTGTTGAAATTGCTGTTTTTGCTGCATCAGCAATTTTTGTTTTTGTCGACGTTTTAGTAGTAATATCTGTTGTTGTCTTTGTTGTTCTTGTAGTTGAAGTAATTGTAGTCGCTGCTGTTGTTGTTCTTTTTGGAGCTTCGCTTGGAAGATTTGTTGCTCTTTTAACTGCCGCAACTGAAGCTCTGTCTCAGCTTGGACTGCTGTAAGATCAATATAATCGTCTATTTCTTCTTGTTGGTCTACTGTTGCTACCGGTTCAGACTGGATCGCCTGTACTTGAGCACCAGTCTGCACTGCCGGTGTTAGTTTGGTAGACTGGGAGGCTTCTAATTTTTCGTCAGCCTCTTGTGTCTTCTGGCTAGCCTCTATCGGAGTGTCTGTCGCCTCCGCCTGTTCGCGTCGTATTGGCTGTTCGACCTGCTCCTGTATTGCTGTGAGCGTTTGCGCTAGTGTCGTTGTTCTTGCATCTGATGCTCTGGGACGCGATACTTGGCTAGCTGTGGGGGTTTGCTCTTCTTCTGCGTATGTCAGGGCCTGGTTGGTTGGCATTCCAGGGTCCCAAAACGGTATTTCGCAACCTGAAAGATTCATGTCAAATACCTTCTCATTCCAGGTATATTGAGCCTGTCCTACATCCCCCTGGTTCTCGAGTTCTTTTTGTTTTTGTTGCCACTGCCTGGTGACAGGCGTTTGAGTATTTCCCACTGACTGGGATTTGGCGCCTTTGGGAACTGCTCCCTTACTACCGTCCTTTTCGGACATCTTGCCTACCTGTTAAATGCCTTGATTTTTCGGCAAATCAATCGAACCGTTGCTCTTTAAGATGATTTGGATTTATGTATATATATATATATTTTGTTTGAGTGGGGTATAATATAATAATAATAAGATATGAAATTTGATCCAAGAAGTATATTCTTGAATGGATTGTGACTTTCGCGGGTAATTCAGAACAAAATTCCATTCGAAAATCAAAATTCAAAAAAAAAATAATAATAAACGTTTAAAACTGTATTGGATAAGAGTGAAGAAATCAAGATTAATTCTCTGTGTTCTTTGTATGGGATTAAATGATGTGATGGTGTGTGGATACCTGTTCCGGTTTTCCTGTACCGTTTCGCTGATGCTAGACTGTACGTCATGTCGTCGAGTCTGTTTGATTGTTTGTCCTTTAGTTAGTCGTTTGCGTCTTATGTCCGTCTTTGACTGGGTCTCCGGAATTCGGCGAGTGTCGAAAATATGCACTTCCAAGCCCTCCACTACTGTTATCAGGCTGTGCCAAATACCAGGTTGGATAGGTCCTTCAGCTCTTAGTTTCGACACGAACTAGGCTTCCAGATCAAGGCTTCAGCCTCACGAAGAGCCGAACTAGTAGTTCTTGCCCTCCGGACAGCTGTTAAGGCCTTGATCTTTCCGCTTCGTTCCGCTCTTCGCACTAACATAGACTTTGGACTACCTCACATTATCCTTTGGCTCATGGCCTAGGGACAGGACAGCCGTCCACGGTCTATGATCTGCACTCCGAGCATATACAGTTATTGAGCAAAAGAGAAAGATAGGAAAGTAAAATCGTAAAAGAAAAGAAAAGTGAACTAATTTTCGCGGAAACTAAAAATTTAAATTAAAAAAAAAATTCAAAGAGAAAAAAAAAATCCGTTGCGAGTCCAAGGCGACGACCTTTGTAGTTAAAGATCGTCCCCTTGGAAGCGCAACTGGACTTCCTGTAATTACGTTGGGCGCCATTGTAATGAGTCGAGGTTTGCCACAGAGGCTTCTTTGGCATGGTGGAGGAGGACGGTGGCACGCTCGCGATTGCTCAGCTAAACTCGTCGGACGGGGGTAGTTCTTGTTCTCCTCTTACCAGCCCCCCTGCTCTTCACAAAAAAATTATCGTGCCATTGCAAAATAAAAAGTGATAGTAAGAGAGCTAACGTTAATTGACGGCGGACGGACTATCAAATGTAGATGAAAGAAAAAAAAATATAAAGGAAGAAAGGAAAATGCTCAATAAGACCTAAACCTATACAGAGGAGTGATGAAGGAAAGCTGGAAGATGCATAGGGATAGATTAGGGTAGATGTAAGTTCAGCAGGTTATTTTAGCGAGTAGGTATCGGTGTCGGGTAGGGTAAGGATAGCTTAGGATTAGTTAGAATTAGTTTCATATGCATCTGACTTTCCCTCCTTGCTCCTCAGTATGGGCATAGGTCTTATTGAGCATTTTCCTTTCTTCCTTTATATTTTTTTTTTTCTTTCATCTACATTTGATAGTCCGTCCGCCGTCAATTAACGTTAGCTCTCTTACTATCACTTTTTATTTTGCAATGGCACGATAATTTTTTTGTGAAGAGCAGGGGGGCTGGTAAGAGGAGAACAAGAATTACCCCCGTCCGACGAGTTTAGCTGAGCAATCGCGAGCGTGCCACCGTCCTCCTCCACCATGCCAAAGAAGCCTCTGTGGCAAACCTCGACTCATTACAGGCTCGACTTCAGGCGAAGAACCGGCTCTCCTTTTCTTACTACGTCTTTTTTTAGTGACCCAATTCGTTTCGCGCGCTAGCTCTTCTTCGTCGGTGTGGTATTCCCGACTAGCCAAGCGTGGTGGAGTACATTCGCGTTCTTTCTGCAAATGGGTGTTCCTTAGAACCTTATTTTGTTCTTTTAACAGTTCTATCTCTTTCTTAAGAGCTTGATAGAGTAGATCCATTTCCTTAAGCTTGATTCGGAGTTCTTTATTTTCTTCCTCAAGACTTTTATCTTTCACTGAGTCCTGTTTTTCACGCGCTAGCGCTCCCGGCGGACTTCTTTTCCCGGCGTTATTCGATCTTGTTGGAGGAGATCGAGATACCCTTGAGCTTTTAATAAAAGGGTTAATAGATTGCAATAAGCGGCTCTCCCCAGAATCCGTAGAGCCGACCTCCGAAGAGGGTGGATTTTCCAGTAAAGCTGGACTGCCACCTGGGGTAGTTAATCTTTTCGTTTTGTTCATTGCATTTTTTGTATACACCATTTCGCTCGGTATACGGAGGTTGGATTTTAGTCGCCTTTTACGACAGGCATGCCTACCTCGGGTATATTCTAACCCCTACCCGAAGGGGTAAATAATAATAAGATGGGGAATATCATACATTCCATAAATAGATTTCCCTTTGTAAATAAAGCTAAAACTCTTTTCATTTAGGTTGAGGTGGCTAAACAAACTACGGTTTGTAGGCCCTTGATCACAGGAAATAGCTCTTACATTCAGTTTTAGTTCTGTGCATATGTCAAGACAGTTATTTACCTCAATTTCTAATTGATTCATCGGAATATTACTAGGACAAACGACGTGATATAACACTTGCTTAAATTTTCCACACAAACTACGAACCATAAAAACGCACGCAGACTTAGCGCATATATTGGATCTTTGAGATCTTCCGTAATCAACAAAACCTTCAATTTCGTCTTTGAATTTGTTGTACGTTAGATTCGCCTGAAGGCTCATTTCGTCGAAAATAATAATTACTTCTTTTTCTTTTGGTGACAATGTTGAGGTTGTTTTCTTTATTTCCTCTAAAATACTCTTGTTCAATCCTGGAGAGAGACTTTTAATCTTAATCCATCTATGTAAGAAGATGGGTGTGGCAGGTGAAGTCCAAGCTGGTCTCTTAAAAATTTATACCCGGAAGACGAACGGAAAAATATGCACTGTGAAACCCACTTTTCATCTTCGGTGTATTCTCCGGTACTCTGAGACAGAATAAGTTTCGAAATGGTCTTTGTATTTTGATTCGCGCTTAACAATAAATCAATTTTCTCTTTAACGCTTTTTTTCGTATGCTCTTGCAGGCTTTTCTTATCCTGTTTTAAGCGACGAGTTTTCTGTTGTAAAGTGATTTTCCATTTTCGATTTTCTTTAACCTTTATCCTTAAGACATTGTTCGCTTTCTTAAGCCTTTCAATTCTCTTAATGTAAAAAGATTGCCTTTTAATGTGAGCCTCACAGTTTACGCAAGTAAATTCAACACCATCATTAAGCCTTTTTCTTGAAAATCTTTTCGAAGCTAAGTTTAGTTCTTCTTCTCTAACTTCATTTGAATTCAATTCAGTTTCCTTGCGATTTTCATATGTGACTTTAGCTTTATTTGAATCAAAGCAAACGGAATCGTCATCAAAAATAATAATATTCTCACTTCGTTTCATAAAGAGTGAGGGGTAAGCATTTTTTTTTAAATATTTTTTTCCTATGCAGCTATTCTCAAAATGATTGCTGCATATGTATGGCGTTTTTAGATTTTTTATATGTTCCCGAGACTCCCCTGCTAAAGCTAACCATTCATCGTATTTGACTGTTCCTCTTTTAGGGAACTCAAATAATTTTCTATTTGGAAACTCATTTTTTGTGGCAGAGCAATGTACAATCGCACACTTTGTTCTTTTCCAGGACATTTTGTTTTCGATTTCTATTATTTTTATGTATTTATTATAATCAAATCAACCTGCGAATCTAAATTTGATTAGTGTTTGAGCCAAACAGCTCAAAAAATGTAGGTATAAAAAAATTCAAGCAATGAGAAAAAAATAACTAAATCAAATAAAAAATTCAAAAATATTGGTATTATAGGTGGGTACCTATATATACGGTGACCATATTCGCCGAAAAAAAATAAAGGACAAAAACTATTTTGCTTCCAATATTTTTGTATTTATTTGTTCAAAAAAAAAAAAAAAAAAAATTAATATCTTTTTCGATTTTGGCTTTTCAGATGTTGAGCTGAGATTTCAAATTTCTGCTGCAAAATCATTTCTGAAAAAAAAAATTCCGAAATTCGATTTTGCGTTCCCACTGAAACTTCGAATGAAAGCTAGTTTCAGAATTGATTATTCATCTTTTTTCTGTTTGAAATCAGAAATGGTTGAACGGTTGAACCCAAAGAATTAATTTTTGTTAGCTATATTATTGTGCTAGTTCAGACATACATATTAAATGTACCTATTGCTGACTTAATATAGAGGTATGCAACCACTTCCTTCTTCTTTGTTATAATAAGTTTTTCGTTCCATATTAATAATTTGAATAACTTGAAATAATTGATTTGTTGACAACTGTTTTTTTTTTTATGCTAGTCAGCGGACTGATAAGTCATCGTCTTCGATTTGCCAAAAAGATTAATTTAACAGATTTAAAAACATCTTCATTTTCATTACGAAAATCTCTAAATTCTAAGTAGGGTTTCACGGTTGCCAACACGGTACATTTGGGACAAAGTATTTGTCTTTCCCAATGTTTCTTTGCCCTTTGTCCCGACGATTTGTCTGTCCGAAAGTTAATTTAATTCAACAAATAACTAAATAACAGGATAATGTACACAGATAACCTTGGTTATGGAAAACATATTTTTTGGGTTATTTTAAGGTAGTAAGTTTTGAGGTGTACTAAAATACGAGTTGGTTGAGCAATTTATAAAACTTTTAAAATTTGTTATTTCAGTTGGAAAATTAAATCTTTGTCCCAATGCTGATTTTTCCGCCCCACTCTTTCGGTATATTTGTCCGAAGTTATGTGTCAAGTTGGCAAGCCTGTAGGGTTTTCCGAAACTGCATTTAGTTATAAGAATAGCTTTAACAGCATATACTATACATTCATTAATGATTTGGCACTGCTCCACCCTCCAAGAGTTATTCATGATTGAAAATACTCTTCAGTTGGCGCACCGTGCACTACAAACCCGGTACACTGAGGGTGTAAACACAATTTCAAGTAATGTAAGTACATTATACGTAATACTTTTAATTGAACTAAAGCAAACAATTTTTAGTCAGTGTTTTAAAGGACAGTTTCAAAAATAAAGGACAAAATCCGTCCTTTATTAAAAAGAAAATAATAAAGGACAGGGGTTAAAAAGAAAGGACTGTCCTTTTAAATAAAGGACGGATGGTCACCGTACCTATATATGAAAAAACTGAAATATGTATATTAAATGTGTATACAAATATAAAATAGGTATATTATAAATAGTCAAAGAATAACTAAACTGAAAACATAAATTGAGGAAAAGATTAATAAGAAAAATACGTAGTACAAAATTCAGAAAATATCACCAAATAACAAAAAAACAATCGTCTTGGTCGAAGTATTAAATCACAAATCGGACACTATTAAATTTTGCTTTCTGCTCTCGATCAAAGAATGCAACAAAGTGATAAATCTTACAAACGCTTTTATTATCGCCTTCGCAGAACGCACCCCCACTCCTAAAACTGCATACATATGCCATTCCAAATCATATGAGAACTACACATTACGAGAATCGCATATTAAATCAATATCTCGCACCGTGCTTCTGCTTACTTTGTGTATTATTATATTTTTGTTGTCTTTCTCGATCATTATTCGGCAATTATATAATTCCTTTCCTCTTGCTTTGTCATAAACTCACAAGAACAATGCGTAAGGGAAGGGGGGAAGCTCTTTGCCTACACAAATGAATGGAGCGAAGAGAAAGGCACTAGGAAACAAAAGAGCTTTATTCTCAACGCTTATTTTGAAAGCTCCTTGTCTGGTAAGGCGATGAAAAAGGTTGTCTGGTAAGGAAAAAATATGCTTAAAAATTTTGTACAGGCATAAGACATCTGTATATTTATTGTCTGTGCTTCAACGGTCCGGGTTAACAATCAATGTGCAAAAGTCCAAATTTTGTTTCAAAGAATTAAAATATTTAGGTTTCGTTGTGGGGAACGGATGTCTGAAAACGGATATAGATAAAGTTGCAACTATCCGAGAATTTCCTGTACCAAAAACTGCAAAACAAGTCCGCAGATTCTTAGGAATGTCAGGTTGGTACAGAAGTTTCATTCAGAATTATGCTTCCTTATCTGCACCGCTTACTGACACCCTCAAAAAAGCTAAAACTTTCGATTTTAATGACAGAGCCAAAACCGCCTTTGAAAACTTGACGTCAGCCTTAACATCTGCTCCTGTCTTAGTAAACGCTGACTTCACAAAACCGTTCACCATTCAGTGCGACGCGTCGTCCACCGGTGTTGGGGGAGTTCTTACTCAACGCAACGAAGACGGAATAGAAAGGCCCATCGTTTACTTCTCGCAAAAACTGAATGCAGCCCAGCGTAACTATAGTGTTACCGAGCAAGAATGCTTGGCTGCAGTTCTTTGCGTTAAGAAATTCCGGCCGTACGTTGAGGGACAAAATTTTAAAATAGTCACCGACCACGCGAGCCTGAAATGGCTAATGAACCAACGTGAACTCAGCGGACGTCTAGCACGCTGGAGTTTAAAGCTTCAAGGCTTTGTTTTCGAAATTGAACACCGCAAGGGTTCACTAAACGTTGTCCCAGATACGCTTTCTAGGATACACATGGATGAAATTTTAGTGAGAAACCCAATTGTTGAAGTCGATTTAAGCTCGGAGGAATTTCAGTCGCAAGAATATAAGCAGATAATTTCCATTGTGATGGATAACAAAGATCGCTTACCTGATTTACAAGTGTCTGACAACTATGTATATATGCGCACGCAGCACTACTCGGGTAATGTCGTAGAAGAAGATCAGTGCTGGAAACTATGGGTACCGTCAGGGCTCACAGAGTCTCTTATTAAAACTGCCCATAACTCCCCACAAGCTTCACATGGGGGAATTTTAAAAACCTTGAGTCGACTTCGCCAACTATACTTCTGGCCCAATATGGTACAGCAGGTGAGAGCGTATGTTAGCTCTTGTGAAATATGTAAGTCAACTAAAGCCCCGAATCAAATCCTTCGGCCGCCCATGGGAAGTCAAATTGTTGTAAATCGCCCTTTCCAACATATCTACATGGATCTATTAGGTTCGTACCCTAGATCGAAAAAGGGAAACACCGTTCTTTTTATATGCTTGGACAAGTTTACGAAATTTACCCCTTTAGAATCATTCTCCAAAGCAACGAGTGACAAGATAATTAACTATCTAGCACAGATAATGGAAGACAGTTTGTGGGAAAGGAATTCCAAAATATGATAAAGGCCTATGGTATTAAACATACAAAAACCGCCATATATTCACCTCATCCAAACGCATCAGAGCAAGTGAATAGGTCTATTTTGGCAGCGATACGCGCATATCTGAAAGAGGACCACACGAACTGGGACTCACACATTTCGGATATAGCAACTTCTCTAAGATCTTCCTATCACCAAGCCATTGGTATGACCCCATACGAAGCTCTCTTCAAACAAAAGATGGTCACTCATGCTTCAACCTACCCACTTCTTCGAAAGCTTTCATTAATTGGCAACAATGAAATTGAAGTCCTACCAAATGCAGTACGTTCGCAATATATCCACAACACTATACAGGAAAACTTGGCAAAAGCTCACGAGATAAATACCAAAATATATAACACCCGCGCTCGACAGGTAAACTTTCAGCCTAGCCAAGAAGCATATCGCCGAAACTTCTTAAGCCTGAACTATATCGAAACAAAAGTGGGAAAAAGTACAAAAAAGTGAACACCTCGAAAGTCACCGAAAACACACGCATGTTTATATGACATCTATGAGAAAAGTCTGAACTATAAAAGCTCAGAGCTTTTTTAGTTTGCATTTAAAATGTCCGGAAGCAATAATAAACAAATTTAGCCAAGTGAAGTGCAGAAAGAACTTTTCCTAGCAAAACTGATAGGAATTATGCGATGAAAACGTGATCTAGCGGAAAGTCCGGAACAAATTCCTTGAATGTGTTTGTTTCTAGGGCTTTGCAAAAAGTGAAAGCTGGAACATGCTCGAGCTTTCCACAAAGTGAACATTTTAAATTGAGAAAAAATATACAGTATTGTATAAATGATGGAAGAGTACATCCGATTTTTTCCACTTTTTTGTACTTTTTCCCACTTTTGTTTCGATGTAGTTCAGGCTTTACTCAGCGATTTCAAGAAAAATATTAACGCGAAGCTGAGCAATAAATTTGTGAAGTGCCGAATAAAAGCAAGGGTGGAAAAAACACTCTACGAAGTAGAGGATCTCACTGGTAAAGTTGTTGGAGTTTTCCACGCAAAAGATTTGCGACAATAGTGTTGTACACTGAAAAAAGAAAAAGAAAACAAGCACAAAAACGAGAATTGTTTGTCGCTGACAAATGATGTACCTATATGTGTGTTGTATGTGTATATACATATTTACTTACAGGACGATCATCCTTCGTCGGTAGTGACTGCTAGGAGCATTCCTTTTGTTTTTTTTCTTCTGGTATTCTTTTTTGTCTTCATTTCATTATTTTTATTAGTTCTGTTGAACTTTACTTTAATCTTTGAATTTTTTTTTTACAATGGCGATCGAAATTAATGTTTAATGTGCAAGATGCAAGTTCAAGATCAAGTGTCATTATGACACACTTGAAGTGGGATGCAATCTCATTTGGGGATGAATTAAACTGCACGAATGATTGCGTTCAGACCCAATATAAAAATACGACGTCTTATCGGCTAAATCGTCATAGGCGTAAATGCAATGAAGAAATATTAATGAATATTGACTTAATTTGTGCCAGCAGTTGCGGTTATACAAATAATATAAATGAATTTTATTAATTTAAGTTAATTCCGAATGCATTCACATTCATCCATGAAAATAAATTAATACCAAAGAGAGCAGGTTGCAATTGTGTGCGCAAGGGGATGATAAGGACGAAGGTTGTTTTCAGTTGGTGACTGTTAGGGTTCCTTAGAAGTTCACGATTGATAATCAGTTTTTGCACTAGAAGTGTAAAGTCAGTGACGACTATCTGCGCAGATTGGTTTGCTGGTACAGTCGAGTGATGACGTTGAGTGAATGGCTGGATGCAACAATTTCCTGCACTCATCCCGAAAAGAATTATTAGTGAAGTAAGTGGTGCTGGTATGTCGAAATGACACATGGCTGCCAATATTAAAATTTATCGTCAGAGTACCTCTCCCTCTTCCTAATAGGGCTTTACTTTTAGTTGATGTCAGACAATGAAGAAGCGAAGACGTAAAGGTTTAAAGATGGTTTAAAGATCCAAAGATTGAAGAAAGATGCCGGCAAAAAAAAAAAAAAAAGCTTAGAAGAACGCATTAATTTTTTTTTGTTTGAAGTGAAATTTACAAATGAATTCCTAATAATTTAGTTTTGCTAACTAGTATTAATCAATTTTTTTGTGTACTATACGAGAGTTGAGGTTAGAAATTGTTTAGCAGGCGCAGAGTACTCCCAGGTATGTTAGTTGTGGTAAAATTTGTTGGTGGTCTGGACTTTGGTTTTATACATTCGCGGTATATAGATGCCTGCGAAGGCAAAGAAGTGATCTATGATCTTGTTTGGACTCTTAATCTCTTCCATTCCTGTGTAATTTGCACCACAATAGTACAAAAATATAAATTTTTTAAGTAAATCGTGTACAGTAGCGCTTGAACTTTTCAAATTTGCATACGACCGGTTATATTCTCAAATGATCAGGGGTGAAGGGGAATTGAGATGCCAGGATGTGATCTAAGAATGAAATAGTTTGTGCTTTTAGTATACGCAGTTCCATAGTTCGCATATTTTGTTTTAAACAGTTGGTGAACATTTTGTGCAACTTCATATGGCTGCGTAAAGCTTGTCAATGCACTTGTTTTTGTAATGTTTACGTAGAGATAGAACAATTATCAATTCGTGTATAAGACCTCAGTATAAGACTAACCCATGATGATTGGCAACACTGTCAATCAAAATATCCCTTTTTCGCTAAGTTATCGAATGATGGGAATTTCAAAAAAAAAAAAAAAACTATTATGTGTTTTTTTTTTATTTTTCCCCTTCTATGGATAAAGAGCGGATGGAAATAGTGCGTTGGTGTTGGTAGCGTGAGCGACGTATGAAATAGAGGCGCGAGCGTTTTCGAGGGAGTAGCGTGGCAGATACCGAGTGGCGTGGAAGTTGTTTTTCCCTAAAAAGTGCGTGGTGGCGCGATTCATACTGAACAAAAGTACAGCCGCTAAAAGTTTTCGGAAAATTAACTAAAATAATATATTTCGTTAAATTTAATTGCGAATATAAGTATATCTTTCAATAAAGCAAACATTATCGTGTGATAAGACTGCTGGCTCGTCTAATAAGACTAAAAGTGAAGTGAAGTTACTCAGCAAAAATAATCCGCCAAAATAACCACGTTGTCCAAAGACTTTCTGTATTAAGGAAATAAATCGTTACATTACATTGATTCCACTAAGTGCGGTATTAATAAACAATTAACGCACATCCTCCAAAAACGCCGCCCTCGAAAATTGTTGAGACTAAAGTCAAATTCTCAACGTTTGCTCAAAGTCATCATCATCTGGATACTTCAAGCCTGGTCCGAAGGAAGAAACGCCGTTGTTAAGAAGCACCTGGAATTCCCTACGATCGCTATTATTTAATAGAAAATAATACAAAAACCGAAAGTTCATTAGTTTCTTTAAAATTTATTTTATTGAATACATAAAATATGTGTAGAATACTTACATTCATAAAGTGAATTTATAATTGATATTTCATCGCGCTTAACAAAGCTACATTTAATCTTGAATTTGTAAAATATATTAATACGAATAATTATACTTGCGATAAAAAAATAATTGTTAAACTTTAAACTTTCATTTATAATAGATATATTTAGTAGAAGTAGATTTTTTTTTGTCATAACCATTTTTCTGATCCCTCGGGTAAATATAGCAATCGCGTTAACCCATCCACCGTGCACGCTGGAGGAGCCGTTTAAGATTTTTATTAAATGAAAGTAGTTACAATCGTATTTCTTGAATTATTATTAAAGCATTTTTTTTCATGTCAATAAATACTGATATATGTTCAATCTGAATAATGAATTTAAAATGATTGTTTAAATCCATTCCTAAGAGAGTGGGGGGGGGGGGGGGGGGTGGGGGAATGGTGTGACGTTAAATAGTGATGGGGAAGTCGGCAAGGTAGTGTCGTTATATATAGGGGTTATAAAATGTCAATGGCCGCAGATAACCACAGGAGTGGACGAGCTGGGTCCACAAGGGAGGGACAACATGGCCAAGGATTCGCAACACCAAAGAATCCCGATTTCTTTCTCTTCATCTATCCTCTTTTATTATCTTGTCTTTTTAGTCTCCATTTTTTTTTATTCTCATTTCTTATTTTTTTTTTTTTTTTGATCATGGCACGTATAATTGTGCGGCGTGTTAAGGACAGGCAACAAAACCCACCCCGTCTGCGAGCTAAGCCGTGCTATACGCAAGACGTGCCAACCGCCTGCCACCTTACATGTCCCCCTCTCGCAAACCGGACCAAGGCCGACGAGCGGTGTTGTGGAGAAGGTTAATTTTGAGGGGAACTTCTACCATAAAAGGTAGAAGTTAGTATCAATATTAAGGATTGTTTTTATATCATAAATTTTGTTTAAGTCCTCAGTCTTATCAAAAGTTAGTATAAAGAGCGGGAGACCACGGTTTACCATAGTTTCGTTTCCCTCTTTATTCTGTTTTTCTCGTTTGACGATATTAACGGCATCCATAATTTTAAAGTGCCTGTCTCTTAAGTCATTTTTTACTACATCATTTTTCGAACGCGACGGGTGTAACCCTCTTGCCACGACGCGTATAGGTCTTTCTGACTTATTCTCATAAGAATACCATTCTACTTTGTCTGTATTTAATTTACGAGACAGTAGACGGTAACTTTCGGGGTCCTTGACGTTGACGTTTTTAGCAACCAATATATAAACTAATTCAAGCATAAAGACTTAGTTGTTTGAAACTTTTGTTCCGGTCACTGTGTTCTGAAAACTTTTATACAACATTTTCTTTGACTAAATTAATTAAATTATTTTTCTGGTAACAATCAATTTCTTGCCAATATTTTTAGTTTGCTTTGCTACTGCTCTACTGCCACCACCAAACTGCATTTCTCTTAAAATGTCTGCTCCTAACCTACGACCAAGAGCGACCTCAACAAAAGGCCTGCCATCAACGTCTACACAACAACAATCAGCTTCACCTGCCAAAACACAGCTGAGTGATTGCAGTGCTGCCCTCACCGCCAATATTTTGGAGGAACAACTTAATAAACAAGCTAAATCATTGCAGCTTGGATTTACTAAGGAAATCTCCAAAATGCAAAGTCAATTTCTGTGCGAAATTGAAGAATTAAATGCAACATGGAATCAGCGATTCGATGACCTGAAAAAAATATATCATTGATCGCATCGGTGTGCTCGAGAAAGACACCAACACAGCTATGCAATTGCAGAACGCTGAGATTGCAGCTCTTCAACGGCGTTGTAACGGCTTGGAAAGGAAGGAAGTTGAGTGTGATGCAGTGCTCTTCGGAATTCCTGCAGTCCCAAATGAGAACTTGAAAAGTTTATTTGTTGAACTCTGTCACACTATTGATTGTAAGCCGCCTCTCTTGCAAAATGCTTTTCGTACTAAAAAACGAAATAGCAATAATAATAGTAATAACACCGCTACATCTCCCACACCCATTGTTTTAAAATTCAGCAACTCTGTAGATCGAAACACCGTTCTTATGTCAGCTGCAAACTATCGAAAGAAAAATGCAACCGAATAACGCCTCCAACATCTGGGCATTGATTCCGATAGAAGCTGTTATCTCAATGAGAGCCTAACACGACAAATACGTTTTCTCTTAAATAGTGCTCTTGGTCTTAGACGGAAAAAACAACTGTTTGGTGTCTACACGAAGTATGGATTTGTTTATGTACGGAAGTCGGCGAATGGAAAAAGCTTTCTCATCGAAAGCACTGAAGACCTTCTTGCTGCTGCTGCGACTCACTAATAATTTTTGTACCTAATTTTATATATTCATTACGTAAGCTTTTCTATTGTAATTTTGTTGTCTTTTCCTCTGTACTGCACCTCTATCTTCGATCCTCTTCTCGTTTCACTACCTTCTAGTTAGTTGGAATGCACTTTTCTTTTTGTTGTTAAACTTTTAATTGATATGACAAGTTAAGTAAACTCATACAGTATTAATGAAAAATCAACGTACACTATGGTAAATGTTCTCTCAAAGTGTTACAAGGGACTCAAAGTCTGTTATATAAACGCGCGTAGTTTGAGCAATCGAAAATTAGATTATTTAAATTACTTGTTTTCCAATTCCTGTGTTGATGTTATTTGCATAATATGTGAAACATGGTTTGATCCAGATATAACTGACTTGTTCTGTAAAATTCCCAGTTATGAAATTTTCAGGAACGATCGAGTTACTGATACTACGGGTGGCGGGGTAGCAATCTATTGCAAATCAAATATAAAATGTGACGTTATTTCGAAGTCTAGTGGTAGTGGAATTGAATACATTCTAGTTGAATTGCGGGACAGTAATACCAAATGTGTTGTTGCATGTGCTTACAATAATAAAAGAAGTAGCTCTTTCATGCCCTTCTTTTCAGTATTTTCTGAATATTGTGCACTGTATGAACACATTATTATTTGTGGTGATTTTAACACCAACTTACTGAAAAACGATTCACTTTCCTTTCAGATAAGGGATTCAGTTTCTTCAGTGGGAATGGAAATAGTCAATAATACTTACCCAACACGATTTGCTCCAAATAAGTTACCTAGTCTTCTCGATCTCACTGTTGTTTCGTGCCCATCACTTGTTCTTCTGTTCGATCAATTATCATTAATCTCAGATTATGATCTACTTTTCTGTACTTATGACATCAATTTATCAAAAACTGCCATATCTGACACTTTCACATTTAAAGATTTTAATTCCATCTCAATCGCCTTCAAAAAGCTGCTTTTTCGGCTTCCTGGGAGCAATGTCGATTAACGGCCGATCCAAATGAAAAAGTAAGGCTGTTTCAATCAATACTAGTAGAATTGTATGATGAATGGGTTCCAATTAAAACAGTTAAAATTCAAAACAAATCATGTCCGTGGCTTACGTCTGTGGTTATTAGTTCTATAAAAACTAGAAATAAATTATATAGCAAATGGAAGCGTAGACCGTCCGATGTGAATTGGTATGCATACAAAGCGGCGCGTAATTCCTCAACTTCCATTCTCCGTACATCTAAGAGAAACTATTATGCCTCTAAATTAAATACTTCCCTCCCTGCAAAGAAACTGTTGCACTTTCCTAACACTGAATCCTATTTGCACGGATCGTTTCTTGGCATGCTTGCATAACGCACAGCTAGGAACGTCGGATGGGCGGGGAACTTGATCCGCAAATAGCCAGACGCAACACGAAAGAAAAAAAAAATTATCATGCCAAGATTAACCACATCACTCGAGAACGGACGGACAATGTTTCACCCTCGTACACACCTTCGCGGGCAACAGATGTAGCGTTGCCTTGAGTACTCGATTCCCACCCCACTAGCACGATAAATGCTCCATGACAGTTGTCGTACTCATAATAAAAAAAAACCAACTGTCCCTAATTGGATTAAAATAATCTATCTACCCTATACGACCATATCTGTCCGCACCGAACACGACCACACTTAACCCCATCAAAAGATGAATTTAAAACATCTT
This sequence comes from Cheilosia urbana, assembly GCA_946477585.1. Classification (NCBI taxonomy): domain Eukaryota; kingdom Metazoa; phylum Arthropoda; class Insecta; order Diptera; family Syrphidae; genus Cheilosia; species Cheilosia urbana. The sequence goes on along the minus strand of OX297853.1, from coordinate 64,854,387 downwards.
AGATAACATTGTACTTTACTTATTTATTGAAATGATTAATTCTACTAAATATAATATGCATAATGTTGAAGTTTCAGTAAATTTTCTTACGTTTAGTTAGATATTTCAGATTTCATAATCTACGTTATAATATAGGCAAATATAAACGTACGAAAGAAGAGGAAACGAGAAAGAGAATTACTATTAAGTATATTACTGTTGGCTATCAGCCGATAAGTCACGGATATCAAATTCCGTTAAATCTCTTACCAATTTCAAAAGTTAGGATGCGCGAAGAAAAAAAAAGAATAATATAACTAGTGGTAATAAAAGTAGCTCTAGCTTGGCGATACGGACATAAAGATACAAAAAAAAACTCACCGTTATCCAGAGATTGTGCACAATATCCGTTATCGAAGATGGTTGATGCTGCTTACGCTGCTTCTGTTTTGAGGCACATTAAATATTACGCCAAACTAACACTACTGCACAATAGGTTAAACATTTTAAAATGCATAAGTTACTTAGAATAGTTATTTAAGATTTTTTTTTTCAATTTAGCAAATTCGAGAGCACTAGGACAATTTTCATATGTTACTTAAACTTATTTACACGTCCATATTTACTTTTTTCATTTACCTCTCTCTTTCTTTCCTTTTCTTATTCTTTATCTTATATTGTACTTTCTTTTTATGTTTTTTTTTTTTTTTTGTTTTACGAGGCAACTGTAGTATGGATAATTTTACACTAGGGAATATTCACTAAGACCAGAAAACCACAATAACCACAAGTCACTTTTCGCACGGCCACGCTTCGCTCAAAGCCCGATACCACTGAAGCAGATGATTTCTACACACTACTGCTAAATTCCGCTTTCCACAATCAGCGCGTGAAGAAAACCCGTAATTGGTTAGCTGATTGATTCGCTCCTTTATGGAGAGTGATGACTTTTCTCTAAGCGCGATTGAAGGGGTTGCTGGATGTGGCTGAGAAAGTTTCACTGGTTGAGTGGGTGCGGGGCAAGGGGCTCAGGTGGGTGCACTGGATGAGGATGCTGAATGCTGATTTCTGTGGCGCCGGACGCAGCTGCCTTTGTTGAAAGAGTACCGAGCGCACTGCTAGGTCTAGTGTTTGAAATCCTGGTACAAAGCTGGGGGGGGGGGAGGTGCAGGCAGGGTTGCTCTGTTGGCACACATAAGAAGGTGCGATGCGGAATTATTTCCAGAGATTGCTCCTCGTCTTTGATTGAGCGATTTGCTCTCGATGGAGAGCAAAAATGTTCGACGTTTGGTGGGCAAGAAAATATCGGTACGCTCCTTTTCGCCTACCGCGACGAATGTATTACGGCTGACTCCCGAGGCGCAAATATTTTTCACTTTGCCTGTGAGTTTGCAAAAAAAACAAGAAGAGGTATATAGATTTCCTACAGATCGTGGTTGGGAAAAGAAAACTTTACCTGGGAGGGATTTTTTTTTTTTTTTTTTTTTTTTTTGCGTTTTATTTCCCTGAGATACGATGCGATACGAGCTGATGGATAACCTGTCGATAAAATAAATTAGATTGATGCTTATAGTAAAGCATTCACCAAAAGATAGTGCAAATTACCTCGAAGGAATCTTAGGACGATCACGCTTATAGTTCCTTCCTGTATGAACGGTCGTGAGGGAAAGATCGAGTTGTCTGAGGGTCAATGCGTTGAGAGTGGAGTAGAGTAGTTAGAGTTGAGGTTGGCAGTACCTGCTTCCGCAAAATGGCGAACTTATCGAAAGAGGAATTCTCGCCGTGTTTTCTATATGGAATTCCATATATTCAGTGACAGGGATGTCCAACAAAATGATGTACTTATAACCTCCGTAACAAATTCCACATAAATAGTGACAGGGATGTTCAACAAAATAATGTACTTTATAACATCCGTAACAAACCTTCTTTGTTTGCCAGTGTGCAAACTTGGGAAACAAAAAGGGACACGGTATGTTATTTAAAGATTCATATTATACGGATATTCATTGCCTCACATCCTTAGCGTGATATCTTCCGATAAGTTTACCTTGCATATCCTCAAGGTCATAAAGACAGTTTCCTACTCTCTTCCTTACTCGGCATTTAACGAATTTTGGTAGGAACTTAGAGGTTTTCTGCAGTGGAAAGGAACTTTGTACAAAATTTCTTCGAAACACTTCCTGGCCTTCCGCAAACTTAACATTCTTTGCTCGCAAGTTGTAGATTTTCTCAGCCTTGAGATGGGCATCATACAGGTTATTTTGAATACGCTTTCGTATCACCTGCATTCGATCAGCGTTGGGAATGGTGTGAATATCAGGTTCTCTCAGGCAACTCAATCTTTTAAGAATTGGATACTCTTGACCGCTAAGGATCATTTGCTGACCAAAGAGCGTATAGTAAGGGGAGCAATTGGTCGATGAATGACGATCGCTTCGCAGTATTGATCCTATAACCGATACATACTTGTCCCATTCTACGTGTTTGTCCTTGATGAAAACTCTTAGTTTCGAAATAATTTCGCGGTTAGCACGTTCTGAACTATTTGCCTGTGGAGAGTAGAGCCCGGTTCTGATATGTTTTATATCATAAGCTTTCATTTGCTTAGCGAATTCAGTGGAAACGAATTGCCTCCCGTTATCGCTATGTACATATTCCGGAGTACCAAACATATGAAAAATCCCTTCCTCTAAGTACTGGCAAATAGCCTTGGAGCACGCTTTACGTAATGGCTTCAGAAAAATGTATTTGGAAAAATGGTCTATAGCGATAAAGATGGTAGTATTGCCGAATTTTGTACGGGGATAGGGACCTAACAGGTCAATATACAACCTTTGCATTGGCCGCTCCGTCACAATCTGAATTCCCATTTTTGGTCGAAGAGAGGAGTTTGCAGGCTTAATTTCCTTGCAAGTATCACATGCGCTAATAAATGTCTTAATTTGGTTTACCATACCTGGCCAAAAATATTTTTGCCGTACACGAAACAACGTTTTCTCAAAACCCCCATGACATCCAGCTGTGGAGTTATGGATATTTTTGATGGCTTCATTAGTAAGTTCTTTAGGTAACCATAGGCGCCACAGGCTCTCTTCCTCGTCAGGGGAACCTGTCCGGAATCTTATTCGCTTATAAACATACCCCTCAGATACGCAAGTATCTGGTAAATTAGCCTGATTTGAAATAATAGTTTGCTTTAAATTTTCGTAATCGGTAGTAGTAAAATATTTCGATTGTAAGTCAATTTCCAAATACTGGTTAACTGGCATCAGCTCGCACATATCTATTCTAGACAGAGCATCTGGCACAATGTTTAAAGATCCCTTCCGATGTTCCATTGTGAAGTCGAAGGCCTGAAGCTTCAGACTCCACCGTGCTAGGCGGCCACTCAAGTCCTTTTGCGACATGAGCCACTTTAGACTTGAGTGGTCTGTCACAATTTTGAAGGGTAAACCCTCGATATAGGGTCTAAATTTTTGAACACAAACAATTGCTGCCAGACATTCCTGTTCCGACACTGTATAATTTGTTTGCGCTTTATTTAGTTTCTGAGATACGTATGCAATTGGACGCTCATTTCCATTGTTATCTATTTGGAAAAGTACTCCACCAACACCAGAGCTAGAAGCATCGCACTGTACCACAAAAGGTTTTGTAAAATCCGGCTGTGCAAGGACAGGAGCCGTCGTTAAAGCATTCTTAAGTTTCTGAAATGCATCTACTGCATCAGAAGTTAACGCAAAAGTCTTAGATTTGCGAAGACAATCGGTGAGAGGGGCCGCGAGAGCTGAAAAATTTGGGATAAATTGTCGGTACCAGCCTGTCATTCCGATAAAGCGCCGAATCTGTCGGACACTTTTTGGCAACGGAAAATCCGTTATGGCTTCCAGCTTCGAAGGGTCGGTCTTAAGACAACCTTGGCCGACAATATATCCCAGATACGTGATCTCCCTTTGACAGAATCGGCTCTTTTCAACATTTATCGTTAACTTCGCGTCATGGAGACACTTCGCTATCTCTTTTAGCAAAATTAAATGTTCCTCGAAGGTAGCCGTGCACACTAGCAGATCATCTAAGTAGACGAATACATTTTCGCGGAATCGGGATGGGATAACTCGGTCCATCAGACGACTCATTCTTTGAGGAGCATTGCATAGCCCGAAAGGCATTACCGTAAATTCATACAGCGGCCTTCCGGGTACAGCAAATGCTGTCTTTTCCTTGGACCTCTCTTCAAGTGGAATTTGCCAGTAGGCATCCTTCAGGTCAATTCCACTAATGAAGTGAGTGTCTTTAAGTCTACTCAGTAATCCGCCAATGTGCGGCAGAGGATAAGCGTCCTTTTTAGTGACGCCATTAAGTTTGCGAAAGTCTATGCACAGTCTTATCTTTCCCGGTTTTCGAACCAAAACAATTGGTGAACTCCAAGGACTATTGCTTTCAACAATAACGCCAAGCGAGAGCATACGGTCGAGCTCAATATACGCTTCAGCTTGACGCGGTGGGGACAAGGGGAAATGCTTCGATTTTATTGGCACAGCCTCGCCTGTGTCGATAAAGTGCTCTTCTACGTCTGTTTTCCCTAAACCCACTTTAGCAAACGATGGAAAGAGGTCTACGGCCTTTTCTAATTCGAATATCTGCAGAGGTGTAAGGTCATGTTTATTTGAATCTTTAGAGTCCAGGTAAGTATTTCCTAATGCAGCTATCTCAGGCACTATTTGGGGTATTATGTTGAAGCTATTCCAAAAGTTTATGCCCAGGTAAGCATTTTGCTGCAAGGTTGGTACCACGTAAAAGTCTATAACTTTTGTAGTGTTATTGAATTTGGCAAAACCCATGAATTGCTTGCTTAGTTCCATCAGCTGTACTAATACTGGACTTTAACGGCTTTATTGAAATAAAATTTCGTTTCAGAAAGTCAAAACAGTTTTTCCCAAGTACACTGACTGAAGCACCTGAATCTAACAACGCATACACTTGTTCATTACCTAGCTTTATATGCAGAAATGGTCTCATATCTCGTGAATCATCTATTAGGGTTGACTCCAATAATTTTTTATAGGCTCTCCTTCTTTTGTAACGACTTCTACATTTTGTAATTTGCTCTGACACAAACGGAGTACGAAAAATCTTCCGTTTGGTATTCTGATAACGTAGAATTCGCTCGTGAAGAGATAGTGGTGGATAGTTATCGGTCTGAACACTCGCATCCATATTGCTTGATTGTGAGTTTGGATTACGATGTTCCTCCCTCTGCAAAATTTTTAGTTTAACTGGACATTGGCTGTGGATTGGTATTGAATCTTTAGATAGTCTATGACTCCCTAAAGATGTTTCTTTAAGGTCTATTGGCTCGGGGTTAGATTCATTGAACGAGAGTCCCCGGCGGTCAACTCGCTCACCCTCCTGTTTCCCGTATGCTTTTGACAATTGGGTGTTGACACATTTTTCTCACCGCATCGGTAACAAAAGAGGTTTCTGACTTCTGACTGGCAGTCATAGAAAGAGTGACCAACCTGGTCGCAATTCCAACACTTGAATTTGGAAGTATCCAATGGATATTTCGAACGGTCGAACCGGCTGTTACCAGTATAAGCAGCGAGTTCTGGGCTGTCTGTCAGATCTTCACCATCGCACAAAATCGTTCCCTCGATTTCGTTTACCCCTTGTCTATAGCTTGGATATCTTTGAGACTGATGCTGTGTGAATGTTTCAGCCTGTCGCGCAACATCTCTTAAATGCTCCAAACTACTAACCTGGTAAGGAAACAAAAGATGACCTAAATTTTCATTAGTGTTTTTCTTCAGCAAGTCGATCATTTTCGAATCACTTAAAGGTTCTCTTAACCTGGCGTTCATTCGCAATAAAACAGAATAGTAATCATCGAATGATTCTTTCTGACCTTGACGACGAGCAAACATTCTAAGAATTTTTTCGTGATCATTCTCCACCTTGCTGAATTCTTTCACAATGGCATACTTCAACTGTTCATATGATGCTCTCGGACTTTTCTTGAGAAAATACCAGAACCACGACTCTGCCTTGCCCTGTAAAAGGACATGAAAATTTGCGAGTACATGTTCCCAACTACATTGTGAACGTTCCTTAAGAGTCTCCACTTTGAAAAGGAAATCGTGGATATTTTCGGAGCCATCAAATGAAATTTGCCACTTCTCAATTTTGCAGCCGGAACTAGCTGAAGAAGTTTGTTGACTTAACGGTGGTGCTGGTCGGTTTTGGGTAGAAAACGATGCATTATTTAAGAATTGTTCAAAATCAGAACGAGCGTTTGAAGGTACTGGAGGATTCCCATGTACTTCTGGCTCATTTACACTTGGGACATTTGAATTCAAATTGTCCAACCTTTCGACTACGGTATCCCTAATGGATTGCATTTCTCGAATGAATACTCTTTGGTTTGCCTCAAGGATTCGCTGGAAAGCTGAAGTTATAGCTCCTATGCCTGCCATATCTCCTTGAGTAGATAGTGGCTGGGATGGATTATTGCCTTGTTGACCAACATGATCGCCATTAGGATCAGCTGCTGTACTGGGCTGCATCGTTGCAGGAAGAGTGTCTATTAACTGTGGTTGCGGTAGAATCTGATTTGGATTTGGGGACTGATTTTGGTTTGAACGAGAACCAGGTGGAGTACGACTCACAATTGGTCTGGAGTCCATTGGTCCTGACTGGTTGTTTGTATTTCTAAAGCTGCCTGAATTCCTATGAGAGGAATTACCCCTATAATTGCTTGGCCTTCCTCTAGAACGCGTATTTGGAACTCTGCTATCCATAATCAACACTCATTAAATTAATAATAATAAAAAACTTGTCTAGTTAAAACTATAGTAACTTTCAAAACTTCTTAAAACTGATTCAAGGGAAATATAATGTTTTAATCATTTGGGGTTAGTGCGGTCGGTCTTACGATGGTCTTTCTATGAAAAGTTGACAAAAAAAATGTTTAGGTAAGATAGATTGGTATTTTATAACGGACGGACTATGCAGTATTGCATACAATGCGAACACACGCGGGCAAAACGGTAAGTATACTAGCAGCATCATAATCCAGTGTAATAACTACCAGACTATGGACTATACTAGATTGAAAAATATTAAAGTTAAAAGAAAATATTCGTATGCAAAAACTTATCCTGCGTACGGATAAAATTGGACTTATACGAATACAAAAACCCAGTTCAAATCTTTCTGGCATTCAATAGTCGCAACGCGGATTACATTTAAACTATTATGTTATACCGGGACTATACTACTAAATTCCATACTAAACTTTGAAACTGGAAAGTGACACATAAGAACACTATAGTTGCTGGAGCTTTGTTTCAGCTCAAGAGTTAGCCAGCATATATTTTAGCGACGATCTTATATGCCCCACAAGTTGGGCGCCATTTTTCTTTTGTTGCACTTTCCTAACACTGAATCCTATTTGCACGGATCGTTTCTTGGCATGCTTGCATAACGCACAGCTAGGAACGTCGGATGGGCGGGGAACTTGATCCGCAAATAGCCAGACGCAACACGAAAGAAAAAAAAAATTATCATGCCAAGATTAACCACATCACTCGAGAACGGATGGACAATGTTTCACCCTCGTACACACCTTCGCGGGCAACAGATGTAGCGTTGCCTTGAGTACTCGATTCCCACCCCACTAGCACGATAAATGCTCCATGACAGTTGTCGTACTCAAAATAAAAAAAAACCAACTGTCCCTAATTGGATTAAAATAATCTATCTACCCTATACGACCATATCTGTCCGCACCGAACACGACCACACTTAACCCCATCAAAAGATGAATTTAAAACATCTTAGATAACATTGTACTTTACTTATTTATTGAAATGATTAATTCTACTAAATATAATATGCATAATGTTGAAGTTTCAGTAAATTTTCTTACGTTTAGTTAGATATTTCAGATTTCATAATCTACGTTATAATATAGGCAAATATAAACGTACGAAAGAAGAGGAAACGAGAAAGAGAATTACTATTAAGTATATTACTGTTGGCTATCAGCCGATAAGTCACGGATATCAAATTCCGTTAAATCTCTTACCAATTTCAAAAGTTAGGATGCGCGAAGAAAAAAAATAATATAACTAGTGGTAATAAAAGTAGCTCTAGCTTGGCGATACGGACATAAAGATACAAAAAAAAACTCACCGTTATCCAGAGATTGTGCACAATATCCGTTATCGAAGATGGTTGATGCTGCTTACGCTGCTTCTGTTTTGAGGCACATTAAATATTACGCCAAACTAACACTACTGCACAATAGGTTAAACATTTTAAAATGCATAATGTTACCGCCGTAATAATGAAATCGTTTACTTTGAAATTTATTAACAAATTTTTCTTTAAATCTTCATTTGTCAGAATTAACTGAACTAAATTAAAATAAAAATATATCATCACCCTGTATCCAATAACGTTGCTAGCAACGCCGCTTTATAACATTGTCAGTGTATATAACATAACATAACTTGAATTCTTCATTATATACTTATGTAAATAGTTTTCCTTTTCAATGAATTCGCTGTTGGTTGGACAGTCGAAAAAGAGACGAGCGTGTTAGCAGACAAATTATTTTAAAGCGTACTAAGTAATAATTGAATTTATAAGAAATATATACGGTCGCTATTGAAAATTGTGTGCTTTTTATTTTGGACAAGTTTGACTCCAACAAATCTTTAAAATAATTTTTTACTTTTTTAAACCGGTAAAGTCTATTAACTTCAACCGAAATCGCGCTCGGGAGAGATGTCTCCGAAACAGAACAATGACGCGCATGCTACGATTTGCATATTATGTACTGAGGGCGAAAGTGATCGCATGGTGCAATGCGATGCTTGCGACAAGTGGTACCACTACGACTGCGTCGGAGTTAACAGCGGCATAGCTGATGTCAGTTGGAGCTGCAATATGTGCAATAATCCACGATCAGCTACAACCACTACGAGCGCCACAGCTCCTCCGAACGATGCGTACAACATTGGGCCAACGTCGGAATTCGCCACTCATCCACGAGCATCGTCGTCTCCATCATGCGCATCATCAAATGTGCCAGAAGCCAACAACCAGCCAGTAATGGCCACGACCAAGGTAATGCAGAGGAACCAGCAATATACGACACAGGGATCTAAGTCTTCGTCTGTGCAAAACACTTATATTCCATTTGCGGCAGTTCGCTCAGCTTCCATGGCCACGACGGTAAATAATTTGTTTCCAGTACACCACGCTACAACACCGTACGTGGTAAATGGTATTGATTCGCTATGTACTAGCGTACCGCCAAATCTTGCATGCCATGTACCATGTACTAGCAGTTATACACACACACCTACGATGATTACATGGTCGATGAATCGCACCAATATCCCCGAAACATTTCCAAATGCATTTCCAAGAACATCGCAAAATCACTATCAACAAAATGTGCCGTCAACATTGCATACTAACCAACCAGCAACATCATTTCCACAACATGAGATTTCGCGAATGACAGTTAATCCAGCAACATCTATGCAGTATGTATATTCGCAAGCGACCGCTAACCAAGCAACGTCGCCGCATTATTTTGACGTTTCACACAGACAAAAGGAATTGCAAATGGAAATGTTGGAGGAAGAGAAAAAACTTCAACAACGCTATTTGGAAAGAAAATATCAAATATTATCCAATCCCGAAGTAGCAGCACAAAACAATTTCCACCTTCCTGAGATCGGCACAGCATTTATCTCTGGACCGTCACCGGCGCAATTGGCAGCAAGGCAAGTACTTCCAAAAGAATTACCAAACTTTCACGGCGACCCAGAAGAGTGGCCACTTTTCCTAAGCAGTTTTGAAAACAGCACAGCGTTAGCAGGATACACCGATGCAGAAAACTTGATTCGGCTGCAAGCAAGCTTAAAAGGTAAGGCACGTGAAATGGTTCGAAACAAACTTCTTCTGCCCAGATTAGTTCCAGAGATAATGCAAACGCTGAAGATGTGCTTCGGACGACCAGAACATATTATCGAGTGCATGATAGACAAAGCGAGGAGAATGCCACCACCCAAGGACAAATTGGAAAATATAATCGAATTTGCATTATGTGTGTCCAATATTTGCTCCACAATGGAAGCATGTCAGATGTCAGCACACCTAAATAACCCGATGCTAGTCAAGGAGTTCGTAGATAAACTACCAGGGCAATACAAGCTGAGTTGGGCCATGCAGCACAAAGATGAAGGAGTGCCAGTAATAAAAGCATTTAGTGTTTGGCTACATCAGATCGCCGAGGCCGCCAGTCAAGTCGTATCACCCTTTTCATTTAAAAAGAGCGGTGTCATCAATACCCACACTCAAATACGAGATCCAGCCAGTAGAGCAGCAACAGTGTGCATAGTTTGCCAGAGTACTGATCACAAAATTTCGCAATGTTCAACTTTTAAAAAATCGCCGTACGAAAAGAAATGGGAGATCGTGAAAGCAAAGAAGTTGTGTCACAGATGTCTCAAATCGCACCGCCGCAGATGTTATATCAACAGGGAATGTGAAGTTGAAGATTGTAAAGCAAAACACCACCCACTTCTTCACAAACCAGACGCGTCCGTAAGTCAAGATAGTAACCAAGTAAGTGCAAATGAAATATCTGTGATTTCGAATGACCATGTGGATGTTAATACTCACAATGATTCTGACGACGGGGAGAAACCATATTTTCGTATCATTCCGATTCGCATTCATTCCAAGAACACTTTTATAGACACATTTGCCTTTTTAGATGAGGGTTCATCAGTGACCTTAATGGAAAGAGAAGTTTACGATTCCTTAGGTTTAACTGGTGTGAGCGACCCCCTATGCTTGCGTTGGACTGGTGAAACGACACGCATGGAAGAATCCTCGCAGAAGACCTCATTTGAAATCTCGAACCGAGATGACAAAGCTAGATACACTTTGCATGGAGTTCACACTGTAGAAAATCTTTCACTACCGAGACAGTCATTAGACATGGATGAACTCACACTGGGATATCCTTATTTGGCCGGCATACCAATTCAGTCATATAAGGATGCACGACCAACGATTCTCATTGGAGCAGACAACTGGAAGCTGGCAGTACCACTCAAAATCCGCGAAGGGTCATGGCAACAGCCAATTGCTACAAAAACACGACTGGGGTGGGCCTTGCAGGGGTGTGTACCTAATCGTCAACAGGCCTCTCACCTCAATGTTCACGTACGCGACTGCCAACGACGCTCCGAAGAAGACGCCCTGCGTTTGGCAAATGAGGTGAAACTAATACATGCATCCGCTGAATTAAATATGCGCAACTGGGCTTCTAATTCCACTTACGTCGTCCAACAACTGAACAATGGTGGATCGGTTGTACAAGCAAACAAGGCCTTGGGATCGTCTGAAAAAGTATTGGGTATGTATTGGGACCCCAATAACGATGTGTTCAAATATTTTTTCAGATTGGCAAGATTAAAACGCGATGTGTTGGACGATCGAGTCAGGCCAACGAAGCGAGAGACCCTTCAGGTGTTGATGTCAATTGTCGATCCGCTTGGGTTTATTTCTTGCTTTACGATCGGCTTAAAAATACTTCTGCAAGAAATAATATGGCGCTGTGACATCGATATTCTTCGTTCCAAATGGCTGCAATGGAAATCCGCGATACCGCTCATCAAATCGATGGAGATTCCTCGCTGCTACAGCCGTCTTCTGAAAAATGCAGAGCAGATTCAAATCCATACGTTTGTTGATGCTGGGGAGCACGCATATGCTGCGGTATGCTATCTGCGTATACAATGCGGAGATCAAGTCTCCGTAACCCTGGTAGCCTCGAAATCCAAAGTTGCGCCGCTTAAGCCAGTTTCAATTCCGAGGCTTGAACTTCAGGCAGCTGTACTGGGTCTGCGACTGTCAATGAGCGTTCAGGCTGTTCGTCGCATACCTATTAGTTCTCGATCAAATCTGAAGTGGATGCGTATGGACCCAAAAAGGTTTCAGCAATTCGTTATGTTTCGCGTCGGCGAAATATTGGAACACTCAAACATAACGGAATGGAAGTGGGTTCCCTCGAAACAAAATACTGCTGATCTCGCCACAAAGGTCTCGTCGCAGTTAGATTTCGAGTCATGGTTTACTGGTCCCGCATTCTTGATTGGCGAGCCGAGTGAGTGGCCTTCCTGTAGTGACCTTGGACCTGTCGACGAAACGGAAATAAGGCATCATCTCCTCCAAATCCAAGAAGTCAAGGGCATGCACCGCGTCATAAATGTGCAATTCTTCTCTGAATGGAGGCGTCTCTACCGTGCCTTTGCTACGTTCCTGTTGTACATAAACAAACTGAAAGCTGTGGTCAGGAGAGAAGCAAGTCCCAAGGAGTTATCCTTCGAAGTGCTCCAACAAGCTAAAATGTTACTTTATAACCTTGCGCAAATGAGCGAATACCACCAAGAAATCACAAGGCTGGAACGGGGTAAGAGTATTGAAAAGAACTCAAAACTAATATCCTTAAATATTTATATAGACGACTGTGGTATTCTGAGAGCACGAAGCAGAGCTAATCACCTTAACAACGATGAGGACGTTATAATCCTACCGAAGAATCATCACGTGACGTTTCTTGTCGTACGTTTCTATCACGAGAATCACCACCACGTATCTCACGAGACAACAATAAATAGAATCAAAGGCATGTTCTATATTCCGAAGCTGCGCGTATTGTACAAGATAGTGCGTAAGATGTGCCAACGATGCAAAAACAACAATGCGGCACCAAAGGTACCACAAATGGCGTCATTACCGGCAGCGAGGTTAGCAGTATTCGAGCGCCCATTCACGTTCGTCTCACTCGAATCCTGCGACGACGAGGCCATCACACCAAACCACTTACTACTAGGTTCATCGAGTGGATACAAGCCCATCTGCAACGACAATTTGGATCTTCGACAACGTTGGCGTCAAACGCAGTTATTTGTTGATCAGTTTTGGCGCAGGTGGATCAAAGAATACAAACCTATTTTGGCACGCCGAGGCAAATGGTTCGTTAAACAGCCTCCATTAGTAGCTGGGGACGTCGTAATAGTAGTGGACGAAAACTCACCGCGAAACAGCTGGCCCAAGGGTATCATCGAGAGCACAGTGACAGCGAAAGATGGTCAAGTTCGCAGAGCGACTGTGAGAACGCAGACCGGAATGCTGGAGCGGCCCGCGAGTAAACTCGCTCTCCTAGACGTCGGTAAAGTTAAGGAAGTAAGTTCGCTGTAAAACAACTTGCTTACAAGGGGGAGAATGTTACCGCCGTAATAATGAAATCGTTTACTTTGAAATTTATTAACAAATTTTTCTTTAAATCTTCATTTGTCAGAATTAACTGAACTAAATTAAAATAAAAATATATCATCACCCTGTATCCAATAACGTTGCTAGCAACGCCGCTTTATAACATTGTCAGTGTATATAACATAACATAACTTGAATTCTTCATTATATACTTATGTAAATAGTTTTCCTTTTCAATGAATTCGCTGTTGGTTGGACAGTCGAAAAAGAGACGAGCGTGTTAGCAGACAAATTATTTTAAAGCGTACTAAGTAATAATTGAATTTATAAGAAATATATACGGTCGCTATTGAAAATTGTGTGCTTTTTATTTTGGACAAGTTTGACTCCAACACATAAGTTACTTAGAATAGTTATTTAAGATTTTTTTTTTCAATTTAGCAAATTCGAGAGCACTAGGACAATTTTCATATGTTACTTAAACTTATTTACACGTCCATATTTACTTTTTTCATTTACCTCTCTCTTTCTTTCCTTTTCTTATTCTTTATCTTATATTGTACTTTCTTTTTATGTTTTTTTTTTTTTTTGTTTTACGAGGCAACTGTAGTATGGATAATTTTACACTAGGGAATATTCACTAAGACCAGAAAACCACAATAACCACAAGTCACTTTTCGCACGGCCACGCTTCGCTCAAAGCCCGATACCACTGAAGCAGATGATTTCTACACACTACTGCTAAATTCCGCTTTCCACAATCAGCGCGTGAAGAAAACCCGTAATTGGTTAGCTGATTGATTCGCTCCTTTATGGAGAGTGATGACTTTTCTCTAAGCGCGATTGAAGGGGTTGCTGGATGTGGCTGAGAAAGTTTCACTGGTTGAGTGGGTGCGGGGCAAGGGGCTCAGGTGGGTGCACTGGATGAGGATGCTGAATGCTGATTTCTGTGGCGCCGGACGCAGCTGCCTTTGTTGAAAGAGTACCGAGCGCACTGCTAGGTCTAGTGTTTGAAATCCTGGTACAAAGCTGGGGGGGGGGGAGGTGCAGGCAGGGTTGCTCTGTTGGCACACATAAGAAGGTGCGATGCGGAATTATTTCCAGAGATTGCTCCTCGTCTTTGATTGAGCGATTTGCTCTCGATGGAGAGCAAAAATGTTCGACGTTTGGTGGGCAAGAAAATATCGGTACGCTCCTTTTCGCCTACCGCGACGAATGTATTACGGCTGACTCCCGAGGCGCAAATATTTTTCACTTTGCCTGTGAGTTTGCAAAAAAAACAAGAAGAGGTATATAGATTTCCTACAGATCGTGGTTGGGAAAAGAAAACTTTACCTGGGAGGGATTTTTTTTTTTTTTTTTTTTTTTTTTTGCGTTTTATTTCCCTGAGATACGATGCGATACGAGCTGATGGATAACCTGTCGATAAAATAAATTAGATTGATGCTTATAGTAAAGCATTCACCAAAAGATAGTGCAAATTACCTCGAAGGAATCTTAGGACGATCACGCTTATAGTTCCTTCCTGTATGAACGGTCGTGAGGGAAAGATCGAGTTGTCTGAGGGTCAATGCGTTGAGAGTGGAGTAGAGTAGTTAGAGTTGAGGTTGGCAGTACCTGCTTCCGCAAAATGGCGAACTTATCGAAAGAGGAATTCTCGCCGTGTTTTCTATATGGAATTCCATATATTCAGTGACAGGGATGTCCAACAAAATAATGTACTTATAACCTCCGTAACAAATTCCACATAAATAGTGACAGGGATGTTCAACAAAATAATGTACTTTATAACATCCGTAACAAACCTTCTTTGTTTGCCAGTGTGCAAACTTGGGAAACAAAAAGGGACACGGTATGTTATTTAAAGATTCATATTATACGGATATTCATTGCCTCACATCCTTAGCGTGATATCTTCCGATAAGTTTACCTTGCATATCCTCAAGGTCATAAAGACAGTTTCCTACTCTCTTCCTTACTCGGCATTTAACGAATTTTGGTAGGAACTTAGAGGTTTTCTGCAGTGGAAAGGAACTTTGTACAAAATTTCTTCGAAACACTTCCTGGCCTTCCGCAAACTTAACATTCTTTGCTCGCAAGTTGTAGATTTTCTCAGCCTTGAGATGGGCATCATACAGGTTATTTTGAATACGCTTTCGTATCACCTGCATTCGATCAGCGTTGGGAATGGTGTGAATATCAGGTTCTCTCAGGCAACTCAATCTTTTAAGAATTGGATACTCTTGACCGCTAAGGATCATTTGCTGACCAAAGAGCGTATAGTAAGGGGAGCAATTGGTCGATGAATGACGATCGCTTCGCAGTATTGATCCTATAACCGATACATACTTGTCCCATTCTACGTGTTTGTCCTTGATGAAAACTCTTAGTTTCGAAATAATTTCGCGGTTAGCACGTTCTGAACTATTTGCCTGTGGAGAGTAGAGCCCGGTTCTGATATGTTTTATATCATAAGCTTTCATTTGCTTAGCGAATTCAGTGGAAACGAATTGCCTCCCGTTATCGCTATGTACATATTCCGGAGTACCAAACATATGAAAAATCCCTTCCTCTAAGTACTGGCAAATAGCCTTGGAGCACGCTTTACGTAATGGCTTCAGAAAAATGTATTTGGAAAAATGGTCTATAGCGATAAAGATGGTAGTATTGCCGAATTTTGTACGGGGATAGGGACCTAACAGGTCAATATACAACCTTTGCATTGGCCGCTCCGTCACAATCTGAATTCCCATTTTTGGTCGAAGAGAGGAGTTTGCAGGCTTAATTTCCTTGCAAGTATCACATGCGCTAATAAATGTCTTAATTTGGTTTACCATACCTGGCCAAAAATATTTTTGCCGTACACGAAACAACGTTTTCTCAAAACCCCCATGACATCCAGCTGTGGAGTTATGGATATTTTTGATGGCTTCATTAGTAAGTTCTTTAGGTAACCATAGGCGCCACAGGCTCTCTTCCTCGTCAGGGGAACCTGTCCGGAATCTTATTCGCTTATAAACATACCCCTCAGATACGCAAGTATCTGGTAAATTAGCCTGATTTGAAATAATAGTTTGCTTTAAATTTTCGTAATCGGTAGTAGTAAAATATTTCGATTGTAAGTCAATTTCCAAATACTGGTTAACTGGCATCAGCTCGCACATATCTATTCTAGACAGAGCATCTGGCACAATGTTTAAAGATCCCTTCCGATGTTCCATTGTGAAGTCGAAGGCCTGAAGCTTCAGACTCCACCGTGCTAGGCGGCCACTCAAGTCCTTTTGCGACATGAGCCACTTTAGACTTGAGTGGTCTGTCACAATTTTGAAGGGTAAACCCTCGATATAGGGTCTAAATTTTTGAACACAAACAATTGCTGCCAGACATTCCTGTTCCGACACTGTATAATTTGTTTGCGCTTTATTTAGTTTCTGAGATACGTATGCAATTGGACGCTCATTTCCATTGTTATCTATTTGGAAAAGTACTCCACCAACACCAGAGCTAGAAGCATCGCACTGTACCA
This sequence comes from Cheilosia urbana, assembly GCA_946477585.1. Classification (NCBI taxonomy): domain Eukaryota; kingdom Metazoa; phylum Arthropoda; class Insecta; order Diptera; family Syrphidae; genus Cheilosia; species Cheilosia urbana. The sequence continues at coordinate 64,837,574 of OX297853.1, read as the reverse complement.
CAAAAGGTTTTGTAAAATCCGGCTGTGCAAGGACAGGAGCCGTCGTTAAAGCATTCTTAAGTTTCTGAAATGCATCTACTGCATCAGAAGTTAACGCAAAAGTCTTAGATTTGCGAAGACAATCGGTGAGAGGGGCCGCGAGAGCTGAAAAATTTGGGATAAATTGTCGGTACCAGCCTGTCATTCCGATAAAGCGCCGAATCTGTCGGACACTTTTTGGCAACGGAAAATCCGTTATGGCTTCCAGCTTCGAAGGGTCGGTCTTAAGACAACCTTGGCCGACAATATATCCCAGATACGTGATCTCCCTTTGACAGAATCGGCTCTTTTCAACATTTATCGTTAACTTCGCGTCATGGAGACACTTCGCTATCTCTTTTAGCAAAATTAAATGTTCCTCGAAGGTAGCCGTGCACACTAGCAGATCATCTAAGTAGACGAATACATTTTCGCGGAATCGGGATGGGATAACTCGGTCCATCAGACGACTCATTCTTTGAGGAGCATTGCATAGCCCGAAAGGCATTACCGTAAATTCATACAGCGGCCTTCCGGGTACAGCAAATGCTGTCTTTTCCTTGGACCTCTCTTCAAGTGGAATTTGCCAGTAGGCATCCTTCAGGTCAATTCCACTAATGAAGTGAGTGTCTTTAAGTCTACTCAGTAATCCGCCAATGTGCGGCAGAGGATAAGCGTCCTTTTTAGTGACGCCATTAAGTTTGCGAAAGTCTATGCACAGTCTTATCTTTCCCGGTTTTCGAACCAAAACAATTGGTGAACTCCAAGGACTATTGCTTTCAACAATAACGCCAAGCGAGAGCATACGGTCGAGCTCAATATACGCTTCAGCTTGACGCGGTGGGGACAAGGGGAAATGCTTCGATTTTATTGGCACAGCCTCGCCTGTGTCGATAAAGTGCTCTTCTACGTCTGTTTTCCCTAAACCCACTTTAGCAAACGATGGAAAGAGGTCTACGGCCTTTTCTAATTCGAATATCTGCAGAGGTGTAAGGTCATGTTTATTTGAATCTTTAGAGTCCAGGTAAGTATTTCCTAATGCAGCTATCTCAGGCACTATTTGGGGTATTATGTTGAAGCTATTCCAAAAGTTTATGCCCAGGTAAGCATTTTGCTGCAAGGTTGGTACCACGTAAAAGTCTATAACTTTTGTAGTGTTATTGAATTTGGCAAAACCCATGAATTGCTTGCTTAGTTCCATCAGCTGTACTAATACTGGACTTTAACGACTTTATTGAAATAAAATTTCGTTTCAGAAAGTCAAAACAGTTTTTCCCAAGTACACTGACTGAAGCACCTGAATCTAACAACGCATACACTTGTTCATTACCTAGCTTTATATGCAGAAATGGTCTCATATCTCGTGAATCATCTATTAGGGTTGACTCCAATAATTTTTTATAGGCTCTCCTTCTTTTGTAACGACTTCTACATTTTGTAATTTGCTCTGACACAAACGGAGTACGAAAAATCTTCCGTTTGGTATTCTGATAACGTAGAATTCGCTCGTGAAGAGATAGTGGTGGATAGTTATCGGTCTGAACACTCGCATCCATATTGCTTGATTGTGAGTTTGGATTACGATGTTCCTCCCTCTGCAAAATTTTTAGTTTAACTGGACATTGGCTGTGGATTGGTATTGAATCTTTAGATAGTCTATGACTCCCTAAAGATGTTTCTTTAAGGTCTATTGGCTCGGGGTTAGATTCATTGAACGAGAGTCCCCGGCGGTCAGCTCGCTCACCCTCCTGTTTCCCGTATGCTTTTGACAATTGGGTGTTGACACATTTTTCTCACCGCATCGGTAACAAAAGAGGTTTCTGACTTCTGACTGGCAGTCATAGAAAGAGTGACCAACCTGGTCGCAATTCCAACACTTGAATTTGGAAGTATCCAATGGATATTTCGAACGGTCGAACCGGCTGTTACCAGTATAAGCAGCGAGTTCTGGGCTGTCTGTCAGATCTTCACCATCGCACAAAATCGTTCCCTCGATTTCGTTTACCCCTTGTCTATAGCTTGGATATCTTTGAGACTGATGCTGTGTGAATGTTTCAGCCTGTCGCGCAACATCTCTTAAATGCTCCAAACTACTAACCTGGTAAGGAAACAAAAGATGACCTAAATTTTCATTAGTGTTTTTCTTCAGCAAGTCGATCATTTTCGAATCACTTAAAGGTTCTCTTAACCTGGCGTTCATTCGCAATAAAACAGAATAGTAATCATCGAATGATTCTTTCTGACCTTGACGACGAGCAAACATTCTAAGAATTTTTTCGTGATCATTCTCCACCTTGCTGAATTCTTTCACAATGGCATACTTCAACTGTTCATATGATGCTCTCGGACTTTTCTTGAGAAAATACCAGAACCACGACTCTGCCTTGCCCTGTAAAAGGACATGAAAATTTGCGAGTACATGTTCCCAACTACATTGTGAACGTTCCTTAAGAGTCTCCACTTTGAAAAGGAAATCGTGGATATTTTCGGAGCCATCAAATGAAATTTGCCACTTCTCAATTTTGCAGCCGGAACTAGCTGAAGAAGTTTGTTGACTTAACGGTGGTGCTGGTCGGTTTTGGGTAGAAAACGATGCATTATTTAAGAATTGTTCAAAATCAGAACGAGCGTTTGAAGGTACTGGAGGATTCCCATGTACTTCTGGCTCATTTACACTTGGGACATTTGAATTCAAATTGTCCAACCTTTCGACTACGGTATCCCTAATGGATTGCATTTCTCGAATGAATACTCTTTGGTTTGCCTCAAGGATTCGCTGGAAAGCTGAAGTTATAGCTCCTATGCCTGCCATATCTCCTTGAGTAGATAGTGGCTGGGATGGATTATTGCCTTGTTGACCAACATGATCGCCATTAGGATCAGCTGCTGTACTGGGCTGCATCGTTGCAGGAAGAGTGTCTATTAACTGTGGTTGCGGTAGAATCTGATTTGGATTTGGGGACTGATTTTGGTTTGAACGAGAACCAGGTGGAGTACGACTCACAATTGGTCTGGAGTCCATTGGTCCTGACTGGTTGTTTGTATTTCTAAAGCTGCCTGAATTCCTATGAGAGGAATTACCCCTATAATTGCTTGGCCTTCCTCTAGAACGCGTATTTGGAACTCTGCTATCCATAATCAACACTCATTAAATTAATAATAATAAAAAACTTGTCTAGTTAAAACTATAGTAACTTTCAAAACTTCTTAAAACTGATTCAAGGGAAATATAATGTTTTAATCATTTGGGGTTAGTGCGGTCGGTCTTACGATGGTCTTTCTATGAAAAGTTGACAAAAAAAATGTTTAGGTAAGATAGATTGGTATTTTATAACGGACGGACTATGCAGTATTGCATACAATGCGAACACACGCGGGCAAAACGGTAAGTATACTAGCAGCATCATAATCCAGTGTAATAACTACCAGACTATGGACTATACTAGATTGAAAAATATTAAAGTTAAAAGAAAATATTCGTATGCAAAAACTTATCCTGCGTACGGATAAAATTGGACTAATACGAATACAAAAACCCAGTTCAAATCTTTCTGGCATTCAATAGTCGCAACGCGGATTACATTTAAACTATTATGTTATACCGGGACTATACTACTAAATTCCATACTAAACTTTGAAACTGGAAAGTGACACATAAGAACACTATAGTTGCTGGAGCTTTGTTTCAGCTCAAGAGTTAGCCAGCATATATTTTAGCGACGATCTTATATGCCCCACAAGTTGGGCGCCATTTTTCTTTTGTTGCACTTTCCTAACACTGAATCCTATTTGCACGGATCGTTTCTTGGCATGCTTGCATAACGCACAGCTAGGAACGTCGGATGGGCGGGGAACTTGATCCGCAAATAGCCAGACGCAACACGAAAGAAAAAAAAAATTATCATGCCAAGATTAACCACATCACTCGAGAACGGACGGACAATGTTTCACCCTCGTACACACCTTCGCGGGCAACAGATGTAGCGTTGCCTTGAGTACTCGATTCCCACCCCACTAGCACGATAAATGCTCCATGACAGTTGTCGTACTCAAAATAAAAAAAAACCAACTGTCCCTAATTGGATTAAAATAATCTATCTACCCTATACGACCATATCTGTCCGCACCGAACACGACCACACTTAACCCCATCAAAAGATGAATTTAAAACATCTTAGATAACATTGTACTTTACTTATTTATTGAAATGATTAATTCTACTAAATATAATATGCATAATGTTGAAGTTTCAGTAAATTTTCTTACGTTTAGTTAGATATTTCAGATTTCATAATCTACGTTATAATATAGGCAAATATAAACGTACGAAAGAAGAGGAAACGAGAAAGAGAATTACTATTAAGTATATTACTGTTGGCTATCAGCCGATAAGTCACGGATATCAAATTCCGTTAAATCTCTTACCAATTTCAAAAGTTAGGATGCGCGAAGAAAAAAAAAGAATAATATAACTAGTGGTAATAAAAGTAGCTCTAGCTTGGCGATACGGACATAAAGATACAAAAAAAAACTCACCGTTATCCAGAGATTGTGCACAATATCCGTTATCGAAGATGGTTGATGCTGCTTACGCTGCTTCTGTTTTGAGGCACATTAAATATTACGCCAAACTAACACTACTGCACAATAGGTTAAACATTTTAAAATGCATAAGTTACTTAGAATAGTTATTTAAGATTTTTTTTTTCAATTTAGCAAATTCGAGAGCACTAGGACAATTTTCATATGTTACTTAAACTTATTTACACGTCCATATTTACTTTTTTCATTTACCTCTCTCTTTCTTTCCTTTTCTTATTCTTTATCTTATATTGTACTTTCTTTTTATGTTTTTTTTTTTTTTGTTTTACGAGGCAACTGTAGTATGGATAATTTTACACTAGGGAATATTCACTAAGACCAGAAAACCACAATAACCACAAGTCACTTTTCGCACGGCCACGCTTCGCTCAAAGCCCGATACCACTGAAGCAGATGATTTCTACACACTACTGCTAAATTCCGCTTTCCACAATCAGCGCGTGAAGAAAACCCGTAATTGGTTAGCTGATTGATTCGCTCCTTTATGGAGAGTGATGACTTTTCTCTAAGCGCGATTGAAGGGGTTGCTGGATGTGGCTGAGAAAGTTTCACTGGTTGAGTGGGTGCGGGGCAAGGGGCTCAGGTGGGTGCACTGGATGAGGATGCTGAATGCTGATTTCTGTGGCGCCGGACGCAGCTGCCTTTGTTGAAAGAGTACCGAGCGCACTGCTAGGTCTAGTGTTTGAAATCCTGGTACAAAGCTGGGGGGGGGGGAGGTGCAGGCAGGGTTGCTCTGTTGGCACACATAAGAAGGTGCGATGCGGAATTATTTCCAGAGATTGCTCCTCGTCTTTGATTGAGCGATTTGCTCTCGATGGAGAGCAAAAATGTTCGACGTTTGGTGGGCAAGAAAATATCGGTACGCTCCTTTTCGCCTACCGCGACGAATGTATTACGGCTGACTCCCGAGGCGCAAATATTTTTCACTTTGCCTGTGAGTTTGCAAAAAAAACAAGAAGAGGTATATAGATTTCCTACAGATCGTGGTTGGGAAAAGAAAACTTTACCTGGGAGGGATTTTTTTTTTTTTTTTTGCGTTTTATTTCCCTGAGATACGATGCGATACGAGCTGATGGATAACCTGTCGATAAAATAAATTAGATTGATGCTTATAGTAAAGCATTCACCAAAAGATAGTGCAAATTACCTCGAAGGAATCTTAGGACGATCACGCTTATAGTTCCTTCCTGTATGAACGGTCGTGAGGGAAAGATCGAGTTGTCTGAGGGTCAATGCGTTGAGAGTGGAGTAGAGTAGTTAGAGTTGAGGTTGGCAGTACCTGCTTCCGCAAAATGGCGAACTTATCGAAAGAGGAATTCTCGCCGTGTTTTCTATATGGAATTCCATATATTCAGTGACAGGGATGTCCAACAAAATAATGTACTTATAACCTCCGTAACAAATTCCACATAAATAGTGACAGGGATGTTCAACAAAATAATGTACTTTATAACATCCGTAACAAAACTTTGGAGTAACTTGCGAAAAATTGGTATCTCCAGTGGTAGCAATAACTCTAAATGTGATCTAGATCCGGATGTACTGAATGATTTTTTCCTAGGCAATTATCCCACCGATACTTGTTCTCCTTCTAATCACTCGGTAGACTATACAAGCTCTGTGCCAATACTTGAGGATTTTGCAGTAGCCACTGAAATCGAAATTACTGAATGCATAGCGGCTATAAAGTCCAATTCCATAGGTGAGGATGGCCTTCCAATACGTTTCATCAAACTTATATTACCACAAATTATATCGCATCTCACGCATGTGATAAACTGGTGCATAACAACATCAACTTTTCCTCAGTTCTGGAAAATTGCAAGAGTACTGCCAATTGCAAAGAAAACGAACCCATCTACCCTGCTGACTTTAGACCGGTAAGCATTCTTCCATGTTTGTCAAAGGTACTTGAGAAAATTATGGCAAAGCAGATAACGAAGCATTTAACACTCAATAAACTGCTGTATGCTCAGCAATCCGGTTTCAGAGCTAATCACAACTGTTCTACAGCTATGGTTAACTTATTTGAAGAAATAAGGCAAGACTACGACAAGGGTTATGTTTCGTTGCTATGCTTGCTAGACTTCTCAAAAGCATTTGATAATGTAAATCATAAAATACTGTGTTGGAAGCTTAGGAATAACTTTGGTCTCAGTGAAAGGGCAGTAAAAAAATTAAAGTAAAACAAATTAAGCAGGGAGTGCCTCAAGGGTGAATATTAGTACCTATACTCTTCTGCATGTTCATTAATGACCTCCCATCAGTATGTAAACGTGCTTCTGTACATTTGTATGCAGATGATGTCCAATTACGCCTAGCGAAACCCTTCAGCAACCTAAATGAACTTGTTCTATGTATAAACGAGGAGCTACGTAATATTCACACTTGGTCAATAGCTAATGGGTTACTACTAAATCCATCAAAATTCCAAGTAATTCCCATTTCCAAAAATAATTTTAACTTGTGTCTCTTACCAGATGTATATCCAAATAACAATAAAATTAAAGTTGTTGAGTCAGTCACTAGTCTTGGCTACACAATAAACCGCAACTTGTCTGGTTATATTCATACCAACGTAATCATTGGTCGTATCTATGGATGTCTACGGAAATTGTGGATCAGTGCTTATTTCACTCCACAGGAAACACGACGAAAGCTGGTATTGGCATTAATCATACCACTTATAACATATGCTGAGGTGGTCTATAGCAGCCTAGATTTGCTATCCCAGCGTAAACTTCAAGTTGCCGTTAACGACGCGGTCCGTTATGTGTACGGCGTTCTTAGATATGACCATATCTCTGTGTTTGCTAGGGGTTTAATTGGTTGCACCTTGCAAGAATATATCAATGCCAGGAATTGTATCTGTTTACATAAAATTAGAAATACTCAATGTCCACCTTACTTGTATAACAGACTTAATTTCACTCGCTCCTCAAGAACTATCAGCCTTATTCCCTCCCGTTGTAACTACCCTAACTCTTCACGTTTGTAACATCCATAATTATTACCATAACACAGTTAATTATATTTTGTAATACATTACCATATTCTAACGTACAATTTGAAATTAAAAAGCTTCATTGTCTAGAAATCAATTGAAATACAAAAGCTTTTGCCAAAGCTTTCAGTCACATTTAAAGCTTCCATGTACTTTTATATGTAATTTCAAAATTTATATTAATTCATCAAATTCACACTCTCTTATGTACAAAAATCAATAAGGGTGATGAAGTTTCCAATACCAAACTACCTATTAATGTTTAATAATTAATGTTTTAACCTTTTCTTATTTTTTCTTATTAATAAAATCATCTTTTCTTGGACACAAAACTCGCTGTACGTCTATTTGCTTGAACCCATCAACGGTCACATTCCATATCAAATACGATACGACAGGCGTACCGCCAGTCTATCGTACTCCAAGGAAAAAACCCTTGCCATCATAGTCCGTATCGCAATCGTAATCGTAACTTAACAAAAGCGCTGTGCAACAAACACCAAGAGAGAAAACGTTAAGCGTTCCGCTAGACTTTCCTCCTCGGCACGTAGTTGCTAGCAAACGCATTTTGCCTCCACAATTACGGCTGTGTACTTACTTTATTTCTTCAAATAAGAAAAATCAGGACGCAGCAGCCTACGGCCGCTCATCCAAACACATCTACCAGTCCAACAATTGGCGCCCAACTTCAAAGGCCGAAAGTCTTACTTACTTACTTAGGTGGCGCTACAGTCCGGGGTGGACCTGGGCCTCAACCAATACGCCTCTCCAGTTAGCGCGATCTTTGGCTAACTGCCTCCAGTTGCGCACTCCAAGTTGGTTGAGGTCCCCTTCCACTTGCGCGCGCCACCTAAGGCGAGGTCTTCCTCTACTGCGTTGTCCCTCCGGGTTAGAATCGAAGACTCTTCGGGCCGGAGCGTTGGTGTCCATTCGCTCTACATGTCCCAGCCATCTTAGACGACTGATGCGTACTTTTCTGACTAGGTCGATGTCGCTGTACAGCTCGTAGAGTTCGCTGTTAAATCTTCTCCTCCAAAGCCCGTCAACGCAAACGGGACCAAAAATCACTCGAAGAATTTTGCGTTCGAAGCGACCAAGAAGATCCTCATCCGTTTTTGCTAGGGTCCATGCTTCTGCGCCATAGAGCAGGACAGGGATGATGAGAGTCTTATATAGAATCTCCTTAGTGCTTCTTGACAAGGCCTTACTAATCAATTGCCGTCTTAGGCCAAAGAAACAGCGGTTGGCAAGTGTGATTCTTCGTTTGATTTCTGATGTGATGTCGTTATCAGAGTTTATAGCGGAGCCGAGGTAGACAAAGTCCCTAACTACCTCAAAGTTATAGCTGTCTATCGTGACGTTCTGCCCGATTCGTCGATGTCGTGTGTCCCTTCTTGTTGACAGCATATATTTTGTTTTACCCTCATTCACCACTAAACCCATTTTTGCCGCTTCTGTACTAATACTTGCAAACGCACCAGTGACAGCTCGCTGTGTTGTACCAACAATGTCAATGTCGTCAGCGTATGCAAGCAGTTGCACAGACTTATAGAAAATTGTGCCTCTGGTGTTGGCTTGTGAATTTCGCACAATCTTCTCAAGAATGATGTTGAAGAAGTCACATGACAGCGCATCACCTTGTCTAAATCCTTTTTTGACATCAAAGGTCTCGGTGAGATTGTTTCCGACCTTTACGGAGCAGCGAGCGTTCTCCATCGTCATTCTGCACAATCTGACAAGTTTGGCAGGGATGCCAAAACTAGACATGGCTCTGTATAGCTCGTCTCTATAAACGCTGTCATATGCGGCCTTAAAATCGATAAAAAGATGGTGAGTATCGATCTGGTATTCTTGGGTTTTTTCCAGGATCTGCCGTAGTGTGAATATTTGATCGGTCGTGGACTTACCGGGCCTAAAACCGCACTGATAGGGACCTATCAGATCGTTGACGAATGGTTTCAGGCGTTCACACAATACAGCAGACATGATCTTATACGCAGTGTTCAGGAGACTGATGCCTCTGTAGTTGGCGCAGTTTAGAGGGTCTCCTTTCTTGTGGATCGGGCAAACAATGCTGAGGTTCCATTCATCAGGCATACTTTCCTCTAACCAAATCTTGGAGATGAGTTGGTGTATGCACTCTACCAAGTCATCTCCGGCTGCCTTGAAGAGCTCGGCAGGTAAGCCGTCTGGACCAGCAGCCTTGTTGGATTTAAGCTTAGATATTGCTATCCTCACTTCATTTTGGTCAGGTGGACGGAAATCTTGGCTGTCATCGTCCAGGTTGAATGGATCGTTCTGCCTAACAGCGGAATTTGTGTCGTCTTCGCCGTTTAGCAGTCTGCAGAAATGGTTTTTCCATGTCCTCAGCACCGACTGTGACTCTACTACAAGGTTTCCTTGCTCGTCTCTACAGGTCTCCGTTCGGGTCTTGTTGCCATGACACGTTCTTTTTACCTTTTGGTAAAACTTCCGAACATTGTTCCTGGAGTAACACCTCTCTATATCCTCGATCGCGCGCTTCTCATGCTCTCTCTTTTTTCTCCGGAGAAGCCGATGTTCTTCCCTCCTTTTTTGCTCGTAGAGCTGACGAGCTGCTCTCGTCCTTCTATGCAGCGACGCTTCGTAGGCACTTTGTTTTGCTGCATGTGCTTGCCGGCACTCTTCGTCAAACCAGGGGTTTCGGGGGGGTGGGCTGGTGAAACCGAGCACATCAGTTGCGGCGTTTTTGATGGCTTCTTGGCATCGGCGCCACTGGTCTTCGGCACTTGATGCTGGCAGCATAGGACTTCTCGAGAGGTTGAGGGATACGCGATCGGCAAAGGTTCTGGCGGTTTGTTGCGTTTGTAGTCGTCCAACGTTAAATCTCCTCACAGTATTTTCTCGTTGTTGTGGCGTCTTGGATATCCGCATCCGTACCTTGGCTACAACAAGGTAGTGGTCCGAGTCTATGTTGGCCGCTCGGAAAGTTCGGACATCTAGAATACTGGAGGAGTGCCTTGCGTCGATCGCAACGTGATCAATTTGGTTGACGGTTTGATGATCAGGTGACCGCCATGTTCCTTTGTGTATATTGAGGTGAGGAAACCGTGAACTAGCTATGGTAACATTACGTCCCGCAGCAAAATCAATCAGCCTAAGTCCGTTTCCAGACGTGGTGTCGTGTAGGCTATGTTTTCCGATTGTGCTACCAAAGATGTCCTCCTTTCCTATTTTGGCGTTAAAATCACCCAAGACGATTTTAACGTCATGCTTAGGACATTGCTCATATGTTTTGTCGAGGAGCTCGTAGAAACATTCTTTGGTAGCATCGTCTTTATCTTCTGTGGGGGCGTGAGCGCATATCAGGCTGATGTTGGCGAATTTAGCCTTGATGCGGATAGTTGTAAGGCGTTCACTAACGTGTCGAAAGCTCAAGACTTCTTGCCTAAGTCTGCCGCTTACAACAAATCCGCATCCAAATAGACGCTGCTTTTGCTCTCTGTAGCAGTCACCGTAGTAAATGTCACAGTTTTTCATCCTCCTTTTGCCCGGCCCATCCCACCGCACTTCCTGGATGGCGGTGATACCTGCTTTGTAGCAGTCTAGGGCCTCCGCTAGTTGTTCGGCTGCACGCGGTCTGTTCAGAGTTCGAACATTCCACGTGCAGATCCGAACGTCATTGTCCTTTTTTCGTTTTGCAGGGTCGTCAACAGTGAATCCGTCCTTATCCGAGGCTTTTGGTTGCTTCGCAACAATTCTTTTTTTTCCGTGGTAGGGTCGTTAACCCCACGCACAACCCCCAACCTGGAGGACCAGGCCCTTTCTGTAACCCCTTGGGCAAAAGGAGCCGGAATATTCCGGAGTCAGTAACCCGCTGCGGGGATGTGAGAGCTGCCGTTGACCCATTAAGGGCTCTTCCGCCACCATCTCTATTTCAACACCCTGACTAGTGCTGAAAAATCCTCAATGACCTCAGCTCCAAATACGTCAAAGTAGCTCATTGAGGTATCTGCCATGTTGACTGTTGACGCCACCGTTGATTCAACCATGTGAATTCATCCGCCGTACGTCCTCTTTCTAAGGGGCTCATGTAAGACCTCTGAGACTCGATCAGGCAGTCATTCCGACAGAGCATTATAGTGTTGCTATTTTCTTCGTGTTCAACACTCGCGCTTATAAGTTTAGCAAGTCATGCCCGGAAGGACAAGACCAGTACCCGGTGGCTACCACGCGGAGGTAAAATAAGCACAATTGATGTGTATGAACAGTTACAACGACTGGGCATCGCCAGGTTGACGCCAATCAGTGCCTACCCTATTCATACAACACCCAACCACCAAAAAAGGCCGAAAGTCGCCCAACCTAAAAACACAGTCACCATAACAACAACCAATAAGCCATAATGCCGCCGAAGAAAACATCAACACCAAAAAGAACTGGCCGGTCAAGAACTGCTCGCACAAAAACTGCTGCCGCCTCTGTTAGTGACATTGCTGACGTTGACGACACCGACAATTCCGGTGACGATACCCTTGTTGAGGTTCCCCAATACACTCAAGCTCCGACCGCCGCCGCTGTTGTTGACAATGCTACTCACAAGACACCCCAAATTAATCCAGATGATGAATTGGTTCAGCTGACCCAAAGACAACTGAAAACGTTAGTCGGCAGGAAGGTCGGCCTATCAGAATGCTCCGAGAGATTCGACGGAATACCAGACGAGACAAAACTGGACAACTTTCTTCATGGCGTGACCATCTTCAAAAAAGTCAAAGATATATCTGACGAGGATGCCCTTGCGGAACTTCCACTTTTATTTCAAGGCTTTGCGACGACTTGGTGGAGAGGCATCGAAGATGAAGCCACATCATGGACAAGTACCATAGCCATCATCAGAGAGCAGTTTGCTCCAAAACGTAAGCCATACGTCTTATTCCAACTAATTTTTAATGTAAAGCAAAAGGAAGCTGAGCCAACCGACATCTTTATCGGTCAAAAAAGAGCTCTAATTGCGGAACTTCCCTATGCAAAATTTCCAGAAGAAATTTGCCTGGACATGATATACTCTCTACTTCTTGAAGACATCCGTAAGGATATAAGACGGGAATCGTTTGCAACCTTCGCACAGCTTATTATAATAGCACGAGAATGGGAACAACACTCCCAAAACCGTAAGCCGAAAAGAAGCGAAGTTCAAAAACTCGAAAATCAACCTAAAGCTAAAATTAGATGCAACTTTTGTGGTTACAAAGGCCATCGTTTTGAAGAGTGCAGGCAACGCGCCAACAAAGAAAAGGCAAAGCCAGTCGTGGACACGCCAGCAAACGAAACGAAGACCCAACTCATCTGTTTTGGATGTGGCACCCCAGGCTATCACCGCGGAAATTGTCCGAACTGCCGTAAGCCACCTTCAAGCCAATCGTTCAACAAAATACAAAGCATTAACATCACCTCTGGATGTGGCATACCTGCCGTGTCATTTTCACAAAAGGGAAAAGGAATGGTAGCGTATATGGATACCGGAGCTCGAACAAGTGTCGCCGGTAACGACCTTTACAATCATTTAAAGGCAACAGGCCATAAGTTCCACAAAATAAATGCAAGCGTCACACTAGCAGACGGAGTAGATTCACTAAAAACAATTTGGTGTACAACCACTCGCATCACACTTGGAAACCGATCACACGCAATCGATTTTTGCGTCTTATCACAGAGACGACCCACAATAACATTGATCGGAATCGACTTCCTGGAACGAGCTGGAATAGTTATGAACCTTGCACAACGAAATTGGCACTACGTTGACAAACCAGATAAACCATTCGAGTACCATGAAACTCAAAATATCGATAGAGTCATAACACCGCACAGCGATTGCTCTACACCAATTTCATTACTAGACGTGTCCCACGGTAACCAGTTACAACCGCTTTCTCCCATTGACCGGACGCCGAAACAAAGCTCCACTAATAAGACAATGAATATGTCCATCGACAAGGTACTCGATGTATCAACCGATAGTATTATGAACATATCCCTTGATAAAGACTACTGTCCAAAGAAAACTAAGCCTAAAAAAACAAATAAAAACTACTCAGCTGCACCAATCTACGAAATATTTCACGACGCTCTACCGTTGCATGTGTGCAGTCCTCAAGATGAAAGGCAAATAGAAAATGTATTTCTGGACTCATTAAAAGTCAAAAAGAATGATAGCACAAGATTCGACCAACTATTTGCTCCACCATATAAAGTCAGCCTTAACCTCATTGAGCTACGCCAAGAAGAAGCAATCCATTTAAGCGAAAGTAAGCGCAAAATCCTTAATACACTTATACTCGCGCACAAAAATGTATTTTCATGGGAGAAAGAAATAATCACCCATGGTGTTGAACACTACATTAACACCAGAGACCATGCACCCGTAGCTTCGCCACCATACAGGCTCTCACCCGCAAGAAAATCCCAGCTAAAGGAAGAAATCCAGAAAATGATGCTCCAAGGGATAATCGAACCTTGCGACTCGCCATGGGCATCCCCAGTGGTAATGGTACCAAAGAAGGATGGATCAATCCGAGTTTGCGTAGATTACAGGCAGCTGAATGCCATAACCGTCCCAGACCGATATCCACTTCCAAGGATAGACGATCTCTTGCATACAGCGAAGGCAACGCCATTTATGAGTACGCTGGATTTACAATCCGGATATTGGCAAATAGCTATTGCAAATCAAGACAAAGAAAAGACGTCATTTATAACACCTTTTGGGACATTCAAATTCAATAGAATGAGCTTTGGCCTTCGAAACGCACCCGCTACATTCCAGCGTCTCTTAGACCGTATTAAAGCTGGACTCGGCGACATGAAAATATTTGTTTATCTCGACGATATTATTGTCTGTTCAGCCACCTTTAAAGACCATGTCAGCGATCTACAAAAAGTCCTTCAACGATTGGACGAATTCGGCTTGAGGGTCAATCGCCAAAAAAGTAGATTCTGCTGCGATGAGGTACATTATTTAGGACACATCCTTACTGAAAAAGGAATAAAAACAGATCCAAAAAAAACAGACGCCATATTAAAAATGAATCCGCCACGTAACACCAAGGAACTATTGACATTTCTTCAAACATGCTCCTGGTACCGAAGGTTCATTCCAAAATTTTCCGAAGTCGGCAAACCGTTGAGCAACTTGCTTAAGAAAGACGCTACATTTACATGGTCAAGTAGCGAGCAACAGGCTTTTGAACGCCTAAAAACTCTTCTGGTAACAGCTCCTATCCTGCAGCAAGCTGACGAAACCAAGCCATTTTTCCTCAAAACTGATGCCAGTAATTATGCTATTGGGGCAGTTTTGGTCCAGGGGGAGGGTGCAGAAGAACACCCAATCGAATACGCCAGCCGACTACTAACATCTGCAGAAAGAAATTATGCTACAACAGAACGAGAAGCATTGGCAATTATATGGGCAGTCAAGAAATTTCGTGGATATTTCGAAGGATCATAAATTACCCTGCTCACGGATCATCAACCCTTAAAATGGTTGATGACGCTAAAAACGCCAACCGGAAGACTCGCCAGGTGGGCTATGCAATTGCAGTCATACGACCTTAACATCAGGTACATAACTGGAAGAACGAACTCAGTGGCAGACACGTTATCACGTCCGCCATCTCTATCATGTGAAGTTTGTTACACACAGATAGATATACCAACGCGTGGATCCAAAGAAATACGTAGCGGACAGTTACAAGATCCCAAATTAAAAGAAATTATTGACGCACTGGAAGATACTGGAGGCACTGAAGGGAGCAACTTCGCATCTCAAGGATACGTCATGAACCAAGGAGTCCTCTATAAATATGTCGAAGTGAACGAAGAGGATGCAGTTCTTTTTATACCAGAACATGAGCATGATAGCATCTTACAAGCACTGCATAATTCACCAACAGCAGGACATTATGGCGTTGAGAGAACTATGGCAAGAATAGCACCTAATTTCTTTTAATTGTAGGACTGGTAGATGTGTTTGGATGAGCGGCCGTAGGCTGCTGCGTCCTGATTTTTCTTATTTGAAGAAATAAAGTAAGTACACAGCCGTAATTGTGGAGGCAAAATGCGTTTGCTAGCAACTACGTGCCGAGGAGGAAAGTCTAGCGGAACGCTTAACGTTTTCTCTCTTGGTGTTTGTTGCACAGCGCTTTTGTTAAGTTACGATTACGATTGCGATACGGACTATGATGGCAAGGGTTTTTTCCTTGGAGTACGATAGACTGGCGGTACGCCTGTCGTATCGTATTTGATATGGAATGTGACCGTTGATGGGTTCAAGCAAATAGACGTACAGCGAGTTTTGTGTCCAAGAAAAGATGATTTTATTAATAAGAAAAAATAAGAAAAGGTTAAAACATTAATTATTAAACATTAATAGGTAGTTTGGTATTGGAAACTTCATCAAACTCTATACTCTATAAATATGTCGAAGAGAACGAAGAGGATGCAGTTCTTGTTATACCAGAACATGAGCATGATAGCATCTTACAAGCACTGCATAATTCACCAACAGCAGGACATTATGGCGTTGAGAGAACTATGGCAAGAATAGCACCTAATTTCTTTTAATTGTAGGACTGGTAGATGTGTTTGGATGAGCGGCCGTAGGCTGCTGCGTCCTGATTTTTCTTATTTGAAGAAATAAAGTAAGTACACAGCCGTAATTGTGGAGGCAAAATGCGTTTGCTAGCAACTACGTGCCGAGGAGGAAAGTCTAGCGGAACGCTTAACGTTTTCTCTCTTGGTGTTTGTTGCACAGCGCTTTTGTTAAGTTACGATTACGATTGCGATACGGACTATGATGGCAAGGGTTTTTTCCTTGGAGTACGATAGACTGGCGGTACGCCTGTCGTATCGTATTTGATATGGAATGTGACCGTTGATGGGTTCAAGCAAATAGACGTACAGCGAGTTTTGTGTCCAAGAAAAGATGATTTTATTAATAAGAAAAAATAAGAAAAGGTTAAAACATTAATTATTAAACATTAATAGGTAGTTTGGTATTGGAAACTTCATCACCCTTATTGATTTTTGTACATAAGAGAGTGTGAATTTGATGAATTAATATAAATTTTGAAATTACATATAAAAGTACATGGAAGCTTTAAATGTGACTGAAAACTTTGGCAAAAGCTTTTGTATTTCAATTGATTTCTAGACAATGAAGCTTTTTAATTTCAAATTGTACGTTAGAATATGGTAATGTATTACAAAATATAATTAACTGTGTTATGGTAATAATTATGGATGTTACACGTTTATTTTTCATTTATACTGTCACACTTTGGAATTCTTTACCCTCTCAAATTACAAATATCTCAAATCCCTCATATTTTAAAAGTGCAATCCTACAACATTTTTCCAACCCATTCTACTAAAATTGAACCTTTCATTATCACCTCCCTTCCTAAACTCAACCGCTCCCTCCGTACTTCACCTCTTAGATTAAGATCAATAAATGTTTAATTAGATTTAAGAATTTTCCATTTTTTAAACGGACTAAGTACTATAAAAGATTATAAATCTTAATGTACAAACAAATTATTTGAAATAAATTGAATTGAATTGAAAAATCGGTTTCGTGACGAAGTTCTTCTTCATCCGTTTGGTAGTCAGTTTTTTGGGATTGCTAGAGTTAGGGTTGGACTCGTCCCGTACTTTCGTTGAGTTCTTAATGCAATTTTCGGCTTTAAGTTGACTAATTTCTTTCCGAAGCTCGTCGCATAGCCGTTCCATGTTTGAAAGCCTTGTTTTAAGTTCGTCGTTTACGTCCTTAAGGCTTTTATTTTGCACTGAGTCTCTATCTTCTGGAGTAGGCACTTTTGTTGCCGTTGAGCTCCTAGAGACGCACGGATAAGTTTGAGATGCTGATGGTGGTGATCTTAGTATTTTTTTTTTTTTAGTATTTAATTGATTTTTGCATCTCTACATTAATAGGCTGCATGGGTACAATCCAATATAAATGCAGGAAATAATTAAACATTATGTTTGAATGATAATAAGTGTAGTAATCTTAACATATTTTGAAAGATTTTAAAGTGATCTTGTAGTATTTAAATTCTAAAAATAAAAAATGATCATACAATTTAAAAATTTAGAAATAAATAAATAAAAAGTACAAAATTTAAGAAAAAATTAAACATTTCCCTAGTGAAAGCTTGATCAAAAAAGATCATATTAAAAGAAACAAAAAAGCAACAAATACTCTCTAAACCTATCCATCAATGAAAATGAGAACCTCTTTTTTAAACCTTTCTCTATTCTTCAGCCGTCTTATTTCGAGGGGCAAGGAGTTCCAGAGGTTTGCGGCATACACAAAAAATTGATGCTTTGAACAACTAGTTGTAGCATGAGGTTGTATCACAGCCATCGAACGCTCAGAGCGACAAAAATTAATGAAGTCATACAAATACTTTGGTGACTTCTTTTCCATTAAATCTCGAAAAAACATAAGACTTCTAAGCTTTAAGTTAGCTCCCAGAGATCCATTTAAAATTCCTCTACTGTACTCTGAAATATGGTCAAACCTGCGAATAGAAAATATGAATCTTGCACAGTTATTAAAAGCCACGTTCAATTTTCTGTTTGAGACAGAGTCCAGGCTACAAAATACTTGACAACTATAAAAAATAATTGGTAGAACCAATGACTTCACCAAAAGCATTTTTACAGTTATGGGAAGAAAATTTCTAGTTACGGAGAGACCACGCAGAGCGCCATTGACTTTGCCTACGACGCTTTTGATATGTTCTGACCAAGACAGTGACTTATTAAATATAACGCCAAGATTCTTAACAGTATTATCAAATTTAATGACAGTATTATTTAAAACAACTGGAGGAAAAAATGAGGTATCAATCTCACGTCGGTATATAACAATGCTTTGCGATTTCACTGGATTAAGGATCAACTTATTTTCATTAGCCCATTGGGCAATGCCATCAAGATCATGATTCATAAGATGTATAGCATTTTCAAGTAAACCCAAGGGAAAATGTATATAGAGCTGTAGGTCGTCAGCATAGATGTGAACTGAGCAATGGTTTAATTTGGCGACAATGTCATTTATAAATAAAATAAAAAGCAAGGGACCGAGGACGGAGCCTTGGGGTACACCACTATTCACATTGAGGAACTCCGAAAATTTGTTGTTGACAAAAACAGCTTGAGAGCGCTGTTTGATAACTATAAGAAGACACCAGATTTTTTGCTGTTTCAGAAAAATTAAACAGCCTTACTAATTTGGATATAAGGATATCATGATCCACGCTATCGAAAGCCTTTGAAAATCGAGAAGTGTCATTACCGTTACCTTATCATTTTCAATTGCAATACGAATATCATTTGTGATTTTTAGTAAAGCAGTGGAACAGCTATGGCCAGCTCTAAAGCCAGACTGAAAAGGTGAAATAAGTTGTTTAATTTCGATATAAGCCTTAATCTGCTTAGCAACCACTGTTTCAAAAACTTTGGAGAGAAATGGTACAATTGATATAGGTCTATATTCCGGAACCTTACACGACGGGGAGCTGTTTTTCGGAACTGGAATTACTTTAGATTGCTTCCAAGCCAACGGAAAACTGGAAGTGGTAAGAATAGTATTAAATATATACGTAATATGAGGTAAAATAACAGGTAGTAAAATTTTTATAAAATCATCATCAAGTCCCATGGCTTTGGATTTGATGGAGAAAATTGCATTTCCCACCTCGAAAACATCTACCGTTCGAAAAGAAAAGCTCATGTCGTTAGGTAAAGCACTGGTGGAGACAGGGGCTACAAATGCAGGAGTAGTGGATGATAAGTTGGCTACAAATTGTAAGTTCAAGGCATTAACGTCTACATCCCGAAGATCGCTGCAACTTTTCCTACGAAGTCCCATACTCTTCACATCCGACCACAGTTTCTTTCCTGATGATATGTTACTGAACTTTTCAGCGTAATAGAGACGTTTTGACTTTTTAATCGCAGCATATACTTTATTTCTGACAGTTTTGAAATCATGGTAAAGTTCAGGAGTCTTGAATCGCTTCCATCTTTTATACATGTTGTCTCTTTCAATCATAAGCCTTTGTATCGAGTCATTTAGCCAGGGAGGGGTATTAGTCTTGACCTTCTTATGCTTCAACGGGACAAATTTATTAAATAAGGCGCTAATGAATGAGTTAAAAATTTGATTTTGTGTGTCGATATTGTTAGTCAAGCGTATAAGATTCCAGTTATAGCTATTTGCCTCATTCAGAAGTGATACCAGATCTATGGCTCTAAAATTTCGGTAGGAAAAGGATTCTGTGGCTTTTGAGTTACTGCAGCGACAAATATCTATATCGTATGTGAAATTGTTGTTTACTAACCCAATATCGATTAAAAATGACTTCGATTTGGGAAAAAATGAGTGGGTTGAGAATTATTAACAAAAACCAGCCCAAGCGAATCAACAGCATCTTTTAAGATCTTACTCCTATTTCCCTTCTTTAAAATATCAACATTCATATCACCAGTAATAACAGTGTTTGGATATTGGCTGGAAAACTCTTCTAACATATTAATAAATTGTGAACAATCGCGTACATCTGGCGGTATATAAGCTGTGCCGATGAGTGTTTTATTTTCACCATTAGAGGCCTCTATGAAGATATATTCAAAGTTATCGGAATATTTTGATTTGCATTTAACTTCAAACGAAATGTTTTTCTTAACGTACCTACGTATATGGCACAGCCACCACGAACACGTTTGAATCTATCTGCCCGACAGGGCTTAGAGAAACCATCTAGGAGAAATAATTCGTCGCGTAGATCCGAGTTCAACCATGTCTCAGAGACACAAATAATATCAACAAGACTGTTGTTAAAAATTAACTTAAATTCATCAATTTTATTCACTAAACTCTGTGCGTTTATATGGCAGATGTGGACTCCACTTTTCTGCTTACAAAATATTTTTTTTTTTTTTTTTTTTTACCGAGGGTAGGTGAAAATCTTCCAAAGACACTATGAGAATAGCAAGCGCGTGCTCATAGTAGTGTCAGATTTTTACTGACTAAAAACACCACCCTTCGAAAGATTGTTAGATACTGCAACTAAGATATAACTTATCAAGCAATTTTTCTATAACGAAATAACAACTTTTGACAGGCTACTTTCCAATGAAAGATCCTGCATGTTCCGCAATTTAGACGCGGTTAATCTTATCGTGCCAAGTCGAACGGTTTCGTTCTTTGCAGCCGGCGCAATAAATTGTTCTCGTCCAAAATTTGTCGGACTGTATTGTTGACATGTCCGATTAGTCGGTTTCTATGCTTTCTCGCGAAGCTTCTAGTTTCAGCTTCAATTGTTGGAATTCCGAGATCCCTGTGAATATCGTCGTTTCTAATATACCATGGTGCTTGTACAATTTCTCTAAGCACTTTATTTTGAAAAGTTTGTAGAATATTGGCATTTGTTTTCTTGGTACAACCCCAAAGTTGTATACCGTAGTTCCACACCGGCTTTAGCACTTGCTTGTATAGAAGCAGTTTGTTTTCGGTACTGAGCTGGGAATGTACATCTCCCTATATTTGATATCGAGTTCTTTACGTTTCATTTTCACGTGCGAATTCCATTTCAGCTTTGCGTCGAGTGTCATTCCCAGGTATTTGGCCTCGTTTGCAAAGGGTATTCGCGTCAAGTTTAGGAAAATTGGCAACACATTAGTTTTCTTATACGTGAAATTCACGTGAACAGATTTAGTTTCGTTGAGGGCGATCCGCCAGTCCCTCGTCCATTCATTTACCTTATTCAGTGCGATTTGAAGTTTTGCAGTCGTTTCTTCAATTGTATTACCTACTGCTAGGATAGCGGTGTCGTCGGCGAACGTAGCGAGAGTAGTGCCATCTTCTCTTGGTATATCGCGAGTATATAACAGATAGAGAAGGGGCCCAAGGACACTTCCTTGCGGCACGCCGGCCGAAATTTCCTTAAGCTCAGAGTATTCGTTTCCATGTCTGACACGGAAGAGTCTATTCCCGAGATATGATTCTAAAATATCATATAGGCGTACGGGAAGAACTTGTCGTAGTTTAAATTTTAAGCCGTCATGCCACACCTTATCAAAGGCTTGTGAGACGTCAAGGAATACGCTTGAGCATATCTTTTTTTCTTCAAATGCTTTCTCAATTACGTCAGTAATTCTATGCACTTGGTCAATCGTGGAATGCTTGGTTCTGAACCCAAACTGGTGGTCAGGGATAAGATTATTATATTCTATAACCGGTTGTAGGCGCGTTAATAAAATTCTCTCGAAAACTTTGGATATAACTGGAAGAAGGGAAATTGGTCTATACGACTTTACTTCATTTGGCGGTTTTCCTGGTTTTAAAACCATTATGACCTCCGCAACTTTCCATTGGCTCGGCACATGTTTTAGTCTGAGCGCGGTATTTATAATATGAAGAAGCTTAGTTAATGCTTTTCTTGGTTGGACTTTGAGAACTTCTCCCGTGATCAAATCATAACCAGGACCTTTCTTAGGTTTAAGGGATTCAATTTCACGTTTTAGTTCCTGTTCGGAAATGAAAATGAGCTCCTAAAATTTCTAAACTTAAATTCATATTTTTTTTTTGTTTGTTATCTTTAATTTGTTATTTTGCTATTTATGTACCTACTACATTTGCTCTACTTGTTTCATTAATTGTTATATCATAATTTTGTTTATTCGTAAAATCAGCATTTACCCTATGGTTCGATAGTTTTCCTATGTGTGTTTTCGTCTTGATGTGTCGATGCATTTACAAATAGAAGAAACTCTCATTTGTCCCGTACGGTTTGTCGTCAGCATATTTTACTGCCGTTGCCTGCCCATTGACAAGGGAATTGAGAGCGTGAACCGTTTTTTTGTTGTGGAACGTATTCGACCAAATCTGTTGCATTGATTGCACTTGTCTTTCGGTCTTTCACTTTGCCAGCAACCACCAACCGCGAAACACCATAGGAAAGATATCGAACCAGTATTGCCGAAAATTGTCTTGGTGAAATAAATCATTATAACGTTTATTATTGATTGTCGTTATTTCGCGTTTTGATAAAATCGTCACCAAAGTTGGTCCTGTCGAGCCGGATTATTGTTTGATATCTTCGGTTTCGCGCTTTTCGGGTGGTTGCGACTTGTGAGCCTGCATGCGGTGCATGTAATTTGCTGCAAACAAAGGATTACGGAAGGTAACACTGTATCATACATAGTTGATAATTTTGTCTGGATCTGCTGTTCCTTTGTTAGTTGGTGCTGGATATTGCCACTAGGATTGAATTCCTGTAGAATTGAAATTTGGAAATTTTCTGCTATTTTCGGTGAAAAGTGTTCGGTAAAGACAGTTATAATTCGCTTGCTATAAAATGGAATTGCTAAAGCAATCGCGCGGTCATTTAAAGGGTGCTATTACACGTGCATTTAATCTCTCCCAGAATATTGGTGCTGATATCTCGGTTGAAGTCCTCGAAATTAGGTTAGAAAGGCTAACAGACACGTGGAAAGACTTTTGCGAAAATCATAATGCCCTTTTTGAGTTTCATAAAGAAGCTGGGTACGGTAACCCCGAAGAAGATTTTGAGGTTGTTGAAACGAAATACATAACGGCAAAAGGTGCGATCATTAAAGCTATACGCGAAAAACTTCCGCCATCCTTGCATACGGACAATAAGTTAGAGGAATCGGTGAATAGCTTAATTGGTCAGCAAGCCTCGTTTCTGGAAACTTTCGGAAAGACATTTTCTTCTCGCGATAAAAAGGTTTCGTCTGAAATAGAGTTACCGCCCTTTCATATTGAGCCTTTCTCTGGTGATTATCGTGCGTGGCCGGGTTTTCGGGACATTTTCTTGGGTAGTGTTGATTGCAAATCAAATCTCTCGAGTGCACAAAAACTGCGCTATTTGAAATCGTTGTTGCGGGGTAAACCGGCTGATTTGCTTAATCAAACGTCTGTATCCGATTCAAACTATGAGCAGGCGTGGGAAAAGCTTGATCAAAAATATAGCAAGCCGCTTTACATAATCAATGAATACATTGAAAGCTTTTTGAAATTGCCATCGGTGGCAAACTCGAATTGTGCGCATTTACGAAAATTAGTCGATAATGCTGACGAGGTTCTTCGCGGGTTAAAGGCTCTAAGATCGGAAAGTAGAGACCCGTGGCTGATTTATCTTTTGCTACAAAAAACCGACATTGAAACTCGGAAGGCCTGGGCCTTAGAAACAAAGGGATCCGATGAATCCACAATTCAGGAGCTTGTTGACTTTCTCGAAATAAGGTGTAGCGCTTTAGAGGCTAGCGAGCCCAAAACACGTGTAAATTCGGTTCAGTCGCGTTCTGCTAATAAAATTAAAACGTTTACGGTTTCGAACTCTTCTTGCCCCAAGTGTCATGAAAACCATCGTCTCCCTCAGTGTGCACAGTTCTTATCCATGCCAATCCCCTCTCGCCGCAGTTTCGCTAGGGATCAAAAACTTTGCTACAATTGTCTAGGCACTAAGCATTCATCGTCAAGGTGTAGAGTACGAGCTCGCTGTGCAAATTGTGGTACTCGTCACCATACATTAGTGCACTTAGACAATCCTGATCGGTCGTCTAACGACAAAACTGTTGATTATTCGTGTGACAAAATTGACACCAGTGCATCGTGTTCTTCTGGTACATCGTCCTTGCTCGTGAGTAACCACATCAAACACAATGTTCGTTCGTCAGGCATACTACCAAAGGTCGTGGTTAAGGTAGTTGATGCCATAGGCAAAACTCAGCTATGTCGTGTTCTGCTCGATACTGGTTCGCAGGTTTCCTTCGTAACGGAAAATTTGGTAAAGCGGTTAGGCCTTCATCGTCGCCATGCCCGTTTGCCTATTTCGGGAATCTCGTCTCTTGAAGCTGGTGTTACTCATGGTGCCGTGACACTTACATTGCATTCTCGCTTTGGTTCGCATGAAATAGAAGTCGAGGCTTATATTTTGAAACACATAACTTCGCAAACCCCTCTTTTTCCTTTCGAATTGGAAAGCGTTATGCATCTTAATAACCTTCAATTAGCTGAACCAGGATTTAATACACCTGGAGCTATTGACGTTTTACTCGGTTCGGATAGTGCTTGGAGTGTTTTGCGTGATGGTCGTCGCACAGATGATAAGGGTCGTATTATTGCTCACAATTCGGTTTTCGGTTGGGTAATCACTGGAAATCTACCCCAAAGGGATTTGATTTCGTTGCATGTTGGGGTTGATATTGACATGTTGTTAAAATCGTTTTGGGAAATTGAGGAAGTTCAATCGCCTTTGAGGGAAGAAAACTTTGCAGATGCGCATTTCTCGGAAACGTATTCTCGCGCACCCGATAATAAATACGTTGTCGAATTACCGTTTCGTCACAAGGAGGTGCGCTTCGCTAATACACTTTCGGGAGCATTGTCCAGGTTGTTCGGTTTGGAACGTCGTTTTTCTCACAACGAAAATCTCCGCGCGGAATATTCGAAATTTATGAAGGTTTATGAGGAGCTAGGGCATATGCAGCGTATCCCAGAAAATGAAATTGAACCTACTTCTGGGCAGGTGTTTTATTTGCCGCATCATGCAGTCGTCACCAATAAGATGCGTGTTGTTTTTGATGGTTCCCACAAGGATTCGAACGGTCTTAGCCTTAATGAGACGTTACATATTGGACCTCCACTTCAGCGTAACTTGATCAATGTGTACATGCAGTTTCGTCTGTTTAAATATGTTTTTTGTGCGGATATCGTAAAGATGTTTCGCCAGATTTGGATTGGTACAAGGCATAGGGATTTCCAAAGAATCGTTTGGAGAGAATCCACCAACGATCCAATTACCCATTTTCGCTTGTGTACGGTCACCTACGGTACCACACCTGCACCGTATCTTTCTTTGCGAGTTCTTAGGCAATTGGCCGAGGAATACAACCACTATTTTCCGTTGGCTGCACATGCAATTCTACGCAATTCGTACGTAGACGATTTTGCGACAGGTTCGGATTCGCTCGCTGGAATCATGGAGCTGAAGGAACAGCTGATTGGATTACTTGCCTGTGGTGGTTTGCAATTGAGCAAGTGGAGCTCGAATTGCTGGTCGATTCTCCGTGACACTGATGCATGTGATGAAACTATCTCTCTCGACGTGGACAAAGAGGGTCAGTGGAAAAAGGTTCTAGGATTGGTATGGAATCCGTATCGCGACATCTTCACCTTCAAAATCTCGTTGGAGGAGCAGCCAACACCAACTAAGCGAAAGTTATTGTCCGAGGTTGCGAAAATCTTCGATCCTATCGGTTTCCTAGCTCCATCCACTATCTTATCTAAGATATTGTTTCAGGAGCTATGGTTGGAAAAAACCAAAATTGGATGGGACGATCCTCTGCCTTATAAAATTGCCCAGAAATGGCATTCGTATCGGAAGGAACTACCCTGTTTTGAAAACCTTAGGATTTCTAGGAGATACACGTTAAATTCTAAGTGTTTTGATTTGATAGGGTTTTCTGATGCCTCGGAAAAGGCTTATTCGGCAGTTGTATATGCTCGCAGTGTCTCTGAAAGTGGTGTTGTTGAGGTTCAACTTGTTGCTGCGAAAACCCGTGTTGCACCTGTGAAGCAGCTGTCTATCCCTAAACTTGAGCTTTGTGGAGCACTTCTGTTAGGTCGGCTGGTAAATCTTGTTTGCTCTTCGTTAGATATGAAACCTGTTCGAATTCTGGCCTTTTGTGATTCGAAAATTGTGTTGGATTGGCTCTCTTCTCCTCCTCGTAGATGGAACACATTTGTTGCAAACAGGACTTCGGAAATTTTGGATACGCTACCGCGCTCAATTTAGAACCATGTTTGCTCCGAAGAGAATCCTGCCGATTGTGCTTCCAGGGGGATTGAGCCCCACAAATTGTTGGATTTGGATATTTGGTGGAAAGGCCCTGCTTGGATGCAAATGAAATTGGAATGGTGGCCTTTAACTATGGATACGGCGGACGCAGTGGAGGTGTATGAAGAAAGGAAGACAGTCGCAACATTGCACACTTCGTCTCCAGTTCAACATTTTCTTGACCATCTTACTACCAAGGTATCTTCGTGGCCGAGGTTGATTCGGATCGTCGCCTACATCCTTCGCTTCGTTCATAATTGTAGGGTCAGGAGTACCTTCAATGTTATCCTCAATAACTTTCTGTCCTTTGCTGAGCGAAACAGTGCCAAACAAACCATACTGTTATGGGTCCAAGAACGTGACTTTAGGGAAGAAATCGTTGCCTTAAAATCAGGAAAACCGGTTTCAACACGGTCTAAACTGATATCGTTATCGCCGTTCGTGGATGAGGTAGGGTTACTTCGTGTTGGTGGTAGAATTTCTCGTGCTGTGGATGTGCCATTTAGCATAAGGCATCCCATTATTCTGCCAAAGCATCATGAGGTTACGCAAAAAATTCTCTCATATGGACACCGCAAATACTTGCATGCTGGAGTTTCGGAATTATTTTCATTGATTCGACAAGAATTCTGGATATTGGGCTGCCGAAATCTAATTCGGAAACTTGTGTTCGAGTGCAGAAACTGTTTTCGTTTGCGTCAGGCTACTTCAACGCAGATAATGGCGAACCTACCATCTTGTCGACTCTCACCTTCCTTTCCTTTTGCTCACACAGGTGTCGACTATGCGGGACCTATAATGCTTCGATTGTCCAAAGGAAGGAAGCCAAAGCTGATTAAAGGATACTTCGCGCTCTTTGTGTGCATGACTACCAAGGCTCTACACCTGGAAGTGGTTAGCGACCTTACCACGGATGCGTTCCTGGCTGCCTTTCGCCGATTTGTTGCCAGACGGGGAAAATGTAGCATTGTATACTCGGACAACGGAACCAATTTTCGAGGAGCCGCCCGTGAACTGTCGGAAGTGTACAAATTGGTGCGATCCAGGAACCACAACGAGGAGGTGACCGATACGTTGTCTGCAGATGGCATCAAGTGGGAATTCATCCCACCCCATAGTCCTCATTTCGGTGGGCTTTGGGAATCGGGGGTTAAATGCGTCAAGCAACATCTTCGTCGCGTTGCTGGCAATAATATCCTCACTTTCGAAGAAATGTCCACTCTGTTGTCTCAAATTGAAGCTTTGCTAAATTCTAGGCCCCTTTGTGCTTTATCTGATTTCGACTTAAATCCGCTTACACCTTCTCATTTTCTTATAGGAAGGCCTTACACTGCTATACCTGAGCAAAATCTTTTGGACACTGCGCCTAATCAATTGAGTCGTTGGGAATTAGTGCAAAACATGATGCGGGATTCTGGCACCGATGGCGAACTGACTACCTAACATCACTTCAGCAACGCCCTAAATGGAGACAGGTCAAGCAAGACTTCCAACTTGGTGATTTAGTCG
The DNA here is from genome assembly GCA_946477585.1 of Cheilosia urbana. Classification (NCBI taxonomy): domain Eukaryota; kingdom Metazoa; phylum Arthropoda; class Insecta; order Diptera; family Syrphidae; genus Cheilosia; species Cheilosia urbana. The sequence continues at coordinate 64,809,527 of OX297853.1, read as the reverse complement.
TCGTGAAGGAGCCCAATTTGCCTCCATCCAAGTGGGCATTAGGACGAGTCGAGTAAGTTCATCCAGGTGAAGAGGGGCATGTGCGCGTGGTTTCGATTCGCACCCAATCTGGTGTTTTTAAGCGCCCCATTACGAAGCTTGCGATACTACCATGTTCCTGAAATTCCTTCAGGGGGGGCGGCGTGTTCGGAAATGAAAATGAGCTCCTAAAATTTCTAAACTTAAATTCATATTTTTTTTTTGTTTGTTATCTTTAATTTGTTATTTTGCTATTTATGTACCTACTACATTTGCTCTACTTGTTTCATTAATTGTTATATCATAATTTTGTTTATTCGTAAAATCAGCATTTACCCTATGGTTCGACAGTTTTCCTATGTGTGTTTTCGTCTTGATGTGTCGATGCATTTACAAATAGAAGAAACTCTCATTTGTCCCGTACGGTTTGTCGTCAGCATATTTTACTGCCGTTGCCTGCCCATTGACAAGGGAATTGAGAGCATGAACCGTTTTTTTGTTGTGGAACGTATTCGACCAAATCTGTTGCATTGATTGCACTTGTCTTTCGGTCTTTCACTTTGCCAGCAACCACCAACCGCGAAACACCATAGGAAAGATATCGAACCAGTATTGCCGAAAATTGTCTTGGTGAAATAAATCATTATAACGTTTATTATTGATTGTCGTTATTTCGCGTTTTGATAAAATCGTCACCAGTTCCCTTAGCGTTGCACGTGTGAGTGTTAAATCGTCGGATAGTAATTCCGTCCCAATAACACTGTCGTGAACCGCCCGACCATTGTACGGTTTAAAGGTTTCTTCTAAATGGGCGGCAAAAACGTCCGCTTTTTCCTTATCTTCCCTTGCCCATTCATTCTGATTTATTTTAATTGGTGGCGCGGGGATTTTGGGCCTTTTGGTGCCTTTTACAGCTTTCCAAAGTGAATAATTGGATTTGTGGAGGATTTGACTTATTAGAATAACAATAACAAACTTTATTTAATACTAGCTGACCCGGCAAACTTCGTTTCGCCCAAATTTGTTAATTTGTTAATAAATTCCGAGCATGCACCAAGCACTTGCTAATTTATGTAATTCGACCAATTAAAATTCTTTATTCAAAAGTTATATTAAATGCAATAGAAATAAATGATGAATAGCAATGTTGATTTTTTTCAATCAAACCGCAATGATTTTGACGTGTCGTCCAACCTTCCACTTTTTCACTAAATTGACAAACATCCATCGATTATCCTTGCAATAAATTATTTGTCATAGCGAAAGCGAGAGGCACGGGAAATTGAAGTCGCACGAATGGTAAATCGTTCTTAATAAGCGAAATCTGCGGAATAAGAATGTTTGCCTTTGAATTTTCCCTACAAAATTTCAATCAACTTGGTAGCGCTGTTTCGGCGATCGGCAACAGCGCCACCTATCAGGTCCAAAAGTATCCTATCCTTCAAGCGGGAACGAAGAATATAAATCTATAAAATTTCATTGAAATCGGTTGAGTGGTTTTGGAGATCGATTACAACGCCATATAGCGGGTCAAAAATCCTATCTTTTAAGTTTGCTTTAACCTGAAATACAACAATACGAACAAAACAAAAGAAGAATCATAAAAATTTACCCAGTGGTTATCGAGTTATATCATCATCATCGAGTTTCATCCCGAAAGAATTATAGGTATGAATTAAGAAGATTATTACCTATTAAAGAAAATTTAATTGACCTGAATAACGACATACGCCTACAACGCCACATGTTGAGGATTTTCCGACGATGTGCACTAAGAAATTCAGTTTTTGTTAAAAATAATAAATTAATTATTTTATATGTATTTTATCAATATAATAACTCCGATCGAAGCATCTGTTTTAAACTATATTTATTTTGTTTACATCCTCGTAGACGATATTTGCAGCACGCATTCTGTCAATGTTATGCCAACGCCATAAGGTTACATCAAAAATGTTTGAATTGTAAAAGCGCTATGGTTACATCAGATATAATTTAATATGGTGGTTAAGTATTCTTAAATTTTCTAATTTTCCGCGCAATTTTCTTAATTTTTTCTTTCATAAGATTTTTCTCCTGACAATAACAAACACAACAAAAAAAATTTAGCGAAATCGGTCCAGCCGGTCACGCGTCATGCCGCGACCAAGGGAAATAGGGATTCATTTTTATATATATAGATTCAACATTGGCACATTTGTTCGAACAGCTTGACTCAATGCGATTCGTTCGAAGTCCATTTCTCGCTCCAATTCTCGATTAAATGCGTCAAATCAAAGCTTTGTTGCGCATTTCATCTGACATCTCCAGTTCATTATCCGATGTCACAGTGCGAATTCGATGCAAAATATCGTCGGCCATAATATCATCTTTGTATAGTCAAAGTACCTATCTACTTCATTTCAAAAAGTTACTTAATGTAACATAGTAAACATAATTTATTAGAACAAAGTTTTTAGGTACCTATATTTAAATAAAAAAAGAAAAAACTTCAAAATTGTTGACAACAACAATTTGCTTGGAAAATAATTAAAATAATTGACAACAACAATTGCTTTTAAAATTCAAAATATTTTTTTTTTTATTTGAAGTGTCAATTCTTGATTTCTATCCAGTTAATTTTTTTTTCAAAGTGTATTTCCCCATACAAACTTTAATTTTCTAATTTTCCGCGCAATTTTCTTAATTTTTTCAATTTTTCTTTTTTCCTAAACCTTCGCGGAGCAATTACGAACAAATCCGCAGAAGGAAGTATCCAATTTGGTCCAGTCGTTTTCGAGTTTTAAGCATCCGAACAAACCAAGATCCATTTTTATATATATAGATTATTTAATTTTACAAAAAAACGTTTATACAAACTTAGGCAAGGAATGAATTTAATAAAAAGATTTAAGTTATCTGCAGCTGCTGCTGTTGTCGTCTTCGCTTGTCTCGAATCTTCGACAAGATGGAGAACTTCGAAATATCGAAAACATCGATGGTTTTAAGGTGGAGTTTCAATTAACAAGTGTTGCCACATTACTCCCCCTTTAGAGAAAAACTAGCGAAAGCGTGCTGGAAGGATTACTTTTCTACCACGTCGAGTTATCTCTGGTTGGCTTCTGGTACTAAGGTTTTCGGATTGATGATCATCGTCTGTCTGGTTTGCGTTATCATCGAAATCAGATTGAGATTCGACGTCACTCGGAAGCAAAATGTTCGATTGCTGATCAGTTAAAAAAGCTGCCTTCAATCTATCGATTGATATCTTTGTTGTTCGCTGTTGAATTTTGATCGTAAAATATTTTTCATGTCGTCTAAGGATCTTGTATGGTCCATCGTACGTTGGCTGGAGCGGTTTTCGTACAGCGTCATTACGAATGAACACATGCGTACAATCTTGAAGCTCAGGTTGGATGAAAATCTTAGGATGTCCATGAAACGAAGTCGGCTTTGGCGAAAGTTTTTGCATTGTTTCATGTAAATCCTTCAATAATTCATGTTCGCACTTCTTAATGGGTTTCTCCGCCAAAAACTGTCCAGGTAATCGCAAGGTAGTACCAAAGACAAGATCTGCTGGGGTCGCATTGATGTCGGGTTTGAATGTTGATCTTAATCCTAACATAACGATAGGAAGAACATCCATCCAGTTTGTAGTCTGTTGAGTTTTTAGCGCAGCTTTCAAAGTGCGATGCCATCTTTCAATTATACCATTCGCTTGCGGATGGTACGGCGTAGTTTTGGTATGGTTGAAGCCAAATGTTTGTGCCAGCTCTCTGAAAACAGTGCACTCAAACTGTCGTCCTAAATCGGTGGTTACTCTAGCTGGAACTCCATAACGTGCAATCCATTCGCTGATAAATGCGTTGGTTACAGTCTCAGCGGTGATATCTGCGATGGGTATCACCTCAGGCCATCTAGTGAATCGATCGATACAAGTAAGGATGTATCTGTATCCTTTCGACGGTGGTAATGGTCCAACGATATCTATATTTACGTGTTCGAATCGGTTGGAAATCTGTTCGTACTGTACCAGTGGACCTCGATTGTGCCGATGTGTTTTGCATCTTTGACACGCTGTGGAAGTACGTACAAATTGCGCGATATCTTTTTTCATACTCGTCCACACGTATCGTTCGCTGAACATCTTACATGTTGCACGGATCCCAGGATGTGACATCCCATGACAATTGGATACTATTTTTTGACGATAATTCTTTGGTATCCAAGGGCGAACGTTATTGGTTGATGTGTCGCAGTAAAGTACCATCTTGCTCTGTGGAATATTAAACGCTTTGATTATTAATGAACTTGCTGGAAAATTACCTGAATTTCGAATGGCTTCAAGTTCAGGGTCGCTTTGTTGCTCTGCGGCCAAATCTCCATAATCAATATTGTTAAGATCGACTACATGTTATATTTATATTATATTGTAAGTTCTATTTAAAATATTTCCAATTATCTTTGTAAACTGTGCACTCATAAAGAATGTATTTCTTATTGTACAGAAAATTCATATTTAAATAAATACAAAATACAAATACAAATACATCTAATCGCGATAGCAAATCAGCAACGCCGTTGTCTGAACCGGGAATGTGTCGGATATCTGTGGTGAACTGCGAAACGAAATCCAATTGACGAACTTGACGCGGACTAGCTTTATCCAATTTTTGCTGGAAAGCAACTATGAGTGGCTTGTGGTCCGTCAATATGAAAAATGTGCGTCCCTCAACGGCGTGGCGAAAATATTTCACACCCTCGTACATCGCAAGCAGTTCCCTGTCGTAAGTGCTATATCGTTGTTGCGTTGTTGTTAATCGTTTGCTGAAAAATCCCAATGGTTGATTTTGTCCGCCAACAATTTGATGAAGAACTGCACCAATGGCCTTATCAGAAGCGTCGACACTGAGCGATAAGTGTGCGTTTAGTGCAGGATGAGCGAGAACAGTCGCATTGGCCAATTCTTTTTTGCACTTTTCGAAAGCATCTGCCGCTCCAGTGTTCCAACTAATTGGTGTTGTATCGTTCTTCCGGTTTCGTTTTCCAATGAGATCTTGAAGCAGCATTTTGTGTAACAACAGCGTTGGGAAGAAATCGTCTATAAAAATTTTATTTAAGTTTTCGGCTTTGGTAAATCGTTAATTATGCGTATTTTTTCGTCTGTAGGCTTAATACCATCTGCAGAAATAGAATGTCCCACGAATACGATTTCTTCTTTACCCAGCTGACATTTCGATGGATTTATGATCAAACCATGAGCTCGTAATCTCTCGAAAACGCTTCGCAAATGCTGTTTGTGCTGATCAACATCAACGGAGGCGATAAAAATATCATCCAAGTATGGAAAAGCGAATTCCAGACCATTGAGAACTTCGTGCATATACCTCTGGAAAGTTTGGGCAGCGTTTCGTAAGCCGAACGTCATGAAGTTAAATTCATATAATCCGAAAGGAGTTGTTATCGCGGTCTTTGGAATATCTGCAGGATGAATTGGAATTTGATGGTACGCCCATTGCAAATCAATGGTTGAGAAAATTTGCTTGTTGTACAATATGCTGGAAAAGTCCTGTATGAAGGGTATTGGATATCTATCGGGGACTGTTTGCGCATTTAATGCCCGATAGTCTCCACAAGGACGCCAATCACCATTCTTTTTACGCACCATATGCAACGGACTTGACCAATTACTTTTCGACGGGGTACATATTCCTTTTTCCATTAAGAAACGAAATTCCTCCTTTGCTGCTTTCAATTTGTCTGTAGTTAATCGTCTTGGTTTAGAATACACGGGTGGATCTTTTGTCTCGATATAATGTGCGATCGAGCTGCTGTATGGTGCTTTCCTGAAACCCAGTACTGTGATGTCATTGAACTCAGCTAAAATACTCGCAAATGGATCTTTGGAGTTAAACGTTTTAATACCACAAGTACCTGAGTTGAATTTTGTACCCAAGGTCTCCAATCTTGTTTCTCCATCGATGAGTTTGTTCCTTCGTACATCAATCAGGAGGCCGTAATGCTTCAAAGAATCGGGTCCGAGATTAACAATCAGACGTCTTTCACCGTATGTTGTTATTGGCGTTCCGTTTGCAGCAAAAAGAAAAGATGTTGATTTGTTGTATCGCTCGTTGTACTTAGGTGGCAAAACAGAGACATCAGCGCCCGTGTCAATTAAAAATGAGTGATTGTGCCGCTCGTCGTTTATCATAAGACGAGATATTCGTTGGTTGAGCGGAACGGCAACGGACTCAACCAACGACTGATTTAGTTTTTTGGCTGATTTCGTCTTTCGTAAGAACATGGCGATCTGCAATTACGTGCTTTATCACCGAAATTATTGTGAAACCAGCATATTTCTTCTTCTTCGTTGGAAGTAGAACAATGTTGTCGTCGTTTTCGTGAGAAAGAACGGTGTCTGCCACCGTATCTTGGTTTTGATGAACTACGTTTATTGTTGACTACGAGAAGGCGATCGATTTTCGAGATGAGCTGCACTATGTGTTGTTCCAAAGATGTGCCTTCCTGCGCTTCAGTCACTTGTGGTCTGATATTTCTTGTTTCACTCCTATGTCGGTCAGTAGTTTGTTTTAGTGAAGTCGATGCTATTGTGTTGTAATCACCAACCTCCATCACTTTATCCGCAAGGTTTGCTAAGGAACTAAGAGAATCTACGTTTGATGCTTGAAGTATCGCACGTACTGTAGATGGAAGTCTTTGTAGCCACAGTGACTTCAAAAACTCCTCTCCCAGCTTTGCACCGGCAAGACCTTGCAGTTCGTTGAGCAATTGCGTCGGACGTCTATCGCCAAGCTCAATCTCGGAAAGCAATTTTTTAATTTTGCGTTGATCGCTGTCGCCGAACCTCTCGAGTAAAAGTTTCTTCAAGTAATCGTATTTTCCATTTACTGGTGGTGATAAAATTGCATCTGACACTTGGGATAAAATTCGAGACTCGATTGCGCAAACAATGGTGTTGAATTTCGAGGTGTCATTGCGTGTGCCAGTAATTTGGAATTGCGACTCAACTTGTTTGAACCATATTTCAGGCTTTTCGTGCCAGAATGGAGGAAGTTTAATTGAGATTCGCGTAAGCTGCAAGGGATCGATTGTCTGCATAGTTTGTTTGCTGTCCCCAGCTGCTCCCTCGTCGTCAAGAGTCTTATTCGCATCTCGATAAATTCCGTCGTCTTCAGACATGTTTCGACGTGTTCGCACAGTGGCGTAGCAAGGGGGGGGCAAGGGGGGCACAGGCCCCGGGCGGCACTTTGCTAGGGGCGGCAATTTGGAGCAGTTCATTTTTTTTTTAATAAATAATTTGTATATACATATTACTTAATATTATTTTGGCAAGTTCTGGTTAGAGAGCTATAAGCGCCTACTGTTCTATTTTATAAGCTCTTACAGTTTACAAGTTGACAGGCGTAGTAGGAGTTCCTGTTTTTTGATTGCAGGTAGGGTTGGTGATAGATCGATATCCTTATACATGTACGAGTATATCTAAGAATTCAGAGATTTGTTCTAGAATTTGCGTTCGACGTTATAAACTGAATATCCCGATGGACGTGTGTTGGGATGTAAACGAAGTGGGATTTTCTGATTGTGTAACGATCCAAGTGGTTGGAATTATTTTAAGATGCATATTCAAAATGGTTGAAAAAAAGAAAAGAAAAAGTGGGTAATATTTGCAAAACATACGTTTTGCCTAGCTGCTATTGCATTTTTAATGGAAGTGCGGACTTCTAAAAAAATATATGAACAAAGATCGGCTTTTGGGTAGTAGTTTTTCAGAAATAATTAAAGAAATTGATTTAGTCGAATTTTTTGAGAAAAACTAAGTAGGGGATCTTATTTAAAACACCTATATTATCTTTAATATGTATTTTGATAAAAATCGTTAGAGAGGTTTTTGTAAAATTACGCAGAAAAAACCGTACCAAATTTTGCAATGTTGTTTGAATAATACTATTGCTACTATAAGTAGGGGATCTTATTTAAAATACCTATATTATCTTTAATATGTATTTTGATAAAAATCGTTAGAGAGGTTTTTGTAAAATTACGCAGAAAAAACCGTACCAAATTTTGCAATGTTGTTTGAATAATACTATTGCCTAACTATTTAGCTGAAAACTGACTACTTATAAGTTATTGTTCGGGATGTAAGCATTACTTGGTTTTTAGAGTTTTATCGAATTTAAAATTGGGATTTTCGAGATATACCTAATAAAATAAATAAGTAGTTGGCGCAACAGGTCGGAGGGACGCTAGGCCTAGCTTCTCACAACCATCCGTTTTGTGTGATTTTTGTTTTCATTTTTAGAAAGAATGGAAGGGATCTTCAATTTAATGCCGATTCCAAACGGCTAATTGAGAAGTTCTTTCAAGACAGTTATACTCTCGGATATTTGTCAGACGTTCGCGAGAGGTGGCACAGTAAAAAACCTTAAGTTGGAATTTGGGTATTTTGCGGAATATAAAGAAAACGAAATTAAAAACAAAAATCTTTTCAAAATTCTATTGTACGATAATGGGTGTGGTATGATTCGCTTAAATTGTTGGGAAAATTGACATTTCGCCGAGGTGGCGAAATGATCAATCTGGGAAATAGTAAAACGTCGAAACGATATTTCGTTGAAAAATTACTTGACAACAACATCAGCAAATTGCCAAATGATTTTTGCGAAATGATCAAAAATCATTTCAAAAAAATACGAAAGACTAAAACGCCAATTAGTAATCGCGCAATGATTAAAAAGGGTTGAAAAAATTTAAGGAATAAAAAAACGAATTTAAAATTCAGGATTGCAAAATAAAGGAAATATTTAACGACTAAAGACAAACAAAGAAAAAACGAATGAATTTTGCAAAATAATGGTAACCCTTCGATAATATAGACAAAAACTGAGCCCTCTATTCAGGTAGAAATGATCATATTACCATAGAAATGAATTTTTGTTTTCGAGATATTTCGAAATTTCAAAAGTACCGTTATTCGATTCCAGAAATTTTACCAAGCTTACAAAGGTATTTTTTTAATGTGTGAAAAAATTATGGGGGCGGCATAAATTGGGTCTGCCCCGGGCGGCTCCAACCCACGCTACGCCACTGTGTTCGCAATAAAAATAAATGTGTATTTTTACCTTTTTTTAGGGGTCACCAATTGTGGAGGATTTGACTTATTAGAATAACAATAACAAACTTTATTTAATTTTACAAAAAAACGTTTATACAAACTTAGGCAAGGAATGAATTTAATAAAATGATTTAAGTTATCTGCAGCTGCTGCTGTTGTCGTCTTCGCTTGTCTCGAATCTTCGACAAGATGGAGAACTTCGAAATATCGAAAACATAGATGGTTTTAAGGTGGAGTTTCAATTAACAAGTGTTGCCACAGATTCTTTTTTCGCCGTTATACTTTCAAGGTAAGAACCTATCGCACGATTTTTAAAGTCCTTGATAGCTGTCTTCAATAAATTGCACAAATAATTCAAATGTGTTTTATGTTGCGGGGCGCGACTCTGTTGCCATTTTTTATGCGCCTTCCTTTTTTCGTTGACCAATTCTTTTATTTCGGGAGGATATCGTAGACCGTATTTGGCCGGCGTTTTCCTTGGATTAGGCGTATTATTCCAGGAAGCGAGCTGTACGATCTCAACGAAGCGATCTACTTCAACCTCAAGTTCATAGGGTGTCGTAAGTGGAACGCTAAGTTCAACATTCTCTTCAATTTCGTTCCTAAAGCCTTCCCAGTTAGTTGTTCTACCAGCTAATCTCGCTGGCTCAAGGTTATTTACTAGTTTTGCGCTCAATGTTAAAATAACCGGTGAATGATCAGATGACAGATCAAAGCTCTCTTCAACTTTAATGTGGTTGGTAGATATTCCTTTGGCGACGAAAAAATCGATCAGGTCAGGTGTTTTTGAAGTATCAGTTGGCCAGTAGGTCGGTTTGCCCATCGAGTGGAAATTCCTTTTCGCGAGATATATCTAGAACCCCAGAACGTGTGTTTTGCATTAAAATCGCCGCCAATAATGAAGTTTGGTTTGAGCGATTTAAGCTAATTAGTATAATCAGTTTTTTCAAGTGCGGAACGCGGTGGACAGTAGATAGATGAAATTCTAAGAGTACGTTGACTATTTTTCACTCGAATCGTGCACAGTTGCATAGTTTCAAGCTCTATCTTCAGGTCTTCGTATTGTTCAATGCAGTCTTTAATAAACAATGACGATCCACCTCTCGCGTTTCCCGAAGGGTGACAAGCGTGGAAGTCATTATAGCCTTTTATTTTTAAGCTCGATCCCTTTTTCACGTGAGTTTCAGAAATCAAGCAAATGTCAAGATCTTTCTCGCGTATGAATATTTCCAATTCGTCGAGTTTTTGCAAAAGTCCGTTTGCATTCCAAGTGCATATTTTTAACATTGGTTTTTCATTCATATTTTATTTGATGTACGCGTTTTCCGTGAATTATTCTCGAGCTTGACCAAGCGATCGAGAATGTTTCTGGAGAATAACTGAGAATACATGAGAAACAGGTTCCGGCGAAGTTTCAACGTTTTTTGCTCCGTCGTATGCCGCGGCCTGAGAGTAGGTCTGCACTACTCTGGCTGGCCGAGGGCCACTGTTCGATGGCTTTACTGATGGTAACTTTTCAGTAGCGTTTCTTTTGGGAACAGAGGTCGAGGGCTTTTCTGTTGTCTCTCTTTCTCTGACATTACTACGCTCTGGAACCGGAGTTTTTATGTTGCCTACTACCTCCTGGGCGGTCTTACGCTTTGTATTCGTTAGCGGCTTTGGTTTTTAATTTTGAGGCTTGAGGAGCGCATCTCTCCGTTTTTGCAATTCCTTAGCTACTTCACAACCTCTACAATTTGCAGGGTGCTTTCCCTTACAGTTAGCGCAAGTAGCGGGGGATTGTTTATTTGCTCCACATTCTTGGGAGAAATGATTTCCGGCGCATTTCACACATCGCGGCTCTTTTTTGCAATACATTTGCGTGTGATTATATTCCTGGCAACGTTTGCACTGTGGAATTATTTTCAAATTTCTGCGCATCGGCTCGATTTTAACCACAATATTTGCTATGGTTTTAATTCGGTAGATATCTTCGATATTATCAGACCTATCGAAAGTAAGCATAAAGAGCGGCAGTCCACGCCTTACCAGGACATCCTTATCTTCTTCCGATTTCTGTTTCTCCTTCTTGATGATATTAACGGCATCAAGAATTTTAAACCCTTTGGCTTTGAGGTCGTTTATAACCTCTTCTTTTTTGCATGAGGGGTGGAGTCCCCTTGCTACAACACGATGTGGCCTTTCTGACTTTACTTCGAAAGTATACCACTGGATCTTCTCAGTATTTAGCTTTTGGGATATTGCCCGGTAGTCTTCGTGGTTATCGACGTTAATTTTCCACGCATTATTCCTCAAAGATGTAACCTTAACTTGCGATATTATCGTTCCTTTAAGGAGGCTGTGCAATTTATTATACTCCGTTACCCCAACGACGTTTATTGGAGGCGGTGCGCGAATATGCCCTCGGAGTTGTTTTTCTTGCGGTACTTTACGCGTTTGTTCTTTTAAGGGCTCGACTTCAGGCGAAGAACCGGCTCTCCTTTTCTTACTAGGTCTTTTTTTAGTGACCCAATTCGTTTCGCGCGCTAGCTCTTCTTCGTCGGTGTGGTATTCCCGACTAGCCAAGCGTGGTGGAGTACATTCGCGTTCTTTCTGCAAATGGGTGTTCCTTAGAACCTTATTTTGTTCTTTTAACAGTTCTATCTCTTTCTTAAGATCTTGATAGAGTAGATCCATTTCCTTAAGCTTGATTCGGAGTTCTTTATTTTCTTCCTCAAGACTTTTATCTTTCACTGAGTCCTGTTTTTCACGCGCTAGCGCTCCCGGCGGACTTCTTTTCCCGGCGTTATTCGATCTTGTTGAAGGAGATCGAGATACCCTTGAGCTTTTAATAAAAGGGTTAATAGATTGCAATAAGCGGCTCTCCCCAGAATCCGTAGAGCCGACCTCCGAAGAGGGTGGATTTTCCAGTAAAGCTGGACTGCCACCTGGGGTAGTTAATCTTTTTGTTTTGTTCATTGCATTTTTTGTAAACACCATTTCGCTCGGTATACGGAGGTTGGATTTTAGTCGCCTTTTACGACAGGCATGCCTACCTCGGGTATATTCTAACCCCTACCCGAAGGGGGTACAAAATATGTCCAATACAACTTTAGTAGTGCTGCCAGCAGTCATAGGAGTACCCATTGTCAGATCAAATCAGACGGTAAGAAAGGGAAAAACTTGAAGTCCTCATCCAAGACGGGGAGGAAGAGAGAGTATAAATCATTAGAAACAATAAAACCGCAATGGTGAATAAACGAATAGAATAACCGAATAGCACTAAAGATTGAAAGATTGATGGGGAAATATTTAAGAACAATTTAGAAACAAATTGAATGAACAAAAACAATAAATAATAAACTATCATGCAAGTTATTACACTAATAAAAAATAAATAAAATTTGAAGGTGTAGTTGGTGATAACAGCAATTTCAGACATCGAGCGGTGATTCACTCTCAGCATCGGTAACCAATTCACAGGCAGCACCAGCATCTTCAGGTTCAAACAACATCTCGTTATCGGCAGAGCGAAACCCATGCATAATTTTTTGGAAGTTATCACGATGACGCAAAATATACGACTGTTTATCTCCACCCAGCCGAACTTGCACCAGACCATTGAACGAATTTACTGAAGCAATTTTTTTGTTTCTTTTAAGCTTTAGTGCATGGCGAAGTATGGTGTAATTCGTCTTAGTTAGGCTCTCATTGATGTATAATCTCTTTGCGGAGTCGAAGCCAACATCACGAAGAGTCAAACCAGTCTTTTTTTCCTTAAACAGCGCTGAGGATGCCTTAATCAATGACATTTTATCTTTCGGAGTGGTGAATTTCAAGACGATGGCAGTTACGGGAGAGGTCAGTAAAGCTTTGTGGTTCTTGCTTTGAAAAATGCTTCGGAGTGCGGGGGCGGGTATGTTGAGAGAGTTGCAGAGCTTACCGAAAACATCGTTGAGGTCTTCTCCAGGAACAAACGGAACACCAAGTAGAACGGCGTTAGAAGCGATCCTCTCACGTTCCAGATCATCGATGCGGGTTTCGAGCACTCGCATATCGTAATTTAACTGCTTTGTGTTGAGATCAATTTGATTTTTTATCATTCCGGAAACATTTTCCAGTAATTTCTTTTCGAGAGAAGAAACCATGGCCGTAATTATGTTGGAGAACTTTTCTGTTAGTTGTTTCTCAAGCTCTTTAAACTTACGGTCAAGCAGCTTTGCAAATTCAGCATTCTCTTTAGATTGTTTCAACTTAGGTGAAGAGACTGACTGCTGTTGTTGTACAACCGGTATTTGTGCATTTCTTGTTGATGATTTCGTATTTTGCCTAAGCTCCATACTCGACATTTTGTGCAAATCGATTATTAATAATTATCAAACGTTTAATATTCAGAAATATACTGGTGTTTTATATTATACGTATATAATAAAGCTCAGAAATTGAAGACTTTACTGAGAAAATACTGAAAGTAGTGCGACCACTCTGAAACACAACCGACTCAGTCGACGTACACCTGAACACAATAAATGGCTCTCCCCAGAATCCGTAGAGCCGACCTCCGAAGAGTGTGGATTTTCCAGTAAATCTGGAGTACCACCTGGGGTATTATTTCCTCTAGTTTTTTTCATTGCATAAGTTTCATGAAATAACTTTTTTGTAGAAAGTTAAGGAAAACTATTCTTTGGTGATTTCAGCCGCCCCTCTGGAGTCAGACGCTGACCGGTGTGCCGCACAATGTGCATCAGACGCTCCTGGATTTAAGCTTTAGTTTCATCTTTCAAATATGAACTTACTGCCAAGGGTGGCCCTACCAGGAGTACAAAACTCCAGACTATATCGCTCATACCGTCATTTAGACTACTTCTTCAGCTGGATTTTAGTCGCCATCTACGACAGGCATGCCTTACCTCAGGGTTATTCTATCCCCGTCCCTGCAGGGGGTTAAAATGTGATCAATGAGATCGAGGCACCATCGCCGACAACCGAAAGTGCTTCAGTCCAGGCACTCTCACCGGCACAAGGGCAGCAGCTGGAGCAAATCAAACAGCTCTTCCCTTCTTTTGCGACGCGGGGGCTGGGGAAGACAAGTCTCGAAGAACACGTGATCGAGGTGGATGACGACAATATTCCCATCAAACAGAGACACTACCCAATCTCCCCCGCGATACAGAAATTGATGTTTGAAGAGCTCGATAAGATGTTGGCACTGGGAGTGATAGAAGAAAGTAATGTGGCTGGAGCTCACCTGTAGTGCTAGTGAGAAAACCAGGGAAAAACAGACTGTGCCTGGACTCGAGAAAGGTCAATGCAGTCACTAAAAAGGATGCATACCCGCTCCCCCACATTGAGGGTCTATTGAGCCGTTTGCAGGATCCCAGGTTCATCTCTGGGATAGACTTAAAGGACGCATTCTGGCAGATTCCTCTGGAGAGGGAATCAAGAGAGAAGACGGTTTTCACAGTCCCTGGGCGGCCGTTGTATCAATTCACGGTCATGCCGTTCGAGTTGTGCAACGCTGCGCAGAGAATGTGTAGGCTTATGGATAAGGTCATACCCTCCAAATCGAAGGAAAATGTCTTCGTATATCTCGATGACCTCTTGGTTTGCTCTCCAGATTTCGAGTCACATGCCAGATTGCTAGAAGAGGTGGCTAAGTGCTAACGGGAAGCAGGGCTCACCATTAATGTGGAAAAGAGCAAATTCTGTTACAAAGAAATCCGCTACTTAGGTTACACAGTCGGTGATGGATGCCTATGAACCGATAAAGATAAGGTGTCGGCGGTCGAAAAGTTTCCGGTGCCAAAGTCTCCCAAGCAACTTCGTCGATTCCTAGGGATGACGGGATAGTCAAGCCCAATGACCGACTGCTTAAAAAAGGGACAGACATTCAACATGACCGACGAGGCGATAAGAGCATTCAACCAGCTCAAAATGTCGCTGGTAACCGCGCCGATACTAACGAACCCCGACTTCACTAAACATTTTTATATACAGTGCGACGCTTCGACAACTGGAGTGGGAAGTTTTCTCTTCCAGGTGGATGCGGAGAAAAACGAGCGACCGATAACATTCATGTCCCAGAAGCTTAATTCTGCACAGCGGAATTATAGTGTCAAGGAACTTGAGTGCTATGCGGCCGTTCTATCAGTGAAAAAGTTCCGAGCCTACGTGGAAGGATTGCCTTTCACTATTATCACGGATCATGCAAGTCTGAAGTGACTGATGACACAGAAAGACTTATCCGGCCGCTTGACCAGCCTTAAGCTCCAAGCGTTCGATTTCGTGATAGAACATATGAAGGGCATCCAAAATGTGGTCCCGGACACTCCCTCACGCGTTCACATGGAGGAGCTCAAACCCGACACTGTCCACCTAGAAGTTGACCTCGGTTCGCCATGCTTTTCCTCGGAGGAGTATGAAGAGCTGTGGAAGACAGTATTAAAAACCAAGACAGACTACCGTACCTATGCATATCAGACGGCTACGTTTACAAACGAACCGACATACGGACTGGAGACGAACTACATGAAGACAGGGCCTGGAAACTCTGGGTTCCGAGGGAGTTGCGGGGGAGTCTCCTGATCAATTTCAATTTCAATTCAATTTATTTTAATTTAAGCATTGTACAAATAAGACTTGGTCTTTTATAGTACTTAAATTAGCAGATAATTTATAACATTAATGGAAACTAGGACTAAAATTAATATAAACATTATATACTTAAAAATAAGAAGCTATAATTAGGAAAAGAAAGGATTATGAAGAGAAGATGGTGAAATAGAAAGTAGTAGAAGAACAGTAAAAAGATTTGTAGTGAGTATTTGTTGCTTTTTTATTCGAGGTATTCCAATACGGCATTTTTGAACTTAGTAGCCCCAGTTATTTGTTTTGTAGTTGCCGGTAGCGAGTTCCAAAGCCTGGTGACATACACAAAGAAGAGGCGCGAAGAGTTCAGATAGCTAGAGGAGGGCATTATAAGATTATGTGTTCTAGAGGACTGAAGTTTTTCAAAAAGATACATGGGGGATCTGCTGTTAATAACTTTGTGCATGAATACAAGACATTTAATATCGAGAAACTGCTGAAACGTACAGCCAAGAACCAGTTTGTGATAGTGTGAAATGTGTTCATATCGACGTAGCCCATACACGTACCTAATCAAGTCATTAAACGCAACAAGCAACTTGTGCTGAGAATGGAAATCAAGCTTGCAGTAAACTATAGTAGCATAATCAATAATAGGCATTAATAACATTCTTATTAACCTAAGCTTAGTGTGAACTGGAGTAAAACTTGAGGATAACCTAAGTTTACGCAGCCCAGCATATATTCGCCCAATAACGTAGTTGGTATGGTCGACGGCGGAAAGAGAGCGATTTAACTTGAAACCAAGGTTGGTGACAGTATCTACAAATTTAAGTTGCTTATTATTTAAGAATACAGGCGGCAAATGATCGGTATCGCAATGTTTCTTGGAAATAAGAATAAGTTGGGATTTGTTAGGATTTAGATCGAGTCCATTGCATAACGACCAGTTGAATATTGCTGTCAGATCTTCGTTTATTCTAACAATAAGATCCTCAACGAGCCCTATTGGTCGCGACAAGTAAATCTGAGCATCATCAGCGTATAGATGAATGTTCACATTCGAGCATACTTTAGGTAGGTCGTTGATGAAGATACAAAAGAGTATAGGTCCTAAAACCGATCCCTGTGGTACTCCTGCAACCAATGATCTAAACCGTGATGTTTTGCCATCATGACAAACCCTTTGGAAGCGATTTTCTAAATAGGTATTTATCAAATGCACAGATCTTTCACTAAATCCAAAATATAACCTGAGCTTGTGACATAGTACCTTATGATCCACGCTGTCAAAGGCCTTGGAGAAATCAAGCAAACAAAGTACCGTTAAATTGTCTTCATCATATTTGACCCTTATATCGTCAAGTATTTTAATCATAGCCGACGAACAGCTATGATGTGCTCGAAAACCAGATTGAACAGGGGATAGCAAACAGTGTTGATTTAAGTAGCTTGAAATTTGGTGTGCAAGAATTTTCTCCAAGACCTTTGACAAACAAGGTAAAATACTTATTGGGCGAAAGTCGGTTGTCGCAGATGGCTGAGGTTTTTTCGGAACCGGAATGACTTTAGCCACCTTCCAGATGTTAGGAAAGGTAGAGCACGTAATACAGAAATTGATGATATGTGTGAGACAGCTTAAGATATGGGGTAATATCATCTTCACAAAGCGAAGAGGTACTAGATCCTCACCTACAGCATTGGACTTTAGGGAACGAATGGTATTTATAACATCAATTTCTGAGACGACTTCCAAGTTAAAGTCAGAGCTGAAAGATAGTTGGCTATCCGGAGTAAAGCACGTACTATTTACAGATCTGGTAAGAAATGCATCGTTAAGGTCGTTTACATTCGGCACGCTATCAATAACGGCCTTTTTCCCAACTCCAATGGAGCGTAAATTGCTCCACAGTTTCTTAGAGGTTTGGTCAGTACTCAGTTTTGATAGAAAATATCTTTTTTTTGCTCTTCTTGTCACGAACGTTGAGTAGTTACGAGCGCGACAAAAAATCTCCCAATTTAGACTTGAGGGCCTAAGCTTCCATCTGGCGTATAATTTGTTACGAGCTTTCATGGCACTGTGAACTTCACGTGTGAACCACGGGCATTTTGTATTACGTATAGCAACAGTTTTTAATGGAACATGCCTGTTAAAGAGGTCAACCAACAGGGTTTGCACATGATCCACCTTTTCATCAGCACTTGAGGAATAATAGCAGTCACGCCATGGGAGAAGGCTAGCATTCAATTGCAAAATATTATTATCTACAGAGGAAAAGTCTCTAAATTGGAAAGATGATGGTTTAGGGGAACGGGATAAGTCTCGTTGATGTACATATATGCGTGTGCGTGAAGCTGAAGACGTACTGACATCAGGCACCTGAGATATGTTCTCTAGTTGTTGCAGTGACAGCCCTTTGTTTGCTCGAAATGCAGCTAGTAGTGCACTTTGTTCTGTATGCGATGATAGTCTGACAAGCAGCGGGCTGTGACCATCAGCGGTTTTGGTGTTAAGACGAAATGCATCGAAGTGCGGGGAAATCTGGTGGCGTAGTTTCGCAGCGATGCCTCGTACCACTTCAATAGGGTTTTCGTTTGGTGTCCGTGGAATACCGCGGACAATTACATCACTTAGCCGCTCTTTACGCTGTATGTCCGCTAGTTCCTCTCTAAGCTTTCGATTTTCATCTCGAAGGTCAGATAAACTGCTCCCAAATTGATGCACTTTGATATCAAGGGAAGCAATGGCATCGCTTAATTTTTTGTTAAAATTGCATTCAAATTCAGAAAGCAACGATTTGAACTTGTTCATTAAGCTGGTTTCAAGATCCCGAAGCTGGTCTGATAAGGACGTTTTTTTATCTGACGTGCTCGATTTGACTGCTGGCGATTTATCTGCGTTCGATGCGGAGGTAGTAGCGGATTTCTCTCTGAGCACTTGTTGACGTGTGGTGGACATGGTGATGATTGATGAACAAAGAAATAAAGAGCAGAGACAGACACGAGGATTTTCTTTTTGGTTTTTTGTGTTTCTGGCTTAGATATTTAATCACTAGTGTTCAAAACTATTTGGCTTGAAGATGTTAACTTAAAAACTTTGACTTTCAGTTTTATATTTAAAGAACTGGTTAAACAAAAAAATACTTCAACGACCAGGAGCGAACTACAAACACGTCTATTCACTATACATAGTAGAACTCAAAAACGGTGCCGTGAACGAAGCCCATATGAATTAACGCCATAATGGCGTAAATTCACTTTCAAATGCGAATTAACGCCATAATCCACTTATGGCCTTAATTCACTTTCAAACGAGAACTAAAGCCATCACTAAAATGTGAACTAACGCCATATGGTGTTAATTCACATTTTTCATTTTAAATTTTGGGGTGATTTTTCATTATGAAAAAACTGTCATTTCCTTCCTAGGACTACAAAATCGAATTTTGTAGTCCTAGGAAGGAAATGACAGTTATAGTTGCGCGTTCCCATAAAAAAGTGAAACTAGTATTCACCTTTGCAGGTTAGAAAAAGCTTAATAATATACAACTTGTGTGAAGTTATTTCCTTGCATCAGCTTTTTTACTATAAGGGTCATGATTTAGAGTTGATGTTACAAATGTAGATGTAGATTAATGAAAATTTGTGGCTATTGGTTTATCAATTTATTAAAAAATATTATCCTTATTTCTGAAGACAATGTACATTTATAATTCAAATTATTGATAATGCTGCGAGTGAGTTCAATTCACTATCAAATTAAGGCCACCTTCTAAAACGAATTAACACCATATGGCTTTAGTTCTCGTTTGAAAGTGAATTAAGGCCATAAGTGGATTATGGCGTTAATTCGCATTTGAAAGTGAATTAACGCCATTATGGCGTTAGTTCTTATGGCCTTTGTTCACGGCACCCTCAAAAACATCACCGCACATGATTCACCGTCAGCAGGGCATGGTGGGGTAAACAAAACGCTTTCCAAACTAAAACAAAAATACTTTTGGCCAGGAATGGCCACCGACGTTCAATCACATGTGAAGTCGTGCGAAACCTGCAAGTGTAACAAGCCACTTAACGTAGTTTCTCGACCACCGATGGGGCAGCAAACGATCACCGAGCGACCTTTCCAACGCCTTTACATAGACTTCTTGGGACCCTACCCTCGAACCACATCAGGGCATACTCATATCTTCATCGTGTTAGACCACTTCAGTAAGTATGTGTTACTGCGGCCTATCCGCAAGGCAACGGCAGCTGAGGTAGTGAAATATTTAGAAGAATGTGTCTTTCATGTGTTCGGTGTACCTGATTTTGTCCACTCTGACAACGGAAAGCAGTTCGTTTCAGAACTGTTCTCCAGCTTCTTAAAAAAATATGGAGTTAGGCATGTTCGTACAGCCTTCTATTCACCACAAGCGAATGCCTCTGAGAGGGTCAACCGATCTCTCTTGACCTAGATTCGGTCATATATAGATACTGACCAGACCACTTGGGACTTGCTTGTTAGCAATGCGGCATTTGCCCTTAGAAGTGTAGTACATGACGCAACCGGATTAGAACCGTATTATGCTGTGTTCGGCGTACCCATGATTCAACATGCAAGCGCATATGAAATCCTACGAAGACTAGACATGCTAAAGGACACTGGAACACTAATCACAAATAAGACTGATAGGTTAGAACAAATTAGGAATAAGATATTTGACGACTTAAGGCTAGCGCACAACTAGGCTACAAGAATATATAACACTAGAAGTAGGGAGGTGAAATATGCAATATAGGACAAGTCGTTTACCGACGCAATTTCAAACAAAGCAGCTAACCAGACGGCTATAACGCAAAATTAGGACCAAAATTTCTTAAAGCAATAGTTTTAAAAGCAATAAGTAACTCCCTCTACGAGATTGGGAACCAGCGAGGCGAAAAGGTAGGAGTATTTCACGCGAAGGACCTCCATACATAATAATGCCAAAGAAAGGGTTAAGTTTCGATGTTAGGTGTTAAATTATCCAGTATATGTCCATGTCCAGAGATATAGCTTATTTATTTATTAATTTAGGTGTTAATTTATTCAGTGATGTCCAGAGATAGATTTTATTTATTTACAAGCTGTACCCGCCCGGCTTCGCACGTGCAAAATGTGGTTTCATAACAGTTGTGATATTTGCTGCATTACTTATCCTCTTGCACACTACACATAAATGCCCGTGCGTGAAGCAATTCTTGCTTAAATCAACTCCCGCATCCCGCTTTTCTTAAAGTTTGAGCCTGTGACTGAAAAAAAAAAAAAAAAAATAGGAAATTGAATCCGTTGAAACTGAAATGGGTTATTGTTGGGAATTATTGGTATAAACCGTATCTCCTTTACCACTACCAGTTAAAATTAACGCCCCAATAACCTTTTTCTGCAACGAAATCACTCTCAAAAAGAAGTTTGCAAATATCAGAATCCCCCGATACTGCTCTCATATTCTGAGTGAAGCGCACTGTTCTAAAGTATCGCCAAAGCACTGAACGTTTAATAATTAATCTTCGTCTGAAATCACCAGAGAAGAAATTGTAACTCCACCGACAAATTTGTTTTTATTTAGCATATCTTGCATAGTCCTACTAACCGCTTCTATTGATATGTTATTTATTAGCCATAGTGCATTCGCCCTTTGGCTATTCTTTTAAATACCATATTCCATGTGTTCCGCTTTTATAGTAATAGTCGAACAAAATGTGAATAAAATGGATGTTTTTAATTTTTTAAATACAAAATGCATACCTTTATCTATTTGACATTCTTTCATAGACATTGATAGATATTTTTTTGCAAGCAAAACAAAGATAAACAAACCTTTCCTACATATTTGACAAAGTTTATGTACATACAAAAAAAAAAAAAACCTACAGTGCACAAAGAAAATTCCTACCCCTTCCCTATACCGTCGAATGATTTCCAATACAATCTCTCTACATAACTATTTTATCCATACATAGGTACACGAATAAAATCGAATCAAACTTCTCATACGCAATCTCAACCACAAATGGAATTTTTCCTTTTTGTTGACTCTTCAAATCATGTCATCTCATTTCATTCCTTAGCGAATATCGACGAATGTAAGAGCAAAATATAAAAAGTAAACAAAAATAATAAATATTTCTTGACTGAGCAAAGATGAAAATGTTTCGTCCGAAAAAATCTCTACGTTATAAAAATCTGTCCTTAATTCCTTACGGTATCATTTTTAGATCCCTACGTGTAGGGACTTTTACTCTACTAACACTGATTTGACATTTCTTTTATGTGTTTCTTTTTTTCCAAGCAAACCAAACAGTATACTGTCTCCCTCTCCGTCACAGGAGTAAATTAAGGTTAAAAGAGATGTCAATATATTGTGCGGTTAGTATGTTTGATTTGAGAATGAAGTGCATATCCACTCACCGAGGCGAAAATCGTAGAAATGTTTCGAGTTTTTCCTATTTATTTAAAAACATTTTAAGTTATCGAGATAATGGATATCCTAAGTTGTACCTGTAGATGTCCTCTCTAAGCTGGTATTTAGTATATTTAAATGCTCCCAGTATTTTTAAACTCAAAGCGTTGCAAAGAAAAAAGTGAAAGGAAACGAAAAAATTAATTACTCTTGTCCAATTTTCTCCGGAATTTATAGAGATATAGAGTTAAAACAAAGTGGGGATTGTAGGCCTAAGTATCCTCTATACGCCTGTGAAAAATGCACCAGAATATATTTAGCAGTTTCTAAGATTTTTGCCTTTAAAAACATGCAGTCAAATTCAATTTTAGTCGAACAGAACTACACCAATTTTATTTATATGTAATAGATTCATTTATTTATTTAGTTAGGACAATATAGATACAAATCTACTTATTTATTTATTTATATGTTCTTATGTCATGAAGTATATGCAGATTATTTTACTAATAATAGATTAGCGAAGGGAACATACAATGAAAGGAAAAGCCCAAACTCACCCAATTTTCCCGGCTTATAGAGACAGCTCAAGGCGTGGGCCCTTGCCACACGTTAAAACAGAAACACAAATTGTAGCACGCTCGTCTTATATTAAATTCCAAACGTAATTTACGCCAGACACCCTTTTATTACGAGGTCGGTGGGTTCGCGGCCACTCTCCAACCGCCGTCGATCCTGTTACGGGGCCTAGGCGCAAACCAGGAAACCTCGACAACTCCGTATCGGCAGTTAAACCTGAAAGAAATAAAATAATTCTTAAACAAATCCAAAAAAAAATTAAATTAATAAATACACTTACCTGTGATGGTCCCCATCAAAGACCTACCCCATCTTAATCACACTTAATACACCCCATCAGTATCCAATCCTAAAAGAAAAGAAACAAAACAAATCACGAATAAAAACTTCATTCCGAAAGCCCACTTAACCCCCACTATCCCCTTCCGCGCCTAACAATCACAATACGATAAAGCAAATCATCAAAACTATCGAACTACACACATTGCTCGACCTCAAATAAAAATATTAGAGGCTCACAATTAAATAATAACCACTTACTTGGAAATCTTCGTTGTTTTCCGACAACACAAAAAAGGGAAAGAAAATGAAAAGAAGTATCCGATCGCCAACTTGTTGCTGGTTTGCCCAAGTGACCATAGGGGTCGAGTTCTGTCAACCCTTAATCAAAGTCCGATGTGAGATCATCTAATCGAAAAATTGAAGATAGAAGCATAAAAATCGCAATATAATTATGAGAAAATAGGAAAATATAAAAATAAACTTACCTGACGAAGTGAAGATGTCATCCAAACCACGCTGAAACACAAAAATAATAGAATACACAGAGAATGAGAGAATGACAGATAAGTGGTGCACTTATTAGTTATTGCACCCTTCGATGCACTGGTTTGCCTGTTCGCACGTCTCGAATAAAATAGAGTGAATAAAGTGCTACCAAGTTGAAAAGCTTATGTACGGGGAAGTTGCAATTATAGCAACTAGGTGATATTTAGGTAGTTATTTTTGAATAAGTATGGGAACTGTGATAAGATCTTAGATCAGAATCAAGTCGGGATAGTGCAATTTAAAAATTAGATTAGTATGATATACGCGGATTAGTATGATAAGCAGATTTAATGTTTAGGTGTCTATAGGGAGAAGTGGTCAACATGTTGCAGGAGATAGAGTAGCACGAACTGAAAACAGAAGTCTACAACAAAACCCAGGAGAGACAAAGTGATGTTGCAATACAGCTCACACTTAAGGGACGTATATTTGAATTTTATAGCTGACAAAAAAAGAAAAAAACGGTTGAAACTTGACGGTCATAGCTAGGTCATTAGAGAGAAGTCTTGTTCAAAGATAGCAAGTGTAAGGAAATACCAAACGGTTTACTGTGAAAGTTCCAGAAATTTCACTGAATTTCAAAGTGAAAAATACAATTCCGTCGGGAGTAACCTTTGCGAATAAACAGCAAAAAGAATCCGAAAGGGGTAAGTCTAGCCGAAGACTATAATAGGAAATTTGCTAAATTCCATCTTAAATACCTTAGGTATCAGAGACTGATCCGACACAAAGAAAGTGCAAAGCATTTAAGCCAAACTAGGAGAAAAGATAGCAGAGGTAAGTGGAAATGCTTAAATCATAGTACTGGGACGTGTGTTTAAAGGTAGTTGTTCCCTCCAGGTATTGGGTTGAGGCAAATTGTCCAAAAATCGACCCTCACCTCTGCAGGGTTTTTTTTTACCGGGTGACTAAAGGGACGAGACCACCGTACACCGATCCGTTGGCGCTGTAGTTTATCAAGAAGTTTACGAAATCACCCACAAGGGTAAACAGAAACACAGGCAACGGGTACACAGGTCCACTATTACGTCGTCCATACTGGAAAGTTACCTCCACATCCAGGGTCAAAAGGGACACCTCGTCTGGTCCAAAGTCCAAGCCGTCAAAAGGGACTCAATTACCCATAGTGGAAATATACCGGTCATAGCGACCCCTCAATACCGAGCTCGCAGAATTCCCCATCGAGATATAATGAAAAATATATATATATAAAAAAAATAAGTGAATTAGTTTAGTTTAGCGATTTTTTTTTTTTTTTAATTTTGATTGCCTAGACTCTAGAGTAAAGATTGAAATATGTTAGATATAGTGTTCTGGCAGAGTGATTACGCGAAAAAAAAGGTGTTAGAAACCAAGATTTGGACCAAATAACTTGTTACAGGAAACATCGCTCAGAGTACTGCCGGCAGGACAACGAGGGACGTCACTACAAGTTACCGCAGTAAGTTCCCTATGTTTATCCTTTTTTTGTTACGGGCAGGAATTTTCGCCCACAATTAAATATCGATGCAATTGGAATCACGAGTCAGCAAGAACGCCGATATCATTTTTTTGTAGAGTAATTTTTAGATTTGAATTTTTTTTTTTTTACATAAATTATATAATTTTTAAGTCAATAGATTGAATTTTTAATCATGGAGTAAAACAAACGTGGTTTGGTGTGTGGTAAAATGGGGCAGCCGTCTTCCCTCTAGTGCCAGGACAAGGACACCACGTGGACTACCTAGGAAAGTGTTACAGTGACACGACGATGTACGAACGTACATAAGTGGCTGGATCGACGCGTAAAGGGGATATCTCTCGAATCTCTTCGGCCAGAGAGATAGCCATGGATGTGTCTATAGAGAAATAGGGTGGGTAGGCCACGCTAGTGCCAATGTCATCTGGCACGTCGCTGGGACTGAACGAACCTCACTTGGGAGCGACATCGGAAAGCAGTAGATGCAAAGGGCTAGAGTACACTCAAAAAAAAAAATGTACATAATTTCAAATTGATATTTTTGTCATATCAACTTCAATTTCATGCGAAAATTTCAAAAATTGAATAAAAACGTATTTTTTTAATATTATAAATATCAGATTAATTATTTTCATGGCAGATTTACATTAAAAGCTTACATTTTTTGAAATTACGATTTACATTCCCATATCAATAAGCAATATCAAATTTTGTATGATGTTCTGCAATATAATGTTTACAAGATTTAATATTAATTCTACAATACGCGTATTTTTGTGATGTTGAAAATGTAAAATTGATAAGCTTTAATTGGAATATACTTCACAAATTTAAAACTAATATGATTTAATGTGTTTTTAATATTGACAAAATGTACTGTTTATGTGAGACATGTAAAAATAAGCCGAAGCCCAAAAATACCGGTACCCTAAGGTGCAATTTTTGATATTACCAACATATTTGATATGAATAATGTAAAAAGGCAGTTGATAACGAAATAAACGAGTCTGAAATTGAAACTGCAGTTGCACTTGCAGTGGTTTACTCGTTGTGATCGGTTTGTTTGTAGAGTGTTTTCCGTGTTAACGTTTAATT
Organism: Cheilosia urbana; assembly: GCA_946477585.1. Classification (NCBI taxonomy): domain Eukaryota; kingdom Metazoa; phylum Arthropoda; class Insecta; order Diptera; family Syrphidae; genus Cheilosia; species Cheilosia urbana. Next base: position 64,783,441 of record OX297853.1, on the reverse strand, counting down.
TAATGTGCAGTTTTGCAATTTGTGTAATATTTAGTGTTAAAAAAAAATCTGTAAAAACACAGTGATAATAAACATCAGTTCGAGTAATTTCTTGAATTTGTGTTCAAAAAAAGAGCTAATGGATGAACATCAAGCCCAGTTTATTTTTGCAGACATTAGTGAAACAATAGGGGATGATGATCTCGGAAACCCTCAAAGCTTTCCGGATTCTTTGGAGGTTGAATCCGTAGACTCCCTTCCGGAAGAATCGTGTAATATTGGAGCTGTTAAGGGAATTTCGATTGGAGACAGCTTTTACTGCTCTTTTGTGTAAGTTTTTATTACGTATTCTGGTAATCTTTGTAACTTTATCGTGCAAATCATTTAATTACAGAAAACCAGAAGTTAACCCATTATGTAACCGTAATGAGGCAGGCTAGGCCTCTGAAATACTTATGGAGCTATCGATATGAATCGAAACATAGAGAACTTATAGATCACGATCAGTTATACTCTGTAGGTTCTAAAAGTATCTCCTTGAAAATAATAGCTATTGCCGACTTTACAAGTCCTCCAATTCATGTTCACTATTTTCCCGATGGAACATGTTTAATAAGAAATAAAATATTCTTAAAATAAATTGTTATTAATTGTTTTATTACTGAAGACGTACAAAGTCGTCTAAAACTATTTTAGGATTATAAAAAAAAAAAAAAAAATACAAAACCTTATTGCAAAATAAGTCAACTTAAGAATTGAGGTTTGAAATACACCGCTTGGACAAAATTAGAGCATCGATGTTTAAAATAAGTAAGTAAAAATTAATATTGATTTTACATTTCTAATATAAAATTGATTACATTTATTTCCTATAAATTAAACAATTTTAATATCAAAACTTACTTCTTATCAGAAAAAAAAAAAAATTAATTCAAATGAAATTAAAAATGTCTAATATCAAAATTTAAATTATTCTTATCAAAAATAAATGAAAGCTATATTCATTTTACGTTTTTATCATATCGATTACTCAATTTAAATATCAAAAATCAAAAATACAAACACGTCTATTCACTATACATAGTAGAACTCAAAAACATCACCGCACATGATTCACCGTCAGCAGGGCATGGTGGGGTAAACAAAACGCTTTCCAAACTAAAACAAAAATACTTTTGGCCAGGAATGGCCACCGACGTTCAATCACATGTGAAGTCGTGCGAAACCTGCAAGTGTAACAAGCCACTTAACGTAGTTTCTCGACCACCGATGGGGCAGCAAACGATCACCGAGCGACCTTTCCAACGCCTTTACATAGACTTCTTGGGACCCTACCCTCGAACCACATCAGGGCATACTCATATCTTCATCGTGTTAGACCACTTCAGTAAGTATGTGTTACTGCGGTCTATCCGCAAGGCAACGGCAGCTGAGGTAGTGAAATATTTAGAAGAATGTGTCTTTCATGTGTTCGGTGTACCTGATTTTGTCCACTCTGACAACGGAAAGCAGTTCGTTTCAGAACTGTTCTCCAGCTTCTTAAAAAAATATGGAGTTAGGCATGTTCGTACAGCCTTCTATTCACCACAAGCGAATGCCTCTGAGAGGGTCAACCGATCTCTCTTGACCTAGATTCGGTCATATATAGATACTGACCAGACCACTTGGGACTTGCTTGTTAGCAATGCGGCATTTGCCCTTAGAAGTGTAGTACATGACGCAACCGGATTAGAACCGTATTATGCTGTGTTCGGCGTACCCATGATTCAACATGCAAGCGCATATGAAATCCTACGAAGACTAGACATGCTAAAGGACACTGGAACACTAATCACAAATAAGACTGATAGGTTAGAACAAATTAGGAATAAGATATTTGACGACTTAAGGCTAGCGCACAACAAGGCTACAAGAATATATAACACTAGAAGTAGGGAGGTGAAATATGCAATATAGGACAAGTCGTTTACCGACGCAATTTCAAACAAAGCAGCTAACCAGACGGCTATAACGCAAAATTAGGACCAAAATTTCTTAAAGCAATAGTTTTAAAAGCAATAAGTAACTCCCTCTACGAGATTGGGAACCAGCGAGGCGAAAAGGTAGGAGTATTTCACGCGAAGGACCTCCATACATAATAATGCCAAAGAAAGGGTTAAGTTTCGATGTTAGGTGTTAAATTATCCAGTATATGTCCATGTCCAGAGATATAGCTTATTTATTTATTAATTTAGGTGTTAATTTATTCAGTGATGTCCAGAGATAGATTTTATTTATTTACAAGCTGTACCCGCCCGGCTTCGCACGTGCAAAATGTGGTTTCATAACAGTTGTGATATTTGCTGCATTACTTATCCTCTTGCACACTACACATAAATGCCCGTGCGTGAAGCAATTCTTGCTTAAATCAACTCCCGCATCCCGCTTTTCTTAAAGTTTGAGCCTGTGACTGAAAAAAAAAAAAAAAAATAGGAAATTGAATCCGTTGAAACTGAAATGGGTTATTGTTGGGAATTATTGGTATAAACCGTATCTCCTTTACCACTACCAGTTAAAATTAACGCCCCAATAACCTTTTTCTGCAACGAAATCACTCTCAAAAAGAAGTTTGCAAATATCAGAATCCCCCGATACTGCTCTCATATTCTGAGTGAAGCGCACTGTTCTAAAGTATCGCCAAAGCACTGAACGTTTAATAATTAATCTTCGTCTGAAATCACCAGAGAAGAAATTGTAACTCCACCGACAAATTTGTTTTTATTTAGCATATCTTGCATAGTCCTACTAACCGCTTCTATTGATATGTTATTTATTAGCCATAGTGCATTCGCCCTTTGGCTATTCTTTTAAATACCATATTCCATGTGTTCCGCTTTTATAGTAATAGTCGAACAAAATGTGAATAAAATGGATGTTTTTAATTTTTTAAATACAAAATGCATACCTTTATCTATTTGACATTCTTTCATAGACATTGATAGATATTTTTTTGCAAGCAAAACAAAGATAAACAAACCTTTCCTACATATTTGACAAAGTTTATGTACATACAAAAAAAAAAAAAACTACAGTGCACAAAGAAAATTCCTACCCCTTCCCTATACCGTCGAATGATTTCCAATACAATCTCTCTACATAACTATTTTATCCATACATAGGTACACGAATAAAATCGAATCAAACTTCTCATACGCAATCTCAACCACAAATGGAATTTTTCCTTTTTGTTGACTCTTCAAATCATGTCATCTCATTTCATTCCTTAGCGAATATCGACGAATGTAAGAGCAAAATATAAAAAGTAAACAAAAATAATAAATATTTCTTGACTGAGCAAAGATGAAAATGTTTCGTCCGAAAAAATCTCTACGTTATAAAAATCTGTCCTTAATTCCTTACGGTATCATTTTTAGATCCCTACGTGTAGGGACTTTTACTCTACTAACACTGATTTGACATTTCTTTTATGTGTTTCTTTTTTTCCAAGCAAACCAAACAGTATACTGTCTCCCTCTCCGTCACAGGAGTAAATTAAGGTTAAAAGAGATGTCAATATATTGTGCGGTTAGTATGTTTGATTTGAGAATGAAGTGCATATCCACTCACCGAGGCGAAAATCGTAGAAATGTTTCGAGTTTTTCCTATTTATTTAAAAACATTTTAAGTTATCGAGATAATGGATATCCTAAGTTGTACCTGTAGATGTCCTCTCTAAGCTGGTATTTAGTATATTTAAATGCTCCCAGTATTTTTAAACTCAAAGCGTTGCAAAGAAAAAAGTGAAAAGAAACGAAAAAAATAATTACTCTTGTCCAATTTTTTCCGGAATTTATAGAGATATAGAGTTAAAACAAAGTGGGGATTGTAGGCCTAAGTATCCTCTATATGCCTGTGAAAAATGCACCAGAATATATTTAGCAGTTTCTAAGATTTTTGCATTTAAAAACATGCAGTCAAATTCAATTTTAGTCGAACAGAACTACACCAATTTTATTTATATGTAATAGATTCATTTATTTATTTAGTAAGGATACAAATCTACTTATTTATTTATTTATATGTTCTTATGTCATGAAGTATATGCAGATTATTTTACTAATAATAGATTAGCGAAGGGAACATACAATGAAGGAAAAGCCCAAACTCACCCAATTTTCCCGGCTTATAGAGACAGCTCAAGGCGTGGGCCCTTGCCACACGTTAAAACAGAAACACAAATTGTAGCACGCTCGTCTTATATTAAATTCCAAACGTAATTTACGCCAGACACCCTTTTATTACGAGGTCGGTGGGTTCGCGGCCACTCTCCAACCGCCGTCGATCCTGTTACGGGGCCTAGGCGCAAACCAGGAAACCTCGACAACTCCGTATCGGCATCTAAACCTGAAAGAAATAAAATAATTCTTAAACAAATCCAAAAAAAAAATTAAATTAATAAATACACTTACCTGTGATGGTCCCCATCAAAGACCTACCCCATCTTAATCACACTTAATACACCCCATCAGTATCCAATCCTAAAAGAAAAGAAACAAAACAAATCACGAATAAAAACTTCATTCCGAAAGCCCACTTAACCCCCACTATCCCCTTCCGCGCCTAACAATCACAATACGATAAAGCAAATCATCAAAACTATCGAACTACACACATTGCTCGACCTCAAATAAAAATATTAGAGGCTCACAATTAAATAATAACCACTTACTTGGAAATCTTCGTTGTTTTCCGACAACACAAAAAAGGGAAAGAAAATGAAAAGAAGTATCCGATCGCCAAATTGTTGCTGGTTTGCCCAAGTGACCATAGGGGTCGAGTTCTGTCAACCCTTAATCAAAGTCCGATGTGAGATCATCTAATCGAAAAATTGAAGATAGAAGCATAAAAATCGGAATATAATTATGAGAAAATAGGAAAATATAAAAATAAGCTTACCTGACGAAGTGAAGATGTCATCCAAACCACGCTGAAACACAAAAATAATAGAATACACAGAGAATGAGAGAATGACAGATAAGTAGTGCACTTATTAGTTGTTGCACCCTTCGATGCACTGGTTTGCCTGTTCGCACGTCTCGAATAAAATAGAGTGAATAAAGTGCTACCAAGTTGAAAAGCTTATGTACGGGGAAGTTGCAATTATAGCAACTAGGTGATATTTAGGTAGTTATTTTTGAATAAGTATGGTAACTGTGATAAGATCTTAGATCAGAATCAAGTCGGGATAGTGCAATTTAAGAATTGATATGATGATATACGCGGATTAGTATGATAAGCAGATTTAATGTTTAGGTGTCTATAGGGAGAAGTGGTCAACATGTTGCAGGAGATAGAGTAGCACGAACTGAAAACAGAAGTCTACAACAAAACCCAGGAGAGACAAAGTGATGTTGCAATACAGCTCACACTTAAGGGACGTATATTTGAATTTTATAGCTGACAAAAAAAGAAAAAAACGGTTGAAACTTGACGGTCATAGCTAGGTCATTAGAGAGAAGTCTTGTTCAAAGATAGCAAGTGTAAGGAAATACCAAACGGTTTACTGTGAAAGTTCCAGAAATTTCACTGAATTTCAAAGTGAAAAATACAATTCCGTCGGGAGTAACCTTTGCGAATAAACAGCAAAAAGAATCCGAAAGGGGTAAGTCTAGCCGAAGACTATAATAGGAAATTTGCTAAATTCCATCTTAAATACCTTAGGTATCAGAGACTGATCCGACACAAAGAAAGTGCAAAGCATTTAAGCCAAACTAGGAGAAAAGATAGCAGAGGTAAGTGGAAATGCTTAAATCATAGTACTGGGACGTGTGTTTAAAGGTAGTTGTTCCCTCCAGGTATTGGGTTGAGGCAAATTGTCCAAAAATCGACCCTCACCTCTGCAGGGTTTTTTTTTACCGGGTGACTAAAGGGACGAGACCACCGTACACCGATCCGTTGGCGCTGTAGTTTATCAAGAAGTTTACGAAATCACCCACAAGGGTAAACAGAAACACAGGCAACGGGTACACAGGTCCACTATTACGTCGTCCATACTGGAAAGTTACCTCCACATCCAGGGTCAAAAGGGACACCTCGTCTGGTCCAAAGTCCAAGCCGTCAAAAGGGACTCAATTACCCATAGTGGAAATATACCGGTCATAGCGACCCCTCAATACCGAGCTCGCAGAATTCCCCATCGAGATATAATGAAAAATATATATATATAAAAAAAATAAGTGAATTAGTTTAGTTTAGCGATTTTTTTTTTTTTTTAATTTTGATTGCCTAGACTCTAGAGTAAAGATTGAAATATGTTAGATATAGTGTTCTGGCAGAGTGATTACGCGAAAAAAAAAGGTGTTAGAAACCAAGATTTGGACCAAATAACTTGTTACAGGAAACATCGCTCAGAGTGCTGCCGGCAGGACAACGAGGGACGTCACTACAAGTTACCGCAGTAAGTTCCCTATGTTTATCCTTTTTTTGTTACGGGCAGGAATTTTCGCCCACAATTAAATATCGATGCAATTGGAATCACGAGTCAGCAAGAACGCCGATATCATTTTTTTGTAGAGTAATTTTTAGATTTGAATTTTTTTTTTTTTACATGAATTATATAATTTTTAAGTCAATAGATTGAATTTTTAATCATGGAGTAAAACAAACGTGGTTTGGTGTGTGGTAAAATGGGGCAGCCGTCTTCCCTCTAGTGCCAGGACAAGGACACCACGTGGACTACCTAGGAAAGTGTTACAGTGACACGACGATGTACGAACGTACATAAGTGGCTGGATCGACGCGTAAAGGGGATATCTCTCGAATCTCTTCGGCCAGAGAGATAGCCATGGATGTGTCTATAGAGAAATAGGGTGGGTAGGCCACGCTAGTGCCAATGTCATCTGGCACGTCGCTGGGACTGAACGAACCTCACTTGGGAGCGACATCGGAAAGCAGTAGATGCAAAGGGCTAGAGTACACTCAAAAAAAAAAATGTAATTTCAAATTGATATTTTTGTCATATCAACTTCAATTTCATGCGAAAATTTCAAAAATTGAATAAAAACGTATTTTTTTAATATTATAAATATCAGATTAATTATTTTCATGGCAGATTTACATTAAAAGCTTACATTTTTTGAAATTACGATTTACATTCCCATATCAATAAGCAATATCAAATTTTGTATGATGTTCTGCAATATAATGTTTACAAGATTTAATATTAATTCTACAATACGCGTATTTTTGTGATGTTGAAAATGTAAAATTGATAAGCTTTAATTGGAATATACTTCACAAATTTAAAACTAATATGATTTAATGTGTTTTTAATATTGACAAAATGTACTGTTTATGTGAGACATGTAAAAATAAGCCGAAGCCCAAAAATACCGGTACCCTAAGGTGCAATTTTTGATATTACCAACATATTTGATATGAATAATGTAAAAAGGCAGTTGATAACGAAATAAACGAGTCTGAAATTGAAACTGCAGTTGCACTTGCAGTGGTTTACTCGTTGTGATCGGTTTGTTTGTAGAGTGTTTTCCGTGTTAACGTTTAATTTAATGTGCAGTTTTGCAATTTGTGTAATATTTAGTGTTAAAAAAAAATCTGTAAAAGCACAGTGATAAAAAACATCAGTTCGAGTAATTTCTTGAATTTGTGTTCAAAAAAAGAGCTAATGGATGAACATCAAGCCCAGTTTATTTTTGCAGACATTAGTGAAACAATAGGGGATGATGATCTCGGAAACCCTCAAAGCTTTCCGGATTCTTTGGAGGTTGAATCCGTAGACTCCCTTCCGGAAGAATCGTGTAATATTGGAGCTGTTAAGGGAATTTCGATTGGAGACAGCTTTTACTGCTCTTTTGTGTAAGTTTTTATTACGTATTCTGGTAATCTTTGTAACTTTATCGTGCAAATCATTTAATTACAGAAAACCAGAAGTTAACCCATTATGTAACCGTAATAAGGCAGGCTAGGCCTCTGAAATACTTATGGAGCTATCGATATGAATCGAAACATAGAGAACTTATAGATCACGATCAGTTATACTCTGTAGGTTCTAAAAGTATCTCCTTGAAAATAATAGCTATTGCCGACTTTACAAGTCCTCCAATTCATGTTCACTATTTTCCCGATGGAACATGTTTAATAAGAAATAAAATATTCTTAAAATAAATTGTTATTAATTGTTTTATTACTGAAGACGTACAAAGTCGTCTAAAACTATTTTAGGATTATAAAAAAAAAAAAAAAAAAATACAAAACCTTATTGCAAAATAAGTCAACTTAAGAATTGAGGTTTGAAATACACCGCTTGGACAAAATTAGAGCATCGATGTTTAAAATAAGTAAGTAAAAATTAATATTGATTTTACATTTCTAATATAAAATTGATTACATTTATTTCCTATAAATTAAACAATTTTAATATCAAAACTTACTTCTTATCAGAAAAAAAAAAAATTAATTCAAATGAAATTAAAAATGTCTAATATCAAAATTTAAATTATTCTTATCAAAAATAAATGAAAGCTATATTCATTTTACGTTTTTATCATATCGATTACTCAATTTAAATATCAAAAATCAAAAATACAAACACGTCTATTCACTATACATAGTAGAACTCAAAAACATCACCGCACATGATTCACCGTCAGCAGGGCATGGTGGGGTAAACAAAACGCTTTCCAAACTAAAACAAAAATACTTTTGGCCAGGAATGGCCACCGACGTTCAATCACATGTGAAGTCGTGCGAAACCTGCAAGTGTAACAAGCCACTTAACGTAGTTTCTCGACCACCGATGGGGCAGCAAACGATCACCGAGCGACCTTTCCAACGCCTTTACATAGACTTCTTGGGACCCTACCCTCGAACCACATCAGGGCATACTCATATCTTCATCGTGTTAGACCACTTCAGTAAGTATGTGTTACTGCGGCCTATCCGCAAGGCAACGGCAGCTGAGGTAGTGAAATATTTAGAAGAATGTGTCTTTCATGTGTTCGGTGTACCTGATTTTGTCCACTCTGACAACGGAAAGCAGTTCGTTTCAGAACTGTTCTCCAGCTTCTTAAAAAAATATGGAGTTAGGCATGTTCGTACAGCCTTCTATTCACCACAAGCGAATGCCTCTGAGAGGGTCAACCGATCTCTCTTGACCTAGATTCGGTCATATATAGATACTGACCAGACCACTTGGGACTTGCTTGTTAGCAATGCGGCATTTGCCCTTAGAAGTGTAGTACATGACGCAACCGGATTAGAACCGTATTATGCTGTGTTCGGCGTACCCATGATTCAACATGCAAGCGCATATGAAATCCTACGAAGACTAGACATGCTAAAGGACACTGGAACACTAATCACAAATAAGACTGATAGGTTAGAACAAATTAGGAATAAGATATTTGACGACTTAAGGCTAGCGCACAACAAGGCTACAAGAATATATAACACTAGAAGTAGGGAGGTGAAATATGCAATATAGGACAAGTCGTTTACCGACGCAATTTCAAACAAAGCAGCTAACCAGACGGCTATAACGCAAAATTAGGACCAAAATTTCTTAAAGCAATAGTTTTAAAAGCAATAAGTAACTCCCTCTACGAGATTGGGAACCAGCGAGGCGAAAAGGTAGGAGTATTTCACGCGAAGGACCTCCATACATAATAATGCCAAAGAAAGGGTTAAGTTTCGATGTTAGGTGTTAAATTATCCAGTATATGTCCATGTCCAGAGATATAGCTTATTTATTTATTAATTTAGGTGTTAATTTATTCAGTGATGTCCAGAGATAGATTTTATTTATTTACAAGCTGTACCCGCCCGGCTTCGCACGTGCAAAATGTGGTTTCATAACAGTTGTGATATTTGCTGCATTACTTATCCTCTTGCACACTACACATAAATGCCCGTGCGTGAAGCAATTCTTGCTTAAATCAACTCCCGCATCCCGCTTTTCTTAAAGTTTGAGCCTGTGACTGAAAAAAAAAAAAAAAAATAGGAAATTGAATCCGTTGAAACTGAAATGGGTTATTGTTGGGAATTATTGGTATAAACCGTATCTCCTTTACCACTACCAGTTAAAATTAACGCCCCAATAACCTTTTTCTGCAACGAAATCACTCTCAAAAAGAAGTTTGCAAATATCAGAATCCCCCGATACTGCTCTCATATTCTGAGTGAAGCGCACTGTTCTAAAGTATCGCCAAAGCACTGAACGTTTAATAATTAATCTTCGTCTGAAATCACCAGAGAAGAAATTGTAACTCCACCGACAAATTTGTTTTTATTTAGCATATCTTGCATAGTCCTACTAACCGCTTCTATTGATATGTTATTTATTAGCCATAGTGCATTCGCCCTTTGGCTATTCTTTTAAATACCATATTCCATGTGTTCCGCTTTTATAGTAATAGTCGAACAAAATGTGAATAAAATGGATGTTTTTAATTTTTTAAATACAAAATGCATACCTTTATCTATTTGACATTCTTTCATAGACATTGATAGATATTTTTTTGCAAGCAAAACAAAGATAAACAAACCTTTCCTACATATTTGACAAAGTTTATGTACATACAAAAAAAAAAAAAACCTACAGTGCACAAAGAAAATTCCTACCCCTTCCCTATACCGTCGAATGATTTCCAATACAATCTCTCTACATAACTATTTTATCCATACATAGGTACACGAATAAAATCGAATCAAACTTCTCATACGCAATCTCAACCACAAATGGAATTTTTCCTTTTTGTTGACTCTTCAAATCATGTCATCTCATTTCATTCCTTAGCGAATATCGACGAATGTAAGAGCAAAATATAAAAAGTAAACAAAAATAATAAATATTTCTTGACTGAGCAAAGATGAAAATGTTTCGTCCGAAAAAATCTCTACGTTATAAAAATCTGTCCTTAATTCCTTACGGTATCATTTTTAGATCCCTACGTGTAGGGACTTTTACTCTACTAACACTGATTTGACATTTCTTTTATGTGTTTCTTTTTTTCCAAGCAAACCAAACAGTATACTGTCTCCCTCTCCGTCACAGGAGTAAATTAAGGTTAAAAGAGATGTCAATATATTGTGCGGTTAGTATGTTTGATTTGAGAATGAAGTGCATATCCACTCACCGAGGCGAAAATCGTAGAAATGTTTCGAGTTTTTCCTATTTATTTAAAAACATTTTAAGTTATCGAGATAATGGATATCCTAAGTTGTACCTGTAGATGTCCTCTCTAAGCTGGTATTTAGTATATTTAAATGCTCCCAGTATTTTTAAACTCAAAGCGTTGCAAAGAAAAAAGTGAAAAGAAACGAAAAAATTAATTACTCTTGTCCAATTTTTTCCGGAATTTATAGAGATATAGAGTTAAAACAAAGTGGGGATTGTAGGCCTAAGTATCCTCTATATGCCTGTGAAAAATGCACCAGAATATATTTAGCAGTTTCTAAGATTTTTGCATTTAAAAACATGCAGTCAAATTCAATTTTAGTCGAACAGAACTACACCAATTTTATTTATATGTAATAGATTCATTTATTTATTTAGTAAGGACAATATAGATACAAATCTACTTATTTATTTATTTATATGTTCTTATGTCATGAAGTATATGCAGATTATTTTACTAATAATAGATTAGCGAAGGGAACATACAATGAAAGGAAAAGCCCAAACTCACCCAATTTTCCCGGCTTATAGAGACAGCTCAAGGCGTGGGCCCTTGCCACACGTTAAAACAGAAACACAAATTGTAGCACGCTCGTCTTATATTAAATTCCAAACGTAATTTACGCCAGACACCCTTTTATTACGAGGTCGGTGGGTTCGCGGCCACTCTCCAACCGCCGTCGATCCTGTTACGGGGCCTAGGCGCAAACCAGGAAACCTCGACAACTCCGTATCGGCATCTAAACCTGAAAGAAATAAAATAATTCTTAAACAAATCCAAAAAAAAAATTAAATTAATAAATACACTTACCTGTGATGGTCCCCATCAAAGACCTACCCCATCTTAATCACACTTAATACACCCCATCAGTATCCAATCCTAAAAGAAAAGAAACAAAACAAATCACGAATAAAAACTTCATTCCGAAAGCCCACTTAACCCCCACTATCCCCTTCCGCGCCTAACAATCACAATACGATAAAGCAAATCATCAAAACTATCGAACTACACACATTGCTCGACCTCAAATAAAAATATTAGAGGCTCACAATTAAATAATAACCACTTACTTGGAAATCTTCGTTGTTTTCCGACAACACAAAAAAGGGAAAGAAAATGAAAAGAAGTATCCGATCGCCAAATTGTTGCTGGTTTGCCCAAGTGACCATAGGGGTCGAGTTCTGTCAACCCTTAATCAAAGTCCGATGTGAGATCATCTAATCGAAAAATTGAAGATAGAAGCATAAAAATCGGAATATAATTATGAGAAAATAGGAAAATATAAAAATAAGCTTACCTGACGAAGTGAAGATGTCATCCAAACCACGCTGAAACACAAAAATAATAGAATACACAGAGAATGAGAGAATGACAGATAAGTAGTGCACTTATTAGTTGTTGCACCCTTCGATGCACTGGTTTGCCTGTTCGCACGTCTCGAATAAAATAGAGTGAATAAAGTGCTACCAAGTTGAAAAGCTTATGTACGGGGAAGTTGCAATTATAGCAACTAGGTGATATTTAGGTAGTTATTTTTGAATAAGTATGGTAACTGTGATAAGATCTTAGATCAGAATCAAGTCGGGATAGTGCAATTTAAAAATTGATATGATGATATACGCGGATTAGTATGATAAGCAGATTTAATGTTTAGGTGTCTATAGGGAGAAGTGGTCAACATGTTGCAGGAGATAGAGTAGCACGAACTGAAAACAGAAGTCTACAACAAAACCCAGGAGAGACAAAGTGATGTTGCAATACAGCTCACACTTAAGGGACGTATATTTGAATTTTATAGCTGACAAAAAAAGAAAAAAACCGTTGAAACTTGACGGTCATAGCTAGGTCATTAGTAAGAAGTCTTGTTCAAAGATAGCAAGTGTAAGGAAATACCAAACGGTTTACTGTGAAAGTTCCAGAAATTTCACTGAATTTCAAAGTGAAAAATACAATTCCGTCGGGAGTAACCTTTGCGAATAAACAGCAAAAAGAATCCGAAAGGGGTAAGTCTAGCCGAAGACTATAATAGGAAATTTGCTAAATTCCATCTTAAATACCTTAGGTATCAGAGACTGATCCGACACAAAGAAAGTGCAAAGCATTTAAGCCAAACTAGGAGAAAAGATAGCAGAGGTAAGTGGAAATGCTTAAATCATAGTACTGGGACGTGTGTTTAAAGGTAGTTGTTCCCTCCAGGTATTGGGTTGAGGCAAATTGTCCAAAAATCGACCCTCACCTCTGCAGGGTTTTTTTTTACCGGGTGACTAAAGGGACGAGACCACCGTACACCGATCCGTTGGCGCTGTAGTTTATCAAGAAGTTTACGAAATCACCCACAAGGGTAAACAGAAACACAGGCAACGGGTACACAGGTCCACTATTACGTCGTCCATACTGGAAAGTTACCTCCACATCCAGGGTCAAAAGGGACACCTCGTCTGGTCCAAAGTCCAAGCCGTCAAAAGGGACTCAATTACCCATAGTGGAAATATACCGGTCATAGCGACCCCTCAATACCGAGCTCGCAGAATTCCCCATCGAGATATAATGAAAAATATATATATATAAAAAAAATAAGTGAATTAGTTTAGTTTAGCGATTTTTTTTTTTTTTTAATTTTGATTGCCTAGACTCTAGAGTAAAGATTGAAATATGTTAGATATAGTGTTCTGGCAGAGTGATTACGCGAAAAAAAAAGGTGTTAGAAACCAAGATTTGGACCAAATAACTTGTTACAGGAAACATCGCTCAGAGTGCTGCCGGCAGGACAACGAGGGACGTCACTACAAGTTACCGCAGTAAGTTCCCTATGTTTATCCTTTTTTTGTTACGGGCAGGAATTTTCGCCCACAATTAAATATCGATGCAATTGGAATCACGAGTCAGCAAGAACGCCGATATCATTTTTTTGTAGAGTAATTTTTAGATTTGAATTTTTTTTTTTTTACATGAATTATATAATTTTTAAGTCAATAGATTGAATTTTTAATCATGGAGTAAAACAAACGTGGTTTGGTGTGTGGTAAAATGGGGCAGCCGTCTTCCCTCTAGTGCCAGGACAAGGACACCACGTGGACTACCTAGGAAAGTGTTACAGTGACACGACGATGTACGAACGTACATAAGTGGCTGGATCGACGCGTAAAGGGGATATCTCTCGAATCTCTTCGGCCAGAGAGATAGCCATGGATGTGTCTATAGAGAAATAGGGTGGGTAGGCCACGCTAGTGCCAATGTCATCTGGCACGTCGCTGGGACTGAACGAACCTCACTTGGGAGCGACATCGGAAAGCAGTAGATGCAAAGGGCTAGAGTACACTCAAAAAAAAAATGTAATTTCAAATTGATATTTTTGTCATATCAACTTCAATTTCATGCGAAAATTTCAAAAATTGAATAAAAACGTATTTTTTTAATATTATAAATATCAGATTAATTATTTTCATGGCAGATTTACATTAAAAGCTTACATTTTTTGAAATTACGATTTACATTCCCATATCAATAAGCAATATCAAATTTTGTATGATGTTCTGCAATATAATGTTTACAAGATTTAATATTAATTCTACAATACGCGTATTTTTGTGATGTTGAAAATGTAAAATTGATAAGCTTTAATTGGAATATACTTCACAAATTTAAAACTAATATGATTTAATGTGTTTTTAATATTGACAAAATGTACTGTTTATGTGAGACATGTAAAAATAAGCCGAAGCCCAAAAATACCGGTACCCTAAGGTGCAATTTTTGATATTACCAACATATTTGATATGAATAATGTAAAAAGGCAGTTGATAACGAAATAAACGAGTCTGAAATTGAAACTGCAGTTGCACTTGCAGTGGTTTACTCGTTGTGATCGGTTTGTTTGTAGAGTGTTTTCCGTGTTAACGTTTAATTTAATGTGCAGTTTTGCAATTTGTGTAATATTTAGTGTTAAAAAAAAATCTGTAAAAGCACAGTGATAAAAAACATCAGTTCGAGTAATTTCTTGAATTTGTGTTCAAAAAAAGAGCTAATGGATGAACATCAAGCCCAGTTTATTTTTGCAGACATTAGTGAAACAATAGGGGATGATGATCTCGGAAACCCTCAAAGCTTTCCGGATTCTTTGGAGGTTGAATCCGTAGACTCCCTTCCGGAAGAATCGTGTAATATTGGAGCTGTTAAGGGAATTTCGATTGGAGACAGCTTTTACTGCTCTTTTGTGTAAGTTTTTATTACGTATTCTGGTAATCTTTGTAACTTTATCGTGCAAATCATTTAATTACAGAAAACCAGAAGTTAACCCATTATGTAACCGTAATAAGGCAGGCTAGGCCTCTGAAATACTTATGGAGCTATCGATATGAATCGAAACATAGAGAACTTATAGATCACGATCAGTTATACTCTGTAGGTTCTAAAAGTATCTCCTTGAAAATAATAGCTATTGCCGACTTTACAAGTCCTCCAATTCATGTTTACTATTTTCCCGATGGAACATGTTTAATAAGAAATAAAATATTCTTAAAATAAATTGTTATTAATTGTTTTATTACTGAAGACGTACAAAGTCGTCTAAAACTATTTTAGGATTATAAAAAAAAAAAAAAAAATACAAAACCTTATTGCAAAATAAGTCAACTTAAGAATTGAGGATTGAAATACACCGCTTGGACAAAATTAGAGCATCGATGTTTAAAATAAGTAAGTAAAAATTAATATTGATTTTACATTTCTAATATAAAATTGATTACATTTATTTCCTAAAAATTAAACAATTTTAATATCAAAACTTACTTCTTATCAGAAAAAAAAAAAAAATTAATTCAAATGAAATTAAAAATGTCTAATATCAAAATTTAAATTATTCTTATCAAAAATAAATGAAAGCTATATTCATTTTACGTTTTTATCATATCGATTACTCAATTTAAATATCAAAAATCGATGTTCTCAATATCAAAAGTAAATGCGTATCGTATCAATTTCACATTTTTAATATTAAAATATTATAAAATTCTAATATCAATTCCACATGAATTCATTGTTAAAATTACATTCGAAATGTTTATAAAATTAATATTGGAGTTGTAATGTGTCTTTTGTCTGGGCTGAGGTACGCTCGCCGGCTTGCCAAGGTCCTTCCTAGAGAAACACAAAACTCTAGGTAACAAAACAAAGTCCTTTATTATGCCTTTCTTTGATTTCAACGATCTGATACAATTCTATGCTTTCAATGCTTCAAGTTTATATAATTTATATAATCCAAAACAATACGGTTTTTATAGGTTGTATACAATGCTATGATTTTAATGATTCACGGAGAAAAGTTATATAATCCAAAACAATTCTACGGTTTGATAAGTTATATACAATGCTATGATTTTAATGATTCACAGAGAAAAGTTATATAATCCAAAACAATTCTACGGTTTGATAAGTTATATACAATGCTATGATTTTAATGGTTCACAGAGAAAAGTTATATAATCCAAAACAATTCTACGATTCATATAATTTCGAAACAATTCTACGATACAATTTTATGTACTGTCTCAACACAATTCTACGTTTTCCTACAGTTTACCCCTACAATTCCACGGCGGCGGTTCGGGTCTCGGCTGGTAGGGCGTTCGGGATTACTGCGGTCGTTCTGCTTCCGGTTCGGTTTTGGGGTCTAGTGACCACGTTAGCTCTGAGCCTATCTTACGACTAGCTCGGCGTTCCACAAGTCTATCTTACGACTGACTCGGCATTCCACAAGTCTATCTTGCGACTGACTCGGCGTTCCACAAGCCTATCTTGCGACTGGCTCGGCGTTCCACAAGCCTATCTTGCGACTGGCTCGGCGTTCCACAAGTCTATCTTGCGACTGACTCGGCGTTCCACAAGCCTATCTTGCGACTGGCTCGGCGTTCCACAAGCCTATCTTGCGACTGGCTCGGCGTTCCACAAGCCTATCTTGCGACTGGCTCGGCGTTCCACAAGTCTATCTTGCGACTGACTCGGCGTTCCACAAGTCTATCTTGCGACTGACTCGGCGTTCCACAAGTCTATCTTGCGACTGGCTCGGCGTTCCACAAGCCTATCTTGCGACTGGCTCGGCGTTCCACAAGTCTATCTTGCGACTGACTCGGCGTTCCACAAGTCTATCTTGCGACTGACTCGGCGTTCCACAAGCCTATCTTGCGACTGGCTCGGCGTTCCACAAGTCTATCTTGCGACTGACTCGGCGTTCCACAAGTCTATCTTGCGAATGACTCGGCGTTCCACAAGCCTATCTTGCGACTGGCTCGGCGTTCCACAAGCCTATCTTGCGACTGGCTCGGCGTTCCACAAGTCTATCTTGCGACTGACTCGGCAATTCACTATTCACCCGCAGGCTAATGGTGATCAAAACTTTTATCAAGTGTCTGCAGACCCCTTGAGGAACAATATCAGTAGTACACGAGATTGGTACTGTTTCAACTCTGAATTTGCTCGATTTTCTGGGGCCATGGCTGGGGGTCTAATACAATTCACGCCAACGAGCTGGTGTGAATTCTAATGCCTCAGACTAAGCATTGTCTTAGGAATTGTTGTTAGGCGTAGAGTGTTGTTGCTGCGTGCTGCTATCCTCTGCCAGTGACAATAGCTCGCCCCCACTGGGTAGCGCGGGGTTGGATGTGTATATCGGTATGAGGGGTGGAGTAGTCGATGCAAATGTTGTTATTGCTCTCACCATGCTCTCTTCATTTTGTGTGTAACCAGGCACTATGTTGCTACGGGAGGCGGTGTGTGAGCAGCAGACTAGTCGATGGACTACGGCGAATTTTGTTATTGGCTGTGCTGTGCTCTCGATATTTTGTGTGAAAACCGACACTGGACGTCGGGGGGGGGGGGGGGGGGGGGGTCTCGTGTGTATCGGTGCGGGCGGAACAATAGATCATTGGTTTGTTTACGTTTTAGATTTGGTTACTGGTTTTTCGCTTGTGCTCTTTATGTTCTGTATGAGTACAGACAAGATGGAGCTGCGGGGGGGGGGGGTCTCGTGTGTATCGGTGCCTGCGGAAATATTAGAGCATGGGTTTCTTTACATTTACAATTTTGTTATTGATGTGCTTTCGATATTCCGTGTAAGCCGTGATTGGTTTTGGCTAAGCTAATGAGATTATGTAACGATAGCATTGAATGCATCGTTACATTTCCCCTCTCCTTTCCCAGACGAGAACTCTCTCGTCGTTACCTGTCTTCGGTAAACAACTAACAATGTAGGGTAACAAAAAAAAAATTTATTTCCAAAATTCAAAATAATACAAAATAATACAATCGAAATTCCAGAATTAATAACAGCGAAAAGAAAAAAATTTTTTACGGTTTTTTTTTATAGTGGTACCACACGTTGCCGCTCTCCGCACTGTAGGACCACGGTGTTCTTTCGGGTGAACACAAGACGTATGCGGCCCCATAGTTTGGGGATTATGAGCGTACGTCGGCCCTTTTTGGCGAGTGTCTGGACGTCTATCCCTTCGAACGGGTCGTCTGGTACCTTAGCTTTTGCCGGTTTGGCCCTCTTCTTCCTTATCTTTCTTTTCCCTTCTTCGGTGGCTAGAGCTGGTTGGTTCGGCGGTGGAGTCGGGACGGTTGGCTTGGTAATTGTGGCGTTGATGTGGTGCGTGTTGGTGACATCATTGGCTTTGGTGGCGGTATGTGGTTTGGTGATTATCCGGGTAAACCACTTATCGTCAGCCTTCTGACGGATGCGTCGGGTGGCTGCCAGGTGCTCCCTAGGATCAGGACGGGGGTTTATCTTCAGGATTGGTCCTGGGGAGGATGTACTGGGCTGCCTCTTCGTGGTGCTAGGTTTGGCCGGAATTCGCGAGGTGGCTACTCTGTCGGGGGCGGTGGCTTTCCGTGCCCATGGGTCACTTGCGGCGATTACTTTCTGGGACGATGTTGCGCGGCTTGCGGCGATCACTTTCTGGGACGATGTTGCGCGGTCCATTGCTGACGATTGACTGATGATTGTCTGCAGTGGCGTGTTGTGTTGATGTCCCTTGAGGTCTCTGATGTGACAACGGTATAAATTTGTTTTCCTCTGCTCTCCGAGAGGTCTTATCAGTACGATCACGGGCGAAATAAATCGGAACTCTTCATATGGCCCGTCATATTTGGGAGCTAGCTTTTCCGTGAAGTGCTTTGTGGCTGAGGATTGTACTCTCAGCTTGCGGTACACATGTTCTCCGATACATGGTTTCCAGGCTCTTCGACGTAAATTATAGTATTTGCTCTGCGTTTGAGAGGCTTGTTGCAAATTTTGATGCACTAGTTGGTATAGTGCTTTCATGCGCTCTTCTCGGATGATCAGTGTTTCGGGGGAGGTCGGGTGGGGGGTAATGTTTTGTGGTCCCTCCTCGTATTGATGTGGTCGTCGTAGTTCTCGCCCGAAGTTAAGGTATGCGGGGGAGTAGCCCGTGGACTCATGCTTGCTTGTGTTAATTGCGAAGCAAAGTTCGGGTATGTGTTCGTCCCAGTGTCGATGGCTATCCGTCACATATTGCGCAATCATAGTTTTTAAGACGCGATTTACACGCTCGGTGGGATTCTCCTGTGGTGTGTACGGTGCAGTCAATCGGTGATGGGTTCCTACTTCATTTAGGAACGTGTGGAAGGCGTTACTGGTGAACTGGGCTCCGTTGTCGGAGAGTAACGTCTTGGGGCATCCAAACCTTGTGAATATGCGTTCACGTAGTGCGGTTATGATTGAGGCGGTAGTGGCGGCACGCATGGGTACGGCTTCTACCCATTTGGTGAACTTGTCGACCATTACCAGGAGCATGGTATTACCTTTCGGGGACCGGGGTAGGGGTCCCATAAAGTCGACACATACGGTTTGCCATGGGCGTTCGTCCGTTGTGCTATACATTAACCCGCTGGGTTTCTGTGGTTGCCCCTTGTACCGGTTACAGGTATCGCATTGTTGGACATATTTAACAATGTCTCGGTTCATGCCTGGCCAAAAGTATTTTTCCCGGATGCGGGCTATTGTTTTGGCTATTCCGAGATGTCCTGCTGTCACGAGGTCGTGGTTCTCGTATAAGATGTCTCGATGGTTGGTCTTAGGAACGCACCACTTCCATTCCTCTTGGCCGGGGTCGGTCAGGGGGTCCGTATTTTGGAATCGACGGTACAGCTTCCCCTGGACGAGTTTGTAGTCCGGCAGTTCTTGGGGATCGTCTTGTAGCGTTTGGATTTTCTTCTGTATCCAATCGCGGGGGGAGTCCGTGCAGGCGTGTAGGGTGGCCGCCTCGGTACTCTTCAGGGGATCTCGGGATAGGGCGTCTGCTACGACATTTAGGGTTCCCTTTCGGTATTTTATCTCGAAGTCATATTGTTGTAGCTCTATGGCCCACCTAGCCAATCGTCCGGACGGATTTTCCAATGAATGTAGCCATTTCAGTGAGTGGTGGTCGGTGATTACCCTGAAGTGATAACCTTCCAGGTATGGGCGCATTTTGCGGATGCCCCATAGTATGGCCAGACATTCCTTTTCGGTGACAGCGTATTTCTGTTCCAACGAGGTTAATGTGCGGCTGGCATACGCGATGACATTTTCTTTTCCACTGGGCGCCTGGGACAGTACCACACCCAACCCCTCTTGGCTTGCGTCGGTTTGCAAGGTGAATGGCAGGTTGAAGTCGGGGCACGTCAGTATTGGTGCCTCGGTGAGTTTTGATTTAAGGCAATTGAACGCGTCTTCCTGGTCCTGACCCCATGTCCAGCGCTTTCCCTTTTTCAACAGGGAGGTTAACGGGGCGGCTACGGTCGAGAAATCCTGGATAAATCGGCGGTACCAGGAAGTGATGCCCAGGACGCGACGCAGTTCCCGGATATTGCGGGGGGCGTGGAGTTCTTTAATCGCTGCGATTTTTTCGGGGTCTGTGTGGATCTCCTGGTAACTGACGGTATGTCCTAAGTACTTCAGCTCTCGCTGACAGAACTCACATTTATCCAGGTTGATCTGGAGCTTTGCTTTGCGAAGTCGAGAGAATACTTCTCCTAAGTTTCGTAAGTGCTCTTCGAAGGTGGTTCCAATGATAATAATGTCGTCGAGGTAGGCGAATGCGTGGGGTTCCATGTCGGGGCCGATAACGCTATCCAGGGCGTGTTGGAACGTGGCCGGCGCGGAGTGTAAGCCGAATGGCATTACTTTCCATTGGAATAGCCCTCTACCGGGAACCGTGAAAGCGGTGTAGGGCCTGGAGCTAGCCTGAATGGGGATTTGCCAGTATCCCTGTTTCAAATCGATGGTGGAGATATACTGGGCTCCCCTGAGTTTGTCCAGGATCGAGTTGATCTGTGGGAGGGGGTATGCATCCTTGACGGAGACTTCGTTTAACTGTCGAAAGTTTACGCATAGCCTCCACGTGCCGGTTTTCTTTTTACGAGGACGATGGGGGAACTATAGGGGCTGTATGACCGCTCAATTTTATCCTCGCGTATGAGCTCGTCAATCTCAGCGTTGATGATCTGTTATAGCGGGGTTGCGAGGGTAATACCTCTGCTTAAATGGTTGCTCAGTAGTGAGCCGGATGCGGTGTTCGGTAATGTTTGTGGGGCCTGTAACACCGCTGAATTTAGGAATTTCCTTCTCCAAAAACTCGTCTAGCCGTTGTTGTTTGTCCCAGCTGAGGTCTCCTTCCCTCAGCAAGGCACAGGAGTTGATTATTGGGTGACCGTATTCTACTTCTGGGCATGTTAGTGGTTGTCCCTGTACTCCCGATTGGATATTTTTGCTTCTAAGTCCTCGCAGAGGTTCTGTGTCGAGGATCTAGTTCGCGTGGCTTTTAAATATCCGCTCATCCGAGACCGCAGTTCGGCCACTGTTCCGTCGGTCCTCAATCCCTTTTTCTCCATCACCTCCACTAGCTCGTCCTTCTTCAGCAGGTAGATCCATCCCACGGTCATGTCTCCGGTTGTCTCTTCGGGAACAGTCAGATGGTTCTCTCCGTCCATTTCGGCTCCTAGGTCCTCCAGTATTGCTGGTTGTTCGGAATAATTTCGGGCTTCCTTTTGTTGAAGTCCCTGCTCGGGCGCCAATGTAATGTGTCTTTTGTCTGGGCTGAGGTAAGCTCGCCGGCTTGCCAAGGTCCTTCCTAGAGAAACACAAAACTCTAGGTAACAAAACAAAGTCCTTTATTATGCCTTTCTTTGATTTCAACGATCTGATACAATTCTATGCTTTCAGTTTATATAATTTATATAATCCAAAACAATTCTACGGTTTTTATAGGTTGTTTACAATGCTATGATTTTAGTGATTCACGGAGAAAAGTTATATTACTTACTTAGGTGGCGCTACAGTCCGGGGTGGACCTGGGCCTCAACCAATACGCCTCTCCAGTTAGCGCGATCTTTGGCTAACTGCCTCCAGTTGCGCACTCCAAGTTGGTTGAGGTCCCCTTCCACTTGCGCGCGCCACCTAAGGCGAGGTCTTCCTCTACTGCGTTGTCCCTCCGGGTTAGAATCGAAGACTCTTCGGGCCGGAGCGTTGGTGTCCATTCGCTCTACATGTCCCAGCCATCTTAGACGACTGATGCGTACTTTTCTGACTAGGTCGATGTCGCTGTACAGCTCGTAGAGTTCGCTGTTAAATCTTCTCCTCCAAAGCCCGTCAACGCAAACGGGACCAAAAATCACTCGAAGAATTTTGCGTTCGAAACGACCAAGGAGATCTTCATCCGCCTTTGATAGCGCCCATGCTTCTGCACCATAAAGCAGGACTGGGATGATGAGGGTCTTATATAGAGTTTCCTTAGTATTTCTCGACAAGGCCTTACTTATCAGTTGCCGTCTTAGGCCAAAGAAACAGCGGTTGGCAAGTGTGATTCTTCGTTTGATTTCTGATGTGATGTCGTTATCAGAGTTTATAGCGGAGCCGAGGTAGACAAAGTCCCTAACTACCTCAAAGTTATAGCTGTCTATCGTGACGTTCTGCCCGATTCGTCGATGTCGTGTGTCCCTTCTTGTTGACAGCATATATTTTGTTTTACCCTCATTCACCATTAAACCCATTTTTGCCGCTTCTGCAATAATACTTGCAAACGCACCAGTGACAGCTCGCTGTGTTGTACCAACAATGTCAATGTCGTCAGCGTATGCAAGCAGTTGCACAGACTTATAGAAAATTGTGCCTCTGGTGTTGGCTTGTGAGTTTCGCACAATCTTCTCAAGAATAATGTTGAAGAAGTCACATGACAGCGCGTTGCCTTATCTAAATCCTTTTTTGACATCAAAGGTCTCGGTGAGATTGTTTCCGACCTTTACGGAGCAGCGAGCGTTCTCCATCGTCATTCTGCACAATCTGACAAGCTTGGCAGGGATGCCAAAACTAGACATGACTCTGTATAGCTCGTCTCTATAAACGCTGTCATATGCGGCCTTAAAATCGACAAAAAGATGGTGAGTATCGATCTGGTATTCTTGGGTTTTTTCCAGGATCTGCCGTAGTGTGAATATTTGATCGGTCGTGGACTTACCGGGCCTAAAACCGCACTGATAGGGACCTATCAGATCGTTGACGAATGGTTTCAGGCGTTCACACAATACAGCAGACATGATCTTATACGCAGTGTTCAGGAGACTGATGCCTCTGTAGTTGGCGCAGTTTAGAGGGTCTCCTTTCTTGTGGATCGGGCAAACAATGCTGAGGTTCCATTCATCAGGCATACTTTCCTCTAACCAAATCTTGGAGATGAGTTGGTGTATGCACTCTACCAAGTCATCTCCGGCTGCCTTGAAGAGCTCGGCAGGTAAGCCGTCTGGACCAGCAGCCTTGTTGGATTTAAGCTTAGATATTGCTATTGTTCGCTACAATTGCGACGACAATTGCAGGGGAAGTCCACTTTCAAAATAATCGAATCAAAACCATTCAAATTTCATATCGTCAATCAATTTATTAACAATTCTAAGCGTCCGAGTCCAAACACTCCGACTCGAACCAAGACAATTATAATTCAATACAGTTTAAATGATGTAAAGACAATTAAATACAAGACAAGTTAAAATGTATAACACGGCACCGCCACCCAGACCCGAACTCAACCGCCACGAATGCTAAAACCAACTCAAGTCCAGCCAACTCCATCAGCCGCTCATCACCTCGCATACGGACGATTACGCCATCAGATATCAGAACAGCGACCAGATATTTAGCTGATCGAGCATTCTATACCATGCCCATGCCTTAGCGACCCACGAGTATAATATACCCGCGCCACATGAGCCAGCAACAAAAATAATAATTATCCTCCACTGCACCATATCAGAATCAACATAGATAATGCTTGGGTGCAGTAGGTATTTATAATAAACTATAACGCAGATAACACCAGTGGGATCTGGGCACATTCCAATCATATCGAATGAAATGTATCTAGAGCACTGGGTATCGCGTGGCGACTATAGGTATGCATACGAGGCAGCGAGAGGCGAATCTGAGAATGGAAAATAAACAAACAAATTAAACGACTGCTGGGTCAGCGGTCTGTGTGGCGTATGACAAAGTAAAAATGAATAGGAAAAATGAAGATAAAATTACCACGGTCACTGCGAGTCAGTGACCTGGATCTCAGACATCCTGCCCGGTCGAACCACCTGGTTCGAAAGGCTCAACCTCAAGTAGCCGGCATAATTTCTGAACTGCCCGGCTGAGCAATCCTTGGGATGTACGAAGGGTCACGTTGCGGGCTAAACCATCTCTGCCCGGGTGGACCTCCACCACACGTCCTAAGCGCCAATGGGTAGGGGGTAGGTTTTCCTGGCGGACGATGACAATGTCGCCCACCTGGATGTTGGGCTGGCGGTGGGCCCACTTACTTCGTGTATGTAAAGTTGATAGGTACTCCTCTGACCATCGGGTCCAGAAGTTCTGATGAAGCTGGCGTAACCACTGCCACTGCTTAACTCGGTTCCTCGGGAGTTCGCCCACCTCTGGTTCGGGGACAGCGAGGAGGGGGGCACCAATGAGGAAGTCTCCTGGAGTCAATGCGAACTTGTCTTCTACGTCATCATGGAGGGGGATGAGTGGCCGTGAATTAAGACACGCCTCAATGCGTGTGGCCAAGGTGTGCATCTGATGGTACCAGAGACTCTGGGTACCAACCAACCGGACGAGATGATGCTTGGCGGACTTGACCGCCGCTTCCCAGAGTCCACCTTGATGAGGGGCGCTGGGGGTGATGAAGTGCCAACGAGTACCCCCCTGCGCCAACGTCTGCTGATTCTGCTCGCTATGCCATGCCGCTAGGTCCTCTTGAAGAATGCGGTTGGCGCCAACAAAGGCGGTACCGTTGTCACTGTAGAGGTCTGGATATGGACCCCGTCGACTAACGAACCGCGTAAAGGCATCCAGAAATGAGTGGGCAGATAGATCCTCCACCACTTCGATGTGCACAGCCTTGCTCGTCATACAAATAAAAATCGCTAGGTACGTCTTAACGGTCGTCCGTGACCGCTGAGTACCGATCTTGAGGGAAAACGGACCACAGTAGTCCACTCCGGACGATAAGAATGGTCGCGCAGCATTGACCCGCTGGCCGGGCAAAGGGGCCATCTGTTGTCGCAGGATGGCGCCTCGGTGACGTCGACAGACAACGCAGTTGTGAAGATATGTTTTGACTGCCTGTCGTCCATGTAAAATCCAAAAACGGTGTCGAAGGGTCTGCAACATCAACTGGATCCCTCCATGCATCGTCCTGTCATGTGTTTGGCGGATCAATAACCAAACTAGGGCGCCTGACCTCGGCAATATGATCGGAAATCTGCGATCGTGTGTAACTTCAGCATTCGCCAGTCGGCCTCCAACTCGTAGGATCCCCTTCTCATCCAGAAAGGGGTTGAGCGAGAGCAATCGACTGGAACTTGATAGGCGCTGAGCACCACTGCGAAGCTGGCTCAGCTCCTCAGAAAATGTCGCGGCCTGCTCCATACGAATGAGGGTGTCTAACGCCATGGTAACTTCATCTGGTCCGACAATACAACTCTGTCGGAGACGCCTTCGATTCCAACGGAAGAGATACGCCACAGTGTTTAGTAAGCGCGGTAGCGAACTGAATCGCTCAGTAAGGGGAATGACCGTTCCATCCACCATTCTCGTGGTCAGTTCCTGCTTCAATATGGTCACGCCTGATCTAACCGTCAGCCGTGACTCCGCTGCTAGATGTACAAGATCCTCGCTGGTCAGTGGCTCATCCTGGCAGGGGGGGGTGGTCTCGGAAGTTAGCCACCCTGGGCCCTGCCACCACAGGGGATGCTCCAGTAGTTCTGCGGCGCTGAGGCCGCGACTAGCACAGTCTGCCGGGTTCTGTGCTGATCGGACGTGATGCCATCTGTCTGGGGACGTCAACTCTTGGATCTGCTGGACGCGATTTGAAACATACGGCCTCAAGGTAGCTGCTTCCTTCTTCAGCCAACAGAGGACGATACTCGAGTCGGACCATAGATAGTACGGCGCCGACTCCATTCCCAGAGCTCCTCGGACTCGATCAATGGTAACAGCTAGTAGATGTGCGGCACACAACTCCAAACGTGGGATAGTAGCGCCCTTCAAGGGGGCCACCTTTGTGCGTGCCGTCAGTAAGGATACTCGGACCTTGTTGTCCAGACCGACGGTCCGGGTGTAAACGACAGCTGCGTAGGCCTTTGCACTTGCATCGCAAAACCCATACAGCGTGGTGATGTCGCCAAACTTCATGCCCAACCATCTTGGGACTCGCAGTTGGTTGAGGGTTGATAAACCTTCACGGAATCTCCACCAATCATCTCGGAGGTCAGCTGGCAAAGGAACATCCCAAGTGATGCCTGCGGACCATAGTGTTTGAATGAAGATCTTCCCGGTAATTACGACTGGGGCCAATAGCCCAGTCGGATCAAAGAGCTGCGCCACCTCGCTAAGTACGCGTCGCTTAGTCGGTGGATCGCAAGTGGGTTCCAAGGTAACCAAAAAGAAGAGCTCGTCAGCTAGTGGGTCCCAGTGCAATCCAAGAACCGTTGCAGTGGGAGAATCAATAGGTAACTCTGCAGAGAAAGAAGGATTAGTGCCTGTTATATGACTAATTACCTCTCCATAATTTGAGTTCCACTTCCTCAAATGGAAGTGTCCAGCCGAAAGAATAGTGTCAACGTTGGTAGCGAGCGTCACAGCTTCAGTGACGGTATTGCAGCTTGTCAGCAAATCGTCCACGTAGAATGACGTCATGATGGTCGTCTGGGCGGCCCTTGCCTGCTCAGTATCTACAACGCAGCCATCGTTGTCGAGTGCACATTGATGCAGTGCCCGGACGGAAATGTATGGACTAGACGCCATGCCATACGTTACGGTCATCAGACGGAAAACTGCAAGATCATCTGTAGGGGATTCCCGCCAGAGGATGCGTTGGAAATCCCTATGCTCCGGTGCCACCAGCACCTGGCGGAACATTTTCTCGACGTCAGCGGTCAGCGCGACGCCGTAGCGACGGAACCGGAACAGAATATTCACCAATGATTCCTGTATTGTTGGTCCGGCCAGCTGGATGTCATTCAGTGAGACCCCAGTAGTGGTCTGAGCGGACGCATTAAATACCACGCGGAACTTAGTGGTGACCGCGTGATGTGGTATGTAGTAACAATTGGTATTGGTGTGATCGCCACGTTGATCAACACGCTCCATATGTCCCAGCGCCGCATACTCGCGCATAAAAGCAACATACTTCTGCTTCAGCGGTGGATCCTTGGCCAACCGCCGCTCCAAACTATAAAACTGCTTGAGGGCACTCCCATATGAGTCCCCCAGTGTTGGGGCGTCCCGCCGGAAAGGTATCCGAACGACGTAGCGCCCATCCAATGTACGGCAATGCGTTGACGCGAAGTACCGACTGCATTCATCGTCGGCCTCACCAAACTCCCGTACCTCCTCGAGCATCCAAAACTTGCGGACGAGCTCCTCCAAGCGGGAGTCTTCATCGGCAAGATGGGCATTAAGTGACTGCAGCGGCGTTCCAGATGTAGCCGTTGCAGCTGGGCCAAAGACCACCCAGCCAAGTTGAGTAAGCTGCGCATGAGGCTCGTGAGGATTCCCATGTCGAACCTCACCCAAGACAACCAGTCCCCATACGTCAGCTCCCATAAGCATCTCAATCTTGCCAGGTATTCCAAACTGTGCGTCTGCCAGTTGCAGACCATCCAAATGTCGCCATTGTGTATCATCAATCCACACTGCTGGGGTGGTTGATGTAATCGACGCAATGATTAGCACCCTAAACGTGAGGGTGAAATCCGTCCATCTTGACCGAAGTGTGAGCATTGCACTACCTCGGGTCCTGGTGTGCGCGAACGCGCCAATTCCTTCTACTGCTACCTCAAACCGATCCCTGTGTAGTGATAAGAGGTTAGCAAATTCTTCAGTGATAAAGCTTACCTGCGATCCCGGATCGCACAAGATACGCGCCAATCTCTGCGTATTGTCACCGCATGCCCAACCAGTTGCTGTGGCGAGCAGTACGGTCCGATCCTGCTGGGTGAGGCAGGATATCACTGGATGGGTGAGTCAAGCAGAATGTTGTGCAGGAGCGCCTAGCGCCCGCTGCTGTGATGTGGTTGGAGTGGTTAGGGGTCGTTGCGGTTCTCGCCCTTGAGAACCGGATGGGGGAACCCCGGCTAATCCAGTCTGCCGTGGTTCTCTGCATAATAAGGTACTGTGCTTCCGCCCGCACTGCTGACATCCACTTGAAGAACACTGTCGCGAACTGTGGCCATGTGCCAGGCAATTAAAACAAACTCCTGCATTCCTCAGTGCGACGAACCGTTGTTCCACTGTCATCGCTAGTAGCGTAGGGCACCGTACGGTGCGATGTTGCTCCTGGCAATGACCGCACCTTCCATCAGCTGTAGTACTCACATGGGACCTCAGTGGCTGCTGAGCACGCCCGGAATGGCGATTCTGCGACCGGACGGGCTGTTCGACGCGAGCTGTGGACCGACCCATGTCCGACGTCAGGCTCTGTGCACGTTTCTCCAGGAACTTCAAAAGGTCCTCCAAGCTCGGAATCTCGGTAGGGGAGCAGGACATCGTCCACTCCTTCTGGGTAATCGCCGGTAATTTGGTCATGATCAGTGGAACGGCCAGAACGTCCCAACTATCCACTGGTACTTCCATTACACGTAACGCACGTAATGATTCCTGCACGGTGTCTACAATGGCCAACAAGGCCCTAGACGAATCTTCTGTGGCAGGCCTAATATTTATAAACCGAGCTGCATGCACCTCGGCCAACTGCTTCTTATTGTCAAAGCGCTCTTTCAGCGCCTTCCAGACTTCTCCGTATCCACCAGCGTACATTTGACCGATCAAAGGAACTCGTTGCACGTCCACCGCCTGCCGCAACTTGCCTAGTTTGTAGACATCGGGGTAATCACAGTTGTGTACCATCATCTCAAATGTTTCTTTAAACGCCAGCCAAGTATGTATTTTCCCATCAAAAGGTGGGATGGTCATCGGATCCAGCTTCATATCTCCTCTGTCTGCCAGAATTCGTGTGTAGGATTCGACGGGTGGGGGGTTGGTTAGAGATTTCAATTGACGCTTCAGCACAGTATAAACCTCATAGTACCGCGCCTCGACTAATTCTCCTAATGTTTCATGTACTCCGAGCTCGGCCGGAGCGGCTGCCGCAACCAATGCGTCGTGATGTTTGGAGAACTTGTCGAACAGTGACGAGAGTGCGCGAAGTTCCGTTTCCAGTTGCGTCTCGTCACACCCTTTCAAGTCGGCTTTCATCAGCCGGTCATGAACTCGGTAAATGCCATTACTGGCTGTTGTACGTAGATTTAGCTCCGACATAACACAGATACAATAACGCCGTAATCAGAGAATATAGCGCTGCTAGCACGCACCAGAACACTATTGCCGTGAACCACTGGCAATATAAACACATACAAACAATTTCCTCACAGGAGGCACCAAAATGTTCGCTACAATTGCGACGACAATTGCAGGGGAAGTCCACTTTCAAAATAATCGAATCAAAACCATTCAAATTTCATATCGTCAATCAATTTATTAACAATTCTAAGCGTCCGAGTCCAAACACTCCGACTCGAACCAAGACAATTATAATTCAATACAGTTTAAATGATGTAAAGACAATTAAATACAAGACAAGTTAAAATGTATAACACGGCACCGCCACCCAGACCCGAACTCAACCGCCACGAATGCTAAAACCAACTCAAGTCCAGCCAACTCCATCAGCCGCTCATCACCTCGCATACGGACGATTACGCCATCAGATATCAGAACAGCGACCAGATATTTAGCTGATCGAGCATTCTATACCATGCCCATGCCTTAGCGACCCACGAGTATAATATACCCGCGCCACATGAGCCAGCAACAAAAATAATAATTATCCTCCACTGCACCATATCAGAATCAACATAGATAATGCTTGGGTGCAGTAGGTGTTTATAATAAACTATAACGCAGATAACACCAGTGGGATCTGGGCACATTCCAATCATATCGAATGAAATGTATCTAGAGCACTGGGTATCGCGTGGCGACTATAGGTATGCATACGAGGCAGCGAG
The DNA here is from genome assembly GCA_946477585.1 of Cheilosia urbana. Lineage (NCBI taxonomy): Eukaryota > Metazoa > Arthropoda > Insecta > Diptera > Syrphidae > Cheilosia > Cheilosia urbana. The sequence goes on along the minus strand of OX297853.1, from coordinate 64,752,689 downwards.
AGGCGAATCTGAGAATGGAAAATAAACAAACAAATTAAACGACTGCTGGGTCAGCGGTCTGTGTGGCGTATGACAAAGTAAAAATGAATAGGAAAAATGAAGATAAAATTACCACGGTCACTGCGAGTCAGTGACCTGGATCTCAGACAGCTATCCTCACTTCATTTTGGTCAGGTGGACGGAAATCTTGGCTGTCATCGTCCAGGTTGAATAGATCGTTCTGCCTAACAGCGGAATTTGTGTCGTCTTCGCCGTTTAGCAGTCTGCAGAAATGGTTTTTCCATGTCCTCAGCACCGACTGTGACTCTACTACAAGGTTTCCTTGTTCGTCTCTACAGGTCTCCGTTCGGGTCTTGTTGCCATGACACGTTCTTTTAACCTTTTGGTAAAACTTCCGAACATTGTTCCTGGAGTAACACCTCTCTATATCCTCGATCGCGCGCTTCTCATGCTCTCTCTTTTTTCTCCGGAGAAGCCGATGTTCTTCCCTCCTTTTTTGCTCGTAGAGCTGACGAGCTGCTCTCGTCCTTCTATGCAGCGACGCTTCGTAGGCACTTTGTTTTGCTGCATGTGCTTGCCGGCACTCTTCGCCAAACCAGGGGTTTCGGGGGGGTGGACTGGTGAAACCGAGCACATCAGTTGCGGCGTTTTTGATGGCTTCTTGGCATCGGCGCCACTGGTCTTCGGCACTTGATGCTGGCAGCATAGGACTTCTCGAGGGGTTGAGGGATACGCGATCGGCAAAGGTTCTGGCGGATTGTTGCGTTTGTAGTCGTCCAACGTTAAATCTCCTCACAGTATTTTCTCGTTGTTGTGGCGTCTTGGATATCCGCATCCGTACCTTGGCTACAACAAGGTAGTGGTCCGAGTCTATGTTGGCCGCTCGGAAAGTTCGGACATCTAGAATACTGGAGGAGTGCCTTGCGTCGATCGCAACGTGATCAATTTGGTTGACGGTTTGATGATCAGGTGACCGCCATGTTCCTTTGTGTATATTGAGGTGAGGAAACCGTGAGCTAGCTATGGTAACATTACGTCCCGCAGCAAAATCAATCAGCCTAAGTCCGTTTCCAGACGTGGTGTCGTGTAGGCTGTGTTTTCCGATTGTGCTACCAAAGATGTCCTCCTTTCCTATTTTGGCGTTAAAATCACCCAAGACGATTTTAACGTCATGCTTAGGACATTGCTCATATGTTTTGTCGAGGAGCTCGTAGAAACACTCTTTGGTAGCATCGTCTTTATCTTCTGTGGGGGCGTGAGCGCATATCAGGCTGATGTTGGCGAATTTAGCCTTGATGCGGATAGTTGTAAGGCGTTCACTAACGTGTCGAAAGCTCAAGACTTCTTGCCTAAGTCTGCCGCTTACAACAAATCCGCATCCAAATAGACGCTGCTTTTGTTCTCTGTAGCAGTCACCGTAGTAAATGTCACAGTTTTTCATCCTCCTTTTGCCCGGCCCATCCCACCGCACTTCCTGGATGGCGGTGATACCTGCTTTGTAGCAGTCTAGGGCCTCCGCTAGTTGTTCGGCTGCACGCGGTCTGTTCAGAGTTCGAACATTCCACGTGCAGATCCGAACGTCATTGTCCCTTTTTCGTTTTGCAGGGTCGTCAACAGTGAATCCGTCCTTATCCGAGGCTTTTGGTTGCTTCGCAACAATTCTTTTTTTTTTTCCGTGGTAGGGTCGTTAACCCCACGCACAACCCCCAACCTGGAGGACCAGGCCCTTTCTGTAACCCCTAGGGCAAAAGGAGCCGGAATATTCCCGAGTCAGTAACCCGCTGCGGGGATGTGAGAGCTGCCGTTGACCCATTAAGGGCTCTTCCGCCACCATCTCTATTTCAACACCCTGACTAGTGCTGAAAAATCCTCAATGACCTCAGCTCCAAATACGTCAAAGAAGCTCATTGAGGTATCTGCCATGTTGACTGTTGACGCCACCGTTGATTCAACCATGTGAATTCATCCGCCGTACGTCCTCTTTCTGAGGGGCTCATGTAAGACCTCTGAGACTCGATCAGGCAGTCATTCCGACAGAGCATTATAGTGTTGCTATTTTCTTCGTGTTCAACACTCGCGCTTATAAGTTTAGCAAGTCATGCCCGGAAGGACAAGACCAGTACCCGGTGGCTACCACGCGGAGGTAAAATAAGCACAATTGATGTGTATGAACAGTTACAGCGACTGGGCATCGCCAAGTTGACGCCAGTCAGTGCCTACCCTATTCATACAGCACCCAACCACCAGAGAAAAGTTATATAATCCAAAACAATTCTACGGTTTTATAAGTTATATACAATGCTATGATTTTAATGATTCACAGAGAAAAGTTATATAATCCAAAACAATTCTACGGTTTGATAAGTTATATACAATGCTATGATTTTAATGGTTCACAGAGAAAAGTTATATAATCCAAAACAATTCTACGATTCATATAATTTCGAAACAATTCTACGATACAATTTTATGTACTGTCTCAACACAATTCTACGTTTTCCTACAGTTTACCCCTACAATTCCACGGCGGCGGTTCGGGTCTCGGCTGGTAGGGCGTTCGGGATTACTGCGGTCGTTCTGCTTCCGGTTCGGTTTTGGGGTCTAGTGACCACGTTAGCTCTGAGCCTATCTTACGACTAGCTCGGCGTTCCACAAGTCTATCTTACGACTGACTCGGCATTCCACAAGTCTATCTTGCGACTGACTCGGCGTTCCACAAGCCTATCTTGCGACTGGCTCGGCGTTCCACAAGCCTATCTTGCGACTGGCTCGGCGTTCCACAAGTCTATCTTGCGACTGACTCGGCGTTCCACAAGCCTATCTTGCGACTGGCTCGGCGTTCCACAAGCCAATCTTGCGACTGGCTCGGCGTTCCACAAGTCTATCTTGCGACTGACTCGGCGTTCCACAAGTCTATCTTGCGACTGACTCGGCGTTCCACAAGCCTATCTTGCGACTGGCTCGGCGTTCCACAAGCCTATCTTGCGACTGGCTCGGCGTTCCACAAGTCTATCTTGCGACTGACTCGGCGTTCCACAAGTCTATCTTGCGACTGACTCGGCGTTCCACAAGCCTATCTTGCGACTGGCTCGGCGTTCCACAAGCCTATCTTGCGACTGGCTCGGCGTTCCACAAGTCTATCTTGCGACTGACTCGGCGTTTCACAAGTCTATCTTGCGACTGACTCGGCGTTCCACAAGCCTATCTTGCGACTGGCTCGGCGTTCCACAAGCCTATCTTGCGACTGGCTCGGCGTTCCACAAGTCTATCTTGCGACTGACTCGGCGTTCCACAAGTCTATCTTGCGACTGACTCGGCGTTCCACAAGCCTATCTTGCGACTGGCTCGGCTTTCCACAAGCCTATCTTGCGACTGGCTCGGCGTTCCACAAGTCTATCTTGCGACTGACTCGGCGTTCCACAAGTCTATCTTGCGACTGACTCGGCGTTCCACAAGCCTATCTTGCGACTGGCTCGGTGTTCCACAAGCCTATCTTGCGACTGGCTCGGCGTTCCACAAGTCTATCTTGCGACTGACTCGGCGTTCCACAAGTCTATCTTGCGACTGACTCGGCGTTCCACAAGCCTATCTTGCGACTGGCTCGGCATTCCACAAGCCTATCTTGCGACTGGCTCGGCGTTCCACAAGTCTATCTTGCGATTGACTCTGCAATTCATTATTCACCCGCAGGCTAATGGTGATCAAAACTTTTATCAAGTGTCTGCAGACCCCTTGAGGAACAATATCAGTAGTACACGAGATTGGTACTGTTTCAACTCTGAATTTGCTCGATTTTCTGGGGCCATGGCTGGGGGTCTAATACAATTCACGCCAACGAGCTGGTGTGAATTCTAATGCCTCAGACTAAGCATTGTCTTAGGAATTGTTGTTAGGCGTAGAGTGTTGTTGCTGCGTGCTGCTATCCTCTGCCAGTGACAATAGCTCGCCCCCACTGGGTAGCGCGGGGTTGGATGTGTATATCGGTGTGAGGGGTGGAGTAGTCGATGCAAATGTTGTTATTGCTCTCACCATGCTCTCTTCATTTTGTGTGTAACCAGGCACTATGTTGCTACGGGAGGCGGTGTGTGAGCAGCAGACTAGTCGATGGACTACGGCGAATTTTGTTATTGGCTGTGCTGTGCTCTCGATATTTTGTGTGAAAACCGACACTGGTCGTCGGGGGGGGGGGGGGGGTCTCGTGTGTATCGGTGCGGGCGGAACAATAGATCATTGGTTTGTTTACGTTTTAGATTTGGTTACTGGTTTTTCGCTTGTGCTCTTTATGTTCTGTATGAGTACAGACAAGATGGAGCTGCGGGGGGCGTCTCGTGTGTATCGGTGCGGGCGGAAATATTAGAGCATGGGTTTGTTTACATTTCCAATTTTGTTATTGATGTGCTTTCGATATTCCGTGTAAGCCGTGATTGGTTTTGGCTAAGCTAATGAGATTATGTATCGATAGCATTCAATGCATCGTTACAGAGTCAGATCAGAATTGATATTTTCAACATCAGCTGGATTTTGTCAATGATAAATATCAATATTACGGCTGTTTCTTACAATTTTTTTTTTCGGTGTAGTTAGATATAAGTTAGAATAGGATTAGCTGATAGGGTTTAGCTTACGTACTTTTAGTTTAGCATAGTATTAGTGTAGGCTAATTAGGTTAAGTGAAGATAGTTGCATCTGACTTCCCGGCCTCTCTCCCTGGTGAGGCAAAGGCTATTGAGTTCTTCACGTTCCTCTTTCCTTTCAGTCTCTTCTCTTCTCTATCCTATCATTTATTGGTCCGTCCGAAGTGTCGTAGTTTTAGTTCTCCTCCTATCTTCTTTTAGTTCCTTTTTGGCACGATTTTTTTTGTTTTGAGCAGGTGGTTTAGCGTGACGGGTGACAAGAACCACCCCGTCCGACGAGCGATAGCCGTGCAACCGCGAGCGTGCCACTGTCCTCCTCCACTTCTCCCAAGATGCCCCTGTGGCCAAACTTGACTCGTAAGAATTGACGTGATTGAGAAGCCTAAGTTTATGTCTATTAGCTACTTTTTTGACTTCATCTTCAATCATTTCTATTTCTAGATCTCTATGCAGATCAGCGTTTCATTGTTTCATGTTCATGGTGCATTTACTATATTCCGTAGAACTTTGTTTTGAAATGTTTGAATTTTCTGTAAATTTGTTTTGGATGTGCATGCCCACAGCTGGAGCCCGTACGTCCATACTGGTCTTAGAATTTGCTTATAAAGCAGTAATTTATTGTAATTTGACAAACAAGAGTATTTCCCTATAAGCCAATACATTTTACTGTAGCGTATATTTAGTTCTTCTCTTTTTTTCTTTACTTGTGCTTTCCAGCGCAGTTTTGCGTCTAGTGTCATGCCTAGATATTTGGCTGTGTTTGCGTAATGTACTTCTTTATCATTTATGAATACAGGTATGTGCTGAACATTTTTATTTGTAAAATTTATATGGACCGATTTTAGGTCATTTAGTTTAATTTGCCAATTTTTCGTCCATTTTGTTATATTTTTCACTGCATTCTGTAGTTTTTTTGTCGCTACTTCGACAGTTTCTCCCACAGCAAGTACAGCAGTATCATCTGCAAATGTTGCCACAGTTGTTTCATCACTGTTCGGCAAGTCGCTAGTAAATAAGATATATAATACAGGGCCTAACACACTTCCCTGTGGTACACCAGCTTTTATTTCTCTTAATGTGGAGTAGTCATTTCCTAGTTTAATTCTAAAGAATCTCTCTAATATATAGGACTCTAAAATTTCTGAAAATTGTTTTGGCAGATGCTTTTGCAATTTATAGATCAGTCCTTTTTGCCATACTTTGTCGAAAGCTTGTGCTATATCGAGAAAAAATATAGTAGAGCATATCTTTTTTTCTTCAAATGCTTTTTCGATTTTATCTGTTATTCTATGCACCTGATCGATCGTGGAGTGTTCATTTCTAAAACCAAATTGATGGTTTGGGATTAGCGATTTTTCTTCGATTATTTTGTTCAGACGTTTAATCAACATCTTTTCGAATAACTTGGACAACATAGGTAGTATAGATATGGGACGATAAGAGGTGACTTCACTAGGCGGTTTGCCTGGTTTTGGTATCATAATCACCTCCGCGACTTTCCACATGCTAGGTACATACCTTATCCTGAATGCAGCATTTATGATCTGTGCTAGTTTCTTTAAGCCCTTTTTTGGGATTTGTTTTAGGATTTCCCCTGATATTAAATCAAATCCCGGGGCTTTTTTAGTACTGATACCCTTTTTTATTTCATTGGCAATTTCTTTAGCCGTTACCGGTTGGATGTGTCTTTCCTCTTCGCACAATTCTTCGCTTTCTTGACAGTCTTTATCTTCATATGGTTGAAAGACGCCTTCAATATATTCAGCAAATAAATTCGCTTTTTCTTGGTTGTTTTTAGCCCAGTTACCTTCACTGTTTTTAACTGGTGGAATGTGAGCAATTGGCCTTTTCATTTTTTTTGTTGCCTTCCAGAGTGAGTACTCAGTACTAGCATCATTTGTAAGATTGGTAAGGTATTTTTTAAGAGACTCATTTTTAAATTCTCTTATCGATCTTTTAAGCTGATTGTTTAGATTATTCAGTATTGTTTTGTCTCTGGGCGCCCTTGTTTGTTGCCAACGTTTTCTAGCGCGTCTCTTTTCCGTAATTATATCACATATTACTTTTGGATACGAGTTTTGTTGGATTTTAGATTTCGTTTTAGGTGTTGCAGCCCATACAGCTCTTTGGATATTTACAGTTAATATTTGAACAGCATCTTCTAATTGATCTTCTGTTCCAATTGTTTCTAAGAGCTGAATACTATCCTCTAGATGCTGCCTGAAGTAGCTCCAGTCAGTCAGCTTATTTCCTAGCCTTGCGCTATTTTCTTTAATAGTGATTTTATCGCCAAGTGTTAAAAGTATTGTGGGATGATCTGAGTCAAGATCTGGCCCTTCTTCTACCTTTATATTGTTAGACGAGATATTCTTTGTTACGAAGAAGTCGACAAGATCAGGGATTTTGTTTCTAACGGGTGATTTTTTAAGAGGTATAGAATTTTAAAAAAAAAAAAAACACAAAAAATTCGAAAAAATGAATGAAATATTTATTTGAATCGATAGTTTGAACCTTGCAATTTAATGTTTAAAGATAATTTCATGCAAATGTTGACCGCGGCTGCGTCTCAGGTAGTCCATCCGCTGAGTCCAATTTTGGCATACTCTTTCACACATATCGGCCGGTATCTCACGAATGAATGCATGGATGTTGGCTTCCAGTGCGTCAATCGAATCGGGCTTGTCCCTATACACATTAGCCTTGACATACCCCCACACAAAATAATCTAATGGTGTCAAATCGCACGATCTAGGCGGCCAATTGACCGGCCCGAAACGTGAAATTAACTGTTCACCAAACTCGCCTCGCAATTGCGCCATTGTTTCGCGTGCTGTGTGGCATGTGGCACCGTCTTGTTGAAACCACATATCATGCAAGTCAAGAACTTCCATTTCGGGCAAAAAAAAGTTTGTTATCATCGCTCGGTAGCGTTCACCATTGACAGTAACGCTGCGATTCGCATCATCTTTGAAGAAATATGGCCCAATAATGCCGCCGGCCCATAAACCGCACCAAACAGTGGCTTTTTCGGGATGCATTGGTAGCTGTTGCAATGCTTCTGGCTGATCTTCACTCCAAATGCGGCAATTTTGCTTATTTACGTACCCATTCAACCAAAAATGAGCCTCATCGCTGAACACAATTTTTCGATAAAAAAGCGGATCCTCGGCCAGCTTTCCAAGAGCCCATTCACCAAAAATTCGGCGTTGTGGTAGGTCGGCTGGCTTTAGTTCTTGCACAAGCTGTATCTTAAAAGGCTTTACGCACAAATCCTTCCGCAAAATTTTCCACGTAGTGCTGTAACAAAGGCCTAACTGCTGGGAACGGCGCCGAATCGACATTTCGCGGTCTTCTGTCACACTAGCTGATACGGCCGCAATATTTTCTTCACTACGCACAGTACGTAAACGTGTTGGTGGTTTAATGTCCAACAAAGTAAATTTGGTGCGAAATTTGGTCACAATCTTCCGAATAGACTACTCAGAAGGTCGAGAATGCCGATCATAAAATGGAAGCAGCGCGCGATGAACATTTCGAACCGAGCACGAATTTTGATAGTAAAATTCAATAATTTGCAAGCGTTGTTCAATTGTAAGACGATCCACGGTTAAATTGCAAACCAAACTGAAGCTGTTTGACAGTGACACAAGGTACTAAACACACGTCAGCTGTCAAAACCAGTGTTGCAAAAACCAAACCAGCTAAAAAATCACCCTTTATCTGTTGGCTAATACGTAGGTTTTCCCGTTGAGTGATACTTGCCGCTAATTTCGTTTATTGCTTCATAAAGTTCTCTTCCTCTTGTATTTGTTAATCTAGATACCCAATACTTGTTTTCGGCATTAAAATCTCCCCTGCAATAAATCTATTGCTAAATATTCGGAAGAGACCTAAAAAGTCATTTTTCTTTAGATTGTAACTGGGAGAACAGTAAATTGATGCAACTGATATAGTTTGTCCACTTTTCGTTCGAATGTTAACAGAAATTCCTTGTATCGCGCATGATTGGTACTTGGCTTCTATATGGTGATCGATCGTATTCTTTACTACATATTTATAACTGCAGCCCCGCATTTTGCTGAATTATGGGGATGTGGGGAGTGATATAATTCATACCCTTGCAGTTTACCTAAAGTTTGTATTAAATTTTAAGTGCGTCTCAGAGACAAGACATATATCTATTTGGTTCATGTCGAGGACTACTTGGATTTCATCCTTACGGTTCTCGATACCATTAGCATTCCATTCCAGGATTTTTAAACTATCCATCATGTTCTTCTTTTTTGTGCAGCCTTGTTATTGCTGCTTTTTTTTCTCAAGGAGCGAGATTCTTTCTAATATAGCTTTATTGCTTTTATCCATGCTTTTCTATTCTACTTAGGATTTTTTCCATGAACGTTTCCATATTATTATTTAATTTAGTTTTAGTTGTAGTTATCGTTTTTGCGACATTATCTACTTTTTTCGATGCAGCCTGTGCATATGTCAATACTGTACCCGCTCCTGTTTTTGGTACTAACATCTTTTTGATATTTTTATCGGATATGGGTACTTCTTTTGGCGCTCACAACTGCAAGTCCTTTACGTCTTTAGGTGCGTCCTTTTTTGTATTTGGCATAGCTTGTTTATGCTTTTTGTCTTTAGCTAATTGAATCTGTTTTGCAACTAAGCAGCCTCTATAGTTGGCTGGATGCTTTTCGTTGCAATTAGCGCATTTTGTTGGTTCGTCTTTTTTCTTCATACAATCTTTAGTATGGTGGTTTCCTGCACACTTTACGCATCTTGGATTAGAGCTGCAGTATTTATTCGTATGTCCATACTTTTGACAATTCTTGCACTGTGGTACAAGTTTTGATTTCCTTACGGCATGAATCTCTACCTTCATTCCAAGGATGTCTTTAATATCGTATATCTTTTTGATATTTTCGTCGTGCTCAAAAGTTAGCATAAACATAGGAAGCGGTACTTTGCTTTTAGATTTAAGCATATTGACAGCTTCTAGTATCTTTAGGTTTTTCCTTCTTAGATCTGTAACTACACTCTCTGGCGAGCATGAGAAGTGTAGTTTCTTTACAACAACCTTAATTGGCCTAGTTTGTTTATTCTCATAAGAGTACCATTGCACCTTTTTTTGGTTAAGTATTTTGGTAAGTCTCCTATAAGAATCTTCTTCATCTACATTTATTTTAATGTCATTACCATTTATTAGCATTGTATTAGCTTTAATTTTATTTTCCTCGAATGACTTAACTAAGCTTTCATACTTTGTAATTTCCAGAGCAATAATTGGAGGAGGTTTGACTGGCTTTTGAATTTTATTTTCTTTATTTGGAACATAATTCGTAGCTTGATAGCTTTCTTTCGGAGATGAGATCTTTGGGGATGTGCTCATTTCCCGTTTTTTATGTTTGTTCCCGTTTTTGGGTTTACTTTCTGTCTCTTTCAGTAGTTCTTCCTCATCAGTTGAGAACTCAACTACTTTAATTATTTCTTTTTCTTTGTTTTGGCTGTTGATCTGATTTTTCAACATTTGCAACTCCTGCTTTAAACTATTAATTTCTTGGATTAATGTCTTGTTTAGTTGCTTAAACCCATCTCTTTCCTTGCAGACTTCTGAATATTTAGCATTCAGAGTTTGGTTTTCATCCATTTTACATGATGATGGGGGTGATCTCTCTACCCTCTTACTTTTTCCAAAAGGGTTCTCGGTTAGCAATAATTGGCCCCCCCCCCCAGAATCCATGGGACCGACCTCCGAAGAGGGTGGAGGGTGGAGATATTAAAATCTTTTGTTTTGTTCATTGCATATTTTAATTTTAACTTTTGTGAAAAGTTTAAACGGTTTGGATTATAGTCGCTTTTTACGACAGGCATGCCTACCTTGGGTGCACAGCCGCTCCTAACATGGAGAACAGACGCTGACCAGGGAGCCGCCCAATATGGGTCAGACGCTTCTGGGTTATTGCACACCAAACATGCAAAATAGGTGCTCGCTTAGAACCTTGGTAGCAGCTTTTCTAAGAGCTTGTATTATCACGAATTTCGTAAGCTGGTCGAGAACTATCTTAATATGTGTGTGGCCTCTCCTGGATCTGGGGTATGGACCAAGGAAGTCTATATAAACATGCTGAAAAGGACGTTCAACTAGAAAAGGCATTCCCATAGGTTCACGTAATATCTGACTGGCGGATTTCGACGTTTTGCATGTCTCACAACGACCAATGAAAGCCTTAACCTGTGCGGCCATGTTTGGCCAGAAAAATTGTTGTCGCAGTCTGAACAAAGTTTTTGCTATACCTCCATGCGAAGCTCTTGGAGGCTGGTGGGCCTGAGTGATCAAACGTTTGGTCATAGCGGATGGAATCCATAACTTCCAAACTAAGTCATCTTGCAGGGGATTCCCAGTACAGTGATTGACCATTTTGTACACGAAATTATCTGTGATCTGTAGATCGGGTAGCTGATCCTTATGCTTGAGGACATTATCGATGATATTTTCATATTCAACAGACTTGAAGCAGGGATCCGTCAGATCAAAGTGTAGTACATCGGTTCGGTCTTCATTCGACAGTGCATCTAAGCCCAGTGAATCCGTTACATGCACCCTGGAGAGAGCGTCTGGTACTATATGCTGTGAACCTTTTCGATGCTCAATTTGGAAATCATAACCCTGAAGTTTGAGACTCCACCGAGCCAACCGTCCGCTGAGGTCCTTCTTACCCATCAGCCATTTCAAGCTCACATGGTCTGTAACGACTTTAAAATTCTGGCCTTCCACGTAAGCACGGAATTTTTGTATCCCCATAACCGCTGCTAAGCATTCGCGCTCGGTCACACAGTAATTGCATTGAGCCGCATTCAGCTTGTGCGAATAAAAGTAAATGGGACGTTCAACTCCCTCCTCATCCTTTTGACATAATACGCATCCAATTTCTGAAGCGGATGCATCACATAGAATGATGAACTGCTTCTGGAAGTCCGGATTCACGAGAAAAGGGGCTGTCGTCAGCACCTCCTTAATCTGTTCGAAAGATGACAAAGCTTCAGAATTAAAGTCAAACCTTACTGCCTTTTTTAATGTGTTGGTAATAGGTGTAGCAAGAGAAGAATAGTCGCGAATAAATCTTCTATACCAGCTTGACAAGTCTCGAATCGCAGCTATTTTATCCGGATCTGTTTTCAGACAACCATCACTAAAAATAAAGCCAAGATATTTTAGCTCCTTAAAGCAGAAGTTTGTTTTTTGCACATTTATCGTTAACCCAGAAGATTTTAATCTATTCGCTACGATGGTCAGCATTTTTGCAAGTGGTCTTCAAAAGTACGCGAGATTATCAGCAGGTCATCAAGGTAAACAAAAACATTTTCTCTTAATTCATGTGGTACCACTTTGTCCATTAACCTACACATACGCTGTGGCGCATTGCAAAGGTCAAAGGGCATTACATTAAATTGGTAAAGGGCTCTGCCAGGAACCGTAAAAGCCGTATTTTCCTTTGATGTCTCTTCCAGCGGGATCTGCCAAAAGGCGTCTTTGAAATCTTCACTAGAAAAATAGTGAGTATCTAAAAGCCACCCTAGCAATCCTTCAATATGAGGAATTCAATACGCGTCATTTTTTGTTACGTGATTCACTTTTCGATAGTCGAGGCACAGCCGGTTTTTGCCGGGCTTTCGTACCAACACTACTAGAGAGCTCCATGCACTATTGCTTTCTTCGATTACGCCCATTTCGAGCATACAATCCAATTCCAATTCCTCAAAGGAGTTTCTGCACCGCTGGTGAAACAGGATACTGTCGTTGTTTTATCGGTTCCGCATCCCCAGTGTCGATGAGATGTTCCAGAAGCATGGTTTTTCCCAAGCCAACGGTGGCAAAGGACGGGAACATACTTATGGCTGTCTTTAGTTTGCTTGACTCTTCCGCTGACAATTCATGCTCTTCTGACCCAGTTACAGACGGTTTGACAATCTCTGAAATCAAATGTGGTGCAAGGTCGAAAGCTTTCCAAAAATTGATTCCCAAATACAACTGTTGCTGTAGAGATGGTACTAGAAACATGTCTATTTCTTTCGTTTCGCCTTTATACGTGACTTCGGCTACAAACTTGCCCTTGACAGGTTGTTGTTGACCATCCGCAGTTTTGAAGTTCGAAGACAGATTCCTGAAGGGGATACCCTTTTCTTCCAGGAACTTGATCCCGCTTAAGTCCATGCAACTAATGCTGGAACCGCTGTCGAGCAGTCCCAACATTCCCGAGTCCCAATTTTCCCGAAAATGCTTACATTGGCGTAGGGACGGGGATCTTTTGCCAATGCCAAGGTTGTTGCATCAATATATTTACGGTCTATCTTCTTGTTCTTTATGCGGTGTCTAATTCTAAGGATTCGTGTTTTGAAACTGGGCGTCGTTTAATACAAAAAATCTGTTTTCTAGCGGCATAGTAAGAAACAAGTCGTTCATGCAGGGAAGGAATTGGCTTATTAACATGATTAGGAAGCTTAGGTAAGTTACAATTGCTAGCTGCATCTAAGGGTGCTTTTTTTAGGATGGATTTCAGTTTGAAGCTATCAGATTGTGACGATATTGGAGGGGAAAACTGATTGTCTGGATTTATTGAAGTTCTGGGTCCGGGTTTCTTATTTGAAAGCAAATTCCCCCGGATGGCGAGTTGCTCCTTTGCTGGTATCCCTTACATCTCAAGCACTTAGGGAATGTTGTATCCTCCTTTCCACATTTGTAACAAAACAGAGATCTTTGAGGATTAGAACACTCCACATAGCTATTACCTGTTTCTTTACAGTTCCAACATTTGAGGGATCTTGTATTTCGCTTCAAATGCATTGCTTCTAAGGAATCATTAGCTTTTGTTGATTGTTCTGCGTCTTCATACTCAACTTCGCTGACCAATCTGCGGAAAGGAGGGCCAACCGTGACCTTTCCTCTCTGATTTTCTGAGTCATTAATGTACTTCTCAATCTTGCGGCAAACGTACATCATTTCGGGAAGACTTGTTGTCTGAGAAGGGAGCAATAGCTCACCCATTCGCCGACGAACGTTCTGTTTTACTAAAGCTATTAGCTCGCTGGTTGACTTAGGTACGTGAAATCTTGTATTCAACCGCTGGATCTTGTATACAACCGCTGGATTGCCATATAGAAATCATCGAACGATTCATGCTGGCCTTGACGTCTATCGTACATCTTTCTAGACAACTCTGGGTCGGACTCGAGGGTACCAAATTGCTGCACTAGGGCTAATCGAAGGGTTTGCCGATTAAATACAGGGTTAGCTTTAAGAAATACCCAATACCAATTTTCTGCCGGACCAGTGACAAACTGGTGAAAATTTAGCACTACCTCTTCCCAAGTAGCCCCATAGCAGTTTTTTAGACGTTCAAGGCGGAATATGAAATCGTCAACCGAGATAGTACGGCTATCAAACTTAATGCCCCACTTGTGAAAGCTGTGTCCCATCCATGTCGATGGCGATGACAAAATTGCTTCAGGGGGGGAATTTCCAGACGGTCTAGAAAATGGTTTACTAAAATGCAAGTTATTTAACTGCTCTAAAAACTCATCTGCGGTCGGATTATTGTTGGCTGGGGTTGTTCGCGTAGTTGTTGCAAAATGGTTTTCTTGCTGCGGTGGTTGTACAGTAGGGTGTCCCGTAAATTTTTTTTTTGTTGTATCTTTACAAAAGGCCCCGCAAAAGTTGCGTATTGCTGAGCTCATTACAGGAAAAATAACATAAAAAATATTCAAGGGTACTTTTGGGCCTCTACCGGCCGTTGAAATTTTGGAAAAAAAAATGTTGTTTTCCCTACATTTTTCTTTTTCAATATTTTTTAATAATGCTTACATTTGTAAAGTTATAGCATATTCTCTCAAATCAAATGTGTTTTTGGTAGCATTTGAGCACTTGAGAGGTTATTTTGATATCTCTTAAATGCTGGAATCAAAAAATACATTTGTTTTGTCTTAACCACAAAATTCTATATGTTCACAAAAATAAGTTAATTCGATTTTTTTAATTTTAATATTAAAACATGTAAGCAAAATGAGTTCCGGACTCCATTTCCGAGAGCTATTCTGTCCTCTTTTCGAACCCTTTATAGTGAATTAAAAAAAATCATTTACCGTCTGTAAGAGATGTAAAAAAGTATACCTATGCTTTTGATCCAAAGAAATCTTAAAACAGAATACGGTGAAAAATCCCTCTAATTCCGAATTGTTTATTATAGTGAGTGCATGCAGATATCGAACAGATTTTGAAGAGGGCTTCAATTCCAATTGTGTGCCACATTCAAATACTAGAACTTATTAAAATTATCTTTGTAACGGTATAAAAAATGGACCTTTCACCTTGTAGATACAGGATTCTACTGTAGTTGACTTTTGGTGAAAGGGTGTCCGGTCGACGACGGCTTAGTAGGCATGCTAGCTTTTAGCTCGTGCTTAGCTCGTCAGTGGGGTGGGGTCTTTAGCCGGCCTCCGGACTACCGTACTTATACATGCCTAAAAAAAAAATGTCAGAATAAGAAAACAGGAGAAAAAAAAAAAAGGATTGGATAGCTAAAAAAAAAGATGATAAAATTGGGAGCTAAAAATTTGGAATAGGTACTCGAAAAACAATTTGATCAGTCCGCATGACACATCTGATATTATCTCAGGATATCAGCATTCTAATCTGCTTCCTCTCCTTCCCCAAGACATAAGGTACCATTGGTCTTATTTGTACCTAGGAGCTGCCCTCCCCATTACTCTACTCTTGAATGAGCAGAGTACCATGGTTGTTACGCACTCGCTTTTTTGTAACAACCCCTACTAAACCCAAAAACGTAACCACCTACGTCATCCCCTCAGCCTCGTCACCTTCAGTCACCCCACTTTAAATCTCTTAAACTGTCATTTTAAAAGAAAAATGAATTTTCAAATAGAAACCAAAGAAGAAAAAAAAAAAAACTGGAAAAAGAAAATGTCCTTCATAAAACATAAAATATTCGAACACAAGAATTAAAGCAAAAATTACGCATTTATTTATTTTAAAGTAACTAATTAGGAATATCTTTTATACAAATTATAAACCTTTTGAGTAGGTATACCATTTAATGAAAGTAATTAACAAAAAAATTAAAGTTCTAAGAGTACAAAAAACTTAGAGAGAAAATAAAATAAAATTGAAAATCAAAAATGGTTCTGGCTACGAGTATTAAATTTTATTGAATGAATTTCTAAATCCTATTTCAAACGCACTTAATAAATCTCTTTTCTTTATTAAAATTAATGGTCACGAATTATGAAAGAGAACGGGGAAAAAAAAAAGAACGAATACCAACTAACTGGAAATTACAAATAAATAAATTTTGGTACGTTTCTATACGTACGTAGAGACAACGAACTCTTAAGTTCTGTACGCTGAATGGTAAAAAAAAATGATAGTAAGAAGATATTCATGAGTTACCTGTGTATCCGGGCGGTGATGTGCACAACACTTATCAGGATAATGGTTTATTGATTTCTATATATATATATGAATATTGGAAAAAAAATAATATTAAATGAATTAAACTAGCGGGTAGATTTCCAAAGTACTTGGTACACTTCTTATGCTTTAAAATACAAGAAACTTAGCTTGCGCACTACTAATCAAACACACACAAATTATAGGGAGGATATTAAATGCGAATAAATTGAATTTAAATTACACCAAAAGCAAACTAAAACTTAAAATATAACCGAACTAGTACTTAAATTACTTAAATGAAAAGAAAAAAATATATATAAAAGAAGGGTCTTTAACAAAAAAAAAATCGGACGAGTTCAGGATTAGGATCTCTTTGCTCTTTCACCAATAGCGTTTGTACGGACTATCAATTCAAATGGATATCTTCCAATATTGTACATATTACACTTTTGTTTTGTTTATTTTATTTATTTACACGTAGGTCAATCACCATTATTAACGAATCTCTTGGTTTAGGTATTTATATTTTTATTTTGTTTTAAGGACTTTACACCCTTTATTTATTTATTTTATTTTATTTTTTTTATAATTCTGCAACAAATAGTTGCTAATTGTTTTGGAATTCAACGAAAAGTTTTTTTTTTCTTTTGTTTCCTTTTTTTTTTTTTTTTTTTAAGTTCTTCAGCTGCATGTACTTTCACTTTTTTTTTCTCTCAGATCCCTTTGATTTATTTTATTATACGTCTGCCTACTTAGACGATTCTCGGAAAAGTAAAAAAAAATCGAACTCTTTCCGGGAAAAAAAAATTTAAATTTTTTTGAAAATTTTCCATCCTTTGTTATTCTTTCTTATTTTCTTCTTCTAGTCACCTACGGCTGAAAACCCTACAAAGTCGTTTTGGTAGTATAGAAAAGGACATGTAGGTGCGTTTTGTTGTTAGGATGATTGTTAGGGCCGAAGCATGAATAGCGTTTGCTTTACTTTGTATGGTCATGCGAAAATTTAAGATATACGTCAAGCGCTACCCTACATCTTCCATAAATACATGACTCTAAAAAGATACCCAAGTATGAAAAAATACAAACTATCACAATAGAGTACAAGATTTCATAACATTTTCTAGTACAATATTGTTTGACATTGCCTCATGTAAATTTGATAACTGCCACTGTACAAAGAAAAAAAGTGCCTAGTAATGAAAGGGTATTTTTAGAGGATAAGTGTTGATAAGCTAGAGACAATTAAAATGCAAAAGCATCTAGATCGAAAAGAACGTAGTGCATTGAATAATCTTTCCCCTCCAAGTTTACTCCAGAGAGTAGATCCAAACGAAACAGACGAAAGAGTGGAGCCAGTCAAGATAGTAAGGTCACTACTTTGTTCAAAGTCTTCTTCAGATCCTTCCACTTTTTCAGATAAGCTCAATTTGCTGGTCCAACCATCTGTAGCAAGAGTTTTTGATCAATATGGAGTTTCGGAACGATCTGCTCCAACAGTCGCTTCAGCGGTTTTGCACGATGCTGGACGCACAAATAACACTGACATAAGGCTTGTAATCGACAAAAATAAAATATAGATACCGAGCTTTGTCAAAATCAAGAAAGCATCTTAGAAGCCAAAACAATGATGCCATTCCCAAGAATATTTATTTTGACGGACAGAAAGACAAGACCCTTGTTTCAGATCAAAAATATAAACGTCATTTTAGCAAGGAGCTCCTAGAAGAACATAACAATATTTCTCCGATATATTATACAGGGGAAGAAATTTGCAATTCAAAGATTCGTTTTATAAATTTTAAGGGCTAAATACCGGGATACTAATAATCATTTTTAGTGTCCAGGCTATATTATTTAACTCACAATAGTGAAATTTTCGAAATACAAAATTGCACATTGTGACCTACAAAATATTCAATCTCAATGTTAAAAATGATTTTTAGTAAGGTCCATACCATAGACAATATTTTTTAAAATGAACGTCAGACAACTCCTCCACCTATCTTAAAAGATCTGCCTGATGATGAACTTTCATTGCTTGCAAATGCAACAGAGCTCAGAATACCAGATATAAAACAAAATTGAATCTAGAAATCGGATGCCATCTCTTAATTTCAAAAGCCAATTTTCAATGTAAAATTTGTATTTGTGCCTTAATAGCTTCTTTTAAATTAATAATTTAAAATTGTTGATTATACGCAAATGAATATTTATTATTTTAATTTAGTACAAGTTATATTTGTGTATATATTTTTGAAATAGTAATAATATTTTGAACAAATAGAAAAATTTAAAGATATTAGCGCCTTAGTTATACTTTTCCCTGTAAGTACACATTCAGAATCTTCTCGTCAATACGCAACTTTTGATACCCCTTTCGATGAGATTTCAAACGAAATTTTTTTCTTCATACAACGACGGGACACCCTATGTACAGGTCTAAGGCTAGGTTCTTCGCGTCTTCGCACGTCATAATCCTCCCGATAAATGGGAGTTACCGCAGTGAGGTTTTCCCGAACAACGGCTGCGATCTCGTTTCGGAGCAAGGCCCTGTTCCTCTCCAACTCAGATTGCATCCACCTCAAGTCATCCGTCCTACTAATACCAACGGGAGCTGCCACCATTTGCTGAACATACTCAGCTAAATTATCTTCCCCCTGATGTTGCGAAGATCTCAGATTAGTGAGGGTTGGTGGTCAGAATCAGAAGCTACAGCTAGGCTAGCAGCACCTTGTGGTGAATACGACAAATGATCTGGGGGGATATGCGTTAGGATAGGATTGTCTATTCCTTGCGACGAACATGTTGTGCGTATTTGATCCGGTGTAGATGGTATACCCGAACCAGACGGTACCGAAAGTCCGGCCCCTGATAGAGACGACCTCGGATGATCGTGAGGTGCATTAGGGATGGATTGTCTTCCAGACCCTGAAGCAAAAGAAACGCCGGCTCCTGCGTTAGAAGTGAGCTCTTCTTCCCGAGGCTGGTAAACTATTGTATCTAGTTGGATAACTTCAGGTGGACCAGAACTGGCTTTCTTACTTCGCGCGGAACTTCGTGTGCTTTGAGACAACCGATTATAACCCTTGAATTGTACCTACGTGAAACATTATGCCTAATCGGCATAATTTTGTGACAGGCAAACGACCCTCATCGTTGTCGTTGCCGGCACTCGGTAATATGAGTGCTTTTCACGTCGTCTGTTTTGCACATGTTCTTCCAATGAGGAAATAAAAAAGCTTAGAGCAAAGTGTTTAAAAGCCCGACGCAAAGTCCAAAGTACTTGTCCAGCAATCCTAAGCTCCATAGTAGAGCACCTTTTCCCTCGTACAGTACATCTACTATGTGCAATATCATTAGGGAGACCAACACGGAGGACATCCCAATAGTCACAGCAGATGAACTCATAAACGCATGCAAGAGGATAGGCGACAGTAAAGCGCCCGGACCTGATGGCATACCAAATAAAGCAATAAAAGCAGCTATCCGTAAGCGGCCAGACTTTTTTATGGAAACATTTCAAAAATGTCTTGAAGAAGTAGTTTACCCGGATGCTTGGAAATTAAAACAACCAGTCCTGCTTCCAAAGGGAAACAAGCCACCTGGGGAACCGTCCTCGTATCGTCCAATATGCCTTCTAGACACAATGGGAAAGATACTGGACAGGTAATATATGATAGATTGCTCGCGGTAGCGGAAGAGAGAGGAGAAATATCAGACTATTTGTGTGGGTTCAGAAAATCGCGGTCTACTGTTCAAGCCATAAAAACTGTGGTCGACATTGCGGCCGAAGCGATACAAGGAGAAAGATGGCTGTATGGTACAAAAAAATACTGTATAGTGGTGACATTGGACATCAAAAATGCCTTTAACTCGGCAAACTGGGCGTTCATCAGAAGATCACTAGCCAGTATGAATACGCCATATAACTTGCTGAGGATAGTAGAAAACTAATTTACCAACAGAAAACTAAGGTACGAAACTGATGAAGGGTTGAAATACTACAGCGTTTCAGCTGGGGTTCCACAAGGATCAGTACTCGGTCCACTCCTATGGAACAATATGTATGACGGAGTGCTAAGGCTCATATTGCCGAGAGGAGTTCAAGTAATCGGATTTGCAGACGACATCGCTGTCGTTACGGTGGCAAAAGGAATAAAGGAGATAGAGTCAGCCACAAATGAAGCAATTATTCGCATCAAAGACTGGTTAGTATCCGCCGGCCTAGAATTAGCGGACCATGAAACGGAAGCCGTCTTAATTACCAGTAGAAGAATTGTGGAATACGCCAATATACGGGTGGAACATCAAATAGTCCGATCGAAAGAATCAATCAAATACCTGGGAGTAATTCTTGATAACAGATTACAGTTCAAAGCGCATGTAGAGTACTCCAGTAACAAGGCTTTACTGCTACAAGGAGCACTTTCTAGAATACTACCAAACATTGGTGGACCTGGATATGCTAGGAGGATTCTCCTATCTAGAGTAGTTAGCTCAGTCCTCTTATACGCTGCTCCGGTTTGGGCGGGGGCACTCGCGATAAAATCAAACAAGAGAAAACTGTTGTCCGCATATAGACTCAGTGCATTAAGAGCTATCTGTGGATTTCGAACAATCTCGGATGACGCAGCCTTCGTGATAGCAGGAATGGTCCGATCGACATTCTCGCGGACGAGATGTTGAGAATTTATAATAGAAGAACCCCAGGGCGACAAGATGCAGGTGAAATTGCAAGAATAAAAGAAGAAGAGCGAGCGGCTTCAGCGGCCCTCTGGCAAGCTAGGTGGGATAATAGTACAAAAGGCAGATGGACCTACAAGCTGATCCCGAACATCGAGATCTGGACAAAACGAGCATATCGGAATAGCAACTACCACCTTACGCAGTTCCTATCTGGTCACGGCGGCTATCGCAAATACTTGCACCGATTCGGACATGATAGCTCCCCTTTGTGCCCAGAATGCTCAAACGAGGAGGAAGATACGGAGCACGCCATATTTCATTGCCGGCGTTTTTCGCAATGGAGAAATAATTTGCCCAGTTCAATACTACTCATAGACCGAATGTTGCAGTCGGAGGAAAATTGGATGGAAATCGGCACACTTGTGATAATTGTGCAAAACGAGCTAAGAAGAATAGAACAAATTAGAAGAGCTGAAGAAGCAAATACAAGAAGAATTGCATAAACTGCAAACCAGCCCCGCGAAGTAATACCTAACGGTAGTTCCGCGGGGAGAGTGGTAGAAGAGTACACAGGGTGTGGTTTAGTACGTAAGGCGCGTGTCACTGGAGAAACATATCCCGCGAATCGTGCATGCTAGTAGCACGGGCAACTAGTATCTTTCGAAGATTACACATCCTTTGGACGCAACCATAAAAAAAAAATGTTCTTACATGTGCAGTATGTGTATTTAAATATGTTATGGTTAATGATTCATGGAGAAACGAAATAGTATCTCTAAACAATTAGTTAAGTGGTCGCTGGTGCGATCCCGTCATACCACCCTTCTAGGGGAAAAAGGAGAAATCATGTTTCTTTTTAAACTTGATTTCTGCTTCTACGCGCCACTTTTACAATAATGGAATTTCCTTAATTAATTTACAAGTATATTAATTAATAATTAATTTTAATGTTTTAATTCTTATGGTTATACTTCCTAAGTTTTACATTATTACAGTATATTAATTAATAATTAATTTTAATATCTTAATTCTTCTGATTAAACGTTCTAAGTTTTACATTATTACAAGTATATTAATTAGTAATTAATTCTAATATTTTAATTCTTATGGTTATGCTTCCTTAGTTTTACATTATTACAAGTATTTTAATTTTAATATTTTAATTCTTATGATTATACGTTCTAAGTTTTGCATTATTACAAGTATATTAATTAGTAATTAATTCTAATATTTTAATTCTTATGGTTATACTTCCTAAGTTTTACATTATTACAAGTATATTAATTAATAATTAATTTTAATATTTTAACTCTTATGATTATACGTTCTAAGTTTTACATTATTACAAGTATATTAATTAGTAATTAATTCTAATATTTTAATTCTTGTGGTTATACTTCCTAAGTTTTACATTACTACAAGTATATTAATTAATAATTAATTTTAATATTTTAATTCTTAAGATTATATAAGGGTTTTTTAAAAGTTCTTAACCTAAACTCATTCTTATTTTATATACGTGTCTTAAAAGTTCTTAACCTACACTCGAGTTTATTTGATTCTATATACAGTCGACACGTTTCTCCCTTTAAAATTAAAAAAAAATTATTATAGAGTAAAGATAAAACAATGTCAACAACTGAGTAGACGTGTTCTATAATCGCTCCTAATATTATAATAATATTCCCCGTTTATTGAAGCTAAATTACCGAACTTATCCGAAAATTTTTTAAGTAAATTGTTTGGTATTAAAATAAAGTACATTCACCCCATTATAAAGTGTGTTAAGCTAAATAAAAAAGAAAAAACTATTATTCATAATGTCGACCACTCGCCAACAAGCTCTAAAAGAGAAGAATACATCATCTTCATCTAATTCACCCGTCATCAAGAGCCAAATAAATCCTCTTCCCCCACTCGACAATAAAGCTGATAAAAAAACATCTTTATCTGAGCAGATGCGAGATATGGAATTTAATATGATGGCAAAGATTTCGCTTCTAATCACCGAAACAAAAACCGAAATAAATAACAAAATAAAAGAATTGATTTCCGCTATTAATGATAAGGTCCAAGAGTGTGTGAAAGAAATTGCAGTACTGCAAGAAGACAACAGGAAAGTAAGAGCGGAATTAGCTGACCTTCAACGTAAAACGCGTCTCTGTGATGTGATTGTTCATGGCATTCCACAAACATCAAGGGAAAATGCTGTTGATCTTGCGAAGAGCATTGCCACTAAACTTCGGCACCAATATTCTCCACACATCGATGCATTCCGCTTAGGAAATCAAACCTCGGGCAGCAATCGGCCGTTATTAATCCGGCTTTCTTCCCACGCTGAGCAAAGAGCACTACTTTCTGCTTTCCGCACAAACAACGGCTTAACACTTTCGCAACTGGACAAAGAGAACGTGCAGATCGACAACACCACCGCCAACAGCAGCAGTTCCAATTCCACCAATAACAACACCAACACCAACATCATCCGCAGCAGTTCCAATTCCACCAATAACAACACCAACACCAACATCATCCGCATATACATGAACGAAAGTCTTACTCCTGAGAATAGCTCTCTTTTAAGTCATGCTCTTCGCCTGCGTAAAGAGGGTCTATTGTCCTCGGTAAGAACTCGTAATGGTTTCGTATATGTTAAAAAAAGTGCAGATGACAAAGAAATAAAAATTTCATCAGCATCCACATTAGCTTAAAAATTTTCAACTATCCGGCAGCATCTTCAAAACACCCATAATACAGAGTGAATTTTATTATGAACAAGTAATTACACAAAAATACTAGTAATTGTTAAAATTTCGAATTCTAATCTGAATTAGCTTTATAACTTGATTATGCTCTTTAATTTACGCAATTGTTCCAACTCTCTCTTTATTTATTCCTTTCCTTTCCTATTTATCTTAGATCTATATATTAATCTATCTTCGTCTTCCTGTTGCTCTTTTATATGTAGTATTAGTATGTTTGGTAATTATGTTGTGCTACTTTTATTTGTTTTTACTAATTCCAATAATGATGGCTCATAACAGCAGGTATATGTCTGATGGCAATGGTGAAGTTACAGTACGTGCGATGGTTAATATTCTCTCGAATTCGTGTGAGGGGTTTAAAATATGTTATATTAACGCTCGTAGTTTAAATATCTGTAAAGTCGATTACTTACGTCACATTTTTAATGGTTCGGGAGTTGATATTATCTGTGTTACTGAGACCTGGCTAAGGCCTGATTTGGATGACCACCTGTACGACATTCCGGGGTACAAAATTGTTCGGAACGATAGGGTCACGAGTACAATAGGTGGTGGAGTAGCACTTTACTGCAATACTTCCTTGAGTTGCCATATAACTGGGAAATCTGATTGTAGCGGCACTGAGTATCTTTTCGTGGAAGTTACTGATGCTAGAACTAAGTGCCTTATAGGCGTTGTTTACAGTCCTAATCGAAGTTGTTCTCCTGAACCTATGTTCTCTGCACTCCAAGAGTTCTCCCCATATTATGAACACATAATTTTAGGTGGTGACTTCAATGCTGACCTTTTCAAAAGTGATAGTAGATCCAACCAACTCTTAGACTTAGTTGCCACTTCTGCGCTAGTTGTAGTTAATGCATATGCCACCCGCTTTGCACCTAACTGCTCTCCGAGTCTTTTGGACCTTTTATTGGTATCTGATCGGTCGAATGTGTTACTACAGGACCAGCTGTCATTAGATGGTGTCACGGACCATGATCTAATTTTCTGCACTTATAATATTGATTTCTCTCGCTCCTTTGCTCCATCAACTTTCCAATTCAGAGACTTCGCATCAGTGGATAACTACGCCTTACAAATGGATGCGAGTTTGCTCCCTTGGCATAATTGTTATTTTGTCTCAGATGTAAGTGACAAAGTGGACTTATTGCAATCTCTTCTACTAGTTTTGTTCAATAACCATGTTCCCTTAAAAACAGTGGCTGTGCGCAATAGAAATTGTCCATGGTTTACGTCTGAGGTTCACGATGCCATTAAACTTCGCAGAAAACTGTATTCGAAGTGGAAGCGTAGTCCAACTAATCTGAATTGGGAAATTTTCTGCCGAGCACGTAATCTCTCAACTTCCTTAACCAAATTAAGTAAGAAAAGATATTTTTTATCTAAGCTGGGAGCTGACCAAAGCACCAAAAAGCTTTGGTGCAACTTACGCTCAATCGGTGTTCGTAAAAAAGATGTTGTAGACGTTATACCTAATCTTAATGATCTTAATAATGCTTTTATTCCCACCTCAATAGATAGTATACCCTCTCTACCCTATCATCTACAATCTTCTGAACCCCAACCAGTTTTTGAGTTCCAAGTTGTATCTGAAGTCGATATCATCAATATCATTCAGTCTCTCAAGTCTGATGCCGTTGGTGTAGATGGAATCCCCATTCGGTTTATCAAAATGATCTTAACGCACTCTCTTAGTGCAATTACTCACATAATTAATTTTTGTATAACTTCTTCGTCTTTTCCGTCTTGTTGGAAGTCAGCTAAAGTCATACCTGTTCCTAAAAAACCTCTGCCTTCTCTGGCTGCAGACTTTCGGCCCATAAGTATTTTACCTTGCTTATCAAAAGTTTTGGAAAAAGTCCTCGCCAAGCAGATCTCGACTCACCTCGATCAAAATAACCTACTTGCCTCGGTCCAGTCTGGTTTTCGAGCCAACCATAGCTGTTCTACGGCAATGGTAAAAATTCTCGATGATATAAGGATCAACTATGACTTGGACTTCATCACAGTGCTCTGCCTCCTCGACTTTTCCAAAGCGTTCGATACAGTCAATCACTTCATCCTTTGTGAGAAATTGAGAAGGTTTTTTGGGTTTAATGAAAGTTCGGTGCGTCTCATCAGTGATTACTTAAATAATCGCAGTCAAAGGGTTGTGGTTGGTGATAAATCTTCCGATGTGAGGAATGTCCCTGCAGGAGTGCCTCAGGGCTCAATATTGGGTCCTATTTTATTCTGCATCTTTATTAATGACCTCCCTAAAGTGTGCTTAAATGCTTGCCTCCACTTCTATGCGGATGATGCTCAATTATATTTATCCAGGCCAATCGGCCTTGTTGAGGATCTTGCTTGTAGGTTTAACGAGGATCTATCCGCAATTTATCAATGGTCGGTGCGTAATGGCCTGACGCTTAACCCAGCAAAATCTCAACTGATCCTTATTTCCAAAAAACTTTACAATACCGAACTTGTACCACCAATTTACCTCAATGATACACATTTGCAGTTCGTGGAGACTGTAACCAACCTGGGTTTTAAGATTAACCGCTCTCTTTCCCCAGTAAGCCACATTAACTACACTGTTTGACGTATTTACGGTGGGCTACGCAAACTTTGGTTATTCTCTAGTTTTACTCCTGTAAATACGAGACTGAGACTTGTTAAAACCCTACTCGTTCCCTACATCGATTATGCGTCAGCCGTGTACTGCAAACTTGACTCCCTATCTCAGCACAAATTAACTGTTGCATTCAACGATATGGTTAGGTATGTGTATGGGCTTCGTCGATACGACCATGTATCCAATTACCACAAAAATATCCTTGGTTGCACGCTTCAGCAATTCTTAATTGTTAGGTGCTGTGTCTTCTTGCACAAAATCATACAGATCAGATCACCACCATACCTGTTCGAAAAACTTAGATTTGCTCGGTCGGCTAGAACATTCATACTAATAACTCCCTCATCGAACTCTCTGAACTCCGCACGTCATTTCTTCGTTTTTGCCACCAGACTCTGGAACTCTCTACCTATATCAATAAAACAAATAATTGGAGCCACTAAATTTAAACATGCTACTTTACAACATTTCTCATAAAATTAGTAATTAATTCTAATATTTTAATTCTTGTGGTTATACTTCCTAAGTTTTACATTACTACAAGTATATTAATTAATAATTAATTTTAATATTTTAATTCTTAAGATTATATAAGGGTTTTTTAAAAGTTCTTAACCTAAACTCATTCTTATTTTATATACGTGTCTTAAAAGTTCTTAACCTACACTCGAGTTTATTTGATTCTATATACAGTCGACACGTTTCTCCCTTTAAAATTAAAAAAAAATTATTATAGAGTACAGATAAAACAATGTCAACAACTGAGTAGACGTGTTCTATAATCGCTCCTAATATTATAATAATATTCCCCGTTTATTGAAGCTAAATTACCGAACTTATCCGAAAATTTTTTAAGTAAATTGTTTGGTATTAAAATAAAGTACATTCACCCCATTATAAAGTGTGTTAAGCTAAATAAAAAAGAAAAAACTATTATTCATAATGTCGACCACTCGCCAACAAGCTCTAAAAGAGAAGAATACATCATCTTCATCTAATTCACCCGTCATCAAGAGCCAAATAAATCCTCTTCCCCCACTCGACAATAAAGCTGATAAAAAAACATCTTTATCTGAGCAGATGCGAGATATGGAATTTAATATGATGGCAAAGATTTCGCTTCTAATCACCGAAACAAAAACCGAAATAAATAACAAAATAAAAGAATTGATTTCCGCTATTAATGATAAGGTCCAAGAGTGTGTGAAAGAAATTGCAGTACTGCAAGAAGACAACAGGAAAGTAAGAGCGGAATTAGCTGACCTTCAACGTAAAACGCGTCTCTGTGATGTGATTGTTCATGGCATTCCACAAACATCAAGGGAAAATGCTGTTGATCTTGCGAAGAGCATTGCCACTAAACTTCGGCACCAATATTCTCCACACATCGATGCATTCCGCTTAGGAAATCAAACCTCGGGCAGCAATCGGCCGTTATTAATCCGGCTTTCTTCCCACGCTGAGCAAAGAGCACTACTTTCTGCTTTCCGCACAAACAACGGCTTAACACTTTCGCAACTGGACAAAGAGAACGTGCAGATCGACAACACCACCGCCAACAGCAGTAGTTCCAATTCCACCAATAACAACACCAACACCAACATCATCCGCAGCAGTTCCAATTCCACCAATAACAACACCAACACCAACATCATCCGCATATACATGAACGAAAGTCTTACTCCTGAGAATAGCTCTCTTTTAAGTCATGCTCTTCGCCTGCGTAAAGAGGGTCTATTGTCCTCGGTAAGAACTCGTAATGGTTTCGTATATGTTAAAAAAAGTGCAGATGACAAAGAAATAAAAATTTCATCAGCATCCACATTAGCTTAAAAATTTTCAACTATCCGGCAGCATCTTCAAAACACCCATAATACAGAGTGAATTTTATTATGAACAAGTAATTACACAAAAATACTAGTAATTGTTAAAATTTCGAATTCTAATCTGAATTAGCTTTATAACTTGATTATGCTCTTTAATTTACGCAATTGTTCCAACTCTCTCTTTATTTATTCCTTTCCTTTCCTATTTATCTTAGATCTATATATTAATCTATCTTCGTCTTCCTGTTGCTCTTTTATATGTAATATTAGTATGTTTGGTAATTATGTTGTGCTACTTTTATTTGTTTTTACTAATTCCAATAATGATGGCTCATAACAGCAGGTATATGTCTGATGGCAATGGTGAAGTTACAGTACGTGCGATGGTTAATATTCTCTCGAATTCGTGTGAGGGGTTTAAAATATGTTATATTAACGCTCGTAGTTTAAATATCTGTAAAGTCGATTACTTACGTCACATTTTTAATGGTTCGGGAGTTGATATTATCTGTGTTACTGAGACCTGGCTAAGGCCTGATTTGGATGACCACCTGTACGACATTCCGGGGTACAAAATTGTTCGGAACGATAGGGTCACGAGTACAATAGGTGGTGGAGTAGCACTTTACTGCAATACTTCCTTGAGTTGCCATATAACTGGGAAATCTGATTGTAGCGGCACTGAGTATCTTTTCGTGGAAGTTACTGATGCTAGAACTAAGTGCCTTATAGGCGTTGTTTACAGTCCTAATCGAAGTTGTTCTCCTGAACCTATGTTCTCTGCACTCCAAGAGTTCTCCCCATATTATGAACACATAATTTTAGGTGGTGACTTCAATGCTGACCTTTTCAAAAGTGATAGTAGATCCAACCAACTCTTAGACTTAGTTGCCACTTCTGCGCTAGTTGTAGTTAATGCATATGCCACCCGCTTTGCACCTAACTGCTCTCCGAGTCTTTTGGACCTTTTATTGGTATCTGATCGGTCGAATGTGTTACTACAGGACCAGCTGTCATTAGATGGTGTCACGGACCATGATCTAATTTTCTGCACTTATAATATTGATTTCTCTCGCTCCTTTGCTCCATCAACTTTCCAATTCAGAGACTTCGCATCAGTGGATAACTACGCCTTACAAATGGATGCGAGTTTGCTCCCTTGGCATAATTGTTATTTTGTCTCAGATGTAAGTGACAAAGTGGACTTATTGCAATCTCTTCTACTAGTTTTGTTCAATAACCATGTTCCCTTAAAAACAGTGGCTGTGCGCAATAGAAATTGTCCATGGTTTACGTCTGAGGTTCACGATGCCATTAAACTTCGCAGAAAACTGTATTCGAAGTGGAAGCGTAGTCCAACTAATCTGAATTGGGAAATTTTCTGCCGAGCACGTAATCTCTCAACTTCCTTAACCAAATTAAGTAAGAAAAGATATTTTTTATCTAAGCTGGGAGCTGACCAAAGCACCAAAAAGCTTTGGTGCAACTTACGCTCAATCGGTGTTCGTAAAAAAGATGTTGTAGACGTTATACCTAATCTTAATGATCTTAATAATGCTTTTATTCCCACCTCAATAGATAGTATACCCTCTCTACCCTATCATCTACAATCTTCTGAACCCCAACCAGTTTTTGAGTTCCAAGTTGTATCTGAAGTCGATATCATCAATATCATTCAGTCTCTCAAGTCTGATGCCGTTGGTGTAGATGGAATCCCCATTCGGTTTATCAAAATGATCTTAACGCACTCTCTTAGTGCAATTACTCACATAATTAATTTTTGTATAACTTCTTCGTCTTTTCCGTCTTGTTGGAAGTCAGCTAAAGTCATACCTGTTCCTAAAAAACCTCTGCCTTCTCTGGCTGCAGACTTTCGGCCCATAAGTATTTTACCTTGCTTATCAAAAGTTTTGGAAAAAGTCCTCGCCAAGCAGATCTCGACTCACCTCGATCAAAATAACCTACTTGCCTCGGTCCAGTCTGGTTTTCGAGCCAACCATAGCTGTTCTACGGCAATGGTAAAAATTCTCGATGATATAAGGATCAACTATGACTTGGACTTCATCACAGTGCTCTGCCTCCTCGACTTTTCCAAAGCGTTCGATACAGTCAATCACTTCATCCTTTGTGAGAAATTGAGAAGGTTTTTTGGGTTTAATGAAAGTTCGGTGCGTCTCATCAGTGATTACTTAAATAATCGCAGTCAAAGGGTTGTGGTTGGTGATAAATCTTCCGATGTGAGGAATGTCCCTGCAGGAGTGCCTCAGGGCTCAATATTGGGTCCTATTTTATTCTGCATCTTTATTAATGACCTCCCTAAAGTGTGCTTAAATGCTTGCCTCCACTTCTATGCGGATGATGCTCAATTATATTTATCCAGGCCAATCGGCCTTGTTGAGGATCTTGCTTGTAGGTTTAACGAGGATCTATCCGCAATTTATCAATGGTCGGTGCGTAATGGCCTGACGCTTAACCCAGCAAAATCTCAACTGATCCTTATTTCCAAAAAACTTTACAATACCGAACTTGTACCACCAATTTACCTCAATGATACACATTTGCAGTTCGTGGAGACTGTAACCAACCTGGGTTTTAAGATTAACCGCTCTCTTTCCCCAGTAAGCCACATTAACTACACTGTGGGACGTATTTACAGTGGGCTACGCAAACTTTGGTTATTCTCTAGTTTTACTCCTGTAAATACGAGACTGAGACTTGTTGTAGCGTTCACCTTTAAACGAAATGGTTTCGATTGAGATAATTCCGAGCAACTTTGCTCGTTATTTTATTACTCGCTAGTTCCCCAGGCCACAAAAACAGCCGCTGCAACTGCATTTAAATGTCACCCACTTCACATCGGAAGTGCGACGGCCATCAATGAACCATACAGTAGGTACCTAACTGGTATAAAAAGCGACTGTGTGAAAGCTCGCCCTTTTTTTCTTTGATTGGCTTTGACGTGGTCAAACGTGCGTCGCCATATTGCCAAAAAAGTAATTTACTCAGTTTGTGGAAAAAGAAAATATAAAATTTTTTATTAAACGTTTCTCACGGTGGAAAGTAAGTTACAAAAATTTTAAATGTAAATTCGTGCGAAAAATAAAGAAATAATAATCCGTAGTGTTAAATTGCGCATAAACTATTGCGTAGTGTGCAACCGGTACTGCGCAGTCCACGGGAATTCCACCCTGCAGCGACAACGATACTTCACCAGAGCACACCACAGGTTTATATCTAGTAGAATCAAGCACTCTCAGAGACCCACCAGGTAAAATCAATTTTTTTGTTGTTAATGCAAATGTGAAGTGACTGTGTTCCAACCCCTTTTAGATAAGGCGGCCTCAGGTGTCCCACTCTACCTCCACCAAGGATTGCTTAGTCCGGTAGTGAGATAGGCACCTGCAGCGCACCTTTTCCACGGTTTTTTTTGCCCCTGCGCAAGGAAATCCAAATTTACCTCGTGTGTTCTGGTACAAGGACACGAAGTCTGTGCGTAATTCCGTAGTCACATATTTTATCTACATATATATATAGACTTGTGTGCCTCGTTCCGATGACAACTTTTGACCCCTCCGAGGAGGTCGGAAAAACACGTCACAGCATCGTCATCCACAGTGATTTAGCCGTGGTATGCCCCAAACTGCCTGGAATTAGCAGTATTATAATTTCATCTGCTCACGTTGCTGCTACTGTGCAGACCGAACAGTGACAGTGACTCCACAACCGCACGTCACCCTGCGCGACGCAAAACCAAGTCACCAATAAGGCGATCCGATTTTCAACCAAGGATAACACCGCAGTTGAGTTACGTGACCTGCTCTGCTGGACAAGCAAACCCCCATATCAACATAGGTTGGGATATTCCACCGAAGACCATCCATCGAAATATATATATATATTAAGCAAGTAGTTTATGTATCTGTACCTCAAATGAATCGTTTACAACCACCAAAAGGTAATGTCAGTCGGATATCACTTAGAATCCATATATTATTTGTCAGAATGCCCGAAGAAAATATAAACTAAATCTTAATTTCAGCCAAGTAAGCAAGCCTTTTATAACATCCAGACGATTTGTGCGCACAAACCGGAGGAGCAAGCAGTATTTTCCGGCAACAACATCAGTCATAAAAAAAAAAATGAAACAACTGTAAGTTCATCACTTTATATTTTCCTTTGGCATCTTTTTTTTTTCGTCTTAGGCATTTGTAAGAGACCATAACCATTTTTTTTTTGAGTAAATTAGTATACATATATATATATATTCTAACTAACTTCGATTTTTGTGGAATAATTCTAAACCTTTGCGCTAAGGGATACAATAACTTTTCCATCGTAAGGTACGGTTCGGTCTCAAGTAAAAATGGATATAATGTTAACTAAACATAACCGAATATAATCCCTTTCAAACAAAACTGACATACCTTTATATATAAAAAAAAAGAGAGAATTATCCTTTTGCGTTTAAACTATATTATGCCCATATGGTTTTAAATATATATTTTTTTTTTCTTGTATTGGAACAACCAATTTATGTCTTTCGTCTTTTCCATTAAAATGAAATCTCATATCATGACGATTTAAGTTTTCTTATTTTGGTGATAGTGTGGTGATCTAAAACAGGGATGTAAGGTACATACAGCGTAAACTACCTTTTTTTTTTTTTTGGGGTTACCAACAAAATATACTGGCACTTGGTAACCATGGCGACAATGCCCCTTGGACATTGTATAAGGGTGGGATCCGCCAAAAGATGACCTTAGATCATCGTCTGTCAATACTAGCCGACAGTTTTATGTTTCCTCTTGTCTCGTTTATTTTCGTGGATACGGGTTCGGGTTACCTTACCTTGTAGCGGTAGATATGTAATGTTACGTTGCATTACATTATAGGTCTCTCATGGGAATTTATGCATCGATCACTAGACATTACCAATCTTTTTTTTTTTGTTCGGCACGATAAATTTATTTTGTGGACCAAATGGACAGCAGGAAAGAACCAACCCCACCGACGAGCTAATTGCCGGAGCATTTCGCAAGCGTGCCGACTCTCTGCCCAGGAGATGGAACTTCGGTTTCAAACCATCATTTCTCCTCCCAGTCCTGGTAAGATGCGATAGTATCTTTTCCTTTACAAAATTGGCGCCCAACGTGGGGCCCGCCATACTTTTCCTTTACAAAATTGGCGCCCAACGTGGGGCCCGCCATACGTTTCATTAGAAATTGGCAGCCTACATAATTAGCAACAAGTCGTCAGTCCGGACAAATTAAGTTTTCTTAAGTTGTCCTGGCAGATCAATCACAAGCAGTATTTAACATCGTAATTTCAAAAAGTTGCATTGTAAGTCTTTTGCGAAGTCTTGCAAGCTACTGCATAATTTGTAATGTCTGTTTTCCAAATGCAACATTTTATTCTTATAACACCTAGAATTTTGTTTTCAATGTTCGTTTATGTCAGTACCTGTGAGTCATAATAATGAATCCTAGGAGTCCGTTCTATCGAGACTTTAAGTCAGTAGAAGTCAGTTGCACTAGGACATTCATTTATTTTACAGTGTCGACAGTATCGCGAGATCATGGAGATTTATAAGTTCTTCTACGAGTCCTTTCAATCAAGGCTTCATAGCTATTTGAAAGTTGCAGTAGAAAGATGCTCCAAAGATTAATGCATCAGTACCTACATTGAAAATCAATAAATTGTTCATGAGCGACCTAATATTGTTTGTCGCATTTTATTCCTTTTTCGTTTATTATTTACGCCTGTATCTACTCCCAAATATATTTTACGATCACAACCAAATCACCAAATACCCTTATGAACTTTGTAACAACTTAGACTTACCATTGATTCGTCGAACATATTCAAGAATTTCCGAAATATACCAAAGCATTTCTCCATATCAAGTAAGAATAGCTTATGTTTATCTTTTCGCTTGCAAACACTTAATTAAGTAAATTACAAGACGAAAATAAATTCCAACCGAAATAAGTAACAAAATTTTATTGAATTCAAACTTTATTTAAACAATATAAAAACATGAGTTCCGTCAACGGACACACCAGTAAAGGAGCGGTAGCAAAACAGAGCAGAAGTCAAGCTCACGATATAAACAGGAGCATGCAAACCCGTTCGCACTCCAATAGGCAACCAGTGCCAAATACACCTTTTCCTTTACCACTTACTAGCAGCAGTCGTGTTCGTCATTCACCTCCCTTACTAGAAAGAACCGGAGTAAACAATATGAATCGTTCTCTGAACACTAGTAATAATATGCTTAATAATTCTGCAAGTAATATTAGGCATATTAGCCTGAATGATACACTTCGAACGAATGCAGCAAATTCAGCTGTTACTACTTTCGTTCCAACAACAGTCATATCGACTATGTTAACAACCACTTCTACTAACTCAAACCCAATTATGTCTCTCCCGATGATACCAACCAGTGATCAAATGACAAATGCCATTGACCCTTTAAACAGACGTTTAGCGTATGAGGGAAGCGCAAATGCTTTGCCCACTCTACCATCACAGCCTCATTCAAATAGCCACTTGCACTCGCACATCAAAAGCGTAGTCGAAGCAAGCCTAGTTGAGTTGAAAAATTCACTATTTAGGGAATTACCTAGCCTTATTCGAGATAATGTTGGACACACATTAAGCCATGTACAGCAAACTACTCCTCTTGCACAGACAAACCAAAATAATTTTGAATACGAGCCAGTACCACCGAACTTGAATCATGAGGAAGCAATTGCTAATAGTACACGCCATTCAGTGCACCATTCAAATAACTCACGATCAAGCAATAGCTCACATAACCAAAATATAAATATTCCTCCAGAACCCACACATTTTGACATCCCTCGTGTATCACAACATCCAACCAGACAGATTTCCGAACAGCCAGTTTATAGACCTGGCAGTCGTAAATTTGATTTGGATCGTTGGGGAATAATATTTGACGGTACCGATAAGGGAATGTCAATTGAAGATTTTGTATTCCGCGTCGAAGTTCTGAAATCTAACTACGATTGCCCATGGGAAGAAGTAATGAGAAATTTCCACCATTTAGTAAAAGGATCAGCAGAAGATTGGTTCTGGCAACACTTGCGCAATAACCCGCGAGGTGATTGGCCCATGCTTCGAGCAGCCCTTTTCAAGCGTTTCAAAAGTTACGAAAATGATTTCGAAATTCTGAAGCAGATTATGGACCGAAGACAAATGCCTTCGGAACCATTCGATGAGTTTTACTCAAGCATCAGACATCTCATAAGCCAGTTGAGAGATCCCATTCGTGAGCTAGATCTCATCAAAATTTTAAGAAACAACATTAACACCCGACTTATGAATTTCATCTATCCCATGCAGATAGAATCGTTTGAGCAGTTCCGTGATGAATGTCGTCGAACAGAAAAAATGTTACAATCGAGATATTCTGCTCAAAATCGCTTTAATAATGCCAGACATGTGCATGAACTTGATTTTATATCACACGAGCAATCGACAGAAATGTTTTTTGAATCACCTAGTGACATCTCAGCTGTTACTTTTGCGAATCGTCCTAAAACGCCGAATATCTTGGATAAACCAACTCCTGATCGTGTCATATGCTTTAATTGCAAACGTGCTGGTCATATCTTCATCAATTGTACTGCCCCTGTTCGAAATCTCTTTTGTTATCGATGCGGAGCAGACAATTATACGGTTCTTGATTGTCCAAAATGTAATCAGCCGAAGGGAAACCTGAGTGCGAACAAAACCAACTCCGGGAGGTGTTGTTCGACTCAGACGGGCCCGGATTAAGCAAGAAAGATGCTTTCACGAACACCTCGACCGATTCAGAAGATGACATATTAATTAAGGTCAATAAAACCCTAACTTTTTCTAAGCCACGGGCTACTGCGTCCGAAAGAGACCCTAAACTAAACTCTGTACCACACAATATTTTTATGCCGTCTGAGACTGACGTTAATCTACTTAACAAAACCATACCCTTTTACAAAAAACCTTATAGTGAACGCTTAAAGGAGTACCTTGAGATACGTAAAAGAATATTTAATGAAAACATTAATGATAACAAACCAGACTTACCCTTAAAGATTAAAAAGACTAGAATTCGTTTCCGAAAAAGACGTTCTTATCGAAAACTTATAAGCGAATCCATGCTTGAAGGACAAATTGATCCGAGACCCTTTACAAAAGTTATCATTCGAGGCAAGGAGATTTCCGGCTTGCTTGATAGCGGAGCATCCGTATCCTGTTTGGGTATCGGCTGCATTCAACTTTTGAAAGATCTTGGTATTCCAATTATTCCTTACAACTCCACTGTTAGAACCGCTGACGGAAAAGGGCAGGATATAGTTGGACGCGTTAATGTGAGCGTAGAGCATGGAAATAAAACTAATGAAATGACTTTATACGTAGTACCCAGCTTATCGCTACCCCTCTATCTAGGAATAGACTTTTGGTCGAAATTTAGCATAGCTCCCCATGTCATCAGTGAGTTGTTCGCCGATACCAGAGAGACCTTTCCTACTGAGGAGGCAACCAAGTTGCCACCGCCATCTCATGAGTTGAGCGAGACTCAAACCCGACAGCTGGAAGCAGTTGTCTCGAAGTTCCCCTCGTTCACAAAACTAGGCTTGGGTAAAACAACTATTGAAAAACACGTTATTGACACAAGCGACGCGGATCCGGTGAAACAACGCCACTATCCGGTGTCTCCCGTGATCCAGAAGATGATTTATGAGCAATTGGATCGCATGCTATCTATGGGAGTAATCGAAGAAAGTCAGAGCGCCTGGAGTAACCCAGTAGTTCTTATTAAGAAACCAGGCAAAAACAGACTATGTTTAGACTACCGGAAGGTTAATGCTCTGACTAAACGAGATGCGTATCCGTTGCCTCATATAGAGGGTTTGCTTAGCCGCCTTGGGGAAACTCATTACATAAGTAGTGTAGACCTCAAGGACGCGTTTTGGCAAATCCCTCTAGAGGAAAGTTCAAAAGAGAAGACCGCTTTCACTGTGCCAGGACGGCCGCTTTATCAATTCACCGTCATGCCCTTTGGATTGTGTAATGCACCCCAAAGGATGTGTCGGTTAATGGATAAGGTGGTCCCCAGTGCACTCAGGGAAAGTGTGTTTGTCTACCTTGACGATCTCCTCATCATCTCCTCTGATTTCGACCAACACCTGTCACTTCTTTCGCAAGTAGCCGAATGCTTGAAAGCCGCTCAATTAACCATCAATGTTGAAAAATCATTTTTCTGTTTTAAGGAACTCCGATACCTTGGGTACATTGTCGGACAGGGCCACATTAAACCGAATCCTGATAAGGTATCCGCCATCAAGGATTTTCCTATACCAACTTCGCCTAAGCAAGTAAGAAGATTCCTTGGCCTTTGCGGCTGGTACCGCAGGTTTATTAGGAACTTCGCTGCAATCGCCTCACCCTTAACCGATACTATAAAAAAGTCAAAAACCTTTACGATGACCCCGGAAGCTATCAGTTCCTTCGAAGCATTAAAAATATCACTAATTTCAGCGCCTCTACTAAGCAACCCGGACTTTTCGAAGCGTTTCATAATCCAATGTGATGCCTCAAGCACTGGTATTGGAGGTGTATTGTTCCAATATGATGATGAGGGCAACGAAAAGCCGGTTGCATTTTTCTCGGAAAAATTGAACGCCTGCCAACGAAATTACACTGTCACTGAACAGGAATGCTTAGCAGCATTACGCTCGATAATAAAATTCAGACCTTACATCGAAGGAACCCCGTTCACAATCATCACCGACCACGCAAGCCTCAAATGGCTTATGGGCCTTAAGGACCTAAGCGGAAGACTTGCTCGCTGGTCGCTGAAACTGCAATATTTTACGTTTGACATACAACACCGAAAAGGAGCGCAGAATATAGTGCCCGATACCTTGTCTCGCAAGTATATAGACGAATTATCCTTGCCCTTTTACGATTATTCTCTACCTGACCTAACTGCCCCAGAATTTAAATCATCTGACTATATGAGCCTAATTGAAACTGTGAATAAAAACTCAGACAGGTTACCCGATCTAAAAGTCGAAGATAATCTCGTCTACAAGCGATCGTTTCCAAATGAGTCCGATAAATTACAAACACAATTTCAATGGAAGTTGTGGATTCCCACTGAACTGACTCAGTCCATCATTAAAAACAATCACTGCCCACCCAATTGTGCTCATGGAGGCATTCGCAAGACCTTGGAGAGAATCAGGCAAACCTGTTACTGGCCGAACATGGTTCTGCAGGTTCGAGATTTTGTTCGAAACTGTGAGTCATGTAAACAAAACAAGGCACCAAACTTCACGCTCAGACCGCCAATGGGTACACATCATCAAATCGATCTGCCTTTTCAAAAGCTATATGTAGACTTTATGGGTCCCTACGTACGTACGAAAAAAGGCAATTTATTCATATTCATTGTGTTAGATCAAGTGTCCAAATATGTTTTCCTCAAAGCTATGCCAAAAGCAACATCGAGATTGGTGATTAACTTTTTGGAAAATGAAGTTTTCCAAAAGTTTGGAGTACCGGAGTATCTACACAGTGACAATGGAAAACAATTTGTCTCACAAGAATTTGCTAATTTCCTTTCTAAGTACGGCACGACTCATATCAAAAATGCTGTCTATTCGCCGCAGTCTAACTCATCCGAAAGAGTGAACCGAACAATCTTGTCTGCCATTCGAACGTATCTAAAGGACGACCAAAGGGAGTGGGATAACCATTTAACAGATATCCAACAAGCAATATGTACATCGGTACATCAGTCCACCGGTATGACCCCTTTTTATATACTTTTCGGTAGGCACATGACGACGCATGCGTATATGTACCCCTTGAGTAAGAAGCTTCAAGCGCTTAACGAAAGTGAAATTGAATACTTGCCATTGTCTAACAGATTAGAGCTTATCCGTGAAAAGGTTAAGTCAAATTTACATCTCGCATTCAAACGAAATGAGAAAGCATACAATTTGAGATCCTCGATTCGAGTCTTCAAGCCAGGAGAGGAGGTGTATCGAAGGAATTTCGTTTTGAGCAACTCTTCAAAACATTTCAATGCTAAACTCAGTAAAAAGTTCGTTAAATGTAGGATTGTAAAACAAACCGGGAATTCTACATATCTCATTGAAAATATTCAAGGCAAACCTCTTGGAGTATACCATGCAAAGGACCTAAGGCATTAACCATCTCTGTGACAAGATTCCACTACGTATAGGCTAAATGCCATAATTATACACCATCGCCCTTCGTCATCTTTAAATTCGACCGTAATCGCACTTCGTAATATGGGTCATCCCTCTGAGATTGCAACGAATAAAGAATGAAAACACTGACGAGAATGCACTTCTTACGATGTCTTTAACGAAAAGATAAGAGTTGCATATTCGTAGGCATAGTTCAAATAAAACTAATTGCACAGTGCTGCCAAAATTATGTTTCTGCATTTCTAAATTGCTAAAGCTTTAGCCAGGGAGTTAATTGTAGTAGATTTATTTTCTATAAATTTGTAATTGCATTTGAAGTTAAAGAATGGGAGGTTGCCAAATGGTTGTGAATTAGGGACGATGTGGGAAATGATAAAATGAATAGGCAAATAGAATTTATGATGTAGTCTATATTGTAACGAAGTTGTGCGTATATGAGACCAAACTACCACTGATAATCTAAACAAAAATACTCATTAGTCTTAGCTCTTTTCAGGGGGTGGGTCGATAAGACTTTCGCGCCTATAAATATCTACCTTTCGATGTAAAGCCTTCCGTTCTTCATGTATTTTGAGAACACGGGTTGTTCGCAAAATCCATGGATTTGTAGCGTTCACCTTTAAACGAAATGGTTTCGATTGAGATAATTCCGAGCAACTTTGCTCGTTATTTTATTACTCGCTAGTTCCCCAGGCCACAAAAACAGCCGCTGCAACTGCATTTAAATGTCACCCACTTCACATCGGAAGTGCGACGGCCATCAATGAACCATACAGTAGGTACCTAACTGGTATAAAAAGCGACTGTGTGAAAGCTCGCCCTTTTTTTCTTTGATTGGCTTTGACGTGGTCAAACGTGCGTCGCCATATTGCCAAAAAAGTAATTTACTCAGTTTGTGGAAAAAGAAAATATAAAATTTTTTATTAAACGTTTCTCACGGTGGAAAGTAAGTTACAAAAATTTTAAA
The DNA here is from genome assembly GCA_946477585.1 of Cheilosia urbana. NCBI lineage: Eukaryota > Metazoa > Arthropoda > Insecta > Diptera > Syrphidae > Cheilosia > Cheilosia urbana. Next base: position 64,712,475 of record OX297853.1, on the reverse strand, counting down.
TGTAAATTCGTGCGAAAAATAAAGAAATAATAATCCGTAGTGTTAAATTGCGCATAAACTATTGCGTAGTGTGCAACCGGTACTGCGCAGTCCACGGGAATTCCACCCTGCAGCGACAACGATACTTCACCAGAGCACACCACAGGTTTATATCTAGTAGAATCAAGCACTCTCAGAGACCCACCAGGTAAAATCAATTTTTTTGTTGTTAATGCAAATGTGAAGTGACTGTGTTCCAACCCCTTTTAGATAAGGCGGCCTCAGGTGTCCCACTCTACCTCCACCAAGGATTGCTTAGTCCGGTAGTGAGATAGGCACCTGCAGCGCACCTTTTCCACGGTTTTTTTTGCCCCTGCGCAAGGAAATCCAAATTTACCTCGTGTGTTCTGGTACAAGGACACGAAGTCTGTGCGTAATTCCGTAGTCACATATTTTATCTACATATATATATAGACTTGTGTGCCTCGTTCCGATGACAACTTTTGACCCCTCCGAGGAGGTCGGAAAAACACGTCACAGCATCGTCATCCACAGTGATTTAGCCGTGGTATGCCCCAAACTGCCTGGAATTAGCAGTATTATAATTTCATCTGCTCACGTTGCTGCTACTGTGCAGACCGAACAGTGACAGTGACTCCACAACCGCACGTCACCCTGCGCGACGCAAAACCAAGTCACCAATAAGGCGATCCGATTTTCAACCAAGGATAACACCGCAGTTGAGTTACGTGACCTGCTCTGCTGGACAAGCAAACCCCCATATCAACATAGGTTGGGATATTCCACCGAAGACCATCCATCGAAATATATATATATATTAAGCAAGTAGTTTATGTATCTGTACCTCAAATGAATCGTTTACAACCACCAAAAGGTAATGTCAGTCGGATATCACTTAGAATCCATATATTATTTGTCAGAATGCCCGAAGAAAATATAAACTAAATCTTAATTTCAGCCAAGTAAGCAAGCCTTTTATAACATCCAGACGATTTGTGCGCACAAACCGGAGGAGCAAGCAGTATTTTCCGGCAACAACATCAGTCATAAAAAAAAAAATGAAACAACTGTAAGTTCATCACTTTATATTTTCCTTTGGCATCTTTTTTTTTTTCGTCTTAGGCATTTGTAAGAGACCATAACCATTTTTTTTTTGAGTAAATTAGTATACATATATATATATATTCTAACTAACTTCGATTTTTGTGGAATAATTCTAAACCTTTGCGCTAAGGGATACAATAACTTTTCCATCGTAAGGTACGGTTCGGTCTCAAGTAAAAATGGATATAATGTTAACTAAACATAACCGAATATAATCCCTTTCAAACAAAACTGACATACCTTTATATATAAAAAAAAAGAGAGAATTATCCTTTTGCGTTTAAACTATATTATGCCCATATGGTTTTAAATATATATTTTTTTTTTCTTGTATTGGAACAACCAATTTATGTCTTTCGTCTTTTCCATTAAAATGAAATCTCATATCATGACGATTTAAGTTTTCTTATTTTGGTGATAGTGTGGTGATCTAAAACAGGGATGTAAGGTACATACAGCGTAAACTACCTTTTTTTTTTTTTTGGGGTTACCAACAAAATATACTGGCACTTGGTAACCATGGCGACAATGCCCCTTGGACATTGTATAAGGGTGGGATCCGCCAAAAGATGACCTTAGATCATCGTCTGTCAATACTAGCCGACAGTTTTATGTTTCCTCTTGTCTCGTTTATTTTCGTGGATACGGGTTCGGGTTACCTTACCTTGTAGCGGTAGATATGTAATGTTACGTTGCATTACATTATAGGTCTCTCATGGGAATTTATGCATCGATCACTAGACATTACCAATCTTTTTTTTTTTGTTCGGCACGATAAATTTATTTTGTGGACCAAATGGACAGCAGGAAAGAACCAACCCCACCGACGAGCTAATTGCCGGAGCATTTCGCAAGCGTGCCGACTCTCTGCCCAGGAGATGGAACTTCGGTTTCAAACCATCATTTCTCCTCCCAGTCCTGGTAAGATGCGATAGCATCTTTTGCTACATTGTTAAAACCCTACTCGTTCCCTACATCGATTATGCGTCAGCCGTGTACTGCAAACTTGACTCCCTATCTCAGCACAAATTAACTGTTGCATTCAACGATATGGTTAGGTATGTGTATGGGCTTCGTCGATACGACCATGTATCCAATTACCACAAAAATATCCTTGGTTGCACGCTTCAGCAATTCTTAATTGTTAGGTGCTGTGTCTTCTTGCACAAAATCATACAGATCAGATCACCACCATACCTGTTCGAAAAACTTAGATTTGCTCGGTCGGCTAGAACATTCATACTAATAACTCCCTCATCGAACTCTCTGAACTCCGCACGTCATTTCTTCGTTTTTGCCACCAGACTCTGGAACTCTCTACCTACATCAATAAAACAAATAATTGGAGCCACTAAATTTAAACATGCTACTTTACAACATTTCTCATAAAATTGCAACTATTACTTAATTACTCTTTCTTCCTTCTGCTATCCTCTTTTTCACATTCTTTTCTCCCCTCCTATCCCCTCCAAGAATATTGTATTTATTAAAAATTTATGTTAATAGTTTATCGTAGGTAGCTTATTAAATTTATTTTTGTAAATTATCCAGTTTTTAAGTACTATAAAAGACTAAGTCTTATTTGTACACCTGAATAAATAATAATAATTGAATAATTGAATTGAATTGAGTAATATATTATTTTTTTTCATATCAATCCTATAATATATATGTAGAAAGGTTTTAGTCTATCCTTATGAACTGTACATTTTTTGTTTTCCTGTTTTATTTCGCAATTTACACCTTTCTGTGCTATTACCTCATATGGCCCTACGTAGATTGGATCTAGTTTCTTCCTGTTCTCATTACGTAACAACACTAAACTTCCTGCTTCAAAATTAGCATTCTTTGTTCGACCACTTTCATCATATCGCTTCTTCCTTAATCCCTTCTTCTCTATTAAAGTTTCCCTCGCGTCTCTATGTGCTACTTGTTGTCTGTGTTTCAGATCAATGACGTAATAATCATAGTTATACACGGGTTCTATCTGCTTTGTTAAGTTTGATGGTAAGCTGCACTGTCTTCCAAACATTAGTTCGAAAGGCGTGTACCCGGTTTCTGAGTGGACGGAAGTTTTGTAGCAGAAAACATTGTAGGGTAGCCATGTGCTCCAATCCGAATGTTTCTCTGATACATAACTTCTGAGATACGCTCCTAGAACTTTATGAGAATTTTCCAGCGCTCCGATGCTTTCGTGGTGGTATGCCGCGGACTGTATTTGCTCCACTTTCAGAAGTGTACAGATGTTCTTGAATACCTGATTTAGAAATTCTGTCCCTTGACCGGAAGCTATCGTTTTCGGAACTCCATATCTTAAAATGAGACCTTCTACTAGTCCTTTTGCTACCGTGGTTGCTTCTTTGTTCGGAAGTGGTATTGCTTCGATAAACTTGGTTAGTTCATCTTGCACAGTCAGGATGTACTTTGATCCATCTTCGGCTTCGTCTAAAGGACCTACTAAGTCTAAGAATAGTTTGTTGAAACTTGATTCTGCTGTTGTTGTTATTGTCATTGGTTGTTTTCGAGGTTGTATGTTTTTATTCCTCTGGCATATGGGACAATGCTTAACGTATGTCGTCATATCGTTTTGCATTCCTGTCCAGAAATATTTCTTCTTGATGTTTCTTATCATGCGGTTTATACCAGCATGTCCACTGGTCGGTAACATGTGGTAGTCGTTGAGTATTAGTTTCCTTTTATATGGGTCGGTTATTTTCGTTGTATTATTTTTTATTAAGTGCACTTTTATATTACTTGTTTTAAACATTTCTTCTAATATTTTCTTTATAACATTCATTGTATGGCGGCCTTTTGGAATTTTATTTAATTCCTCTTTAGTAACAAAAATTCTTTTAATTAATAGGGATCCGCAGATTGTTCGCACGTCCCTCAACAACATTCTGTCGAATGATGCTGATCGGGCTGTAGTGCCATCCTTGTCCCATTTTAGAAGTATACAATATTATTTCAGTATGTAGGCCAATATTTTACTTGGACCTATTACTATTCCCAAACCCTTATTTGGTATGTTATCGAAACTATCTACTATCTTTAGCTCAACGAGTTTTAAACCTGTCTTTGGTGGTTTCAGCAGTTCGCAGCAGTTCTTTGTCACTCAGGTTGCCTTTGGTAATAATTGTTTAATCTGCAGGTGTTGGTTTTGATCTGGTGGTTACAAACAAAGGATTCTATGCAACCTTGGTTGAATTTGAATTCTGTATCTATATATTATTTTTTTTAATAGATTATTGAGTGGTATACAGATGGTAGCAAAATTTGGAATGAATGGCTAAAATTAAACGGGTATAGCTAGAATGTATAGAAAGTAGATCCCATTCTTACAAGGCCATATACATTTTGTTTTTTTGTTTTTTTCATGTGGAAACTTTAGTATTCCAGTATCATTAACGTATAATAGTATATAACATTAAATGTATATATATATATATATATATATGTATTGTATATATATATATTTTTTTTTTAAAAACTAGACTATGACATATTGTACTTTGGTTCACCTAATTATATATACTTATACGATACCTTTACCTAATAAAAATTATATACATATATATATATCGTTTTTTTTTTTTTCTAATTTTTAAGAAACTAGTGGCTGAATGAAGTCGTCCACATCATCGTCATCGTTGTGTTCACCGTCGGATACGTCCAGATCACTGTCGTCTGCGTCTAAATGTGGCAGAAACGGTCGTAAAGCTGAATTCTCAATCGGGGCCGTTGGGGTCGTTGGGGCAACGAATGAGCCTAGTGCTACGATATTATCATTTACTGGTATTATACATCTTAGGACGAACAAAGGGTATTTCCCTTCTGGTGATATTTGATCATCGTCAACCCATACGCCGATACCAATCCGATCACCTACTCGGAGTCTGCAAGTTGTACTTTTGTAGAAAATATCATTGACGAAAATTCCATTTGTGGAGTCTAAGTCCCTGATTTGAATATGTTCGGTACCAGGCGTCACCAGAAACTCTGCATGTATCCGAGATACATAACCAGATGCAATAGTAACAGTACAGGAAGGGCTGCGCCCAATTGTCGTAACTCCTTCATGTAGACGAGTCATTCCGCTGTTAACTAGCCGTTCAAGTGCTAACACCGATGGTGGTCTCAATTCCATTTTACTTCTCAGTCATTTTAGAGCGAGGTCTGCCATTTATATTAAATTTGTATAGTATTTGACCTGCTCCCGGCCCATTTGAAATCAGAAGGCTCCTGGCAGGATCGCCATGTAATATTTCTGCTATTACCAGTCCTGTGGATAGAGGTATAAAAGCCCTCACCCTCTACCCTCACCCGGCTATTCCGCCCTAGTTCGAACTCTTAGCACGTATGCAGCAGAGTGGGTAGTCTGAGTTCGATCTTGGGCTGTATAGCCAGTAAAATACCATTCAGGTTGACTCTCGTTTGAAAAGTGATTTTATTATTAATATTTCGGGGTTTATATACAGTTTCAATTCTTAAAATCTATACCTACTTCGATTCTTGAGCCATTGAACCATTTGAATTGTACCTACGTGAAACATTATGCCAATTATGCCTAATCGGCATAATGTTGTGACAGGCAAACGACCCTCATCGTTGTCGTTGCCGGCGCTCGGTAATATGAGTGCTTTTCACGTCGTCTGTTTTGCACATGTTCTTCCATGTGCAGTATGTGTATTTAAATATGTTATGGTTAATGATGTAGCATGCGCCTTGGAAAAACTTTTCCATAATTAACTGATTTGACGAAGCAAATCATTTAAAATGCACTGATGGTAATGACATTATGGTGAGCAAACTCCCCACAACCGCTGTACATAGCATTTGCCACATCTTACACCACACCTTGTCTATACCCTTTCGCTGACCTATAGATATATAGATCAGATAACTCTTTTAGCAGCCTTTTCTTAGTAGCGACTAGAAGTGTGCACATGGTGTGGTGGCAAGTGGTAAATTTTCGGTAAAGTTCTTTAGACTAAAATCATAGCATTTTTTTTTTTAAAAGATTTACCTACCTGATATCTAAGTTGACTAAAAAAAAAAAAAAAAATTCAGTAGCATCTTCAATACTAAGCACTTGACTTAGTAAAGAGAGCTCACCTGACTCGACGTGGAGTAAATTAATCTACAAATATCTAAATTGGTAAGAGTAATCCTATTAGTTATGGAGTGCGAACTGTTTTTAAAAAGTATTTCCCTCTCCAACCGTAGGCATATTTCGAGGAAAAACGAGCACGAGTGGATTTTCTATCACATATTCCCAGCTCGGTTAGTGTGGAATTTGATCGAATGAATTGGTGCTGCAATTCGGCGAAGAAAATATCACTCGTGCGACTTACAAACACCTTTTCTTAAGCCAAGAAGTCGCCGTACGTTCTGGAAAAAAATTGAAAACCATAAATTCTACATACCATAATTCTACAATATATCCAACATAACCAACAATTCAATCGGACGCCGAACAAAACCTTTCCAAGAAACTGACTCAATAGATCGCACAGTATCACCTACCCCACAGTCATCCGAAAAGCACCCCAGCCAGAACTTACCAAATTGGAATACCTGCAACCGGACATACAAAAAAAAAAAAAATATAAGAACAAGAAAACCCTTACATAGGACGCAACATAACTCAATTATCGCATGTAACATTCAATACCTAAACAAAATTACAACATATTCCGTACCCAATGTACCTATAGTCCTTTAATTCTAAAAAGGAAAATCACTTAAGCAAAGAAACATAACGTTAAACTGAAGACAAATTCTATTAGCTAACTGTAATGATAGGTATAAATACATATATGTCTGTATAATGCAAAAAGTCTAGAACAGGTAAGAATCGCCAAAAGATTAACATTATTATAACATGTCACATTTATTAGCATTTCTTAACCATTCCTCTTAACATTCTACATGATCTAGAATACGAGCTCCAGACCCAGATGGCATTATTCTTCCTTTAACGTAATCGAAACAGTTTGCGAAAGTGAGGTGGCTTCTGCACAGAACACACAAAATATTTTTGAAAAAAAAAAAAAAAAGTGACATATAACTTTAAAAGGATATCCCATTGCACTTAGCTATTGGAATTTGTCACATATAAATAGATACATACATGCACATTAGGTATATCAACTTACTTATCATTTATGTTTACCATATTTATTATCTTAAATACTCTAAACCTAAATTATAAATTACCAATCGCTACAGAATTATACTTACCCGTTATTTACCTATATAAATTACCTAAAACCTATTTAGCTGTTACTACATGCATATAATCCAACACATCGCTGAATCACATTTACATATACATAGGTACCTACTTATCTCATTGCATAAGCGATACCTAGCGATCAAAATTGAATTAATCAAGCAAAGTACAACATTGAAATCAAAACTTAGTTTCAATTCCTTCTTGTAATTGTTAAGATTAGAATTTTTCTTATGTGCGAATAAAAAAAAAAAAAAAAAAAAATCTCGTGACATGAAGATTTGGATTTTTGCGTATTGTACCAAAAATATATAATGCTCGGTCATAATGTTTGATTAAGTGATTTAATTTGGCGAGAGTGAGTGAAAGATAAACAAGAGTTAATTGAGTTGAGGGTGTGAGAACTCATGTAGTTCGACATAGGGATTATCTTAATAAAACTAAGCGAAAGATAATTAAGGTGTTATGACTTCAGTCATACATAGGGCGGGATAGCTTATCAGAGAAGTGCTTTAGCCTTCTCACAAGTCAACAACACCCGACTTTGTGATCATTTTCTTCATCTTCATTTTCTCTTCCTTCCTCTTTCCATTATCTCTGTAAATTCTCTTTCGTCTTTCTCCAATTATTCTACTCTTTGCTTTTAATAAAAAAATTACCTTGCCACTTCTTAAAGGTGTGCAATAGTAATCAGCGACCAAGGTCATATGGCACCTGTTATCACTTTAACGACAACATTGTCTACACAGGCACGATAAATTACTTTGTGGGTAGGTTGGGTAGTACGAAGATCCCCCCCCCCCCCCCTCCATCCGACGAGCTGTCGCCGTGCGACCACCAGCGTGCCAATAGTACTACCAGGGAATGCTAACATCGTAGAACCCACAGCCTACTCAACAAATGGCGCCCAACTTGCTGGCAACGAGTGTTAGCCTTGAAAATTACTTGACAAATAAGTTTAGACAAACTGTTTCAAAACAGAATAAACTTAGACAGTAGTTCCTTTCTTGCGACAAACAAATTTAGCAGCCTTTAACATCATCACATCCTCGTTGCGATTGTAGTTAGAATTCTACAATCAGCTGCAATTTTAAAATTTATAAAAATTCTAACAATATATTTTTTTTAAAGAATTAGCAAATGCTACATTATTTCAGGTCAGATCCTAATTGAAAGCACCTAGGAGTCCTATGCTTGTTTTCAGTACATAGTACATAGAATGTAGTTGCAATAGAAAGCTTACATTAGAGAATCGACATGATATGATAATGATTTCGGTAAGAGCAAGTTTATAAGTTCATGCCTAAGTATGAAGCGATAGATTTAATCAAACCCCAAAATCATTTTCTTTTAATAGTAGACATAATCATCGCCTAATTGACATGCCGCTGTTTTCCTAATTTCATATTCTCTACACTCACACCTTAACACTCAATTGCTTTTGACACTCTCCGCTCACAATCGCCAAACTCATTAATGAAATTTCACATCGTATATTCCCTTACTTTTGATCACAATCAAAACACTCAAAACAAAAATACTACCTACATACACTAACTTACTTTTCTATTAACGATTTGTTATTGATAACATAACCTATATACTCTTTTATACTCAAATCTTATTTATGATGGAGGCAAGCAAATCTAAAAATAACGGAGCTATTCCAAAACAAATCAAAACCAAAGATCTCAATAATTCAGTCGGAAGTATGGTAACTCGCAGTAAAAAGGGGTACTCTACTGTTCCACTCTCTTTCGGTAATATAGAACCTTTACGCCATTCTCCTCCAGTTGGTAGCGCTGACCACTCTAACTATTTGGATAGATCGATGAATAGACAACTGCTTGCTAACAGAAGTGCAAATGAGAGCCTGAATCAATCAATGCTACAGAACATAGTGACGACATCAGCTGTTGGCGTTGGAAGGAATGCGGTAATTACAACTACTCCCGCTACTTTCGCCACAACAACATGCTCATCTGTGTTCTCTTCTATCCCAATTGTGACACCCTACCAAGGCGCAGCAGCTGCACCAGTGTCAGCAATTCGCGAAGAGCCAATTATTTATAATAACAGTTTACCGACTTCTCGCTTAGAGGATGTAAGCGCCAAAGAGACTGAGCGAACACAACATTTGTCTAAAAGCTACCTTCACGGTCATATTAAGAGTGTTGTGGACGCAAGCTTATTGGATTTCCAGAAAGCGCTTCTGTGTAGTCTCCCCAATTTAATTCATCAAAATATTGCTAGCAGTATAGATGTAGTTTTCAAGCAAAACGCTCAACAGAATGCATGTAACAATGTCGGTGTGAATATCTTACCAACTGGTAGTGATCGTCATACCAGACAAATACCTCAGCCTGAGATTTTCTCAGCAAACTCTACCAACCTATCTGCTAGTTCTCGCCGTACTAGAACTAGGCATAATTAAACAGCAGGTGAACAAGAAGGAGGCAGCAACTATGCAAATAGAAATAATATAAGACAGGTTCCCAATAGCGAAGGTCGTCGATCCTCGAACCGACAATTCGAAATAGATCGTTGGGGCATAAGATACGATGACACTTCTAAAGGGATCTCAATTGAAGATTTCGTATTTCGAGTTGAAATTCTCAAGAGCAATTACAACTGTCCTTGGAATGAAATAGTGAAGAATTTTCACCATTTACTTGCTGGCACTGCAATAGATTGGTACTGGCAGTACCTCAGAAGCAATCCTAGAGGGGATTGGTTTAGGTTACGTTCGGCCTTGCTAAAACAATTTAAGAGTTTTGAAAATGACTATGAAGTTTTAAGGCAAATTATGGACCGGCGACAGATGCCACATGAAACATTCGATGATTTCTATAAGACTATCATTCAATTAAGGAGTCAACTTCGAGAGCCAATCTCAGACCAAGACCTAGTAAAGATTGTCAGGAATAATATTAATAGCAGGTTGATTAACTTCATTTATCCGATGCAAATAAACTCAATTGAACGATTTCGAGATGAGTGCAGGCGTACGGAAAAGATGTTACTATCAAGGTACGGCCCACAAACTCGATTCAACAATGTCAGACCAGTGCATGAATTAAATTTCTCTGTCGAAGACGATTCGAATGAAGTAATGTCGGAACCCGTTCAGAACATTTCCGCTATTCAGAATAATCACCGAATCAAAAATTCAAATTTTCAAGAAAATACTCATAAGAGTAGTGGGCTGTGCTTTAATTGCAAAAAGGCAGGCCACGTATTTACTGATTGCCGCCCACCGATTCGTTCCCTATTTTGTTATCGATGTGGAACCGACAACTGTACGGTACTAGATTGTCCCAATTGTCATCAGCCAAAGGAAAACTTATGCTCGAGCGAGACAGCGTCCGGAATGTCTCGTTCGACTCAGACAAATCCGGCATAAAAAAAGCTGATGCTTCGACAAATACGGATCCAATCAAGAACTACCTGTGCAACACAGACCTCCATCCGAATTCGAATGCATTATTAATTTCAACACAAATTCCACAATACAAAAAACCTTATCAACAAAGACTATACGAATATAATGTAATAAGAAATCGTATCCTTAATTTAAATGAACTAGCAAATATAAATCTACCTTCCAAAACGTTGAAAATCAGGAAAAGTCATACCGAAGTGAAGCTTTATAGGAAGCTCATTGGTGAAACCGTGTTTCAGGACACTCTAGATGCTCGTCCATATGCGTCAATTAAAATATATGGCAAGGAGTTAAAAGGCCTCTTAGACAGCGGTGCATCTATTTCGTGTCTAGGATGTGATTGTCTTAAGTTCGTCAATGAACTTAAAATTCCAATTATAAAATTCAAGTCACAAGTAAAAACAGCAAGAGGAAAGAATCAAAGTATCATTGGCCGAGTAAACCTTTCGGTTGAATTTAATGGTTTAGTGGATAAGATGGACTTTTATCTGGTGCCAAGTTTAATACAACCCGTGTACCTTGGTGTCGATTTTTGGTCGAAATTTCGAGTCGCTCCAAACATCGTAGGTGAATTATTCAAAATTGAACACAGTCCAGATTTATGCGAGACTGACACGGCGAAACCGAAACCACCAATGCATGACTTGTCCGCTGATCAAAAACAACAACTTCAATCGGTAATCTCATTATTTCCTTGTTGTACCACTCTAGGGTTAGGTAAGACTACTTTAGAACAACATATTATAGACACAGGCGATGCTGACCCGGTAAAGTAGCGCCATTATCCGGTGTCTCCTGCTATTCAAAATTTAGTATACGAGGAACTGGATCGTATGTTATCTCTCGGAGTTATCGAAGAGAGCCACAGCGCTTGGAGTTCACCTGTTGTTCTTAAAAGGAAATCAGGGAAAAACAGGTTGTGCCTTGACTCCCGCAAGGTGAATTCGGTAACGAAGAGAGATGCATACCCATTACCTCATATTGAGGGTTTGCTAAGCCGTCTCAAGGATACACACTACATTAGTAGTGTGGACCTGAAAGACGCGTTTTGGCAAATCCCTCTGGAAGAGAAGTCGAGGGAAAAGACAGCTTTCACTGTGCCAGGGAGGCCACTTTACCAGTTCACCGTCATGCCCTTTGGACTGTGTAATGCAGCCCAAAGGATGTGTCGGCTGATGGACAAGGTGGTCCCTGGTACACTTAGAGAAACCGTGTTCGTGTACCTCGACGATCTCTTAATTATTTCACCTGATTTCCACCAACATCTAGACACTCTAAGGAAGGTTGCTGAATGCTTACGCAGTGCCAATTTGACGATAAATGTTAGCAAATCTCACTTTTGCTTCAAAGAACTTCGATATTTGGGGTACGTTGTCGGACAAGGGCACATAAAGCCGGATCCTGATAAGGTTGCTGCGATCGCAGATTTTACGATACCTACGACTCAGAGACAAGTGCGAAGATTTTTGGGACTCTGCGGATGGTATCGCAGGTTTATCCGGAATTTCGCTTCCATCGCTTCACCCTTGACCGACACCCTCAAAAAGTCAAAATCCTTTTCGCTATCATCCGAAGCGTTAAGTTCCTTCTAAGCACTCAAATTGGCGTTAACTTCAGCTCCTCTCTTAAGCAATCCAGACTTTTCCAAAAGCTTTATTATACAGTGTGATGCATCTTCAAATGGTATTGGTGCAGTTTTATGCCAAAGAGATGAAAACGAGATTGAAAAACCGGTTGCATTTTTTTCTGAAAAGCTGAACTCCTGCCAGAGGAAATACAGCGTCACCGAACAAGAGTGCTACGCCGCTGTTAAAGCAGTTGCTAAATTCAGACCCTATATTGAAGGTACAACCTTCACAGTTGTAACAGATCGTGCCAGTCTCAAATGGTTAATGGGATTGAAAGATCTAAGCGGACGACTGGCTAGATGGTCTTTGAAACTGCAAGCATTTACCTTCAGTATAGAACATCGGAAAGGCACACAGAACCTTGTACCCGATGTGTTATCTCGGATGCATCTGGAACAAATCACACTAAGCGAAAAGGAATCACTCACTGTCGACTTAAATTTACCTGAATTTAAGTCAAAGGAATACTTAGAGCTGATGTCGACGGTATTGAAGAATCAAAGTGTATGTAAGGATTTGAAGGTTGAAAACCAACTCGTTTATAAGCGAATGTATCCAATAGATACTCACTCAATTTCAAACGAACATCATTGGAAATTGTGGATACCTGGTGAATTGACAAATTCGGTTATACAGAGAGCACATATACCACCAAATTGTTCTCACGGAGGCATGCGTAAAACCTTAGATAGAATTAGACAACATTTTTACTGGCCTAATCTTACGACACAAGTTTCTGATTTCATTCGTGGCTGCGAGAGCTGTAAGCAAAATAAAGCTCCAAACCATATTCTGCGACCACCGATGGGACGGAAACAAGAAATAGATCGACCATTTCAAAAGATGTATATAGATTTTTTGGGACCATATATTCGGACGAAAAGGGGAAATTTGTTTATATTTGTGGCATTAGATGAATTTTCGAAATTTATGTTTTTAAAAGCCACTTCTAAAACTGTGATTAATTTCCTTAAGAACGAGATATTTAACAAATTTGGAGTACCGGAGTTCGTCCATAGTGACAACGGGAAACAGTTTACATCAAAAGAGTTTCTGAAGTTCTTAGGTAAATATGGAACTGTTCATGTTAAAAATGCATTGTACTCTCCACAGGCCAACTCTTCAGAAAGAGTAAACAGATCGATATTGTCAGCTATTAGAATGTACATTAAGACTGATCAAAGAGAATGGGATGTGCATCTATCTGAGATCCAGCAACCCGTGTGCACCTCTACACATCAATCGACAGGTATGTCACCGTACTTCACATTATTCGGCTACAACATGATAACGCATGCTAACATATATAAAGTAGCGAGACAATTGAATATGTTGAGAGACAACGAGATTGACTTCCTGCCAATATCTACCAGGCTCGTCTTAATTCGTGAAAAAGTAAAGGAAAATTTAAAACTAGCAAGGCACAGAAATGAAAAAGCGTACAACTTGCGATGCTCTGATAGAAAATTTAAGCCGGGAGATGAGATTTTACGTAGAAATTTTGTAAAGGGTGATTTTTTAGCTGGTTTGGTTTTGGCAACACTGGTTTTGATAGCTGACGTGTGTTTAGTACCTTGTGTCACTGTCAAACAGCTTCAGTTTGGTTTGCAATTTAACCATGGATCGTCTTACAAATGAACAACGCTTGCTGTTTTCGGCTTAAATAGGTCGTCGATTCCAGTGCAGGATTTTAAGTTAAATAAAACCAAAATGGCTGGACTTTTGATCAACTTTTCTTTATTACACTTTTCACGTTGTCGTTGTGGCAGCTTTCAAAGAAAAAAAAAGACCTTCACCTGAAGTTGGTGGCATTTTATACTGAAGCGGATGAGATAAAAACGTAATAGAATAATGACAATCATCTCCGCTCATAGATGGCGATTTTGTCCACTTAGGGTGGTAACAGATAAAGATAGAGTAATGCGCGTGAACATTCCGGCCGCCTTGGCGTTATGCGCCAAAAATCTTAAGAATAATACAATGTGTACTTAATGACTAAAAACAAAATACCATAGGTACAATAAATTCAGTGCTTTGCATAAAGTTAAATCTAATATAAGAGAAAATAGAAAAGGTTGAAATGAAATTAGGTCCTTCAATTCATTCGTATAAAATAATTTAAGATTTCATAATGGATTTAAGTTTATAGATACTTCATCTAAAGATATGTATATGTGAATATAAGAGCGATATCACGGTTGGAGCAAATAGCTCAGCAGGCAAAAAACAAGACGACGTCAAGGCAGACGTATGAGAAAAAAAAAAATATAATCAATTGTAGGTTTCTAGCATTTAATGTGAGTATGTTATTACGCGTTTGGCAGAATGCAAAGTTTCACTATTGGGCGAGTAACTTCGCCGGCTTGGGTCATAACGGTTGCCACTCTAACTTTCCCATCGGTTCCCGGGTGTAGCCGAGCAACTCGGCCTAAGCGCCATTCAGTCGATGGCAGGTTTTCTTGCATTATAACAACAAGGTCATTGATTTGGATATTTGCTTCCGGAAATTGCCATTTATGGCGTTTATGAAGTTCTTTTAAGTACTCTTCTTTCCAGCGTCGACAGAAATGCTGCTGAAGACATTTAACCTTTTCCCATCGGTTAATGAGTGACAATGATGAGTCTACGTGGCTTACTTCTGGGAATGCTAATAGGGGACTTCCACACAGGAAATGCCCAGGCGTCAAAGCTAATAAATCGGACGCATCTTCAGACATTGGTGAGATCGGACGGGAGTTTAGGCAGGCTTCGATACGCGCTAGAAGGGTTGAAAACTCTTCGAACGTGAATTTACAGCTATCACCAATTTTGCGAAAATGAACCTTAAAGCTCTTAACCCCGGCCTCCCACAGTCCGCCCATGTGAGGTGCTCCCGGAGGAATAAAATTCCAAGTTAAACCTTGAACACTGTACTTTGCACAGGTGTCGCTGGATATGGAGGTAAGCAGTTTTCGTAATTCCTTTTGCAAGATGGCATTGGCGCCGGTGAAGTTGGTGCCGTTGTCAGAGAAAACCTCCTTTGGAAGCCCCCTTCTTGAAACAAACCGAGCGAAAGCTGCAAGAAACGCTTGAGAGGACAAATCGCTAACAGCTTCAAGATGGATCGCTTTCGTCGAAAAACAGACAAACAAGCATACATACCCCTTAGTTAGACGACAATTTCTTGCATTAAAGCTTTTAATAAGAAATGGGCCTGCGAAATCTATGCCAGTATAGGTAAAAGGTGCTGAAAAAGTACACCTTTCAGGGGGGAGTGCAGCCATTAGCTGTTTACTCATATTCCTTTTATGAATAGCGCAAATTTTACACTGTCGAATACAGGCTTTGATAAGGTTTTTGAGTTTCGGAATCCAGTACATTTGCCGAACTAGCCGCAGCATTAGTGCGTTGCCGCCGTGAATCGAAATTTGATGGATAAAATGCACAAGGAGATGGGCAAACCGAGACGCGTACGGCACAATTATAGGATAGCGTTCATCATATGACAAACTGGCGTGGGCGAGTCGGCCGTTGACTCGAAGAATCTGATTAGGATCCAGAGATGGATTCAGAGGCAAAATTGAGCTTTTCGGTGAGAGCGGTTTCGATGCCCTCAATGCCTCGCGTTCCTTCCAGTAGTGTGTGCTTTGACATAACAATATTAAACGAGTTTTGACGAAATTAATTTCATTTTGTGAAATGTGATATGTTGCATAAACACTACTTACAGGTTGAGTCTTTAAAGTGCGGTGAATAAATCGGAAGATGTAAGCTAGCACTCGCAGAGCGCGCGGCAATGAGGAAAACTGCTCAAGAATATCGTCATAATGCTTTACCGAGACGAAGGATACCACCGATTTGGTTTCTAAGTCTTCCGCCTGCGGCTGCGGTGGCAAACTTATAGGCCATTCAGTCGTGGGTTCTCGCAACCAGCAAGGCCCATTCCACCAGAGTGTGGCTTCTTTAAGATCAAGCGGAGTGCACCCTCGGGTGGCCAGATCAGCTGGATTATCGGCTGACTTAATATGGCGCCAAGTCGCGTTTCCAACATTGTCGATAATTTGACTCGTTCGGTTGGCGATAAATGTCTTCCACGTGCATGGTGGCTTCTTAAACCAGGCAAGGTTTATAGAAGAATCTGTCCAAAGGACTATTTGATCAGAAACTATTGGGAATTTTGGCAGATACATCTTTATAAGTTTTGAAAGGAGAACTGCTCCACAAAGTTCAAGACGAGGCAATGATATTGACTTGATAGGGGCTACTTTGGTCTTGGCACAGACAAGGTGAGTACTGGTCAGTGGCGTCTCGTCAGGGTGTGCAAGGTGTGCATTGCACACCCTGATCTAACGAAAATAAGTCCCTCATCAAACACTGTGTAATAATAATAACACACAAATAATGATATGCACAATTCCATAACCCATAAAACCTCCATAACACAGCCAACAGCTACAGCCTACACCATACCTATTCATATTCATCCTTTATAAATTATAAATCTTCTTTCAAAATTCCTTCACCGCTGAGAAAAAAAAAATTAACTCGTACAAAAACTCGCTGTGCACCATTCTGTTGATTTCATCAAATAAATTCATCCAACTCCAAACTATATCCCTCTTCAAGATTTCTCCAGTATTCATCCTTTGATGAACTTTGATGAACTTGTATTGAACTCGTGCGAAGGTTTTCTGTGCACGGGCTGTATTCATTTTCTCTTCTTTTGCATCTGTTCTGTTCTGTTTCCGTAAAGCGTCATACATAAGTCAAATACACAATGTATGTATTACATCGATACTCGTGCAAACAAAAGCTGTGCACGAAAGCCGATGAATGAATGGTTGAACTTAGCTATTCGTTTAAGTGGTTGGGGATTGGGGTTGCAGTTTCGTACGGTGCTTTTGATTTTGAATGCGAAAGTTTTATTTTTCTATATTTTATTTTGAAAACAAAATAAGATATCAAAAACAGCAAAACAGTGATTGAGAAAACAATAAATGGGACGTGTTTTCAGGCAATTAATTGATATTTCTAAAAAATGTACAATTTTAAAGAATTTGCACACCCATCTAAATAATTCACGCGACGCTGTTGGTACTGGTATAACCATTGGTATAAGCGATGCGGACGTACAAAGCGGCGGCGTATGCCTTTTCAGATGAATCGCAAAACCCATGGAACTGGAGTTCGCACGACGGCACAAATTCAACCCAGCGGGGAATTCTAATTTTATGGATGTCAGGCAATGTGTCAATGAAAAACTTCCATCGGAGAAGCGTGTTGTCAGTTATGGGCTCATCCCATTTGGTTTCCTCGACCCAAATGTTTTGCATCAATAGCTTCGCGGTTACAAGTATGGGAGCCAGCCAACCAGCAGGATCGAAAAGACGAGCAATTTGCGAAAAAACTTCACGCTTTGTAGGCGCCGAAGAGATTCTGATCGATTGAGCGATAAAGTAAAAATAATCCCCTTTGGCGTTCCAGCGAATCCCTAGCGTTTTGGTGACGCTATCTTCATCAAGTTTTAGAAAGTGCTCAGTTAATACATGATCTTCAGGCAAGTGCTCAAGGAGACGTGGGGTGTTCGACGTCCATTTTCGAAGCGGAAATCCGGCTGAACGTAGCAGTTGGATGAGTTCTAGTTGCGCTTTCTTGGCTGTGGAAAGGTCATGGGCACCAGAGAGTACGTCATCGACATAAAATTCTGTCTTTAGAATTTTTGCCGCGAGTGGAAAGTTCGTTTTCTGATCTTCAGCCAATTGGAGAAGGGTGCGAATAGCAAGGTAGGGGGCACAATTTACCCCAAAGGTTACTGTTAATAATTCATAATCATTTATTACCGAACCGGGAGTGTCACGGAAAATAATTCGTTGAAAGGGTGTATCTGCGGGATGTACCAAGATCTGCCGATACATCTTTTCGATATCGGCATTGAAAACGAATTGATAAAATCGCCATCGTAGAATCAACGATGTTAAATCACTTTGAAGTATTGGCCCGGGATATAATAGGTCATTCAAGCTGATTCCAGTAGAGGACGCACTTGACGCGTTAAAAACTACGCGCAGTTTGGTTGATGGACTCTCTGGCTTGGCAACAGCGTGGTGAGGAAGATAGAATGAAGATACAATGCCCTCGTGTAGATTTTCAGAAGGGTTCACTGGTCGCATATGATTTAGCGTTAAATATTCTGATACAACTTTCGAGTATTGGGCTTGTACAGAAGGGTTTTTGGATAACGTTTTTTCATTACGAATAAATTGCTTGAGTGCTATATTACGTGAGGTCCCAAGGTCGTGGCGGGAAAGGTTAGGTCGAAAAGGAAGTCTAACCACATATCTTCCATCGGGCCGGCGGTATGTAGTTTTATTGTATAAATTCTCACAAAACTTGTCTGCAGTAGATGTAACGGACATATTTTCAGGGAATTCCTCAAGTTCCCAAAACCTTTTAATCTGAGAATCTAAGGACTCGGTGTTCCCTTCGGACACGAAAGTGCTGAAGGAATTGATGGTGCTTGGTATAGGACCCGACAAAATCCACCCAAATACGGTGTTTTGGGCTAAAATTGTGTCCGAAACACGTTTGATCCCCTCCCGAACGATGGTAGGGTACAAATCGGCTCCGATGAGCAGATCGACTTGAGAGGATTTGTGAAAGGTAGGATCTGCCAATTTGAAGCCACACAGCTCAGAGGAATTAACCAATGTAAATGAAGCGTCCGGCAAATTATTTGTCACGGTCTTCAAGACCACAGCTTGCACCGTAATAGGAAGCTCAGGAGTTTCTTCATGGACCACGGAGAAAGTACAGAGCTTCTTAGAAGTGCCCGCGTGTGCCGCATTAATACCTGAGATGGAAAGGTGAATATGCGAGATGGGTAAATTTAAACGTTTCTGCACTGCTTCCGATATAAATGAGACCTCTGAGCCAGGGTCGATAAGAGCTCGGACAAGATGGTTGGAGTCCTGTCCAATTATGTTTACTAAAGCGGTAGCGAGCAAAACCCTCTTGTGAGTGGAAGCGAAAAAGTTTTGTACTTCCTGAGAAGTGGAAGTTAGAGAAGTGGAAGGTAAAGAAGTGGAAGGTAAAGAAGTGGAAGGTAAAGAAGTGGAAGGTAAAGAAGTGGACTGTAATACGATTTGACTGGGCGAGTCTTCATTGGAACTAGTGGCAGTGATTGAAGTAGTGTTGATTAATCCGCCAGCACTAAGCGAAGTAGAAGGTCTAGGAGAAGATAAATTAGTCAAGTGCAGTAGGGAATGGTGACGCTTTTTGCACGTATGACAAGTGTAAGTACTGCTGCAATTATTTGTTGCGTGATTGGCTGATAAGCAGTTAGTGCACAAATGGTTCTTGTGCACGAATTCAATACGGGAAAGCACTGTCATCTGTAGAAACTGTGAACATTTTCGAATCGTATGCTGTGCCCTACATAGTTGGCATGAAAGAGAGGATGTTTTTGCGTGAAAATTATTTAAACGATTAGTGTTTGGGAAACTATGTTGTGCAGTTCGAACTCGTCTGCTCGAATTGACAGATGAAGTTACATCAGCTATGGATTCTAAGACTTGGAACCGAGAACTTAAGAACTTGTCTAATTGATTCCAAGTTGGAACAGTAGTAGGATCTGCTAATGACTGTTCCCATAATAAGAGAGTGGTTTGCGGTAAGCGGTTCGAGCATGCAAATACGAGAATCGGATCCCAATTCTCTGTGTGCACCCCATGAGCTTCGAGTGCACTTATGCAATCGTTGATATGTCGTTGCAGTGACTTTATTGCCTGAGATGATTCGTCTGTGAACACGGGTAAATTAAATATTATTTTCACCTGATTGTTTATCAGAATACGTTTATTTTCATAAGTAGTACGTAATGATTCCCAGGCTAGAGCGAAGCTTCCGTTCGTTAACGGGAATTTACTGACAATATTGTAAGCCTCACCTTTAGTCTTCGATCGCAAATGAAACAGCTTTTCCACAGCTCCCAACTTGGGATGTTTGATGTATACTGCATCAAACATATCCCGGAAGGAGGGCCAGGAAAGGTAATCCCCATGAAAGACATCAGTGTCACATGGCGGTAGCTTAATGCAGTGGGCATCAAAGGTGCTATTGTCTGCTGCAGAAGCACTGGTAGTCGCGGTGATCTGAACCGGTGGTGTATGATTTGGATTTGGGGCAGTGTTCGAATTTAACTTTAACTCTTGTTCAAGAAACATAGCAAGACATGCAACGTAGGTTTCGTTCGATAGTCGGTACTTAGAATCTATAACGTCCATATCGAGTGATTCTTCCTCACTGTCGGTTCCCGACCGAGCACATTTCTGATATTGAGACTTAACATCAACCCACAAATCTTTTAATTCAACCTTTCGCGCGGTTAAAGTAGCTACAGTGTGTTTTCCTTCGGGAACTTCTTTAGCTGTGGCAAAATATTTCACAAGCTGATCAGCTGCGTAAATAAAATCTGCTAACGCTGACATGGTGGTACTAATTTAAGGCTTAGATGTGTATGAAGTATGAAAATGCGGTATAGCAACACAAAAGTAATCAGTGGCAACTGGCAACACTACGTAACAATAGGCAAATGTGAAAAAAGATCCACACAAAGCACCGAAGAAAAAGAAAACAAAATGTCAGTGTAGGAATGGGCACAGAAATAGATTCCGTATTGCGAACAAATCGTTATGCGAGAAAGATAAATATCCGATGATCTGACTTTCAATTAGTAAAGGCTGCAAGTCGTAATGACTGCCAACTACCTTAGCACTTTAAATGCTCAGTGGCAACACTATGCACCCTTGACCATGAAATATGTAACCGCACACACAGACAAATGTCTGAACACCTGACCGACTCGATGGCACTACAAAAAAAAAGGCAAAATGTCACCGAAGAAATTCTGCAGTAGCCTAATTGAAAACACGTGAAAAAACCCTGTGAATTGTTTGGGCAATAAGATGAGGGAACCGATATGACCGCTCCGATAATATGTCTATGTTACTTATATGACACAACCAACGAAACCAAACATACAATTGCCCTGACGTTTTCCTTTAAATGCCGACGATAAAAATTTAAGCGACCGAAAAACGCGCACGAAATTATTTAATACGAGTAGAATTGAATAGCGGCCGTATTAATGCAATTTATATATGTATATATATTGTATATATATTTGTAGTATATTATATAGTACGCAAAATAAGTTAGCACTGAATTTACTGTACTCACCCGGTTTACAATTTCTATGAACGGTATGTCAGCAAAGGTATAATCCCACGGTGGTAATGCTGGTGGTACAGGAGCAGACGTTGTTGGTGAAAATGTTGTATGTTGATGTGTTGTTGATGATGGCTGTTACAGATGAGTAGGTATGTACGTGTTGATGTACAGATGTTTTCGAGGTGCCCAGCAGCAAGTGGCAAGATGATGGTGATGATTGTGCTGATTTGGGTTGGTGTACGTGGCAATGATAGATTTGGTGATGGCTATGGCAGCGGAGTGATAACGGCGTCGAGATGTAAGCGAGCGTGTATGACGTTTGATGCTCAGCTGTTCTGCGTAGTTTATGTTCTCACTCGTTTTGAAAGAATGGATATTCGCAACGATGTTATTTTGCTAATGTGGTGGCTCACCGAAGATGTGATGGGTCCAGCAGCGGTAGGTACAATATTGTGGTGGTGCGAATTAAACGGTGATGGATAATCGGACAATGAGTATGTTGCGATTTCACAGTATATAGCGTTTAATCCTGCAGCTACGACTTTGAATGACTTACGAAGAGCTGGTTGTAATTCGTGGCACTGTATTTGGTGCACGTGCACGATCGCTCGTTGTGTGATACAGCGACGACGAACGAGAACATAAATGGCGTCGGAAAAATGTGGAAATGTGGATGGCGCGGCGGCGGCGTAGCGATAAAATACTGGCACTGAGAATGACGGCGGTAAAGCGACGAAGAATGATGATGTCGATGGTTCAATATCCGGCTCGAAGAACCACAATGTTTTCGGCTTAAATAGGTCGTCGATTCCAGTGCAGGATTTTAAGTTAAATAAAACCAAAATGGCTGGACTTTTGATCAACTTTTCTTTATTACACTTTTCACGTTGTCGTTGTGGCAGCTTTCAAAGAAAAAAAAAGACCTTCACCTGAAGTTGGTGGCATTTTATACTGAAGCGGATGAGATAAAAACGTAATAGAATAATGACAATCATCTCCGCTCATAGATGGCGATTTTGTCCACTTAGGGTGGTAACAGATAAAGATAGAGTAATGCGCGTGAACACTTGCAAATTATTGAATTTTACTATCAAAATTCGTGCTCGGTTCGAAATGTTCATCGCGCGCTGCTTCCATTTTATGATCGGCATTCTCGACCTTCTGAGCAGTCTATTCGGAAGATTGTGACCAAATTTCGCACCAAATTTACTTTGTTGGACATTAAACCACCAACACGTTTACGTACTGTGCGTAGTGAAGAAAATATTGCGGCCGTATCAGCTAGTGTGACAGAAGACCGCGAAATGTCGATTCGGCGCCGTTCCCAGCAGTTAGGCCTTTGTTACAGCACTACGTGGAAAATTTTGCGGAAGGATTTGTGCGTAGAGCCTTTTAAGATACAGCTTGTGCAAGAACTAAAGCCAGCCGACCTACCACAACGCCGAATTTTTGGTGAATGGGCTCTTGGAAAGCTGGCCGAGGATCCGCTTTTTTATCGAAAAATTGTGTTCAGCGATGAGGCTCATTTTTGGTTGAATGGGTACGTAAATAAGCAAAATTGCCGCATTTGGAGTGAAGATCAGCCAGAAGCATTGCAACAGCTACCAATGTATCCCGAAAAAGCCACTGTTTGGTGCGGTTTATGGGCCGGCGGCATTATTGGGCCATATTTCTTCAAAGATGATGCGAATCGCAGCGTTACTGTCAATGGTGAACGCTACCGAGCGATGATAACAAACTTTTTTTTGCCCGAAATGGAAGTTCTTGACTTGCATGATATGTGGTTTCAACAAGACGGTGCCACATGCCACACAGCACGCGAAACAATGGCGCAATTGCGAGGCGAGTTTGGTGAACAGTTAATTTCACGTTTCGGGCCGGTCAATTGGCCGCCTAGATCGTGCGATTTGACACCATTAGATTATTTTGTGTGGGGGTATGTCAAGGCTAATGTGTATAGGGACAAGCCCGATTCGATTGACGCACTGGAAGCCAACATCCATGCATTCATTCGTGAGATACCGGCCGATATGTGTGAAAGAGTATGCCAAAATTGGACTCAGCGGATGGACTACCTGAGACGCAGCCGCGGTCAACATTTGCATGAAATGATCTTTAAACATTAAATTGCAAGGTTCAAACTATCGATTCAAATAAATATTTCATTAATTTTTTCGAATTTTTTGTGTTTTTTTTTTTTAAAAAGTTCTAAACCTCTTAAAAAATCACCCGTTACTTAGCAAGGCTTCAAAACAACGCAGTTCGAAACTATGTCCAAAATTCGTTAAGGGTCGTATCGTGAGGCAAATCGGTAGTACGATGTATGAAGTAGAAGAAATGCAAGGTAATGATAAAGCTGTTTATCATGCTAAAGATATACGGCGCTAACATATCATTTGAATATAAAGGACTGGCAAATGAATACAGAATAAATTCATACAGATAGAACTTGTGTAATCCAGGGTCATGGGTCGAGTTTTCGTTAAAGTGTTTCCAAGCTCTTCATGGTTTTTGTGTCTTTTAATACTACCAAAGTATTTCAAAATACACAACTTTGTAGCATGCGCCTTGGAAAAACTTTTCCATAATTAACTGATTTGACGAAGCAAATCATTTAAAATGCACTGATGGTAATGACATTATGGTGAGCAAACTCCCCACAACCGCTGTACATAACATTTGCCACATCTTACACCACACCTTGTCTATACCCTCTCGCTGACCTATAGATATATAGATCAGATAACTCTTTTAGCAGCCTTTTCTTGGTAGCGACTAGAAGTGTGCACATGGTGTGGTGGCAAGTGGTAAATTTTCGGTAAAGTTCTTTAGACTAAAATCATAGCATTTTTTTTTTTTTAAGATTTACCTACCTGATATCTAAGTTGACTAAAAAAAAAAAAAAAAAATTCAGTAGCATCTTCAATACTAAGCACTTGACTTAGTAAAGAGAGCTCACCTGACTCGACGTGGAGTAAATTAATCTACAAATATTTAAATTGGTAAGAGTAATCCTATTAGTTATGGAGTGCGAACTGTTTTTAAAAAGTATTTCCCTCTCCAACCGTAGGCATATTTCGAGGAAAAACGAGCACGAGTGGATTTTCTATCACATATTCCCAGCTCGGTTAGTGTGGAATTTGATCGAATGAATTGGTGCTGCAATTCGGCGAAGAAAATATTACTCGTGCGACTTACAAACCCCTTTTCTTAAGCCAAGAAGTCGCCGTACGTTCTGGAAAAAAATTGAAAACCATAAATTCTACATACCATAATTCTACAATATATCCAACATAACCAACAATTCAATCGGACGCCGAACAAAACCTTTCCAAGAAACTGACTCAATAGATCGCACAGTATCACCTACCCCACAGCCCACAGTCATCCGAAAAGCACCCCAGCCAGAACTTACCAGATTGGAATACCTGCAACCGGACATACAAAAAAAAAAAATATAAGAACAAGAAAACCCTTACATAGGACGCAACATAACTCAATTATCGCATGTAACATTCAATACCTAAAAAAAATTACAACATATTCCGTACCCAATGTACCTATAGTCCTTTAATTCTTAAAAGGAAAATCACTTAAGCAAAGAAACATAACGTTAAACTGAAGACAAATTCTATAAGCTAACTGTAATGATAAGTATAAATACATATATGTCTGTATAATGCAAAAAGTCTAGAACAGGTAAGAATCGCCAAAAGATTAACATTATTATAACAAGTCACATTTACTAGCATTTCTTAACCATTCCTCTTAACATTGTACATGATCTAGAATACGAGCTCCAGACCCAGATGTGCGCACAACTCGGCTGTAGACGACAAAACAACGTTAAAATGAAACATTCTTCATAGAAGTAAAAGACAACTGTAATCAAGAGATATACAGAAAGACGGTTGAACAGTGAGTAATCTTTTGGCTAAAACACAATTTTTTTTGACAGGCATTATTCTTCCTTTAACGTAATCGAAACAGTTTGCGAAAGTGAGGTGCCTTCTGCACAGAACACACAAAATATTTTTGAAAAAAAAAAAAAAAAAGTGACATATAACTTTAAAAGGATATCCCATTGCACTTAGCTATTGGAATTTGTCACATATAAATAGATACATACATGCACATTAGGTATATCAACTTACTTATCATTTATATTTACCATATTTATTATCTTAAATACTCTAAACCTAAATTATAAATTACCAATCGCTACAGAATTATACTTACCCGTTATTTACCTATATAAATTACCTAGAAACCTATTTACCTGTTACTACATGCATATAATCCAACACATCGTTGAATCACATTTACATATACATAGGTACCTACTTATCTCATTGCATAAGCGATACCTAGCGATCAAAATTGAATTAATCAAGCAAAGTAAAACATTGAAATCAAAACTTAGTTTCAATTCCTTCTTGTAATTCTTAAGATTAGAATTTTTCTTATGTGCGAATAAAAAAAAAAAAAAAAAAAAAAAAAATCTCGTGACATGAAGATTTGGATTTTTGCGTATTGTAACAAAAATATATAATGCTCGGTCATAATGTTTGATTAAGTGATTTAATTTGGCGAGAGTGAGTGAAATATAAACAAGAGTTAATTGAGTTGAGGGTGTGAGAACTCATGTAGTTCGACATAGGGATTATCTTAATAAAACTAAGCGAAAGATAATTAAGGTGTTATGACTTCAGTCATACATAGGGCGGGATAGCTTATCAGAGAAGTGCTTTAGCCTTCTCACAAGTCAACAACACTCGACTTTGTGATCATTTTCTTCATCTTCATTTTCTCTTCGTTCCTCTTTCCATTATCTCCGTAAATTCTCTTTCGTC
Organism: Cheilosia urbana; assembly: GCA_946477585.1. Classification (NCBI taxonomy): domain Eukaryota; kingdom Metazoa; phylum Arthropoda; class Insecta; order Diptera; family Syrphidae; genus Cheilosia; species Cheilosia urbana. The sequence continues at coordinate 64,686,006 of OX297853.1, read as the reverse complement.
TTTCTCCAATTATTCTACTCTTTGCTTTTAATAAAAAATTACCTTGCCACCTCTTAAAGGTGTGCAATAGTATTCAGCGACCAAGGTCATATGGCACCTGTTTTTTTTTACAGGTGCACTTTAACGACAACATTGTCTACACAGGCACGATAAATTACTTTGTGGGTAGGTTGGGTAGTACCCAACCCCCCCCCCCATCCGACGAGCTGTCGCCGTGCGATCACCAGCGTGCCAATAGTACTACCAGGGAATGCTAACATCGTAGAACCCACAGCCTACTCAACAATGATTCATGGAGAAACGAAATAGTATCTCTAAACAATTAGTTAAGTGGTCGCTGGTGCGATCCCGTCACACCTGCTTGCATCCGAATGGGATGTTGTGGACTGGAGTGAACTATTAGGGTTTTGCTCACCAACAGAATTCCTTGGGGGGTTGCTTGTTTGTGCGACATTTCTATTTGGAGGGTTTGGCGGGTTAGGCTCGAAAAAATTCTCGGGGATTGGATTCGAAGAAACGCCACTTGTGGACGCACCCGAACGAAGGTCAGGCATTTTTGTATGTTCAAGAGGAAACTTTCAAAAGGAAATGAACTAAACTTGATAATAATGCGTTTCGCTTGGTTATTCTTAAGTTTTATAAAAATTTTCAAAAGGAACTAAACTAGAGTTAATAATAATATGTTTCACTTGATTATTCTTAAGTCCTATGAAATTTTTCAAAGGGAAAAACTAAAGTTAATAATAATATGTTTCACTTCTTAAATTTTACTAAGGGTTTGTTACGTTTATGTAGGTAATTAATTGAGATAATAATCGTAGTAATAACACTAATAGCTAAGATACACTTCTTAAATGTTACTCTTACATTACTATAATGGAGAACATCCCACGACGATGGATTTGATGGTATTCCTTTTTGCTTCCGCTGCTGGGGTATCTAGTCCGTACCCTTTCGTGGTCCTCTTGGTCAATCGACCTCCAGTGATGTCCTCTTTGGCGGACCCAACACAATATCACTAGTTAGTTTTCCTTTCTCACTTTACTGTCACTACACGGCGAGCTTCTTGAGGTCGACAGTCGACTTGAATGCGTTATTGGTTCACACGGAATTTTGCAGTCACTACACGGCGAGCTTCTTGAGGTCGACTTATGTGCACTATTGCTTCACACTGAGAAAAGGTCACTACGCGGCGAGCTATTTTAGGTCGACTTGGTGCGTAACTATTTCGCGAACTATTTGCAACAATTCACACTAACGCGATACTGATACTGGGTCCCTGCTCGGGCGCCAATTAAATTGTTCTACGCAAAATTGATTTAAAAAAATATTTTATTATTTAGAGGAGAAGCCTCTTCATCGTTCGAAATCAAAATACAACTGGACTTAAAGCTAACATATTGAAAACTTATTACCTAGGTTTCTTAATCGCTACGTGCAGGAATGTGGGAAAAGAATTTGGAAGTAGAGGAGATATGGGAAATATGAGCTTGCTGTTTGGGAATTTGAATGTGTGAGGTGTTAACTTATATAACACAGAAAATATTTTGTGTCATATTTTTGGCTTATTTTGGGCTCAGAAACCAATTAAAAAAAAAGAGTTGCAAAATGCTCAAGGACACTTCAAGGAGGTGTTACCAAACGGCAACAATTCGATATTGGGTAGTAAAAAAAACATGAAAATCGTAGGTATTTTTTTTTTTTTAATTTCAGTTTTAAAAATAACATTTTATACAAAAAGGCTTTAGAAAAAGAAGGAAAAAAATAAATAAATAAATATTAGCAAACAATAAATAATTCAAGAAATTAAAAAGTTTAATTAATATTAAATTATAATTCTTAATTAATTTTAAATACTGAGCGTGAGCATTATATTTATATAATACTAGCTGACCCGGCGAACTCCGTTCTGCCTAAATTCGTTATTGTAATGAAAATAATATTTCGGAGCTTGCACAATGAATGCTACCTACTTAATATAATTTGGTCAATTCAAACTCGTATTTCAAAAGTATTTATATTAAATAAATTATAAATATCTGAAGTAGGTATAACAATCGATGTATTTCCGCTTTTGCACTAAAGTGGTTTGCTCGCACATGAGCACGCTATACACAATTGATCATGTGAAAAACATGGGAATTCAAGATTGATGCCATAAATATCCTATCCAGCTATTATCCTTGCGACTTTTTATTTGTCATAGATGCTTAAATGCCAATGGCAAATCGTCCTGAATAAGGAGGCAAAGCTGCGATTTTCAGAGCTCATTTTCTCCATCGCCGTTTAAAACATCGTATTCAAAGCGTTGTTCTTAAATAATAACGTGACATGCGCGTGAGCTACGCGCGGTACTGGACAATACTTGAACATTGCAACATTACTTTATTTTTCTAAAATAAAATAATTTTTCTAAAATAAAAGTAGCCTAAGTTACTCCTTATTACATCAGCTACCTGCCAAAAGTCCCGTCAAAATCGGTCCAGCCATTTCAGAGATTAGCCGGAACAAACAGACAAACAGACAAAAATTGTTATAGTCTAAGAGCCCGCAGTAAATTTTGGACGTGAGAGGCAACCGGATGAATTTTGCGTAAATATAATGCTCTGATGCCCATGAATTCAAATATGGCCGTCTGGCAGCACGTAGTGGCAGCTGAGCGGTGTAGCGGCATATTAAAAATCCGTTATAATGCAAAACAGGAATAATTAGTGCAACCACTTGAATATACTGGCAAATAATAGAGTATCACCCGCTCAGTGCAAATATGTGTATCCAAGACGTTTTAGGTGTCGCCAAAACCTTGCCAGACGCAGCGGAAGTGCGTTAAAAATTCCAATTTTGAATAATTAATGCAACCGCATAAATTTTTCCTAAAACGTAGGATATTACATTCTCAATACAAATATGAAGGTCCAAGACTTTTTGGATGTCGCCAAAGGCGTGCCAGACGAAGTCAAAATTTTGACAAAATGCCAATTTGGAATAATTGATGCAACCAGTTAATTTTTATTTTATAATTTAGAGAAAAATTCCTCGACAACAAATATATAAGTCCAAGACGTTTTACTTGTCGCCAAGTCTTTGCCAGACGCTTTCAAAGGATCGAGAACCGTCGAAAATGTCTTATTTATACGCAAAAATCGCAACTGAACCTTGAAAACTTAACGCAACCACACAAAATCGTTCCTTAACATAGAATAAAACATCACGAACAAAACTACATAACTCCAAGACGGTTTTCTTGTCGCCAAGTCTTTGCCAGACGCTTTCAAAGGATCGAGAACCGTCGAAAATGCCTTATTTATACGCAAAAATCGCAACTGAACCTTGAAAACTTAACGCAACCACACAAAATCTTTCCTTAACATATAATAAAACATCACGAACAAAACTACATAACTCCAAGACGGTTTTCTTGTCGCCAAGTCTTTGCCAGACGCTTTCAAATTATCGAGAACCGTCGAAAATGCCTTATTTATACGCAAAAATCGCAACTGAACCTTGAAAACTTAACGCAACCACACAAAATCTTTCCTTAACATAGAATAAAACATCACGAACATAATTACATTACTCCAAGACGTTTTAATTGTCGCCAAATTTTTACCAGACGCATTATAAAGAAAATTCACACTGAAAAAAAAAAAAAAAAAAAAAAATAATAAAACTGTATTTCATATTTTGCAATATATCTGCATATTTATTTAATGAAAACATTATGAGATTCATTCTCAGACTCATCCGATGAGTCGAGACAATATATTTAAATCTTCACTTTCATATTCTTTAAATTGCGTTAAGTTTTCAAGGTTCAGTTGCGATTTTTAAGGCATTTTCGACGGTTCTCGATCCTTTGAAAGCGTCTGGTAAAAATTTGGCGACAGTTAAAACGTCTTGGAGTAATGTAATTATGTTCGTGATGTTTTATTCTATGTTAAGGAAAGATTTTGTGTGGTTGCGTTAAGTTTTCAAGGTTCAGTTGCGATTTTTGCGTATAAATAAGGCATTTTCGACGGTTCTCGATCCTTTGAAAGCGTCTGGCAAAGACTTGGCGACAAGGAAACCGTCTTGGAGTTATGTAGTTTTGTTCGTGATGTTTTATTCTATGTTAAGGAACGATTTTGTGTGGTTGCGTTAAGTTTTCAAGGTTCAGTTGCGATTTTTGCGTATAAATAAGGCATTTTCGACGGTTCTCGATCCTTTGAAAGCGTCTGGCAAAGACTTGGCGACAAGTAAAACGTCTTGGACTTATATATTTGTTGTCGAGGAATTTTTCTCTAAATTATAAAATAAAAATTAAGTGGTTGCATCAATTATTCCAAATTGGCATTTTGTCAAAATTTTGACTTCGTCTGGCACGCCTTTGGCGACATCCAAAAAGTCTTGGACCTTCATATTTGTATTGAGAATGTAATATCCTACGTTTTAGGAAAAATTTATGCGGTTGCATTAATTATTCAAAATTGGAATTTTTAACGCACTTCCGCTGCGTCTGGCAATGTTTTGGCGACACCTAAAACGTCTTGGATACACATATTTGCACTGAGCGGGTGATACTCTATTATTTGCCAGTATATTCAAGTGGTTGCACTAATTATTCCTGTTTTGCATTATAACGGATTTTTAATATGCCGTTACACCGCTTAGCTGCCATTACGTGCTGCCAGACGGCCATATTTGAATTCATGGGCATCAGAGCATTATATTTACGCAAAATTCATCCGGTTGCCTCTCACGTCCAAAATTTACTGCGGGCTCTTGGTCTATTAAAAATGTTATTTTGGTGTATGTACCATATATATTCATATGCTTGTAGTTAAAAACGGTTATTTCAATATTACCAACAGGCACTCCAATTTTATTTATATGTAATAAATAAGGAACATATGTAAGGTATTGCCTTCAATCAATGCTACGAATGAAACTGTTCAAAACAGTTCTTAGTTTCACTTGGAGTACAGAGATGAACATCACATACATATTTTACATTTCAGTCTTGACATACCAGTGCAATTTAGTTTCATTAAAAAGCAACTGAGAGACTCTTTCAATGTGATCATCCATCTGATGCCTGAACTGTCGAAATTCTCGAACACTTCCAGAATTTCACCTTGGGTTTTAAGAACCATGCGTCTTATTGGTGCTAAAAAATAATGTTTGCCCATATTAGGAAGTCTCAAAATCATATGACTACTAAATATTGCCGTAAAGCAACACACTATTTTAATTTTTTTTTTATCGTGTTCAAAGTAAGTAAAGATACTTTATTTGATTATTTTATATAATTATAGCACGTTAGAAAATATAATTAGCCTTTTTATTACAAATTGATAACATTAGAACCAAGTAGATCTTAATTCAAAATGTGGACTTACCGGCCATTTGTTAGTTTCCGGCTACCTGGTCAGCTGTCTTTAAAATAATAATATGGAATTGGCGGGCTGTTTGACAGATAGGATTAGATACTCTGGGAAAAAAGTGCTGCCACTGAGTTTTTATTAATTTTTGTAAGGAAATCAGTTTGTAGTGCCTTAAAAAAGAGTATTTTGTTGATGTTGTCATATGGCAACAAATACACCGAAACTGTTAAAACGCTGTGCGGAGGATTTTCTAAAGAACATTTGATAGTACAACAACTGTTTTCGTATGACTTCATTGGGAACAAAAATCATTCAAAAAACTGGTTTCATGCCGACTTGCGGGGCAATATTTTCTCTTAAGCATCATGCAAACACACATTTCCTAACAATGGCAAAGGATTCTACGCCGCGAAATACGGATTAACAGATTCAAGGCCAAATTTACCATCGGATGGGTGCCTTCTTGCCAGTAAATGAGGATGTACAGCAATACTCGCAGGTGTACTTCATTTTGTCGGGGGATGATCAAGTCGATAGCCAGATAGTCAGAGGGCAAACAGGAGTGACAAAAAACGTCATTCGACAATTGCAGCTATTATAAATGCAATCAACGCTTTCATTACAATGTTTAAAACGGCGATAGAGAAAATGAACTTAAAAGATCGCAGATTTGTTTTCAAACCTGATAATAGAACCGCACTTTGGAAAAAAATAGAATTGATATGAAACGGGTGGTATCACTTCCAATACACGAAAAATTATTTAAATTTTTTAATTTTCTAATTCGGATGTTCCGGAACTACCGCTTCACAATTTGAAATTAAAAGTCGACTCCATTATAATTTTGTTGGGTAACCTAAATGCACCGAAACTTTGTATCGGATCGCGTTTGATATGATTGTGAAGAATCTCAAATCAAATGTCATGCAAGGACGATTTTGAGTTTAAAAGGCAAACCTTGTCATATCGCGGACTCTGCTTGCTCAGAACGATTTGGCATTTAAGCGTCTATGACAAATAATGAATTGCAAGGATAATCGGTTGATATTTGTAGCGTCAATCTTGAATTCCCATGTTTTTCACATGGTCCAATTGTATGTGGCGTGCTCACCTGTGGGCAAACCGCTTCTGTACAAAAGCGGAAGGTTGGCCGGCACGTCAATCATTGCGGTTTTATTGAAATACATCGATATTGCTATACTTCAGTTATTTCTATTGTATTTAATAATCCTTTTGAAAAAAGGATTTTTAATTGACGGAATTACATAAAGTAGCATGCGCGATGCATGCTTGGAGATATTATTTTCATTATTAACGAATATCCTAAATATAAATAAATAAATACTCAGAGTCGCAGCCCAGCGTAGACAGCGGGCTCTGTGGTACAAAAATTATATAAAATCGTTTTTATTCTAAACTCTCCGTCCAATACTCTTCTCCCTTTTGGGAAAGCACGGTATTGCGCGCATTTAATGGTGGCAGCGGTGGGATACCCAAAGAGGTACCTACTACCAAGCCAAAAACAGAAGTAAAATACTTCTGAGGCGTTCTCTGGGGTTATACACCAGAGAAGTGATTGAACAGTGCTAGTGTTAGTAAAAAGTAGAAAGTCCCAAAAATATAAGACCTGGCGAATTTTCATAAGAGACGCGGAGGCAGACATTGGGCAGTGTCATCGAAAGACCAGGTGTAAAAAACAACTTTAGGCCGCGAAGCCTACCTGGCAAACAACAGAAGCAACAACAACAGAATCAACCACAACAGAAGCAACCGCAGCAGAAGCAGCAAAACATAATAAGGTATTCTAGATGAGATAGAAACATTATTTAAACACGATTTTGTACACACAAGTTTATTTAGCATACCAATTATACCTAAACTAAAAAAAAAAAAAAATAATTGCACATAAATTTTTATAATTTCGTTTTATAATAAGTACATTTTTATATACCTACAAACATATTTACATATTGTTGTTGTTATCCCCTCCCACTCTTTTGACCCCTACAAAGTTTTTTGAGTTCGTGTTTAGTCCGGTGTTTTCCCTTTTCAACATTAGGCGTGTCACTAGACAGACCCATAGGCAAGCAGAAATCATTGCTGGTCTATTTAGAGATCGTCCGTTTAATATTTCTTCTGACGAAGTCATACCCGAGCCAGAGATGGACATTAAAGTCGGAATTTCAGATATTTTCAATATCGTCCCGATATTTGACGGAAACCCCAACGAGCTTACCCAATTTTTCTCATGTGGAGACTTGATTTTCTCTTCTGCCAGGGAAAATGAGCAAGCCAAGTTTTTAAGCATAGTGAAAACTCGACTTCGGGGCCCTGCTCTCGAACTAACCCAATATAATACAATTAGTTCATGGGCAGGGCTGAAACAGACTCTTCAGGCCGAATTCAAGGAAACCCAATCCCGAACTTCCGCTCAAAATGAGCTTCTCACGGCCAAACAAAGACCACAAGAGACCGTTAAAGATTTTGGTGAAAGAGTAAGTAAACTCCATACTTCACTCAAAGCCGCCACCTTTTCCAGCACAAGCGAAGACGCTGTTAGGACTTTCCTAAACAGCGAAAATGAAAAATTAGCTGTCCAAGCCTTTGAAGATGGTCTTAAAGACTCTAATCTAAGACTAGTGGTGCAAGCGCATGGTGAGTCCAATCTCAGAAAAGCCATCGCTTATGCCGACAACCATTCTTCGCGCTTAGAACGCTCCTCCGCTAAACAAATTCCAACTTCTACTCGACCCCCCGCCAGATCTAGACCCACCTGCCAAAATTGCGGCATACTTGGGCATACCGAGCAGACTTGTTATCGAAACAAGTTGCTTCCTAGTTTTGACAGCGGTCAAATAAAAAAGGAGGTGCAGCTGATAATTTGTAGTTATTGCAATAGACGGAACCACTCTTTGAAAGAGTGCCGACTCCGTCAATCACACCTTGTTACGGAGCTAGGGCCCAAATTCGGCGACTCCCACGGCGACTGTGTTAATCCAGTCCCATCCATCCATCAAAATGAAAATCTGAAAAAAAAAGAAAAAAAAAAAAAAGATTTATATATATCAAATACTCATTAGAGACAAGCGATGGCAAAAATTCATACCCCATCCCTCTTGAAACACAAAAAGAAAAAAAATCCGTACTGAAGGTAGTGACCTCCGTCCATGGATGATTAGCATTCTGGAAGTAAACAAAACAAAAAATAAACACATTTAATAACTTCCTAAGGTATTTGCATCCAAATTTACCTAGCCGAACCCGAAAACGATGCGGCGATCACGTTGCACACAGGACTCGGGAGGCAGAAACCACTTCAGATAGTCCAACGAAGCAAAATATTCTCGTGGTAAAAACTTTAATGCAGAAACGAATAACTAAAATATAAAGTAGGTAGATTAGAGGGAATAATAAATAAATAGAAAACAAAAAAAGAAAAAGCGAATAAACCTACCTGGTAAACAACACACCAACTGAAAAAAAAAAAAACACGATGCAGAAATGTGATCAAATGACATTTCAATTAATAGTGCAAGCACTATTGTTGTTGCGCCACGCGATACACTGGTTCGCCCGTTTACGCAGGTCGGATAACTCGGATAAACAGAGAGTGTAGTGTTCAGGGGTGGGATAAATGCAATTATGTTGACGAGATGAGAATTATAGCAAGTAAGTTTCGAATTAAGTTTATTAGCTGTGATATGACGAGATGAGAATAGTTATAGGAAGTAAATTCGAATTAAGTTTATTATCTGTGATATGATCCTAGATCAAACTGGTTAAGAGGTGCAATATAGGTTAAGTCGATGTAGTTTTGTATTTATATAAGTGTTTATTTATATTATTTATCAGCAGGAATAGGAACATGTTTAGGGGGCTGAGTGGTCAGCATGTTGCGAGAGAAAGGTAGGGAGTGTAAGTTGAAGTCTACATCAGGGGCAGATAGAGACAACACGACAAGAAAGTACAGCTCAAACGCCCACACATAACCATTTGCGACAACTATGACCATATATGGTGATGATTAGGTCATTGACGTCGGGGATAGCAAAATGAAACACAGCTGTTTACCGAAGCAAGAGTTGCCGTAGGAAACAAGCAGTAAAACATTCAAAAATTATTCTCTCGACGTACGCACCGAGTTGTCGAATTTTTTTTTGAAATTGCTAAGAGCAAATTAAATTTTCAAATTTAAAGTGAGCCGTTATACGCTCAAGTGAATAATTTTTTTTAACATAAAAGGTGAGAAAAAAAAATGGAAATAATTAGAAACAAAATTTAAAGGCCAATATATGATAGGTATTGGATTCGGAAAACAGCCAGACGATAGCAGACTATCACTGTCCAAAATCAAAGGAAATATAGAGGCAGCCAAAGTGACCAAAGAAAAAAATATATAGCAGAGGTAATTAAAAACATAGGTAGATACATTTGATACATTTCCTCTAACAAAATGTGTTCTATTAGGTATTGGGTTGGGGCAGTTTGTCTAGAGACGACCCTCACCTCTGCCGGTGTTTTGTCCGGGGGAGCTTGGAAGCCAATCCCAACAACCGCAATCACGCGCTTACCCGTAGGCTTTGAGGTATCGATATTGTGTACGGCTCAAGACCGGCTCGATAATAATCGCTCCAAACCCAGCCACGGAAGCGACCCCAAATTGAAACGGTTTCCATAAGCGACGAACCCCGGCCAAGGACAAAAGGTCGCCGGAAGGCAGAAAGGAGACTCCACCGTCCGAGACTCTGCCAACACAGGGTCACGTCAACAGCACAGCTGAATTGGTGATATCCCCTTCCAGAAAGAAAGGAATTTAGTGAAATTAGTGAAAATAGTCACAAACAGAAGGGAAGAAAACCCTAGTGAATTATTTTTTTTTTTTTTGTTGAAGTCTTAGTGTTAGTTTAATTTTTTTTTTGAATTCAATTAGTACTAGTTTTATATTAGAGTTATACTGTAAAGATTAAGTGATTGTGGTGACTGTGCGCGAGATAAAAGGCGGAAAAAAGCCAATGTTTCCAGGATTCATCGCTTCGAGTGCTGCCGGCAGGACGACGAGGGACGACGTAAATCTTCGTAAGTTTTTTCTTTGCTATTATAATAATTTCCTTTTGATAAGGGCTGACTTTGAGCCCATAAGTACATTAATACATTTGAGCCACTAGAATCACGGGGATCTATTTCTTTAGTACATTTATTTAATTAGAATAAGTTACAGTGGAATACATGAATAATTATAGTTTTAAAAAGTGAATTTCTGAGTTTTCGTTATGGAGTAGATAAGTAGTGAATTGGTGTGTGGATTGATGGGAAGGCCGTCCTCCTGCTAATGCCATGGCGTGAACTTTACGCAGACGTAGCAGACCGACGAACGCGATACTCTAATGTGACGACGTACTGGATAACCTATACGGTAACGCACTAACCAGTGACTGGAATATGGCGTTAAGGGGCTATTTCGCAAATTCTTCGGCCGGAGAAATAGCCAAGGAAATGTCCATTGAGACATGGGGTGGCCAAGCCAGTGCCATCATCATCAGGCACGCCCCTGGGACGAGACGAACCCCACCGAAGAGCGACCGTGGAAAGCAGTAGATGCAAAGGAGTAGAATAGGTTAGATATAAGTTAGATAGGGATAGGTAGTAGGATTTAGCTTACGGTTTAGGTTAGATTAGGATTAGTTAGCATAGTTAGAGTACGATAAAATGCATCTGACTTTCCAGACTCTCTCTTTGGTGAGGCATGGGTTGTTGAGCTTTCCTTTTCATCTTTTCTTTCTCTCTCATCTCTTCTCTTTCCTATCTTTGATCCGTCCGTCCGAAGTCTAGTAATTTTAGTTCTCATCCTATCTTCTTTTAGTTCCTTTTCTGGAACGATATTTTTTTGTTTTGAGCAGGTGGTTTAGTGTGAGGGGTGACAAGGACTACCCCGTCCGACGAGCGATAGCCGTGCAACCGCGAGCGTGCCACCGTCCTCCTCCACTTCTCCGAAGATGCCCCTGTGGCCAACCTGGACTCATAACACCTCCAAATGCAAAACTCGGAGCAACCGAGCACGCATAATCCCCGACGACAAAACATACAAAATACCCCTAACTACCACCCCCCACAGAATAACCCACACACCGGCAACAACGGTACACGAAGACAGGTGAATTATCACCACATCCCTTCTACTACCGTTCAACCATCGAACTGTTCGGACAACGACCACTGTCGAGAGGGTAACAACGGCCTTTCCTCTCGACAGATAACACAAGCCGAATTCCACCAGGGGACGGATTAGAAACTGTCGCCTCCATTTCAATCGAACTCCTCCCTAACGACGACCTTGTCATGATAAGAATCCCATCCGAAAATGGAATGTTTCGCAGTATGATTATTGCCACTGGGTCAGAGATAAGTATAATCAAAAATCCGAGCAACTTGCCTACACATGATAACTCTGGCGACATGATTATATCTACGATGAGTGGAGATAGAGTCATGTCTACTAATCTTACAAACGAAACTTTCCATTTCGGATCAGGTGACGATATAGTGGCAATCAAACACCCTTTCCATATACTCAATGGGAATACTAATTTTAATTTTGACGGTATCATTGGCAACGATTTCCTGAAAAAATATTGCTGCGAGATCAGTTACGCAATTCTTTAAAAATATATCCTTTCCTACCAGTGGCGTCTCATCAGGGTGTGCAAGGTGTACATTGCACACCCTGATCTAACGAAAATAAGTCCCTCATCAAACACTGTGTAATAATAATAACACACAAATAATGATATGCACAATTCCATAACCCATAAAACCTCCATAACACAGATAACAGCTACAGCCTACACCATACCTATTCATATTCATCCTTTATTAATTATAAATCTTCTTTCAAAATTCCTTCACCGCTGAGAAAAAAAAAAAATTAACTCGTACAAAAACTCGCTGTGCACCATTCTGTTGATTTCATCAAATAAATTCATCCAACTCCAAACTATATCCCTCTACAAGAATTCTCCAGTATTCATCCTCATCGTCATTCGTCGGCCGCACGCCGCCGTACTTAAATCGCTTTACTTTGATGAACTAGTAGTGAACTCGTGCGAAGGTTTTCTGTGCACGGGCTGTATTCATTTTCTCTTCTTTTGCATATCTGTTCTGTTCTGTTTCCTTAAAGCCTCATAAGTCAAATACACAATGTATTACATCGGAACTCGTGCAAATAAAAGCTGTGCACGAAAGCCGATGAATGAATGGTTGAACTTAGCTTTTCGTTAAAGTGGTTGGGGATTGGGGTTGCAGTTTCGTGCGGTGCTTTTGATTTTGTATGCGAAAGTTTTATTTTTCTATATTTTATTTTGAAAACAAAATAAGATATCAAAAACAGCAAAACAATGATTGAGAAAACAATAAATGGGACGTGTTTTCAGGCAATTAATTGATATTTCTAAAAAATGTATAATTTTATAGAATTTGCACACCCATCTAAATAATTCACGCGACGCTGCTGTTTCCTACATACTTACCCTACAGTCACAATTAATAGCTTTGGGGAAGTATTCAACAGTATTCCTAATCTAACAAAAAATTCAAACCAAGCAGAAAGTAGGACTATGGTAAAAGAAACCATAGCAAAAAGTAAGACTGCGGTAAAATCTAAGGAAAACCCAGCAGAAAGTAAGACTATGGTAAAAGAAACCATAGCAAAAAGTAAGACTGTGGTAAAACCTATAGAAAACCCAGCAGAAAGTAAGACTATGGTAAAAGAAACCATAGCAAATAGTGAGACTGAGGTAAAACCTATAGAAAACCCAGCAGAAATTAAGACTATGGTAAAAGAAACCATAGCAGATAGTGAGACTGAGGTAAGTAATGATTTTATAACGCTAAAACCCCGAGCTCAACACATAGTTGAACTACCATTCAGGTACAACGAACCAGGGATTAAGAACCTAGTAATTTTTAAAAAACAAATCAAGCCAGGAATCTATTTAGGAGAAACCCTGACTAAAGTAACCGATTCCAAAGTGAAAGTCCTACTAATGAATACCTCAGAAACAGTAGAGAAAATAAAAACAGGTGATCTTAACTTCGAATGGAATAAACTAGATGATTTCAAAATAGTCGAAACAAACAAATTAAAGGATCCTGTAAGACATAGACTAAAAAAATTGGAAAGTGTTTTAAGGCTCCAGCACTGTAATCCCGAAGAAAAATAAGCAATCAATAACATTTGCAGAGAATAAAATGATTTATTTTTCATTGAAGGTGATCACCTCACATACACTAACGCCACACGGCATAACATAATTACAGAAGCAAACCAACCCCCACTATTCACGAAGCCGTATCGCCTACCCGAAAGCCAAAGGAACGGAATTAATAAGCAAGTTGACGAAATGTTACAAGATGGCCTAGTCCAACCAAGCTCAAGCCCGTGGAACTCCCCATTGTTATTAGTCCCAAAGAAAACAAGTAAGGACGGAACGAAACAGTGGAGAGTGGTAATCGACTTCAGAAAACTTAATGAGTTAACTGTTGGAGACGCATACCCTCTACCTAATATCACGGACATTTTTGATCAACTAGGCAACTCAAAATATTCCAGCACCCTCGACCTAGCGAAAGGCTTTCACCAGATATTAATGGACGAGGGGGACAAGCAAAAAACTACATTTAGTACACCATTTGGTCATTACGAGTATAATCGAATGCCTTTCGGTTTGAAAAATGCACCCGCGACGTTTCAACGACTAATGAATAATGTACTTATGGGTTTGCAAGGTCTTGAATGTTTTGTGTATATAGATGACATCGTCATAATACGGTTACGATCTGAAGGACCACAATAAGAAACTTGTTACAATTTTTGAACGATTGCGAAAGTACAACCTCAAATTACAGCCTGACAAATGCGATTTTCTAAAAAAGGAATTAATTTATTTGGGCCACATTATTACCGAAGACGGGATAAAACCTGACCCAGAAAAAATTAAGTCAGTGAAAACCTTCCCAATACCCAAAAAGCCAAGAGACGTTAAGTCCTTTCTTGGATTTGTCGGATACTATCGTAAGTTCGTTCCAAATTTCGCAAGTCTAGCCAAGCCTCTAACTAAACTCCTAAAGAAGAACGCCGAATTTAAATGGGATGCTTTCTGCGACGAATCATTCAGGGCATTAAAAGAAAAAATTATTCAACCCCCCATTCTTTCTTACCCCGATTTCAGCAAAGAATTCATCGTTACAACAGATGCTAGCGATCTGGCTCTAGGAGCGGTCCTCTCTCAAGGTCCGATAGGTGAGAACAAACCAATCTCTTTTGCTAGTCGAACGTTGAACGAGGCGGAAACACGTTACACTACATCCGAAAAAGAATTACTAGCTATCACATACGCGTTAAAACAATTCCGTCCATACATATACGGAAGAAAATTTACCATTTATACTGACCATAATAACCTCGTATGGTTGATAGGGCAGAAAAACCCCACATCACGACTATTACGCTGGTGAATTCTAATGGAAGAGTATGACTTTGAAATCATACATAAAGCAGGCAAAAGTAATGTAATTGCTGATGCACTTAGTCGAGTACAAATCAACGATGATACAAAAATACTCGTAACAACTCGTAACCAAGCCAAAGCGAAAATACCAACAGACTACAATTATGATGGTATACAGGTTTTGTCTAGCTTTAACTTGCATGAAAAACAAGGTACAATTCACTCAACTAAACTCACTAAATTAAAGACCATAATTTAACACTAGTAGAATCTTCAGAGGAAGAAGACTTACAAAAACGAATAACCGACTTCACCAAACCAGAAATTGAGAAGCTACTTTTCCGCAAAATAATGACGAAACACTCTGCGTAACTACTCTATCTATTCCTATTAGAACTTCTAGAGACCAAGTGACTATTAAAACATGCCTTGAGTCCATTAAAAACCTTCACAATAACAAAGAATCCATTGCAATCGCATTACCACCTCTGGATAACCAATCCAAGATTACCCTAAAAAAAACTCATAGAAGACGTTTTTCACACCCAACAAATAGACATCTATCTTTTCTCAGACGACCGAATTTTCCTGAACAATAACGAAGACATAACCAAGGTACTATTCGACTACCATGATTCTCCTTTCGGAGGTCACCAAGGGATAACACGTACCCTCAAGAAAATTAAGCAAAAATATTTTTGGGTAACCATGAATAACGATATAAAAACGTACATACTCAACTGCGAATCCTGTCAGCAGAACAAATTACACAAAAACCCAAGAATCCCAATGAAAATTACAACAACAAGCTCCAATCCTTTCGAGCGAGTAGCTCTCGACATAGTCGGACCCTTACCTGTTAGCTACGAAAATAATAAATTCTTGCTCACGTTCCAGGATGATCTGACAAAATTCACGGAGGCCATACCACTCCAGAATGCTGAAGCTCCTACTGTAGCAAGAGCATTCGTTGAACGAATTTTATGTCGCTTTGGATTTCCAGAATCTCTCCTTAACGATCAAGGTACCAACTTCCTTAGCCAACTTTTCAAAGAGGTTTGCAAGCTCCTGAAAATAAAAAAGGTTCAAACTGCTCCTTACCATCCCCAAACTAATGGAGCACTTGAACGTAGTCATCGTACTCTAGCGGAATACCTTCGACATTACGTTAACAAAGACCCTCTCTCATGGGACACCTGGGTACTGTAACATCAATGTATTTGTAGTCTCTGGTCAGCCTTGTGTTATAAGCCTAAACCATAATTTAAGGTCATGCTCGATACTCGCGGCCAGATGGCACTATAGTAATCTTAACTTCGAAAATCTGCAAGTTCGAAAAGGTCTAGCAGAAAAGATTTCCGGCTATAAGCTTTTTTTCGCTCAAAGACCTCCGAACTAAAATGTTCACAGAATAATAGAGTTTCAATACTTACGTTTTTTTTTCTCAATTTTTTTTTTAAACAAGTGTGCTAAGTACTAAATTTAAGTTCAAAGTTGTGTTAAAAGTACACATATACTATTTAAAACATAAGTAGTACCAAATAAGTAAAATCCTTTATGAGGAACCTAAAGCAGTCACTAAGGGTAAGAGTTTTCATATAAAGGAAAGAAATTTTACTTTATAATTGACACCAATTGCATTATCATGCATTTCGACAGATTCTTTGGTGTCGTTGGTCGCAAAATCAGTTGCAGAACGTGTTGCTTAGCCAGGTTGGAGAGAGTATCGTGGTTCCATCCACGTGGTGAATACAGCGAAGTCCACCTTTGGATGCGGAAGCTGATTTTACTAAGTATATCAGGCTACGCACAATACTTCGCCACACCAAATCGCCAAACCTCACCCAAAATTTAGCGAATCTAATCAACACGTGGGGAAATCCCCCAACTCTCCCAGAGATCCGACGTTACCACACCAAGGCCACGCACATGCCAATTGCTCGCATGACCGCGAAACTCACCAACCCTGTTAGTCAGATCCGCGTCTTCAGCTGCTTTACATCAATTCAGACCCGTCTAATAGAAGCCAGAAAATCGCGCTTTGTTCCTAAGTGTTGCACGTGTGCAAGAAGTGATATATATATATATACCTAATCTATGGAAGAAGTGAATTGCCTTAATACCTATTGCTATATTTAATCTAAACCTAAAATGCTAAGTAAAAATTCGTAAAATACCTAAAAAAAAAAAAAAAAAAAAAAAATTTAAATAATTTGCTACCTACATTCTTGCACATATATACATATTACTACTTAACCTATAATTCCCTATAAATAAAAATTACCTATTTGCCTAATTTTGTTAATACGTAAAATTAAACTTAAATATTATATATAAAAAAAAAGAAGGTATAAACTCAGTGCTATAGTGGTTTGAACATAATTAAATAACAGCATCATCACTCCTGCCTCAAGATGTTTCCTGACATGTCACGAAGATCGTCGAGCCGAAATCACAGGTAATACACAAACTTAACTTAAAAGATATCACCACTATAACATTTGCCATACTTTCTAATTAATTCTTAATTAAAACCGTAAAAATCATATCATTTGTCAAATATTTCATTCACACCATTCATACATACATACATACATAGTTTCATTCATAAATTTTTTTTTTTATACATTCAGTAAGAATAACTATAAATTATAGAGATATATATATACATACATTAATGCAAACATCATTTCAACCATAAATAAATTGAACTTTCATTCGGTTACGTACCTATGTACTATATCATAACAAATTCCTGAGTTTTGATTTCTGGTATATGTTATGCATTATCACAAGTATACAACAGTTGTTGTGAGCAACATGAGAGTATTCATGTTCTGCTAATTTGCCCCCACCTTCATCGGTCATCTTCGTCATCAACATCGTCCCCATCTACTCCTTCAGCGCTTTTAGTTGCAGCATGAGATAAGACCTGTCATGCAGAACTGTACTACCCGCGCCCCCATACACAATCATAAAACAGCTCTGGTAATGAGTACAAATGAGTACTCGTCATCAAGTAGCTGTTCCGTGTAGCGATCCCCCCGGTTGATCTAGAGTGTAGCAATGGTTCAGTCATCTCTTTATCGAATTCTCCTCATTCATTTCCACCGTCACCTCTCCCACGACCCAACCCTGAGCAGCCGGAAGAAAAATGTTAGAAAGGGAGCATTGGAGGTGAATGGAATGGAGTGTGCTATGTATAACACTTTTAAATAATAGCGTAATGTCATCGTTTTGCTTCCTTCAAATTAATAGCAGTGGTCATGTGGTCGCAGTCGCAGCAATGTATGCTGCGGACATATGCTACAGTTATTATGGCGCCCAAAATAAGGGGCTATTCCAGCCCAAAAACAAAAAAAATTAAAATTATTATGTGGAGCATACAATTTTATATTAATTTTGCTTATACAATTTAGCGAATCATTCACATACGTCGTGATCTGACCGGAGCATATGCATGCATCAGTTAGCTTCAAGTTTGTTCGGTAAAATCAGTGGAAAGTGTTTTGTGTTAGGCACTGCCTAGTGAGTTAGAAGGCAAGGAAATAAACTTTATTTGTTTTGCTATCCTTACTTGTGCATCAGGTGATAGTTAGAAAGGCGGAGGAAGTGTTAGTTCCTTAACATTCCTATCACTCGTTTATGTGGAAATAAGATTTTTATGAAGAGGGTTATCTGTTTCGTAATTCTTTCCACATTTTTTTTTCGAATGCAATTCAAACGAAGTTTTCTGGTGTGGTGCATGTTAGTTTTGGATTTCAGTGTGTACAGTTTGTAATGAGGAGTTGATACGATGATGGAAGGTGATGGAGATGACCGATAATTATATATTTGAGAAATTCTAGACAAACCCCCTTTTTTTTATTGGTTTCTTGTTTGACAACAAACAAATTTTATATACCTACATATATTTTTTTTTTTGTGCTTTTTGAATTATTTATTATACATTTGTGACGTTTTAAAGTTAATTTTAGTAAAATGAAGTGTTTGGATTTTGCGTGTCTAGATCCGGATGAGATTAGGTTTGAGTATCAGTTGCGAGGTCTTCCACTGACAGGTACGGTTAGGCAGATGGCTTCAGAGCTTAAGAAAATTGCTGCCGAGGAACACAAAGGCACTCGAGCTTTCAAGCCCGTTGCTATAAATAGTCCAAATCTTGAAATGGAAGCGTGTCAAGCGAAGTTCGATCATCTGGAATTGTTAGTAACTGAGTGCATTAAATCTGCAAATCAAGAAGGCGAAAAACAAGCTGTTTCCAAAGCAATTCATCTAAGGAACAGGCTTGAGATTTTGGCAAACCGAGAACCAAACTTCAAACTCTCGATTGAAAATCTAAAAGCCAAATTGAAACATTTGATCGACAATATGTTGAGCGTTGATAATGGAGCTGGTCCAAGTTCACCCTTGCATTTCGTTGAGCTATTGGACAACGAAGAACAACAACTAGTCCAACCACAACAGGTGATTCCAGTGACGTCTCAAGTTGCTACTCCTGTGCAAGTTGAAAAGATCAACAACCGTTCCTTTTCTTTACTGCATCCATCTTCAAGTAGTGTTGGACAAAGCATCGAGAACCAAAATTCTGGTACCGTTCCGAAACGTACTACGGGTGTTCGGCATTCTAAACCGGATCATCTAAGACCAAATGGCAAAACAAGTGGTAACTTTGTTGCACGACCAATATTGCATAATCAGAGCTTCACAATGAATGACATGAGTTATGCTTTGCCAAAAGCAGTACCTCCAATTCAAGCGCAACAACGGCTAAATGCATATAAGAAGCCAGCTTCTCATTATGTAAATTTTCAGGACCAGAACTCTTTCGATCAGGATCAGTTAGTAGCTAGGACCGAACCTTACCAATATGCTAATGAATTTTCAAGCGATGTTTCGGGTAGGTTACGAAACGTAAGCAATTGGAAGCTTCGGTATGAGGGTTCTCATAGTGTTCTTACAATTGAGCAGTTCGTAATGCGAGTTGAAATTTTAGCTAGGGGGGAAGGAATCCCTTTAGATCAGCTGTGTTTGTCCATGCATTTACTATTGTCAGGAAATGCCAACAACTGGTTCTGGATATATATCCAGAGAAATAGGACACCGAAGTGGCAACATTTTCGAAGAGCAATCATCAGTGAGTTTCAAACCTACACCACAGATCAGGAAATCAGACGACAAATTGAGAATAGGAAACAGAAACATAGAGAGTCATTCGCGGAATTTAAGCTGGCAATTGAAACACTTGATTCGATGCTTCGAGTTCCGTATACAGAAGCAGAAAAAATCAGTATACTGAAGTCAAATATGCATCCTGCTTTGCGCAAAAGGCTTATACTCGAGCACATTGTATCTGTTAGCGATCTGAAGGAAAAATGTATGTTAATTGAGAAGGGTTTAATTGATATAGGTGAAACTCTCGATGACCAAGTATTCACAAGGCGAAGGCACGTAAACGAGTTTACGTATGTTCCGAACTCTGATGATCGAACGTTCTCACCTGAACAATCAACTTTTTTCTCGGTTAATCAAACTGACCAAAATACTTTTGAAGTTGAAGAAAGTAACTTCATCATATGTTGGAATTGTGAGGACATAGGGCATAGTTTCATTGATTGTCCGAAAGACCAACGAAATTTATTTTGTTACTCATGTGGAGCTAAGAACGTCACCAAACCAAACTGCTTCCGGTGTAACAATTTAAACCGGAAGTCGGATGTTCGCAGAGAAAGGGGAGTGCGACATCCGAATGCAAGCCAATCATTTCCCCAAAACAATGCTCGTCTCTTACACAGACCGACCTCAAACAGAGATTGCAACACCCAAACAGAACAATAACTTACTTCAAAGCACGTAAACAAAATATCAGACAAGTCAAACAGGCCAGACTCTTATCGGATGTTAGTGGTCGTCCTTTTGCAAATATTCAGCTCAAAAACAAGTTCGTAATGGGCTTATTAGACAGCGGAGCCACTATTTCAGTTTTAGGAGATGGAGCCATGGAACTTCTGAAAGAGCTTGACATTTCTTACCTGTCATTAAACTCAGATCTGTGTACAGCTGACGGGTCAGCCCATAGCGTGATCGGATATGTTTATATACCTGTAATTTTCAACAACACTTCGAAAACCATAAAGTTTTTCATTGCACCTTCGCTTAAGAGACTTGTGACGTTAGGCATTGACTTTTGGTTTGCATTTGGATTACACCCCACTTTTTTGGAAGAAATATCCACCCGTAATCCAGATGCAAGCTCGCACTCTTTGTCTGAGGATCAACAAAAGATACTTGCTGAATGCATTGCTGCAATTCCATCTTTTGAAAAACTTGGCTTGGGACGAACATCTATAGTAGAGCATGAGATAAATGTGGGGGATGTTAAACCCATCAAACAGCGCCATTTTGCAATTTCACCAGCCATGCAAAAATTACTTTATGCCGAAATCGATAGAATGCTTGAGCTCGATGTTATCGAAAAAAGCCAGAGCAGTTGGTCCTCACCAGTAGTTATTGTGAAGAAGCCAAACGGAAAAACAAGGCTCTGCTTGGATGCTAGGAAGGTGAACGAGCTCACTGTTAAAGATGCTTATCCTCTCCCTATTATAGATGGAATTCTAGCAAGGTTGAAGAAGGCCAAATTCATTACTGCGTTGGATTTGAAAGACAGTTTTTGGCAAATTCCCTTAAGTTCATCTGCGAAAGAGAAAACAGCTTTTCCTGTGCCTGGTCGTGGGTTATTTCAGTTCAAAGTAATGCCATTTGGATTGAAAAACGCCACACAGTCAATGTGCAAATTGATCGATCATGTGATACCCTACGAACTGCATCAGGATGTTTTCACTTATGTAGATGATCTTTTGATAATTTCCGAAACTTTTGACGAGCACGCAGAGCTTTTGAGAAAAGTAGGTTCCTATTTAAAACAAGCCAACCTAACCATAAATCTGGAAAAAAGCAAATTCTGCCAACGTGAGATTCGTTACCTGGGGTATATAGTTGGAGTAGACGGGTTAAAACCCGACCCCAAAAAGGTATCAGCTATAGCAGAATTTCCGCAACCAAAGACCATCAAGCAATTGAGACGTTTCCTTGGTATGTGCCAGTGGTACATGCGGATGGTACCAAACTTTGCTGCTGTTGCTGCACCGCTTACCTCACTCACTGGCAAAAACGCTTTTCAGAAGGATTGGTCGAAAGAAGCTGTATTGTCTTTCGAAAGTTTAAAAACGATGCTTACGACAGCTCCAATTTTGGCTGCACCAGACTTCGATAAACCATTCCAGATACATTGCGATGCATCTACGGCAGGTGTTGGTGGTGCTTTGATTCAGTTGGATGACAGTGGGACTGATCGGCCAGTAGCTTTTATGTCGAAGAAGCTGAATACTGCTCAGAGCAACTATAGCATTACCGAACTGGAGTGTTTAGCTGCTGTGCTTAGTGTTCAAAAGTTTCGGCCCTACATAGAAGGTACTCGGTTTGTCATTGTCACTGATCATGCCAGTTTAAAATGGCTGATGTCTCAAAAAGATCTCAACGGTAGATTGGCCAGATGGTCACTTAAGTTGCAGCCATTTGATTTTGAGATAGTGCACCGAAGAGGCAAAGACAACATCGTAGCTGACGCATTATCGCGTGGTATGATAGAGGAGATTGTCGGAAGGGGAGCAGGTTATTTAGGATCAGATTTTGCTGCGGATGTGGAGTATCAAAATCTTATGAAATCTATCGAAAAGACAGCGGATCGATATCCCGATTTGAAAATCCACAAAAACAAAATTTTCAAACGCGTTAAATTTCGTGACTTTTCTGTTTCAGACGAATCTGATTGTTGGCGTTTATGGCTACCAAAAATGTTCCGTCAGGAACTAATGAAAAGTGAGCATGAACCACCAAATTGTGCACATCCAGGGGTCAATAAACTTTTGGAGAAATTAAAACGATTGTACTATTGGCCAAGGATGGTAGTGGATGTTACGAACTATGTCAGTTCTTGCGAGAAGTGCAAAACTTCCAAGGTACCAAATATGATTTTGAGGCCACCAATGAATCCACGAGAGCTACCTTTGCGCCCATGGCAGGAATTGCATATAGATTTTGTGGGTCCATTCCCAAGGTCTAAGAAAGGTAACACACAGGCACTTGTTATTCTCGACAATTTTTCCAAGTACCTTGTGGTAAAGCCGCTTCGAGGTGCAACCTCCAAACTTGCAGTGCAAACGCTAGTAGAGAATGTGTTCGACTTATTTGGAATTCCAGAGAAGATTATCTCTGATAATGGTTCTCAGTTTGTTTCGCATGAATTCGAGAGTTTTCTATCTCTGCACGGTATCAAGCACGTATGTACTGGCACATATTCGCCACAAGCAAACGCTGCAGAGAGATCAAATAAAACCATTTTCACAGCTGTTCGATTATATATAGAGAAGGATCACCGCGAGTGGGATGCTCATCTCGGATCAATATCCTGTGCGTTAAGAAATGTGGTACATGAGTCCACAGGATTTAGTCCATTTTATTTACTGTTTGGTTTTCACATGGTCACACATGGAAACACATACGCGCTATTGAGAGAGTTTGAATCCATGTCCGGTGAATCTCCTGAGATAAGTGAGAGACATGATAGGCTAATCAAGATTAGAGAAGAAGCATATCAATGTTTAAAGCTAGCACAGTCAAAACATGCCAAGGCTTATAATTTACGATCGAGGCCGGTAAATTTTACTATTGGTCAGATAGTTTATAGGCGGAACTTCGTCAAGAGTAGCGCACCTAATGTATTCAGTGCCAAGCTTGCACCTAAGTTTAAGAAGTGCCGCATCAAACGCCGAATTGGAAACTGTTTATATGATTTAGAGGACCTACATGGGAAATACATTTGCAGAGCTCACGCAAAGGACATTATTCCGTAAGTCCAGGTTTGCCCGGTTTCTCAGTCGGTAGAGCATGAGACTTCAGGGTGTGAGTCTGCCCCGCGTTGTCCTACATAGCTTCCCTCACATACAAATCGTTTTTTTTTTTTTTCAAACATAACGACTGACGGTGTATTCGTTCTGCTTGCTTTGTAACATCAATGTATTTGTAGTCTCTGGTCAGCCTTGTGTTATAAGCCTAAACCATAATTTAAGGTCATGCTCGATACTCGCGGCCAGATGGCACTATAGTAATCTTAACTTCGAAAATCTGCAAGTTCGAAAAGGTCTAGCAGAAAAGATTTCCGGCTATAAGCTTTTTTTCGCTCAAAGACCTCCGAACTAAAATGTTCACAGAATAATAGAGTTTCAATACTTACGTTTTTTTTTCTCAATTTTTTTTTTAAACAAGTGTGCTAAGTACTAAATTTAAGTTCAAAGTTGTGTTAAAAGTACACATATACTATTTAAAACATAAGTAGTACCAAATAAGTAAAATCCTTTATGAGGAACCTAAAGCAGTCACTAAGGGTAAGAGTTTTCATATAAAGGAAAGAAATTTTACTTTATAATTGACACCAATTGCATTATCATGCATTTCGACAGATTCTTTGGTGTCGTTGGTCGCAAAATCAGTTGCAGAACGTGTTGCTTAGCCAGGTTGGAGAGAGTATCGTGGTTCCATCCACGTGGTGAATACAGCGAAGTCCACCTTTGGATGCGGAAGCTGATTTTACTAAGTATATCAGGCTACGCACAATACTTCGCCACACCAAATCGCCAAACCTCACCCAAAATTTAGCGAATCTAATCAACACGTGGGGAAATCCCCCAACTCTCCCAGAGATCCGACGTTACCACACCAAGGCCACGCACATGCCAATTGCTCGCATGACCGCGAAACTCACCAACCCTGTTAGTCAGATCCGCGTCTTCAGCTGCTTTACATCAATTCAGACCCGTCTAATAGAAGCCAGAAAATCGCGCTTTGTTCCTAAGTGTTGCACGTGTGCAAGAAGTGATATATATATATATACCTAATCTATGGAAGAAGTGAATTGCCTTAATACCTATTGCTATATTTAATCTAAACCTAAAATGCTAAGTAAAAATTCGTAAAATACCTAAAAAAAAAAAAAAAAAAAAAAATTTAAATAATTTGCTACCTACATTCTTGCACATATATACATATTACTACTTAACCTATAATTCCCTATAAATAAAAATTACCTATTTGCCTAATTTTGTTAATACGTAAAATTAAACTTAAATATTATATATAAAAAAAAAGAAGGTATAAACTCAGTGCTATAGTGGTTTGAACATAATTAAATAACAGCATCATCACTCCTGCCTCAAGATGTTTCCTGACATGTCACGAAGATCGTCGAGCCGAAATCACAGGTAATACACAAACTTAACTTAAAAGATATCACCACTATAACATTTGCCATACTTTCTAATTAATTCTTAATTAAAACCGTAAAAATCATATCATTTGTCAAATATTTCATTCACACCATTCATACATACATACATACATAGTTTCATTCATAAATTTTTTTTTTTATACATTCAGTAAGAATAACTATAAATTATAGAGATATATATATACATACATTAATGCAAACATCATTTCAACCATAAATAAATTGAACTTTCATTCGGTTACGTACCTATGTACTATATCATAACAAATTCCTGAGTTTTGATTTCTGGTATATGTTATGCATTATCACAAGTATACAACAGTTGTTGTGAGCAACATGAGAGTATTCATGTTCTGCTAATTTGCCCCCACCTTCATCGGTCATCTTCGTCATCAACATCGTCCCCATCTACTCCTTCAGCGCTTTTAGTTGCAGCATGAGATAAGACCTGTCATGCAGAACTGTACTACCCGCGCCCCCATACACAATCATAAAACAGCTCTGGTAATGAGTACAAATGAGTACTCGTCATCAAGTAGCTGTTCCGTGTAGCGATCCCCCCGGTTGATCTAGAGTGTAGCAATGGTTCAGTCATCTCTTTATCGAATTCTCCTCATTCATTTCCACCGTCACCTCTCCCACGACCCAACCCTGAGCAGCCGGAAGAAAAATGTTAGAAAGGGAGCATTGGAGGTGAATGGAATGGAGTGTGCTATGTATAACACTTTTAAATAATAGCGTAATGTCATCGTTTTGCTTCCTTCAAATTAATAGCAGTGGTCATGTGGTCGCAGTCGCAGCAATGTATGCTGCGGACATATGCTACAGTACCCTATGCAATCTTCGTATTCAATACAACCACACATAGTAGTACTGGTTATACCCCTCACGAACTACTCTATGGATACCCGGCGAGAATACCCAGTCTTTTGGAGCAAAATCCGCAAACGAGTTATAATTATGAGAACTATTCCAACGAATTGAAAGCTCGTCTCCAACACGGATATCAAATCGCCCGGGAGAATCTAAAAACAAAAAAACTTATTTCTAAAGGTTATTACGATGCACGTACGACGACTATACAACAATTTAATATAGGTGACAAGGTACCAACGAAAAACCACACCAGACAAAATAAATTCTCCACTCTATGGAACGGACCATACGAGGTAGTAGACATAATTTCCGATGAGAATACACTCATCAAAATAAAGAACAAGCTGAAAATAATACATAACAACGACCTAAGACACTACGTGGAATGACGAATACTCAAACTCATCCCCCTTCCTCCAATTCATCCGAAACCCAAAAATCTCGCGCATTGTCAAGACGCCAACCAAATATCTCCCCATTGTTCTTGTCTTAAAAGATAGAGTCATGTCTAACTATTTCATTTTCCATTATCACCACCTCCAAAGGCAGGGAAAGACTCAGAAAAGACTACTATCGACTTTTCCCCAACCAATGTAATCCCTTCCGACACAACTCCACAAAAACTCATTCCTATTTTACACCCAATTCCTCTTCAAATATAAAATGTAAAACTTAGAATAAGAACATTTTTTCTTTCCAACTATGCAATTCTTATATAACCAATGTATAACGTATAATAAGAAAATATATTTAAACAGGGGAACCACGAACCTCTTCAAGGGAACAATCCTCCTATCTTTTACTAAATAGTATAGGTGTTAATATCATTAAACTAATAAAAAAAAAAACCTTTGTAAGAAACAAACTCTTCAATTTAACATTATAAGAAACAAACATTTAACATTATATTCATTAATTATATATTCAAAAAACAAAAAAAATCTTTGTAAGAAACAAACACTTCAAGAAACAAACACTTCCATTTAACATTGTATTCATTAATTATATATTCATTATTATAAGAATGCTTTGTAAGAAACAAACACTTCCATTTAACAGTATATTCATTATATTAAATTACCGTCAACATATTGTAAGATTTTTCCTGTTCGCACCTGAGCCCACTTGCAGGAAATTCTAAACCTTCAGGTAAGAATTCCCTTTTTCTAAGGGGAGTGGGATGTTGACTCATATGACCTACCCTATCAATCCATTCCATACACCATACACCATACACTAGGGTTTCCAGAACATCTCTTTTAAAGAGAACATGTCCTCTTTTTTGTCAGCGATCTATTTTACACTTTCTTTTTTCGCTTGGCTCTTTTTTTGTCCTCTTTATTTGTTCTTTCCTCTTTTTGTTCTCTTTTTTAAAATATGTAAAGGGTGATTTTTTAGCTGGTTTGGTTTTGGCAACACTGGTTTTGACAGCTGACGTGTGTTTAGTACCTTGTGTCACTGTCAAACAGCTTCAGTTTGGTTTGCAATTTAACCATGGATCGTCTTACAAATGAACAACGCTTGCAAATTATTGAATTTTACTATCAAAATTCGTGCTCGGTTCGAAATGTTCATCGCGCGCTGCTTCCATTTTATGATCGGCATTCTCGACCTTCTGAGCAGTCTATTCGGAAGATTGTGACCAAATTTCGCACCAAATTTACTTTGTTGGACATTAAACCACCAACACGTTTACGTACTGTGCGTAGTGAAGAAAATATTGCGGCCGTATCAGCTAGTGTGACAGAAGACCGCGAAATGTCGATTCGGCGCCGTTCCCAGCAGTTAGGCCCTTACAGCACTACGTGGAAAATTTTGCGGAAGGATTTGTGCGTAAAGCCTTTTAAGATACAGCTTGTGCAAGAACTAAAGCCAGCCGACCTACCACAACGCCGAATTTTTGGTGAATGGGCTCTTGGAAAGCTGGCCGAGGATCCGCTTT
Source organism: Cheilosia urbana (assembly GCA_946477585.1). Taxonomy (NCBI): domain Eukaryota; kingdom Metazoa; phylum Arthropoda; class Insecta; order Diptera; family Syrphidae; genus Cheilosia; species Cheilosia urbana. Next base: position 64,657,983 of record OX297853.1, on the reverse strand, counting down.
TTTATCGAAAAATTGTGTTCAGCGATGAGGCTCAATAAGCAAAATTGCCGCATTTGGAGTGAAGATCAGCCAGAAGCATTGCAACAGCTACCAATGCATCCCGAAAAAGCCACTGTTTGGTGCGGTTTATGGGCCGGCGGCATTATTGGGCCATATTTCTTCAAAGATGATGCGAATCGCAGCGTTACTGTCAATGGTGAACGCTACCGAGCGATGATAACAAACTTTTTTTTGCCCGAAATGGAAGTTCTTGACTTGCATGATATGTGGTTTCAACAAGACGGTGCCACATGCCACACAGCACGCGAAACAATGGCGCAATTGCGAGGCGAGTTTGGTGAACAGTTAATTTCACGTTTCGGGCCGGTCAATTGGCCGCCTATATCGTGCGATTTGACACCATTAGATTATTTTTTGTGGGGGTATGTCAAGGCTAATGTGTATAGGGACAAGCCCGCTTCGATTGACGCACTGGAAGCCAACATCCATGCATTCATTCGTGAGATACCGGCCGATATGTGTGAAAGAGTATGCCAAAATTGGACTCAGCGGATGGACTACCTGAGACGCAGCCGCGGTCAACATTTGCATGAAATTATCTTTAAACATTAAATTGCAAGGTTCAAACTATCGATTCAAATAAATATTTCATTCATTTTTTCGAATTTTTTGTGTTTTTTTTTTAAAAAAAGTTCTAAACCTCTTAAAAAATCACCCGTTATATATGTATACATAAATTTCAATATAAAAACAATTAGCTCGTTTTAAAACTTTTCAGTATGCTCTGGCAAGCATCCGAGAGTATAGCTGTCATGAAAAAGGTTCTGAATTGGCGCGATATGAAAAGGATGTTGGGGTCGGCGTTATCCGTGTGGTTCGGTATTCTTGACTGGAGATTCTCAATTACATTTTCGTACGCTTGTATGTCGATAACATGAACAATTTTAAAGGAACCCGTTTGTATTTTGTTAAGTCTGTAACCTGAGTTTGTGTGAATCTAGCTTTGTATGATCTGAAGTGAAAGGGGTAAATTTCTTGGATTCTCCCCATAATAGGTTCCGTTGTAAAGATTCCATTAATCACGCTTGGGTTGAGGTATCGTTTCAGGATAGACGTTAAGTCTTCATCAGTATACTCTTTTTGTATAAAGGTGTGTCTATGGTATGTTGGAAAGGGGATTCTGAACTTATAGCTTTTATCATTACCAATAAGAAGCATTAATTGGTTTTTGAATACATTTATTGGGCTTTCGATAGTCGGTATTAAAATAGTCCTTTAGACTATACAATGAAGCCCAAAAATTCGACTTCTTCTTTAAAGAAATCGCATTTGTCTAGTTGTACCTTCATATTGGTTTCGCTTAACGTTCTGAATATCTTTTCTACGTGTCTTACATGATCGTTTTCGTCTTTGCTAAAGATGATGATGTCATCAATGTAGACGTAGCAGAATTTGCCGATGTAAGATCGCAAAATATCGTCAAGCGCACGCTGAAAGATGGATGGTGCGTTTTTTAAGCCGAATGGGAGTCGTGTGAACTCGAACTTCCCATTGTTGATCGAAAATGCGGTTTTTTTCATATCCGATTCCTTGAGTGGAATCTGCTGAACCCCACTTTTAAGATCTAGGACCGTAAAAAATTTGCTTTATCCCAATTGTGACAAGACTTCGTTAATTTCAGGTATTGGATAGCGATCGGAGATTGTTACGGAGTTTAATTTTCTATAATCAATTACGAGTCTAAATTGTTTATTTCCGTTTGAGTCGGCTTTTTTAGGGACAATCCACACTGGTGAATTGTATGGGGAGCGGGATGGTTTTATTATATTGTCTTCTAGCAACTTTTGAACTTGTTTATCTACCTCGTCTCTGAGCGATGCAGGATACGGGTAATATTTTGAGTAGGCATACTGGGGAATCAGTTTGTGTGCGTATTTCGCCTGTAACTTTTGTTGTGTAAGTGAGTTTCTCGTTTGGTTCTGAGAACAGGGGGCGAAATTTGTATACAATAGTATTTATGGCTCGTCTTTGCGATTCAGGCATGCTGTTTAATTTTACGTTCAGAGAATTTACTGCTTGTGACTCGCGTTGTTTAATTCTCACTTTAACTTTATCAAGAATCGTCATGAAATTGTCTTTTGTGTGGATGACAGCTGATAGTTGTTTAAGACTATCATTTCAAATTATTCCGTGGAATGACTTTAGCGTTGGGAGTAGGAAAAATTTAAGCTTTACTGGTTGGCCAAAAAGGTTCAAAAACGTGTGCTGGGTTACTTTGATGTCTCCTGCGATGGACTTGGCAAGAAAATGTTGACTATTTGGAAGGGGGTTTGTTATCAAACTGGGTTGAATATAGTTCTTACTTGAACCGGTATCTATAAGGAAGTTAAGTATTTGTCCGCTCTTCCTCTTGCACTGAATATAAGGCAGCGAACAGTCGGCTAGTCTAAAAAATTAATGTCACTGAACTCCTGAAATTCTTGGTCACATTGAGCAGGATTGTCTTCGCGTGGGAATTGTTCAGCCTGGCTGATCATGTAGTTTCTGAGATCAGGGTCATGTTCTATTTCACTTATATCATTTTGACCGTAAAATGCATAAAGGTCAGTTGGACGGACGTAACCTGTCGGTTCTATGCAGAACTCCGGGGGTTCTTCTGGGGGTGACCCGACGTCGATGTGAAAGTTTCTCTGATATTTGTTCGGAATATGGGCCTGCGTTGAAGGTCCTGGTGGACGCTACCCTGCATATTTAAATTGCGGTGGCCTGTTTTGGTAGTTAACCGCTCTCGTCATTATGGTCGAGGTATCCATAGGTTCTGGCTTTGGCTGCGGCTTAGGAGCAGATGGACGGGGGGGTGGGTTAGGGTTGGGATAAGAATTGTAGTTAGGGTAGCTGTATTGTGGATGATTTGGATAACGAATATTTTGCTGCGGATAAGCCAGCAAATGGGGGTGGACTTGCGGTAGATAGGCCACTTGTGGGAAGAATGGTTCTCTTCGAGTGTTGAATTGCTGTCCATGGTTTCGTGCTAGTGGGGAAGGAGCGGTTTGATTGAATCTATGCGTAAAAGAGTTTTTGTTGTTTACGTAATTAGATCTGAATCCTTGATTTTCAAGCTTCAGGCATAGATTAAGGGCTTGCGGAAGGTCCGTTGGTTCTCGAATGCCTAGTAATTTCGGAAGGTCGCCGTTGAGGCCAAGTATAAACGTGTCGAGTGCCTTATCTGTGTAGTTACGGGTAAGTAGAGAAATTGACTCGTTCCCTACTTCCATACACTGTACTTTATTAAGTATGAGGGATAGGTGTGTATAGACCGATTGGTAGAAATCTTGCACCGAAGAGTTAACTTGTACTAAGGATGTCATTTGATACTCCAAAGTGTTGAGATCTCTTTGGTCCGCGTAATGTAACATTAGACACTTGGAAATAGCTTTCCAATTTAACGGAATGTTGTATGATTCCAACACGGCGTCGGGCTCTCCGATAATTTTATTCCTAATCGTACTTATAATGCCATAATACCTGGGAGTTCCCTGAAGGGGTTGGTATATTTGGAGGACGCGATCTACGCTTTTTCTCCAGGAACTGAATTCGCCAGGTTTCCCTGTGAACTCGCAAAGGCTTCTTACTACGTCTGGAATTTTATCCAGTTCTGCGAGATCATTACCGTGTTCAGGCTCTATACGCTGATCCTGGGCAATGAGGGGATCAAGATTGGGGTGAAGTATTGAGTTGACGATGTTAGTGATTGTATTAACTAGTTGGGCAGACGGAATGACAGGGCGTGCTTGAGCCTGAGGCTGTAGAGGGTCTGGTTGAGGATGATTTTCAACTGGTGGTCGAATGAGGTTATTCGGGTTTGCCATTATTATTTATTCCGCACTCACAAAAGCAAAAGAAGAGAGAGAGAGAAAAGAAAGAAAAATATGTGACGGGAAATCAAAAAATCTTATTAAATTGCTTAAATGGGTTTCTATGAGATAGACGAATTAATCTACTTTAACTAATTTCTTAAATTCTACTACTCTAAATTGTTCAATTACTTTCTTAAATTCTATTATTTCAAATTGTCAGATTACTTTCTTAAATTCTATAATTTCAAATTGTAAGATTACTTTCTTAAACTCTATAATTTCAAATTGTCAGATTACTTTCTTAAATTCTATTGTGTATTTCAAATTGTTATCAGTTAAAAATAGAAAGAAAAAAAAACGAATCTAGTCTTAATCACTAGCTTACATAAAGTACCACATCTTCTGCCTATGGCACACTGGACGCTGGAGCGGCTGGCTGTTAAACACTGCCTCCTTTTTGCTTTCGGTACTAGGGGGCCGGATCTCAGGGGAGTTGTTCCTTTTCAGTTATAACCGGATAATCGATGTGATGCAATGGTCGACAATTCGATGACACTTCAGGGCGATAGCACTGGCACCTCTTGAGGGCACTAACTGTATTATATTTCGCGGTCACTGAATTTTTGTCTATGGTTTAATGTCACTGGACAGATGTCTTTCGTACGCGATGTCACTGACACTACTTTAGGGTACTGGACTATTTAAATACTGCGCGGTCACTACTTGAGGGCACTGGCAGTGATTTCTTCGCGGTAGCACTGTCACTACTTGAGGGCACTGGCTAGTTTACAATCCCGCGACTCTTCTAGATTTTTTTCCACGCACTTAGACACCTATCCTGCTCGGGCGCCAATTACGGTTTTTTATGCCGAATGATAATAAAAAAATATTTTATGGAGCAGAAGCTCTTTATTTGCACAAGGTAGGAACAAAACTCAAAGCTTAGTCTATGTGTTACATGTATTTATAATCTATAGTAAACAAAATGTGTTGCAGGTAATCGCAGACACTGCGTCGGCGATTTCCACGGAATTCGGGTGCACTGTGGGAATTGCTGATTTGGTTCTGTAGTGCAATGCGATCGCATGTGCGCGAGTATATTTCCGGCGAGAGTTGGTTGGACTGGGGTTCAGGGTCATGTGACCAGATATCCAATCTTTTGAGTGATAACTTATATCATCTGGACCACAATCCGTAGCCGAAATAATCATCCTACAGAATCCCCAATACCAGCTCTTCGGACTCATCAAGAAGCTTTCACTGTCCACATTTGAACCGTGGTTCAAGGCGGGGAAAATGTTTACGCTAAACACTGACCTACCTATCATCGGTCATTGCCCAACATAAACATAAACAAAACAAAAAAAAACCTTGTTACACATTTTCATCGCCACACATAAACATAAACTGACATTGCACTTTCCGTTTCCAATTTCATTCACCCTGAACACAATATGTTTCTTTTTCTCACATCAGCACTCTTTGCACTTAATTGTAATTATTGCACCTTCAGCACGTCGCACATAATTTAAGCAACACGTTAATTGTTTTTCTTTTTCTTTTATTGCATTTTTTTTTTTTATATATATACTTCTCCCGGGAAAGGCGAACCTATAACGCTTCAACAGCACCCCGAGATGCCTGCAGATGTATGTTTGCTTTGCACTTAAATTGCTGCAAATTGTAGTCTTCTGGAAATATATCCCCAGCACTTTATACCTAATTGTTCTTTTAGTCAAGTAAGCAAGATGTTAGTATATAAGCCAGAGAAATCAATAAAAATATGATTCAGTTTGTTACAACGATTCCACGCTATTCTTAACTATTTTTGAGTAAGACTCCCCCCCACCCGAGGTAAGGGAGCTTAAACAAACAAGAAAGCAAACAAGAGAATCCACAAGTCGACGATCACCAATTCACAAGAGTTCTGGTTCATGCACTAGAAACTCTTTTGTTGTCAAGGTTTAAGTGCTTTGGTCAACACTACGGTTGATAGATCGTACAGAGTTATTTATATTTTATAACACTGACACACCAATGGATAATCCCACTTCTGAAAATATAAACACAGTTTTATCCTTTAAACCCAATTTGGTTTTACACTGCGCGAACTGATACACGAACACTGATACGAACTGCGATCTTAACTCAATACGTCTGACCCACTTGACGAGCTGCATTTTTCAGTTCTATACTAATGCTATCATACCTTTGAGCAGGAGGGATTTCCCTGTTCAATGAAGCTGTACCAAAATTACAGGTTAACACTATGTTTACGAAAAACGTTTGAATGATTTGTGTATACAAGGGTACATGCTTCCCGAACGCCGAGCCGAACCACTTGTCAAAAGCGAGATGAAGTTAACAGTCAACGATATAAAACAAGTTGTTGTTAGACGAGTATTTGGTCAAGGGGTTCATCAGGGAAACCGACTCAGAATATGTTTCACCAATAGTGCTAGTCAAAAAGAAGACGGGAGAGCTTAGGATGTGTAGATTTTAGAACTCTGAATAAGGCGACTGCAAAGGATAGTTACCCGATTCCCATAATTGACGACCTTTTGGATAGATTGGCGAACAAAACTATCTTCACTAAGTTAGACCTGAAGAATGGATTTTTTAACGTACACATGAACAGCGATTCGGTAAAATACACGTCTTTCATCACGCCACTAGGGTACTATGAGTTTCTTAGAATGCCGTTAGGACTTTAGAACGCACCGTCCGTGTTTCAAATGCACATAAATAAGATATTTGCAGACATGGTTAGGAGAGACGAAGTAATTATATATTTAGACGACATCATGATAGCCACAGATAGTTATAAAAAACATTTTGAAATCCTCGCGGAGGTATATAATAGATTGGTCTTGAAAAAACTAGAGCTCAGGATAGACAAATGCGAATTCTTACAGAGTAGTGTCAAATATTTCCAAAGACACTATGAAAATAGCAAGCGCGTGCTCATAGTAGTGTCAGATTTTTACTGACTAAAAACACCACCCTTCGAAGAATTGTTAGATACTGCAACTAAGATATAACTTATCAAGCAATTTTTCTATAACGAAATAACAACTTTTGACAGGCTACTTTCCAATGAAAGATCCTGCATGTTCCGCAATTTAGACGCGGTTAATCGATCCTATCTTGCCAAGTCGAACGGTTTCGTTCTTTGTAGTCGGCGCAATAAATTGTTCTCGTCCAGAATTTGTCGGACTGAATTGTTGACATGTCCGATTAGTCGGTTTCTATGCTTTCTCGCGAAGCTTTTTAATTCAGCTACAATTATTGGAATTCCGAGATCTCTGTGGATATTGTAGAATTTATGTTGTTTAATGCTCCAACATTTCAATGTAACATCCCCATTTTTCTAACGTTTCACTTCTAAAGTAAATAACTTTAAACTTTCGCTACATGAATTATGTACTAAGCTAAAAGCTCGTAAACAGTTAAGATATCACACTATAAATTCTCTTTAACCAACTGGTTATTATCCAGTTAGCTTTAAAACTCGATTGAATTATAACCATAATACTGAATTATAATAAACTATTACTTTAAGCATTTTGATTCGGGTCCTTATTTAATGCGTCATACCTTTCACCAATTGATAGCATTTTTTACATTGGTGCCGAAACCCGGGAACGTGTAATAGTTGAACGGAATCGAGTGAACGAGACTTCGTGATAGTACCAACATAATTACTACGAAAAATAGAAATAATTTAACCGAAATATGGAAAACGCGAATCGGGCGACATATAGAGGTCAAGTCACGCGAATCGTTAATAGTGTGAAGGAATACATAGAATCCGACGAGTCTAAGCCGACGTCCGCAAACGTGGATAATTGGGACATCATAGAAGAAGATCTTTCGGTTTTTCTCCAAAGATTAAAGACTGCGCATGAAGGTCTCAATAAAGCTAATAACGAAATTCGCGTACAAATAAAACCTGACGATATAATCAGGGAAAGTGAGGCTGTCGCGGAATACGAGGACAAAGCAGTCGCCGCTATTGCGAGACTGACACAACGACTCGACCGCTTACATCGCATGCAAAACTCTAATGAAGTGTCAGTACGAGTTTCTTCTCGTGAAAATTGTACGAACACAGTAAATTTACCAAAACTTCAATTGAAGTCGTTCTCTGGAGACTTCAAAGAATGGCTTCCCTTCTGGGAGCAATTTCGAACGGCCGTGCATGAAAATAATGCCTTATCAGGAACGGATAAGTTCAATTATCTTCAATCTACACTTAAGGGAGCGGCTGCAGAGGCATTATCAGGTTTTACTCCAAGCGGCACTTGCTACGATGCTGCGATTGGATTATTACAAGATGAATTCGGCAATGCAGGAAAGTTGATTGATAAAACCATGAATCAATTAATGACGATTCGTAATGTCACCTCTAAGTCTGACATGAAAGGGTTACGTTATCTTTACAATACAGTGATGACATGTACGAGATCATTATGTGCTATGGGGATTTCATCGAGCAGTTACGGTATTATGTTGAAGTCTAAACTCATGCGGTGCTTGCCAAACGATTTACGTGCCGACTACTTTCGTATATATAAAGATGAGGAGGTAAATGAGCAGGAATCACCGTCAGACAGTACGAGTACAGTTACCCCTGCAGCTTCAGCAATCGAAATTGCAAAAGGCGACAGACAGATAGCCAATCTCTTAAAATTTATTAAAAGAGAAGCGGACGCTTTAGAAAGCTCTTTCGAAGAGAACGATTCACGACAAAGGCAAAATAACAAGCAGCATAGACAACATACAAACTCAACGGCAACCGCTGCCGAATTATTTACCACCACCACCAAAGAGTCTTGTTTCTTCTGCAAATCGCTATCTCATCCGACAAAAGACTGCAACGGACCACACACACTCAGTCAACGGAAGAATATGCTAAAGGGAGACAATCGATGTTTTCGCTGTACATACCGTGGTCATTCCGCTAGGAAATGTGCATTGAAACGATTACGGTGTGGAATTTGTCAAGGGTGGCATGCGAAAGCATTATGTGATCCCAACTATCAACGGCGACAAACGTTAGTCAACACAGAACAGAAAAATAATACCGATACATGTGGAAGCTCACAGCAAGCTCTTAACGTTTGTGCTACTAGTGGAAATAATTACGGAGATGTATTTTTGCAAACTGCTTCAGTTTTTGCAATGAATTCCAAATCGAGACAAAGTTCTTATGTGCGTATTATTCTAGATGGGGGCAGTCAAATGACATTTATAAAGGAAAGTCTAGCTAATAAATTGTGTTTGCCTGTAGTTGGAACAAGAAAGATCAGCATCATACCGTTTGGAAGCGGAAAGCAAATGCGTGCCAGAGATTGTTCTAGTGTTTTTTTTACTTTAAAAAGTCAATACGATCAACGATCAGTGGAAATCGAAGCGGCAGTTGTTCCAGAAATATGCTTGGATGTTTTGGCTATCCCATCTACCAATATTATAGAGCCTTTTAAATTAACTTTGGCAGATGCACGTCCATTCGTTACCCAACCCGATGACGGAATTTCTATTCTGATTGGTGCAGATAACTATTGGAAATTTGTCTCTGGAAAATTTGAACGTATCTCGGATCGTTTGACTGCTGTTGATACCGTGTTCGGTTGGACCTTACAAGGGCCAGCCCCAATTGGTGTTCAAGGTGTTATTTCGGGATTAATTAACGTGAATGTATTGCCCGTAAGTACGATAGAAGACTTCAGTGAGACTAAGTTTTGGGAACTCGAGGCAATTGGTATCCAACCCGAAATAAAGCAAGCCGACAACTTTACACAGGAGTTTCTACGTAAGTCTATTGTCAGAGAAAATGGCAGATATCAGGTATGTTTACCTTGGAGAGATGGAAATGTGTTGCTCAATGATAACGAGTTAGGTGCTATGATTCGTTTTAAATCATTAACTCGTAAACTTTCTAGATGTCCAGAGGAACTATTCAGATACGACAGAGCTATGCGAGAGCTTATAGATGAAGGCATTGCCGAGAAGGTTGCAGACGAGAAAGGGGGTATTCGCAAATACTACATGCCACACCGACCCGTGTACCGAGATGACAAGTCAACATCCAAACTACGTATCGTTTTTGATGCTTCGGCTCATGCTCAACATTGTCTTTCGTTAAATGATCTTTTGCTACCCGGATCAAATTTACTGCCAGACATTCTTAAAATATTGTTGAATTTCAGAGTGGGATCTATTGGAGTAGTCGCTGATATAGAGAAGGCGTTTCTTCAGGTGTCACTTTGCCCTAAGGACCGTGATGTTCACCGCTTCTACTGGTACACAAAGGAATTGAAATCTGTTAACGATCTTCCGGATTACCAAATCTACAGAATGACTCGGGTGACGTTTGGAGTGACATCCAGTCCATTTCTCCTAGGGGCCACACTCAAAAGACATTTTCAAAATGAATGCGAGGAGTTTCCGGCAACATGCGCTGTCTTAAGCGATAGCTTGTATATGGATGACGTAGTCTGCAGTGCTGATGACGCGAAGAATACAATACAATTTTATCATCAAGCTACATCTATCTTCGAACGTGCTGGTATGAACCTTAGGAAGTGGAATAGCAATAACCAGGCAGTGAGGTCTGCATTTTCGGAAGCCGCAACGAACGATCAGAAGGTGCTGGGTATGCTATGGTACGTTCATACAGACGAATTAGCTGTGGATGTTATTCCTGTCGAACGTTTTATTACTAGTTCAGCGATAAAGGGTACTAAACGTTCTGTACTTCAGGTAATTTCACGTTTCTTTGATCCCTTGGGGTTTCTCGGCCCCTTCGTAATAAATTTTAAAATTTTGTTCCAAACCATCTGGAAGATTAAGCTTGGATGGGACGATGAGTTACCTGCAGAGTTAATGAAAGTCTGGAACTCGTGTTGTGCTGATATCACAAGGCTTAAGCAACTATCAATCCCCCGCAATGCCGGCAGCCAACTGGAAGTCTTTGAACGAGAATTGCACCTGTTTGCGGATGCAAGTACTAATGGATATGGTACAGTCGCTTACGTTAAATCAATTAATAAAGTAGGTGAATCTTATGTTCAGTTTTTGTGTGCCAAGAACAGAGTGGCACCGTTAAAAGGAGTTCAGGGAATCAATGACCTCACATTACCGCGACTGGAGCTTACCGCGGCGCTCATTGCTGCTAGGTTGTGTTCTTTTTTAGTAACGAATCTTAAGATGACGTTCGACCGAATTTTTCTCTGGACTGATTCGAAAATTACGTTATGTTGGATATCTGGCGAGGCCAAAAAATGGAAGCCGTTCATAGAAAATAGAGTTCGTGAAATTAGAACACTGACGGAGGTCTGTACTTGGAGTCACTGCCCTGGGAGAGACAATCCGGCGGATTTACTGACTAGAGGCGTGCCAGCAAAGGTCTTAATAGCGTCTTCAATCTGGTTGCATGGTCCCCCTTGGTTGCGAGGTAATCCTGAGTACTGGCCAACGACCGACGAGCCGTTTTCTATGGATGTGTCTTCGCTACAAGTCAGTGTAGAAGATAAAAGGGAGATCAAATTGGAGCCTATTCTGCGTTTGGAGAATTTTAGTTGCTGGAGGAGATTACTGCGGGTGAGTGCTTATGTATTCCGATTTATTAATATACTTCGTAAAAGGCACTTTGAGCATACAATATATTTGACATCAGAAGAAATAAGTCAGTCTGAGAAGTATTGGATCAAAGTAACTCAGTTTGCATATTTCAGTGATGAGATGAATGCGATAAAGAAAGGAAATTCTGTTGACAAATCTTCTAATATTCTTGCTCTTAATCCATCTTTAGATATGGATGGTATTTTACGTGTGAGTAGTAGACTACAGTCAATTGAAGGAGATGGAGATTGCCCGTACCCAATTGTGTTGCCCAAAGAATCCTACGTTAGTCAGATTATTGTGTCGAATGCACATCAACGAACTTTGCATGGTGGGGTAAATTCTGTTCTAACTGAAGTAAGAACTCGCTACTGGATATTAAGAGCGTGACAGTTGATCAAAGCGGTTATCAGTCGGTGTGAGATCCGCAAACGGTTATTGGGAAAACCTGGATCGCAACCATTCGCCCCGATTCCCCGCGACAGATTGCTAACATCCCGGCCATTTGAGATGACTGGGATCGATTTCGCAGGACCATTATATGTACCATCCGACCAAGGGACTCCGAAGAAGGTGTATGTTTTACTTTTAACCTGTGGCTCAGTTAGAGCAATTCATCTAGAGCTGGTAACGGATTTAACTGCCGAATGTTGTTTGCTAGCACTAAGGAGATTTTTTGCACGTAGAGGAAAGCCTTCAATAATTTATTCAGATAACGCGAAGACTTTTAAGCGTGCCTCTAAGGAGCTACATATATTAAACAGTGCTTTGGGTGCTGAGTTAATACAAGGATTCGCTAGCAGTGAAGGCATTAAATGGAAATACATCGTTGAAAGAGCACCTTGGTGGGGTGGCTTTTGGGAAAGACTCGTAAAAAGCGTAAAGGGAGTCTTAAGAGCTACGATTGGAAGAACTTCAATGAACTTCGAAGAGTTGCGAACACTGTTGGTAGAGGCTGAACGCGTCATCAATGCTAGGCCCTTAACTTACATTTCCGATGATCCCAAAGATTTATCTCCTTTAACACCTTCACATTTTCTTGCAGGTTCACATGAAACATTCGTTGAGCCTACCTTAACGAGTCCGACAACTGGTGCTGATATTCGTCAAAAGTGGAATTCCCGCTTGAAATTCTTGCGGTTATTCTGGAAACGGTGGAGGCTCGAATACTTGAATCAACTTCGTTCGCTTCACTTCAACAAAAATTCGTCCTCATCCAATTTCAAGCCAAACGATGTCGTCATATTATATGATGCAGCAGTATCGAGGACTCTATGGAAGTTGGCTATCATCGAGGAGGTTTTCCCGGGCCGGGACAATAAAGTGAGAGCTTGCCAAATACGTCTACCAAACGGATCTAAACTGAGAAGACCTGTGCAGCTACTTTACCCTCTTGAGTTGAACTGAATGTCACCTTTGGCGGTCGGAGAATGTAGAATTTATGTTGTTTAATGCTCCAACATTTCAATGTAACATCCCCATTTTTCTAACGTTTCACTTCTAAAGTAAATAACTTTAAACTTTCGCTACATGAATTATGTACTAAGCTAAAAGCTCGTAAACAGTTAAGATATCACACTATAAATTCTCTTTTACCAACTGGTTATTATCCAGTTAGCTTTAAAACTCGATTGAATTATAACCATAATACTGAATTATAATAAACTATTACTTTAAGCATTTTGATTCGGGTCCTTATTTAATGCGTCATACCTTTCACCAATTGATAGCATTTTTTACAGATATCGTCGTTTCTAATATACCATGGTGCTTGTACAATTTCTCTAAGCACTTTATTTTGAAAAGTTTGTAGAATATTGACATTTGTTTTCTTGGTACAACCCCAGAGTTGTATACCGTAAGTCCACACCGCTTTTAGCACTTGCTTGTATAGAAGCAGTTTGTTTTCGGTACTGAGCTGGGAATGTTTTCCGAGTAACCAGTACATTTCTCTATATTTGATATCGAATTCTTTACGTTTCATTTTCACGTGCGAATTCCATTTCAGCTTTGCGTCGAGTGTCATTCCCAGGTATTTGGCCTAGTTTGCAAAGGGTATTCGGGCCAAGTTTAGAAAAATTGGCAAGTCATTATTTTTCTTATAGGTACGTGAAATTCACGTGAATATGAATATGAAATGAATATGACACAGTAGATTACGTAATGGTGAACAATTTTGACTCGCACCCTGGTGCGTCCTAAAAACTGATTCCAAAGTTCCGTGGACCATACAAAGTAACTAAAGTTCTACGAAATGATCGATATATACTAGAAGACGTGGAAGGGTTTCAAAAGACTCGGGTACCATACAAAGGGGTGTGGGCGGTCGGGAACATGCGGCGTTGGCTTAACTAGAACTACGTAAATAAAAATATTTCCAAGATCAGGGGATCTTGATAGTCAGGACGGCCGAGTTGTAGTAATCTTACACATATCCGTAGTAGTAATACATATTAGACACATACATTTCGGCCGCATGTATTGTATACATAACGCTTTGTCATCACGTGATCACTCTCAGTAGGCTAACACATAGGCTTCAGATCAGATTGTCACTAACACACATTGTCTTCGTCATTATATGTTACACGATATTATACATACATAAGTAAAATAAGAACCAGAAACTTTGCCGATCGCGTATCCCTCAACCTCTCGAGAAGTCCTATGCTGCCAGCATCCCACCAAGAAGTCATCAAAAACGCCGCAACTGATGTGCTCGGTCTCACCAGCCCACGCCCCCGAAACCCCTGGTTTGACGAAGAGTGCCAGCAAGCACATGCAGCAAAACGAAGTGCCTACGAAGCGTCGCTGCATAGAAGGACGAGAGCAGCTCGTCAGCTCTACGAGCAAAAAAGGAGGGAAGAACATCGGCTTCTCCGGAGAAAAAAGAGAGAGCATGAGAAGCGCGCGATCGAGGATATAGAGAGGTGTTACTCCAGGAACAACGTTCGGAAGTTTTACCAAAAGGTAAAAAGAACGTGTCATGCCAACAAGACCCGAACGGAGACCTGTAGAGACGAACAAGGAAACCTTGTAGTAATGGGTGATTTTTTAGCTGGTTTGGTTTTGGCAACACTGGTTTTGACAGCTGACGTGTGTTTAGTACCTTGTGTCACTGTCAAACAGCTTCAGTTTGGTTTGCAATTTAACCATGGATCGTCTTACAAATGAACAACGCTTGCAAATTATTGAATTTAACTATCAAAATTCGTGCTCGGTTCGAAATGTTCATCGCGCGCTGCTTCCATTTTATGATCGGCATTCTCGACCTTCTGAGCAGTCTATTCGGAAGATTGTGACCAAATTTCGCACCAAATTTACTTTGTTGGACATTAAACCACCAACACGTTTACGTACTGTGCGTAGTGAAGAAAATATTGCGGCCGTATCAGCTAGTGTGACAGAAGACCGCGAAATGTCGATTCGGCGCCGTTCCCAGCAGTTAGGCCTTTGTTACAGCACTACGTGGAAAATTTTGCGGAAGGATTTGTGCGTAAAGCCTTTTAAGATACAGATTGTGCAAGAACTAAAGCCAGCCGACCTACCACAACGCCGAATTTTTGGTGAATGGGCTCTTGGAAAGCTGGCCGAGGATCCGCTTTTTTATCGAAAAATTGTGTTCAGCGATGAGGCTCATTTTTGGTTGAATGGGTACGTAAATAAGCAAAATTGCCGCATTTGGAGTGAAGATCAGCCAGAAGCATTGCAACAGCTACCAATGCATCCCGAAAAAGCCACTGTTTGGTGCGGTTTATGGGCCGGCGGCATTATTGGGCCATATTTCTTCAAAGATGATGCGAATCGCAGCGTTACTGTCAATGGTGAACGCTACCGAGCGATGATAACAAACTTTTTTTTGCCCGAAATGGAAGTTCTTGACTTGCATGATATGTGGTTTCAACAAGACGGTGCCACATGCCACACAGCACGCGAAACAATGGCGCAATTGCGAGGCGAGTTTGGTGAACAGTTAATTTCACGTTTCGGGCCGGTCAATTGGCCGCCTAGATCGTGCGATTTGACACCATTAGATTATTTTGTGTGGGGGTATGTCAAGGCTAATGTGTATAGGGACAAGCCCGCTTCGATTGACGCACTGGAAGCCAACATCCATGCATTCATTCGTGAGATACCGGCCGATATGTGTGAAAGAGTATGCCAAAATTGGACTCAGCGGATGGACTACCTGAGACGCAGCCGCGGTCAACATTTGCATGAAATTATCTTTAAACATTAAATTGCAAGGTTCAAACTATCGATTCAAATAAATATTTCATTCATTTTTTCGAATTTTTTGTGTTTTTTTTTTTTAAAAGTTCTAAACCTCTTAAAAAATCACCCGTTATATATGTATACATAAATTTCAATATAAAAACAATTAGCTCGTTTTAAAACTTTTCAGTATGCTCTGGCAAGCATCCGAGAGTATAGCTGTCATGAAAAAGGTTCTGAATTGGCGCGATATGAAAAGGATGTTGGGGTCGGCGTTATCCGTGTGGTTCGGTATTCTTGACTGGAGATTCTCAATTACATTTTCGTACGCTTGTAGGCCGATAACATGAACAATTTTAAAGGAACCCGTTTGTATTTTGTTAAGTCTGTAACCTGAGTTTGTGTGAATCTAGCTTTGTATGATCTGAAGTGAAAGGGGTAAATTTCTTGGATTCTCCCCATAATAGATTCCGTTGTAAAGATTCCATTAATCACGCTTGGGTTGAGGTATCGTTTCAGGATAGACGTTAAGTCTTCATCAGTATACTCTTTTTGTATAAAGGTGTGTCTATGGTATGTTGGAAAGGGGATTCTGAACTTATAGCTTTTATCATTACCAATAAGAAGCATTAATTGGTTTTTGAATACATTTATTGGGCTTTCGATAGTCGGTATTAAAATAGTCCTTTAGACTATACAATGAAGCCCAAAAATTCGACTTCTTCTTTAAAGAAATCGCATTTGTCTAGTTGTACCTTCATATTGGCTTCGCTAAACGTTCTGAATATCTTTTCTACGTGTCTTACATGATCGTTTTCGTCTTTGCTAAAGATGATGATGTCATCAATGTAGACGTAGCAGAATTTGCCGATGTAAGATCGCAAAATATCGTCAAGCGCACGCTGAAAGATGGATGGTGCGTTTTTCAAGCCGAATGGGAGTCGTGTGAACTCGAACTTCCCATTGTTGATCGAAAATGCGGTTTTTTTCATATCCGATTCCTTGAGTGGAATCTGGTGAACCCCATTTTTAAGATCTAGGACCGTAAAAAATTTGCTTTATCCCAATTGTGACAAGACTTCGTTAATTTCAGGTATTGGATAGCGATCGGAGATTGTTACGGAGTTTAATTTTCTATAATCAATTACGAGTCTAAATTGTTTATTTCCGTTTGAGTCGGCTTTTTTAGGGACAATCCACACTGGTGAATTGTATGGGGAGCGGGATGGTTTTATTATATTGTCTTCTAGCAACTTTTGAACTTGTTTATCTACCTCGTCTCTGAGCGATGCAGGATACGGGTAAAATTTTGAGTAGGTATACTGGGGAATCAGTTTGTGTGCGTATTTCGCCTGTAACTTTTGTTGTGTAAGTGAGTTTCTCGTTTGGTTCTGAGAACAGGGGGCGAAATTTGTATACAATAGTATTTATGGCTCGTCTTTGCGATTCAGGCATGCTGTTTAATTTTACGTTCAGAGAATTTACTGCTTGTGACTCGCGTTGTTTAATTCTCACTTTAACTTTATCAAGAATCGTCATGAAATTGTCTTTTGTGTGGATGACAGCTGATAGTTGCTTAAGACTATCATTTCAAATTATTCCGTGGAATGACTTTAGCGTTGGGAGTAGGAAAAATTTAAGCTTTACTGGTTGGCCAAAAAGGTTCAAAAACGTGTGCTGGGTTACTTTGATGTCTCCTGCGATGGACTTGGCAAGAAAATGTTGACTATTTGGAAGGGGGTTTGTTATCAAACTGGGTTGAATATAGTTCTTACTTGAACCGGTATCTATAAGGAAGTTAAGTATATGTCCGCACTTCTTCTTGCACTGAATATAAGGCAGCGAAGAGTCGGCTAGTCTAAAAAATTAATGTGACTGAACTCCTGAAATTCGTGGTCACATTGAGCAGGATTGTCTTCGCGCGGGAATTGTTCAGCCTGGCTGATCATGTAGTTTCTGAGATCAGGGTCATGTTCTATTTCGTCGAGGTATCCATAGGTTCTGGCTTTGGCTGCGGCTTAGGAGCAGATGGACGGGGGGCTGGGTTAGGGTTGGGATAAGAATTGTAGTTAGGGTAGCTGTATTGTGGATGATTTGGATAACGAATATTTTGCTGCGGATAAGCCAGCAAATGGGGGTGGACTTGCGGTAGATAGGCCACTTGTAGGAAGAATGGTTCTCTTCGAGTGTTGAATTGCTGTCCATGGTTTCGTGCTAGTGGGGGAGGAGCGGTTTGATTGAATCTATGCGTAAAAGAGTTTTTGTTGTTTACGTAATTAGATCTGAATCCTTGATTTTCAAGCTTCAGGCATAGATTAAGGGCTTGCGGAAGGTCCGTTGGTTCTCGAATGCCTAGTAATTTCGGAAGGTCGCCGTTGAGGCCAAGTATAAACGTGTCGAGTGCCTTATCTCTGTAGTTACGGGTAAGTAGAGAAATTGACTCGTTCCCTACTTCCATACACTGTACTTTATTAAGTATGAGGGATAGGTGTGTATAGACCGATTGGTAGAAATCTTGCACCGAAGAGTTAACTTGTACTAAGGATGTCATTTGATACTCCAAAGTGTTGAGATCTCTTTGGTCCGCGTAATGTAACATTAGACACTTGGAAATAGCTTTCCAATTTAACGGAGTGTTGTATGATTCCAACACGGCGTCGGGCTCTCCGATAATTTTATTCCTAATCGTACTTATAATGCCATAATACCTGGGAGTTCCCTGAAGGGGTTGGTATATTTGGAGGACGCGATCTACGCTTTTTCTCCAGGAACTGAATTCGCCAGGTTTCCCTGTGAACTCGCAAAGGCTTCTTACTACGTCTGGAGTTTTATCCAGTTCTGCGAGATCATTACCGTGTTCAGGCTCTATACGCTGATCCTGGGCAATGAGGGGATCAAGATTGGGGTGAAGTATTGAGTTGACGATGTTAGTGATTGTATTAACTAGTTGGGCAGACGGAATGACAGGGCGTGCTTGAGCCTGAGGCTGTAGAGGGTCTGGTTGAGGATGATTTTCAACTGGTGGTCGAATGAGGTTATTCGGGTTTGCCATTATTATTTATTCCGCACTCACAAAAGCAAAAGAAGAGAGAGAGAGAAAAGAAAGAAAAATATGTGACGGGAAATCAAAAAATCTTATTAAATTGCTTAAATGGGTTTCTATGAGATAGACGAATTAATCTACTTTAACTAATTTCTTAAATTCTACTACTCTAAATTGTTCAATTACTTTCTTAAATTCTATTATTTCAAATTGTCAGATTACTTTCTTAAATTCTATAATTTCAAATTGTAAGATTACTTTCTTAAACTCTTTAATTTCAAATTGTCAGATTACTTTCTTAAATTCTATTGTGTATTTCAAATTGTTATCAGTTAAAAATAGAAAGAAAAAAAAAACGAATCTAGTCTTAATCACTAGCTCACATATAGTACCACATCTTCTGCCTATGGCACACTGGACGCTGGAGCGGCTGGCTGTTAAACAATGCCTCCTTTTTGCTTTCGGTACTAGGGGGCCGGATTCCAGGGGAGTTGTTCCTTTTCAGTTATAACCGGATAATCAATGTGATGCAATGGTCGACAATTCGATGACACTTCAGGGCGATAGCACTGGCACCTCTTGAGGGCACTAACTGTATTATATTTCGCGGTCACTGAATTTTTGTCTATGGTTTAATGTCACTGGACAGATGTCTTTCGTACGCGATGTCACTGACACTACTTTAGGGTACTGGACTATTTAAATACTGCGAGGTCACTACTTGAGGGCACTGGCAGTGATTTCTTCGCGGTAGCACTGTCACTACTTGAGGGCACTGGCTAGTTTACAATCCCGCGACTCTTCTCGATTTTTTTCCACGCACTTAGACACCTATCCTGCTCGGGCGCCAATTACGGTTTTTTATGCCGAATGATAATAAAAAAATATTTTATGGAGCAGAAGCTCTTTATTTGCACAAGGTAGGAACAAAACTCAAAGCTTAGTCTATGTGTTACATGTATTTATAATCTATAGTAAACAAAATGTGTTGCAGGTAATCGCAGACACTGCGTCGGCGATTTCCACGGAATTCGGGTGCACTGTGGGAATTGCTGATTTGGTTCTGTAGTGCAATGCGATCGCATGTGCGCGAGTATATTTCCGGCGAGAGTTGGTTGGACTGGGGTTCAGGGTCATGTGACCAGATATCCAATCTTTTGAGTGATAACTTATATCATCTGGACCACAATCCGTAGCCGAAATAATCATCCTACAGAATCCCCAATACCAGCTCTTCGGACTCATCAAGAAGCTTTCACTGTCCACATTTGAACCGTGGTTCAAGGCGGGGAAAATGTTTACGCTAAACACTGACCTACCTATCATCGGTCATTGCCCAACATAAACATAAACAAAACAAAAAAAAACCTTGTTACACATTTTCATCGCCACACATAAACATAAACTGACATTGCACTTTCCGTTTCCAATTTCATTCACCCTGAACACAATATGTTTCTTTTTCTCACATCAGCACTCTTTGCACTTAATTGTAATTATTGCACCTTCAGCACGTCGCACATAATTTAAGCAACACGTTAATTGTTTTTCTTTTTCTTTTATTGCATTTTTTTTTTGAAGTGATAACTTCTTTAGGCGCGTTGGGCACTATTTGGATGGGCAAAAACTAGCAAACTCGCGACACCGACACCGACACCGACACCGACACCGACACCGACACCGACACCGACACCGACACCGACACCGACACCGACACCGACACCGACACCGACACCGACACCGACACCGACACCGACACCGACACCGACACCGACACCGACACCGACACCGACACCGACACCGACACCGACACCGACTCCGACACCGACTCCGACACCGACAGCGACACCGACACCGATACCGACACCGACACCGACACCGACACCGACACCGACACCGACACCGACACCGACACCGATACCGACACCGACACCGACACCGACACCGACACCGACACCGATACCGACACCGACACCGACACCGACACCGACACCGATACCGACACCGACACCGACACCGACACCGACACCGACACAATAATATATTTTCTGACGATTCGAAAAATACACACGTAATTGTTCAAGTTATCACTTCTGTCGGCACTCCCGGAGTGCCTTTTAATTTTTTTTTTATATATATACTTCTCCCGGGAAAGGCGACCTATAACGCTTCAACAGCACCCCGAGATGCCTGCAGATGTATTTTTGCTTTGCACTTAAATTGCTGCAAATTGTAGTCTTCTGGAAATATATCCCCAGCACTTTATACCTAATTGTTCTTTTAGTCAAGTAAGCAAGATGTTAGTATATAAGCCAGAGAAATCAATAAAAATATGATTCAGTTTGTTACAACGATTCCACGCTATTCTTAACTATTTTTGAGTAAGACTCCCCCCCACCCGAGGTAAGGGAGCTTAAACAAACAAGAAAGCAAACAAGAGAATCCACAAGTCGACGATCACCAATTCACAAGAGTTCTGGTTCATGCACTAGAAACTCTTTTGTTGTCAAGGTTTAAGTGCTTTGGTCAACACTACGGTTGATAGATCGTACAGAGTTATTTATATTTTATAACACTGACACACCAATGGATAATCCCACTTCTGAAAATATAAACACAGTTTTATCCTTTAAACCCAATTTGGTTTTACACTGCGCGAACTGATACACGAACACTGATACGAACTGCGATCTTAACTCAATACGTCTGACCCACTTGACGAGCTGCATTTTTCAGTTCTATACTAATGCTATCATACCTTTGAGCAGGAGGGATTTCCCTGTTCAATGAAGCTGTATGGGTATGAACGAAGGTCGAAAAGGGCACCGTAAGAAATTGTCTTCAATAACGCAGCAACAAGAAAAAACAAGCGAAGGTTACCACGTTATAAAAATCTTTAATCTTCTTTAAAGTTGTTACCCTTCCTGTGGTCTAAATCCAAGTGACCGAGCAATGAATAATTTTACAACATTTGCTTATCTGTATAACACTTTGCAATCATATGAGAACGAACGAGAGAACAATGATTAGAGAATAGCGGCTAACGTTACAAATACTCAATAGTCAATACATAATAGGTATGTCCAAGTACAATTGTATAAAGAGCTTGCTTAATATAGAGAGTATGAAACTGTTACTTGATGATGAAACGATTATGTGCGCAAGAAGAATAATAGGGTAGCTTATGAGTAATCGCAAAATGTAACACATTAAATTAATTAATAAGAAAATAAGAAAAATAAAAATAATAATAAAAATAAGTGAATTCATTCTCCAACATTCCGCCCCCCCTGGAACAAGGTTTCAGCACACGGGTAGAATGGCCAGTTTATGTATTGGTCGAAGAATGTTGCCGTTGGAAGTTTTTAGGGTGACAACACGGACATGGCCATCCTTGCCCGGATGGACTTCGACAACTCGACCCATTGCCCATTTGCCTGGGGGTAAATTAGCTTCTTTGATGACCACCAGATCGTTGAGTTTTATATTAGTTTTCACTTGCTGCCATCGAGGACGATTCTGAAGAGAGGTCACATACTCCGCCTGCCACCGCTTCCAGTACCCTTGGATCTTGGATTGTAAATGCTGCCAACATGACATGCGATTTGCTGGGATGTCCAAGGTCGGTTCCGGCACAGCTGCGTATGTTTCACCTAGAAAGAAATGAGCAGGCGTTAGAGGATCTAAGTCAAAATCGGAGAGTTGGCACAATGGTCGCGAATTTAGGATTGCTTCGATTTGCGTAAGGAGAGTGTATAGTTGCTCGAACGTAAGGCTGTCTGTTCCGATGACGCGTCGTAGATGTTGTTTAACTGACTTTACTCCTGCCTCCCACAATCCGCCGAAATGCCGAAGGAGGGTTGAAGTGCCACGAGATACCGTCGCGAGCCAATGATTCCGCAACTGTCGAATTGTGCTGCTCGGAAAGAACGAGATGATGCATTTCGGAAAGGCACCGAGCAGCCCCACGAAAATTTGTTCCGTTGTCGGAGTACATGTGTGATGGTTTCCCCCGACGCGCTACAAACCGGCGGAACGCGGCGAGGAAGGCGTCGGTCGTTAAGTCACTCACGAGCTCGAGGTGAATTGCTTTTGATGCTAGGCACACGAACAGCGAGATATAGCCTTTTGAAAACGTTGTTTTGCGACCCAACTTTGTTTTGATATTAAGTGGACCGGCGTAATCACAACCACAATGAGCGAAAGGTCTACTTGTTGAAATTCGTTGAGTAGGTAGATTACCCATTTGCTGTGTAATAGTGGCCTTCCGTTGTCGAAAACAATTTATGCAATCATGGGTTATTTTTCGAAGAAGATTGCGGCATCCGAGAACCCAATACTCTTGCCTTATCAGTGCGAACAGAGTGGATACACCCGGATGTAAAAAACGAATGTGTGAATCCACAAGAATTAATTTCGTGATAGTATGTTCCTTGGGTAGAATTATCGGGTGTTTTGCATTAAATGGGATATCCGCTTGCTCGATCCTTCCGCCTACTCGAAGAACGTTGAAATTGTCTAGAAAGGGAGATAAATTAGTGATTTTACAAGTGTTAGCGAAAAATCCATGTTTTTTATAAAATCGCATATCTTCACCAAAATATCGTTCCTGCAACCATCTAATGATACGATTCTTAGCACTGAAAATCTCATTTGCGGTGAACATAGTCGAAGTATTTTTGATCTTACGGCAACGATCAATAACACGATTGATTTGGGCAACAGTCCTAATCAAAATATACCACGACGATATTCGACTCGATAACCGTTCAAAGGGATGATCTTCGTAGGTCGCTAGATATGATGGTAATGGTGGATGTTTCTTCTCCTCAACCATGCAGGATGGATCGTCTTCTTCGTCGATGTTGATTGGCCAGTGTTGACAACCCTTTCGAAGCCAATGGGGACCTGTCCACCAAATGGGGTGCTCTAGCAGTTGTGATGGTGGGATTCCACGCGATGCACAATCGGCTGGGTTGCACTCTGACCTAACATGAAACCATCTGCTCCTGGGAATCGTGCTAAGAATCTCTGATGTGCGGTTTCCTACAAAAATATTCCAACGGCGAGGCGGCGATGATAACCACGACAATACGACCGTAGAGTCAGACCAGGCATATACGTCAGAAAAGGTTATATCCAAAGCCTTTTGAACGGAGACAAGCAACCTGGATAGAAGTAATGCCCCACAAAGCTCTAATCGTGGAATACTGAGCATTTTTAATGGAGCCACACGAGATTTAGAAGCTACGATGTTGGTGACGTAATTTCCGTCGGGAAGTTGATAACGCGAGTATATAACGGCGGCGTACGCGGATGCCGATGCATCGGAGAACCCGTGTAACTGGAAGGAGACTTTTGCGATGCCAATTATTCGCGGAATATTAATTTTGGTCAAGATCGAGAGTTTATTCCTATAACAACTCCACTTAGCCGAGATTTCACCTGGGATTTCCTCATCCCAACCTAGTTTCTTATGCCACAGTTCTTGAAACAGAATTTTAAACAAGACGACCGAAGGGGCAAGAAAACCAAGGGGGTCGAAGATACGAGCAACATCGCGAAGGATTTGGCGTTTTGTGATCGGTTCATTGGGGGTGTAATTTAGACGAAAACTAAACATATCGCACTTTGAGTTCCAATAGAGTCCGAGCACTTTGATCCACGAATCCGCGTCGGTGTCTAAGTTAATATTGGGATCACTGTTTGTATTTGTGTTTGGTAGAAGTTTTTGACAATTGCTTTCCCATTTACTGAGTACGAAACCGCACTTTAATAAGAGCTCGATTAATGAGTTTCGCTTTGATAATGCTTCACTTAATGTGTCCGCGCCCGAAACTACGTCGTCAACGTAGAAGTCATTAAGCACTATTTGTGATGCGATTGGAAATTCTTCTTTATAGTCATTGGCAAGCTGTTCCAAGACCCGAACCGACAGATATGGAGCACAAGAAGTACCGTAGGTCACGGTGCGTAAACGAAAATGCTCTAAGGGTTCCGTGGGAGATTTTCGCCAGATGATGCGTTGGAAATCCGCGTCCTTATCCGACACCCAAATTTGGCGGAACATTTTCACGATATCCGCCGTAAAAACAAATTGGTGGCGACGAAAACGCAAGCACACAGCGAAGAGATTCCTTTGAATTGGTGGGCCTATCATCAACGAATCGTTCAGGCATTGACCGTTTGAATCCTTAAAGGAGCCATCGAAAACAACCCGAAGTTTGGTCGTTGTGCTATCTGGCTTTAAGACGGCATGGTGAGGCAGATAAAACACATTCGGTTTGTCGATTTCCGAGAAGGGAATTTTCGTCATATGGCCTAAAGCAAGATATTCTTCCAGAAATGACGAGTAGCTTTCGAAAAAGGTTTTGTTGTTAGCAAGCTTCTTTTCCATAGATTTAAGTCGTGAAAGAGCCCCATTAAACGAATTAGCAAACTTTGGAGGAGATTTGAAAGGAAGGTCGACTATGTACTTTCCGCTTGAATCACGGCTATGAGTTTGGAGAAAATGATCTTCAATTTCCTGATCTTCCTTTGAACTTATTGACTTGGGATCAACTTCTTCAATCGTCCAAAATGCTTGCAAGATGGAGTCAACATCTAGGGTAGCATGATGGGATACAATGTTAGCCTCATTGACCGACGGCAATTGTCCTGCCATTACCCAACCGAAAATTGTTTTTTGCGCTATAGGGTAGCCCTTTTTACTGTAAACTACGCTTCCAAGCAGAATTTCCCAAGCTTTGTCGGAACCCAACAAAATATCGATGGAATTCGATCTATTGAACGATGGATCAGCTAAGTCTAATCGATGCAAATGATCCCAGTCTTCGACGTTAAAGGATGTTGTTGGCAAGTTTGAAGTAACGCAAGATAATATGTACGCATTGACAGAAATACGAAACAAGTCAGAGCACGAGGCTATAATCAACGATAACAGGCCTCTGGATTTGCCGGCGTTAGAAGATCCAATACCACTAATGGGTATTCGAGCATTTCTCCGTTTGAGACCAAGTCGTTGCGCACAAGACTCCGTGACGAATGAGATCTGCGACCCTGAGTCTATGAGGATTCGAACTTCTTGAAAAACACCATAGACATCTTGCACCTTTCCGATAGCAGTTGGTAGTAGAGTCTGAGGTAGCATATGCGCGACGTTAGCTGAATGGTTATTAATCAAAAATGCATTTGAAGTCGAAGGAGTGTTTGTATTGGTCTGTGGAATGAATTCTCGAACTGTACCACCATTAAACGAATTACAACCAGATGTGCTAGCGGGAGGGTTTGCATTATGGTTTACGTAGACCGAATCATCGTGCACTAAACTATGGTGACGAGATTTACAGACTGAGCACCGAAATTTGGATAAGCACCGATTTGAAGAGTGGCCCGGTCGCAAACAGTTAAAGCAAACTTTATTGGATTTAACGAAATCTCTTCGAAAATTAATGTTCATGCCAAGAAAATCTGGGCACTTAGCAAGCACATGAGAATCCCTGCATTTTATGCAGGAAGGCGAAGAAGCATGCATACTTTTTACTCCGGAGTTTCTTGGCTTATGATTTTCACGACCGCTTGTATGTGCACCTTCGAGTGCATCACAGCGCCGTTCTAGAAAATCTAGAAACGCATCGATGGTGGGTTTCTCTACGGTGACACTGTCCTCTGACCACGCTTTACGAGTTTCAGCATCCAGTTTGTTCAGCAGAATGTAAATAATCCACGGGTCCCTGCCAAGTGAATTAATTGCTGTAAGACCTCTTACAATTTCATCTGCGCCGTTGGAAATTTTTCGCAAGTGGGTGACGCTAGCTACGTTTGTGTTAGGTAATTCCATGAAAGATTTTATGTATGCGTTTATAATATGACGAGGGCGATCATAGCGCTTCACTAACCTGTCCCATGCCTCCTCGTATGTGGCATTGGTAAGTGGCAGATGATTTAAAAGACCTAACGCAGTGTTGCGAAGGCAAGACTTCAAAAAAAGAAACTTTTGGATCGAGGATAAATTTGTTTTATCATGAACGGCACTTGTAAACATATCCCTGAAGGACGGCCACTCATGATATTCGCCACCAAAAGGTTCGATGTGAATTTTGGGAAGAAAGAAATCCGATTTTGATTCCAAAGGCTGCGATTTCCCTAGCGTTTCAATCAAAGTTTTTTGCTGCTCTGCTAACTGGCCTATCGCGTCCCTGCTCTGTTCATACTTTTCCCGTTCTCTAATTGACGAAATTAAGACTGATTTTACCATTAAAAATTTGGTTTCAAACTCTTCATATTCTGGAAGGGGATCGACATAGTCTTCCTGTTCAGCGAATTCATACAAACACGTTTGCGAAGCATTAAATTCTTCCCATAAACTGATTGCTTTGCTCAATCGTACATCCAGATCTACTAGGGAAACCTTGTCACCAATCGACTCCGTGAACTTAACAAGCTTTGTCAAGGAACCCTTAAGGTGACCGCGGGTTAATCGAAGAGCTGCTAGAGATGGTGTCTCAGGCATTTTTAAAACCCGTTGATCGAAAAATGTTACGCCAATGAATGTATGTATGACGCTATGGTTATGGTCGTCGATAACTAATGCAACGATCACGTGGAATTAATTTTTTCCTGTCAAGAACTATTAACACGTCGAAATAGTAATTCTTCTCAACGATTAGCGAACTGCTAGTTTAGTTTGCGAAATTGAATGTGTTTAACGACTCCTACTTTACCGCGAGCGAATCAATAAATTATTTCTTTTTTCAAGGACAGGTTCGGCACACGAAATTTATTTGATGGACTGTATAAGTACGAATTTGAAAGCGAATAATCCGGCTCGAATTCGGACCAAAAAATGTATGGGTATGAACGAAGGTCGAAAAGGGCACCGTAAGAAATTGTCTTCAATAACGCAGCAACAAGAAAAAACAAGCGAAGGTTACCACGTTATAAAAATCTTTAATCTTCTTTAAAGTTGTTACCCTTCCTGTGGTCTAAATCCAAGTGACCGAGCAATGAATAATTTTACAACATTTGCTTATCTGTATAACACTTTGCAATCATATGAGAACGAACGAGAGAACAATGATTAGAGAATAGCGGCTAACGTTACAAATACTCAATAGTCAATACATAATAGGTATGTCCAAGTACAATTGTATAAAGAGCTTGCTTAATATAGAGAGTATGAAACTGTTACTTGATGATGAAACGATTATGTGCGCAAGAAGAATAATAGGGTAGCTTATGAGTAATCGCAAAATGTAACACATTAAATTAATTAATAAGAAAATAAGAAAAATAAAAATAATAATAAAAATAAGTGAATTCATTCTCCAACAGAAGCTGTACCAAAATTACAGGTTAACGCTATGTTTACGAAAAACGTTTGAATGATTTGTGTATACAAGGGTATATGCTTCCCGAACGCCGAGCCGAACCACTTGTCAAAAGCGAGATGAAGTTAACAGTCAACGATATAAAACAAGTTGTTGTTAGACGAGTATTTGGTCAAGGGGTTCATCAGGGAAACCGACTCAGAATATGTTTCACCAATAGTGCTAGTCAAAAAGAAGACGGGAGAGCTTAGGATGTATAGATTTTAGAACTCTGAATAAGGCGACTGCAAAGGATAGTTACCCGATTCCCATAATTGACGACCTTTTGGATAGATTGGCGAACAAAACTATCTTCACTAAGTTAGACCTGAAGAATGGATTTTTTCACGTACACATGAACAGCGATTCGGTAAAATACACGTCTTTCATCACGCCACTAGGGTACTATGAGTTTCTTAGAATGCCGTTAGGACTTTAGAACGCACCGTCCGTGTTTCAAATGCACATAAATAAGATATTTGCAGACATGGTTAGGAGAGACGAAGTAATTATATATTTAGACGACATCATGATAGCCACAGATAGTTATAAAAAACATTTTGAAATCCTCGCGGAGGTATTTAATAGATTGGTCTTGAAAAAACTAGAGCTCAGGATAGACAAATGCGAATTCTTACAGAGTAGTGTCAAATATTTCCAAAGACACTATGAGAATAGCAAGCGCGTGCTCATAGTAGTGTCAGATTTTTACTGACTAAAAACACCACCCTTCGAAGAATTGTTAGATACTGCAACTAAGATATAACTTATCAAGCAATTTTTCTATAACGAAATAACAACTTTTGACAGGCTACTTTCCAATGAAAGATCCTGCATGTTCCGCAATTTAGACGCGGTTAATCGATCCTATCTTGCCAAGTCGAACGGTTTCGTTCTTTGTAGTCGGCGCAATAAATTGTTCTCGTCCAGAATTTGTCGGACTGAATTGTTGACATGTCCGATTAGTCGGTTTCTTTGCTTTCTCGCGAAGCTTTTTAATTCAGCTTCAATTATTGGAATTCCGAGATCTCTGTGGATATTGTAGAATTTATGTTGTTTAATGCTCCAACATTTCAATGTAACATCCCCATTTTTCTAACGTTTCACTTCTAAAGTAAATAACTTTAAACTTTCGCTACATGAATTATGTACTAAGCTAAAAGCTCGTAAACAGTTAAGATATCACACTATAAATTCTCTTTAACCAACTGGTTATTATCCAGTTAGCTTTAAAACTCGATTGAATTATAACCATAATACTGAATTATAATAAACTATTACTTTAAGCATTTTGATTCGGGTCCTTATTTAATGCGTCATACCTTTCACCAATTGATAGCATTTTTTACATTGGTGCCGAAACCCGGGAACGTGTAATAGTTGAACGGAATCGAGTGAACGAGACTTCGTGATAGTACCAACATAATTACTACGAAAAATAGAAATAATTTAACCGAAATATGGAAAACGCGAATCGGGCGACATATCGTCGGCTGAGAATTTAGTTGTCGTATGTCAAATTTTACCATTTTCTGATTTTTATGCATTATTATATTTTTCGATGAGATCTTTCTGTTGCTGTTATTAGTTTTGTCCTACCACTAATAGTTTCCGAGATATACGGTGTTATTTTGTCGTATGTTTGCTCTAAGTAGGGGTTTTAGTATTTATTTGTCGTATACGAGAGAATTTTTTTACATACGACACATTTTCATACAAAATCCGCTTTTTTGTTGGTAAGAATTTAATTGTCGTATGTAAAGAAAACGATGTGCATACGACAAATAAATGCTACAATTTGCGTGTTTAATTGTTGTATGCATATTAATAGTACTAAGTGAATTTAACAAAATGACCTGAGTAGTGGTGATACCTTCAAACTGTTAAGATCGTGTTTTTGCAGGTAAGTTTTTTAATTAGATTTTAATAGATTTTAAGTTGTTTTAAAATGTGCTGTAATTTAGCTAATAATAAAAGTGGTATAATGTTATATACATGGAGGCCTTGATTTACATTCTTAGAGGCCTCTATGTACCTAGAACTAGATATATAGTGTTACTAGCTAAGCATAATACTTTTTTTTTTAAGCGAAATGGAAAATGCTAGTGCGTCGCCACCACCGGTTTTGTCACAGGAATTATTAAGGTAATATTTTTTTATCAACAATCAATTTTTGTTTGTTTGTTGAATTTTTTTTTTTATTTTATTTACAGCATGGAGGATGCAATTTTAGACTTTTCATCGGATGACGAGGCTGTTGATCCATCATATCACCCAGCTGGGCTTCGATAATTTTATAATGACTTTAGCAACAAATTAACGCCTTCTGCGCCATCTGTGCCATCTATTCAAGAAATTACAGAACCCGAATTACCGTCTTGTTCCAGTTCTTGTAATAATATTTGTTAAATAATTTACTTACATAATTTCTCTTTAACATTGTATTTCTTTATTTGTTTAGATGTGAGTGATATAATTCAAAACTATTCTCGATAAACACAACAAAGAAAAAAATTAATATTTTAATTAAGAATATAATAATATAACTCGTTTATTATCTTTATTTTAAGAACCTATATTTTGTATATCATTTGAAATGACTGATTCAGCACATGTGTAAAATTTGTTGTTCCTTTATGCATACAAAATATGCCATAATTTATTTATTATTATTTATGTATTATGTACCTGTGAAGTAAATAAATATTTTTTTAAATACATTTTTTTTCATTTTTTTTATATCCTATGCATTATTATTTTTTGTTTTTTTTTTTCAATTTAAAACTTGTAAAACAAGTCAACATATTACATATTGCAGGTACACGAGGTTAATATACATTTTGGTCTTAGTACCTGAAAACGACAAATTTAACTTGTAAATTAGTAGTATTTTGTCGTATGCAATGGCTTTTTGTCGTATGTAAGTATTTAAAGTTTCGGAAGTGCTTACATACGACAAAATGATTCTGTGTTGGTTTTTTTATAGCTCAATATCTTTTTCACTTCTTCAGATAAAGCCGTAAATACAAAAGAAATTGAAAGAATAAAATATTTCTGATATTGTGTGAAAATTTCAGAAAAATTGGTCCGCTAGAAAAAAAGATATAGCAAGTGAAACTTCAAATTCAATTTGCCAACAATAGGTACTTTTGACATACGACAACTAAATTCTCAGCCGACGATATAGAGGTCAAGTCACGCGAATCGTTAATAGTGTGAAGGAATACATAGAATCCGACGAGTCTAAGCCGACGTCCGCAAACGTGGATAATTGGGACATCATAGAAGAAGATCTTTCGGTTTTTCTCCAAAGATTAAAGACTGCGCATGAAGGTCTCAATAAAGCTAATAACGAAATTCGCGTACAAATAAAACCTGACGATATAATCAGGGAAAGTGAGGCTATCGCGGAATACGAGGACAAAGCAGTCGCCGCTATTGCGAGACTGACACAACGACTCGACCGCTTACATCGCATGCAAAACTCTAATGAAGTGTCAGTACGAGTTTCTTCTCGTGAAAATTGTACGAACACAGTAAATTTACCAAAACTTCAATTGAAGCCGTTCTCTGGAGACTTCAAAGAATGGCTTCCCTTCTGGGAGCAATTTCGAACGGCCGTGCATGAAAATAATGCCTTATCAGGAACGGATAAGTTCAATTATCTTCAATCTACACTTAAGGGAGCGGCTGCAGAGGCATTATCAGGTTTTACTCCAAGCGGCACTTGCTACAGTTACGGTATTATGTTGAAGTCTAAACTCATGCGGTGCTTGCCAAACGATTTACGTGCCGACTACTTTCGTATATATAAAGATGAGGAGGTAAATGAGCAGGAATCACCGTCAGACAGTACGAGTACAGTTACCCCTGCAGCTTCAGCAATCGAAATTGCAAAAGGCGACAGACAGATAGCCAATCTCTTAAAATTTATTAAAAGAGAAGCGGACGCTTTAGAAAGCTCTTTCGAAGAGAACGATTCACGACAAAGGCAAAATAACAAGCAGCATAGACAACATACAAACTCAACGGCAACCGCTGCCGAATTATTTACCACCACCACCAAAGAGTCTTGTTTCTTCTGCAAATCGCTATCTCATCCGACAAAAGACTGCAACGGACCACACACACTCAGTCAACGGAAGAATATGCTAAAGGGAGACAATCGATGTTTTCGCTGTACATACCGTGGTCATTCCGCTAGGAAATGTGCATTGAAACGATTACGGTGTGGAATTTGTCAAGGGTGGCATGCGAAAGCATTATGTGATCCCAACTATCAACGGCGACAAACGTTAGTCAACACAGAACAGAAAAATAATACCGATACATGTGGAAGCTCACAGCAAGCTCTTAACGTTTGTGCTACTAGTGGAAATAATTACGGAGATGTATTTTTGCAAACTGCTTCAGTTTTTGCAATGAATTCCAAATCGAGACAAAGTTCTTATGTGCGTATTATTCTAGATGGGGGCAGTCAAATGACGTTTATAAAGGAAAGTCTAGCTAATAAATTGTGTTTGCCTGTAGTTGGAACAAGAAAGATCAGCATCATACCGTTTGGAAGCGGAAAGCAAATGCGTGCCAGAGATTGTTCTAGTGTTTTTTTTACTTTAAAAAGTCAATACGATCAACGATCAGTGGAAATCGAAGCGGCAGTTGTTCCAGAAATATGCTTGGATGTTTTGGCTATCCCATCTACCAATATTATAGAGCCTTTTAAATTAACTTTGGCAGATGCACGTCCATTCGTTACCCAACCCGATGACGGAATTTCTATTCTGATTGGTGCAGATAACTATTGGAAATTTGTCTCTGGAGAATTTGAACGTATCTCGGATCGTTTGACTGCTGTTGATACCGTGTTCGGTTGGACCTTACAAGGGCCAGCCCCAATTGGTGTTCAAGTTGTTATTTCGGGATTAATTAACGTGAATGTATTGCCCGTAAGTACGATAGAAGACTTCAGTGAGACTAAGTTTTGGGAACTCGAGGCAATTGGTATCCAACCCGAAATAAAGCAAGCCGACAACTTTACACAGGAGTTTCTACGTAAGTCTATTGTCAGAGAAAATGGCAGATATCAGGTATGTTTACCTTGGAGAGATGGAAATGTGTTGCTCGATGATAACGAGTTAGGTGCTATGATTCGTTTTAAATCATTAACTCGTAAACTTTCTAGATGTCCAGAGGAACTATTCAGATACGACAGAGCTATGCGAGAGCTTATAGATGAAGGCATTGCCGAGAAGGTTGCAGACGAGAAAGGGGGTATTCGCAAATACTACATGCCACACCGACCCGTGTACCGAGATGACAAGTCAACATCCAAACTACGTATCGTTTTTGATGCTTCGGCTCATGCTCAACATTGTCTTTCGTTAAATGATCTTTTGCTACCCGGATCAAATTTACTGCCAGACATTCTTAAAATATTGTTGAATTTCAGAGTGGGATCTATTGGAGTAGTCGCTGATATAGAGAAGGCGTTTCTTCAGGTGTCACTTTGCCCCTAAGGACCGTGATGTTCACCGCTTCTACTGGTACACAAAGGAATTGAAATCTGTTAACGATCTTCCGGATTACCAAATCTACAGAATGACTCGGGTGACGTTTGGAGTGACATCCAGTCCATTTCTCCTAGGGGCCACACTCAAAAGACATTTTCAAAATGAATGCGAGGAGTTTCCGGCAACATGCGCTGTCTTAAGCGATAGCTTGTATATGGATGACGTAGTCTGCAGTGCTGATGACGCGAAGAATACAATACAATTTTATCATCAAGCTACATCTATCTTCGAACGTGCTGGTATGAACCTTAGGAAGTGGAATAGCAATAACCAGGCAGTGAGGTCTGCATTTTCGGAAGCCGCAACGAACGATCAGAAGGTGCTGGGTATGCTATGGTACGTTCATACAGACGAATTAGCTGTGGATGTTATTCCTGTCGAACGTTTTATTACTAGTTCAGCGATAAAGGGTACTAAACGTTCTGTACTTCAGGTAATTTCACGTTTCTTTGATCCCTTGGGGTTTCTCGGCCCCTTCGTAATAAATTTTAAAATTTTGTTCCAAACCATCTGGAAGATTAAGCTTGGATGGGACGATGAGTTACCTGCAGAGTTAATGAAAGTCTGGAACTCGTGTTGTGCTGATATCACAAGGCTTAAGCAACTATCAATCCCCCGCAATGCCGGCAGCCAACTGGAAGTCTTTGAACGAGAATTGCACCTGTTTGCGGATGCAAGTACTAATGGATATGGTACAGTCGCTTACGTTAAATCAATTAATAAAGTAGGTGAATCTTATGTTCAGTTTTTGTGTGCCAAGAACAGAGTGGCACCGTTAAAAGGAGTTCAGGGAATCAATGACCTCACATTACCGCGACTGGAGCTTACCGCGGCGCTCATTGCTGCTAGGTTGTGTTCTTTTTTAGTAACGAATCTTAAGATGACGTTCGACCGAATTTTTCTCTGGACTGATTCGAAAATTACGTTATGTTGGATATCTGGCGAGGCCAAAAAATGGAAGCCGTTCATAGAAAATAGAGTTCGTGAAATTAGAACACTGACGGAGGTCTGTACTTGGAGTCACTGCCCTGGGAGAGACAATCCGGCGGATTTACTGACTAGAGGCGTGCCAGCAAAGGTCTTAATAGCGTCTTCAATCTGGTTGCATGGTCCCCCTTGGTTGCGGGGTAATCCTGAGTACTGGCCAACGACCGACGAGCCGTTTTCTATGGATGTGTCTTCGCTACAAGTCAGTGTAGAAGATAAAAGGGAGATCAAATTGGAGCCTATTCTGCGTTTGGAGAATTTTAGTTGCTGGAGGAGATTACTGTGGGTGAGTGCTTATGTATTCCGATTTATTAATATACTTCGTAAAAGGCACTTTGAGCATACAATATATTTGACATCAGAAGAAATAAGTCAGTCTGAGAAGTATTGGATCAAAGTAACTCAGTTTGCATATTTCAGTGATGAGATGAATGCGATAAAGAAAGGAAATTCTGTTGACAAATCTTCTAATATTCTTGCTCTTAATCCATCTTTAGATATGGATGGTATTTTACGTGTGAGTAGTAGACTACAGTCAATTGAAGGAGATGGAGATTGCCCGTACCCAATTGTGTTGCCCAAAGAATCCTACGTTAGTCAGATTATTGTGTCGAATGCACATCAACGAACTT
Source organism: Cheilosia urbana (assembly GCA_946477585.1). Taxonomy (NCBI): domain Eukaryota; kingdom Metazoa; phylum Arthropoda; class Insecta; order Diptera; family Syrphidae; genus Cheilosia; species Cheilosia urbana. The sequence goes on along the minus strand of OX297853.1, from coordinate 64,622,685 downwards.
TGCATGGTGGGGTAAATTCTGTTCTAACTGAAGTAAGAACTCGCTACTGGATATTAAGAGCGCGACAGTTGATCAAAGCGGTTATCAGTCGGTGTGTGATCCGCAAACGGTTATTGGGAAAACCTGGATCGCAACCATTCGCCCCGATTCCCCGCGACAGATTGCTAACATCCCGGCCATTTGAGATGACTGGGATCGATTTCGCAGGACCATTATATGTACCATCCGACCAAGGGACTCCGAAGAAGGTGTATGTTTTACTTTTAACCTGTGGCTCAGTTAGAGCAATTCATCTAGAGCTGGTAACGGATTTAACTGCCGAATGTTGTTTGCTAGCACTAAGGAGATTTTTTGCACGTAGAGGAAAGCCTTCAATAATTTATTCAGATAACGCGAAGACTTTTAAGCGTGCCTCTAAGGAGCTACATATATTAAACAGTGCTTTGGGTGCTGAGTTAATACAAGGATTCGCTAGCAGTGAAGGCATTAAATGGAAATACATCGTTGAAAGAGCACCTTGGTGGGGTGGCTTTTGGGAAAGACTCGTAAAAAGCGTAAAGGGAGTCTTAAGAGCTACGATTGGAAGAACTTCAATGAACTTCGAAGAGTTGCGAACACTGTTGGTAGAGGCTGAACGCGTCATCAATGCTAGGCCCTTAACTTACATTTCCGATGATCCCAAAGATTTATCTCCTTTAACACCTTCACATTTTCTTGCAGGTTCACATGAAACATTCGTTGAGCCTACCTTAACGAGTCCGACAACTGGTGCTGATATTCGTCAAAAGTGGAATTCCCGCTTGAAATTCTTGCGGTTATTCTGGAAACGGTGGAGGCTCGAATACTTGAATCAACTTCGTTCGCTTCACTTCAACAAAAATTCGTCCTCATCCAATTTCAAGCCAAACGATGTCGTCATATTATATGATGCAGCAGTATCGAGGACTCTATGGAAGTTGGCTATCATCGAGGAGGTTTTCCCGGGCCGGGACAATAAAGTGAGAGCTTGCCAAATACGTCTACCAAACGGATCTAAACTGAGAAGACCTGTGCAGCTACTTTACCCTCTTGAGTTGAACTGAATGTCACCTTTGGCGGTCGGAGAATGTAGAATTTATGTTGTTTAATGCTCCAACATTTCAATGTAACATCCCCATTTTTCTAACGTTTCACTTCTAAAGTAAATAACTTTAAACTTTCGCTACATGAATTATGTACTAAGCTAAAAGCTCGTAAACAGTTAAGATATCACACTATAAATTCTCTTTAACCAACTGGTTATTATCCAGTTAGCTTTAAAACTCGATTGAATTATAACCATAATACTGAATTATAATAAACTATTACTTTAAGCATTTTGATTCGGGTCCTTATTTAATGCGTCATACCTTTCACCAATTGATAGCATTTTTTACAGATATCGTCATTTCTAATATACCATGGTGCTTGTACAATTTCTCTAAGCACTTTATTTTGAAAAGTTTGTAGAATATTGACATTTGTTTTCTTGGTACAACCCCAGAGTTGTATACCGTAGGTCCACACCGGTTTTAGCACTTGCTTGTATAGAAGCAGTTTGTTTTCGGTACTGAGCTGGGAATGTTTTCCGAGTAACCAGTACATTTCTCTATATTTGATATCGAATTCTTTACGTTTCATTTTCACGTGCGAATTCGATTTCAGCTTTGCGTCGAGTGTCATTCCCAGGTATTTGGCCTAGTTTGCAAAGGGTATTCGGGCCAAGTTTAGAAAAATTGGCAAGTCATTATTTTTCTTATAGGTACGTGAAATTCACGTGAATATGAATATGAAATGAATATGACACAGTAGATTACGTAATGGTGAACAATTTTGACTCGCACCCTGGTGCGTCCTAAAAACTGATTCCAAAGTTCCGTGGACCATACAAAGTAACTAAAGTTCTACGAAATGATCGATATATACTAGAAGACGTGGAAGGGTTTCAAAAGACTCGGGTACCATACAAAGGGGTGTGGGCGGTCGGGAACATGCGGCGTTGGCTTAACTAGAACTACGTAAATAAAAATATTTTCAAGATCAGGGGATCTTGATAGTCAGGACGGCCGAGTTGTAGTAATCTTACACATATCCGTAGTAGTAATACACATTAGACACATACATTTCGGCCGCATGTATTGTATACATAACGCTTTGTCATCACGTGATCACTCTCAGTAGGCTAACACATAGGCTTCAGATCAGATTGTCACTAACACACATTGTTGTCGTCATTATATGTTACACGATATTATACATACATAAGTAAAATAAGAACCAGAAACTTTGCCGATCGCGTATCCCTCAACTTCTCGAGAAGTCCTATGCTGCCAGCATCCCACCAAGAAGTCATCAAAAACGCCGCAACTGATGTGCTCGGTCTCACCAGCCCACGCCCCCGAAACCCCTGGTTTGACGAAGAGTGCCAGCAAGCACATGCAGCAAAACGAAGTGCCTACGAAGCGTCGCTGCATAGAAGGACGAGAGCAGCTCGTCAGTTCTACGAGCAAAAAAGGAGGGAAGAACATCGGCTTCTCCGGAGAAAAAAGAGAGAGCATGAGAAGCGCGCAATCGAGGATATAGAGAGGTGTTACTCCAGGAACAACGTTCGGAAGTTTTACCAAAAGGTAAAAAGAACGTGTCATGCCAACAAGACCCGAACGGAGACCTGTAGAGACGAACAAGGAAACCTTGTAGTAATGGGTTTTAGCTGGTTTGGTTTTGGCAACACTGGTTTTGACAGCTGACGTGTGTTTAGTACCTTGTGTCACTGTCAAACAGCTTCAGTTTGGTTTGCAATTTAACCATGGATCGTCTTACAAATGAACAACGCTTGCAAATTATTGAATTTAACTATCAAAATTCGTGCTCGGTTCGAAATGTTCATCGCGCGCTGCTTCCATTTTATGATCGGCATTCTCGACCTTCTGAGCAGTCTATTCGGAAGATTGTGACCAAATTTCGCACCAAATTTACTTTGTTGGACATTAAACCACCAACACGTTTACGTACTGTGCGTAGTGAAGAAAATATTGCGGCCGTATCAGCTAGTGTGACAGAAGACCGCGAAATGTCGATTCGGCGCCGTTCCCAGCAGTTAGGCCTTTGTTACAGCACTACGTGGAAAATTTTGCGGAAGGATTTGTGCGTAAAGCCTTTTAAGATACAGATTGTGCAAGAACTAAAGCCAGCCGACCTACCACAACGCCGAATTTTTGGTGAATGGGCTCTTGGAAAGCTGGCCGAGGATCCGCTTTTTTATCGAAAAATTGTGTTCAGCGATGAGGCTCATTTTTGGTTGAATGGGTACGTAAATAAGCAAAATTGCCGCATTTGGAGTGAAGATCAGCCAGAAGCATTGCAACAGCTACCAATGCATCCCGAAAAAGCCACTGTTTGGTGCGGTTTATGGGCCGGCGGCATTATTGGGCCATATTTCTTCAAAGATGATGCGAATCGCAGCGTTACTGTCAATGGTGAACGCTACCGAGCGATGATAACAAACTTTTTTTTGCCCGAAATGGAAGTTCTTGACTTGCATGATATGTGGTTTCAACAAGACGGTGCCACATGCCACACAGCACGCGAAACAATGGCGCAATTGCGAGGCGAGTTTGGTGAACAGTTAATTTCACGTTTCGGGCCGGTCAATTGGCCGCCTAGATCGTGCGATTTGACACCATTAGATTATTTTGTGTGGGGGTATGTCAAGGCTAATGTGTATAGGGACAAGCCCGCTTCGATTGACGCACTGGAAGCCAACATCCATGCATTCATTCGTGAGATACCGGCCGATATGTGTGAAAGAGTATGCCCAAATTGGACTCAGCGGATGGACTACCTGAGACGCAGCCGCGGTCAACATTTGCATGAAATTATCTTTAAACATTAAATTGCAAGGTTCAAACTATCGATTCAAATAAATATTTCATTCTTTTTTTCGAATTTTTTGTGTTTTTTTTTTTTTTTTAAGTTCTAAGCCTCTTAAAAAATCACCCGTTAGAATCACAGTCGGTGCTGAGGACATGGAAAAACCATTTCTGCAGACTGCTAAACGGCGAAGATGACACAAATTCCGCTGTCAGGCAGAACGAACCATTCAACCTGGACGATGAAAGCCAAGACTTCCGTCCACCTGACCAAAATGAAGTGAGGATAGCAATATCCAAGCTGAAGTCCAACAAGGCTGCTGGACCAGACGGCTTACCTTCCGAGCTCTTTAAGGCAGCCGGAGATGACTTGGTAGAGTGCATACACCAACTCGTCTCCAAAATTTGGTTAGAGGAAAGTATGCCTGATGAATGGAACCTCAGCATCGTTTGCCCGATCCACAAGAAAGGAGACTCTCTAAACTGCGCCAACTATAGAGGCATCAGTCTCCTTAACACTGCGTATAAGATCATGTCTGCTGTACTATGTGAACGCCTGAAACTTTTCGTCAACGATCTGATAGGTCCCTATCAGTGCGGTTTTAGGCCCGGTAGGTCCACGACCGATCAAATATTCACACTATGGCAGATCCTGGAGAAAACCCAAGAAGTCCAGATCGATACTCACCATCTTTTTATCGATTTTAAGGCCGCATACGACAGCATTTATAGAGACGAGCTATACAGAGCCATGTCTAGTTTTGGCATCCCTGCCAAACTTGTCAGATTGTGCAGAATGACGATGGAGAACGCTCGCTGCTCCGTAAAGGTCGGAAACAATCTCACCGAGACCTTTGATGTCAAAAAAGGATTTAGATAAGGCAACGCGCTGTCATGTGACTTCTTCAACATCATTCTTGAGAAAATTGTGCGAAACTCACAAGCCAACACCAGAGGCACAATTTTCCATAACTCTGTGCAACTACTTGCATACGCTGACGACATTGACATTGTTGGCAGAACACAGCGAGCTGTTACTGGAGCGTTTGCTAGTATTAGTACAGAAGCGGCAAAAATGGGTTTAGTGGTGAATGAGGGTAAAACAAAATATATGCTGTCAACAAGAAGGGACACACAACATCGGCGAATCGGACGGAACGTCACGATAGATAGCTATAACTTTGAGGTAGTTAGGGACTTTGTCTACCTCGGATCCGCTATTAACTCTGAAAATGACATCACCTCAGAAATCAGGCGAAGAATCACACTTGCCAACCGCTGTTTCTTTGGCCGAAGACGGAAATTGATTAGTAAGGCCTTGTCAAGAAGCACTAAGGAGATTCTATATAAGACTCTCATCATCCCTGTCCTGCTCTATGGCGCAGAAGCATGGACCTTAGCAAAAACGGATGAGGATCTTCTAGCTTCTCACAACCATTCGTTATGTGTGAGTTTCTCATTTTTTGGAACGAATGGAAGGGATCTACAATTTTATGCCGACTCCAAACGGCTAATTGAGAAGCTCTTTCAAGACATTTATACTCTCGGATGTTTGTCAGACGTTCGCGAGAGGTAGCGCAGCGGAAAAAAACCCTAAGTCGGAATTGGGTTTTTGCGGGACTCGAACCTGGGACCCCCGCATAGCAGTCCAACACACTAACCACTAAGCTACTGCGACTACTTATCTGCTTAATAATGAACTTTAAAAAAAAAAAAGATTTTTAAAGTTCTGCTTAATAATGAACTTTAAAAATCACCAACCTATTCCAATAACCACTATAAAAACATTTCCGAAAAGATTAACAATTTGGAACGCAAATGAACTTGTTAGGTATATATGTATAAAACCTATAAAACAATAGGTATTAATTTAAAAGATAAAGGTAACAGTATTGCTCACCTAATTCTTAAATGAGCAATCAGTCCGACGCCAAGCCAATTTAAAAATAGCGATTTGTGCATCGCATATGTATGTATAATGTACAACGACAGAAATAAAAGCAATACTTATCAACTACCAACAAAACCAAGTGTCAACTGTCAACCTTATGTGGTATTCGATTGGACGCTCTCAGAGCAATTTTTATGTTCGTTTGGTACAAAAAAAAAGCAATCTTTTTCAGATTTCAGCACTTTTGCGAATCTAGATACTTTCTCAGATTTACCAATAAAAGTGCATTTGGGCTTGACAACTGGTAGAGTTTCAGTTTACTTATATTTTCATAAAGTGTTTCTACTGCAAAGAAAGGCATTACGTCGGGTGTTTTAGTATAAAATTTAACCAGTGAATGGAAAATGCTTTGAAGATTATTGAAGGCTACATATCGCACTAATATTACAATACTGTAGTAACTCAAAATTTATCAAATTTAAGATAGATCATTATTCAAACGTAAAGCTCAATTCCCTACTTATCAATTAAACCGTCGTTAGCATAGTGCAAGAAAGAAAAAATATATGACACTTTGAGTCCTACACAATTCAAAATAATTCATCTCTCTGAAAATATATTTTTGGGGGTAATACATTCCTAACTAAGAAATTGGAAATGTATTTATTATCTGCAATATTTAAAGTTACCTATAAGTAAATATATAATTTCTTAATTTTTATTAACAATCGTAATAAAGTATTAATTTCTTTATAATCTGTAACAGGATGTGAGTTATCAGTTTTTCGCCATTTCTGAAAAAAGTCACATTTTGACTTTTGACAGCAATATTGTAATATTAGTGCGATGTATCGAATCGCACGAATATCAACAAAAAAGAAGTCAAGTGACGTTTTTACGTTCGATTAGTCACACGAAGTCTGAAATCTGAGAGCGAATCAAGCCCAATCGAATACCACATTTGAAACTTTACAACTTTGATTTTTTTTTTTTTTTTTTGCTCACTTACTCTCACAGTGGAGCCAATAATTTAAGGCATAAACTAAGGTTTAGCTTAGCTGTTCCATCCCTTGTATAATTTGTAAGATACTAACTGCAAGGCACTTCACTTGTTTGTAAGGGGAAGTTTACCTTAGGTACGTTGTACAGTGGAATTAGGTGCGTTCATGTCATTGTATTCAATATGCATTGAGTGTAATTATGTATTTTTTCAAAATAAAAAAATACTCGTTGAGGGTAACTTTTTTGGGGCGATTGTATTTTGTATTTTTTCAAAGTTCATTGTAACTTAGAAGTTACGATTGTAACGCGTTTTTCAACCCTGGTCTTCGATTCCAACCCGGAGGGACAACGCATTAGAGGAAGACCTCGCCTTAGGTGGCGCGCACAAGTGGAAGGGGACCTCAACCAACTTGGAGTGCGCAACTGGAGGCAGTTAGCCAAAGATCGCGCTAACTGGAGAGGCGTATTGGTTGAGGCCCAGGTCCACCCCGGACTTTAGCGCCACCTTAAGTAAGCAAGTAAGTAAAATAAGTTCCCTAGCTCTAAGTTATATACAGTGGTGCCAGATAAAATTTTAAAAAATCTGGATTTTCTACTTAAAAAATCGTCATTACCATAAAAGCAAGAAATTGTAATAATAATTATAATAATGATAAAAACGCGATTTTTCAAGCTTTCTTTATTTCGTCGCCTGAGAATTGTTTTTTCCCATACGCCATTGACATCCTTTCGAGAAAAACGAAGTAAAAAGCTTGTGCCTTTATTATTCAAAATCTGTATGAATTTTTTTTTTTTTTTTTTAATTTTTTTTTCCATATAACGTACGTTCCAATTTTCAAGCCGTTTTGCCATACCCTTCAGTTGCTACATAGGTTTACGTACAAGTCAACTTTTTATATATACCCATACACGTGGGACACCAAAAAGTGGGATAATATGCTACAAAACAATTCCCATACTGACAATTGAAGAAGAAATGGAGGTGAACTATACAATTTTAAAAGAAAATTCAATTTCGTTTTCGAGTTTTAAATTGTTATCTTATACATAATATTAATAGGCGAATGCAAATATTTAAGAACCACTTCTTTTTTCTTTTTTTTGAAGATTGTGCAGAGATGCATCGCTCTGTGTAATTTGTTTTACAATATTTTGTGTATAAGCCAGGTTTCTGGTTTATCGACATCCTGATACCATTGATTACTTTGTAGATTGAAAAATATCATACCTGATGAATTTGTCATAGTCATATTACATATTTCTTAGCATAGGTTAGGTTAGGTTGAAATGGCTGTCGGCTAACTGGTTAGGTTAGTCGACACACACTTAGACCATTATAAGGTCCCTTGTGATACCACGTGAATCTATAATTCATTCCTCCTACTCGTTGAACCAATCGGAGCTTCTAATGAAGCGTGGTAGATTTCGGATGTCTATGTTTTTTAGATCGTTCAGATCACTAAGGTAGAAAGCTCCAAAGTGGAGTTTTCGTCTCTGTGAGAGAGCCGGACAAGTACAGAGAAGATGGAGAACAGTCTCCTCCTCCTCCTCGCCAAAACAGCTTCTGCAAAAATCGTTAGAGAATACGCCAAGCCTTTTTGCATGCCTGCCGATAAGACAGTGTCCCGTGATGACACCTATTGTAGCACTAATATGCTTCCTATCGAGGGAGATCAGATGCCTAGAACGCTTTAGATCCAGCTTTGGCCAGATCTGCTTTGTTACTAGACAAGTCGAGCCGGTTTACCACCTAAGATTTGTTCTTTCGATAGCGTCCAGCTTTATTTTGAGTTTGCAAGTAGCGAGTGGAATACCTAGCAGTTACCTGGAATGTCCCTATGCCCCGGGCACCCAACAAAGGTGAATGCTGAACTGCTCCGCCATCTCCATGAGAGACGAACGACAGTCTTGGGCTGTTATGGAATTCGTGGAAACTGATTCCAGGCACTTGATAGCGGCTTGACTATCAGAGAAGATACGGATATCTTTAGCAGATATCACGTTTTCCCTTAGCCAAGATAAGACCTCTTTTATCGCCATTATTTCCGCCTGAAAAACGCTACAGTGATCAGGAAGACGAAGGAGAGACTAAGATTAAGTCTATTAGAGAAGACACCGCCACCAACACCGTCCACAGTTTTCGAACCATCTGTGTAGAAGTGGATCGATTCATCATCCACGGATGCTTCCTCCTCCCAGAATGATCTAGTAGGAATGGAGACCTGGAAGTTTTTATCAAATTGTAGTTCTGGTGTGGTGTAGTCGATGTTTACTGGAAGGTTCCTAATGTTATCATTGTGAAATAGCTTTGAGGCGTACGGCTGCCGAAGCTGCCGTTTGCCTGCTGAAGATGTCAATGGATGTCAGATGAAACAGGATGTCAAGTGCAGCGGAGGGGGTGCTGCGAAGAGCTCCGCCGATACACAAGTAAGCCGTTCTTTGGACTTTGCTTAATTTATCGCGATTAATCGCTTTTTCTAAGGCAGTCCACCAGACAACCACACCGTACGTGAGTATAGGTCTTATGACCGAGACATATAGCCAGTGAGTGACGCGGGGCTGTAAACCCCATTTGTTCCCTATGGCTTTTTTGCAAGAGAAAAGTGCCACAGTGGCCTTCTTAACTCTTTCTTGGATGTTAGGCTTTGTAATGACCCTAAGGGAGACGGATAGGAAGATGCGGTGTGCACGCCTAGCTATGCTCTGATGCCAGCTCGTCGTATGGGGGGGGGGGGGGGGTTCTTGCATCCTTTCAAAGACCTCACATCACACTAATTAATCATTGCGTGCACTATTAACTTGAAAGCGAATCGAAGCAAAAAGAATATTATTTTTATTAAATGTAACCCGAAAACTGTAAATTAGAAAATTATCCGATGAATCCAGCTCTGTTCTGAGAACTCTGATGAATTTGTTCTCAGACCTAGCCCTCCCAACCATGGGCTAAAAGATTACGTAGCCCCCTTGTGTATCACTCCCACTCGTATCAGATTAGAATCAATTTACATCAGCCAAATCAAACACTAGCTTTAGCACTTAAACATTATTTATTCATTGTTACTTATTCAAAAATCAAAATTATTACGGTAAACTTCATTATTAACGTTTCCAGAAACAAAAGGAAACTTCATATGTATGTATGTATTGATATTAGATATATAGCTAAATATATAAATAGCTATTAGCTATTTCTTTTTAATTTAGGAGTTATAATGTAAGTAGGTAGTGGATCTAAGGTAGTGTTTCATTAATTTATATTATTATTTTTTTTTTTTTTTTTTTTTTTTTCTTCAGAATTAAGATATATATAAGTTATTATTAAGTAGATAAAGGTAGATAGGAATCATATGTATATATAAAGAAAAATAAAAGATCTTACGCTCGGCAGGCCTGACGATGACGACGATTGTGGAGTATATGATGAACGGAATCCTTTAACTTATTTATTATTATTTTCATATCACCTTAGGTACACTATCATAGGTATATTATGTAACTGTTCCACTTTCCTTTTTATAAAAATTTAGCGATATAACTAATTATTTATTTATTTTTTTTTTCTTTAACACAATCAATACATCTAACTATACATATACGAAGGTATATGGGATATGCTTAAACACTAGAAATTACTTTTCTTCACGAAATCAAAAATAAAAATTAAATTTATGCTGCTAAGCATGCTACTTGGACGGCACAACACAAAGCGACGTAGGAGACACGGCGATGACACGGGAACTGAGGAATGACGATGCGTACAAGCGTGGGAGATTTACGAAGAAATCGAAAATCGAATAGCGGGATAACGCGGTAAACCAAATGCTTTGGATAGTAGGTCGCATCTATGGTCGTACGGTTTTTCCTTTCTTCTTTTTGTGACGATTCTGGTCAGCACGAGTGGTTCGATGGGCAACTTAATAGCAGGACAAATTCATGAGGGGAAATCGGTGATAGCAATTATGAAGCGGTTAATTTGCTCACTGGACACTTTGATGTTGTTTTTTTTTTTCTTGATTTTCTCGCGATTTTGAACCGATCGAGGAAATTATGCAATTGTCTTTTATTTTTGGACGACGAGTGCCTTTATATTTTCACACTTTTTTTTTCTTTTTACTTTTATTGACGTAACCAATTTTTTGGTTTTAAGTTTCTTGAGAGTTACTTTTTATATTAATTTTAACTTTATATTAGAAACACTATCTTTTATTTGTGCACATTTACTAGTAGGCACGTATAGGTTTTCTTTGGAGTATCGCTCGGAAGGTGTTACTCGGTCCCGTCTCAATTCCGAAAAGAAAAAAAAAGAACCGAAACGGATCTCGTGGACATCGAGCAAGATGGCCCCTCTTTTGTCCCAATCAAAAAAAAAATAAAAAAAAAGATGGAAGCATTTCCGAGTACACTGTACTATGGTTTTTGGTGTACTAAAACTTGGGGACATTTTATTCTGTTCCATGTGAACATGACTCCACTCTCATGACGTAATCATGTAACCATCACAAAGCAGATTTCTTTCCATTCTGCTTTGCGGAAAGACTGAAATCTGAAAAATGGTTATTTTACGGGCGCATATCCTTTGCGTGATAGGTACCAATTGATTTACCAATTAAATTTTCAATAACGTAATAACTAGAACCTAACCGTTCTTTAACTCTTCCTTTGCGATAGGTTGGTGAAAGCTTTGCATTGAAATTCTTGGACGCGTCGCTCTGCGAAAAGTTCCGGTAAAAGACTTCCTGACCTACTTTATAGGAAATTGGCCTTGATCGTAAATTATACGATCTTTGGTTATTTTCGAACGCGTTCTTTATATGTCTTTTTATAGAGTGGCGTACCAGCGCTAATTCGTCCTGTTTTTCTAATCTAATAGACGGGTCTTCAAGTGACTGTAACTTTCGAAGAAGATCGTATTCTGAGCCATGAGTTAACATGTGTTGACCGAAAACAACGAAGTATGGACTGTGTTTAATGGTTTGGTGAATCGAATTTCTGAGTGCACAGTTTATGTTGCTAAGATGTTCATCCCACTCTCTCTGATCATCTTTTATATATGCTCTGAGAGCAGCGTTTATTGAGCGGTTGACGCGCTCGCTGGCATTCGATTGAGGAGAGTGAACAGCGGTGCATAGGTGTTTGATTGCACGCTTAGTCAGAAACGATTCGAACACGTTGGATTTGAATTGACTACCATTGTCGGTTAACACTATTTCTGGAGTGCCAAATACATTAAAAATATGGTCCTCCAGGAACGTTATTACTATCTTTGAAGTAAACCTTTTCACTGGATGAAGAAAAATGAACTTGGACAAGCTATCCAAAACAATGAGAATTCCTATGTTCCCCTTTTTGGATCTTGGGAATGGACCAATAAAATCTAAATAAAGCTTTTGAAAGATTCGTTCGATTTCTTGTAATTTCCGCATTGGAGGTCTCATTGTTTGTGTGCAGTGTTTGGTGGTCTTACATGTCTCACAAGCAAGAATATATTCGCGAACATCTTTCACTAAGCTGGGCCAATAAAAATACCTTCGCAATCTTTCGATGGTTTTTGCTATGCCACCATGTGCAGACTTTGGAACATCATGGGCATTGCGAATCACATCAGATTTTAGATCTACTGGAATAAATAATTTCCAAGTCAGATGATCTTGTTCAAGATTTCCTGATGAAAAGTGTGTTCTATGATAGACAAATTTTTCGATGACCTTAAGATCAGGGTACCTCGTTTGATTTTCAGATATATTGTCTTTTATACGGACATAGTCTTCTGATTCAAAAGCAGGGGATGATAGATCAATCTGTTGTACGCTGTCTGGGTCAAGGCATGCTAGTTCCTCCAGATTTTCGGAAAATACTCTCGATAGAGCATCTGGCACAACGTTTGCACTGCCTCTACGGTGTTGAATGTCAAAGTCGAGATACTGCAATTTTAATGCCCATCAGTTACATGTTCCCAAGATCCATACAACATGAATCTATGAAACATGAGCAAGCCACGTGACGGCCTGCACCTGCAGTAAACATATTTACCAATTTTGCACACGGCCTGCACCTGCAAATCAGCAAGTGCGGCTGTATAACAGGACTAAGCAAATGTGGTAAATGTGTTTACCATATCCAAGCCAGCTTGCAGCTGCCTATCAAAAAGTCATGTTCCAACAACGGAACTAATAGAAAGAAGCAGTGAACATGTTATAATATGCATGCACTGCCTGCAGCTGTATAACAGTACAAAAGAGGAGTCTAATTTCTGTTGTCTAGCTGTTGTGTGTTGTGTGTTACATTATATATTCTTTGCTTTGTTTTGCTATTTAAAACCAAGTATAAATATGAGCCAAGACTATTGGTTTAGCTCAGTTCAAGTTTGACCATCGATAGATGATAGTTATTATAAATGTTTTAAGTCATTTAAAAATAAATGTAAAAAGAAGTGTTCCATTAATATTGAAGATATTTAAATAAAGTGTAAACAAAAAGGTTTTAAATATGTTTTATTCGTGTCACACACGTTACTGGCGCAGTCGGAAAAAACGAAAAAAAAAAAAAAAAAAAAAACATTTTAAAGTGGTGAAAAATATAAGACAATAAGTGAAAAAAAAAACATTTTAAAGTGGTGAAAAATATAAGACAATAAGGCTGAGCCCACACCAAATAAAGCAGAAACAAATAAAGCAAAAACAACTATTGCTAACCCACACCAAAAAAGGCAAAACAAATACGTTTTTTTTGATTTGCCTATTCTGGTGTGGGTTAGCTTTATTCGTTTCTTCCTAGTATGCAACATTCACTTGGTTTTTTTAATTTCCTCAGCAATTTCCAAAAATGCGTTTTCTTTTAAATTAAAAGTAAATAAATTTCAGTTAAAAATAGTGAATTTTCGACGTCACACATGTTGATGCTGCTCTTCACAGAAAATGATTGAATGAAACATAAATACCGATAGTCGTCGCTCATATGCTTCAAGCATTTTATTTTGTTTTGCCTGTTTGACTAGTTTGGTGTGGGCACTCTCATTTGATTGCGTGTGTTTCTCGCCTAAACATGCCTTAACTGTTTGATAGTGTTTTTGCCTAACTCGTTTGTTTTGCTTAAAATGATTTTTTGCTTATTCCGGTGTACGTTGCTCCATAAGCGCACGTGTAATGATTGACATAGGCAGTGGAACAAAACGTTTTTGCTTTCCTTGTTTTGTTTTGCCTTATTCAGTGTGGGCGCGCGTATTTGAATGTGTGTATTTAAATTTAAAAAACATACAGAAAAACAGTTTTGTTTGTCTAAGGCGTTTTGTTCCATCCGGTGTGGAAGCAGCCTAAGTGAAAAAAAAAAAAAAAAAAAAAAACATTTAAAAATGGTGAAAAATATAAGACAATAAGTGAAAAAAAAAAAAAACAAGAACTCATTCCATTTCAAAGAAAAGTCATCATCGGAATCAACAGCCTAGCAGAAACACCTTAAAGAAGCAAAATAAAATAAAAACAGAGGTATGGCAAATTTTAATTTACTTGAACTCGTAAGAGAAATCGCGGATTTCACGGGATTAGCAGAAGAATTAGATTTATTTATTAAGCAAGTTGACTATATTTATACATTTATACAAACTCTAGATGAAAATTCAAGAGGCTTTTTAGATTTAAGAATACGACAAAAAATTAAAGGCAAAGCCAATTTAATTTTAATTAATAATAATAATCCAACTCATTGGCCTTTAATAAAAAATGTGTTAAAATCTAACTGTGGTGTAAACGAAAGTGTCGAAAATATTGTTAATGAAATAAAAGTTTTAAAATTTGAAAACTCAGTTGAAGAATTCTTTGAAAAAAATTAAATTCTTTTAACAAAGTTGAATATAAAATCTTCTTTGAGTTCGGATATCCCGACGTGGTTTAATAGCGGACAGAATGAGGAAATTGTTTTAAAGCTATTTATTAGCAAGTTACCTAGTGAACAAAAAATTAATTCTCAATGCTAGGAACCCATCAAACTTAGCAGAAGCAAAAGCTATTCTTGTTGAAACTGACAATTTTTTCTAAGCAGTTTTATAACAATTACAATAAACAAATAAAAACTCAGAATCTTTTAGAAATAGAAATCAAAATATGGAAATAGACCACATACAGACAGACAGCTCTCATGAAGGTCAGTTGCAAGAAAATATCCAAGCTGAACATTTCAATGATTCACGATTTCAAAAATTTGCAATCAACCACCTCAGAGCTCTTCCTCGCATAATAGTGAGAACTAATTCAAGTCCATTAAAATTGCTTATTGATTCCGGAGCAACTACATCGGTTATACAAAAAGGTATATTTCATAGTTCCTACAAAACGGAACTTGAAAAGCCACTGATACTTAAGTCTATCAGTTCGAGGTCGTGTATTAACACAAAAATAACGATTCCACTTTTTAAGGAGTTCAACAGACCTTTAGCAAAAATCGAAATGCTTGAAACAGAATTATATAGAGATTTTGATGGCATAATTGGATGTAATGTTTTAAAGCCTTTACAATCAAAAATCCATTTTTCTAATTCACAGCTTATAACAAAAGAAGCTACAATACCATTAATTTTTAGCAATCTTCCAACTCCATTTTCACAAGATGAGATTCATGTCATCAGTCAAAATGAAATTAATTTTGAAAAAACCCGATATATATAATATAATCTTAAGGTCCAAATCGACAAATATAACTTTTTAAAGCGTGAAACTGAGTATCTGGGACACATAATTTCCGAGGAAGGTATAAAGCCCAATCCTAATAAAATCAAATTGATTAAACAGATAATAGTACCCCAGACCATAAAACAAATAAAATCGTTTTTAGGAGTCACAGGATTTTATAGGAAATTCATTAAAGACTACTCAAAAGTAGTCCTCCCAATGACAAAATACCTTTAAAAAGGCATTAAAATAGACGTTAAAAACAAGCAGTACATAGAGTCTTTTAACAAGCTTAAAAAACTCTTATGTACCTGCCCAGTTTTGAACAAATCACAATGGGAAGAACTGAAACAAAGAATTCATTCAAATAAAGAAAAAAAAAAAAAAAAAATAAACAAAATTAACAATACACGAGTAGATACAACACAGTATAGAGATCGTGCATTAGTTAAGAATTTAGGCTTTCATAACATTAAATACTTACCACGATATATAATAAAAGATGTTAAACGAAAAGACAAAACTTATTTTGAAGATAAAGATGGATTTAAACGTGATAGGCAAGTTGTAAAAAGAAATTATAAACACGAGAATCCAATCGAAAATATACAATTTGATAGAAGGCTTACAGGAAGAGATTACACCAAAAGAAAAAAAAAAATAATAATAATAACAATGTAATTCTTGTTTAATTCTTGCAAACAAAAAATAAAATTGTAATAATAAATTAATTTGATGTTAAACAGCCTCATATTATTATACTATAAGCCTTTATTATTGTTAGAATCTAAACTTAATTTTGTTAACACCCTTCCGTGTACATTCGTTGTATTTGAATAATATCTAAAATTTAATTTAATTTAATTTAAATCTAACTACGTACTAAATATTTAGACTTATTAGTTAAGCACATGCATTTCCTAACAATTATATTAATACAAATAAATCTAAGAACATAAATAAAATTCTAAACCAATAGCAAGCAAAGTAAAGAATTAAGGAAGAATAGTTACGCATACGCCACAGTAGCCCGTATACATAATAAATACCGATGCTGGCAATTAATAATTATAGACAAATCTGATCAACGTTGCAAAAAAAAAAAAAAAAAAAATAATGATAATAATAATAACGTATGGACATTCACGTCTTATCAACACGTTCTCTCCATACTACGGTTGGAGGAGTTACATGTTCCCAAGATCCATACAACATGAATCTATGAAACATGAGCAAGCCACGTGACGGCCTGCACCTGCAGTAAACATATTTACCAATTTTGCATACGGCCTGTACCTGCAGTAAACATATTTACCAATTTTGCACACGGCCTGCACCTGCAAATCAGCAAGTGCGGCTGTATAACAGGACTAAGCAAATGTGGTAAATGTGTTTACCATATCCAAGCCAGCTTGCAGCTGCCTATCAAAAAGTCATGTTCCAACAACGGAACTAATAGAAAGAAGCAGTGAACATGTTATAATATGCATGCACTGCCTGCAGCTGTATAACAGTACAAAAGAGGAGTCTAATTTCTGTTGTCTAGCTGTTGTGTGTTGTGTGTTACATATATATTCTTTGCTTTGTTTTGCTATTTAAAACCAAGTATAAATATGAGCCAAGACTATTGGTTTAGCTCAGTTCAAGTTTGACCATCGATAGATGATAGTTATTATAAATGTTTTAAGTCATTTAAAAATAAATGTAAAAAGAAGTGTTCCATTAATATTGAAGATATTTAAATAAAGTGTAAACAAAAAGGTTTTAAATATGTTTTATTCGTGTCACACACGTTACTCATCGGGCCAAGCGACCACTCAAATCTGTCTGATTCATTAGCCAACGCAAGCTTGCGTGATCCGTTATCACGGTAAACTTATGTCCCTCAATATAGGGGCGAAATTTTTTTATTGCCAATACTGCAGCAAGGCACTCCAGTTCAGTGACGGAGTAGTTACGCTGCGCTTTGTTGAGTTTTTGGGACATAAATGCAATAGGCATTTCGTCACCAGAATCATTCTTTTGTGCGAGAACGCTGCCTACTCTGTACTGACTGGCATCACATTGTACAATAAACGGTTTGTCAAAGTCCGGGTTGGAAAGGAATGGAGCGGAGGATAGTCTCTCCTTCAATTCATCAAACGATTTTTGCGCGTCACTTGTCCAGTTGAATTTTTTGGATGTCTTTAAAAGGTCGGTAAGAGGTGTAGAAATGGTAGCAAAGTTAGCTATAAACCGCCGGTACCATCCAGCCATTCCAAGAAATCTTCTGAGCTGCCGCACAGATTTTGGAGCTGGGTATACGGTTATAGCTGAGATTTTCCCGGGGTCGATTTGTAAGGATCCGTTCCCAACGATATATCCCAAATAACTAACTTGCTTCAAACAGAATTTACTTTTTCTGATATTAATCGTAAGACCAGCTTTTCGAACATGCATTGCCACTTCGTAGAGAAGTTTAATATGGGACTCGAAATCGACGGAAACCAACAAAAGATCATCGAGGTACACGAAAACTCGCTCTCTTACAGTATGTGGGATGACCTTATCCATAAGCCTGCACATTGACTGTGGCGCATTGCAAAGCCCAAACGGCATTACAGTAAACTGATATAGAGGTCGGTTTGGTACTGTAAACGCCGTCTTTCCGCGAGAATTCACCTCCAGCGGGATTTGCCAGAAAGCATCTTTTAAATCTAAGCTGGAGATGAACTCCGCTCTGGGCAGCCTGCTTAAAATCCCCTCAATGTGAGGTAACGGATAGGCATCCTTAACTGTAAGAGAGTTAACCTTACGTGAGTCTAGACATAGTCGTACCTTACCTGGCTTGCGCACCAGCACAACAGGCGATGACCAGGAACTATGCGACTCCTCGATAACACCTAATGCAAGCATTCTATCGATTTCTTCACCCACCAATTTCTCTACTGCGGGAGATATGGGGAAATGCCGCTGTTTAATTGGTTTGGCACCATTTACATCGATAGAATGTTCGATAAGTGAGGTTTTACCTAGTCCTTCTTCTTCAAAAGATGGAAACGATTGGATTGCAGATTGAAGTTTGCGTTTTTGAGTGGTGGTCAAAGAATGTTCATTCGGGTCAGTTACACTATCGTCTATTTCACTGATAATTCCAGGAGCCAATTGGAAAATTCTCCAAAAATCGATTCCAAGATATAGATCTTGGGAAAGGTTTGGAATTATATAAATTTCTAACGGATGAGTAACTTCGCGAAACGTTACATCTACCACTAAACTCCCCACAACATTTTGCGGTTTACCATCTGCAGTTCTCACAAAGCTATTAAATTTCTTTATTTTAATGTCAGAGCCAAGAAAATGATCGGCTGCGGACGAACCCAAACAGCTGATTGTGGCTCCACTGTCCAGCAGCCCTAAAAAGTTTTTACCGAGAATAGTAACTGTGGCATAAGGTCTAAGGTCGTTTGGACTCGAAACAATGGATGAAATAAGCTTTTTCCGATTTAAATTTACTTTATGCCAAAAGTTACGTATACGCCTAGTTGACCGACGAACTGGTTTACTTTTGTCTTGGGCGAAAATGATTGATCTAAATTTGTTGTAATGTTTCAGTCTGATATGATATGGAATGATTTGAAATAATTTATTATCCGATCTTTTGTGATCCATTTGATCTTCAGGTTTCCTTATTAAAAGCGATTGTTGTGTGGATTGCGGCTCGGATGTCCCCTGGTGTTGTTGGAGGCATCCACCCTCAAGTTTCCCGAAGGCGAGCAATTACGACAATTCGGTTTGAAAACTGAAACTGCACCACAACCGTAGCAGAAAATACGTCTGTTCTTCACACAATCAACGTATTTGTGGCCTATGCCGTCGCAATTCCAGCATTGGATTGCATTCCTTGAAGTAGGTATAGTTACATCGCTCTGAAGCGCTATTTCCTCTACAGGATTATAAGTCAGATTATCTTCAATTTCAGAAATGAAACGCCTTTGTTGAAAATTTCGGTTTGGAACCGAATTTTGATTAACGTTCTGGAAAAAGGTTTCACGTTTACGACACTCTTTTCGCAATTGCGAGACTGAGTTTATGTCCAGATGCAGTAATCCTAGGCGAACATTAGGCTGAAGATTACGAAGAATTATTTCTATTATCTCTTCTTCAGATAAAGAAGAGCGTAAACGATCAGACAATAGCATTATTTCATCAAGGTACTCATCAAAAGATTCCTTGTCTTTTTGCTTTCGATTACGTATCAACTCTTTTATGTCAAAATCAGTTCGGTAGTTTTTAAAACTCCGTTTGAGTTCGGTACAAAGAGAAACCCAATCTAGTGAACCAACACTGCGATGGTAACGCCAGAACCAAGTTTTGGCTTTCCCATCAAACAGGATATGAACATTATGACATAGAGCTTCGAAATTACCACTAAGGGATTGTGTGGTCAGGGCATTCACCCTGTAGATAAACTCATCAACTGGTAAAGTGTCAACAGAACCATCAAATTTTAATCGCCAATTGAGAATAATGTTCGATACTTTTTCAGGTTTAATCGCAGATGACTGAGTAGATATATTAGATAAATGACTTTCTGTAATGAGCTGATGACTTGAATTCTCCTGCTCATGATCATGTCTACTTGGGGGTGCTTCCAAGGTTACTGCCTGCTGAACGACAGGTGAATTCGGACGAGCATTGTTCAAAATCATGTTATTAAAGAACGTTTGTAAAGACTCTGTAACTGTTCCATCTACTATATTACGAATGCTGCTTAGAGTCTGTGTTTGAAAGGTATGCAATGAATTATCAATCATACTTTGAACACGACTTTGGTCTAAATGCACAAATGCACTAGCCGTAGCATTAGAATTTCTATGCTGTTGTCCTGGCCTTGGTGAGGGAGAATAATTACTTGGACCCTGCATTGACCAATCAAGTACGTTAAAGCGAGCGGTTTTTGATCGCGTCCTTGGACCTCCTTTTGGCTTAGAAATAGCACCTCCAGAAGTACCTTGAGTAAGTTTAGTCTGAGAGCGTGTGGAATCGTTTAAATTTGAACTAGGTCCTGAAGCTAAGTCACTAAATTGACAGGAAGTATTATATGTCGGACAAGTAGATTTATTTTTAAACCATGAAGACATGCACTCATTGTGAAACCTATGGTTGCAATGAGTTATTGACATATTGTGTGGGTCTAAAATGCTTGTATTACAAATAGCACATCGCTCTTCCTCAGCTACAGCTTGAGCAATATTCTCATTACTATGATTAACCGGCATATTCGATATAGAAAATTAAAATGAAATATAAAAAAAAAATCGTAATTAAACCGATATAATAGATTTCGAAAATAGAAAAATCTATGAAGATAATTAAATTATTATTTGTATTAATAACCTATTAACATAGTTTGATTATTTGGCTGATATAAATGATTCCGTTATGATGAGGAGTGATACAACTATATTTAAGGTATGAACAGAGTTGGGTTCATGTATTTAATATGTAAAAATTAAGAAAAACAACGAAGGTAATCTGTAAAAGCTCAAAAGAAATGTTATAGGTGAACATCGAAAATAATTCCAATGAAAACTTCCATATAACAGTTATTCATTTGAATGAATTACGGTATGTAACCTAAAATCTGCAAACTGCATATGGTTAGCGCAATTTTAATAAATCTAGAAGCTACTACTCCACTGCACAAAATTTCCGATTCGAAACTAGAAAATATAGGTTTACTAACTGCAAAGATGAATTATGTAATCCGATGCTATATTTTTCTAGGTGGACAAGCTACCAGACGATTGAAATCCAATATACTTGTATTTCCAAAAACTAGACAAAACTGCGTGTAAAATTTTGAAAAATAACAAGTAGAATTAAAAAATAAGTAATGTATTTATGTTGTAAGAGTCTCACAACCTAAGCTGCGGCTCCACCGGTTTGGGCGCCAAATTAATGTAATGACCCTAAGGGAGACGGATAGGAAGATGCGGTGTGCACGCCTAGCTATGCTCTGATGCCAGCTCGTCGTATGGGGGGGGGTTCTTGCATCCTTTCACCGACCTCACATCACACTAATTAATCATTGCGTGCACTATTAACTTGAAAGCGAATCGAAGCAAAAAGAATATTATTTTTATTAAATGTAACCCGAAAACTGTAAATTAGAAAATTATCCGATGAATCCAGCTCTGTTCTGAGAACTCTGATGAATTTGTTCTCAGACCTAGCCCTCCCAACCATGGGCTAAAAGATTACGTAGCCCCCTTGTGTATCACTCCCACTCGTATCAGATTAGAATCAATTTACATCAGCCAAATCAAACACTAGCTTTAGCACTTAAACATTATTTATTCATTGTTACTTATTCAAAAATCAAAATTATTACGGTAAACTTCATTATTAACGTTTCCAGAAACAAAAGGAAACTTCATATGTATGTATGTATTTATATTAGATATATAGCTAAATATATAAATAGCTATTAGCTATTTCTTTTTAATTTAGGAGTTATAATGTAAGTAGGTAGTGGATCTAAGGTAGTGTTTCATTAATTTATATTATTATTATTTTTTTTTTTTTTTTTTTCTTCAGAATTAAGATATATATAAGTTATTATTAAGTAGATAAAGGTAGATAGGAATCATATGTATATATAAAGAAAAATAAAAGATCTTACGCTCGGCAGGCCTGACGATGACGACGATTGTGGAGTATTTGATGAACGGAATCCTTTAACTTATTTATTATTATTTTCATATCACCTTAGGTACACTATCATAGGTATATTATGTAACTGTTCCACTTTTCTTTTTATAAAAATTTAGCGATATAACTAATTATTTATTTATTTTTTTTTCTTTAACACAATCAATACATCTAACTATACATATACGAAGGTATATGGGATATGCTTAAACACTAGAAATTACTTTTCTTCACGAAATCAAAAATAAAAATTAAATTTATGCTGCTAAACATGCTACTTGGACGGCACAACACAAAGCGACGTAGGAGACACGGCGATGACACGGGAACTGAGGAATGACGATGCGTACAAGCGTGGGAGATTTACGAAGAAATCGAAAATCGAATAGCGGGATAACGCGGTAAACCAAATGCTTTGGATAGTAGGTCGCATCTATGGTCGTACGGTTTTTCCTTTCTTCTTTTTGTGACGATTCTGGTCAGCACGAGTGGTTCGATGGGCAACTTAATAGCAGGACAAATTCATGAGGGGAAATCGGTGATAGCAATTATGAAGCGGTTAATTTGCTCACTGGACACTTTGATGTTGTTTTTTTTTCTTGATTTTCTCGCGATTTTGAACCGATCGAGGAAATTATGCAATTGTCTTTTATTTTTGGACGACGAGTGCCTTTATATTTTCACACTTTTTTTTTCTTTTTACTTTTATTGACGTAACCAATTTTTTGGTTTTAAGTTTCTTGAGAGTTACTTTTTATATTAATTTTAACTTTATATTAGAAACACTATCTTTTATTTGTGCACATTTACTAGTAGGCACGTATAGGTTTTCTTTGGAGTATCGCTCGGAAGGTGTTACTCGGTCCCGTCTCAATCCCGAAAAGAAAAAAAAAGAACCGAAACGGATCTCGTGGACATCGAGCAAGATGGCCCCTCTTTTGTCCCAATCAAAAAAAAAATAAAAAAAAAGATGGAAGCATTTCCGAGTACACTGTACTATGGTTTTTGGTGTACTAAAACTTGGGGACATTTTATTCTGTTCCATGTGAACATGACTCCACTCTCATGACGTAATCATGTAACCATCACAGCTTCCAGGTTAACTTTCTATCAAAAATAAGGCCTAAGTATTTAGCTTCATTTGAGAACGTCAAGCTAGTGCCGTTTATAGATGGAGGGTCAATGTGTGGAATCTTATATTTCCTAGAGAAGAGGACAAGTTCAGTTTTGTGAGGGTTTACACCTAACCCACAACTGTTTGTCCATTTTATTAGCTTGTTGAGAGCGTGTTGTAGAAGTTCTTTTAAAGTGTTAAGGTACTTTCCCGAGACGGCAATAGCAACGTCGTCCGCATAGGCAATCACATTGTAGCCTTCCGCTTCCAGGGATATCAGCAGTTCATTCACCACTAAATTCCAGAGAAGGGGAGACAGGACACCACCTTGTGGTGTTCCTCTACTGACAGATCTTCTGGAAGATATCTCACCTAGACTTGAGTTGATAATTCGGCTATTAAGCATCAAATTGATCAGCTTGCCAAGTGAGACGTCAACGTTCAGAGCTGCCAGAGCACCAGCGATTGCAGATGAGTCGACGTTGTTGAAGGCGCCCTCTATATCCAGGAATGCAACCATTGTATACTCCTTATGACGAAGGGAATCTTTTATGGAGCGCGTTAGCGTGTGTAGGGCCGTTTCTACTGATTTGCCCTTAGAGTAAGCATGTTGAGCTGTTGACAGTCGATTTTTGTCAATGCTATTGCGTAAATGGATTTCAATCAGTCGCTCCAAAGTTTTTAGGAGAAGTGATGAAAGACTAATAGGTCTGAGATCTTTCGGACTCACGTGAGAGCATTTACCTGCTTTGGGTATGAACACTACTTTAACCTCTCTCCATAGCAATGGGATGTACACCAGATCTAGACAGCTTCTCAGGATTGTCATTAGCGTTGGCAGAATGATATCCGAGGTTCTTTGAAGCTCGGCCGGTATTATGCCATCTGGTCCCGAAGATTTGTATGGTTTGAAGCTATGCAGCGCCCAAAGCACTTTTTCTCTAGTGATCAGACCTTGTAAGTTGGTACATTGCAAGTTTGATCTGTTTGGATCTGTTTGGGCAATACCTTTACAGCTGCCTGGGAAATGGGTGTCGAGCAGCAGATTAAGCGATTCTTCGCTAGAAGTCGTCCAAGAGCCATCTGTCTTTTTCAGACAGCTTGACATAGTTGGGTTTGTCGAGAGTATCTTTTTTAGCCTTGATGCTTCGGAGGATTCTTCTATCTTACCACAGAAGATTCTCCAAGATACTCGTTTGGCTTTTCTTAAATCTTTCTTATATAATTTAAGGGCTTCTTTGTAGGAGTCCCAATCAGTCGCTTTTCTTGTGTCTTTGGCACGATTGAAAAGTTTTCTGCAATTTGATTTACTAAGTCCCAACTCCGAAGACCACCAATGTGGTTTCTTCTTCCCTCTTGGAAGAATTAGGGGACACGAGGAGGACATTGCCTTGTTTAAAGCCAACGTAAGATTCTTGACTTTAAGATCAAGCTCATTGGCATTACAGGGGGTACTTGAGAGCTCTGGGGTAATTGATTGTTTCAGAGTCTCCCTATATTTGAGCCAATCTGTTTTCCTGAAATTTCTGAAAGGAAGTTAGCAAGGAGAGTCATCGGCTAAATTGAATTGAATATATCGATGATCTGAAAAGGAGTGCTCAGCTGATACTTTCCAGTTGGTAATCAGTTGACTAACAGTATCGGAGACAAGGGTGATGT
Source organism: Cheilosia urbana (assembly GCA_946477585.1). Lineage (NCBI taxonomy): Eukaryota > Metazoa > Arthropoda > Insecta > Diptera > Syrphidae > Cheilosia > Cheilosia urbana. Next base: position 64,597,776 of record OX297853.1, on the reverse strand, counting down.
CTAAAACTTCTTGTCGGTTTTTTGTTATGAAAGTAGGTTCGGTTCCTACATTGCTTACGATACGGTTTGTTTTTAAAATGTAATCAAAAAGTAACTCACCTCTATCATTGATGTCAGTACTACCCCATACCGAGTGGTGAGCATTAGCATCACACCCGATTATGAGGTTGGTTTTGGTCCTCTCTGCTTCCGCGATCACTCTCTCTAGTTTTTCCCCAGGGAGAGGGCCCGTGTAGTCATAGGCCAGATATGCCGATGCTATCCAGTATGCGCCTTTCGGAGTCACTAGTTTAGCAACAGTTACATCTAGATCACCGAAAATAGGGACTAAAAGTAATTTAAGGCTACGTTTCGCTAGTATACATGATCTGGGTCTACCTTTATCAGTCACATACAGCTTTTCGTATCCAGGAGTCTCGAGTCCACGAACCACGCTGTTGTCAAACCATGGTTCCTGTATCAAGACTATGTCTTCTCTGCTCTTTGATAGGCGGAGGATGAGGGCGGCCGAAGCCTCTATGGAGTGATGGAGGTTAATCTGCACTAACTGCAGTATTCTTGCTACAATCAGGCGGAGAGACCTCCACCACGGTGTTGTTAAGTTCTTCCGCTTCTGAAGATGAACCAAGAAGTTCATCCTCGCTCAGAAGAATTTTGTTGAAATCGTCCATGTCCATGTCCGAAAGTTCGTGATCCATGGTAGTAGTGATTGTGCTGGAGGCATCGTCATCCAGTGACGGAAATGAAACCAATGCTCCAGGGTCTGAGGCTCCAGGTTCTGAACCCGTAGGGTAGGGAGGCATGTTGCCCGAATCAAGCTCATCTTTTTTGTAAACTTTAAGGGTGATAGATTCGAAACCGAATATAATCACCCCTTTACTGAGCGTTAAGGGAGCAAGCGACTCTTTGTTGACGACGATAAGAGCGCACCTATAGAGACCTCGTTGCTCCTCCAGCTTTACAACCTTCCAGTTGTGAGTCGGGAGTGTAGGATTGCTCAATCGAATAATTTCGAGAACCTCCTCACTTGATGAAGGTTCGGCTGGGATCCAGGTACGAGTTCTAGGTCGGCTTGGGATATCCTCCCTTGCGACGACATCGAGTTTCGCACCCGGCCAAACTTCTCCGAGTTTGCCTATGGCAAACTTATAGAGATCGCAGGACCTCTGATCATCGCAGGCGATAAGCTTCACGTGGCCCTGATGCCATCCACCATCGCAAGTAATAGGAGGTGGTCCCGGGTTGTCCCGCATGACATTTAAGAAGCTGCCTGAAAGCTTCGTCTTGACCACCTGCCATCGTTCAGGGGAGATGACGCCATCATCATCACTGCGATCGATCACAGCAAGCACAATTTTATTTTTAAGAACGTCACTAAACGACTTCTGAGATGTGACGTTGGATGACCTGTTTGAAGCGACGGTGCTATGCACTTTAGGTCGTTTGGGGGCCGGCGTGGTCCCCTCCAACGATCTCTGGCGCTTGGACGTGGAGTCCTTGCTAGTCGCTATTGGATTGTTCTTTAAGAATGATTCAGCCCATTCAACTCTGCTGTTCTGTTCGGCGGTCCTATCAGCCCTCAAAGTTGCTCCGAGGACCTTTAGGATATGAACAGCATGACGACGACTGTTATGCGTCCTTTTCGAGAGGGCGCGATGCCGCCCTGTCCCACTAGGAGACGAATGAGCGATATTGCTTCCGCTGGTAGCAGTGGTAGGACCATGTATGGTCACAATCCCACCACTGCTAGGATTTGTAACTTTTTTAAGCGCGCTGCCGCTGTTCACAGTAGAAGAACCATGGATGGTCACGATTTTTCCACCGCTCACCGCTGCCATAGCTGTGCCAGTAGTCAACGAAGTCGCCGCACTACTGCCCGGTTTTAAAGGAGAACCGGTTTCATTTTGTTTTTGTTTTTTTTAAATTTTATTTTTGTTCATTGTGATTCCCACGAGTAGCGGAGGATTGAGGTCCGTCTGTGCAGAGATCCGCATTACACAGATAGGGCTGGCTAATCCGGAGGTCGCCAGGTATCCGGATACTCCGTTTACGACTTGAGCTATTTTTGAAACTGGGCCCCCAGCCAGGCTGTTATTCGGCACGGGTCGTATGACACCTTTATCCGGCCCAGGCGGAAAAAGGATAGGATAAGAGAAAGAGTTAAGGAATAAAATGGAAGGAGTGGGACAAGAAGGGAAGGGAGGGGAGAGGGAGCACCCTTTGGTTTCATGGTTCATCTGGAGAGATTCTCGAGAGTCCTTACCACTACTCAGCCCCCACAACTCGTCAAGTTTGGTGCTAGGATGGGGGACGGATTTTGAAATGTTTAATAAAAATTGTATGGAAACATACAAACCCCAAAAGATGGTTTATGGTACAAACCAATTTTATTAACCGAATGATTATGGGACAAAGTCGATGCTGGATATCTAAGCATTGGTAAGGCTCAGCGGAAAACGGATTGCAGATTTAAAAAGAGCATTTTAGCATAGAATCAATTTCTAACTAAAAAAAAAATATCAAAATGGCGCATGGGACAAAACAATTCTTAGGCGACAATTTTCCGACAAAAAACTAACTTAGCCTTCTGCTAAGTAGGTACAAAAAAAAGTAACACATTTTTTAGTCTTGTGATGTTTGAAATGTTAAATTCATAGGTACTTATAGAAACAAATAAATATAATGTTATGTATATATATTACTTTTTATTTATTTCAAATACATATTGGAATTGAACTCCTTAAGAAGTGTGTCGTTTACTTTGACATGAGTTAGTGAAAAATCGTCAAATTGTCGTTGGGCATTTGCTTGAGATCTGAAAATCGTCTTTTGGCAAGCCAAACACGTCAAATCGCTATTGAGACTGAAAAAAGTCAAAATGTCGATAAATCGTCACATATGGCATCGCTGGTTATTTATATGTAAATCAAGAAGGAGAAAGAATAAAGAAAAGTCGAGTCAGTCGATACCTGCCCTTCGCCGGAATAAGTGCTCGATTGGTTTCTTCTACGCTCTACACATAAAAACCTTGGTATTAACGTCACCTTTAATGGAGATTTTACTGAAACAAATTCGGTTCACTCATTACAGAAAACATCAATTTCAAACAAAATACAACTTATTTTTATATAGAAGAGATAGAGAGAGAGAAGAAGATATATGATTTTCTGCCAAATCCAAACCTCTTCTGACTGTTTCTTTGTGGTATTTGCGATCCCAGAAGAACCTCTTCTATATCTTCGATATCTTCATTATATCTTTGGATGTCTCCAATTACCACTTTCATGTAAATAGATAGACATTTTTAGTACCTCTTGAACGTCAGAGATGAATCTTTTCATTTTAACCAGTGACATTACTAAATGATAAGTGGGAATATAATATATTCATATTATGTAGTATTTTAAAGCTGCCTATTCTATATTACCACACTATAAGCACTAAACAACAACACTTACCGGCAAGCGCGAATAATATGTGCACGTACGTTTGTGTTTAAACTATACACAAACTAATTAATATTACATCCTTTCAGAATGCGAGTCCGATGAAAAAAAAAAAAAAAACCGTAACATAATAACTCACTGACAGCTGTATGCATGTAGGTATGTGCTGCAACATGTATTTGCCGTGTGTATGACATCAGCACACAGTTAACATACATCACACGCTCATAGGCGCCTACTTTTTTCTTTTGTATGGACAAAATCAGATGTTGACATAACTCACGAACGCGTTGACCAATTTCGTTCAAACTTTAGATAAACCAACTACGCGTGAGTTATAAAGTCACAACGCTTTTGAAACTCTATTTTATATTTATAGAGAAGATAGATTTTCTTTAGCTTTCACTTTATGTATATCCAACAGATCGCCTTTAAACATTTTTTATTTAGAGTAAAATCGGGTACATATTGTGGTATAGTCGGGTAATATTTTACAGTGGCATATCTCCATTCTCTTGCACTCTCTTGCAAAGCTGTGTAATGGCTGAAATATAAATAAAGGCTAAGAAGCCAAACCATTCATATCGATGTTATCATTAACATTGGCTTTTATTCCTAAATGCTTAGTCTATTTATACAAAAATATCTTACTTGCTACTTATAATCGAGCTTACACATACATATTACTAAAGATATCAAAATACATTATAAATTCACAAATTGATAGAATGTGCTGACATAATGCTGTAGCAGCATTATTCAAGCACAAGTCAGATGGCCTTGACTTCATAGCGGCTATTGGCTTTATCATGGATCGGGTGTCGAGTGCATCAATCGCACTCGGCTGTGTAGTGTGTATCTTGTATGGGAAAAAAAGAATTTGTTTGTTGGTTGCAAATTGAAGTTATGAATGAAGTGTGTTTACTATAGGGCTGGTTGTTACTATGAATCATTGTGTAGAATTTATATGTATACTACATCCCTTCTCTTCGGGAGAAACAAATTTTTTTAATTAAAATTTTTTTTTTTTTTAAAGTTTTACCTGAATCTATTTTCTTTAATCTATTATTATGTACCTCCTTTATTTCATTGTCTATTTTTATTTTAGTATTTAAACCTCTTAATTCTGTAACCTCGTAGGGTCCCTTATAAGGTAAATCTAATTTTTTCCTATTTTCTACTTTTAAATATACTAAATCGCCTATACTAATATTTAATGGATTTGCCTTTTTATCTACTGAATGCTTTCTTTCCAGCTTTGTTTTTACTAATAAATCAGCCGCAATATTTCTCATTTGACTTAATCTAAATTTTAATTCTTAGGAGTAGTCTTCGATATTATATACAGGGTTTGATTCAACCGTAGTAGGGTTTTCTGGTAGTGTTACTAATTTTCCATATATCAACTCAAAGGGTGATATTCCTATGCTAGAATGGGGTAACTAAATGCAAAATAAGGTATGTTCTGCTTCGGACAATGTATTTGGTCTTGCTGCAAAAATTGTGGTTTTTACATAGCCGTTTAAACCGTTCTTAAAGGCATTTAAACCAAGCTGATCATTGAGTTTAGTTATGATTTCTCTACCGTTTTCTCCTTGTTCAGCTAATTGCAATGTGTTCAATTCCGCTACTAGACTTTCTATTTTTATGGCGTAGCTTTCAATTTCAATGCTTCTAGGTCCCTGAACAGTTTTTCCTAATTCAGTCTGTAATTGAAGTGTATTTTTATTGCTTCTAAATATATTTCTTAAAGTTTTTATTAGTTCTGTTAGGTTTGTTGGTCGTTGTACTGTACTTAGTTTGTTCCTTACTTTATCTGTTAATCTAGTTTCTAAAATGAATTTAAATAGTTTTTCTTTCTCTGTGTCGCTGTTGAGAGTGCCCGCTATGAAGTTTGCCATGTTTACAAAGTTATTCAATTTGTCAAATTCTCCGTTTTATTCGGGAATGACTTTTAGCGTTGTCACAATGTCAAATGTCGCCATTGTATCTAATTGCAAATTGTTTTCGTTATTACTTGAGTTTGGCTCTTTGGTTATGCTTTCTAACAAGCTTCGTTTATATTTAAAAATGTTTCTTAGTATAGTTAACATAATTTATTTTTATTAGTAAATCATTAATTTTGTCTTATTCCACTTAAACATTAATTCTAGCTATTTCTTTATTTACTTCTTTAACTACGACTTTATTTATTTTCTTTTTGCAAAAATTTCTTGCTATCTTACTTATTATTACAATGATTATTACTATTGTTATTACTTATTACTATCATTAGGTCTATTGCTTTGTCATTATTATTGTTTCCTGAGTTAACAACAATATTTTCTTTTGAATTTTGTCCACCCATCCACCCATTGTTACTGTTAGGTATAAAAAAAAAGTATATACAATTTTTTTTTTTTTACTGGTGAACAAATTTATTTCAAATTTTACATTATATACTATTATTTTTCTTTTATTGGTGAACAAATTTATTTCAAATTTTACATTACCATATATTATTTATTTTTCTTTTATTGGTGAACAGATTTATTTCAAATTTTACATTATATATTATTTATTTTTCTTTTATTGGTGAACAGATTTATTTCAAATTTTACATTATATATTATTTATTTCTCTTTTATTGGTGAACAAATTTATTTAAAATTTCACATTATATATATTTTTTTTGATTTTATTTTATTATCTTATCTTCTATGAAGTAGGTATTAATGCATTTTGGTCGTGAGTTTTTTTGAACAAAACGAAATTCTATTCGGATATAGTGTGCTTATTGCTAATTAATACCTATTCATCGTTCTCGAAAGGATGGTATTGATGTCCATAGGTACTATAGGAAACAATCGAGCATTACAATCAAAATCGTCAATGGTCTTCTTATCGTCGTCGTTCAAGTCGAATCCAAAGACATCAAAGTTTGACGCGATACGTGCCTTAGTCACCGGTTTTGAAATGACAATGTTGCCACGCCTTAGCTGATAGCGGATGATAATTTGCGCTGGTGTCTTATCGTGCTTCTTGGGAATAGCAACGATCTTTGGATCATCCAACAATACAGGATCTTCGGGCTTCATTTTTGTGGTTCTAGATAGGCAGGATCGCCATGTAATGGTATATTATGTGTACTACCTCCCTAGTGAAGCTATGGGGATTATAGGCTATCCCAAGCCGATATGTTTGCTGGCTAAAAAGCCAAACTGTTTGTATGGTTAAAGAGCCGAGCTGAAATATAAATAAAGGCTAAGAAGCCAAACCATTCATATCGATGTTATCATTAACATTGGCTTTTATTCCTCAATGCTTAGTCTATTTATACAAAAATATCTTACTTGCTACTTATAATCGAGCTTACACATACATATTACTAAAGATATCAAAATACATTATAAATTCACAAATTGATAGAATGTGCTGACATAATGCTGTAGCAGCATTATTCAAGCACAAGTCAGATGGCCTTGACTTCATAGCGGCTATTGGCTTTATCATGGATCGGGTGTCGAGTGCATTAATCGCACTCGGCTGTGTAGTGTAGTGTGTATCTTGTATGGGAAAAAAAGAATTTGTTTGTTGGTTGCAAATTGAAGTTATGAATGAAGTGTGTTTACTATAGGGCTGGTATTTACTATGAATCATTGTGTAGAATTTATATGTATACTACAGCTGAACCCCTTCATATCTGTGCATTCAGAAGAAAGAAGCATGATTTGTTTTGACGTGTTAAAATTCCTTTAATTTTTCGGACAATTGTGTGAAAGGTATCAATTCAATAGGCTGAATTTTTTTTATGACTACGGAAATTTGTTTTTTTATCTGAAAAACTAAAGCTATTGTGAAACCTTTGAATAATACTGCCATTTGAAGAGTGCAATTTTATGAAACAAAAGTGAGTTTTTCAATCGTTGGTAAGGTTATATTTTTGTCTAATATTTTTGCACAAAAATAGGCAATCGACTAATGTGGTACAGCTAAGACCGGCTAATGTAATGTAGTGTAAAACATGTACTGATAATATTTTATTGGGAGATTTCTCGAAATTTGTCCTAGATAACCATGGGACGGTGCCGTGACATTGTGCCAAGCGACATTATGCCAAATATAAAAAATTTGGCATAATGACGCTTTTGAAAGTGACATAAGGTCAAATTCCAGCATTTGATATTATGACACTTTGAGAAAGCGTCATAAGGCCAATTTGGCTTTATGACACCTTCGATTGCATATTAGATTTTGCTTACCTGATACGTTTATACGACTATTTAACCGTTCTGAGCAGGCAGCAATGTCAACAGATTTCTTTTAACATGGAATATGTGTGCGGGGCATGCTGCCCCCCTGTCACCCCCCTGCTGAGGTTTACTGTTGAATTACGGGGTGAGTGCCAGGTTGAGGATATGCATAGTTGCGTTAATATTTGCCGTAATGTCACATACTAGTTTGGCCTAATGATACTTTACGTAAGCGAAATTATGCCAAATGCTAATATTCTGCCCAGTGTCACTTTCAAAATCGTCATTATGCCAAATTTTTATATTTGGCACAATGTCACGGCACCCCATGCGACATGCCTAAAAAATGAGAAATCAGGAAATGTGACAAGGGACGAAGCTGATATGGAGGAGGCCATTAAAGCAGTCAGAGTCGGATAAATGGGTAGGGTATATTCCTTGCATCTAAAACGTTTTTAGTCCGTTGACGCTGCAGAGAATGTCAAGAAGTGAGAGACCCATTTACCATCTGCTTTTAAACAAATTGGGTCAAAAGCCAGTGTTTAAAGAAGCTATTGACAATATATACCTACGGTCACCCGTATTTCCCGGGACAGTCCCGTATTTCAATAGCCTGTCCCTGTTTTTTTTTTTTTTTAGAAATACGGGACATACAATTGGCCCGTATTTGTCCCGTATGTTCAGATATATATACATACTAGCTGGCCCGGCGAACTTCGTTCCGCCCAAATTCATTAATGTAGGTAATGAAGTTAATAATTCCGAGCTTTCGCTTCATTCTACAAAAGGTATATTAAAATTAAGTAAATAAATAAAATCAAATCCTTGTCGGCCAACCTACCGCTTTTTCACTGAAATGATTAATGGTACACAACATTTTTTGTTCTATTTCTACTATCGGGTGTATACACGTACAAAGCGAGAGCTTTGCCGACACGTGAAATTCAAGATTTATTCCACACACATCCAGCGATTGTCCTTGCGACTTATTAATTGTCTTAGCAAAAGCGAGACGTACGGGAAATTGAAGACGCTTACATAAATACGAACGGCAAATCGTTCTGAATAAGTGGAATCCGCGAAATAACAACACCTTCGCCTATGAATTTTCCAATCAAAATCGTTGCTTGAATTATATTTGATATTAAATTCTTCACAATCAAACGCGTACCGCTACAAAGTTTTGGTTTATTTAGGTTGCGCAAAAAAATTATTACTGAGACGATTTTAAGTTTCAAATTGTGTGGAGGCAAGCCCGAAGCATCCAAAGAATGTAAAAATTCCGTGGGATAGGTGGCTTCGTTTTCATCCATCACGGAGTCGACTGATTTGTATGAAGGCAACTCACCAGCGATTTGGTTTTGAATGGCGAAATTCAAATGTTCGACGTTATTGTTTTTTGCAGCCAAAATCACTCTCCTCTTACACTCAGCCAATCATGGCCAATATTATTCTGAGCGATATTTGGGAAAACATTCATGATTAGTTCTTCCGGTGTCGTTGTAAGGTTGCAAAAATTTTGTGGAAACTCAATCAGGTCGGTGATCATTGCTCCACCGAAAGGTCATTACGTAAACGATTCAGGGCCTCCAATGCGCGTTTGTAAGCCATTGTGCAATCGTCCCATATAATAATCTTACATTGCTGCAGTACTTTCGCCATCGCAGTGTTCTTTGAAATGTTGCATGTAGGTTCTTCTTCCACTTGCAGATTCAATGGCAATTTCAATGCAGGATGAGCTTTTCGACCGCCTTCTAACAAAGTAGCCGCTATCCCAGAAGAGGCTAGGGCCAAAGCGATCTCAGATCTCGAACGAATTGTAGCCAAAATAAGTGAAATCATGAATGTATTTCCAGTTCCGCAATTTTCATTATCGACTGCTTGTATCAATTCATCGTACACTTTCTTTTATTCTTGATTCAACATTGGCATATTTGTTCGAACAGCTTAACTTAATGCGATTCGACCGAAGTCCATTTCTCGCTCCAATTCTGCATTAAATGCGTCTTGGCTGTGGCATCCCCAATTTGCACAATAGATTGCCACTCATGAGCAGACACATATCCTCGATCAAAATCAAAGCTTTGTTGCGCATTCCATCTGACATCTCCAGTTAATTATCCGATGTCACAGTACGAATTCGATGCAACTGACATCTCCAGTTCATTATCCGATATCACAGTACGAATTCGATGCAAAATATCGTCGGCCATATCATCTTTGTATAATCAAAGTATCTACTTCATTTCAAAAAGTTACTTAATGTAACATAGTAAACATAATTTATTAGAACAAACTTTTTAGGTACCTACAGGTATTTAAAAAAAAAAAAACTTTCAAAATTGTTGACAACAACAATTTGGTTGGAAAATAATTAAAATAATTGACAACAACAATTGCTTTTAAAATTTAAAACATTTTTTTTTTTGTATTTGAAGTGTCACTACTCGATTTCTATCTAGTTTCTTTTTTTCTTTTTTTTTTCAAAGTGTACAAAAATGAATTTATTGGAATAAAAAAATCAGCGACTATAAATTGAGGTATAAACTATCCTATCTCTCAAGTGGGACAAAACTGCACACAATGTGCAAAATTAGTTAAAATCGGCTCAGTAGTTTAGGATTCCATCGCGGAGCAACCTGTGACACGTGATTTTTATATATAAGATATATGTTTTTTGTAATATTTTATTATCTATTTTACAAAGTTAACCACTTCATGATCACTAATAAAGTGCAAATAGCCCCTTAATAATCACAAAGGAATCTACTACAAAAATAATACATCTATTATTACCATATTTGCATACCCGCTGAACTCATTCATTCAACTTGTCAAACTCACGGCTTGTAAACAAAGATTTGGTTCAACGAACAACGGAAAGGATTCGCTTTTTGAATCGAGTGAATATTTGTCGCTTAAAAATACAGTAAAAATTTATGAGGTTGGTCTCTACAAAATAGAACATAATTTATAGTTTATGAAGATTACACCAACGCAACGATGCCACCAAAAAGGAAGTGTAATTTTAACGACGAACTTCAAAAGCAATACAATTGTGTCAAAATATCTAACAAACCAAACATGGTAGGGTGTTGCAAATGTAACTCAATGTTTTCAATATCTAGTGTCGGAAAACATGATATTGAGCAACACATCAACACGAAGAAACACAAGAACTCAGACATTGCTGCCGTTTCGAGCGAAACTTTGCACAACTTTCTCAGCCCAACTAACTTTAAAGAAGCGGCAAAGAAAAATGCGATAAATGACGGCACTTGGGCCTACCTATCTACAATTTAGGCCCTATCATCAAAAGGGGGGCAAGTCCATATTCTTAGCTTAACGGCTTTTTTCACTGACAAATTGAACAAACAAAAAAAACTATCTTTTGGTGCATAACCGAGGCAGTTACGACTAAAAATAAGGGCGTTATAGCAAAATATGTATCTGCCACTCTAGTGCGTTTGGTGCAAAAATTATTGTCACAAACGAAAATATTGCGTCATTTGCATCAAGTCAGTACATGTTTTGAATTTGATCCAAGCGAACATATTTTTGTGGAGACATTTTGCTAAATTTTATTGTGATCAAATTCTTTAGATGATAATTTCAAAGATATTTCTCTGAGGATGTGGATGAAGGTAAAAATGAATCTAATATAAATAATCCAGGCCCATCAACAAATGTCACAACCTGTAAAAAAAGAAAATCTATAAATCATTCAGAATGGAAACGGACTATTACCAAGAATTCCATTGCTACTGGAAAGAGCTATATTAATTATAAAGGCCGAGAAATTGCAGAAAGAAAAACTGGACCAGATTGCTGTTGCAAAAAGTATAAGTTTTTTACAGATTAATGAAGAAAAAAGGAATATAATTTTGAAAGGTTTTAACCGTTTGGGAGATGCTAATATGCAAAATGTATATTTAGGAGGTTTAATCAAAACCGGAAACGTTGAAAGACAACGGTCAAAAACTGGTGCAGGAAAGAAACGAAGTTGTTCACATAAACATTATGTTACATTAGGGAGTAAACATGTCCAAGTTTGCAGAAATGGATTTGCATCTCTCCATGGAATATCGAAAAAACGTGTAGACAATAGGTATATCAAAACAGTATCGTGACTCTAATGTAACTACGGTTGCTATGTCTCAGCGTGGGAAACATAAAAACAGACCAAACCTTATTTCAAATCAGTGGACTACCAAAGTTGACTCTTACATAAGAAGTTTTCCACGACGTGAATCACACTACAGCAGAAATAAAAGCTCTCAATTTTACCTGGCCCCTGAGTTGAATATAAAAAAGACGATTTATTCTTAAAACTGTATGAACCTGGTCTCGAAGAATCTGCTAAGCCTATAGTTTCGTTTGATTTTTACTGTAGGTACTTTAAACAAAATTTTAATTACAGCTTTGGGTCACCTCGTTCAGATACATGTAAGAGGTGCGATATGCTGGATGACAAATTAAAAGATAAGACGTTAGGTAGCGAAGAAACCCAACACATAGAGACCGAAAAAATGATCCATCAATCCAAAGCTGAGACATTTTTTGTTGATCTAAAAGAGAAAAGTAAACTTGCTTTATCAAGTAATGAGTTCGAGGTATTAACTTTTGATTATCAGCAGGACCTGCCATTGCCTAAAATTCCAGCTGGTGAAGCGTTTTATAAACGTCAACTTTGGGCATATAATTTTTGTATCCATTCAGCGAAAACAGGCGTCGCTCAATTTTATTTATATGACGAAACCAAAGCTCGTAAATCACCAAACGAAGTAATATCTTTTCTAAATCACTACACAAATAACATCTTACCGAGCTCAGTTAAAACACTGTACTTATTCTCAGATAACGCAGCAACACAAAATAAGAACGGAAATTTAGTTCAATACCTGTATACTCTTTTGAGGAGTTCCTCTTTTGAAAAGATAACTCATCGCTTTCCTGAACCAGGCCACAGTTTTTTGCCTTGTGATATGTGTTTTGGTGTAATAGAGAAGTTCAATAGAAAGAAAGATTATGTTTTTACTACCTACTACTGAATATGGCGAATGTACTAAGCAAGCTTCCAAAAACTTTAAAGTTATAAATGTCGACCAAAATATGACTCTTAACTTAAGTCAACATTACGAAGGTCATTTCAAAAAAGTGATTATAAATACATAAAAGATTAGATTTAAGATATCACAATATCGCATTTTTGAATACAGTAAACATCACATTGAAACTGTTGCTGTCAGTTCATCAACTGGGATGCCTATATTTGAATCAATATTTTCATATGGTGAAAAATAATGTTGGAGCCAATCTCTCTGTTTTGCCTCAGGAACTGATGTACCATTCTACTTTGGCTTTAAAAATGCCAAAATACAAAGATGTTAAAAAAAAAAAAATAAATAGTTGGCGCAACAGGTCTGGAGAGACCCTAGGCCTAGCTTCTCACAACCATTCGTTTTGTGTGAGTTTTTCATTTTTGGAACGAATGGAAGGGATCTACAGTTTTATGCCGACTCCAAACGGCTAATTGAGAAGCTCTTACAATACATTTATACTCTCGGATGTTTGTCAGACGTTCGCGAGAGATAGCGCAGCGGAAAAAAAACCTAAGTCGGAATTGGGTTTTTGCGGGATTCGAACCTGGGACTCCCGCATAGCAGTCCAACACACTAACCACTAAGCTACTGCGACTACAAAGATGTTAATCATTGTTCCACCGAATAAACTGTTCCTCTACAAGGCTCTTAAAAGTGAAAATATTGGAGAAAAATATGACGTTTCTAGTGAAGATGACGATAGACAGGCTGAAGTTAACATATAAACTATTAATTTTCTTAATGAATTTTCTGTTTTTCTTTTTTTTTACTATTCAACTAGCTATCTGTTCTTTTTTTAGTTTTGATTTGAAAAACCTATAAATTTGTAATTTTCTTAGAGAATGATCTGTTTGTTTTTCTTCTATTTGTTGTTTAACTATTATAGTATTGATTGATAATTCAAAATATAAAAAATAACTAACTTTTATGTGTTCTATTATTCATAAATCAAAATCTGGAAGCAAATTTATTACATTTTGGTGCAAATGAGGGGCAGATCCAAACTTTAAAAAACCGCGGAATTTGCTGACATGTTAATTAAACTTAAGACTTGATTAAAAAAATGTGAAAATATGCAAACTTCGTAATAACATATCTTTTTAAAACATTCGTGTAGTAGTTAATATTTGAAAGAGTTTTCTTTGATTTCCTACAAAAAGTAAAATTTGGACTTTCCCCCCTTTTGATGCAAGGTCCTCAATTCAACACAACCATTCATTTAGGTCTAATGATTGTACTACGAAACTGATTAAAAAGGATACCCTGGAATATTTTATGATAAATATGAAATTACTTGCAAGTCAAATTGCAATTTTGGTGGGGCAGCGAGAAGAGGCCAAAATAACGTTTTTAGCAAATTTCAAAAATCTGTTGGGTAAGTTCTGATTGGCGTGAACTGTGCTGCTCATGTTATAAACAATTGTATCAAACAGGAATATAATGCCTTCCGGTAGATATCGAAGTTATCTTTATTAAGATTTACTCTTTTTTTTTACATCGAAAAGTTCAAACAAATTTGTGATAACTCAGAAATTGAATACCGTAAGCTAGTTGGATACAGCAAAAAGAATGAACGAACGATGAACAATTTTTGTCTTTGATCGTTAAAAAAATTATATGCGTGGTGTTTTCTCCAAATTAAGTGAAACGAAAGAGAAGTATGCGACGTGAATGTGTATGTAATCAACAGTGACAATGTGTTTCTGAGGAAATGCGCAGATGGCTGATGACGTGCGCTGATGGGCGTATGGTGGTGTATATAGAAATTGAGTTCATGGGTTTTGTTTTAATGGTTGTTATGTTTTAGTACCTACGTTGATAACTACATTAAAGAATTGAAGAATTCAAGAAGTAAAGACGATATAGGTGAACTATGTTGTTTGATTTATTTATTGTTAGTGTAGACACAAATTTCCGTTAAGGGTTTTATTTTAGTGGTTGTTTTGGTATTACCTACGTTGATACCTACAGTAAGGAAGTGGAAGTTTAGTCCTTACGCTGTTGGATTTAATTTTCTTACATTGGTGTTTTAGGTAAATAGATTTGTTTGATTTATTGTTTCACATTGACAATGTTCACCGCTTTGTTTTAGCTAAACTGTTGATTTTAAACAAATATGCCGTTGAGAAAACGGTCAAATCTCTTTTATTGGAAATTACACAGTCTCACGCCGCGTACGAAGTTGCGGGCACAGCTAGTAATTTAATAGGGTAGTATTTTTGAAGTGAAACTTCGAATGCGACTTCCAACATTTCGTATCTTACTTTAGTTGTCATAATCCCATTGTAAATGTTATAGATTTGGATATTTCTTCACTCGAAAATGATAATTAAAAGATGCGATCAATTGTAGATTGCAAGCAATGTTAATAAAGTTTGTCTTAAAGAAACAATATGGTTTCACTAAAAAGCAATTTCTACCCCTTCCTTTTTTCATTTCCTATTTTTTTTACCGGTCCTTTAACGGTCGCCATGTAGAAACGAAAGCTCTAAGAGGATGTTGAAAAGACGTGGCGTTGTGATGAATGTTCACAAGCTTTTGAACAGCTCTTTTATTCATTATGTATGTACAACGTTCCCACATTTGTTTTGCTAAAATAGAGAGTTTCGCTAAAATTGGAAAATGTATGTCATTTATTTATTCTTATTTAATTTCATACCTTATTTTATAATTAACTTATTAATCTTCAACCTCTTCCGAATACTTTAAACTTGATTGGATTTTTTTAAGCATTTCTGGTTTGGTTTTTAACCAGTTAAAAAATTCCAAACAACGAAATGACACTGATTTAATTCTTCGTAAAGAATTTTTCTAACATTCATGAGCATGACATTTAGTTTGAGGCCATGTAAAATTTTTAATTTTGAAGCACGTACGAAATATTTTTGTGGCACAATCAGAAGATTTGAAGCTGTGATTTTCTTTTATGGTGTGAAATGCCCAGGAATCTTCCATTGCAGCAATCTCGGAATCGAATGTGGATGGGAAAATGAACTGATCCTTTTACTTGTTTATGCTGCAGACAGCGCTGACAGATGTCGCACAATGTCTGCATTTCCACCTGAAGCTATCGAAAATACGCCTTTACACTGTCTGCACATAATATCACTATCCGATTTCGTTTATTATTATTATTATTATTATTTTTTTTTTTTTTTTTTCAAAATGGTTATTTTGCTCTAAGTTTTTCATTAACATGCATGTAAAACAAAAAGTAAAGCTGTGACCCGGAACAGAATTGCTATCAATTTGAGAATAGTGAAAAGAAGAGAGCGATGGTAATGCGGGAATGTGTGAAATGGATAGCTTTTTGTTTCGCTGGGGTGCTGTATGGCAGTATCACCCCTGTTGCTATCCTAAGGTTAAGGAGATGAACATAAAAAAAATGTAAACTCTATGAATCTTGAATAGGTAGTTGTGAGTTAAAATGATGCCTGCATTGGATTACAGGGTTTTAGTAGGAAAATACAGAAGTGATATATTGGCATGAGAAAACAGGATAATCCTGCGAAATACAGGATAGATGGGAGCGTTATGTATGTTCATTGTACAGGGTAGGGTTGGCTAGCCCCTTGGTGCACATTTTGTAAAGATTTTTTATTTTTTTTTTTGTAACGTACCGCCAAATCGTGTTCTTTTGCTCGGAAGGGGAATCCAACCAAATTTTAAGATAAGCTTTAGTTATAAAAATTACATTTTATCCATATTTTATTTATCTACTTATGACATTTTTCAGGTTTGGTGAATATCGTTTTCAAAACACCATTCTTCGAAAATAATATTTTTTTGTTAATTCTTTACCGAATGTAATGTAATTTAAAAATGTGTAATGAAATAAAGAAGTAATAAAAAATAGAGAAATATCACCCAGTGTGCTAGCTCGCTACCATACAAATTATAACTATATAATAAAGATAATTCTAATTAATATGAGAGGAGAAAAATTGAATGAGTAATTCTCCATTGTAATAATTTTATTTGCAGTGTTCTCTAACTTGTGGGAATGGACAGCAAGTAAGAAGCGTGGCGTGCTACCTTAATAGCTCACAGGTAGACGATTCCCTTTGCAATTCAAAGAATTTGGCCAGCTACACAGACAAAACACGTCCTTGCAGTTTAAAGTCTTGCATCAATTGGTCAAACTATGGGGCCTTTGGGGTAGGTATTTACGTATAATTTAGTTCTCCCCTTTGCATAAATGGAAATGCATATCACATTCATTCAAATATTTTATAGAATAAAAAACATCATCAGTGGGTCGTAGAAGAATGGGGAGTCTGTGATGATAATTGCGAAAAGATAAGAAAAGTTTCCTGTTATCCCGGTAATGTTTGCCCAATGGATAAAAAGCCTATTGAAAAAAAGAAGTGTTGTTCTATCAAATACATTGCCTCTTGGTCGCCTGTGAGTATTAACAAAACTACAGAATATGCAAAGATACTAAATTCAAAAAAGATGCACTAGTTTCAAATTTCTTACGGCCGTATTTTATACTATAGGGTTACTTACAAGTTTAAATGCTTTCAAATCCGAAGAATATAAAATAGCATTCGATTCATTCATTCGATTTACACGATTTTAGTTTTAGGATTATGTGAATTTCCTTTGAACGAAGGTGGAAATCTCAACCACCTTCAAGTTTAAATCTCATACAACTAGTAGCACAGAACTACTAAGCTTGAAGTTTTTGATGCACGATATCGGTAATATTAGACAAACAATTTTCCGGCCCAAGCAATAACAGAGCGAACAACTATAAAAAATCTGCAAGACTTGAAGACCTTCATAAACGACGAAAAGGCGAAAGAGTCGCTTTATAAGGACCGGTTTTCCCTAAATGTTCGCCTTTGAAGTTATTTTTTTAAAGATCGAAAGATCAACTCAAATTATGGGGTTTTGCAGTCTAATCTCTTTTTCATTTCTATGTATCATATTTGATCGAGATTATACGAATTTCAACGCAAGAATAGCGCGAGCAAAGATGTGAACTGGTTTTTTTTTTTTTTTTTTTTTTTTTTTTTTTTTTTTTCGTTTTTTCCTGTTGGGAGGAGGAGAAATGCTTTATGCACCATAAGGAGGTCTTTTCGGCGTTGACCATCCCCGTGTGTCCGACTCCCCTTTTTGCAAGGTATACGTAAACTAAAACTCCCCCTGACCCTTCGGTTTCTGACCCACCCCCCCGGGACCGCTATTTGCATTACTTCGGGGGGGATGTAATCATATATCCTTTCGGACTCACTCTATCTCGCGGGATTGCTCTTCTTCTCTTTTCTTTCTTCTGAGAACATATTGGGCGTAGGTACAGATTTGGTTCCAGTCCTGCTCGTTGGCCAGCATCTTTTCGGCTATGTTGTCTGGAGTGATGGTACCGACATTTCTCTCCAGCTCTCCTCTTTCGGTTTCCCATCTACTGCAGGTGAAGAAGGTGTGTTGCGCGTCGTCTTCTTCGGAGTCCCCGTACTGACAGGCTGGACTGTTCTTTTTACCAATTTTGTGGAGGAAGGCGTTGAAATGTCCGTGTCCGGTTAGTAACTGTGTGACGTAATAGTTTACCTCACCGTGTTTCCGGTCTTTCCACTCAGCCACGTTCCTGATCAGCCTCGCTGTCCATCGTCCTCTGCTTTCCGAGCTCCAGCGCTCTTGCCACTTCTGTTTAGTGAGTTCTTTAGCCTCTTCTGCTGCCCTTTCCAATCCAGCTTCCGTCTTTTTGTCGTAGATGTACTTCCTTTCAGCTGCTAGGAGGTCTATTGGGGTCACTCCTGCGACAACAAGGACAGCCGGTTCCGACACCGTTCGGTAGGAGCTTGCCACGCGTAGAGCTCCGCGTCTCTGCACAGCTGCCATCTGCTTTCTGTACTTTTCTTGTCTAAGCGCGTCTGCCCAAATCTCACATCCGTAAAGAAGGACAGCATGTATTATCGACATCAGGAGTTTTCGCTTGCTGGCCGATGGCCCGCCTACGTTCGCCATCAGCCTACTCAGTGACGCGGTCATTTTCGACGCTCGTTCCGCCGCGTTCTTTATCTGATGCCAGAAAGTAAGTTTGGTGTTGATGGTCACACCCAAATACTTCACGGCGTCTTTGCTTTTGATTACCTCCTGGCCGATTTGGAAGTCGATTTGAGTCGGAATCCTTTTCTTCGTCAGAAGGACTATCTCTGTTTTTTCTGTAGCCAGACTGAGGCCGTGTTCATCCATCCAGAAGCTTACTCGTCGCATAACCTGGTTAAGCTTCCTTTGCGCACTTTCGGTGTCTTTTGCCGTTATCACCGCGGCGATATCATCAGCATACCCTACCAAAAGGGTATCTTGCGGCATATCCATGCGCAGAATGCCATCATAGGAGATGTTCCAGAGGTCAGGCCCCAAAATCGATCCTTGCGCTGCTCCGGAGGTGATTCGCATTTTTCGCTGGCCTTCTGCTGTCTCGTAGATCAGCTCCCTGTCTTTGAGATAGTCCTTCACCATCCGCAAGAGATAGACCGGGATGTTGAAAGTGTCTTCGAGTGCGTTCAGCATGTCACTCCACCTTGCTGAATTAAAGGCGTTTCTAACGTCCAGTGTTGCCAGCAATACGATCTGCCTTGAGTAACTGCTCCCTCGTTGGGCGATTTGGGTAGCCTTTATTACTTCTTCAATCGCTCCGATCGTAGAGCGGCCTTTTCTGAAGCCGTACTGTCTATCTGACAGGTCTCCTCTTCTCTGTACTGCAGCGGTGAGTCGCGGTCTGAGCATCTTCTCCAAGAGTTTCCCTGCAGTGTCTAGCATACGCAAAGGTCTGTACGCTGATGCAGAATCAGGGTCTCCTTTACCTTTACTGATAAGCACTAGACGTTGTGTCTTCCAGCTTCTGAAGAATACTCCCTCTGCCAGGCAGCTGTTGTACATATTTAGCAAAAGTTGGGGACATGAATGGGCGATCAACTTTAGCACTTCTGACGGTACCCCATCGAGTCCAGGGGCTCTTCTATTTCGTAGAGTTTTTACTGCTGAACACAACTCTTCTTCACTAAAGGGTGGTATTTCTTCTGGTTGGGCCGAAGTGGTGTCGGGGGGCCTGACGGGATGAGTTGGGAAAAGCGTGTCGACAATACCCTTCATCTTTTCTTCGTTGAGGACAGCACTGGTTTTCTGAGCTCCAAGCTTCCGCATTACAATCCTGTAGCCTAGTCCCCAGGGGTCGCTGTTGATATCTCGACGGAGATCCTCCCACTTCTGTTTTTTGCTCGAATTGATGGCCTTCTTGAGCTCGGATCGCTTGGTTCTGAACTCCGCGAGGGCTTCCTCCATAGACTCAGCGTGTCTTCTTCTTCCTCTAGTGACTTTGCGTCTAAGATGTAAGCATCTCTTGCGAAGCGCCGCTATATCCTCCGTCCACCAATACACTGGATCTTTGTTTCGATTTGTAAAGTTCTTTCGTGGCATCGAGGAGTCATATGCGAGCCGTATTAGTTGCATCGTGGCTTCAGCTTTTGCTTCCGCAGATCCCTCTAGGTGAAGTACGGCACCTTTCCCATCTTCAATCACAGAGGTGAGGAGCTCTACGTTGAGTTTGTTCACGTTCCATCCCGGAGGCCGTGTTTGGTTCCGATTTGGAGCTCGTTGGTTACCTGCTATATCAAAGACGATGTATTGATGGTCGCTGCCAGTATAGTCCTCGGTAACTCTCCAGTTTTTAATTCTTGCGGATGTGGATTCAGTGGCGAAGGTTACGTCCGGGATGGTACCCTCGCAGCCCGGTCTCCTAAAAGTGGGCGTGTTTCCTATGTTCACTACGCTTAGACCACGTCGCGCAGCCATTTCGAGTATTTGCCTTCCTCGTGAGTCCGTAGTTGGCATTCCCCACTCCTGGGCTCTGGCGTTAAAGTCTCCGGCGACCAAGATTTCACCTTCGACGTCACTCATGAAGTCCTCCAGGCCTTCCAGTTTTTGTTGGAACTCATCGATCCTATGTGAACTGGTTGGTGGTTGCTATTTGCAATTGCAATCAACACACAAGCTGAAACCAAAGTACCGCTTCGATACCACACACAGCCAGACAACAGAACAAACCATAGGTTTGAATCGCTACCACTTGCGCTGCAATAAACATAGTGCGTGTGCTGTGCTGTGGAATCATACAGGCAAATGCACAGTGTACATACAATAGAGGTAATGGAAAATTAACTTAGCTGATCTCTTTGCACGTTGTAAAAAAAATATAGTAAAGCTGTATAGTGTATGTTATACAATGTTTTGGGTAAAAGTAAAAATGTAATTATATAAATTCAATTAAATGCCAATGCTGACGTTGTTGTTGTTGCCAATGCTGCTGCCAATGCTGATATTGCTGCTGACGTTGTTGCTGTTGATGTTGTTGCTGCTGATACTGTTGTTTCTGTTGATGCTGCTTGTGCTTCGAGTTCTTCTCACTTACATTTCAATGACAAAAATGTTCGTTGTTCTGATAACCATGATACTCGCAGAGTACGTAATAATGCTCCAACTTTAAATCAGTCCGCTAAACAGAACAAGACTATTGTTGGGACAAATTCAAATAGCCATGAACTTAAAATTGTAAGGAATCACAAGTAGTGGTACCACATTGGTTCCTTCTTGGTATCCACGACAACTGAAGAAATACGAGATTTGATTTCTACATCTCTTGGGATTGATTCGTCATTGATCTTGTGCTATAATTTAACAAAGGTCGGTGAATCGGAACCTAAATCTGGATTCGTCAATTTCAAAATTGGAGTTCCTGTAGAGTTCGCTAAAAGCATCTACGTGGATTCGTTCTGGCCAAATGGTGTCAAGATAAGACCATTTCTATTTAAATCAAGAAATGATTCAAACAAATAAAAAAACGGATTGGGTGCGACGGCAATCGAATAAATAACAATCGTATGTCGTCGTATAAAAACAATTTAAAGATCTATTTCCACAACGCAAATGGCATCCATACGAAGGTTGCTAGTCTATTCTTTAAATCTTATCATCATTGTTGAAACCTGGTTGTATCCCGGTATATATTCGAGAGAAATATTCGATGAACGTTTATATGATGTTTTCCGATGTAGTTAGTTATGTAACTCCTAATAGTAAAATTGATTGTTACCAGAAGCATATGGAAAACATTGAATTTGTTAATACTAATTGTGCTGCAATGGAAAATATTTGTGTTTTGGGTGACTTAAATCTCACAAATATTATTTGGACGTGGATTGACTCACTTCTTACTGCTAACAATATCAAGCAGCCTCATGAATATTTTTTTATTAATTTTATTCATTCGTTAAATTTATTATTTTATTTTATTTAAGGTGGCGCTACAGTCCGGGGTGGACCTGGGCCTCAACCAATACGCCTCTCCAGTTAGCGCGATCTTTGGCTAACTGCCTCCAGTTGCGCACTCCAAGTTGGTTGAGGTCCCCTTCCACTTGCGTGCGCCACCTAAGGCGAGGTCTTCCTCTACTGCGTTGTCCCTCCGGGTTGGAATCGAAGACTCTCCGGGCTGGAGCGTTGGTGTCCATTCGCTCTATATGTACTAACCATCTTAGACGACTAATGCGTACTTTTCTGACCAGGTCGATGTCGCTGTACAGCTCGTAGAGTTCGCTGTTAAATCTTCTCCTCCAAATCCCGTGAACGCAGACGGGACCAAAAATCACTCGAAGAATTTTGCGTTCGAAGCGACCAAGAAGATCCTCATCCGTTTTTGCTAGGGTCCATAGGGTCCATGCTTCTGCGCCATAGAGCAGGACAGGAATGATGAGAGTCTTATATAGAATCTCCTTAGTGCTTCTTGACAAGGCCTTACTAATCAAATGCCGTCTTAGGCCAAAGAAACAGCGGTTGGCAAGTATGATTCTTCGCTTGATTTCTGAGGTGATGTCATTTTCAGAGTTAATAGCGGATCCGAGGTAGACAGTCCCTAACTACCTCAAAGTTATAGCTGTCTATCGTGACGTTCTGTCCGATTCGTCGATGTTGTATGTCCCTTCTTGTTGACAGCATATATTTTGTTTTACCCTCATTCACCACTAAACCCATTTTTGCCGCTTCTGTACTAATACTAGCAAACGCTCCAGTAACAGCTCGCTGTGTTCTGCCAACAATGTCAATGTCGTCAGCGTAAGCAAGTAGTTGCACAGACTTATGGAAAATTGTGCCTCTGGTGTTGGCTTGTGAGTTTCGCACAATTTTCTCAAGAATGATTTTGAAGAAGTCACATGACAGCGCGTCGCCTTGTTTAAATCCTTTTTTGACATCAAAGGTCTCGGTGAGATTGTTTCCGACCTTTACGGAGCAGCGAGCATTCTCCATCGTCATTCTGCACAATCTGACAAGTTTGGCAGGGATGCCAAAACTAGACATGGCTCTGTATAGCTCGTCTCTATAAATGCTGTCATATGCGGCCTTAAAATCGATAAAAAGATGGTGAGTATCGATCTGGACTTCTTGGGTTTTCTCCAGGATCTGCCGTAGTGTGAATATTTGATCGGTCGTGGACTTACCCGGCCTATAACCGCACTGATAGGGACCTATCAGATCGTTGACGAAAGGTTTCAAGCGTTCACATAGTACAGCAGACATGATCTTATACGCAGTGTTAAGGAGACTGATGCCTCTATAGTTGGCGCAGTTTAGAGAGTCCCCTTTCTTGTGGATCGGGCAAACGATGCTGAGGTTCCATTCATCAGGCATACTTTCGTCTGACCAAATCTTGGAGACGAGTTGGTGTATGCTCTCTACCAGGTCATCTCCCGCTGCCTTAAACAGCTCGGCAGTTAAGGCGTCCGGTCCAGCAGCCTTGTTGGACTTAAGCTTAGATATTGCTATCCTCACTTCATTTTGGTCAGGTGGACGGAAATCTTGGCTTTCATCATCCAGGTTGAATGGTTCGTTCTGCCTGACAGCGGAATTTGTCTCGTCTTCGCCGTTTAGCAGTCTGCAGAAATGGTTTTTCCATGTCCTCAGCACCGACTGTGACTCTACTACAAGGTTTCCTTGCTCGTCTCTACAGGTCTCCGTTCGGGTCTTGTTGGCATTCGTTAAATTTAAGCCAAATTAGTTCAATTCGGAACTCTCTTTTAAAAATTTTACATTTAGTTTTTGTTTGATGCGATGAATTAAAAGCGACTGTTACAGAAGTACCATTTTCTTTATTAGCTGGATCTATTAACCATAAAAAACTATTTATGGAAATTGAAATCTATGAATATTTTAATGTTAGTTTCAATTATGATCTTAACCGTTTTAACTTTTCCAGAGCTAATTGCGCTGAATTCAATAATTTGTTTAATAATATTGATTGGTTAAATGAATTTTCCAACATAGATTTAGAAAATATGTACAAGCGTTTCGTTGAATTACTAAATGATGGCTTTGCTAGATATGTCCCGATTTCCAAAAATCAAACATTAGATATCCAAGCCTCCTTTGTATAGTAAAAAACTAAATCAGCTAAAAAAATTGAAAAACTTGGCTTTCGAAACATTTAAAAAATCTGGTAATACTAATGATTACAACAAATTTAGTAAATTACGTAAAGAATTTACCTACCTTAGAAAGTTTCTCCACTAAAACTATATTATTTCTATAGAAATTTTATTTTCTGATTAAATAATTAAAGAGCTTCCTTTCGTTGTTCGTCTTTATTTTCTATCTTTTCAGAATGCCTCTAAAAACCGCCCAAACAAAATGGCCATCTTTTTCGTTCTCCTTATTTTGTCAAATTTTGAATCATTGCCAGATTAATGATGTTATAATAACTACAGAGAAAACTATTACAAATGAGATCTATTACAACTCGGGGCATCTGACATTATTGATAGACCTCGATCATGAACAAAAGTGGATCTATAGAGATGTACATTAAATAAATATTATAAATGAAAAGAAAATGTTCCTTTAATTATAATAAATTAACCGATGGCCTTTATTTTTATAGATTTTACTAGCTGGCCCGGCGAACTCCGTTGCGCCCAAATTCATAAATGTAATGAAAATAATATTTCCAAGCATGCACAGCTACTTTATGTAATTCCGTCAATTCAAATTCTTTATTCAAAAGTTATATTAAATACAATAGAAATAACTGAAGTATAGCAATATCGATGTATTTCAATAAAACCGCATTGATTGACCGGTCAACCTTCCGCTTTTGTACTAAAGTGATTTGCCCACAGATGAGCACGCCACATACGATTGGACCATGTGAAAAATATGGAAATTCAAGATTGATCATTGCGATTATCCTTGCGACTTATTATTTGTCATAGACGCTTTTAAATGCCAAATTGTTCTGAGTAAGCTGAGTCTGCGATATGACAATGTTTGCCTTTTAAACTCAAAATCGTCCTTGCATGACATTTGATTTGAGATTCTTCACAATCATATCAAACGCGATCCGATACAAAGTTTCGGTGCATTAAAGTTGTTCAATAAAATGATAACTGAGCCGACTTTTAATTTCAAATTGTGAAGCGGTGAGTCCGGAACATTCGAATCATAACCCGTTTCCTATCCATTCAATTTTTTCAGAAGTGCAGTTCTATAATCAGCTTTAAAAACAAATCTGCGATCTTCTAAGTTCATTTTCTCTATCGCCGTTTTAAACATTGTAATGAAAGCGCTGATTCCATTTATAATGGTTGCAATTGTCGAATGCCGTTTTTTGTCACTCCTGTTTGCCCTCTGTACACTTGGTCATCGCCGTGTTTATCCCCCGACAAAATGAAGTACCTACTCCTGCGAATATTGCTGTTCGTCCTCATTTACTGGCAAGAAGGCACCCATCCGATGGTAAATTCGGCCTTGAATCTGTTAATCCGAATTTTGCGGCGTAGAATCCCGTGCCATTGTTAGAAAATGTTTGTTTGCATTATGTATAAGAGATAATTTTTGAATGATTTTTGTTCCCAATGAAGTTATACGAAAACAGTAGTTGTACTGTCAAATGTTCTTTAGAAAATCCTCCGATTCAAATGGCTGCGCAGGTTCTAATTTCACTTTGCCACTCGCACAGCAGTTTTTTTTTTTAGCGCGTTTTAATGGTGGCACACAATTATAGTCACCGCTCCAATATCGAAAATCGCATCACCGACAGAGTTTTCTGTTCGTTCTACTGAAATGTCGGCAACGATGCGCGTCTTGCCACTCCGATTTGAACTTGTTCCCATCCTAGCAGCAGTAAGATTTGACGCAATTCTCATTACTTGCACTCTCAAATTTCTTTCCTGTTGATCTCGTCTTATGCCATGCGGTGGTCCACTCTTCACGTTCTTCTGTAGTTTGGCTTCGTTGATATTTGTGCTTGCTTGCCTTCTTCGTCGGCCAATAATTGTGCGCATTCGTCTTGGCATTTTTTAAAAATCAATGAAATTTGCTTTTCAATAACTATTTTGTCCACGTTTAAGCTTTTTCCATTTAATTTTTGCCTTATCAACTGTATAAAAGAAATGAAACTGTTGGAGCGATGCACAAAATCAAAAACAAACCATCACTGTTGACCAACATTACATTACATTATACATTAAATTTATATTGATTTTATCAATCAACTTTTTGAAAAAAAAAAAAAATCTGCGCATAGTAGGTAGGTAGTTTTCTAATTAATTGTTGATATAGAAAAGTCGAAATAAATAGTGCAGAAAATCAAAACAAATCTAAAATGGAAAATTAAAAAATAAAGTAGCCTATCGTATCACTCTATCCCTTAGCTTTCTATTAGTGAAAGAATTTTTGAAATCGGTTCGGTAGTTTCGGAGATTACCTCCCCCAAACAAACATTACCTCTTTATATAATAGTGTGATTATGACTTTATAAAACACGAACACGTTGGTTCTTTACAAAAATTGCATTCTTATATATCACCGACGAACATTCGCATGGTATCTATCTATCCCTTTCCAATTTCCTACAAATACATTTCTCATGGCATTACTTTTGGTGATACCAAGCCACCTTCTACTACAATCTACTACAGTTCGGCCTTCCTGACCGTACAATCGACCTCGATTGTAACCGTTCAACTAGTATAGGTGCTGCCTTCAGAGTCCGAACAATCGTTTTCAATTTCTTCTTCCGACTCAACCCATTTCCTTAACCTACTTGAATCCAAAATATCATGATATGGCATCTGTGTCACTTGAACACTTTCAATGTCCTCTACGGTATTTTGGAATCAATTTTTTATTAGTTCCGACGGATGTGCCTACATTCTTAATGACCACAAATTCGCCCGCTTCAAACTGTTTGGCTGGGGAATGCTTTTCGTTGAAATAGTATAAGTTCCTATCTTGAGACTTCTTAATTGCCTCAGAGGCCTCGACTCTTAGCTTATCTAGGTCTACTCTACGGTCATCTGTATACCTCTCACTCAAATGCTCGGTTAGTTCGTCGACTATCTGTCCCCTCTGCTCAACCCCAAACAGCAATTTGCTTGGTGAAACTTTGGTACTCGTATGGTCGTTACTATTGATAGCAAACTCAACTCTGCTCAACTTTTGACGCCAATCAGCGTGCTCGGAAGATTCACTCAACTTCGCCAGCATTGCCCTCATATCGCGATTAACGCGCTCGACCTGCCCGTTGGACTGCGGAGAGGCCACAGCAACTTTGACGTGTGCAATACAATATTTATCTAAAAATCTGCTAAATTCTTGTGACGTAAAGCTAGTGCCTCGGTCACTAATAATTCTGCGTGGGCGACTATAATAATCAAAGTATCGCTCCAGTGCATTAATAGTTTCCTTCGTTGCCGGTGTATTCACTGGACACAACTTCACAAATTTGCTAAATGAATCTATATATATAGCATATAGCATATTTACTTCGGGAACCAACTGACGGCAGGGGACGAAAGTGATCAATGTGTATAGTACCGAACGGTTCGGATCGCTTAAGTATGTTTTACAAATTTCGCTCAGTTTTTCGTTGCGGCGCTGAGTATTATATGCACTTTAGACAGTTCCTAATAAAAAATCTGGTTAGCGCACTTGTCAATACCCAAGTGTCCGTATTTCTCATGAATCAGTCGCATGACGTTTTTTTCAAGTTCTCTGGGAACATAAAGTTGGCGGACGTTATTTGGTCCTAGTCGGAAAACTAATCCATCCTCTAAACTATATCCCAGCAAATCTTCTTCTTCTAACCTACTTCGTATTGTCTTTATTTTTTCGTCACGCGCCTCTGTGATTTGGAGGTTCCTGTCAAGGTCCTGAATCGTCATTGCGGCAGCAATAGGAGCACGGCTAAGCGCATCAACATGCCCCATTCTCTCACCTTTCCGGTGTTGCACTTGGTAATTATAATTTTCAAAGGCCAATGCCCACTTAGCTATTCGTATGGGTTAAAATCTTTTTTCCTTAACGTCTGGGACAAAGCTTCGCAATCAGTGACAATAACAAAGGGTAATCGGTCAAGAAACGTCTTAAATCGTTCTAAAGCATAAACTACGGCTAATGTCTCCAACTCAAAACTAATCAGTTTAGACTCCCCACTAGTTGCTTTTCTAGAAAAGAAAGCAACAGGGTGAAATTTCTTGTCATCCTGCCTCTGCATAAGGACAGCACCGAACCCATGTGAACTCGCATCACAGTGTAGCTCAGTCTCTCGCTTAGGATCATAAATTGCAATCTTCGTTCCAGATAAACTTTGAATCTTTTTTTAGTAAATTAGTGATTGGTTTAGCTAGACAAGAAAATCCGGGAACGAACCGTCGAAAATAAGAAAATAAACCATTACACCTCTGGACTTCCTTACTATTTTGCGGCATCGGATATGCACGTATTGCTTCCACATGATTCTTGACGTATACCTTCTCTATTTATATGATAACCGAGATAGTCAATTTCACTATACGCAAACTTGCACTTCTTCATATTTAACTCCAACCCTGCCTCTTTCAATAACTGCAGGACCCTACCAAGAATATCAATATGCGTTTCTATATCTTCTGTTGCAATGGAAATATCATCTTAATACACTATAATTAAGCCTCTGTCGATCAGCGGTTTCAAATTCAGATAAATATATCTTTGAAATAAGACCGAAGTGCATTATATAAATACTCGAACTGTTCAAAAGGAGTTACGAAAGCGGTATACTGTCTTGACTCTTCGGATATCTTTATGTGATGGAATCCATCTCTTAGATCCAAGGTTGTAAAAATCTGTTATTTGCAAAATATTCCAGGCAGTCTTCAATCAACGGCAGAGGCAAATTATCTCTAACTGTGTGTTTGTTAAGAGCACGATAATCCACGCACATACGGGTTTCACCATTCTTTTTCCTAACCAACACCAATGCCGAAGCATAAGGCGAACTACTCGGTCTTATTATGCCCTTGTCTAAAAGTCGCTCTATAGTATTTTGAACTTCGGTACGTTCATAGTATGAAAGCCGCCGGGGCGAACAGAATATGGGTACATCTTTTGTTAACCTAATCTTCATTGAATAATCAATCGGTTTCACTTCCACACACGACCTCGAATAACATTTCTCGACTATTGTCTTCACAGCATTTGAATGAGCTTTATCCAACTGCTCATTTATACTTAACTCGAAGCTATCTTCTTCGCAAAATTCAACTACACTCTGTAAAGGAAAAGATACTATTGCATCTTACCAGGACTGGGAGGAGAAATGATGGTTTGAAACCGAAGTTCCATCTCCTGGGCAGGGAGTCGGCACGCTTGCGAAATGCTCCGGCAATTAGCTCGTCGGTGGGGTTGGTTCTTTCCTGCTGTCCATTTGGTCCACAAAATAAATTTATCGTGCCGAACAAAAAAAAAAAAGATTGGTAATGTCTAGTGATCGATGCATAAATTCCCATGAGAGACCTATAATGTAATGCAACGTAACATTACATATCTACCGCTACAAGGTAAGGTAACCCGAACCCGTAACCACGAAAATAAACGGGACAAGAGGAAACATAAAACTGTCGGCTAGTATTGACAGACGATGAGCTAAGGTCATCTTTTGGCGGATCCCACCCTTATACAATGTCCAAGGGGCATTGTCGCCATGGTTACCAAGTGCCAATATATTTTGTTGGTAACCCCAAAAAAAAAAAGGTAGTTTACGCTGTATGTACCTTACATCCCTGTTTTAGATCACCACACTATCACCAAAATAAGAAAACTTAAATCGTCATGATATGAGATTTCATTTTAATGGAAAAGACGAAAGACATAAATTGGTTGTTCCAATACAAGAAAAAAATAAATAATATATTCAAAACCATATGGGCATAATATAGTTTAAACGCAAAAGGATAATTCTCTCTTTTTTTTTTATATATATAAAGGTATGTCAGTTTTGTTTGAAAGTGATCATATTCGGTTATGTTTAGTTAACATTATAATCATTTTTACTTGAGACCGACCCGTACCTTACGATGGAAAAGTTATTGTATCCCTTAGCGCAAAGGTTTAGAATTATTACACAAAAATCGAAGTTAGTTAGAATATATATATATAAGTATACTAATTTACTCAAAAAAAAATGGTTATGGTCTCTTACAAATGCCTAAGACGAAAAAAAGGATGCCAAAGGAAAATATAAAGCGATGAACTTACAGTTGTTTCATTTTTTTCTTATGACTGATGTTGTTGCCGGAAAATACTGCTTGCTCCTCCGGTTTGTGCGCACAAATCGTCTGGATGTTATAAACGGCTGGCTTACTTGGCTGAAATTAAGATTTAGTTTATATTTTCTTCGGGCATTCTGACAAATAATATATGGATTCTAAGTGATATCCGACTGACATTACCTTTGGTGGTTGTAAAAGATTCATTTGAGATACAGATACATAAACTACTTGCTTAATCTATATATTTATTTTTCGATGGATGGTCTTCGGTGGAATATCCCAACCTATGTTGATATGGGGGTTTGCTTGTCCAGCAGAGCAGGTCACGTAACTCAACTGCGGTGTTATCCTTGGTTGAAAATCGGATCGCCTTATTGGTGACTTGGTTTTGCGTCGCGCAGGGTGACGTGCGGTTGTGGAGTCACTGTCACTGTTCGGTCTGCACAGTAGCAGCAACGTGAGCAGATGAAATTATAATACTGCTAATTCCAGGCAGTTTGGGGCATACCACGGCTAAATCACTGTGGTTGACGATGCTGTGACGTGTTTTTCCGACCTCCTCGGAGGGGTCAAAAGTTGTCATCGGAACGAGGCACACAAGTCTATATATATATATGTAGATAAAATATATGACTACGGAATTACGCACAGACTTCGTGTCCTTGTACCAGAACACACGAGGTAAATTTGGATTTCCTTGCGCAGGGGCAAAAAAAACCGTGGAAAAGGTGCGCTACAGGTGCCTATCTCACTACCGGACTAAGCAATCCTTGGTGGAGGTAGAGTGGGACACCTGAGGCCGCCTTATCTAAAAGGGGTTGGAACACAGTCACTTCACATTTGCATTAGCA
Source organism: Cheilosia urbana (assembly GCA_946477585.1). Lineage (NCBI taxonomy): Eukaryota > Metazoa > Arthropoda > Insecta > Diptera > Syrphidae > Cheilosia > Cheilosia urbana. The sequence continues at coordinate 64,566,563 of OX297853.1, read as the reverse complement.
ACAAAAAAATTTGATTTTACCTGGTGGGTCTCTGAGAGTACTTAATCTTACTAGATATAAACCTGTGGTGTGCTCTGGTGAAGTATCGTTGTCGCTGCAGGGTGGAATTCCCGTGGACTGCGCAGTACCGGTTGTACACTACGCAATAGTTTATGCGCAATTTAACACTACGGATTATTATTTCTTTATTTTTCGCACGAATTTACATTTAAAATTTTTTTTAACTTACTTTCCACCGTGAGAAACGTTTAAGAAAAAAATTTTTATATTTTCCTTTTCCACAAACTGAGTAAATTACTTTTTTGGCAATATGGCGACGCACGTTTGACCACGTCGAAGCCAATCAAAGAAAAAAGGGGCGAGCTTTCACACAGTCGCTTTTTATACCAGTTAGGTACCTACTGTATGGTTCATTGATGGCCGTCGCACTTCCGATGTGAAGTGGGTGACATTTAAATGTAGTTGCAGCGGCTGTTTTTGTGGCCTGGGGAACTAGCGAGTAATAAAATAACGAGCAAAGTTGCTCGGAATTATCTCAATCGAAACCATTTCGTTTAAAGGTGAACGCTACAAATCCATGGATTTTGCGAACAACCCGTGTTCTCAAAATACATGAAGAACGGAAGGCTTTACATCGAAAGGTAGATATTTATAGGCGCGAAAGTCTTATCGACCCACCCCCTGAATAGAGCTAAGACTAATGAGTATTTTTGTTTAGATTATCAGTGGTAGTTTGGTCTCATATACGCACAACTTCGTTACAATATAGACTACATCATAAATTCTATTTGCCTATTCATTTTATCATTTCCCACATCGTCCCTAATTAACAACCATTTGGCAACCTCCCATTCTTTAACTTCAAATGCAATTACAAATTTATAGAAAATAAATACATTTAACTTCCTGGCTAAAGCTTTAGCAATTTAGAAATGCAGAACCATAATTTTGGCAGCACTGTGCAATTAGTTTTATTCGAACTATGCCTACGAATATGCAACTCTTATTATTTCGTTAAAGACATCGTAAGAAGTGCATTCTCGTCAGTGTTTTCATTCTTTATTCGTTGCAATCTCAGAGGGGTGACCCATATTACGAAGTGCGATTAAGGTCGAATTTAAAGATGACGAAGGGCGATGGTGTATAATTATGGCATTTAGCCTATACGTAGTGGAATCTTGTCACAGAGATGGTTAATGTCTTAGGTCCTTTGCATGGTATACTCCAAGAGGTTTGCCTTGAATATTTTCAATGAGATATGTAGACTTCCCGGTTTGTTTTACAATCCTACATTTAACGAACTTTTTACTGAGTTTAGCATTGAAATGTTTTGAAGAGTTGCTCAAAACGAAATTCCTTCGATACACCTCCTCTCCTGGCTTGAAGACTCGAATCGAGGATCTCAAATTGTATGCTTTCTCATTTCGTTTGAATGCGAGATGTAAATTTGACTTAACCTTTTCACGGATAAGCTCTAATCTGTTAGACAATGGCAAGTATTCAATTTCACTTTCGTTAAGCGCTTGAAGCTTCTTACTCAAGGGGTACATATTCGCATGCGTCGTCATGTGCCTACCGAAAAGTATATAAAAAGGGGTCATACCGGTGGACTGATGTACCGATGTACATATTGCTTGTTGGATATCTGTTAAATGGTTATCCCACTCCCTTTGTCGTCCTTTAGATACGTTCGAATGGCAGACAAGATTGTTCGGTTCACTCTTTCGGATGAGTTAGACTGCGGCGAATAGACAGCATTTTTGATATGAGTCGTGCCGTACTTAGAAAGGAAATTAGCAAATTCTTGTGAGACAAATTGTTTTCCATTGTCACTGTGTAGATACTCCGGTACTCCAAACTTTTGGAAAACTTCATTTTCCAAAAAGTTAATCACCAATCTCGATGTTGCTTTTGGCATAGCTTTGAGGAAAACATATTTGGACACTTGATCTAACACAATGAATATGAATAAATTGCCTTTTTTCGTACGTACATAGGGACCCATAAAGTCTACATATAGCTTTTGAAAAGGCAGATCGATTTGATGATGTGTACCCATTGGCGGTCTGAGCGTGAAGTTTGGTGCCTTGTTTTGTTTACATGACTCACAGTTTCGAACAAAATCTCGAACCTGCAGAACCATGTTCGGCCAGTAACAGGTTTGCCTGATTCTCTCCAAGGTCTTGCGAATGCCTCCATGAGCACAATTGGGTGGGCAGTGATTGTTTTTAATGATGGACTGAGTCAGTTCAGTGGGAATCCACAACTGCCATTGAAATTGTGTTTGTAATTTATCGGACTCATTTGGAAACGATCGCTTGTAGACGAGATTATCTTCGACTTTTAGATCGGGTAACCTGTCTGAGTTTTTATTCACAGTTTCAATTAGGCTCATATAGTCAGATGATTTAAATTCTGGGGCAGTTAGGTCAGGTAGAGAATAATCGTAAAAGGGGAACTTCGAGACAACTGCTTCCAGCTGTCGGGTTTGAGTCTCGCTCAACTCATGAGATGGCGGTGGCAACTTGGTTGCCTCCTCAGTAGGAAAGGTCTCTCTGGTATCGGCGAACAACTCACTGATGACATGGGGAGCTATGCTAAATTTCGACCAAAAGTCTATTCCTAGATAGAGGGGTAGCGATAAGCTGGGTACTACGTATAAAGTCATTTCATTAGTTTTATTTCCATGCTCTACGCTCACATTAACGCGTCCAACTATATCCTGCCCTTTTCCGTCAGCGGTTCTAACAGTGGAGTTGTAAGGAATAATTGGGATACCAAGATCTTTCAAAAGTTGAATGCAGCCGATACCCAAACAGGATACGGATGCTCCGCTATCAAGCAAGCCGGAAATCTCCTTGCCTCGAATGATAACTTTTGTAAAGGGTCTCGGATCAATTTGTCCTTCAAGCATGGATTCGCTTATAAGCTTTCGATAAGAACGTCTTTTTCGGAAACGAATTCTAGTCTTTTTAATCTTTAAGGGTAAGTCTGGTTTGTTATCATTAATGTTTTCATTAAATATTCTTTTACGTATCTCAAGGTACTCCTTTAAACGTTCCCTATAAGGTTTTTTGTAAAAGGGTATGGTTTTGTTAATTAGATTAACGTCAGTCTCAGACGGCATAAAAATATTGTGTGGTACAGAGTTTAGTTTAGGGTCTCTTTCGGACGCAGTAGCCCGTGGCTTCGAAAAAGTTAGGGTTTTATTGACCTTAATTAATATGTCATCTTCTGAATCGGTCGAGGTGTTCGTGAAAGCATCTTTCTTGCTTAATCCGGGCCCGTCTGAGTCGAACAACACCTCCCGGAGTTGGTTTTGTTCGCACTCAGGTTTCCCTTCGGCTGATTACATTTTGGACAATCAAGAACCGTATAATTGTCTGCTCCGCATCGATAACAAAAGAGATTTCGAACAGGGGCAGTACAATTGATGAAGATATGACCAGCACGTTTGCAATTAAAGCATATGACACGATCAGGAGTTGGTTTATCCAAGATATTCGGCGTTTTAGGACGATTAGCAAAAGTAACAGCTGAGATGTCACTAGGTGATTCAAAAAACATTTCTGTCGATTGCTCGGGTGATATAAAATCAAGTTCATGCACATGTCTGGCATTATTAAAGCGATTTTGAGCAGAATATCTCGATTGTAACATTTTTTCTGTTCGACGACATTCATCACGGAACTGCTCAAACGATTCTATCTGCATGGGATAGATGAAATTCATAAGTCGGGTGTTAATGTTGTTTCTTAAAATTTTGATGAGATCTAGCTCACGAATGGGATCTCTCAACTGGCTTATGAGATGTCTGATGCTTGAGTAAAACTCATCGAATGGTTCCGAAGGCATTTGTCTTCGGTCCATAATCTGCTTCAGAATTTCGAAATCATTTTCGTAACTTTTGAAACGCTTGAAAAGGGCTGCTCGAAGCATGGGCCAATCACCTCGCGGGTTATTGCGCAAGTGTTGCCAGAACCAATCTTCTGCTGATCCTTTTACTAAATGGTGGAAATTTCTCATTACTTCTTCCCATGGGCAATCGTAGTTAGATTTCAGGACTTCGACGCGGAATACAAAATCTTCAATTGACATTCCCTTATCGGTACCGTCAAATATTATTCCCCAACGATCCAAATCAAATTTACGACTGCCAGGTCTATAAACTGGCTGTTCGGAAATCTGTCTGGTTGGATGTTGCGATACACGAGGGATGTCAAAATGTGTGGGTTCTGGAGGAATATTTATATTTTGGTTATGTGAGCTATTGCTTGATCGTGAGTTATTTGAATGGTGCACTGAATGGCGTGTACTATTAGCAATTGCTTCCTCATGATTCAAGTTCGGTGGTACTGGCTCGTATTCAAAATTATTTTGGTTTGTCTGTGCAAGAGGATTAGTTTGCTGTAAATGGCTTAATGTGTGTCCAACATTATCTCGAATAAGGCTAGGTAATTCCCTAAATAGTGAATTTTTCAACTCAACTAGGCTTGCTTCGACTACGCTTTTGATGTGCGAGTGCAAGTGGCTATTTGAATGAGGCTGTGATGGTAGAGTGGGCAAAGCATTTGCGCTTCCCTCATACGCTAAACGTCTGTTTAAAGGGTCAATGGCATTTGTCATTTGATCACTGGTTGGTATCATCGGGAGAGACATAATTGGGTTTGAGTTAGTAGAAGTGGTTGTTAACATAGTCGATATGACTGTTGTTGGAACGAAAGTAGTAACAGCTGAATTTGCTGCATTCGTTCGAAGTGTATCATTCAGGCTAATATGCCTAATATTACTTGCAGAATTATTAAGCATATTATTACTAGTGTTCAGAGAACGATTCATGTTGTTTACTCCGGTTCTTTCTAGTAAGGGAGGTGAATGACGAACACGACTGCTGCTAGTAAGTGGTAAAGGAAAAGGTGTATTTGGCACGGGTTGCCTATTGGAGTGCGAACGGGTTTGCATGCTCCTGTTGATATCGTGAGCTTGACTTCTGCTCTGTTTTGCTACCGCTCCTTTACTGGTGTGTCCGTTGACGGAACTCATGTTTTTATATTGTTTAAATAAAGTTTGAATTCAATAAAATTTTGTTACTTATTTCGGTTGGAATTTTATTTTCGTCTTGTAATTTACTTAATTAAGTGTTTGCAAGCGAAAAGATAAACATAAGCTATTCTTACTTGATATGGAGAAATGCTTTGGTATATTTCGGAAATTCTTGAATGTGTTCGAAGAATCAATGGTAAGTCTAAGTTGTTATAAAGTTCATAAAGGTATTTGGTGATTTGGTTGTGATCGTAAAATATATTTGGGAGTAGATACAGGCGTAAATAATAAACAAAAAAGGAATAAAATGCGACAAACAATATTAGGTCGCTCATGAACAATTTATTGATTTTCAATGTAGGTACTGATGCATTAATCTTTGGAGCATCTTTCTACTGCAACTTTCAAATAGCTATGAAGCCTTGATTGCAAGGACTCGTAGAAGAACTTATAAATCTCCATGATCTCGCGATACTGTCGACACTGTAAAATAAATGAATGTCCTAGTGCAACTGACTTCTACTGACTTAAAGTCTCGATAGAACGGACTCCTAGGATTCATTATTATGACTCACAGGTACTGACATAAACGAACATTGAAAACAAAATTCTAGGTGTTATAAGAATAAAATGTTGCATTTGGAAAACAGACATTACAAATTATGCAGTAGCTTGCAAGACTTCGCAAAAGACTTACAATGCAACTTTTTGAAATTACGATGTTAAATACTGCTTGTGATTGATCTGCCAGGACAACTTAAGAAAACTTAATTTGTCCGGACTGACGACTTGTTGCTAATTATGTAGGCTGCCAATTTCTAATGAAACGTATGGCGGGCCTCACGTTGGGCGCCAATTTTGTAAAGGAAAAGATACTATTGCATCTTACCAGGACTGGGAGGAGAAATGATGGTTTGAAACCGAAGTTCCATCTCCTGGGCAGGGAGTCGGCACGCTTGCGAAATGCTCCGGCAATTAGCTCGTCGGTGGGGTTGGTTCTTTCCTGCTGTCCATTTGGTCCACAAAATAAATTTATCGTGCCGAACAAAAAAAAAAAAGATTGGTAATGTCTAGTGATCGATGCATAAATTCCCATGAGAGACCTATAATGTAATGCAACGTAACATTACATATCTACCGCTACAAGGTAAGGTAACCCGAACCCGTAACCACGAAAATAAACGGGACAAGAGGAAACATAAAACTGTCGGCTAGTATTGACAGACGATGAGCTAAGGTCATCTTTTGGCGGATCCCACCCTTATACAATGTCCAAGGGGCATTGTCGCCATGGTTACCAAGTGCCAATATATTTTGTTGGTAACCCCAAAAAAAAAAAGGTAGTTTACGCTGTATGTACCTTACATCCCTGTTTTAGATCACCACACTATCACCAAAATAAGAAAACTTAAATCGTCATGATATGAGATTTCATTTTAATGGAAAAGACGAAAGACATAAATTGGTTGTTCCAATACAAGAAAAAAATAAATAATATATTCAAAACCATATGGGCATAATATAGTTTAAACGCAAAAGGATAATTCTCTCTTTTTTTTTTATATATATAAAGGTATGTCAGTTTTGTTTGAAAGTGATCATATTCGGTTATGTTTAGTTAACATTATAATCATTTTTACTTGAGACCGACCCGTACCTTACGATGGAAAAGTTATTGTATCCCTTAGCGCAAAGGTTTAGAATTATTACACAAAAATCGAAGTTAGTTAGAATATATATATATAAGTATACTAATTTACTCAAAAAAAAATGGTTATGGTCTCTTACAAATGCCTAAGACGAAAAAAAGGATGCCAAAGGAAAATATAAAGCGATGAACTTACAGTTGTTTCATTTTTTTCTTATGACTGATGTTGTTGCCGGAAAATACTGCTTGCTCCTCCGGTTTGTGCGCACAAATCGTCTGGATGTTATAAACGGCTGGCTTACTTGGCTGAAATTAAGATTTAGTTTATATTTTCTTCGGGCATTCTGACAAATAATATATGGATTCTAAGTGATATCCGACTGACATTACCTTTGGTGGTTGTAAAAGATTCATTTGAGATACAGATACATAAACTACTTGCTTAATCTATATATTTATTCTTCGATGGATGGTCTTCGGTGGAATATCCCAACCTATGTTGATATGGGGGTTTGCTTGTCCAGCAGAGCAGGTCACGTAACTCAACTGCGGTGTTATCCTTGGTTGAAAATCGGATCGCCTTATTGGTGACTTGGTTTTGCGTCGCGCAGGGTGACGTGCGGTTGTGGAGTCACTGTCACTGTTCGGTCTGCACAGTAGCAGCAACGTGAGCAGATGAAATTATAATACTGCTAATTCCAGGCAGTTTGGGGCATACCACGGCTAAATCACTGTGGTTGACGATGCTGTGACGTGTTTTTCCGACCTCCTCGGAGGGGTCAAAAGTTGTCATCGGAACGAGGCACACAAGTCTATATATATATATGTAGATAAAATATATGACTACGGAATTACGCACAGACTTCGTGTCCTTGTACCAGAACACACGAGGTAAATTTGGATTTCCTTGCGCAGGGGCAAAAAAAACCGTGGAAAAGGTGCGCTGCAGGTGCCTATCTCACTACCGGACTAAGCAATCCTTGGTGGAGGTAGAGTGGGACACCTGAGGCCGCCTTATCTAAAAGGGGTTGGAACACAGTCACTTCACATTTGCATTAGCAACAAAAAAATTTGATTTTACCTGGTGGGTCTCTGAGAGTACTTAATCTTACTAGATATAAACCTGTGGTGTGCTCTGGTGAAGTATCGTTGTCGCTGCAGGGTGGAATTCCCGTGGACTGCGCAGTACCGGTTGTACACTACGCAATAGTTTATGCGCAATTTAACACTACGGATTATTATTTCTTTATTTTTCGCACGAATTTACATTTAAAATTTTTTTTAACTTACTTTCCACCGTGAGAAACGTTTAAGAAAAAAATTTTTATATTTTCCTTTTCCACAAACTGAGTAAATTACTTTTTTGGCAATATGGCGACGCACGTTTGACCACGTCGAAGCCAATCAAAGAAAAAAGGGGCGAGCTTTCACACAGTCGCTTTTTATACCAGTTAGGTACCTACTGTATGGTTCATTGATGGCCGTCGCACTTCCGATGTGAAGTGGGTGACATTTAAATGTAGTTGCAGCGGCTGTTTTTGTGGCCTGGGGAACTAGCGAGTAATAAAATAACGAGCAAAGTTGCTCGGAATTATCTCAATCGAAACCATTTCGTTTAAAGGTGAACGCTACAACTCGCTAATAAACCTAAAGCAACGAAATGAATCATTTCCCCTTTACAGCTGGTTCTTATTACTGTCAATTCGGGAACCAAAGCACTCTTGACCGGCGGCACAACTTCAGTCGGAACTTTACACATAATATTATTATCTTCGGTTTCACTTATCTTATTTATACTGGTTGAGTCGGTTACACATGCATTACTACCTACTTCATTCGAACTTTTCAACAAATTAAAAGACGCAAGTGCACTGGTAGTTTTTTCGTCTAAGGCAAAGGTTTTATTACGTTCCATTTTTTCTTTAATTCTAAATAAAATTTTGCGGCCTAACTTTTTATAAATTGGCAAAGATGTACGTCAAACTTCGGTAACACATCACGCCCCAACAGAAGAGATATTAAAGTTTCGTTATCTGGAATTATGATAAGCGTATGAGTGACTACTTTTCCCTTAAACACGATTCTACATTTTATATTACCATAAGTGTTCAAAATTTGGTTTCCCATCCCTCGAAATAACATTGGCTTTTTATCGCGGCATACAAAAGGAACTAAAGATCTCTTCACAAAACTACATGGACTGCCGGAGTCAAAAAGAGAAATGAAAGGTTTTACATCAGTGCACTTGTCTCTACTATATACAAAGGCAACACCTACCGTTTGGAATGCTCCTAACTTCCTGGCTATATCTTCGGCATCACCCCAGACCTCGGACTCATCAACATCTGCAGCATCTTCATCGGGGCATATGGCAGCAGTCAGTCTCTTCCTTCTTGGGCATTCCTGGTGATAATGTCCAACCTCGTGGCATGTGAAACAGGAGTTCGGAGGACGCTTCGGCTTCTGGCATTGACTTTGGTAATGGCCAAATTGGGAGCAATTAAAACATGGTATTTGCTCGGTTTCAACATCGGGACCTCGAGCAGCAGTTGTGGCTGCGGCAGCAGCATTACTTTTCGGCTTTGTCATCGATATGACGGACGGAAGGGCTTCAATATGCGCCGTACACTGATGAATTTGTCGCGTTCACTGCACCCAAGCACCTCGAACGCATTCTCTACATCGTCGAACCACTTACGAACGTCGTACGTGTCGTCTCCGCTAAATGGATTCACCATGGCCTCAAATGACTCAAAGTCGTACTTCTTGGACTCGGCCATGTCCAGTTCCTCCATTAGCAACTGCAGTTCCTTTCTCTTCCTGAGTAGCGACATCTCCTTTTCCAATTGAGCTATCTGCGCATCTACATCAGGCACATCTTCTGGGCGGTGGTTATCGGCATCGTCTGGACGGTGGTTCTCGGCGTCTTCTGGGCGGCGGTTGTTGCTGTCTTCGTCGTTCGTATAATGGTCGCAACTCGGCCACAGTTGCCTGATCGTCAAACTCGACGTGGGCTGCGTTGGAGCTTCGATTATCCGTTGTCGTTGCACATAAGCCATTTTTTCTTTCGATACACTTTAGAATTGTGGAAATTAATGTCCACATCCCACTTCTGAGATATAATAAATAAACCGATGGCCTTTATTTTTATAGATTTTATTATTACTTTATAAAACACGAACACGTTGGTTTTTTTACAAAAATTGCGTTCTTATATATCTATCCTGTCACCGACGAACACTCGCATGGTATCTATCTATCCGTTTCCAATTTCCTACAAATACATTTCTCATGGCATTACTTTTGGTGATACCAAACCACCTTCTACTACAATCTACTACATAATATGTATTCTACATCGGTTTTGAGTGACTCACTGTATTCAGTGGCCCCAGCAGACGACATTTCCCTTGGTGTCAACCACTTACGTATTTTAATGGCCTCAACAGTGCCATTATAAGGCAACTGAGTTATTTGGAAATTTTCTATGTCACGCACTACGTAACGGTCATTTGGAAATACTTTATGAACAACATACGGTCCACGATATTTCTGTACAAATTTCTCATTCGTCCCGACCGCAGTGTCTATATGTCTAATAACAAAAAATTCCCCTACTGAATACGTTCTTGCCGGCCTTAAGATAGCTTTACAGACCAGTCAGCATGGTGCATAGGTTCGATGAATTTACTTAGGATTGCCTTGAGTACTCGGTTGACACGCTCAACCTGCCCATTTGCCTGCGGCGATGCGACTGCAACTTTGACATGATCAATGTTATGTCTCAACAAGAAACTACTGAATTCTAGTGATGTAAAACACGTGCCTCTATCAGAGATAATGCGCCTAGGGCGGCTGTAATAGCTAAAATATTTATCTAGAGCACAACAAACTTCTTTGGCGCTTGTTGAATTCACTGGGTACAGTCGAACATATTTCCGAAATGCGTCAATGACAACCAGTATATGTTTGCGTTTCGAAGTAATTGAGGGCAGAGGACCGAAATGGTCAACATGAATTTTGTCCAAGGGGATTGATTTTTTTGGTATGCTATACAAATTGTGTTCATTTGAGCGAGCTGGTGCTGAATATTATGCATTTAATGCAATTCTGTATAAAACAGCTTATCTTTTTTGCAATTCTTGGATTTACTTGTTTTTTGTTCAACGTCATCGTAAGATAGTTACAATCCGTAATAATCTTAAATGGAATTCCATCTAAATATACACGAAATCGACGAAGGGAATAAATTATAGGAAGCGTTTCTAACTCGAAGCATAGGCAACCGAATGAAATTTACTGTCGTCTTGGCGTTGCATTAGTACGGAACCGAAACCATAACTACTGGCATCGCAATGTAACTCAGTTTCACGGTTCGGGCAATAGAATACTAAGACCGGTGCTGCCATCAGTCGACCTCGCAATTCATAAAATGCATTTTCACTAGCTTCAGAAAAATTAAATGGACTCTCTTTACGTAACAAATTCAACAATGGCCTAGCAATCTTTGAAAACGATGGTACGAATCTACGGAAATATGAAAATAGACCTATGCATGACTGTAATTCCTTTTGATTCTTTGGAATGGGGTAGCATTTAATAGCTCGAATATGTGCATCACTAGGCCGAATGCCCAATGAGTCCACCAAATAACCTAAATATTCGATCTCATTGTAACCAATTTTACATTTATTTAACTTTAATTCCAGACCCCTCTTAGTAACCCCTTGATATACTTCTTCTATTATTTTTAAATGTGAATCAAAATCAACGGAGCCAAACCAAGCTAAAAGTTACCAAAAATCTGGAAAAATGATAAAACACGAAAAAATCGTACATATCGTCTTGAGCCAGTATGAATATGAGTTTTTGGTGTCGTTTGATTTTTCTCTGATTTACGAATTTAATATAAAAAAATGTCATGGTAGTAGAAAAATGCACCTATGTTTAAGCCTAGTATGCACTTTATGCAGAACACGTAAAGCCTCTCAAGTGGAATCCAATTTTTCATACAAATTTTTCTCCGCGAAATGTCAAATTTAACTTTCCACGTGAAAATATGAGTAGGCAGTACGCAGTTCGAGTGAAAAATAGTTACTTCAAATACTGATATGCCAGACACTTAGGTTTTATTGTCAGTCGCATTACATTTTTGACATTTCGGCGTGAAAAATGATTTATAGGAAATCGTGAAATTTATTTGAATTTCTGAAGTTTCCTTAAGTCTTCATAGAAACTAAAAGAAAACTGTTGACAAATATCAATTAATTTTATCATAAGTATTTTAAATTCAATAAGGTACATTACAGAATGTTACTTACTGAAGTACTAGGAATACTTTTAAACCTTACACGTAGTGGGCAGAAAAAGTAAGGCAGCATTTCCATGTGATGATATCGGGTTCGTCTTTTTGATGCTCCTGTTCAAAAAGTTACCAAAACCAGATAAAAATTACCAAATTACCAAAAATCATGAACTAAGAAAAAAATTACCAGATTTGGTAATTTATTACCAAAGTGGCAACCGTGGCTTAAATGCCAAATTGTTCTGAGTAAGCTGAGTCTGCGATATCGTCGACTGAGAATTTAGTTGTCGTATGTCAAAAGTACCTATTGTTGGCAAATTGAATTTGAAGTTTCACTTGCTATATCTTTTTTTCTAGCGGACCAATTTTTCTGAAATTTTCACACAATATCAGAAATATTTTATTCTTTCAATTTCTTTTGTGTTTACGACTTTATCTGAAGAAGTGAAAAAGATATTGAGCTATAAATAAACCAACACAGAATCATTTTGTCGTATGTAAGCACTTCCGAAACTTTAAATACTTACATACGACAAAAAGCCATTACATACGACAAAATACTACTAATTTACAAGTTAAATTTGTCGTTTTCAGGTACTAAGACCAAAATGTATAGGTATTAACCTCGTGTACCTGCAATATGTACTATGTTTATAAGAACTACAATGTTTCATTAGACTTGTTTTACAAGTAAGTAAATTGAAAAAAAAAAAGAAAACAAAAAATAATAATGCATAGGATATAAAAAAAATGAAAAAAATGTATTTAAAAAAATATTTATTTACTTCACAGGTACATAATAAATAATAATAAATAAATTATGGCATATTTTGTATGCATAAAGGAACAACAAATTTTACGCATGTGCTGAATCAGTCATTTCAAATGATATACAAAATATAGGTTCTTAAAATAAAGATAATAAACGAGTTATATTATTATATTCTTAGTTAAAATATTAATTTTTTTCTTTGTTGTGTTTATCGAGAATAGTTTTGAAAAAATGTTGATCCTGTACTGGCAAAAAGGTAATCATGCTTTTTAAATCAGTCTGCTTTTCCTTAGATAGCGGTTTCGCTTGAGCGTTCTTTAAAGGAGCTGCTAGATCGATATTAGCTTTTCCAAATTGTGATATGATGGATCAACAGCCTCGTCATCCGATGAAAGGTCTAAAATTTCATCCTCCATGCTGTAAATAAAATAAAAAAAATTTCAACAAACAAACAAAAATTGATTGTTGATAAAAAAATATTACCTTAATTACCCCTATCGGGAATAAGATTTCCCCGGGAATCTTTTCTGTTCAGCAATCTGACTTACATTGCTGACAAGGGAAACATTTCCCACGGAATTTATTCGCGATAACCCCTAATAACTCCTGTGACAAAACCGGACGCACTAGAATTTTCCATTTCGCTTAAAAAAAAAGTATTATGCTTAGCTAGTAACATTATATATCTAGTTCTAGGTACATAGAGGCCTCTAAGAATGTAAATCAAGGCCTCCATGTATACAACATTATACCACTTTTATTATTAGCTAAATTACAGCACATTTTAAAACAACTTAAAATCTATTAAAATCTAATTAAAAAACTTACCTGCAAATACACGATCTTAACAGTTTGAAGGTATCACCACTACTCAGGTCATTTTGTTAAATTCACGTAGTACTATTAATATGCATACAACAATTAAACACGCAAATTGTAGTATTTATTTGTCGTATGCACATCGTTTTCTTTACATACGACAGTTAAATTCTTACCAACAAAAAAGCGGGTTTTGTATGAAAATGTGTCGTATGTAAAAAAATTCTCTCGTATACGACAAATAAATACTAAAACCCCTACTTAGAGCAAACATACGACAAAATAACACCGTATATCTCGGAAACTATTAGTGGTAGGACAAAACTAATAACAGCAACAGAAAGATCTCATCGAAAAATATAATAATGCATAAAAATCAGAAAACAGTAAAATTTGACATACGACAACTAAATTCTCAGCCGACGATATGACAATGTTTGCCTTTTAAACTCAAAATCGTCCTTGCATGACATTTGATTTGAGATTCTTCACAATCATATCAAACGCGATCCGATACAAAGTTTCGGTGCATTAAAGTTGTTCAATAAAATGATAACTGAGCCGACTTTTAATTTCAAATTGTGAAGCGGTGAGTCCGGAACATTCGAATCATAACCCGTTTCCTATCCATTAAATTTTTTCAGAAGTGCAGTTCTATAATCAGCTTTAAAAACAAATCTGCGATCTTCTAAGTTCATTTTCTCTATCGCCGTTTTAAACATTGTAATGAAAGCGCTGACTCCATTTATAATGGTTGCAATTGTCGAATGCCGTTTTTTGTCACTCCTGTTTGCCCTCTGTACACTTGGTCATCGCCGTGTTTATCCCCCGACAAAATGAAGTACCTACTCCTGCGAATATTGCTGTTCGTCCTCATTTACTGGCAAGAAGGCACCCATCCGATGGTAAATTCGGCCTTGAATCTGTTAATCCGAATTTTGCGGCGTAGAATCCCGTGCCATTGTTAGAAAATGTTTGTTTGCATTATGTATAAGAGATAATTTTTGAATGATTTTTGTTCCCAATGAAGTTATACGAAAACAGTAGTTGTACTGTCAAATGTTCTTTAGAAAATCCTCCGATTCAAATGGCTGCACAGGTTCTAATTTCACTTTGCCACTCGCACAGCAGTTTTTTTTTTAGCGCGTTTTAATGGTGGCACACAATTATAGTCATCGCTCCAATATCGAAAATCGCATCACCGACAGAGTTTTCTGTTCGTTCTACTGAAATGTCGGCAACGATGAGCGTCTTGCCACTCCGATTTGAACTTGTTCCCATCCTAGCAGCAGTAAGATTTGACGCAATTCTCATTACTTGCACTCTCAAATTTCTTTCCTGTTGATCTCGTCTTATGCCATGCGATGGTCCACTCTTCACGTTCTTCTGTAGTTTGGCTTCGTTGATATTTGTGCTTGCTTGCCTTCTTCGTCGGCCAATAATTGTGCGCATTCGTCTTGGCATTTTTTAAAAATCAATGAAATTTGCTTTTCAATAACTATTTTGTCCACGTTTAAGCTTTTTCCATTTAATTTTTGCCTTATCAACTGTATAAAAGAAATGAAACTGTTGGAGCGATGCACAAAATCAAAAACAAACCATCACTGTTGACCAACATTACATTACATTATACATTAAATTTATATTGATTTTATCAATCAACTTTTTGAAAAAAAAAAAAAAATCTGCGCATAGTAGGTAGGTAGTTTTCTAATTAATTGTTGATATAGAAAAGTCGAAATAAATAGTGCAGAAAATCAAAACAAATCTAAAATGGAAAATTAAAAAATAAAGTAGCCTATCGTATCACTCTATCCCTTAGCTTTCTATTAGTGAAAGAATTTTTGAAATCGGTTCGGTAGTTTCGGAGATTACCTCCCCCAAACAAACATTACCTCTTTATATAATAGTGTGATTATGACTTTATAAAACACGAACACGTTGGTTCTTTACAAAAATTGCATTCTTATATATCACCGACGAACATTCGCATGGTATCTATCTATCCCTTTCCAATTTCCTACAAATACATTTCTCATGGCATTACTTTTGGTGATACCAAGCCACCTTCTACTACAGTTCGGCCTTCCTGACCGTACAATCGACCTCGATTGTAACCGTTCAACTAGTGTAGGTGCTGCCTTCAGAGTCCGAACAATCGTTTTCAATTTCTTCTTCCGACTCAACCCATTTCCTTAACCTACTTGAATCCAAAATACCATGATATGGCATCTGTGTCACTTGAACACTTTCAATGTCCTCTATTACATAATGCTAATTTATTTTTTGCGACATACGGACCACGGTATTTTGGAATCAATTTTTTATTAGTTCCGACGGATGTGCCTACATTCTTAATGACCACAAATTCGCCCGCTTCAAACTGTTTGGCTGGGGAATGCTTTTCGTTGAAAAAGTATAAGTTCCTATCTTGAGACTTCTTAATTGCCTCAGAGGCCTCGACTCTTAGCTTATCTAGGTCTACTCTACGGTCATCTGTATACCTCTCACTCAAATGCTCGGTTAGTTCGTCGACTATCTGTCCCCTCTGCTCAACCCCAAACAGCAATTTGCTTGGTGAAACTTTGGTACTCGTATGGTCGTTACTATTGATAGCAAACTCAACTCTGCTCAACTTTTGACGCCAATCAGCGTGCTCGGAAGATTCACTCAACTTCGCCAGCATTGCCCTCATATCGCGATTAACGCGCTCGACCTGCCCGTTGGACTGCGGAGAGGCCACAGCAACTTTGACGTGTGCAATACAATATTTATCTAAAAATCTGCTAAATTCTTGTGACGTAAAGCTAGTGCCTCGGTCACTAATAATTCTGCGTGGGCGACTATAATAATCAAAGTATCGCTCCAGTGCATTAATAGTTTCCTTCGTTGCCGGTGTATTCACTGGATACAACTTCACAAATTTGCTAAATGAATCTATATATATAGCATATAGCATATTTACTTCGGGAACCAACTGACGGCAGGGGACCAAAGTGATCAATGTGTATAGTACCGAACGGTTCGGATCGCTTAAGTATGTTTTACAAATTTCGCTCAGTTTTTCGTTGCGGCGCTGAGTATTATATGCACTTTAGACAGTTCCTAATAAAAAATCTGGTTAGCGCACTTGTCAATACCCAAGTGTCCGTATTTCTCATGAATCAGTCGCATGACGTTTTCTTCAAGTTCTCTGGGAACATAAAGTTGGCGGACGTTATTTGGTCCTAGTCGGAAAACTAATCCATCCTCTAAACTATATCCCAGCAAATCTTCTTCTTCTAACCTACTTCGTATTGTCTTTATTTTTTCGTCACGCGCCTGTGTGATTTGGAGGTTCCTGTCAAGGTCCTGAATCGTCATTGCGGCAGCAATAGGAGCACGGCTAAGCGCATCAACATGCCCCATTCTCTCACCTTTCCGGTGTTGCACTTGGTAATTATAATTTTCAAAGGCCAATGCCCACTTAGCTATTCGTATGGGTTAACATCTTTTTTCCTTAACGTCTGGGACAAAGCTTCGCAATCAGTGACAATAACAAAGGGTAATCGGTCAAGAAACGTCTTAAATCGTTCTAAAGCATAAACTACGGCTAATGTCTCCAACTCAAAACTAACCAGTTTAGACTCCCCACTAGTTGCTTTTCTAGAAAAGAAAGCAACAGGGTGCAATTTCTTGTCATCCTGCCTCTGCATAAGGACAGCACCGAACCCATGTGAACTCGCATCACAGTGTAGCTCAGTCTCTCGCTTAGGATCATAAATTGCAATCTTCGTTCCAGATAAACTTTGAATCTTTTTTTAGTAAATTAGTGATTGGTTTAGCTAGACAAGAAAATCCGGGAACGAACCGGCGAAAATAAGAAAATAAACCATTACACCTCTGGACTTCCTTACTATTTTGCGGCATCGGATATGCACGTATTGCTTCCACATGATTCTTGTTTGGACGTATACCTTCTTTATTTATATGATAACCGAGATAGTCAATTTCACTATACGCAAACTTGCACTTCTTCATATTTAACTCCAACCCTGCCTCTTTCAATAACTGCAGGACCCTACCAAGAATATCAATATGCGTTTCTATATCTTCTGTTGCAATGGAAATATCATCTTAATACACTATAATTAAGCCTCTGTCGATCAGCGGTTTCAAATTCAGATAAATATATCTTTGAAATAAGACCGAAGTGCATTATATAAATACTCGAACTGTTCAAAAGGAGTTACGAAAGCGGTATACTGTCTTGACTCTTCGGATATCTTTATGTGATGGAATCCATCTCTTAGATCCAAGGTTGTAAAAATCTGTTTATTTGCAAAATATTCCAGGCAGTCTTCAATCAACGGCAGAGGCAAATTATCTCTAACTGTGTGTTTGTTAAGAGCACGATAATCCACGCACATACGGGTTTCACCATTCTTTTTCCTAACCAACACCAATGCCGAAGCATAAGGCGAACTACTCGGTCTTATTATGCCCTTGTCTAAAAGTCGCTCTATAGTATTTTGAACTTCGGTACGTTCATAGTATGAAAGCCGCCGGGGCGAACAGAATATGGGTACATCTTTTGTTAACCTAATCTTCATTGAATAATCAATCGGTTTCACTTCCACACACGACCTCGAATAACATTTCTCGACTATTGTCTTCACAGCATTTGAATGAGCTTTATCCAACTGCTCATTTATACTTAACTCGAAGCTATCTTCTTCGCAAAATTCAACTACACTCGCGAACAAACCTAAAGCAACGAAATGAATCATTTCCCCTTTACAGCTGGTTCTTATTACTGTCAATTCGGGAACCAAAACACTCTTGACCGGCGGCACAACTTCAGTCGGAACTTTACACATAATATTATTATCTTCGGTTTCACTTATCTTATTTATACTGGTTGAGTCGGTTACACATGCATTACTACCTACTTCATTCGAACTTTTCAACAAATTAAAAGACGCAAGTGCACTGGTAGTTTTTTCGTCTAAGGCAAAGGTTTTATTACGTTCCATTTTTTCTTTAATTCTAAATAAAATTTTGCGGCCCTAACTTTTTATAAATTGGCAAAGATGTACGTCAAACTTCGGTAACACATCACGCCCCAACAGAAGAGATATTAAAGTTTCGTTATCTGGAATTATGATAAGCGTATGAGTGACTACTTTTCCCTTAAACACGATTCTACATTTTATATTACCATAAGTGTTCAAAATTTGGTTTCCCATCCCTCGAAATAACATTGGCTTTTTATCGCGGCATACAAAAGGAACTAAAGATCTCTTCACAAAACTACATGGACTGCCGGAGTCAAAAAGAGAAATGAAAGGTCTTACATCAGTGCACTTGTCTCTACTATATACAAAGGCAACACCTACCGTTTGGAATGCTCCTAACTTCCTGGCTATATCTTCGGCATCACCCCAGACCTCGGACTCATCAACATCTGCAGCATCTTCATCGGGGCATATGGCAGCAGTCAGTCTCTTCCTTCTTGGGCATTCCTGGTGATAATGTCCAACCTCGTGGCATGTGAAACAGGAGTTCGGAGGACGCTTCGGCTTCTGGCATTGACTTTGGTAATGGCCAAATTGGGAGCAATTAAAACATGGTATTTGCTCGGTTTCAACATCGGGACCTCGGGCAGCAGTTGTGGCTGCGGCAGCAGCATTACTTTTCGGCTTTGTCATCGATATGACGGACGGAAGGGCTTCAATATGCGCCGTACACTGATGAATTTGTCGCGTTCACTGCACCCAAGCACCTAGTCTTCCTTAAACATCGATAGTTTTACATTTCGATAGTATCGATAGTTTCGGAATAAAACTATCGATAGTATCGATAGTATCGATAGTTTTATATGTTTACGATTTTCTAAGGACGGGGCTGTAAATTTGTCCATAATTTATTAATAAAACATTTAAAAACATACATATTTCATTCATGCATACAAAGTGTATCAAACTGTAGTTTTAATTTGCAGTAAGAGGCTACCTACCTCTCTTTTGCCAAAGTTTTGTTATTGTTTGCTCTTTGTTATTACAGCATCATAAACCAGATGTACATATATCTAGAAAAGACCGATGTCTATACACTGCAAAATATTGGAATACCGAAGCAGCTGTGGTCAAGATACGTATTAAATAGACTCGCATTGCGATGACGCACCGCACTCATAAACGAATTCCGCAACTAATTTCTGTTGGAGAATATCGGAACCTAGCTGTCAAAAATTTAACAATAAAATTCACTTCATCGCACTTCAACGTAATTCGCCAATATGGGTTACAAAATGTCGGAACAATTCTCCGAACATTTGTTCCGAAGAAAACCTCGCAGCAAAAATCCTCCGAATAGTATAAAATCGGAGAATTTTCCGTTCCGACGGATACCTCGCTGGGGCCGATGGTATGACCATATTTTGACAGGAGAACTGTCAGAAATTGGCAATTTATGACCACTTGACATACAGTCTAATCTTAATTTTACTTAAAGGTGCCCATCTTTATACGTAGAAAAGTAGTACTCCTATTACTGAAGTACTTTTGACGTAAGAATATCAGTACTTTACTTGAGTGCAAACGTGCTACATTTTTTAATGAGTAAGAAAGAGATGGGTGCTTTACGTATTCTTATGTACAGCAGGTATATAACTGAGTTTTTGCCCAATCGGCGAGGCTCGTGGCCGAAGCGCCGAATATTCGGCGATACTTTGTAGTAATTTCCGTGAGTGACAAGTTACAACTCGTCACTTACGAGTTTAAACTTGTATCGCTGAAGTTGTACGTATATAGGCGCGGCCAGTTTTGTTTCATTTGCGATTAGGTCGCGGTCGTGTCATAACACTTATTATTTGTTGTTATTTGTATGTCTGTTGGTGCTTCTTTACTACTGAGTGTTTCTTTTTTTTCATGATTTTCTATTAACTTTTCACTATTTGGTATTCGGCCGAATGCTGCAAACTATTCGGCCGAATACCGAATAGTGAAAAATGTGGCCGAATGGCCGAATACCGAATAGTTGCCGAATATTCGTGGCATCTCTACTTATTTTACGTACATGTTTCACCGGTTTTATCATCAGTATGTACTTCTACATTGCTTGAATATGTGCTCATATATATGCGTTTCGATAGTATCGATAGTTTTTTTGAACAGTAAAATAGTAAAACTACAAGCACCTCGAACGCATTCTCTACATCGTCGAACCACTTACGAACGTCGTACGTGTCGTCTCCGCTAAATGGATTCACCATGGCCTCAAATGACTCAAAGTCGTACTTCTTGGACTCGGCCATGTCCAGTTCCTCCATTAGCAACTGCAGTTCCTTTCTCTTCCTGAGTAGCGACATCTCCTTTTCCAATTGAGCTATCTGCGCATCTACATCAGGCACATCTTCTGGGCGGTGGTTATCGGCATCGTCTGGACGGTGGTTCTCGGCGTCTTCTGGGCGGCGGTTGTTGCTGTCTTCGTCGTTCGTATAATGGTCGCAACTCGGCCACAGTTGCCTGATCGTCAAACTCGACGTGGGCTGCGTTGGAGCTTCGATTATCCATTGTCATTGCACATAAGCCATTTTTTCTTTCGATACACTTTAGAATTGTGGAAATTAATGTCCACATCCCACTTCTGAGATATAATAAATAAACCGATGGCCTTTATTTTTATAGATTTTATTATTACTTTATAAAACACGAACACGTTGGTTTTTTTTACAAAAATTGCGTTCTTATATATCTATCCTGTCACCGACGAACACTCGCATGGTATCTATCTATCCGTTTCCAATTTCCTACAAATACATTTCTCATGGCATTACTTTTGGTGATACCAAACCACCTTCTACTACAATCTACTACATAATATGTATTCTACATCGGTTTTGAGTGACTCACTGTATTCAGTGGCCCCAGCAGACGACATTTCCCTTAGTGTCAACCACTTACGTATTTTAATGGCCTCAACAGTGCCATTATAAGGCAACTGAGTTATTTGGAAATTTTCTATGTCACGCACTACGTAACGGTCATTTGGTAATACTTTATGAACAACATACGGTCCACGATATTTCTGTACAAATTTCTCATTCGTCCCGACCGCAGTGTCTATATGTCTAATAACAAAAAATTCCCCTACTGAATACGTTCTTGCCGGCCGACTATGCTTCAGAAAATACTGCTAACTATATTCTTGTGATTTCCATATGGCACGCAGCGCTCTGATATTGTCTAAATCACGATTTGCACCACTGTCTAACTTTTTTTTCCAGATATTCGGTCAGTTCATCTATTACACTGCCACGTTGATTTACTCCGAACAATAGCTGACTAGGTGTCTGTTTTGTCGTGCTATGGACAGTATTGTTTATGGCATATTCGACTTAAGATAGCTTTACAGACCAGTCAGCATGGTGCATAGGTTCGATGAATTTACTTAGGATTGCCTTGAGTACTCGGTTGACACGCTCAACCTGCCCATTTGCCTGCGGCGATGCGACTGCAACTTTGACATGATCAATGTTATGTCTCAACAAGAAACTACTGAATTCTAGTGATGTAAAACACGTGCCTCTATCAGAGATAATGCGCCTAGGGCGGCTGTAATAGCTAAAATATTTATCTAGAGCACAACAAACTTCTTTGGCGCTTGTTGAATTCACTGGGTACAGTCGAACATATTTCCGAAATGCGTCAATGACAACCAGTATATGTTTGCGTTTCGAAGTAATTGAGGGCAGAGGACCGAAATGGTCAACATGAATTTTGTCCAAGGGGATTGATTTTTTTGGTATGCTATACAAATTGTGTTCATTTGAGCGAGCTGGTGCTGAATATTATGCATTTAATGCAATTCTGTATAAAACAGCTTATCTTTTTTGCAATTCTTGGATTTACTTGTTTTTTGTTCAACGTCATCGTAAGATAGTTACAATCCGTAATAATCTTAAATGGAATTCCATCTAAATATACACGAAATCGACGAAGGGAATAAATTATAGGAAGCGTTTCTAACTCGAAGCATAGGCAACCGAATGAAATTTACTGTCGTCTTGGCGTTGCATTAGTACGGAACCGAAACCATAACTACTGGCATCGCAATGTAACTCAGTTTCACGGTTCGGGCAATAGAATACTAAGACCGGTGCTGCCATCAGTCGACCTCGCAATTCATAAAATGCATTTTCACTAGCTTCAGAAAAATTAAATGGACTCTCTTTACGTAACAAATTCAACAATGGCCTAGCAATCTTTGAAAACGATGGTACGAATCTACGGAAATATGAAAATAGACCTATGCATGACTGTAATTCCTTTTGATTCTTTGGAATGGGGTAGCATTTAATGGCTCGAATATGTGCATCACTAGGCCGAATGCCCAATGAGTCCACCAAATAACCTAAATATTCGATCTCATTGTAACCAATTTTACATTTATTTAACTTTAATTCCAGACCCCTCTTAGTAACCCCTTGATATACTTCTTCTATTATTTTTAAATGTGAATCAAAATCAACGGAGCCAAACCAAGCTAAAAGTTACCAAAAATCTGGAAAAATGATAAAACACGAAAAAATCGTACATATCGTCTTGAGCCAGTATGAATATGAGTTTTTGGTGTCGTTTGATTTTTCTCTGATTTACGAATTTAATATAAAAAAATGTCATGGTAGTAGAAAAATGCACCTATGTTTAAGCCTAGTATGCACTTTATGCAGAACACGTAAAGCCTCTCAAGTGGAATCCAATTTTTCATACAAATTTTTCTCCGCGAAATGTCAAATTTAACTTTCCACGTGAAAATATGAGTAGGCAGTACGCAGTTCGAGTGAAAAATAGTTACTTCAAATACTGATATGCCAGACACTTAGGTTTTATTGTCAGTCGCATTACATTTTTGACATTTCGGCGTGAAAAATGATTTATAGGAAATCGTGAAATTTATTTGAATTTCTGAAGTTTCCTTAAGTCTTCATAGAAACTAAAAGAAAACTGTTGACAAATATCAATTAATTTTATCATAAGTATTTTAAATTCAATAAGGTACATTACAGAATGTTACTTACTGAAGTACTAGGAATACTTTTAAACCTTACACGTAGTGGGCAGAAAAAGTAAGGCAGCATTTCCATGTGATGATATCGGGTTCGTCTTTTTGATGCTCCTGTTCAAAAAGTTACCAAAACCAGAAAAAAATTACCAAATTACCAAAAATCATGAACTAAGAAAAAAATTACCAGATTTGGTAATTTATTACCAAAGTGGCAACCGTGGCTTAAATGCCAAATTGTTCTGAGTAAGCTGAGTCTGCGATATGACAATGTTTGCCTTTTAAACTCAAAATCGTCCTTGCATGACATTTGATTTGAGATTCTTCACAATCATATCAAACGCGATCCGATACAAAGTTTCGGTGCATTAAAGTTGTTCAATAAAATGATAACTGAGCCGACTTTTAATTTCAAATTGTGAAGCGGTGAGTCCGGAACATTCGAATCATAACCCGTTTCCTATCCATTCAATTTTTTCAGAAGTGCAGTTCTATAATCAGCTTTAAAAACAAATCTGCGATCTTCTAAGTTCATTTTCTCTATCGCCGTTTTAAACATTGTAATGAAAGCGCTGACTCCATTTATAATGGTTGCAATTGTCGAATGCCGTTTTTTGTCACTCCTGTTTGCCCTCTGTACACTTGGTCATCGCCGTGTTTATCCCCCGACAAAATGAAGTACCTACTCCTGCGAATATTGCTGTTCGTCCTCATTTACTGGCAAGAAGGCACCCATCCGATGGTAAATTCGGCCTTGAATCTGTTAATCCGAATTTTGCGGCGTAGAATCCCGTGCCATTGTTAGAAAATGTTTGTTTGCATTATGTATAAGAGATCATTTTTGAATGATTTTTGTTCCCAATGAAGTTATACGAAAACAGTAGTTGTACTGTCAAATGTTCTTTAGAAAATCCTCCGATTCAAATGGCTGCACAGGTTCTAATTTCACTTTGCCACTCGCACAGCAGTTTTTTTTTTAGCGCGTGGTGGCACACAATTATAGTCATCGCTCCAATATCGAAAATCGCATCACCGACAGAGTTTTCTGTTCGTTCTACTGAAATGTCGGCAACGATGAGCGTCTTGCCACTCCGATTTGAACTTGTTCCCATCCTAGCAGCAGTAAGATTTGACGCAATTCTCATTACTTGCACTCTCAAATTTCTTTCCTGTTGATCTCGTCTTATGCCATGCGATGGTCCACTCTTCACGTTCTTCTGTAGTTTGGCTTCGTTGATATTTGTGCTTGCTTGCCTTCTTCGTCGGCCAATAATTGTGCGCATTCGTCTTGGCATTTTTTAAGAATCAATGAAATTTGCTTTTCAATAACTATTTTGTCCACGTTTAAACTTTTTCCATTTAATTTTTGCCTTATCAACTGTATAAAAGAAATGAAACTGTTGGAGCGATGCACAAAATCAAAAACAAACCATCACTGTTGACCAACATTACATTACATTATACATTAAATTTATATTGATTTTATCATAGACACATAATTACTAGATGGTGCATTCCATACCCAACCTGGAACAGCGTATACCTCACGCTTTTACTCATAATAGATGGCGTTCCAATGCAGTTTTTCAACTTATCAACCTTTTTTGTGTTGCATGTTCCCATATTTGTATCTATAGTGTTTACAAACATGATGCAGAGAATGGAGGAAGAAAAATAGGAAATGAAATCGGTGATGGAAATCGAGATCGAGTACTTTTTGGATGAATAGCATATAGCTATATAGTTGTATGATGGGTCGTGGGTGTGGTAGAGCTAGCGTACTTTTAGCGTGACGATAGATGACAATGGGGATGAAGTGTCTTACGAACCCAACAATGTGGAAAGAATGTGTATGGCAATGTGAAATAATTAGGTAGCTCTATTGGCATAGGTCATGATGAAGGATAGGCTTTTTTTACTATGCCCACATGATCTATATAGATCATTGATTTCCATGGTTTACAACAATAATACGGGATACACTTGTTGTTGTAAACCATGAAAATCAATTATCTATATGTATCATGTGGGCATAAAAAAAACGCCTATTACGATAAATTCTTTAAAGTATACAGGTATTATACGTCCTTCATTGATGCTGGGTGGGAGGTGAATGGATGAAAATTAAAGATACCTCTCAACTAAATGACTGACTGACACAGCGTTTTTTTTTTAAACTCCACTTATAGCATTGCCACTAGCAAAAATTTGCGAGATAATTTTCGGGTTTTATATTTGCATCTACATGAAAGGGGACCTTAAATATAAGTTCTGAGCCATAAACTTATCAGCCGCGTTATAATTGGCTTTAGATTTTAAAAATAACTTGCAAATACTCTTAGTTTTCTTATCGACATGTTTTAAAGAATCTATTTGCGCATTTATATCTCTTTTTGACAGTTTATTAAATAACTTAACTTTCTCTGTTTTTTTTAATTACTGTCGACGTAATTGTAAATTATTAATTTTGCACATTTTTAATTTTTTATTCTCTTCATTTTTCAAACATAAAAGAAATTGCAATTTTTTTATTTGTTTGGCCTGTTTAATTTCGAGGCTTTCTTGTGTAACATCTTCATCATTTAAAACAAAATTCTGAGTGCTACCATGACCACTGCAACTAGGATAGTTTTCCTTGTTATTGTAATACGTTTTACCATATTCAAAATCTGAAACTTGATCACCTGATTCGAAATAGGCAATGCACCTTTCTTTAGTTTTTTACCTAACATTTCCTTTTCAAAATGATTGGCACAGACAAAATTGTTATATGTACTAATTTCTGTTGTAATTCTCAATATGTTTAACCATACTTCCCTTTCTTTTGTTTTTTTCGGGATCGAAAGAAATTGCCTCTTGGGAAAATCTTTCGATTTTTCACTGCACACAACACATTTAACTTTTTTTCTCATATTGTTTTAATTAAAATCACAAGTCAAATATAATCTTTTCGTATGCACACAATCCCACAACTAATAATTATTTCTCGTATTATTTTTTTTTCTTTAGACTGTAATGGGTTATTTGAAATTGTTTATTTAAAAATAAACACACACTCGCACAAAAAAAGCTAATGTAATGTTTTTTTTGTATTAAATTTTTATGACTTTTTAGTCTTTTATGCACTCTAAATATTGCCAACTAATCGAGTTATTCGAAAAATAAGACTGACTCTATACACTAGATGTCAAGCGTTTAAATAACTTTTCATTAATTTGGTTCGATGTCTATCTGAATTTTGGTAATATGGAAAAACCTAAAAATAGGGAATGGTGCTTTTGTCCAAATTAAAAAGAGAAGCCAACAAAAAGGTCCATTATATTACCCAAAACTGTAAGAAATTAAAAACAACTACCCATCCTCTATACCTGTATTCAAAATTACTCTTTTGTTTCTGAGAAATGTTAAACAAATAGAGGCCTGAATACATAAATTGAAACCCCATAAAACTAACCTCAACTAGTTCTTCCGGAAACCTTATTCCCGTTCATATTAAAGGGTTTTTCCATATTTTGTAGAAACCGAAATTTACGGGGAAATCCTATAAACAGTTCGGTTTTTTAAACATTACATCCACGCCGAATTCCGAATATACCCTTTAGGGTAAGGTAATGCCATTGCTCTGACTTCTCCGTTATAAAATATTATATTCAGGAAATGGGCGTTACTGCATTGGGTAGCCCTAATGCCAATATAATATTTTTTTGTTTAAGAAATCAGAATAGGTATATGTAAGAATTCGGCTTATAAATAAATAGGTTTTTCCTGGATTTATTAGATTTTCTGGAACGAGTCTTTAGTTAAATAAAATAGTATGAAAAAAAGCATGAGGATAGAGATAAGTAAACTTAATTCCAATTTAACCAGTTGCAGAAATGAAGACTTATCCACCTGAACATAATGAAAACTTTAACTTGTTTTTTTTTTTTTTTTAAATAAGTTTCATACATCATACTTTTTTACACTTGGTTTACCTACTTTTTTCAAAATCTATTCAACAGTAACAGTTGTAGTCGCAGTAGCTTAGTGGTTAGTGTGTTGGACTGCTATGCGGGAGTCCCAGGTTCGAATCCTGCAAAAACCCAATTCCGACTTAGGGTTTTTTTCCGCTGCGCTACCTCTCGCGAACGTCTGACAAACATCCGAGAGTATAAATGTCTTGTAAGAGCTTCTCAATTAGCCGTTTGGAGTCGGCATAAAACTGTAGATCCCTTCCATTCGTTCCAAAAATGAAAAACTCACACAAAACGAATGGTTGTGAGAAGCTAGGCCTAGGGTCTATACCTGTTGCGCCAACTATTTATTTTTTTATTTTGTTTTATTTATTCAACAGTAACTGATGTGAATTTTTAAATAAACTTGCAATTTGCTTTACAATTTTTTCCCCACAAAATTGTACGCCCATAACAAATTAAATACATGGAGTAAGGCAGGATAATCAATCATAATGCCCATAGAAATTTTAGCGCGTGTAAATTATAAAAAAAAAAAAAAAAAAATAGAAGATATAAATCCAATTTGCAGTATTATTCATGTGTGCTCAAACCAGAGTTGAAAAATCTCGCAAATCGAAATGCACAAATTCTTCGACAGAAAAAGAAATGCATATTCAACTACACACACAGTAGGTACCTACCTATCCATCTCATTCATGAAGGCAACAGACGACAAATCTAAACAAAATATGAAATCGAACCAAAAAGGCAGAGAAAGAATAGATTACAAAACCCATCCCTCATCCACACTCTGAAATCGAAAATGGAAAGCATATCATAAAACAGCAATGCAAATGCATACGCATTCTCTTGGGAACATTTTGTTGTTTGGTATGTTTTGCGAAAAAGGAAAATAAAGAAGAATCAGGTATGAACTTCACTGAGTAGCCAACGAAGACCAAGGTTCATGTTGATCGGAAGTGTTTGTCAACAGTACACCTCAAATAAAATGTTTTGCAGCATGTATCCGAGTTTGAGGTATATTTTCACGGTGGCGCCATCTAGATATTGGGGTGCTTCGGAATAACCATTTCCTTTATATGAAATGCACCATCTAGTAATTATGTGTCTATGATTTTATCAATCAACTTTTTGAAAAAAAAAAAAAATCTGCACATAGTAGGTAGGTAGTTTTCTAATTAATTGTTGATATAGAAAAGTCGAAATAAATAGTGCAGAAAATCAAAACAAATCTTAAATGGAAAATTAAAAAATAAAGTAGCCTATCGTATCACTCTATCCCTTAGCTTTCTATTAGTGAAAGAATTTTTGAAATCGGTTCGGTAGTTTCGGAGATTACCTCCCCCAAACAAACATTACCTCTTTATATAATAGTGTGATTATGACTTTATAAAACACGAACACGTTGGTTCTTTACAAAAATTGCATTCTTATATATCACCGACGAACACTCGCATGGTATCTATCTATCCCTTTCCAATTTCCTACAAATACATTTCTCATGGCATTACTTTTGGTGATACCAAGCCACCTTCTACTACAGTTCGGCCTTCCTGACCGTACAATCGACCTCGATTGTAACCGTTCAACTAGTGTAGGTGCTGCCTTCAGAGTCCGAACAATCGTTTTCAATTTCTTCTTCCGACTCAACCCATTTCCTTAACCTACTTGAATCCAAAATACCATGATATGGCATCTGTGTCACTTGAACACTTTCAATGTCCTCTATTACATAATGCTAATTTATTTTTTGCGACATACGGACCACGGTATTTTGGAATCAATTTTTTATTAGTTCCGACGGATGTGCCTACATTCTTAATGACCACAAATTCGCCCGCTTCAAACTGTTTGGCTGGGGAATGCTTTTCGTTGAAAAAGTATAAGTTCCTATCTTGAGACTTCTTAATTGCCTCAGAGGCCTCGACTCTTAGCTTATCTAGGTCTACTCTACGGTCATCTGTATACCTCTCACTCAAATGCTCGGTTAGTTCGTCGACTATCTGTCCCCTCTGCTCAACCCCAAACAGCAATTTGCTTGGTGAAACTTTGGTACTCGTATGGTCGTTACTATTGATAGCAAACTCAACTCTGCTCAACTTTTGACGCCAATCAGCGTGCTCGGAAGATTCACTCAACTTCGCCAGCATTGCCCTCATATCGCGATTAACGCGCTCGACCTGCCCGTTGGACTGCGGAGAGGCCACAGCAACTTTGACGTGTGCAATACAATATTTATCTAAAAATCTGCTAAATTCTTGTGACGTAAAGCTAGTGCCTCGGTCACTAATAATTCTGCGTGGGCGACTATAATAATCAAAGTATCGCTCCAGTGCATTAATAGTTTCCTTCGTTGCCGGTGTATTCACTGGATACAACTTCACAAATTTGCTAAATGAATCTATATATATAGCATATAGCATATTTACTTCGGGAACCAACTGACGGCAGGGGACCAAAGTGATCAATGTGTATAGTACCGAACGGTTCGGATCGCTTAAGTATGTTTTACAAATTTCGCTCAGTTTTTCGTTGCGGCGCTGAGTATTATATGCACTTTAGACAGTTCCTAATAAAAAATCTGGTTAGCGCACTTGTCAATACCCAAGTGTCCGTATTTCTCATGAATCAGTCGCATGACGTTTTCTTCAAGTTCTCTGGGAACATAAAGTTGGCGGACGTTATTTGGTCCTAGTCGGAAAACTAATCCATCCTCTAAACTATATCCCAGCAAATCTTCTTCTTCTAACCTACTTCGTATTGTCTTTATTTTTTCGTCACGCGCCTGTGTGATTTGGAGGTTCCTGTCAAGGTCCTGAATCGTCATTGCGGCAGCAATAGGAGCACGGCTAAGCGCATCAACATGCCCCATTCTCTCACCTTTCCGGTGTTGCACTTGGTAATTATAATTTTCAAAGGCCAATGCCCACTTAGCTATTCGTATGGGTTAACATCTTTTTTCCTTAACGTCTGAGACAAAGCTTCGCAATCAGTGACAATAACAAAGGGTAATCGGTCAAGAAACGTCTTAAATCGTTCTAAAGCATAAACTACGGCTAATGTCTCCAACTCAAAACTAACCAGTTTAGACTCCCCACTTGTTGCTTTTCTAGAAAAGAAAGCAACAGGGTGCAATTTCTTGTCATCCTGCCTCTGCATAAGGACAGCACCGAACCCATGTGAACTCGCATCACAGTGTAGCTCAGTCTCTCGCTTAGGATCATAAATTGCAATCTTCGTTCCAGATAAACTTTGAATCTTTTTTTAGTAAATTAGTGATTGGTTTAGCTAGACAAGAAAATCCGGGAACGAACCGGCGAAAATAAGAAAATAAACCATTACACCTCTGGACTTCCTTTCTATTTTGCGGCATCGGATATGCACGTATTGCTTCCACATGATTCTTGTTTGGACGTATACCTTCTTTATTTATATGATAACCGAGATAGTCAATTTCACTATACGCAAACTTGCACTTCTTCATATTTAACTCCAACCCTGCCTCTTTCAATAACTGCAGGACCCTACCAAGAATATCAATATGCGTTTCTATATCTTCTGTTGCAATGGAAATATCATCTTAATACACTATAATTAAGCCTCTGTCGATCAGCGGTTTCAAATTCAGATAAATATATCTTTGAAATAAGACCGAAGTGCATTATATAAATACTCGAACTGTTCAAAAGGAGTTACGAAAGCGGTATACTGTCTTGACTCTTCGGATATCTTTATGTGATGGAATCCATCTCTTAGATCCAAGGTTGTAAAAATCTGTTTATTTGCAAAATATTCCAGGCAGTCTTCAATCAACGGCAGAGGCAAATTATCTCTAACTGTGTGTTTGTTAAGAGCACGATAATCCA
This sequence comes from Cheilosia urbana, assembly GCA_946477585.1. Lineage (NCBI taxonomy): Eukaryota > Metazoa > Arthropoda > Insecta > Diptera > Syrphidae > Cheilosia > Cheilosia urbana. Next base: position 64,535,107 of record OX297853.1, on the reverse strand, counting down.
CGCACATACGGGTTACACCATTCTTTTTCCTAACCAACACCAATGCCGAAGCATAAGGCGAACTACTCGGTCTTATTATGCCCTTGTCTAAAAGTCGCTCTATAGTATTTTGAACTTCGGTACGTTCATAGTATGAAAGCCGCCGGGGCGAACAGAATATGGGTACATCTTTTGTTAACCTAATCTTCATTGAATAATCAATCGGTTTCACTTCCACACACGACCTCGAATAACATTTCTCGACTATTGTCTTCACAGCATTTGAATGAGCTTTATCCAACTGCTCATTTATACTTAACTCGAAGCTATCTTCTTCGCAAAATTCAACTACACTCGCTAACAAACCTAAAGCAACGAAATGAATCATTTCCCCTTTACAGCTGGTTCTTATTACTGTCAATTCGGGAACCAAAACACTCTTGACCGGCGGCACAACTTCAGTCGGAACTTTACACATAATATTATTATCTTCGGTTTCACTTATCTTATTTATACTGGTTGAGTCGGTTACACATGCATTACTACCTACTTCATTCGAACTTTTCAACAAATTAAAAGACGCAAGTGCACTGGTAGTTTTTTCGTCTAAGGCAAAGGTTTTATTACGTTCCATTTTTTCTTTAATTCTAAATAAAATTTTGCGGCCCTAACTTTTTATAAATTGGCAAAGATGTACGTCAAACTTCGGTAACACATCACGCCCCAACAGAAGAGATATTAAAGTTTCGTTATCTGGAATTATGATAAGCGTATGAGTGACTACTTTTCCCTTAAACACGATTCTACATTTTATATTACCATATGTGTTCAAAATTTGGTTTCCCATCCCTCGAAATAACATTGGCTTTTTATCGCGGCATACAAAAGGAACTAAAGATCTCTTCACAAAACTACATGGACTGCCGGAGTCAAAAAGAGAAATGAAAGGTTTTATATCAGTGCACTTGTCTCTACTATATACAAAGGCAACACCTACCGTTTGGAATGCTCCTAACTTCCTGGCTATATCTTCGGCATCACCCCAGACCTCGGACTCATCAACATCTGCAGCATCTTCATCGGGGCATATGGCAGCAGTCAGTCTCTTCCTTCTTGGGCATTCCTGGTGATAATGTCCAACCTCGTGGCATGTGAAACAGGAGTTCGGAGGACGCTTCGGCTTCTGGCATTGACTTTGGTAATGGCCAAATTGGGAGCAATTGAAACATGGTATTTGCTCGGTTTCAACATCGGGACCTCGGGCAGCAGTTGTGGCTGCGGCAGCAGCATTACTTTTCGGCTTTGTCATCGATATGACGGACGGAAGGGCTTCAATATGCGCCGTACACTGATGAATTTGTCGCGTTCACTGCACCCAAGCACCTCGAACGCATTCTCTACATCGTCGAACCACTTACGAACGTCGTACTTGTCGTCTCCGCTAAATGGATTCACCATGGCCTCAAATGACTCAAAGTCGTACTTCTTGGACTCGGCCATGTCCAGTTCCTCCATTAGCAACTGCAGTTCCTTTCTCTTCCTGAGTAGCGACATCTCCTTTTCCAATTGAGCTATCTGCGCATCTACATCAGGCACATCTTCTGGGCGGTGGTTATCGGCATCGTCTGGACGGTGGTTCTCGGCGTCTTCTGGGCGGCGGTTGTTGCTGTCTTCGTCGTTCGTATAATGGTCGCAACTCGGCCACAGTTGCCTGATCGTCAAACTCGACGTGGGTTGCGTTGGAGCTTCGATTATCCGTTGTCGTTGCACCTAAGCCATTTTTTCTTTCGATACACTTTAGAATTGTGGAAATTAATGTCCACATCCCACTTCTGAGATATAATAAATAAACCGATGGCCTTTATTTTTATAGATTTTATTATTACTTTATAAAACACGAACACGTTGGTTTTTTTACAAAAATTGCGTTCTTATATATCTATCCTGTCACCGACGAACACTCGCATGGTATCTATCTATCCGTTTCCAATTTCCTACAAATACATTTCTCATGGCATTACTTTTGGTGATACCAAACCACCTTCTACTACAATCTACTACATAATATGTATTCTACATCGGTTTTGAGTGACTCACTGTATTCAGTGGCCCCAGCAGACGACATTTCCCTTGGTGTCAACCACTTACGTATTTTAATGGCCTCAACAGTGCCATTATAAGGCAACTGAGTTATTTGGAAATTTTCTATGTCACGCACTACGTAACGGTCATTTGGTAATACTTTATGAACAACATACGGTCCACGATATTTCTGTACAAATTTCTCATTCGTCCCGACCGCAGTGTCTATATGTCTAATAACAAAAAATTCCCCTACTGAATACGTTCTTGCCGGCCGACTATGCTTCAGAAAATACTGCTAACTATATTCTTGTGATTTCCATATGGCACGCAGCGCTCTGATATTGTCTAAATCACGATTTGCACCACTGTCTAACTTTTTTTTCCAGATATTCGGTCAGTTCATCTATTACACTGCCACGTTGATTTACTCCGAACAATAGCTGACTAGGTGTCTGTTTTGTCGTGCTATGGACAGTATTGTTTATGGCATATTCGACTTAAGATAGCTTTACAGACCAGTCAGCATGGTGCATAGGTTCGATGACTTTACTTAGGATTGCCTTGAGTACTCGGTTGACACGCTCAACCTGCCCATTTGCCTGCGGCGATGCGACTGCAACTTTGACATGATCAATGTTATGTCTCAACAAGAAATTACTGAATTCTAGTGATGTAAAACACGTGCCTCTATCAGAGATAATGCGCCTAGGGCGGCTGTAATAGCTAAAATATTTATCTAGAGCACAACAAACTTCTTTGGCGCTTGTTGAATTCACTGGGTACAGTCGAACATATTTCCGAAATGCGTCAATGACAACCAGTATATGTTTGCGTTTCGAAGTAATTGAGGGCAGAGGACCGAAATGGTCAACATGAATTTTGTCCAAGGGGATTGATTTTTTTGGTATGCTATACAAATTGTGTTCATTTGAGCGAGCTGGTGCTGAATATTATGCATTTAATGCAATTCTGTATAAAACAGCTTATCTTTTTTGCAATTCTTGGATTTACTTGTTTTTTGTTCAACGTCATCGTAAGATAGTTACAATCCGTAATAATCTTAAATGGAATTCCATCTAAATATACACGAAATCGACGAAGGGAATAAATTATAGGAAACGTTTCTAACTCGAAGCTGTGATATCTTGACTCGGCTGCAGACGTGGTCTTTGAAAAATAGGCAACCTAATGAAATTTACTGTCGTCTTGGCGTTGCATTAGTACGGAACCGAAACCATAACTACTGGCATCGCAATGTAACTCAGTTTCACGGTTCGGGCAATAGAATACTAAGACCGGTGCTGCCATCAGTCGACCTCGCAATTCATAAAATGCATTTTCACTAGCTTCAGAAAAATTAAATGGACTCTCTTTACGTAACAAATTCAACAATGGCCTAGCAATCTTTGAAAACGATGGTACGAATCTACGGAAATATGAAAAGAGACCTATGCATGACTGTAATTGCTTTTGATTCTTTGGAATGGGGTAGCATTTAATGGCTCGAATATGTGCATCACTAGGCCGCATGCCCAATGAGTCCACCAAATAACCTAAATATTCGATCTCATTGTAACCAATTTTACATTTATTTAACTTTAATTCCAGACCCCTCTTAGTAACCCCTTGATATACTTATTCTATTATTTTTAAATGTGAATCAAAATCAACGGAGGCGATTTAAATGTCGTCAATATAAATAATAATCTTATTAGTGTCAATTAAATCCCGAACAAATATTATAGACAAATCTCTGAAAATTAGCGGGCGCATTTTTCAATCCAAATGGCATCCTCAAGTACTCAAATTGTCCGTGAGGTGTTACAAATGAGGTTAACTTTATTGAACCGTCATGCATCGAACATTGGTTAAACCATAGACACATAATTACTAGATGGTGCATTCCATACCCAACCTGGAACAGCGTATACCTCACGCTTTTACTCATAATAGATGGCGTCCCAATGCAGTTTTTCAACTTATCAACCTTTTTTGTGTTGCATGTTCCCATATTTGTATCTACAGTGTTTACAAACATGATGCAGAGATTGGAGGAAGAAAAATAGGAAATGAAATCGGTGATGGAAATCGAGATCGAGTACTTTTTGGATGAATAGCATATAGCTAGTTGTATGGTGGGTCGTGGGTGTGGTAGAGCTAGCGTACTTTTAGAGTGACGATAGCATTGTATATAGAGAGTCTCTGTATACAATGACGATAGATGACAATGGGGATGAAGTGTCTTACGAACCCAACAATGTGGAAAGAATGTGTATGGCAATGTGAAATAATTAGGTAGCTCTGTGTGTATATTCCGATATTTTATTGGCATAGGTCATGATGAAGGATATTAGGCTTTTTTTACTATGCCCACATGATCTATATAGATCATTGATTTCCATGGTTTACAACAATAATGCGGGATACACTTGTTGTAAACATTAAAATCTTTAAAATTTCGTTTTGATGGCAATTTAAAAGAAAACCAAATAAGTGAAGTTTCATACACATAATCTACGGGAGCTTATGTTTAGTTTCTTTAGTTTTTTACCTAAAATTTCCTTTTCAAAATGATTTGCACAGACAAAATTGTTATATGTACTCATTTCTGTTGTAATTCTCAATATGTTTAACCATACTTCCCTTTCTTTTGTTTTTTTCGGGATCGAAAAAAAATTGCCTCTTGGGAAAATCTTTCGATTTTTCACTGCACACAACACATTTAACTTTTTTTCTCATATTGTTTTAATTAAAATCACAAGTCAAATATAATCTTTTTGTATGCACACAATCCCACTAGTAATAATTATTAATTATTATTTATTATTATTTTTTAGACTGTAATGGGTTATTCGAAATTGTTTATTTAAAAATAAACACACACTCGCACAAAAAAAGCTAATGTAATGTTTTTATTTATGTTTTTTTTTTAAATTGAAACCCCATAAAACTAACCTCAACTAGCTACCTGTTTCTTGCACTTCTTCCGGAAACCTTATTCCCGTTCATATTAAAGGGTTTTTCTATATTTTGTAGAAACCGAAATTTACGGAGAAATCGTATAAACAGTCCGGTTTTTTTAACATTACATCCACGCCGAATTCCGAATATACCCTTTAGGGAAAGGTAATGCCATTGCTCTGACTTCTCCGTTAAAAAAATATTATATTCAGGAAATGGGCGTTAGTGCATTGGGTAGCCCCAATGCCAATATAATATTTTTTTGTTTAAGAAATCAGAATATATGTAAGAATTCGGCTTATAAATAATTAGGTTTTTCCTGGATTTTTTAGATTTTCTGCAACGAGTCTTTAGTTAAATAAAAAAGTATGAAAAAAAGCATGAGGATAGAGATAAGTAAACTTAATTCCAATTTAACCAGTTGCAGAAATGAAGACTAATCCACCTGAACATAATGAAAACTTTAACTTGGTATTTTTAAAATAAGTTTCATACATCATACTTTTTTACTAACAACTGATAACTGAGAGCACACATTTAGCACTTGGTTTACCTACTTTTTTCAAAATCTATTCGACAGTAACAGATGTAAATTTTGAAATAAACATGCAATTTGCTTTACAATTTTTTCCCCACAAAATTGTACGCCCATAAAAAATTAAATACATGGAGTAAAGCAGGATAATCAATCATAATGCCCATAGAAGATATAAATCCAATTTGTAATATTATTCATGTGTGCTCAAACCAGAATTGAAAAATCTCACAAATCGAAATGCACAAATTCTTCGACAGAAAAAGAAATGCATATCCAACTACACACACAGTAGGTACCTATCCATCTCATTCATAAAGGCAACAGACGACAAATCTAAACAAAATATTTTTTTTTTTTTTTTTTTCTCCGAGGTAGGTGGAAATCTTCTAGAAGACACTATGAGGACACTCGGCGCGTGCTCATAGTAGTGTGAGATTTTTACTCACTAAAACCACCTCCTGCAAATTCATTTTGTACTGCAACTAAGTTATGACTTATCAAGCAATTTTTTTATCACGAAGTTACACGTTTGGCAGGCAACATTCCGGCGAAAGTTCCTGCTCGTTCCGCAATTTTAACGCGGTTGATAATTATCGGGCTAAGTCCGAAGGTTTAGTTCGTTGTAGTCGCCGCAACAAATTTGTTTCATCGAGAATTTCACGGACCGAGCTATTAATATGTCCTAATAATCGATTTCTATGCTTTCGAGCGCATATTTTCGTTTCGTCCTTAACGGTGGAAATTCCGAGGTCTCTATGGAGATCTTCATTTCTAATGTACCACGGTGCACTGACGAATGATCTTAGCACTTTATTTTGAAAAGTTTGTAAAATGTTTAGATTTGAATCGCTGGTACAGCCCCATAACTGTATACCATATGTCCATACAGGCTTCATCACTTGCTTATATAATAAAAGCTTGTTCTCGAGGGTAAGCTTGGAATATTTTCCGAGTAACCAATAAAGTTCTCTATATTTGATTTTAAGTTCTTCGCATTTTTTCTTTACATGCGGTTTCCATTTTAATTTTGTGTCGAGAGTCATTCCAAGATATTTGGCCTCGTTCGCAAAAGGAACTTGTACCGTATTTATAAATACAGGCAAATTATTTGTATTTTTATATGTAAAATCCACGTGGACCGATTTCGTTTCGTTAAGAGCGATCCTCCATGAATTTGTCCATTCATAGACCCGGTTAAGCGCACCTTGTAATATTTTGTTTGTTTCTTTGGTCGTTGAACCAACTGCTAGTATAGCAGTGTCATCGGCAAAGGTGGCTACGGTAGTACCTTCTGTTTGCGGAATATCTCGCGTAAATAACAGGTACAGGAGTGGCCCAAGGACGCTTCCTTGCGGCACACCTGCCCTTATTTCCTTAAATTCCGAATATTCGTTTCCGTGTTTGACACGAAAGAGTCTATTCTCTAGATACGATTCTAGAATTTTCCATAACCGTTCGGGGAGAACTTGTCTTAATTTGCACTTGAGGCCTTCATGCCAAACCTTATCAAATGCTTGCGAGACGTCCAAGAACACGGCAGAGCAAATTTTATTTTCTTCTAGAGCTTTCTCTATTACGTCAGTTATCCGATGCACTTGATCGATTGTCGAATGTTTGCTTCTAAACCCGAACTGATGATCGGGTATAAGACGGTTTTCTTCTATAATTGGTTGTAAGCGTCTGAGTAATATCCTCTCAAAAACTTTGGAAATAATTGGAAGAAGCGAGATGGGTCTATAAGACTTTTTTTCATTCGGTGGTTTGCCTGGTTTTAGAACCATTATGACTTCCGCGACTTTCCATTGACTCGGAATGTATTGTAATCTGATCGCAGCGTTTATAATGTGAAGAATCTTAGTCAATGCTTTCCGAGGTAGCATTTTTAGTAGTTCACCCGTGATCAGGTCGTATCCCGGAGCTTTTTTGGGCTTAAGTTTCTTTATAACTTGCCCGAGCTCGGTGAGTGTAGCGTTTACAACTATATTATTTTCAGATGTTCGTCTGTCTGATGCATAAGTATTTCGATTAAGCACTTGACCATCGAACGGCTTAAAAAACAAAATATGAAGTCGAACCAAAAAGGCAGAAAAGAATTTTCGATTTCAGAGTGTGGATGAGGGTGTATCCACACTCTGAAATCGAAAAGGGAAAGCATATCATAAAACAGCAATGCAAATGCATACGCATTCTCTTGGGAACATTTTGTTGTTTGGTATGTTTTGCGAAAAAGGAAAATAAAGAAGAATCAGGTATGAACTTCACTGAGTAGCCAACGAAGACCAAGGTTCATGTTGATCGGAAGTGTTTGTCAACAGTACACCTCAAATAAAATGTTTTGCAGCATGTATCCGAGTTTGAGGTATATTTTCACGGTGGCGCCATCTAGATATTGGGGTGCTTCGGAATAACCATTTCCTTTATATGAAATGCACCATCTAGTAATTATGTGTCTATGGTTAAACCTATCTTTCAAATCAAGTAATGAGAACCATCGTTTACCTGCCACATATTCAACACAATCCTCAATTAATGGCAATGGGAAGTTGTCACGAATCGTCTTCCTATTCAATGCACGATAATCGACACACCACTTTTCTTTTTGACTGAAACAATAGCAGAGGCATAAGGCGATTGACTTGGCCGAATAATGTGCCGGGTCATCAAATCATTGGTAATTCTTCGAACCTCATTTCGAACGTAAAAAGACAAATGCCGCGGCGAACAATGAAATGGAGTATCGTCAGTTAAACGTATTTTCATTTTATAATCATATGATTCTTGATTAACGTATTTTGGTTTCAGATAAGAGTCATGGATTATTGCTCTCAATGCATCAGATTGTTGTTTTCTCAATTTATTACAAACATCGATTTCTTGCTGTGGTGAGTCCACATTGATGGCACACATTTCTGCAATAACTTCGTTGACACCACCGATCGGCAACACACCTTCAGGCGGAGACACAGGGACAACTATTTCGCTATTGGGTAAATGGGATATTCGTCTGCTAGGGTCACTAACTATTTTATTTATTTTTCTACTACTTGTCAAACTAGATGCATGGAAACAAGGACTCGATGTCATAGGTTTATTGAATTCAAATTGTTGTGGTATAACATCTTTAATTTTAGTTTGAATCAACCGAATGTTGATTTTTTTCATAAAGTCGCGTCCCAGAATTAATGGTGTCGTCATTGTTCCGTCAGGCGTAACTATAAAGGAAACTGTTTTGATCTCATTACGGAATTTCAATAAACACAATATAATACCATAAGAATATATTTTTTGCTTGTCAAATCCGATGAATCTAGTTGGCTTTAAAACCTCTGACACTTTAATGGACGCCGGGACGTTTGAGTATTGAATGATACTAATCGGACTGCCAGAATCAATAAGAGATACAAAATTTAAATATTCAGTGCATCTTTTTTGACAACTATTTAAGAAAGTCACTCTTACCATCTGAATAACATGGATAGCCTCACTATCACTATCAAAAACGTCAGCATTAGAGTTAACCTCCGATGGATCCGAGGATAGAGCAGCAACTGTTTGTATCCTGGTGTGTTTAAGTTTTGGGCACTCCCTGTGCTGGTGTCCCATTTGGTGGCAAGTAAGACACGAGCCCGGTGGACGAGTTGGTCTCGGGCAGGCACTCTTACAGTGCCCAAACTGCGAGCAATTGTAGCAGCGTATTTCTTCCTTGCTTACGGTGGAAGTTACAGCGGTAGTTCTGGTTTTCTTTGATGGACTAGCTCATCTTTACTGTTGGCACCATACAGAAAAACAATTCTGTTACTGTTGTCTGGTATCCCATCGATGATTATGTCGACTAATTCTTGTTCGCCAATATCAGCTTTTGATGCAATAGATTGCATCGACACAACGTAACTTAAGCACGACTCATTTGGTTTCATATACCGGGCACGCAGTTGTCGGTAAATTTCTTGGCGAGTTACTGTACGCTTAAACATTCTTCAAAGTTAATGCGTCGGATGTTGGGTACCTGGCGATCAATCCTTGTCATGGTACCAATTTGTTGCTGCAACTCCAGAATTTCACAACGCATACGTAGGATTTTGAGTTGTTCCTCTAACTGATGGACATCGGTACTTGTTTTTTCATATTCATCAGTACTAACAGGCATATTGTTTACATCAGCACGTTGCACACTTTCATCAGCGACAGCGGGTATTGGGGTTGGAATAGAGACAGCGGGTGCTATATTTTCAACAGCGGTAGCACTTAAAACGGGAACGGCGGGTGTTACACTAACGACGGCGGTCTTAGGTGCTTCATTTTGTTTAACGGCAGCGGGCACACCTATAATTTCGGCAATGACGTTCATACAGGGTTCAAAATCATCATCAGCATCCTCTGAATCCTCAATACAATCATTTGCCACTTGATCGACAATTAAGTCATTATACAACGGTCGTAGTTGCATTAGCGTGGCATTTATAGGAAATTGGACTCCTGCTGCGGTGAGAGCGTCCACAATTATTTGGCGAGTCGGTCGTCGATCCATATTAAAATTTGGGAAATCGTATTTTCTTTTATAAGGGTCAAGGAAAACATTTATACTGTGTATAAGTGCATATCACGTACCATAGGTGTATTACCGCACACGTTTTATTCCCCGCACACCTCGCGAACTCGACCGAGCGCCCATCACCGTCGATATGGAACTCCATCCACCAACTTCACCCAGTCGAGCTGCATGTGCAGGATCTACTCTAAATAATACGTAGTTCAAACATGAGTGGCCGGGATTTCACCACTCATTACAGTAGGGAAGTGAAGTCGATAGCACTGTTGGTTAACAGGTGACTGCTACAGATGTCGCACGTGAGTGTCGTGGACAAAAGAGAAAAGAAATAAAATTCATCGGAAAAGTGCACCCACTGCTAGTTTTTATGGGCGTACTTAGAAGTTTTAAAATGAAGGGCTTGTTTTTATTATGAAATTATAATGAAATTGAAAAAAAGAGAACAAAAAGAGGACAAAACAAATAAAGAGGACAAAAAAAGATCAAAACGAAAAAAGAAAGTGTAAAATAGATCGCTGACAAAAAAGAAGACATTTTTTTTTTTTTTTTGTTACTGAAGGTGGAAATCTCGAAAGACACAATGGGGTTAGAAACCCAGAGTAGTGTGGGACTCTAACCGCACTAAAAACAGCTCCTTACTTATGTACAATGAAAGGAAGATCGACAAATGATTTTAGTTTCAACGTTCAGTTGCGTTTGAGAAGGTATTACAATTTGAATACGGGTTCTCATTATTTAGATTATAAGGTCGTGAGGCTTAATTCTTCTCAATCTACGAATATTGTATCGTACATTTAAGACGTCTTCTATTTCAGGATTAATATGCATCTGCAGACGCTCATTGTGACGAATTGCGTACTTTTTAATTACCTCCGTTACAAGATCAGTCTGCAAATCACGATGCAAGTCATTATTTCTAATATACCATGGGGCATTTACTATTCCCCGAAGGACTTTGTTTTGGAATGTCTGTTTTATTTTTACATTTGCCTTCCTTGTACAACCCCATAATTGGACACCATATGTCCAAACAGGCTTCAATATCTGGTTATATAATAAAACTTTATTCTCAATGGACATTTCCGAGTTATGTCCTAGCAACCAATAAAGTTTTCTATATCTAATATTTAACTCTTCTACTTTCTTTTTCACATGTTCCTTCCATTTCAGCTTAGCATCTAGATTCATACCTAGATACTTAGCTGTGTTAGAATAAGGAACTACTTGGTTATTAATAACCACCGGAACATTTATAATTTTTTTATTTGTAAAATTGATATGAGTGGACTTTGACTCATTGAGTCTAATTCGCCATCGTTGTGCCCAATCACGTATTTCGTTAACTGAATTTTGCAGCTTTTCTGTTGATTTAGTCACGCATCTATCAGTTGATAAAAGAGCAGTGTCGTCTGCGAATGTGGCTATCATCGTGTCGTTTCTATGTGGTATATCACTAGTATACAATAAGTAAAGGGTTGGTCCCAGAACACTTTCCTGTGGAACTCCTGCTTGTAGTTCTTTAAGTTCAGAATACGCTGAACCATAACGATCTAAAGAATCTATTTGAAATATAAGATTTAAGTATCTCATAGTATTGTCTAGGTAGGTCCCTATGAAGTTTATACTCTAAGCCCTTATGCCAGACCTTATCAAAAGATTGAGCAACGTCTAAGAACAATGCAGAACAAACTTGTTTTTCTTCTAGTGATTTTTCTATAATATTTGTTATACGATGTACTTGGTCTATTGTCGAGTGCTTATTTCTAAACCCGAACTGATGGGTGGGAATAAGCCTTCTCTGCTCTATGATTTTATCTAGTCTTTTAAGTAAGAGGTGACTTCTGATGGAGGTTTACCTTGTTTAGGTATAACTATAATTTCCGCTATCGTCCAGTGATGTGGAACATATCTAAGCTTAAAACAAGTAATTAAAAGCTTAAGTTTAACCAATGCTATGAAGGGTAGTTCCTTCAGGATTTTGGCAGTTATTAGATCATAACCTGGTGATTTTCTATTAGAGAGCTCATGAATGCATGTGCTGATCTCTTTTAGCGAAACGTAAGTGATAACGTCCTCATCAATTCTATCAGAGAATTCAAGGCATTCGCCTGCCACGCTAGGTGGAAAAGGTTTAAAAACATTTGTCAAATGTTCTGAAAAAAGTTTGACCTTTTCTTTTGGGTCGCCGATCCATTTCCCATCAGATGTTCGTAACGGGGGATCTTGCGTTTGAGGTCTTTTTAAATATTTGGCAGCCTTCCAAAGGGAGTAGTCTGTGACTTTGTCAGCAGTTAAGTTGGAAAGGTATTAAGTTAGAGATCTATTTTTAAATTCACTAATACTCTTTTTAAGTTTATTATTAAGTCTATTGAATATAGTTTTATCGCCGGGATATCTTGTCTTTTGCCATTTTCTCCGGCCTCATCTCTTTTCTAATATTAGTTCCTCAATTTCTATGGGATATTTTACCGATGCTTGTTTACGTTGTTGACCAGTTGGTGTACTATCTTCTGCTGCCTGTTGTATATCGGCAATGAATTGTTCCAATTCGATGTCAATATGCCTTGTTATGACCAGTGGAGATCTAAGGTTTATAAAACATTCGAGTATTTTTTTTAAATTACACCAGTTTGTTCTTTTGTTGGTAAGTCTTTCATTGCTTATCTGCTCTAATAACATGCCGTTGACCGTTAAGATTACGGGTGTATGATCCGACGACAAATCATTACTGCTTTCAACTTTAAGTTCTTTTCTATTGATTCCTTTCGTTATGAAGAAGTCAATAAGGTCTGGTATTTTTGATGGGTCGGATGGCCAATAAGTAGGCGATCCAGTCGAAATAAAATTACAATTAAAATTTCGCCCTGTTTTGTAAAGCTTCCTGCCTTTTGTCGTTACTAATCTAGACCCCCAGTAGGTGTGTTTTGCATTGAAATCACCTCCAATGATAAAGTTATTACCTAGAGATCGAAATAGGTCGTTAAGATCTTCCTCTGTAGGCGAATGTCTAGGTGGACAACAGTGGCGTGGCGTCCATATAACTCGATTCCTACCGAGTTACCTTTTGAAATCTCCACCAGGCAACACTATCTATCTACCAAAAACCGAATATACCAAATGAATGTGAATACTCACCAAATGGTACACACACAAAAGCACTCATATAAAAATCGTGTGTGTATCCATTTTCATACAACGTCGTCATCGTCACGTGGCGACAAAGCGAAGGTAACCCAGAATAAGTCGGGTTATTAAAGTTCTCACTTTATAGTTCATTTTGAGAGAAAATTTGCTTGTTATCTCTTTTTTTCTTCCCTGAGTACTTTGTCTGACTCTGACACCTCTTTGTTCAACACCCATTGCCATTGTAGAAAATAACCCGCTTTTCTTCGAGTTATTCGCGGTTCTCACAAAGTTCATTTTGACTGCTGAGTACTGAGTGAACATTTGTTTGTATCTCTTTTTTTCTTCCCAGAGCCAGAGCTTGTTACTGGTACTGGCCATGGCCACTGGGTTGTGTTTTGGGTATGTCGTATGTGTTTGTTTGGTTATGATATGAACAAAATAACGCGCTTTTCTTCGAGTTATTCGATTTTCTTTTACTTCTTCTTTTCTATTGTCTCTTGTGTGAATAATTACAGGTAGTTGTTGAGGTAGGTAAGGGTGTGTTTTGGTTTAAAAATTCAGTTGGCTGGCCGATTTAATTGTTTTTAATTTAAAATACCTATCTTATATTTTCTTCTTATTCTTCCCTATATTATTTTCAATTATATTACTTTATTATTTATTACATCTATATGAATTTCCATTTTTTTTAATTTCTCATTAATTTTAAAAATTAAATGAACACTAAAATATTTCTGAATTACATATCTTTATTTTTTATTATAATCATTAGGTAATCTGAATTTGCTTTAAGTTATGGCATCATGCGTCTGTCAATAAGGGCTTCTATAGAAGCCACTTTTAGTATGCCTTAAGCTCATTATAAATTTTAAATATTAATGACTTAAAGTTTTCTTTAAATGTTTTCCTATTTTGGGCATTTCATAGGGTTTTAAAATACTTTTTACAATTACAGCACTACCTCCCCTGGCTCTGTCAGAAGGATGGGGAGAGTGGTAACAGAGGTACCCAGGAATTCTAATCGTTGTTTCCTGTTTGAAGTGGGTTACAGAAATCAGGCAGACGTCAATGTATTCATTGCATAGAAATACCTGAAATTCAGAAATGTGTTGGTGTAAACCGTTTGCATTCCAGGTTGCGACTTTCAGATTTTCAATTATTGTTATTTTGTTGATTTTTTTCCTTTGGACATTTCTTTGGTTAGAAGGTTAATAAGTTTATCTTGATTGTCCAATCACTGAAAAATAGTAGTAAGCATTTCCTTTACTGATATTTCTTCTTCTTTACGTGTATTTTTCACAATTTGGGAATATGATTTGTTATTAACTACTGGCGTGTTTATTTTATAGGCGGAATTGGTATTTTGTCTTTTTTATTATTTTCGACATTTACCTGTTTCTTGTTTGTATTTTTAAGAGGGTTCTGTTTGTGTGTGGCAGTACCTCTCTTTTTATTTTCTTCATATTCTTTTGCTGGCGGACAGCCTCTATAATTAGCTGGGTGGTTTCCGTGGCAGTTGATGCATTTAACTTTCTCTTCTCTTTTTTGTGGGAAAACTATTTGTGGAATGTTTTCCTTCACATTAAACGCATGCAAAATCTCTTTTGCAATATCTTTGCATGTGTCCGAAAGCTTGGCATCGTTTGCATTGAGATATTGTGTTGGATCTTTTTCGAAATGGCTCAATCTTGACAACAATATTCATTATTGATTTAATAGCGTATACCTTTTCAATATCTTCTTGATTGTGAAAGGCGAGCATAAAAAGGGGTAATTTTCTATTTCTATAATTTTGAATTTTTTATTAGTCAAGTCCTCAACAATATCATGTTCATCAGAAGACCAGTGAAGACCTCTGACGACTACCCTAATTGGTCTCGTAGCCTTATTTTCATATGTGTGCCATTGCAACTTCATTTTTGTTAACTTATCAGTGATATCTCTATGAGTGTCACTGTCATCGTCATTTATTTTCCAATTGTTGTTGCTATATGACGCTTGCACGCTTTCTTAGCTTTTTGCTCAATTATACTTTTTAGCTCACCAAATCGGTCTACTCCAGAGATCATTATTGGTGGTGGTAATGGCTGTCTTTTCGAGTCAATGATTGTCTTTTCAGTCCTTTTATCATTCGTCTTAGCTTGCAAATTTGCATGTCTTGCCGTAGCCACATTGTCAAGATTTCTGGCAGATGTTTCAGGACTTTCTTCTGCCTTTCGTTTCTTCGTTGGCCTTTTGCTTTTAGTCAGATGTCTTTCTGTCTCTAGTGCAAGCTCCTCTTCATCAGTGAGTGAGGAAAAGAGGACATGTTCTCTTTAAAAGAGATGTTCTGGAAACCGTACTTTTATATTTATTTGATAATTTGGGCTGTGTGGAATTCACCCCACATCTGAGTTTTTATTTCCTGATTAAATAATTAAAGAGCTTCCTTTCTTGTTCGTCTTTATTTTCTATCTTTTCAGAATGCCTCTAAAAACCCCCCAAACAAAATGGCCATCTTTTTCGTACTCCTTCTTTCAAATTTTGAATCATTGCGAGATTAATGATGTTATAATAACTACAGAGAAAACTATTACAAATGAGATCTATTACACAAATGAGATCTATTACAGAAAGTAAAATTAAAAAAGACAGCAAATCCTTCTGGCATTTTATAAACTCTAAACGTAAATCAGCTGGGATTCCGGGCACAATGCATCTTAAAGGCGTGGAATCGTCTAATGTAGAGTCTACTTTAGAACTTTTTGCTTCTTTCTTTGAGTCAGTTTATACCAATAGCAATTGTCTTAGTAGTAAAAGAAATAATATTGATAATCTTGTCAGTATTGGATCACTTAATTCTTCTTGAGAAGCTAGAAGCTTTTGGAATTCACTCTAAAATGCTTCTTTGGATTTCATCGTTCCTAATTGGTCGCTCAACGAGTAAAATTTGGAACATCGCTCTGGAAAAGTTTTAGGCGTACTTCAGGCGTTCCGCAAGGGAGTCATTTAGGCCCACTGCTATTCATTATTTTTATTAATGATATCGTTTCAACAGTCAAAAAGAGTCAATGCCTTAAAAAAAAATAAATAGTTGGCGCAACAGGTCCGGAGGGACCATAGGGCTAGCCTCTCACAACCATTCGTTTTGTGTGCGTTTTCATTTTTGGAACGAATGGAAGGGATCTACAATTTTATGCCGACTCCAAACGGCTAATTGAGAAGCTCTTTCAAGACAGTCATACTCTCGGATGTTTGTCAGACGTTCGCGAGAGGAAAAGTTGGAATTTGGGTTTTTGCGGGATTCGAACCTCGAACCATCGCTTAGTAGTCCAACACACTAACCACTAAGCCACTGCGCCTACAATGCTTACTATATGCAAGTGATTTAAAACTTTTTTCATGCATTAAACGTATTGATGACTGCTCTTGATCCAATCGGATCTGGATAGTATCACTGATTGGTGCAATGTCAATTGTATAAAACTAAATATTAAGAAATGCAATGTTATTTCTTTTAATAGATCTGCATCTACACTTGAATATGATTACTCTATTAATTCAATTCATTTGAATAGAGTTCTGAAAATAAAAGATTTGGGAGTCATGTTTGATGCGACATTCTCCTTTTAATGTCATATTGATTATACTGTCGTGAAGGCTAACTCAGTTGTTGGCTTCATAAAGCGTAATGGAAAAGAATTTAGAGATCAATTTGCTTTACTTTCACTATTCACTGCATTAGTTCGATCACTGCTTGAATATGCTGGCGTGGTTTGGAATCCATTATTTTTAACATACTCTGATCGCCGAGAAAAGATTCAAAGGCGTTTTACTAAATACGTTTTTCATAAAATGCATTGGGAATTTTCTCCTAATTATAAGGCCAGATGCTTAGGTTAGGTTAGGTTAATGGGTGGATACGGCAGAGTAAACCCTGCAGTACCCCACTTAGGTCCATGTGGACCCATTGTGATGCCCTTGTTGGGGGGTAGCCGATGTTGTTGGCGATGGTGTTAGTTCCTTCTAATTACTTGACCTCGTCCAGCCATCCTGATGTATTTATGAACCTGTAAAGATTAGGTAAAACATCTGAAAGTTCTTGTATGTCATGGAAGTGGTATCTTCCAAGTGTTCTGTTCCTCAAGTGGCACAGACTTGGGCAGTGACAGAGGAAGTGAGGTGTGTCCTCATGCGTGGTATGCTGCGAGCAGAGAACCTTAAGCTCTTCGCGGCAGCGGCGAACTAGCTTCGATTTTACTTCAATAGCAGACACTGCTTTTATAGCCGCCTGGCTGTCAATAAATATGGTAATATCATCATTTGGTATTGGCATCATTGACACCATATGGGCAGCTTCGGCGATTGCCAGAACCTCCGCCTGAAAAACGCTACTGTGATCAGGCAGTCTGATCGAGTGGTGTATATTTAGCTCTTCGGAGAAAATTCCAGCACCTGTAGCACAGTCCATCTTAGATCCATCTGTGTAGATGGATATCGATTTCCTATTTGTGGGTTCGTCTGTGTTCCATTCCTCCCTGCTGGGGAAATAGCAAGAGAATGGTTTATCAAAGTCAAGGCTGGGAGACAAATAGTCAGAAGTGACAGAGTCTCCCACGTATTTGTTCAGAATCTGTGCATGTCCCATTCTGTAGGGTTTCCAGCTTTTGGTTTGGCTGATCCTGAGGGCACTTTTGGCTGCAGATTCTTGCATGTGTAGGTCTAGGGGTACCAGGTTGAGGATTGCCTCCATTCCAGCAGTAGGTGTTGTCCTTATTGCGCCGGTTGTACCTATACATGCTAGTCTTTGTATTTTGGTCATTAGTTTTAAGTTCGATGCTTTGTTTGTGGCTTGCCACCAGACTAAGCTTCCATATGTGAGTATTGGACGCACAACAGCCGTATACATCCACAGAATTATTTTAGGGTTTGGTCCCCACCTTTTTCCGAAGATTCGGTTGCAGGCGTAAAAGCATTTGCAGCCTTTTTTACTCTCTCATCGACATTTAGTTTCCAATTGAGCTTCCTATCCAAGATAGTACCCAGATATTTAGCACTCTCCGCTACCCTGAGAGGTATACCCTCAATAGTTGGAGGATCGAAGTTTGGAATCACTCTTTTGTTACTGAACAAGACTAGCTCAATGTATACAGAAAAGGGGAATTAAATTGAAACTAGAGGTCCCCAGGTATCTAGAGGCCAGATGCCTACTTCTTGGTATTAAATCTTTGAAATTCCAACGTCAAATACACGATATAATGTTTGTAAGAGATTTGCTATGTTTCCATATAAGATGTTCTAGTTTGCTCTCGATGACATCAATATATGCACCCACGCGAGCCTTGAGAATTCGTAATTTTCTTTTTCAAAAAAATCATAGAACTAACTATGGCCAACATGAGCCTATGACAAGAGCCATTCTAGCTTTCAACAGCGTTTATTCAAAAATGGATTTATTTGTGTCAAGAGTTCAATTTAAAAACCAATTACTGTACATTTTTATTTTTTAATTAATTTATACTTTTAGCATACGTAGTTTTCAAACATCTGTTAGTTGTAAGCAATTGTAGATGAATTATTATATAAAAAAAAAATTAAATAGGTATTATGGTTTACGTTAAATTCATTTCTTAACACGCCGCCACCACTGAAGGGCACTTTAGGAGATTGGTAATAGAGTCAGCTTTGTAATGTGTCTCTTGAACAGCCCGTTCACGACACGAATGTGTCCATCCTTGCTTGAGTGTAGCTCTTCGATACGACCCAAGGCCCATTGGGAAGGTAGCAGATTAGTCTCTTTCACCACAACTAGATCACACAGTTTGAAGTCTCGGTAAGTCCATTTCGGACGTTGCTGAAGCGATGTTATATAATCGGACTGCCATCTCTGTCAAAAGTATTGCAGCATATTTTGCACCAGTTTCCAACGTCCCAATTGATTTGTTGGAACTTCCAAAAAAACTAAGTTCTGGTATGGCGGTGTATGGGCGATCTATAACGAAATGAGAAGGGGTTAACGGGCTCAAATCTGTGTAGGAAATGGCACATAAGGATCGGGAATTGAGCAAAGCTTCTATTTGGGCTAGCAATGTGCCCATTTCTTCAAAGGTGAGAAGATTATTGCCAACGATGCGATGCAGATGCTGCTTGACACATTTGACACCCGCTTCCCACAATCCTCCAAAATGAGGAGCATGAGGCGGAATGAATTCCCATCGAATGCTCTCTGCTGCCAAAGCCGTTGACACCAGCTCGATGTGCTTCGAAGACTGAACCGACTCGTACACTTCCGATAATTTTCGAACAGCTCCTTGAAAGTTGGTGCCATTATCGGAATGGATGACGCTACACTTCCCCTTCTAGCGATGAATCTTCTTAGGGCGGCAATAAAAGCATCCGTAGAAAGGTCGCTATCAACTTCTAAGTATAGCGCCTTCGTGGCCATACAAACGAAGAGAGCAAAGTACCCCTTTACCAGCTTTGCTTTCCGAAGTTTCGATGCGCGAAGCGTTATTGGACCCGCATAGTCGCAACCGGTTTGATAAAATGCAAATGACGGCGATAGACGCGAGGACGTCGAGAAACGCAAATGAAAGCAGAACAGACAGTCGTGTACCACCTTACGAATCATTTTCTGGCTCCAATTATCCAGAAGTCCTGACGCAGCACGGAAAACAACTCCGACACACCAGCATGAAGAAGCTTCTCGTGAGCATCCAAAAGTATGAGCAGCGAAATACGATGATTTTTTGGCAGAATTATTGGGTGTTTAATACTAAAGGAAACACACAGAGCATTCGAAATTCTTCCCCCCACTCGCAGCAACCCTACCTCATCAACAAACGGAGATAAGGAAGATAATCTCGACCGCTGGGAAACCTGATTTTGCTGTTTCAACATTTGAATTTCTTCCTTGAACTCCTCTTTACAAAAGCGAAGACAAGTATCCTTAGAGATAAGAAGCTCTGAGAAGGCTAAGAAACCAAAAAACGTTCTTCAAAGGAAAGTTTGTAATTTCGAGCAAAACGCAGAACATATGCAACAAATCGAGCAAAACGCGGAACATATGTAACAAATCGAATTAGTTTGGGCCAAGAAGAAATTTTACTCGGCAGTTCTTGCACAAAATTAACTTTCGGACCGGTTCGACTCGAATTTTAGCAGCTACAAGATGCACCTCAACGACACCATTCTCCGAAATGCTACCGCAGAATAATATGCCTTTTCCGAGGCATCAGAGAACCCTATCAAGTCAAAGCACTTTGCATTCAACGTGTGCCTTCGAGGAATCCTTAGTTGGCCAAAGTGTTTCAGCTCCTGCCGACATGAAAGCCATTTTTTCGCAATTTCTGGGGGTAATGAACCATCCCAGTCAATCTTATTCAACCACAGCTCTTGGAACCAGAGACAATACTGAGACCCCCAACTTCGGCGGATTTTCCGTTACTTGCCTACAAGCTATATTTATATGGGCTGGTACACGCTAAGTGCGTTAGTATTGTTACATAGAAATTCGTATTGATAAATGTCACGTAACTTCACTCACCAACACACTCGCACCTTGCGTGTCCCACTTCCGCTGTCCGCTGCCAGCGTTCATAGAATTTTGTCCGTTAAATTTGAAATTATTCGCTATGTGTAAATAGTATTTTATTTTAGTAATAAGTACAATTTTGCTGAAAATATTTATGAAAAATGATTACTGCAGAATGGTTGTGGGAAAATAAAAACATTTTTGAGCAATATTTCTTCAGTTATTTAAGAAAAATGTACACATGAAATCGAAGTTAATGATATTCAAAGGCGGAAAATACACAACCAGTTTGTCCTAATATGTTTCTAGTATATAAAACAACTCATTTAGATAGTATTATTAACCAAACAAATTATATTAATCGTCTTTTAAAAATTTATAATAACTAACCAATAGCATTCAGTTATTTTAAAATGTGGTATTCCCGAACTCCATCATTTTAAATTGACAGAACACCGATAGGAAAACAAAATGGCGAATTTGAAAAAAAATTGAGGGGCCAGCGGCAAGAGGATTGTGAGTTGGGGGTCTCAGTATTGTCTCTGCTTGGAACAACATTTTAAAAATAATAACGGAAGGGGATGAGAAAATAATAACGGAAGGGGATACGAAACCCATAGGGTCAAATTTAGCGGAACATTTTCACAATGTCAGCGCAAAAGCCAAACCGATACAAGCGAAACTGCATATAAACATTAAGCAAATTCTTCTGTAATGGAGGTTCTATGTGGAGGACTTTATTTAAAATAAGCCCTGTCGAATCCTTGTGCGAACCATTGAAAACCACCCTCTTTTTGGTTGTCAGGAATTCATGATAAGGCAATTAGAAGGTTTTCCCTGAGGTAGGCTCAACTTCTCTATCTGGAATTCGTCGCATATGGCCTAGTTCTTCGTATACTTTTATGAACTTGCAGTATTCTGCCCGTAGATTTTCGTCCCGGGAAAAAGCCGCTCCAAACTAAACAACCTCGATAAGGCACCGGAAAGGGTATTTCCAAAACTCACATCAGCATGACGCCAGTTCCACAGTAACCGATGGAATATGAGAACCGACCTCTTTTATCTCCCAAAATGATTTTAAAAGCACGTCGATATCCACTCCTACATGCAACGAAACGGCGTGGTTTCTGGGCATATTGCCCGCAATTGCCCAACCAAATACAGTATTGTGGGCAATGATGAACAATATCATCTGAGCGATGTCCATCTCGCAAACTAATCCACACCCTCTCCGAACCAAGCAAAATATCAATCGGAGCCGGTGTGTTGAATCCAGGATCCGCTTACGGCAGATCGGTCAAAGGAAGAGGACCATAAAAAACAAAGGAGAGTGAAGGTGTAACAAAGGTAATGGTTTTCAAGACAAATGCTTCCAATGATGCGTCCTGGACTGCTCCTTCGTTCGCGAGCTGTTGCATTGAGTATACGTATTCCAACAAGCTCTCCGTGTTCTTCTTTTTATGCGCTTCAAAGGCTCGGCGAATTTCGATACTAGCCCGCTTGGTTTTGAACTCCGTTTCTAAAATAGTTTTCAACGTCGCATAACTAGATATACCTGAACTTGCCTCCACTGCGAGTCTGGCCGCTCCCCTCAGAAGTCGTTTCGTATACAGGAATTTCTCTACCCCATTTTATCCGCACACCATCGCGATTTCCTCGAAATCTTTTATCCATATTTCGAATCCTTTTCCTGCTTTTCCTGAGAAGTGTTCCAGTGAGTATTCGATATCTCGGAACACGAAATGATTTTCACTCGACATGTTGACTCCTTTCTCTGTTCTGTCGTCTGGTTCACATTCTCCGTTAACTTCTTCTTGCATCGTCTCTCCTTTGTCGATAGTCTCCTCTTCGTCGCTAGTCTCCTCTTCATCGCTGGTCTCCTGATCACTACCTCTTGTCGCTGCTATTACTTCTTCTTTCTTGATCTTCCAAATGTATTGTTGATTTGAGTCAGCAAATCGGTCTTTACGTTGTAACGGTATGACAATTCTTTCCCTTTAGGAACGCCTGTAGTTGTTCAACAGTGAGTTCTTGTAACTCGTCCATTCATTCACTAAACACAAAAATTCAAAATCCCCCCTTAACTCAAAAAGCTTTTTATTCAAAGTTCCGCCGTAACTCAAACAACTGTTTATTCAAAATCCCGTCGTAACTCAAAAAACTTTTTATTCAAAGTCCCGTAGTAACTCAATGTTTCAATCCAATCCCGGTTGAGCCTCCATGTAGAAAAAGTTTCCAAAATTAAAAAAACGCCTCACTCTTTTTCAAATCACTTATATTTATTTACGACTAAACTGTACCGAACTATAATATAATGCTAATTATATTTATGACAACAAGACTACCGACGCGAAGACGACTCAATGAATGACCAACAAGAACTAAACTAAACACATTAAATTCCGATCTTGACAGCATTATAAAATGGGGTACAATCAATAGAGTGGAATTTAATGCTTCCAAACACAATGCTGCCTTCTATCATTAAAGCGAAACCTGAACCCTAACCCATTATCCATGAATGGGACTTGCATCGACGAAACCGAACGACTTTCCATACTCGATATATGTGCCAACGACAAACTCCGTTGGAATGACCACATATACGAAGTCGCCAAAAACGCTGCGAAATGTCTAAGTTTCTTAAATCGATGTAAGAAGTACTTTACACCCTTCGACTTAGCTACAATATACAAGGCCTTTATTCGGCCTAAGCTTGAGTACAACGCTCATATCTGGTCAGGTGCACCAAAAACTTCATTGCACCTACTAGACAGAATTCAGAATCGCCCGATAAAACTTATAGGTGATAGAAATATAGCGGAGTCTATTGACCCGCTCGAACATCGCAGAAATGTTTCTTGCCTTTCTTTATTTTATTGATATTTTCACCATCGATGCTCTGATGAAATAGCTAACTGCATTCCGCCCCTTCAACAATTCTCTCGCAACACCCGTCACACATCGAATGCACATCAGTTCACCCTTAAGCCTACCTTCGGACGTACTGTAAAATATAGAGATTCTTTTGTGAGTCGAACAACACGCATGTGGAATGCATTGTCTCACACGGTTTTCCCCTCTCATTACAACCCACAATTGTTTAAAACCAATGTGCACCAGTACCTCTTCTCTATCCTCCCTATTAACCCTTCCACTCGTGCTGTGCATTAGCATTATAAGGGAACGAAAACCCCTTGAGCACTAGTGAATTATAAAAAAAAAAAAAAAGAACTGCCTTCCAAAAAACCACTGATCTTCGCTGCCATCGCCGTCCATGTCTCGTATCGCCATTACCCCAGCCAACAGGCACCAATTCTACTTAGCGTATTGTACCAGGCCCACGCTCTGGCACCAAGAATAAACGAACCCGATCCCGCACACTCCAGCAACGATAAGCGCTGCCTCCAGTCTGCCATCGTTGAATTGCTGCTATCGCTGCACAACTTCGTTTATATCGGTTTCCTTACTGGGTCATTCCGATATATGGTACCTTAACTGTGGGCTTATCTGGGTCGTTGGCGATACGGACGATACGACATATCATCGGAATGCGTGATCGTTGCCCCCAAGTGATATGTACTGCAATGATTATAATGATTTTAGAATGAGTAATCTGTACTTATATTAACAATTGCAACACCTTTTTCGCCAAACCCAGTGTTGTTTCTGCTCTGTTTTTTTTTCTTGGGTCGATTTTTTTTTTCGCTGTTTGACATTACAACATCAGAAGTGGGATAGATCCCAGTGATTCTAAATTATACTATAAATTCCCAATTAATTGAGCTATTCTGACCCAGATTAAAAAGTGAGAAAAGCAGGACGAGGATGAGTGAAGCTGAGCAACTGATCGCGAAATTTAGCGAATACACGAGGGACGAGCTCCGCCATAAACTGAAGAAACGTAGCTTGAAAGGGGCAAGGAACAAGTCTCAGTTGCTACATAAACTGCTGGTGTACGAGAATTTAGTTGAAGAGTGTGAAGCAGAGCGATACCAGTGAGAACGAGGCTGACGTAAGCAAGGGATCAAGGGACGACAAGCGAAGTGAAATGGAGAAGCTACGGCAGGAGATCCAGTACATGAAGGCAGCGCTGGAAAGTATGAAATCATCGAAGGGGAATGGAAAGGAGGGGGTTCCAGCGCCATACCTAAGAATGACGATTCGCATATAGGAGAGAGCTGTATCAAAAGGTGAGTACACAGTAAAGGATGTGAGTGAAATGCTTTGTGAGTTTAGCCCAAAAAACGCAGCAGGACTTTCTTCACCAGCGTTCGTCCGGAGAGTTCGAGAAATCAGAGATGTGTACCAGCTAGATGGAAGGCTTGTTATGATGGCAGCGATCAGTAAACTGGCAGGAGGACCGAAGCTTTGGAGTAATAGAGTTCTTTATTCAACGTTAGAAGAATTTCTGTGCGAGTTCGTAAGCAACTTCCCAGCCGAAGATGATCTTGCTGATTTGCATAAAATTTTGCGCAATAAAAAGCAAAGGCCATACGAAGACATAGAGGAGTTTGTGTATGAGATGAGGGCGATTGGTTCGAGGGGTCAACTGGAGGAGAAAACAGTGGTGAAATATATAGTACGGGGCATTACCAACTTAGAGTGTCGTGACGTTTTAAAAGCAGTACAGCCAGCTACCACTCAGGAGCTGTTACGCAAAATTCGATGGACCGAAGGTGTGAGAGTGCAGCGACTACCAGCATCGACCACAGAGCGCACTGCGAATGCAATAGGGCCTCCGAGACATGCCGCATCTGAGAGGAACGGTGCAAGCCCCGCATCAGAAACGACTAGGTGTTTTAAATGTAACCAGATGGGGCACATCGGACGGAATTGCTCTACGATCAAGTGTTTCAACTGTAATCAAACAGGACACATCTGTCGCAATTGTACAGTACAAAGAAGGGCAGTGGAACCATTTACCAGCCGCAGCCAGCAATCCACCCAATTGTGGGTGTGTGAAAACCGGAGTGTGTACCAGAAAATTGTGAACGTGAAAGGAAAATCAATTGATGCTTTGATAGACCTAAACAGTGATTGCGTTACATTGCAACTGTCAGTCGCAAATTCCAAGGAGCTTCGCTACGACCAGGACACCAGGAAGCTTAATGGGTTCGGCGGAGGAGGATGCAGGACTATAGGGAAATTGTACAACGAAGTCACGGTTGTTGCATTGCGGAGTTGATGCGAAGTGTTAGTTGTTTTAGATGAAAGCCAGCCGTACAAAATGATTGTCGGCGGGCGCTTGCTTGACCAACCCCAAGTTAAAATCGAGAAGTCACACAATGAACTTAAAATCAGTGACTGTACTACGAGTGAAGGTGGCAAAACGTTTATTATCACGGACGAAGCTGAGAACAGGTGCTAAACAGAATCACGATTGAAGATCTGGATACTGAGGACATCACAGATGAGGAAAATGAATATTTTTGTGGACTAGTGAATGCCCACCGAGTCTTCATTTTAAATTCATTTTTATTATTTCTTTCTTTAACTTACATATAAAAACAGACAAAAACGATTAGATCTAATTTAAAACTAACATTTATCTTATTCTAGCTTACTGGCTCTTAGCGAGCGCTCTAATCTTAACAATATGCTTACAATTATTGCCTTTCTGCCTTAAATCTATCTAGGTATATCTATGATTTGTTTTGTTTTTTTTAATTTTCAAGAAACTTTAGAAAACTTGAATTCTTTATTATTGGTTTGTTTAAAACTACGTCAGACTACCTAAGCTAATTAACCTACATTACCTATAATCAGTTTGGTGAGCAATCTTATCGATTGTCGGCTGCCAACAGGGGTTCATCCGCCCCGCCGAGACTCGATCGAGGCCATAAGCGTCGGTCAAGTCTCGTAAGCACTCTTTCGTGTTGGCTATATATATATATATATAGATTTCGAGAGATATTCGAATCAGACCACCATTGTCGGGTCTCTTTTCGTCTCTCTACCACTATAAATCTTACCCAGAGAGACTTTCTGGATTTCTCCAGAGTTCTTCTCTGAGCTCAATTCCTAGTGTTAACGCTAGCATCTGTTTATGGGAGATCTGTTTCATCGGTTGGGTCTCGACCCAATGATGTCCCAAGATCCTCATTCGTTTGCCAGCCAACGCCGGACATTGACACAGTATATGTGCCGCTGTCTCAGGTTCCTCCAGGCATGGTTTACAGGTATCATCCTCTCTAAGGCCCATCTTCCTTAAGTGATACCCGAAATTACCATGTCCTGTTAACAAAGCCACCACCCATTTCAATGTTCCTCGACTCATGCTTAGAACCCTTCTTTGAGTGGAGCAGGTCGGCCACTTAATTGCCATTTTAGCCTGTCTACACTGTTCCACGGTTGACCACTTTCTCAGATGTTCCGCCGTGATCCATTTGTGAATGAGCTGTTCTACCATTCCTTTGCCAATTGAAGAGAATGGTTCTGGTCCCAGCAACTTTTCAGTTGACCCCTGTTTTGCAAGGGAGTCCGCCTTTTCGTTGCCTTCGATCCCTATGTGTCCTCGTACCCAAGTCAGTGTTACTTCATTTTTAGATGAACACTTATTGAGCTTAAGTACACATTCCAATGCCAATGATGTTGTGATGTTTGTTTGTTCCATGCATCTGATCACCGCCTGATTGTCCAGTGCTATAAGGATGTTTCTTCCCTCCACCTGACTCTCAAGCAAGTAGTCCAACGCATGCAGCAATGCAATCATCTCAGCCTGGTATACAGAAGTGTAATTCCCGAGGCTAACGTGACGGGCTAGTTCCAGCTCTGCTGAATAGATGCCGGCACCCGCTCCGTCATCCATCATGGATCCATCTGTGAAAATCACTATTTCACCACTCCTTTATTCTGGAAGTAATCCGTTCTCAATACGAGTTTTGTGATTCCTTTCCATAATACGCACCCTTGTTATCCCATCAATAGGCATGTTCAGCTCCCTAATCTCGTTTTTGACAAGTTCCAGGATCTTCCTATGTCCATAGATGGTACCACGACTGTGCCATTTCGCATTTCGATGCAAACGAAGTGCCGCTAGGGCCGCTGTTTTCTTAATAAATAAGTCTAGCGGTAAGATCCCTAGGATCACTTCCAATGCGCATGTTGGTGTTGTCCTTATTGCACCTGTAACTCCTATACATGCTAAACGTTGGACCCTATCCAAGTGCTTCCTCACAGTTTTCTGGGAGGCTTTCGCCCACCATACAACCGAGGCGTAGGTAATAATGGGTCTAGTTATCATCGTATACATCCAGTATGCTGACCTAGGCGAGAGTCCCCACCTCTGTCCACATACACGTTTGCACTGATGTAGTACCCTTTTTGCCTTCCTGACCTTCTCCTCAACATGGTAGTTCCAAGTAAGTCTAGTATCTAGATAGACTCCGAGATACTTAACCTTCTTGGCCATTTTTAGTTCCGATCCGAAAAGTGTTAAGGGTCGAAATTCCAGATTTTTCAACTTCCTTGTGAAGATTATTAGATCTGTTCTCTCCGCATTAATGGAAAGCCCTTGTTCCAGACACCACCGTTCCACCACTTTGAGCGCATTCCTCATGATATCTGCGGTGACGTCTATGAAACTGCCTCTGGCCATTATTGCTATGTCGTCGGCATATCCCACTGTGTGAATGCCAGTCGCCTCAAGTCTGTCGAGAAGAGAGTCCACAGTGATATTCCACAGTGTAGGTGAGAGAACACCTCCTTGTGGGCAACCTCTGCTAACCCTTCCTCTGAGTTTTGAGGTTCCCGTCTGAATATTTATCGCCCTTTTGTTCAACATATTGTCCACCCATCTTACCACCAATGGGTTAACCCTACGTTTTTCCAAGGCTTGTTTCAGACTTTCAAAGCATATCTTATCGAAGGCACCTTCAATGTCCATTATGGTGGTCATTGCAATGCCCCCGGTATTTAGCTCTTCTTCTGCAACGCGTACTACTTGATGTAGCGCTGTTTCTGTAGACATGCCTGTCCTGTAGGCATGCTGTCTACTATTTAAAGGATACATCTTAAGCGCAGTACTCTCCATGTAGTCCACCACCACCCTTTCCATTGTTTTCAACAGAAAGGATGTTAGGCTAACTGGCCTGAAGGCCTTTGCCTCGGTGTAATCCTTTTTCCCCGGCTTTGGAAGGAAGACCACATTTGTCTCCCTCCATGTAATCGGGATACAGCCTATTGCTAGGCATGCAACGTATATATTCCTGAGCCTTGGTGCAATTACGTCTACTCCCCATTGCATTAGACCTGGAAATATACCATCCGGCCCCGCGGTTTTGAAGGGTGAAAAAGTTGCTATCGCACCCTTGACCGCTTCTGGTGTTACGATCCGTTCTGCTTCCGTCCTATCCATCCTGTTCGCTCCTTGTTTCCTTGGAGCCCAGGGCTGATCTGACTTATAGCTTCCTGGAAAGTGTGCCTCCATTAGGACCTCATTTGTCTGATCCAGTGTTTCCAACATCTCCCCATCTCTATTACGAACGAGTCCGATCTTGGAAACTGGATCCCTGGAGACAATCTTCTGTAGTCTACTGACTTCAGACGTACTCCTCATACTCGAGCAAAAGTCCCTCCATGACTCCCTTTTACGTCGTCGCAGAGTAACATTCATCTCTTTCTTTTTCGCCTTATACTCATCCCATGCTTCGGGTTCTCCCCTCCTCATGGCGTGATTGAAGGCCTTCCTCACATCCTTCTTTAGCTTTTCAAGTTCCCTACACCACCAAGGCGCTGGATCTTGTTTTTCCACTAAGGTAGGTGTGCAAGCCACTCGATACGCATCTTCAACAGCCGATTGCAGATGCTTCAGCTGTGATTCTACATGCCAAGTGTTTTTCGGTATTCCGAATCCTGCTACATTCAGTTTTTCCTCCAATACTTCCAGGTATTTAGTCCTATCCGTATTCTTCGGAATTCTGATGTATTTCCGATCTTTTTTTCTTTTAGACCCGTAGCGAACATCAAATGAAATGGCTCTGTGATCCGACAATGTAGCCTGATCCCTTACCCTCCAATTTGATATTCTTTCAATTATCTGGCTACTGCACAGGGTAACATCGATCACTTCCTTCCGCCTCACATCCACGAAGGTTGGCTCTGTTCCCTGTTTAATATAGCCAGATCCTTGCATGATACAAATTCGAATAATGCTTCTCCTCTGTAATTATCGTTGGTGCTGCCCCACACTGTGTTATGTGCATTGGCATCGCAACCAATTATTAAGTCCTCATTCCTGTTCCTGCATGCATTCACCAAAGACTCCAACTCTCTCGTCGGAGGAGGATCCGGAGAATCATACGGCAGGTATGCAGATGCTACAACAAAAGTTCCCGCACCTGAACCTACTCGTACTGCTGCAAGGTCTGGAGCACACATATCCGGCAATTTATATGCTTGAACTCCGCGCCTCACCAGGATACAGGACCTAACTCTTTCGCTGGTTTGCGCATAATGCAATTCAGCCATGCTATTTGGGAGTCCTCTAATCTTTCCTCTAAAGATCCAAGGCTCCTGTATGAGGGCTATATCAAACGAATCCCCATCAAAGCATTTAGTCATCATTGCTGATGCTGCTTTGCTGTGATGAAGGTTCAATTGAATCACCCTGAGCTTTTCCCGGTACGGGCCCACCTCCCGCCCGACTTGTGTTGATCCCATATCCATGGTGTCTATCACTTCGTCGCCCTACCGGGTGGCTTTCCATGTTGAGTCTTTTCCGATGATCCTTGGAACTTCACGAATGCTATGTCCAACCCGCAAAAGAGTCTACCTCCTGCTTGTCTAACCAGCCTCGCTTTCTCCCTCGGGCACCAGATCGTCAGCTTGGTTCCACCAATTTTGTGGTCGTCATATCTTCCGGCATGAATAACCCTCCATTTAGAAGTGTCCTTCACACAGGAATTTTGACGACAGAGTCTGGCAAGGATGACATCCCTGCTCACGGGTTGTCCGGGAACGAAGATTATCAACCTTTCGACATCCTTTAGTATGTGAAGCCTGTCTATTTTAAGGTTGATTCCCTCCCATAGGTCGGTCATCTTCCCTACAGTCTCACATAGCCAATCCTTGGTTTCTTGGTTACCGCATTTTATAGCTATAATCCCTTCCTCCAAGGTTACCTCCTTAACACCGATATCACCTGCATTTGTCGGAAGTAAGTCTAGAGCCCCCAGAAGAGCATTTCTAAAAATACTCAAATGCGATGCATCTATCCCCCCCTCACGACTCATGTCGGCAACACCCATTTGGAGATCGTTCGCCGCTGTTTGAGCAAAGGTTTTTACGCCCCCGCCAACTTTGGTTCTCTCACTCCTAGTGTATGGCTTAGCATTATCGGCTTGCTTTGCTCTCCTTCCCATAACTTGGTTCAGCTTTCGCTTTACCTTGCTTGGTCCAGGTTGCTCGGCTTTACACAATTTCTGCTTTTCGGGCTGACTGATATTCCGCTGTACATGTTGTCCATCGACATAACCACTGCAGTGTGGTACCTGTAGACTGACCCCATGTTGAGCAGACTGTCTGTCCTCCTCTCCGCCATCCGTCCCCTGCTTCTCAGTTGCGGGTGGATTCATGGTCCCGGAACATTTGAACCGTTTCCTAGATCCACCGTCCTCTGGAGAGGTTTCGGTTGACGTCATACTGGCAACCATTTCGGTCAACTCATCGACCGATCTGTTTATGCCTTCCACGGAGACAGATTTGGCCAAGGCCAATCTCTGTTTCCTTCTGACCCTCTTCATCCTTTGCTTCAGTTGTTTGTGCAAATTCCGCGCGGAATCGAGTTGTCCTTCCTCTTCCAATTCGGCTTCCGCAGTTTCGGCTGACCTCTTGTCGCATTTCTGCTCCGCATTGTCCACCTCCACTGACGATTGATCAGCTAAATCTTTTGGTTTCCCATCAGAGTCCGCTGACCCATCGAGCTTATTCGGGTTCGTTCCAGCGCCAACCAACACCTTCTCGACCCCTTCCAAGCCTTCCGCCTCGTTTTCCGATGGCATTTTATTTTTATTTTTATTATTTTGGTTCATGTAAATAATGTACCCACGAGTAGGGGAGGTTTATACAGACCGAATAGGCAGAGATCCCCAATACCTATCCTACTCAACTGAATTACAACAGAGGATTGAGCTGCCCCTGAGGAGTCTCCATTAGCGGTTCAATTACCCCTGAACCCTGTGAACCAGTAGTTTTACCTACCTTATCACAGCTCCCTCGACATTGCAGACTAGTCATCTTGGAGTTAAGGGTTGATCGATTGATCGGATTGGATCTTGGTTCTTCAATTCACATTCAGTTATACCAGAGCAGTTGGTTCACTACCCTAATCTAACGTCCTGTTCCTCTACTTAAGCCGCCCCACCACGACAAGGTGCCCAATCTTCGGATAAAGGTAGATGAACTTACCGGCGGTTCGTGTTGGCTAGCCCAGCACCTCCCAAAGATGCCCTACTCTAAACCTAAACCTACTACCTTAAATCTAGCTTAAAGCTAAGGCGGATGCTACGTAAGTAGCGCACCGGCCCGGGAGAGCATATCCACTCTCACCTCTTCCTCAAGCCACCAAAATTCGGTGAACTGCTTTACCGTATCGACCCTGTCCCGATCCGCAATCGCGGTACTAAAAGGGAGGAGCATTGGCGGCGTATCCGTCGTGGATGAGCCGCTTATCCCTAGCGCCGCGGTGGGTGTGGTATAATACCGGCACACCATCTTTTGTCTGGACTAACCCTTTCATGTCTACATAAAGAAATGCCTCAGGCGGGATATAGCCAGACCGAAGCGTACTCTCGTGGTACATTAAATTGGGGTAGTAAGCCCCTGAGATCAGGTTATTATCACTGGCCATCGCCCTAGCAACGTGCCTCCGAATCACATTAATAAGGAAATTGTCAATCCTATTCAGTCGGGCCCCATTGTATAAGGTCCTGTTGGGATAGTATTTTATGTACTGAGATTCAGGAGTTCTAAACAACCCTAACCACAAGGGACAGCCATAAGCGATGATAGGCCTTATAAGGGCCACGTAGCAAATGACCTTCACCCTGGAGTCAAGTTGACTGCTGCGAAACAGTCTCCTTGTCAGAGCGTAGGCCCTCTTAGACCCGGCAAGACAAGCATCTATATGTTTGTCAAAATACAGATACTGGTCGAGTCGGATGCCGAGATACCTGACCACGTTTTTCACCACCAATGGTCGTCCCTGCTGTCCAATTATTGTTAATTTTCTCTAGTTTTTTCTGGTGTCCCTAAAGGCCCCAGCCAATGGAGCTCTGAACAGGATCGTTTCCGATTTTTGGAAACTGATTTTCAACTTCCAATCATCGCAATACCTCTTAATTTGCTCGAAGTCACGCTGCAGAAGGATGTTGATGACCTCGATTTTTGGTCCTGACCTGTACGCCACTAAATCGTCGCGTACGCTATAGCGTGTCTGAGGGAACCCACCAGATCACTTGTGTAAATATTAAACAGGACCGGATAATTCACTGCTCCCTGTTGTAAGCCGTTTTTAATTTCGAAAACCCTGCTCCAAGTCACGTTGCCAGCTTTGACAACGAACTACTCTCCCATAAGCATGTCATAAATCATATACAGCAAAGGGTTTTGAATGCCCATTCTGGTCAGCTTATAAAAGAGCCCCTCCAACCATACAGTATCGAAGGCCTTCTCGACGCGGCATGAATAGTGTCATGCCCCGCTCTAAAGCCAAACTGGTTGTCCGAAATAATCTTATTTTCTTCAACCCATCCTAAAAGAGATCTATTGACGACTTTCTCGAATACCTTGCTACTAATATTCGGAAGCAAACTGATTGACCGCAGATTAATACGACGTTTGGGACACCGTCAACTCCCGCCGTCTTTTTTATTTTCAGTGACTCAAAGATGCACCGAAGTTCATCTATACTCACGAACAGATGAGAATTTACATCGGCGATTGTGCCATTTGCACGGGTGTCGTCATGAACACGGTGAAACCGTTGTTCTCGAATCGACAATTTTGAATTTCGGTCCGCAGGTAAAAGTGGTTAAGAAAGGCCCTCTCTTCGAGGTCGTGGTTACGGCGAACAGGGTTGTTCACCGTATACACATTTTCAAAGAAAGCTCCAATCAAATCCACCCTCTGCTGCGGGTCTTCGACCACGAAAAAACCGTCATTCGAGTCAGCACCTTCCGGACTCATGCCAGCAGTCAGTATTGTCTGTCTGTTCTCTTTCGTCTGAGGTATTCGGACACATGAAATGTCGTTATGATCTTTCCGCCTGAATAGTTTATTTATTTGTGGGAACATACTCGGACTACTGGATTTTATAGCCCGAATCTTATTGCCCCAATACAAACTTACAGATTTTCTGTAATTCTCGGTGATCAACTGTTCCAAGGTTTTGATCATCAGCTTCAGTGTCGTTATCTCGGGATCGTTCCTGTCAGTAAACTGTCTGTGTAGCCGTTTAAGCCTCGAGAGCAGTCTACTTTTATGTCTGTACAGAGCATCGATTGTCGCGTTTCGATACTTTTCAGTTTGTTCTTCGTCGGTGGAATGTCCTACCTGAGGGATAGTCCGCTCCATTGTCTGTTTGATGACAAAATTCATTTGCCGTAAGTGAATGTCGATCTCATCGTTCGTTAAGTTCCTGTTTGTCGGTGGGTCGATCTCGCATGAGCGTATGTCGCGCTTTAAAACTCTGGTGAAGCTCGACCACTGCGCTTTTCGGTAATCGAAAGAACGCACTTGGTCGTACTGCTCCAGCTGCGTCTGCTCGTTCGGGTTCCGTATTACGGCGACAAGTCCGTAGTGATCACTTTCGTACTCAACCGTTCGTAAACAGTTCCGCGTGCTTAGATCAGTATTTGTTAGTTCCAGTCTTTCGTCAACTAGCGCCAAGTCCAAGAACGAACCTTCTCTAGAGAAAGACGGGATATCCGTCGCCTACAATTCGAGTTCGTACTCAATCATGTTATGACGCCACCAGTCGTGCAACTGGTTGCCTCTAGGGTCCGGAATATCATTTCCCCATGCCGCATGTTTAGCATTGAGGTCCCCGCCCAAAAAGTAATAATTGTCTTCCGATTGAAGCTCTAAGCAACGAAAAAGCGTCTCGATCTCATATAAAAATTGAATGCGATGAGGCGATTCAGACGCGTAAAGCGACACCACATACAAACGCCTCTATGATGAAGATAGCGACACCACCTCCTTGTGTGGAGTTGGGCCGGTCTCTTCTAACTACACGATAATTTCTATAGCCCAATTTGTGATTGGGATTTAGCCTAGTTTCGCTAACCAAAAGTACATCTGGATAGATAGATATATTATATTCCTTATTTTCATGTTCTGTGAATGTACATTCATTGTGCCATATAAATTATGTTATATAGCTTGGCTTATTAGCCGTCTGCCGTTTAAACTTTAAATACATTAGCATTTTACAAATAACAAAGAGAGAATACGGTTGATACAAATTATTTCAAATCTAAGCTCGTGACCACAAATTGAGCAAAGTAAAAGTAAAGAAAAAGTTACTACAAGTGTGCTATTACCTTAAATAAAAAGAAAACTAATCTTAAGTTATCAAAATAGAATATACATTTTGTCTATTGAAAGTAAAAGGATTGCAACTAAACAACAAATAGTTTGAGAGGAGTCAGAAGTCTTGTAAATGTACATAAATAGGCTTTTAGTTTAGCTAAAACAAAAATTTAAAAAGCGAAAACAAAATTTAAATTTGTGTGTATATACCTAGTCTTTTAGTTTGGCTTAAACAAAAATAAAACGAGATTTACATTGCTGCAAAATAATTTCGATAATTCATAGCATGGACAACAAATCGAGTAAGCAATCTCCACCCACTACATCCATTAAGGATTTGAAAACTTTCTTCAAACGATAAATAGCTTTTGTCAAAGTATAGTCTACGGATTTCCTGCAGAATTGGACATAATGCAAGGAAGTGAAAGACGTTCTCGTCTTGATCAAGGTTACATAGTGAACACCTGGGGCTTAAATCGCTTCTATGCGGCCTGGTGTTCAGCTCTATCATTTCTGTACGAATTTTAAAGATCAAACTCATTTCCAGAACTGAAAGCTTATTGCTAAAATAATTGTTTGCTCCCATGGTATGATTAAGCTGCCTATAAACTGATCTGGTCGATGACTCTTTGGCTCTATCCAAGCAAAGCTTAAAGAGATTGTTGTCAACAGCAGAAATGCAATCCTGGAGAATACTCCTCCACTCCCAAACATTTCTCTCTTTCAGCTGAATAGATATATTGTTTGCTGCGGCTAAATCGTACCAGTCTTTAAACGGCGAGTAGTTACATCTGAAAACGATAAGAAGGACTTTTTTCTGCAGGTTATTATTAGACCTTAGTATAACTTTGCTGATGTAATCTGCATTTGCCTTTAGGTTCTTTGTAAAAACGTAAGATAGGCCTGATTCTACATGAATTGCATAGCTAGGTGTAGATTGTGGAAGCCTAAAGATCCTTTTGAAAAAATACCTCTGTATGCTTTCAATCTCATCGCGCTGTCGATAGCCATAAATTTCATTCGCGTAGCAAAAACAACTATTAATTGTAGCATTGAAAACCCTAAATTTGGAAACAGGATCCACATGTTTATTTGAAAAGAAATTAGACCACATGATGTTAATTGCTGTTTTGGCTGCATGAGTTCTTTCTTTGATGTGAGGTCTTATATTGAGATTGTACGTTAATACAAATCCCAAGTACTTGAAATTCATTTACAACCTCGATTCGGGTACCATCTAGCGACCAGACATGTTCTCTGCCACCACGATTTTGTGTTCTGAAGACAAGAATCTTAGATTTATCTGTGTTAATTTTTAAATCCCAATTGTCGCAATATTTCTTTAATTTATTAATTTGAAGCTGGAGAGTATAGGGATTGTCAGAAAGGATAACAAGATCATCTGCGTAAAGTAACACTTTGACATCTAAATCTCCGAACTTAATACCTCCTGGGATACTGTCACACACGTCATCTATAAAAAGAGAGAAAATAAGAGGGCTCAGAACACACCCTTGAGGAACACCAGAATCCGTAGGGAAAGTGGATGATTTTATTTTACCATTGCAGACCGCTGCACACGTATTTGCAAGAAGTTGCTCGTAGATTCTAATTATTTTTGACGATAGGCCTATCGCAGCAAGCTTAAATATCAGTGACCTTCTATTGACAGTGTCAAAAGCAGCTTTGAGGTTCACGAAAAATACGTATACAGTTTTTTTGTCTTCTCTATAAACCGCTTTGCAATTGTTGTTAGAACAAATATCTGGTCCACTGTCGACATTTTAGCTCGAAAACCGGCCTGGAAGATGCTGAGGATGCTATTCTGTTCCACCCAACTCACTAACCTATGATAAAGAACTTGAGTGAACAATTTTCTTAGCGAACTGAGCATTGAGATACCTCTATAATTTTCGGGCAGAGAAGGGTCACCTTTTTTGAAGATGGCGCATATGTCTGAGGTTTTACAACATTCAGGGAGTGCCTCATCACAAAAAAAATTTATTGAAAAGTTCTAAAATATATTCCAAAAACGAGTGGGTCGATTGCTTGTAGAACTCAGCTAGAATACCGTCTGGCCCCGAGGCTTTATTGTTCTTCATTTTTTTTTAGAGCTGCCAAATTTCGGACATGTCTGTCGTGGAGTTTAGTTCTTCGATATAGATTTGAGGGGTGCAAAAGAAATAATTTTCTGATCTGGGCGTAAAAGATCTCGAAAGTGATTTGCGAGCAATTCAACACTAATTGAATTCGGAGTCGTTTTGTTGCAACCTGCCAATACACGGACATTTCGCCAAAAATATCTTGAGTTTCTGCACAGTGACAGAGTAGACGCTAACCTTTCGAGATAATTGTTTTTTTTTTTTAATTTACATAATTCTTTGTAGTTTTTATTGGCTTCTAGGTACAAAGTCTTAAAAAAAGCGTTGTTGTTTTTTTTAAAGAGCTTAAGAAATGCAAAAGATACCTTTCTTCGCTTAATACAATCTGTATCGTACCACTTCGACGAAAAAAGGACTAACTGACAGTTTACCATCCCCTTGGCAGCCTCTCAAATCGCACAAAAGACTGAACTCGTCGTGACATCAATGTTAGACGTGAGAGGATTCGCGATGATGGCAATCTGGCCATTCAGGGTATTTCTATATATAACTTAACACCATCAAACCACCTGCACGCGCGGCGGAAATGCTGACCAAGCGTCTACGGCAATAAAACGAATTTCCAGGTAAATTCACCTGACAAACAGAAATGCAAGCTATGGGAAAATAATATTAAAAGTAATTGGGAATAAAAATGCAAGCTTTGGTAATGAAACAAAAATTGTTATAAGTTAGTCTTAATCGATTCATTGAACAATAACGGTGAGAGCAATCTGCTCTGGATATATTTTTTTTGTAATTTTCGAGTAGCTTTCTTTTAACTGGCGCCCAACGTGGGGCTGCATTCTGTGAACACTGTTAAAATTTGCTGTTAACAATCTCTAAGTGAACTTAGGCAATAACCAAGCCTAAAATTAGTGAAAGTGTTTGCAAACAAAAAGTGAGCTCAGGCAATAACCAAGCCCAAAATCAGTGAAAGAGTTTGCAAACAAAGAGTGGACAACCAAGCCACCAACATAAAAGTGAAACAAATAAAGAGTGGACAACCAAGCCACCAACGTAACAGTGAAAATAATAAAGAGTGGACAACCAAGCCACCAACATAACAGTGAAGCAAATAAAGAGTGGACAACCAAGCCACCAGCATAACAGTGAAATAAATAAAGAGTGGACAATCAAACCACCAATATAACGGTGAAACAAATAAAGAGTGGACAACCAAACCACCCAGTGAAGTAACCAAAAGAGTGGATAACCAAACCACCACAACAACAGTGTAGTGATAGGGAAATTAAAGGCCCCCGAGTAATTCTACTAACCAAAAGGAATAAAAAGGAGTCAGTAAATACTGACAGCCGCCCTAGCCCGCAGAAAGCAGTCCAGAACCCACAAAACAAATACGTTAAGAAGAGATGCTACGAGAATTAATTATAACATTACTGTAAGTCAATAGTAAATAACTTAAGTAACAAAAATTTATATATTTTATACCTGTATGAAACCAAATCATATTTTATCCGATACGAACTAAGTAATTGAATAATTCCTACAATTGTGAAATACTATTCAGAAAATTCATTACAAATTTAACTATTCCTTTCTTATTATCGCTCTAAAAGAAAGTACGTTGATTGAAATTTCCCTTGTAATTACTGGAACAAGTGATATAGTTGATTCTCTCATTTAATAAAGAAACATATCTCGAAAGATGTCAAATCCTAATAACCTAATACGACCAGCTCGTCTGGAAGTTCCAGCAGATAATGTTGCAGCTCCTCAACCTTCTTCTCCCATTCCTCCCCCTGCTCAGAATGTAATTAACGATGATATGATCCATATAATCTCACAACTAGTAACCCAAACCCTTCAAAAATTTATATATTTTATACCTGTATGAAACCAAATCATATTTTATCCGATAAGAACTAAATAATTGAATAATTCCTACAATTGTGAAATACTATTCAGAAAATTCATTACAAATTTAACTATTCCTTTCTTATTATCGCTCTAAAAGAAAGTACGTTGATTGAAATTTCCCTTGTCATTACTGGAACAAGTGATATAGTTGATTCTCTCATTTAATAAAGAAAAATATCTCGAAAGATGTCAAATCCTAATAACCTAATACGACCAGCTCGTCTGGAAGTTCCAGCAGATAATGTTGCAGCTCCTCAACCTCCTGCTCCCATTCCTCCCCCTGCTCAGAATGTAATTAACGATGATATGATCCATATAATCTCACAACTAGTAACCCAAACCCTTCAAATACAGGGACGACAACTTTTTAATTCCATCATGAACCCTGCGTCCGACATAAATAATGACATAGACCAGCCAATAAATCTGGCTAACGATAGGAGTTTGTCCGAAATGGATAAAATACCCGACGTTGTGAAAAGCCTAAGAGAATTCTCAGGCGAAGCACACGAATTTAACTCGTGGAAAAAGAGCGTCGATAGGATACTCAAGATCTATGAACATCTGAAAGGTACCCCCAAGTATTATGGGATCCTATCAGTCATTAGGAACAAAATTACGGGCTACGCAGACGTCGCCCTAGAATCGTACAATACCCCACTAAACTGGGACAAAATATCAAAATGCCTCACCCTCCACTACGCGGATAAGAGGGACTTAGGAACCCTTGAATACCAAATGACAACTTTGGTACAAGGCAGTAGTACGATCCCTGAGTTCTATCAAGCCGTCTACCACCACTTGTCTCTTATCCTAAATAAGTTAGGATCAACGGATATGAGTCAGGAGTCGATGAACAACATGACTCAGTGTTACCGGGACAAAGCTCTCGATACCTTCGTCAGAGGGTTGAGAGGCGACCTGCCCAGGTTACTCAGCATCCGTGAGCCTGCTGACCTACCCCAGGCCTTACACTTATGCCTAAAACTGCAAAATGTCGATTTTCGAGCCCAGCATGCAAACAATTCGCAAGCTAGCATCCGAAAAACATTTCAACAAACACCGCCTCCGGCTCCCCCTAGAAGAAATAATTTTGTACATTCAGGACCAGCACCAATTGCCGCACCCAGACGCGAATTTCATCCCCAGTTACTCCATAATCCACGCAATGCTCAACCACCACAGTTTTATAGGGAACCTCAGTATCTGCAGCAAAGACCACCAGCAAATCAACGCCCGCTTCCTCCGAAGCCAATGGACGTTGACCATTCCGTCAGATCCCAAAATGTGAACTACCAGAACAGACCCCGTAACCAACAATTAGTTCCACAGAAACGCCAATATTCACAACAGGCCCATCATCCACACAAAATACAGAGAGTTTACCACACTGAAGGGCCCGATCATGAAGAGAGAACATCAGAAGACTATGAAAACGAGATAGAACAGGAAGACCAAAACTATGACAGACATTGACGAACTACGTTGACTCACAAGATCACCCTGACTTTGACCAACCCGAAGAACTGGACGATATTTATTTTTTAGATTAGCATCCTCTTCACTTCCCTACTTAGAACATACCTCTAGAAGTGGAGAGACTTTAAAATTTCTTATTGACACCGGGTCAAATAGG
Source organism: Cheilosia urbana (assembly GCA_946477585.1). Lineage (NCBI taxonomy): Eukaryota > Metazoa > Arthropoda > Insecta > Diptera > Syrphidae > Cheilosia > Cheilosia urbana. Next base: position 64,494,163 of record OX297853.1, on the reverse strand, counting down.
AATTACATCCAACCACGCCATATTAAGAAACCTTTAGCGAATGATAAACCCTTCTACGCTCATTCCGTTGGAGGAAGCATCAAAATAACACACCATGCACTTATCCAACTTTTTGGTCCTCAAACAGACAAAATAAAATTTTTTATCCTCCCCAGCCTCATTTCATTTGATGGGATCATAGGACATGACACCCTTAAACAATTAAACGCAATCATCCACACGAGTAAAAATCATATGTCCATCCAGTCCGGTTTCACCCATCCAAGAATTTCAATCGCACTCAAACAACACCAGTCACAATTGGTAAACAACATAAATATCAGAACTGACCACATGACGAAAGAGCAAGATTCTAAACTTATTAAAATCATCCATAAATGTCCCAATGTTTTTTCGGAACCTAACGAAAAATTAACATACACCACCACGGTTAAAGGAGAAATACGTACTACAACCCGAGATCCTGTGTACTCAAGATCATATCCCTACCCCATGGCACTCAAAGATGAAGTAGAAAAAGAAATTCAAAAACTTTTAGAAGATGGAATCATAAGACCATCAAAATCTCCTTACAATTCTCCTGTTTGGGTGGTCCCAAAAAAAATGGATTCTTCAGGAGAAAAAAAAATTCGAATGGTAATCGACTACCGTAAGCTAAATTCTGTAACTGTTGCCGACAAGTATCCAATTCCCGAAATATATGAAATCCTCGCAAATCTCAGTAAGAATCAATGGTTTTCCATTATAGACTTAAAAAGTGGCTTTCATCAGATCCCACTTAAAGAATCTGATATAGAAAAAACAGCCTTTTCGGTTAATAACGGCAAGTTCGAGTTTACTCGCCTGTCATTTGGGCTCAAAAACGCCCCTTCCATTTTCCAGAGAGCCCTGGATGATATCCTAAGAGATCTCATTGGAAAATGTTGCTACGTCTACATCGATGACATCGTCATCTTCGGGAAAGACGAAACCGAACATTTTTTGAATCTAGAAAAAGTATTTCATACATTCGAAGCAGCGAACATGAAGATTCAGCTAGATAAGTGCGAATTTTTTGAGAAGGAAGTCGAATTTTTAGGATTTATTATTGGCAGATCCGGAATCAAAACTAATCCAAAAAAAGTACAAGCTATAGTTGATAGACCTATTCCCGAAAACCTAAAGAAACTTCGATCATTTCTCGGAATGTCAGGATATTATCGCCGCTTTATAAGGGATTACTCAAAATTGGCGAAACCTCTGACATCCCTTTTGAGGGGAAGACGGACACGTGTCCAAAAATATGTCCAAGAAAAAACTTATCCAGTTAGATCAAGAGGCCATTGAAGCATTCAACAAATTAAAAAACTCTCTTGTTTCTGAAGAAGTAATTCTTCAATATCCAGACTTTGACAAAAGCTTTCAACTAACAACCGACGCTTCAGACTACGCCATTGGTGCAGTTCTTTCCCAAGACGATAAGCCAATCACATTTCTTTCCAGAACCTTAAGTAAAACGGAAGAAGGTTACGCCACGAACGAAAAAGAAATGCTGGCGATTATCTGGTCCCTCAATTCTTTGAGGAATTTCCTTTACGGATCCCGGAAAGTTAACATTTTCACAGACCACCAACCACTTACCTATGCCCTGAGCAACAAAAATACAAACTCCAAAATGAAACGGTGGAAAGCCATATTGGAGGAGTATAATTATGAACTAAAATATAAACCAGGCAAGGAAAATGTGGTTGCCGACTCCCTTTCAAGGCCTCCTCAAATAACCGGAATTCATTCAAAGACCCCAACCGAACATAGTGCCGATAGCTCAGCGGAAAATCTCATACCATCCATAGAAACTCCCATAAACGTTTTTCGAAACCAACTTCTACTTAAAATAGGAAATGAAAATAGTTATCAAATTCAAAACCCCTTCGAGAACTACACAAGACACACTTTGATACGACCAGACTACTCAGAAAACGACATCGTTGACATTTTCAAAAGATATCTCAATCCAAACAATATTAACGGTCTTCTGACAGATGAAATGACGATGGGACGAATACAAGAGATTTATCCTCTACACTTTAGAGACTATCGTATTCGATTCACCCAAAAAATTGTTGAAGACGTACCCAACGAAGTAGAGCAAGAAGAAAAAATTCTAAAGATACATCGTAGAGCCCATCGCAACGCCGAAGAAAACCGAGTTCAGTTGCTAGAAAACTTCTATTTCCCTAAAATGCCCTCAAAAATTAAAGGCCTAGTAAACCGTTGCATAACCTGCAAAGAAAATAAATACGACAGGCACCCTAATATTTATTTTATTTATTTTTTTTTTTTTTTTTATTTTTATTTATTTTTTTTTTTTTTTTTTTTTTTTTTTTTTTTTTTTTTTGTTTTTCTGAAACCTACACCCATCCCTAATTATCCGGGACACACCATTCATATCGATATCTTTTCCACCGAAAAACAACTTGTCCTAACAGCCGTCGACAAATTCACAAAATTCGCTCAGACTAGAATTATCCCATCTCGCTCAATCGAAGACATCAAACGACCATTACGAGATATTATATTCTTCTTTTGCGTCCCTGAAGCTGTCGTAATAGATAATGACAAAGCGCTTAATTCAGCCTCAATAACCTCAATGCTAGAAGACGACCTTCAAGTAAAGATTTTTAAAACACCGCCATACAAAAGTGAAGTGAACGGTCAAGTTGAACGTTTTCATTCCACATTGTCCGAAATCATGAGGTGTCTAAAATCAGACGGACCTGCACGGTCTTTTGAAGAACTCTTGGAACGAGCCGTGAACGAATATAACTTCACCGTCCACTCAACGACAGGTAAGAAACCAATAGAACTATTTTACGGACGAATACCCAGACTAAATCCCGAACAATTCGAAAAGACACGATTGACTAATATTGAAAAACTTAGAACTAAGCAAGAGAAGGATACTAAATACCACTGTTGGGGTGAGTAGAATCCCCTGCTGGTTGCTCGATGATTCCGTGACGTGATGACCAAGAAAAAAAGATGATTTCGCTTTGAATCGGATACAAATCTTTATTTCTCTTCGTGAGAGTATGGTACGTCTTACCTCGACGAGGTCAAAATCAAGAAGAAGGAGAAATCAAATTTAAGAACATGGCTGAGCGGTTTCCGATCTCAAATTGTTTGAAAGCGACCTCTAACAATTCGAGTTAAGAAAAAACTGCTAGAATAGGTGCGTTCGAATACTTCATATTTGGCGTGAACATTGCCGGCCGCCTTGCAGCAATTGCTGCAAAAGTTAAAATGCAATCCTAGGGTGCCATTTGAATTTCGGAACCGCCTATGCCATAAGAGATACATTATATAAACAAATTAAACTTAGAGCTTACAATAGAAAATAATTTTGAAATATTAAAATACAGTAGCGAGCAATATTTACTAGATCAGTGCAATATCTTAAGATTTTCGTATTCTAATTCATATGACCTAATTGTTAAGAAAATAATACTTCAAATGGTTTTATGCATTTAAATGAATGAATTCATGGGAAATAAGCTGTTTAAATGAGTTCAAGAGTGAGTTACTATGCACAATTTAGCTATTGGGCGCGTTATGACTCCATTCTGAGTCCGTATATCGGCTACGCGAACTCGTTTATCGGAACCCGGGTAAACCTTTACAATACGACCGAGTCGCCATTCATTTGGGGGGAGGTTTTCGTCCTTAACTACAACTAAGTCATCAATAGATACATCTTTCTGCGGATATTTCCATTTGTTTCTTTTGTTAAGTTCCTTAAGATACTCATCTTTCCATCTGCGACAAAATTGATGATGCAATATTCTTACCCTTTCCCATCTCTTGACGCAATTCAAGGATTGACCATCAAGAGCAGGCTCAAGAGGACTTAACAAAGGACCACCTCGCAAAAAATGGCCGGGCGTCAATGGAAGAATGTCGGATGGATTTTCGGAAATCGGTGATATAGGACGCGAGTTTAAGCACGCTTCGATTTTTGCTAAAAGGGTGGCAAACTCCTCAAATGTAAATTTATTGGTTCCAGCTACCTTCCGAAAATGGAGTTTAAAACTTTTTACTCCGGCTTCCCAGAGTCCACCCATATGAGGAGCGCCAGGAGGAATGAATTTCCATTCCAAATTCTGATCCACATATCTTTTAGATACTTCGATGGATATGGTTTGCATAAATTGCTTAAAATCGTTTGCAATGACTTTACTGGCCCCGACAAAGTTGGTGCCATTATCAGAGAATATAGTTTTTGGTATACCACGCCGAGCCATGAAACGACTGAAAGCTGCTAAAAACGACTGCGTTGATAAGTCGCTAGTTGCCTCCAAATGGATAGCTCGAGTAACGAAACATACAAAGATACAGGCATAGGCCTTCGTTAGTCGACAGTTTCGTGCTAATGAGCTTCGAATGACAAAGGGACCAGCGAAATCGATGCCTGTATTGGTAAACGGTGATGAGACTTGCGTCCTTTCTAATGGTAAAGCTCCCATTATCTGGGTTTGTACTTTCTTTTTATGAATAATACATATTTTGCATGACCGAATGTGCCTTTTAACAAGGTTTTTCAGTTTTGGTATCCAAAATTCACTCCGAACCAAGCGAACTACTAACTGATTACCGCCATGAATTGAGATTTCATGGACAAATTTTACCAAAAGAGCAGTTATAGTCGCTTGATACGGAAGAATAATTGGATATCTTTCGTTAAAAGATAAAGTCGAGCAGGTAAGCCTACCATTTGACCGAAGAACGTGATTTTGGTCCAAAAGGGGATTTAAATTCATTATCGAGCTTTTCTTAGAAATTGGCTCATTTTTCAGAAGAGCGGAGTATTCATTTTGAAAATAAAAGGCCTGTGTCAGCCGAATAACCAAATTCTTGGCATTAGAAATTTCATTGCGAGTAACGCTCCTGGTTGTGAGAGAGAAAGAATTCTTAAAAAGGGGACTAGTTCGGTGATAAAATCGCAAAATATAACATATTACATGTAATGTTTTAGACCAGGAAGAGAATCGTTCAACAATTGTTTCTATATTAGGCAAAATTGTAGTTAGATTGGCATTAATTGGTTTCATTTCGAGATCTGCATCATTAGGTCTTTTCAAAATGGATTCAGGCCAAGACGATTGAGGCTGACAAAGCCAGGCAGGGCCGTGCCACCATAGATTGGATGCCAGAAGATCAGTAGGGGAAAGACCCCTCGTTGCCAAATCTGCTGGATTTTCAGCTGATCTAACATGATTCCATTTAGTATTCGGCACATCTGAGTGTATCTGCGAGACCCGATTAGCTATGAAGGTTTTCCACGAGCTAGAATGCTTATTTAACCAAGCCAAAACTATTGCGCTGTCGCTCCACAGAAAGAGTTCAAAATTCGTTAAATTAAGCTCTGCTATGACCTTGCGCACAAGTTTTGCCAATAAGACAGCACCACAGAGTTCCAATCTTGGCAAAGGAACTTGCTTGACTGGAGCTACCTTGCTTTTAGCGCATAAAAGGTAAGAAGACCAGTTGTTACCATTGTGTTGGATGCGCACATAAATGGTGGCAGCGTATGCTCGCTCAGAAGCATCACAAAAACCATGGATTTGGATAGAATCACTCGGACTGTAATGAATCCACCGAGGAACTTGCACTTTCTGTATATCTGGAAGCGCAGATAAGAACGTTTTCCAGCGGTGACACGTTAGGGGCACAAGAGGTGTGTCCCAAGACGTCCCATCACGCCAGATTTGCTGCATTATGATCTTCGCAGTAATTGTTATAGGAGCCAACCATCCCGCTGGATCAAAGAGTCTTGCTATTACTGAAAGTACCGCTCTTTTAGTTAAGAGTCGATCTTCCTTAAATATAGAGAAAAAGAAGTGAAAACTGTCAGATCTGGCATTCCACTGAATCCCAAGAGTTTTTGAGATACTTTTATCTTCTAGTTTAAGAAAATCTTGACTGTATAGATGTGAAGATGGGAAATGTGTTATTAAGTCTAAGCTATTTGAGGTCCACTTCCTCAAGGAAAACCCAGCTGAGCTTAGAGCGTCTATGAGCTCACTTTGTGCTTGGAGTGCTGTTTCAACATCATGGGCTCCAGAAAGCACATCGTCGACATAAAAGTCATTTTTAAGAATTGACGAAGCTAGAGGAAAAGTAGATTGCACATCATCAGCGAGACGTCGCAATGTACGTATGGCTAAATAAGGTGCGCAATTAACGCCAAAGGTAACCGTCTTTAGCTCATAGTCCTGATAAGGACTATCGCCAGGATCGGTTGTCCAAAATAAGATGCGCTGATAGGTCGAATCATCAGGATGAACTAGTATCTGACGATACATCTTTTCTATGTCGGCATTAAAAACGTACCGATAGAAACGCCATTTTAAAATTAGAGTGGTTAAGTCGGTTTGTAAAACCGGGCCCGTGTACAGTTTATCATTTAGACTAGTTCCATTGCTTGAGGGACAAGAAGCATTAAAAACGATCCGAACCTTTGTTGTAACACTATCTGACTTTATAACCGCATGATGCGGCAAATAGTATGTACATAACTGATGGTTTTTAATAATGTCTGCAGATGAAACCGCCTCCATATGACCAAGGGTGATATATTCTTGAAGAACATCAATGTATTTTGATCGAAGGTCAGGAGATCTTTCCAAAGATTTCTTCATGCGCTGTAACTGGTTTAGCGCTTGGTTTCTGGAATGACCTAATGAGAGACTAGGGGTCTTAAACGGAAGACGAACTACGTAACGACCGTCGGCGTTTTGAGTAGTTGTATCGGAGTAAAGTTGTTCGCAATAAAGATCTTCGCTCGATAACGGATTTCGATCAGAAATCTCCTCAACTTCCCAAAATTTAGCAATCTGTTGGTCAACCGAAGTTTCACAAAAGTAGGACAGGCATGTCGAAAACGAATTAACTCGGTTTTGGGGAAGGGGTCCTGAAAGTACCCATCCAAATATAGTATTCTGGGCTATAAGGGATCCCAAAACATTGGACTTCAGTCCTTCTAGTACGATGGATGGATATAAGTCCGAACCAATCACCATATCAATCTTCGAACTTTCATAGAAATGGGGATCTGCGAGTTCGAATTCAATTGGTGATGAAAATTCCTCTCGATCTATCATACACGATGGCAACTCACCAGTTAAGCGTTTCAGAACAATAGCGTTGGCGAAAATAGTGAAAGTTGGAACATACTTTGAACCTAAACATAATGAGCACAACTTTGATGCAGTTGCGGTTACCATAGCGCTCATTCCAGATATCTGAGCCTGTATTGGCTTCACCGGTAGATTCAATCTTTTCTGCACATCTTCGGAAATAAAGGTAACCTCTGAGCCGGTATCTAAAAGTGCACGCACGGTAAACTTACTACCTAAATGGTGAATATCAATCAAAGCCGTTGCTAAAAGAATCCGCTTGTTATGGCGAGAGAAGTAAGATTGAACCTGATATACATTTGCATTTTCAGTGGACTGTATACTTTGAGATTGGGGAATTGCTTGATTCCCCGTGCCAGAAGTTGATGGCATATCTAGTGATGCTTTTATAGGTGTCACATGCAAAAGTGTATGGTGCTTTTGTTTGCACTGCATACATGTATGAACACTTCTACAATCATTTTGCGAATGAGCGGAGGATAGGCAATTTTTGCAATACCCTAAAGAATCGACCTTGGAAATTCTGTCCGTTGTATTTAGTTGCAGAAATGTTTGGCATTGCCGAAGAGAATGGGAACCATTACAAAGTTTGCAAATATATTTATTTGCTTTCGTATGAAAAGCTTTATGTTTTTCCTTATTTGGATGAGGAGTTTGTCCTTTAAATTGACCTTTTGCTTTAGAAGGAAACTTAATATCGGACACTGTTTCGAGGACACGGTAACGGCTAGTTAAAAATGAATCCATATCACTCCATGACGGTATCTCTCGTGGTTTCTGAATGGATTGTTCCCACAACGACAGAGTATTTTCAGGCAACCGGTTAGAACAAAGAAAGATAAGTATGGGGTCCCATGAGGTCGTAGACACTTTATGGGCTTCGAGAATCGACAAGCAATCATTAATCTCCCGCTGTAGATCCTTAATGCTTTTGCCAGATTCAGTTGCAACAGCGGTCAAATTAAAAAGCTTTTTCAACTGTTTATTTACTAAAATTCTCTTATTGTCGTACTGTTCGGAAAGTGCTTTCCACGCTAAATCGAAACTGTCTGCGGTAAGGGGAAATCTTGTAACAATATCATTCGCTTCATTTCTCGTCTTTGATCGAAGGTGAAATAATTTTTGCACCGAACACAGTTTCGGGTGATTAATGTATACTGCTGTAAACATATCTCTAAACGACGGCCAAGAGATATAATCACCATAAAATATTTCAGTGTCACAAGGTGGAACCTTTATGCACTGTTCTTCACTTAAATTGGGACTAGAAACATGTGATTTGGAACTAACAACTTTCGGAGGACTGTCTTCTTTAATAATTTGTAGCTTTTTAGAAGTTTCAATAATTGCACTCAAGCAACTAATGTAGATAGTAGACGACGCCCGATATTTAGCTTTGATTGGATTTAAATCTTCATCCGTCTCCGAACGCAAGTACAGATCATAAGACTTTTTAATATCACCCCAAATTTCTTGCAACAGTATTTTATGAGCTTCTAAAGAACTAAGTGAATGATCTACCGCAGCTATCTCTTGATAAGCAGACTGAAATTCTATAAGTTTATCCGCCGCAGCGATGAATATTTCAAGCGCAGACATAATGTTGAAAAAAGGGAGAAAAAACCTCGCCTCAAAGGAATTAAGCGCTAGATCGCGGAAACAATAATATTAGTTTTTTTTTTTTTTAGACGAAAGGCTAATTCGTAACAGTAAATCACTCTTCAATACAGCTTTCAATAAGAGACATATCACATTCACGAAAAATGCAACAAATCAAATGAAGTTGATATATAAACTTAATATTTGTTAACTACACTCAATATTGCACTAATCATAAAATATGCACGCACCTGTTTACAATTGAACTAATTCTGCTGCTTCTCTTTCCTTCTGCTGTGTTGTGGTTTGGCGATGATTTTCGGATTAACTTCCTTCACGTTGCGCTTTCCCGGACTTTTGGGATGGGATACGAGCGTTAGCTAGCACGACTGCAATGATGTTAACAGTGCGAAGAGTTGATTGATGACTGGATTCATGCAATGTATGGTGGTGAGCACATGCAATCTGCTAGTGGCTTGTACTTGTATGCACTTGATGAGATGGCCGATGACGATGAGATGAGCAAGATTCGGAGCTGGCGTAAGGCGGAGGCGATGGCGAATAGATCGGTGAGTATTTGGGAGAGCAAATGGGTATGCCCAAGCTCACCGGATGAACTTCGACGGTCCGTGTGTGGAGTGATAAGACTGGATATGTTGAAAATGAGTCTCTCGTGTGACTTTGATCTTCAGTTTGGAGATATGCTGATTTTGGCTGATACGATTATAATATTGATCGTGCGGGGCAAGATGTGTGGATCGTCCAGCGTATATGGTTTCTCGGAGAGCGCCTTTGGGTGATGGTGCGACGGTGTATTAGAAATGCGGGAATCGTGTTCGTTTTGTGTGAATTCCACGCACAATTTACGGATCTTCGACAATTATTTTTAAGAGATGACTGTTCGAAGAGAGTATGATGTAGAGATTTGACGATCGCTATATGTGGGTACATATATGTTTAAAGATGTAGGAATCTTTTGTACGGTGCAGTCGATGTGTGACTTCACTTTTTTTTTTTTCATGCAAATTTGATACTTTGCGAATGGAAATTTTGATGAGTATTTTAAGAAATACTATTCGGCTTGATGGACCAAATGTTGGGGTGAGTAGAATCCCCTGCTGGTTGCTCGATGATTCCGTGACGTGATGACCAAGAAAAAAAGATGATTTCGCTTTGAATCGGATACAAATCTTTATTTCTCTTCGTGAGAGTATGGTACGTCTTACCTCGACGAGGTCAAAATCAAGAAGAAGGAGAAATCAAATTTAAGAACATGGCTGAGCGGTTTCCGATCTCAAATTGTTTGAAAGCGACCTCTAACAATTCGAGTTAAGAAAAAACTGCTAGAATAGGTGCGTTCGAATACTTCATATTTGGCGTGAACAACCACAACAAAAAAGGAAACCGATCAAAGACTATCAAATAGGACAAACTATTTATGTTAAAAATAATAAACGGCTAGGTTCGAAACTAACAGGCAGATACCGACAAGAAATAGTTAAGGAAAATAAGAACTCTACTGTCATAACTGAATCCGGCAAAGTAGTACACAAAAGTAACATCAGAAATTAAACTTTATCTTTCCAGATGTGCGTTTTGCATTTGCCAGGCAACCATGCAAATATTGGACTTTTCAAACGCACAAATAGTAACCTTTCACGTTGGACAGACGAAGATACAAGATGGAAACTTTAAACTAATACATGTTATAGACTTAGACCAATACGACCAATTCATATCCGCAATAACCCCTATCCTTAAACTTGAATCAATCCAAAACCATACCATATTCCCTTTACTATCACATGAGTTGCAACAAACTAAAAATCGTTTGCATAACTTAAAACCGCGAATAACAAAACGCTCTTTAAATTTTATCGGTAGCACATGGAAATGGATTGCTGGCAATCCAGACCATGATGACTTTGTTACGATCAAAGAAAAAGTTACAGAAGTACTAAAAAATAATAAAAAGCAGGTTGTCATAAATCAGTTATACAATGAGAGAATGAATAATATCACTAAAGTCCAAAACGAAATACAGAAACTATTAAAAGAAGACAATAATTTAAGCTTCGAGGCAATAGCAAATGTACAATACAAAATTAAACTTGTAAAAGAAGAAATAGAAAATATTAATTACGCCGTTCATTGGGCTAGATTAGGCATGATCAATTCATTTATTTTGTCAAAAAAAGAAATAGAACTTGCTACAAATATTCTAAGTAATCAACAGTTACCGTATAATACAATAGAAGAAGCTTTAGACTTCTCAGAAATAAAAGTTATAAGCAATAGCTCAACAATGCTCTATATTATAAGAATTCCGTTAACAACAAGCGAAACCTATGAAAGCCTCGTAATTAAACCAGTAAAGAAAAATAATATTGTAACAGAAATTTTATTTGAAACAATTCTTAGGAATAACGAAAAGATGTATGGAACAGTAAAAAAATGTAAAAGTTATAACTCTTTATCCATTTGTAATTTCAAAGACATTGTCAATATTAGAAACGATACATGTATTCCCAGCTTGCTCAACAGTCTCCCAGCCATCTGCAACACCGTCAACAATCAGCATATTCCAACCATAGACGAGATATCAACAGGCAATATATTGCTAAACCAATTTAACGGAACCGTACAAGTAGAACACACTACCCACAGCCTCAATGGAACATTCCTAATAAAATTTCACAATACCACTATTAATATCAATGGACAATCATTCATTTCCCAAGAAGTATCAATGGTTAAGGCACTACTGGCAATACTCCAAGTCAGTCCAAAAGAGAAAAAATACACAGAAATCCTATCTCTAGAAATGATGAAAGATCTTTACATCAACAACACAAATAAAATCCAACTATTACAAACAGAGAAAAACACACATCAGGTAACCACCTACTCACTCATCTCCTGTCTCGGAATACTCGCTATAATAGCCACAATCCGTAAGCTTTTACCTAAACGAAATAATACCAAGGTCACTATCCAAATCCCAAAAGAAGAGGCCCAGGAAGAACATCCGGACCCAGGAACAATCGCACCACCCAACGTGCTCCAACATCCCGAGATGCCGCAGCAAAGATTTCACAACATACCATATTTTTAACGATTGAGGACAATCGCACTTAAGAGGGGAAGACTTAACACCGTCAAACCACCTGCACGCGCGGCGGAAATGCTGACCAAGCGTCTACGGCAATAAAACGAATTTCCAGGTAAATTCACCTGACAAACAGAAATGCAAGCTATGGGAAAATAATATTAAAAGTAATTGGGAATAAAAATGCAAGCTTTGGTAATGAAAGAAAAATTGTTATAAGTTAGTCTTAATCGATTCATTGAACAATAAAGGTCAGAGCAATCTGCTCTGGATATATTTTTTTGTAATTTTCGAGTAGCTTTCTTTTAACTTATACCAGCTCTTCTTTCCACCCATTTGAGGTTGGCGACGCTATTACTTGGCACGCGGTGGTCGTGAAGACAATTTAATTGTAATGTTACAACAATTGGTAAGTGGCAGGAAAAACTAGCAGTATACACTTCGAAGTCCTTTACGACACTAAACCATTCGCCTTTGATCAAGCAATAATCTATCACGGAGCAGCCCTGATCAGAAATAAATGTAAGATCCGCCTGTGCGTCACTTCCAGAAACACCGTTCAAAATAAAAAAGCCGAAATCGTCTATCATCTCTGACAAAAGCCTACCCCATCTGTTACAAGTCTCATCTAATGATTTTCTAGTATACGAAAATCTTGCATTATTAAAAAAATTTGAGTTCTGGAAATTGCTTATTCGACCATTAAAATCTCCGATTAGCATCAAATTATCACAGTCGGAATTAAGAAGAAAATTATAGAGATTGTCAAATTCATGGTCCCAATTACCAAAGTTTAGGTAGACTGGATAAATTGATAGCTTACTTGTGTTTTGTTTTAATGTATTAAGATTCTATTTTCGCAATTCGTAAAATTTATTTTTAGGTGGTCATTTGTGCTCTTAACAGCGCACAAAATACCACCACTTGCCCTTCCCCGCGAATGGGTTCTTGAAGCTGGATAGCATTTAACTTTAAAACCTCGAAAATAGTTATAATATTGCAATTCATTTTCCTACTCTACAAAGGTTTCTAATAATATTATAATATCATACTGCAAAATAGAATTAAAAAAATCAGGTATTAATAATTTACTTTTAAGCCCTGTGATATTATAGCACACTATATTAAAATTTAAAAAAATTACTTGGGCAGACGGCAACACTTTCCTATTATTGGTCACTATATCCAGGATCGGAACCACGCACTCGACGAACTTTATTTTGTCCTCCAGATGGCTCTCGTGGCGGTTGGTAGTTTTGTTGACGGTTGTCAGTTGCATTGTTGTCAAAGTAGCACAAACCTCTTCCAGTATCTCCAAACGTTGTCTCTATAAATGACAGCTCCTGATTTGTTTCTACTTGTAGACCTCGGAGATGATCAAACGGGAAGATAAATTTATCGATCTGTAGACGGGTTCCTTTTATTAAGATGTTACAGTTGTTGTTGATTGCGAGTAGTTTCTCCTTAACCGCAAATAGGCGTTTTCTTTTATTCCGGGCCATAACTGAATTTTTCCTGTGAACTACTATGCCAGTGTTTCTCAGTTTTTTCGGTGCGGCTTGTATAATTTTTGTGACGGTTTCCCCATCGCGAAGATTCAGAACCATCGTGGTTTTGTTGGTGTTCGTGTTAGTGAACTCCTTCGAGACTTATAGAGGCAATTCCGCATGTTCGTTAAGGTTGAGAAGACCTAAACAAGTTTGTTTAGCGAATTCCAACTTGTTGGTCTTCCCATCTGAAGGAAGATGCATGACTATTGTGCCTTCATTAAATTTTCGTGTCATCATCTCGATTTGGCCTTCCAGCAGTTGACAATAATTCTCCATGTTAGAGAAGCGTTCGGACAATGCCATATTGGTCTGCTTCAATGCATGGATATCAGCACCAATACACTCCAAGTCGGATTTCGTGGGCATTTCTTTTAGCTTTTCGTCCAGAAGCGGGGCCATAGCATTTACAATAAGCAAATGCAGATCATTTATTGGCATACTACCGACAGACATTCCAACTTTGTTTCCTGAGAAATTCATCTGCGTAAATTCAGGTGAAGTTTCCGCTAGCCTTCTTTTGTTTGACGATGTTGATGGGTTGTTGTTGTTTTCTTCGGTACTTTTGGTTGGAGTCCGCTGCATCGACATATTTTGTGCGTTACTTAAATTTAATGGAACTAAAACCGACACACTTTAAAATTTTGTATATTATGAGTTTAAAACTGAAGCGCTTTTATAGTTTTAATTTAATAACTTAATTTTTGTATGCAAAAAAGATAAAATTTTGTTATATTTAGGAGCTAAGAAAAAGTCACCACCTATCGCACTCTCTCTCTCTCTTCACATACATCTGGCTTTTTGATCTGGCCTCGATCTACTACCCTATCACTACCTAAAGCACATTCCCAATGTTTGCGGTCCTGGTTACACTTGACGCATCTGAACTGCATATGGCAGTTGCCTGCGGCGTGCCCGAACCTTTGGCAGCGCATACATTGGAGTACACGATCTGACCTTTTTAATTTTTCCCAACGTACTGCATGATAGTACAGGAATCTGATCCTTTTCAGACTATCAATTTTGCTGTTGGGTGTTAATTGCACCAAAAAGAATGGTAATTTGCGGCTACCACACCTGTCCGCAGGCGAGGAAAACGGCTTGACCCCCACGAGCTTAAGGTCGTCGCACTCATAACTTTTAAGATCCTTTTCGAGCTCCTCTATTTTAATATTGGGGTCTATACCCTTAAGCAGCACCGTTTGCCGCTTTTCTCCTTTTGGAGTGTACGCTTTGTGGCGTTTAGCCTTTTAATATAAAAAATTCTTATAATATCTAAATAACTTACATTAATTGGTGGTACCTTATCTTTTTTGTTCTGCTTCTGTTGTTCGTGCTGTTGTTGTTTCTGTTGTTGTTGCTGCTGCGGTTGCTGCTGCTATTGCTGCGGTTGCTGCGATTGCTGTTGCAGTTTTTGTTGTCTATGCTGCTGCTGTCTATGCGGCTGCTGTTTCTGCTTCTGAGTCTGTTGTTGTTGTTGTTGTTGCTGCTGCAGCGGCTGTGTGTATACCAGCTACTTTTTCTGTTGCTGTTGCTTAAGCAGTGCTTGTTGTTGTTGCTGCTGCTTAAGTTGTTTTTGTTCTTCCTTATACTGTTGCTGCTCAGCTTGTACTTGCTTCAGCTTTTGCTTCTGCTGTTTCAATTTTTGCTGGCGCAACTTTTCCCTCTTCCCTCTTCTCGAGAAGCTACCTTCGCCGATATACCGGCCTTCACCCCCTTCGGACTCGTACGAGTAGCTGAGTCCATCGGTATCATCGTCATTATCGCCTTCTGACTCTGCCGCAGATGGAATTGCTCGTGAAGTCATCGCTTCCTGATTTGTTTTTGTTTTCCTCTTATATGAGAGGTTTGGTACAGGCTTCAATTTGCGTCGCCGTTTTTCAGTTTTGTTTTGGGAACATTCCTTAATGATTGGAAGACTTCGTTTCTTGTCCCTATTCATAAGA
Source organism: Cheilosia urbana (assembly GCA_946477585.1). NCBI lineage: Eukaryota > Metazoa > Arthropoda > Insecta > Diptera > Syrphidae > Cheilosia > Cheilosia urbana. The sequence goes on along the minus strand of OX297853.1, from coordinate 64,478,787 downwards.
CTGGTGACAAAAATAATGTCGAGAGCTATCGGGGTATTTGTAAGCTCTCAGCTATCCCTAAGCTTTTTGAAAGAATCGTTAGAAAGAAGGTTTGTCTGAATTACAGCATGGCTTCGTATCTGGTCGGTCTACTGTCACCAACTTGGCTTCCTTTTCATCTTATGTTCTAAATGGGATGGAAAACAAAAGCCAGGTTGATGCGATATACACCAATTTTAGTAAAGCCTTTGACTCGGTCAATCACTTAATTCTTCTTGAGAAGCTAGAAGCTTTTGTAGTTCACTCTAAAATGCTTCTTTGGATTTCATCGTTCCTAATTGGTCGCTCTCAACGAGTAAAATTTGGAACATCGCTCTGGAAAAGTTATAGGTGTACATCAGGCGTTCCGCAAGGGAGTCATTTAGGCCCACTGCTATTCATTATTTTTATTAACGATATCGTTTGAACAGTCAAAAATAGTCAATTCTTACTATATGCAGATGATTAAAAACTTTTTTCATGCATTAAAAGTATCGATGACTGCTCTTTGATCCAATGGGATCTGGATAGTATCACTGATTGGTGCAATGTCAATTGTCTAAAACTAAATATTAAAAAATGAAATGTTACTTCTTTTAATAGATCTGCATCTACACTTGAATATGATTACCCTATTAATTTAATTCATTTGAATAGAGTTCTGAAAATAAAAGATTTGGGAATCATGTTTGATGCGACATTCTCCTCTAAATGTCATATTGATTATACTGTCGTGATGGCTAACTCAGCTGTTGGCTTCATAAAGCGTAATGGAAAAGAATTTAGAGATCCATTTGCTTTACTTTCACTATTCACTGCATTAGTTCGATCACTGCTTGAATATGCTGACGTGGTTTGGAATCCATTATTTTTAACATACTCTGATCGCCGAGAAAAGGTTCAAAGGCGTTTTACTAAATACGTTTTTCATAAAATGCTTTGGGAATTTTCCCCTAATTATAAGGCTAGATGCTTACTTCTTGGTATTAAATCTTTGAAATTCCGCCGTCAAATACACGATATAATGTTTGTAAGAGACTTGCTATGTTTCCATATAAGATGTTCTAGTTTTCTCTCGATGATCTCAATATATGCACCCACGCGATCCTTGAGAATTCGTAATCTTCTTTTTCAAAAAAATCATAGAACTAACTATGGCCAACATGAGCCTATGACAAGAGCCATTCTAGCTTTCAACAGCGTTTATTCAAAAATGGATTTATTTGTGTCAAGACAAGAGTTCAATTTAAAAACCAATTACTGTACATTTTTATTTTTCAAATAATTTATACTTTAAGCATACGTAGTTTTCAAACATCTGTTAGTTGTAAACACTTGTAGATGAATTATAATAAAAAAAAATGAAATAGGTATTATGGTTTACGTTAAATTCATTTCTTAACACGCCGCCACCCCTGAAGGGCACTTTAGGAGATTGGTAATAGAGTCAGCTTTGTAATGTGTCTCTTGAACAGCCCGTTCACGACACGAATGTGTCCATCCTTGCTTGAGTGTAGCTCTTCGATACGACCCAAGGCCCATTGGGAAGGTAGCAGATTAGTCTCTTTCACCACAACTAGATCACACAGTTTGAAGTCTCGGTAAGTCCATTTCGGACGTTGCTGAAGCGATGTTATATAATCGGACTGCCATCTCTGTCAAAAGTATTGCAGCATATTTTGCACCAGTTTCCAACGTCCCAATTGATTTGTTGGAACTTCCAAAAAACTAAGTTCTGGTATGGCGGTGTATGGGCGATCTATAACGAAATGAGAAGGGGTTAACGGGCTCAAATCTGTATCGGAAATGGCACATAAGGATCGGGAATGGAGCAAAGCTTCTATTTGGGCTAGCAATGTGCCCATTTCTTCAAAGGTGAGAAGATTATTGCCGACTATGCGATGCAGATGCTGCTTGACACATTTGACACCCGCTTCCCACAATCCTCCAAAATGAGGAGCATGAGGCGGAATGAATTCCCATCGACTGTTCTCTGCTGCCAAAGCCGTTGACACCAGCTCGTTGTGCTTCGAAGACTGACCCGACTCGTACACTTCCGATAATTTTCGAGCAGCTCCTTGAAAGTTGGTGCCATTATCGGAATGGATGACGCTACACTTCCCCCTTCTAGCGATGAATCTTCTCAGGGCGGCAATAAAAGCATCCGTAGAAAGGTCGCTATCAACTTCTAAGTATAGCGCCTTCGTGGCCATACAAACGAAGAGAGCAAAGTACCCCTTTACCAGCTTTGCTTTCCGAAGTTTCGATGGGCGAAGCGCTATTGGACCCGCATAGTCGCAACCGGTTTGATCAAATGCAAATGACGGCGATAGACGCGAGGACGTCGAGGAACGCAAATGAAAGCAGAACAGACAGTCGAGTACCACCTTACGAATCATTTTCTATCCAATTATCCAGAACTCCTGACGCAGCACGGAAAACAACTCCGACACACCAGCATGAAGAAACTTCTCGTGAGCATCCAAAAGTATGAGCAGCGAAATACGATGATTTTTTGGCAGAAATATTGGGTGTTTAATACTAAAGGAAACACACAGAGCATTCGAAATTCTTCCCCCACTCGCAGCAACCCTACCTCATCAACAAACGGAGATAAGGAAGATAATCTCGACCGTTGGGGAACCTGATTTTGCTGTTTCAGCATTTGAATTTCTTCCTTGAACTCCTCTTTACAAAAGCGAAGACAATTATCCTTAGAGATAAGAAGCTCTGAGAAGGCTAAGAAACCAAAAAACGTTCTTCAAAGGAAAGTTTGCAATTTCGAGCAAAACGCAGAATATATGGAACAAATCGAATTAGTTTGGGCCAAGAAGAAATCTTACTAAGCAGTTCTTGCACATAATGAACTTTCGGACCGGTGCGACTCGAATTTTAGCAGCTACAAGATGCACCCCAACGACACCATTCTCCGAAATGCTGCGGGCATAGACTACCGCAGAATATGCCTTTTCCGAGGCATCAGAGAACCCTATCAAGTCAAAGCACTTTGCATTCAACGTGTGCCTTCGAAGAATCCTTAGTTGGCCAAAGTGTTTTAGCTCCTGCCGATATGAAAGCCATTTTTTCGCAATTTCTTGGGGTAATGAACCATCCCAGTCAATCTCATTCAACCACAGCTCTTGGAACAACATTTTAAAAATAATAACGGAAGGGGATAAGAAAATAATAACGGAAGGGGATAAGAAACCCATAGGGTAAAATTTAGCGGAACATTTTCACAATTTCAGCTCAAAAGCCAAACCGATACAAGCGAAACTGCATATAAACATTAACCAAATTCTTCTGTAATGGAGGTCGTATGTGGAGGACTTTATTAAAACTAAGCCCTGTCGAATCCTTGTGCGAACCATTGAAAACCACCCTCATTTTGGTGGTCACGACGGCATGATGGGGCAATTAGAAGGTTTTCCCTGAGGTAGGCTCAACTTCTCTATCTGGAATTCGCTGCATATGGCCTAGTTCTTCGTATATCTTCATGAACTTGCAGTATTCTGCCCGGAGATTTTCGTCCCGAGAAAATAGCCGCTCCAAACTAAACAACCTCGATAAGGCACCGGAAAGGGTATTTCCAAAACTCACATCAGCATGACGTGTTATATTATATGGTCTTCTTATTGTATATTTATATTTCAAGTTTATTTCAAGATGTACAAATTAAGACTGCCGTCTTGTCTCGCTATTACAAATATTTATATGTCTTAAGGCTTAGGTGTTAGTGTTGTCATACTATACAAATACTAATACATTTAAGTGTAATCGTAATATTATACTGTATATAGATAATCTATATTATAATACATAGTTCAATATCATAACATCTCCTTTTTTCAAATATGTATATATATATATATAATTTTTTTTTTTTTTTTTTTTTTTTTTTTTTTTTTTTTTTTTTTAACTTCCAACTTTGGGCATATCTACTTATATTCTATATCAAGCCTACTTACAGATAAATACATAAGTCTTAACAGAATTATCTACCTGTAATCATAATAATAAATATTTACTATTCACATTTCATACAACTGACAACAGTGATTTATTGATTACTTTGTACTATTTGTACTCGAATGGCTTAGGTGGTACAACTTTTCTCCCATAGCGTGTTGTAGTCGTTTCAGTATTTTGAGTAGAAATTTGATCTTGGATGTGTGGACCTATTAAATTATTGTTGTCGTTACTAATATTTTGACCAGGTTGTTGTGTTTCGCCAGTTGTTTGATTGTCTCCGTCGTGATCATTTATGTCTTGGCTATTTTCACAATTGTTATTTGACCCTGGTGATTCCATAAGATGTTCCCGATTTCTCCTGTAACAATTACCATTTAAATCAGTCACCAAATACGAACGTGGTTCTTTACATTTAAAACAAATTTGTCCAGGACTCCAAACTGACTGTGGTGTTTTTTTGTAATACACCGATTCGCCGTTTGCAAGTGGCTTTAACGACTTCGAGCCCTTATTGTAATATTGTTGAGACAATACTTGACTCTTCAAGACTGCTTGTTTATGTTTTGAAACATTTACTAATTTCAGTTTAAGATTTTCTTGAACGATTGGTAATTTCGTTCTCAAACTGCGAGACATCAGCAGTTCAGACGGCGAGCTAAGATTCCCTTTTGTCGTTGTTCTATGCAATAGAAGAGCAATATATGGATCGGTATTTGTTTCATCACACTTGGTTAGTAGTTTTTTGATTGTTTGAATGGATCTTTCCGCTAGTCCATTCGACCTAGCCAAATAAGGACTAGAAGTGTAATGATCAATACTCCATTCTTTCGTAAAGGTATTGAAATATGCTGAGCTAAATGGCGGACCATTATCCGAGATCATGACTTGGGGTATGCCATGACGAGCAAATATCGATTTCAGTTGAGTTACTACAAGAGGACTTGAAAATCCAGAACTAAGTTTAGCTATTTCAATAAATTTTGAAAAATAGTCAACCACTAGAACATATGTGTTTTTTTTAAATTCAAAAAGATCAACCCCAACCTTAAACCACGGCAGAGGAACCACCTCATGAGACAGCATTGGCTGTTTACTATTTGAATTTTTGTGGCGAATGCAAGATTCACAATTAGAAACTATATTATATATATCTTGATTAATATTTGGCCAGAATACATTCTGTTTAGCTAAATTTCTGCAGTGCTCTATTCCCATGTGCCCTTCGTGAAGCAACAATAGTATACGGTGACGCAATGACTTAGGGATGATGAGGCGGTTTGATTTAAATAATAGACCATTTACTACCTGAATATCATTTCGTACATTAAAATACGGCATAGCAATACTCTCAATTGTCTTTTTTAAGGTTGGCCATCCTTTTTCGCAATATTCTTTAACTAGACACAAGACTTTGTCATTTTTGGTTTCATTTCTTATTTCCTCCAGCCTTTAATCCGACACAGATAAATTCGAAATCAGTAAATTACAATGCAGGTTCATTTCCTTATCAAATTCAGTCAAAACATTCTCAGTTAGAGGCGCCCTGGACAACGTATCAGCAACATATAGAAATTTTCCAGGTTTGTACACTACAGTTACATCGTAATTTTGAAGGCGCAGCATAAACCTTTGCAATCTGGTTGGTATCTTGTGCAGAGATCTCCCAAATAGAGGAATAAGTGGTTTATGGTCTGTTTCCACAGTAATATGTCGACCATAAATATATTGGTGAAACTTTAGACAGCCAAAGACAATGGCGAATAGCTCCTTCTCTATTTGAGCGTAATTTTGCTGAGTAGATGTCAATGTTGCTGAAGCAAATGCAATTGGTAACGACCCATGCGAAATGACAGCCCCCATTGCATTTTTTGACGCGTCAACAGATAATGTTACTGGTTTATCAGGATCATAATAGGTCAAAATTGGCGCTTTGGAAATCGCCGATTTAAGATTTGCGAACTCTTCTTCATGCTTTGACGTCCAGTGCCATGCTATTTCTTTTTGCAGCAGTTGCCGAAGACAAGATGTTTCAATTGACAAATTCTTTACAAACGACCCTAAGTAATTGACCATCCCCAAGAACCGCTGAAGATCAGTTACATTCTGAGGAGGCGGCATATCGCAAATTGCTTTGACCTTGCTTTCGTCTGGACGAACGCCGAATTCACTAAATATGTGACCAAGAAACTTTATTTGTGTTTGTAAAAATGTTGATTTATTTGGGTTAAATTTTAACCCAATTGATTTAGCCCTTTCTAACACAAGTTTAAGGGTTTTGTAATGTTCTTCTTTGGTAGCGCTATGTATCAAAAAATCGTCAATGTAAATAATAACATTAGGTATGTCACTGAAATGATTAACCATTTGTTGATGGAATATTTCGGGTGCTGACTTTATACCGAAAGGTAACCTCAAAAATCGGTATCTCCCAAAAGGAGTAATGAAAGTTGTTATCATAGACGACTCATAATCCAACGGAAAGACCCAAAATCCTGACTTCGCATCTAATGTGCTGAAGTATTTTGAACTACTTAAACGAACCTTACATTCCTCAACAGTGGGAAATTGGTAATGTGACCTTAAAATCGCTTTGTTAAGGTTTCTTGGATCAAGACATACACGTAAACTTTTATCTGACTTTTGTACAAGTACTATTGAACTTACCCACTCAGTAGGTTGTTCTACCTTTTTTATCACTCCGAGATTTTCCATTCGACATAATTCTTGCTTGAATTTCTCTCTTAAACTAAAAGGTATACGACGTGGACAATCAACAACCGGATTCGCATCTGATTTAATTTTTAAATGGATTTCATGTTTTAGACATCCAAGACCACTGAAAATATTTTTATATTTACTTAAAAAACTTAACTTTTCATCACTGGTGTCAAAATGAATACCTTTTGCCTTAGATTTTTCGCAAGCTATGTTAGTACACATTAAGTTATCAATTTTTTTTATCAAATTTAAATCAATACAGGAACTTAAGCCTAGTACTGTACGACAATCCATTTGTGCTACACAAAACTTAACTGGATACATTTTGTTTTTTATAAATACACTCAATTTTGCATTCACCGACTATCGGAAGTTGTGCTTTAATAAATGTTAATAATCGTGTTTTTGACGGTGTAATACTATCTTCACTGAGCTGTAACTGTTGAAATTTGGTGTGCGAAATCACGTTAGCCTGTGCACCGGTGTCCAGAAGGCAATGGATCTGTTTATTATTAACTTCAATAGTTATGTTCCAAGACAATGGCGTTGAGTGTGGTAGTGTATGCGACGACGACGGCGACGATGTTGAGCGTGGTAGTGTTGGCGATGACGACGAATATACGGGCGATATATGTGATAGTGTTGGCAATGGAGATGGGGGCAGCGACTGTGGTGGTGACGTTTGTGTAATAAGGCCCAGAAATAGAGAATCTGCGTCAGACGATTCTGCTGAATCTGCTTCGACGTTGCGTATACATATGTTTGATCTACACATTTTTGCATAGTGATTTTTTTTTACCGCATTTTCTGCAGACGACTCCAGCAGCGGGACACTTATACCTGTGCTGCTCACCACATCTTGAACATTCTCCTGTATTCGATTGTTGCTGCATTTTATTACCGATATCGTTGGAGTAGTTGCGCCCGTTAAATGACGAATGATGTTGATTGCGGTGTTGATGCTTTCGTGTGTATTGTGATGTGTTTGGCTTATAGTTGTATTGGGAAATACTTGTTTTTACTTCTCCGATCATGTGACTGTCATTTTGCACTTGTAATTGTTGTGCTTGTTCCTTAGTTATTTCCAAAGTTTTGGAAATTTCAATGGCTTTGTCTAACTTTATCGCACCTTCATTTAGTAGTTTTTCCTTAATATGAATATAGCTATCATGCAATCCACAGGTGAAAATATCGCGTACGAGGTCTTCTCGAAGAGTTCCAAATTCGCACGTTAAACTTAGGTTTTTCAAAGCGGTAGCGTATACATCAATAGACTCCTCGGGCCTTTGTTTTCGCGAAAAAAACAGATGCCGTTCCATTGCTATATTTGCTTTCGGCATGAAATGTTTCTTAAAAAGTTCAATTAACTCTTGATATTTCACATTGTCCAACTCAACATTAAAGGAGTTAAATATATCCAAGCACTCCGGCCCAATTAAATGTAATAGTAACGCTACCTTTCGCGAATCCGTTTTCGTCTCTAAATTAGATGCTCGCATATATATTATGAATTGATTATACCATGTTTTCCATGCCGTAGCTAAATTTGACGATTTCACGTTCAGGGGCGGTATAGACGATGAGTATCCATGGTTATTTTGACTTTGAGACTCGATATCGGTATTTATTGGTTTGGTATCGTTCATATTTATAAAATTACTTATTTTTTTGAACACGAATCTGACACCATGTTATATTATATGGTCTTCTTATTGTATATTTATATTTCAAGTTTATTTCAAGATGTACAAATTAAGACTGCCGTCTTGTCTCGCTATTAAAAATATTTATATGTCTTAAGGCTTAGGTGTTAGTGTTGTCATACTATACAAATACTAATACATTTAAGTGTAATCGTAATATTATACTGTATATAGATAATCTATATTATAATACATAGTTCAATATCATAAATGGCAGTTCCACATAAATCGATGGAATATGAGAACCGACCTCTTTTATCTTAAATTTTAAAAGCACGTCGATATCCACTCCTACATGCCCGCAATTGCCCAACCAAATACAGTGTTGTGGGCAATGATGAACAATACCATCTGAGCGATCTCCATCTCACAAACTACTCCACACCCTCTCCGAACCAACCAAAATATCAATCGGAGCCGTGGTGTTGAATCCAGGATCCGCTAACGGCAGATCGGTCAAAGGAAGAGGACCATAAAAAACAAAGGAGAGTGAAGGTGTAACAGGGGTAATGGTTTTCAAGACAAATTCTTCCAATGATGCGTCTTGGACTGCTCCTTCGTTCGTGAGCTGTTGTATTGAGTATACGTATTCCAACAAGCTCTCCGTGTTCTTCTTTTTATGCGCTTCAAAGGCTCGGCAAATTTCGATACTAGCCCGCTTGGTTTTGAACTCCGTTTCTTAAATAGTTTTCAACGTCGCATAATTAGATATACCTGAACTTGCCTCCACTGCGAGTCTGGCCGCTCCCCTCAGAAGTCGTTTCGTATATAGGAATTTCTGTACCCCATTTTATCCGCACACCATCGCGATTTCCTCGAAATCTTTCATCCATATTTCGAATCCTTTTCCTGCTTTTCCTGAGAAGTGCTCCAGTGAGTATTCGATATCTCGGAACACGAAATATTTTCACTCGACATGTTGACTCCTTTCTCTGTTCTGTCGTCTGGTTCGCATTCTCCGTTAACTTCTTCTTGCGTCGTCTGTTCTTCGTCGATAGTCTCCACTTCGGCGCTAGTCTCCTCTTCATCGCTGGTCTCCTGATCACTACCTCTTGTCGCTGCTATGACTTCTTCTTTCTTGATCTTCCAAATGTATTGTTGATTTGAGTCAACAAATCGGTCTTCACGTTGTAACGGTATGACAAGTTCTTTCCCTTTGAGAACGCCTGTAGTTGTTTAACAGTGAGTTCGTCCATTCATTCACTAAACACAAAATTCAAAATCCCGCCTTAACTCAAAATGCTTTTTATTCAAAGTTCCGCCGTAACTCAAACAACTTTTTATTCAAAGTCCCGTAGTAACTCAATGTTTCAATCCGATCCCGGTTGAGCTTCCATGTAGAAAAAGTTTCCAAAATTAAAAAAACGCCTCACTTCTTTTCAAATCACTTATATTTATTTATGACTAAGCTGTACCGAACTATAATATAATGCTAATTATATTTATGACAACAAGACTACCGACGCGAAGACGACTCAATGAATGACCAACAAGAACTGCCTTCCAAAAAACCACTGATCTTCGCTGACATTCGCCGTCCATGTCTCGTATCGCCACCACCCCAGCCACCAGGCACCCATTCCACTTAGCGTATTGTACCAGGCCCACGCTCTGGCACACCAAGAATAAACGAACCCGATCGCGAACACTCCAGCAACGATCAGCGCGATCTTCCTCCAGTCTGAAATTGTTGAATTGCTGCTATCGCTGCAAAACTTCGTTTATATCGGTTTTCTTACTGGGTCATTCCGATATATGATACCTTAGTACTGTGGGCTTATCTGGGTCGTTGGCGATACGGACGATACGACATATAATCGGAATGCGTGATCGTTGCCCCCAAGTCATATGTACTGCAATGGAATGTTATACGCCGTCGCATCGGTAGTCTGTAATGATTTTAGAATGAGTAATCTGTACTTATATTTACAATTGTAACACCTTTTTCACCAAACTCAGTGTTGTTTCTTCTCTGTTTTTTTTTTTTTTTTCTTGGGTCGATTTTTTTTTTCGCTGTTTGACGTTACAACATCAGAAGTGGGATAGATCCCAGTGATTCTAATTGATACTATAAATTTCCAATTAATTGAGCTATTCTGACCCAGATTAAAAAAAGAGCAAAGCAGGACGAGGATGAGTGAAGCTGAGCAACAAATCGCGAAATTCAGCGAATACAAGAGGGACGAGCTCTGCCATAAACTGAAGAAACGTGGCTTGAAAGGGGCAAGGAAAAAGTCTCAGTTGCTACACAAACTGCTGGTGTACGAGAATTTAGTTGAAGAGTGTGAAGCAGACGATACCAGTGAGAACGAGGCTGACGTAAGCATGGGATCAAGGGACGACAAGCGAAGTGAAATGGAGAAGCTACGGCAGGAGATCCAGTCCATGAAGGCAGCGCTGGAAAGTATGAAATCATCGAAGGAGAATGGAAAGGAGGGGGTTTCAGCACCATACCTAAGAACGACGATTCGCATAGAGGAGAGAGCTGTATCAAAAGGTGAGTACACAGTAAAGAATGTGAGTGAAATCCTTATTTTTTTTTTTTTTTTTATATACACTTCTCCCGGGAAAGGCGAACCTATAACGCTTCAACAGCGCCCCGAGATGCCTGCAGATGTATGTTTGCTCTGCACTTAAATTGCTGCAAATTGTAGTCTTCTGGAAATATAACCCCAGGAAGTGAGTTCCAAAGTTTGCTTGTCCTGTAACAGAAGGAGTTTTTGAAAGTTGATGTCCTCGCGGTTGTCAAGTGTACTGTATGGTCATGAGCATTAGCAGCCTGTCTTGTTGGACGCCCAAAAGTTGCATTTCGAGGGATAATGTCTTTGAGTTCCTAAGAACATCTACCATGGAAGTACCTATAGAACAAGCATAGGTCAGCGACTTGTCTTCTGTGCACCAACGGTTGTAGATTCGATGTGAGTGTAAGGTCTCCAATGAGTCGAACTGCTCGTCTCTGTATGCTATCAAGCAGGTTAAGTGAATGTTTTGGGGCCGAGCTCCATATATGGGAACAATATTCCAAGACTGGTCTAACCTGTGCTTTGTAGAGAAGGAGAAGTTGCTTGGGGCTAAAGTACCTCTTTGCTCTAAATAGGTAGCTCAACTTTGCGGACGTCGATTTTGCGATATAGGATATGTGGTTCTGCCATGTGATTCCTGAATTGACTGTGACTCCTAGAAGGTGCATTGAGTCTTTGTGATGGATTGGATGGTCATCCATTTGGATCTGAGGAACTGTTGATGCATTTTTTCTGGAAAATGTTGTCCTTTCCCCACTTCAAGATTTTGTCCCGATCATCATTTAGAGAATTAATTTGTTCACATCTCTGACTGTGTGATGTAGCCGTATTCACAGGCCCATTGTTCGAGATGGAGGATATGAGAGTGCTGTCATCTGCAAAGCTGTAGATATTATTATTTGTCGATCCAAGCAAATCGTTGATGTGGAGAAGAAATAGAGTTGGAGAAAGAATAGATTCTTGGGGCACTCCTGCATTTATAGCAAACGAATTGGATGATACACCATCTACAACAACTTGGATCGATCTTCCCAGAAGAAAATTTCGCATCCATCCGCAGAGTTGTTGTGGTAATCCGTAAGACGCTTACTTGCCTAATAGGGCTCTATGCCAGACTCGGTCAAATGCCTTTGATATGGCCAAGGCTACGGCTCTGGTTTCGCCGTGTTGTTCAATTGATTGTGTCCATAAGTGCGTTACGTAGCTTAACAGGTCACCAGTGGAACGACGGCTCCGAAATCCGTATTGCCTGTCGCTTATTAATCGATGGCCTTCTAGATATTTGATTATTTCGACATTTATTGCCTTTTCCATTACTTTAGAGAGCATTGAAAGTAACGCTATTGGACGATAGTTTTGTGGCAGACATTTCTTCCCTTTCTTTGGAATAGGTTGAATGCGAGCGGTCTTCCAGCAAGAAGGAAACGTCTTCTGGGAGTACGACATGCTAAACAGTTTACAGAGTACAGGTGCAAGTTCTGGTGCACAGTTCTTGAGTACTATAGCCGGGATTCCATCGGGTCACGTTGCCTTATTGCAATCTAGTTCTTTAAGGATGCGTTGAATTATTCGAGGCCGAAATCTCACTTCTGCCATCGATGATTGCATCCTCGGGATATTTGGTGGCTCTAGCTGTGCAGAATCTAGGGTGGAATTCTCTGAAAACATGCTAGCGAAAAGATCTGCCTTTTCTTTAGGTATTGTTGCCAGCGTGCCGTCTTCTTTTACTAGAGTTGGAAAAGAAGAGTAACTAAAGTTATTACTGATTGCCTTTGCCATGGACCAGAATGCGCGTGAGCCGCTAGGACATCCAATCACTTTGTTAGTGACTCTTTCGCTGTAAGTTGTCTTCGCCGATTCAATAATTAGGTTGCATCTATTTCGAAGAATTGTAAATTCAGATATTTTTAGTTCTGAAGGGTTTGACCGCCATTCACGGAAAGCCTTGTTTTTCGCTGCGGTAGCTCGCTTGCATTCTTTGTTAAACCACGGTTTATTTGAAGCTAATTTTTTGATGCAATGTGGAATATAAAGTTCCATACCGAGTAAAATATTTTCGGTTGCGGCTTCTGCGCACATATTGACATCAGTATCTCTAAAGCACATATCAGCCCATGGCAACGAAGCGAAGAAATTACGCAGCTCGTCCCAGTTGGATTTACTATAATTCCAAATCGAATGATAACGATCCTTTTTCGCTCCTATTGGTATCGGTATAGAGAGGATAGCATATTAGAGCATGATCCGAATTCCCTAAGGGAGCAGACACTTTTATTTCATAATTATCTGGCTCTGTTGTGAGAAACAGATCGAGAGTGTTTTCATAATTTGTTGGATTGTCTGGAATTCGCGTGGGCTCATCAACGAGCTGAGTGAAATTGCAGCAAATGGCGAAGTCTTCAGCTTGTTTCCCTGCCTCGTCCGTTCGGTTAGAATATCGTAGCCAATCCATGTTATGGGCATTGAAGTCACCAAGTATAATAACTTCAGCGGTTGGAAGATGAATTTGTATTCAGTCTACCTTATCGGATAAATGACGAAATAATTTAGATGGTTCGTTATCGTTTGGTGAGCGTTACAGGCAGCAAACGAATTTGGTACAACTTTGTAGAACGACCTTTAGCCATATTATGTCGAGATCCGTAGGTTCCATCTCTTCTTCTCTTACACAAGCCAGATCTTCTCGGGCAAACACACATAGTCCCCCCTTATATCGAAAACGAGGATGTAGTTCGTATTCTGGACATTGAAGATATGTGTAATCAGTTGTTGAGTTTATTTGAGTCTCTGTTAAAACTACGACGTCTGGCTTTTTTTCTTGCAGATGCTGGTGTACACAGCTGATGTTGACATTGTTGAGTCCTAGACCTCGAATGTTGCAGAAATCTGTTGCTAGCTTTCTTCTGTTAGTGTTTAGTCTCTTTTGTCTTTGTGTTCGCTGATGTCTGCAAGTCTTGTGGGTGATTATTTGCATGTTGAACCCCCTGAGATAGTCCCCCCCGGAGATCCGAATGGGCGACTAGTTTACCTCCGGAGTTCTTTATCTCAGGAAGTAGCATCATGGCTTTTGTGTCCCATCCGTGTTGCACCGGCCCATCAGCCAAACTCCGAAACGTAGTCAAGGCTACTTCACGGAGCCTATAGCATGATGTGGTGGTATCTCACCGGGCGACAGGTGGATGGGTCCCTGTCTACCACCTGAGTTTAACCCAAAAAACGCAGCAGGACTTTCTTCACCAGCGTTCGTCCGGAGAGTTCGAGAAAACAGAGATGTGTACCAGCTAGATGGAAGGCTTATTATGATGGCAGCGATCAGTAAACTGGCAGGAGAAGCTTTGGAGTTATAGAGTTCTTTATTCAACGTTAGAAGAATTTCTGTGCGAGTTCGTAAGCAACTTCCCAGCCGAAGATGATCTTGCTGATTTGCATGAAATTTTGCGCAATAAAAAGTAAAGGCCATATGAAGACATAGAGGAGTTTGTGTATGAGATGAGGGCGATTGCTTCGAGGGGTCAACTGGAGGAGAAAACAGTAGTGAAATATATAGTACGGGGCATTACCAACTTGGAGTGTCGTGACGTTTTAAAAGCAGCACCGCCAGCTACCAGTCAGGAGCTGTTACGCAAAATTCTATGGACCGTAAGTGTGAGAGTGCAACGACGACCAGCATCAACCACAGAGCGCACTGCGAACGTAACAGGGCCTCCGAGACATGCCGCATCTGAGGGGAACGGTGCAAACCCCGCATCAGAAACGACTAGGTGTTTTAAATGTAACCAGATGGGGCACATCGGACGGAATTGCTCTACGATCAAGTGTTTCAACTGTAATCAAACAGGACACATCAGTCGCAATTGTACAGCACAAAGAAGGGCAGTGGAACCATCTGCCATTAGCTATATCACATCCAGTATGCGTACAGCCGTACCGACTACCTTTCACCAAACGAAAGATATTAGAAGAAAAGATAAGTGAAATGTTGCAGCAGGGAGTTATTTGACCGTCGACTTCCAGCTTCTGTGCGCCGATAGTTCTAACAAAGAAGAAGGATGGTGGAGACAGGATGTGCATCGACTATCGGGCGCTGAATAAAGTAACGACGAAACAGAAGTTCCCGATGCCTGCAGTGGAGGAAATACTAGCAACATTAGCTGGAAATAAGTATTTCACAATATTGGACCTCGCTGCCAGATATAATCAAATGCGAATAGCCGAAAAAAGCCGAAAGTGTACTGCATTTACTACGGAGTTTACCTAGATGATGTTATTATCGGAAGAAAAGACTACAAAAGCTGGGTAAATTTCTGGCAGTTCTGAAAGAGTCGGTCTTGACTCTCAATACCAAAAATTGCGCGTCTCTGAGGACTTGCATTGATTTCCTTGGACATCAACTGGATGGAAACGGGATACGGCCGAGTGAGTGGAAGACAGTGGCAGTGAAAAACTTTCCTCAACCGGGAAATGTGCATCATGTGAGACCCCTTCGAGTAGGGGTTAGAATATACCCGAGGTAGGCATGCCTGTCGTAAAAGGCGACTAAAATCCAACCTCCGTATACCGAGCGAAATGGTGTATACAAAAAATGCAATGAACAAAACGAAAAGATTAACTACCCCAGGTGGCAGTCCAGCTTTACTGGAAAATCCACCCTCTTCGGAGGTCGGCTCTACGGATTCTGGGGAGAGCCGCTTATTGCAATCTATTAACCCTTTTATTAAAAGCTCAAGGGTATCTCGATCTCCTCCAACAATATCGAATAACGCCGGGAAAAGAAGTCCGCCGGGAGCGCTAGCGCGTGAAAAACAGGACTCAGTGAAAGATAAAAGTCTTGAGGAAGAAAATAAAGAACTCCGAATCAAGCTTAAGGAAATGGATCTACTCAATCAAGATCTTAAGAAAGAGATAGAACTGCTAAAAGAACAAAATGAGGTTCTAAGGAACACCCATTTGCAGTAAGAACGCGAAAGTACTCCACCACGCTTGGCTAGTCGGGAATACCACACCGACGAAGAAGAGCTAGCGCGCGAAACGAATTGGGTCACTAAAAAAAGACCTAGTAAGAAAAGGAGAGCCGGTTCTTCGCCTGAAGTCGAGCCCTTAAAAGAACAAACGCGTAAAGTACCGCAAGAAAAACAACTCCGAGGGCATATTCGCGCACCGCCTCCAATAAACGTCGTTGGGATAACGGAGTATAATAAATTGTACAGCCTCCTTAAAGGAACGATAATATCGCAATTTAAGGTTACATATTTGAGGAATAATGCGTGGAAAATTAACGTCGATAACCACGAAGACTACCGGGCAGTGTCCCAAAAGCTAAATACTGAGAAGATCCAGTGGTATACTTTCGAAATAAAGTCAGAAAGGCCACATCGTGTTGTAGCAAGGGGACTCCACCCCTCATGCAAAAAAGAAGAGGTTTTAAACGACCTTCAAGCTAAAGGGTTTAAAATTCTTGATGCCGTTAATATCATCAAGAAGGAGAAACAGAAATCGGAAGAAGATAAGGATGTCATGATAAGGCGTGGACTACCGCTCTTTAAGCTTACCTTCGATAGGTCTGATAATATCGAGGATATCTACCGAATTAAAACCATAGTTAATATCGTGGTTAAAATCGAGCCGATGCGCAGAAATTTGAAAATAATTCCACAGTGCAAACGTTGCCAGGAATTTAATCACACGCAAATGTATTGCAAAACAGAGCCGCGATGTGTGAAATGCGCCGGAAATCATTTCTCCCAAGACTGTGGAGCAAATAAGCAATCCTCCGCTACTTGTGCTAACTGTAAGGGAAGCACCCTGCAAATTATAGAGGTTGTGAAGTAGCTAAGGAGTTGCAAAAACGGAGAGATGCGCTCCTTAAGCCTCAACATAAAAAAACAAAGCCGCTAACGAATACAAAGCGTAAGACCGCCCAGGATGTAGTAGGCAACATAAAACCTCCGGTTCCAGAGCGTAATAATGTCAGAGAAAGAGAGATAACAGAAAAGCCCTCGACCTCTGTTGCCAAAAGAAACGCTACTGAAAAGTTACCATCAGTAAAGCCATCCAATAGTGGCCCTCGGCCAGCCAGAGAAGTGCAGACTTACGCTGAGGCCGCGGCATACGACGGAGCTAAAAACGTTGAAACTTCGCCGGACCCTGTTTCTCATGTATTCTCAGTTGTTCTCCAGAAACTTGAACAACAAAGCAAAATAAACAAAATTATTCTCGATCGCTTGGTTAAGCTCGAGAATAATTCACGGAAAACGCGTACATCAAATAAAATATGAATGAAAAACCAATTTTAAAAATATGCACTTGGAATGCAAACGGTCTTTTGCAAAAACTCGACGAATTGGAAATATTCATACGCGAGAAAGATCTTGACATTTGCTTGATTTCTGAAACTCACGTGAAAAAGGGATCGAGCTTAAAAATAAAAGGCTATAATGACTTCCACCCTTCGGGAAACGCGAGAGGTGGATCGTCATTGTTTATTAAAGACTGCATTGAACAATACGAAGACCTGAAGATAGAGCTTGAAACTATGCAACTGTGCACGATTCGAGTAAAAAATAGTCAGCGTACTCTTAGAATTTCATTTATCTACTGTCCACCGCGTTCCGCGCTTGAAGAAACTGATTATACTAACTTGCTTAAATCGCTCAAACCAAACTTCATTATTGGCGGCGATTTTAATGCGAAACACACGTTATGGGGCAGGTATGGAGTACAGTTGCGATTTCCACTCGACGGGCAAACCGACCTACTGGCCAACTAATACTTCAAAAATACCTGACCTGATCGATTTTTTCGTCGTGAAAGGAATATCTACCAACCACATTAAAGTTGAAGAGAGCTTTGATCTGTCATCTGATCATTCACCGGTTATTTTAAGATTGAGCGTAAAACTAGTAAATAACCTTGAGCCAGCGAGATTAACTGGTAGAACAACTAACTGGGAAGGCTTTAGGAACGAAATTGAAGAGAATGTTGAACTTAGCGTTCCACTTACGACACCCTATGAACTTGAGGTTGAAGTAGATCGCTTCGTTGAGATCGTACAGCTCGCTTCCTGGAATAATACGCCTAATCCAAGGAAAGCGCCGGCCAAATACGGTCTACGATATACTCCCGAAATAAAAGAATTGGTTAACGAAAAAAGGAAGGCGCGTAAAAAATGGCAACAGAGTCGCGCCCCGCAACATAAAACACATTTGAATTATTTGTGCAATTTGTTGAAGACAGCTATTAAGGACTTTAAAAATAGTGCGATAGGTTCTTACGTTGAAAATTTAACGGCGAAAAAAGTTTCCAACTATTCGCTTTGGAAAGCTGTAAAAGGCACCAAAAGGCCCAAAATCCCCGCGCCGCCAATTAAAATAAATCAAAATGAACGGGCAAGGGAAGATAAGGAAAAAGCGGACGTTTTTGCCGCCCATTTAGAAGAAACCT
Source organism: Cheilosia urbana (assembly GCA_946477585.1). Classification (NCBI taxonomy): domain Eukaryota; kingdom Metazoa; phylum Arthropoda; class Insecta; order Diptera; family Syrphidae; genus Cheilosia; species Cheilosia urbana. Next base: position 64,460,414 of record OX297853.1, on the reverse strand, counting down.
TTAAGCCGTACGATGGTCGGGCGGTTCACGACAGTGTTATTGCGGCGGAATTACTATCCGACGATTTAATACTCACAAGTGCAACGCTAAGGGAACTAAAACGTGAAATTGAATCCCTAAAACCTAAGAAAGCTCCTGGTTATGATTTGATCACGGGAGAAGTTCTCAAAGTTCTACCAAGAAAAACATTAATTAAGCTTCTTAATATTATAAATGCCGCGCTCAGACTAAAACACGTGCCGAGCCAATGGAAAGTTGCGGAGGTCATAATGGTTTTAAAACCAGGAAAACCGCCAATTGAAGTAAAGTCGTATAGACCAATTTCCCTTCTTCCAGTTATATCCAAAGTTTTCGAGAGAATTTTACTAAAGCGCCTACAACCGGTTATAGAATATAGTAATCTTATCCCTGACCACCAGTTTGGGTTCAGAACCAAGCATTCAACGATTGACCAAGTGCATAGAATTACTGACGTAATTGAGAAAGCATTTGAAGAAAAAAAGATATGCTCAAGCGTATTCCTTGACGTCTCACAAGCCTTTGATAAGGTGTGGCATGACGGCTTAAAATTTAAATTACGACAAGTTCTTCCCGTACGCCTATATGATATTTTAGAATCATATCTCGGGAATAGACTCTTCCGTGTAAGACATGGAAACGAATACTCTGAGCTTAAGGAAATTTCGGCCGGCGTGCCGCAAGGAAGTGTCCTTGGGCCCCTCCTCTATCTGTTATATACTCGCGATATACCAAGAGAAGGTGGCACTACTCTCGCTACGTTCGCCGACGACACCGCTATCCTAGCAGTAGGTAATACAATTGAAGAAACGACTGCAAAACTTCAAATCGCACTGAATAAGGTAAATGAATGGACGAGGGACTGGCGGATCGCCCTCAACGAAACTAAATCTGTTCACGTGAATTTCACGTATAAGAAAACTAATGACTTGCCAATTTTCCTAAACTTGGCCCGAATACCCTTTGCAAACGAGGCCAAATACCTGGTAATGACACTCGACGCAAAGCTGAAACGGAATTCGCACGTGAAAATGAAACGTAAAGAACTCGATATCAAATATAGAGAAATGTACTGGTTACTCGGAAAACATTCCCAGCTCAGTACCGAAAACAAACTGCTTCTATACAAGCAAGTGCTAAAGCCGGTGTGGACCTACGGTATACAACTCTGGGGTTGTACCAAGAAAACAAATGTCAATTACTTAATGGTTATTTCCGGAAATTTGTTCCGAAATATTCCCAAATCGCAACGCCTCTTACCGGTTTGCTAAAGGAAGGCAATCCATTAGTGTGGATGGAGCCACAACAGACGGCGTTCAACAATCTCAAGTCTAAATTAACTAATCCACCTCTATTGGCTCTATATGATGCAAAGTGTGATCATGAAGTTCATACCGATGCTTCAGCTGTGGGACTTGCCGGCATACTGATGCAGCGAGGGAAGAGCGACGACAACTTAAGACCAGCGGCATACTTCAGAAGGAAATTAACCGAAGCGGAAGCAAACTATCACAGCTACGATTTGGAGGTCTTGGCTGTGTTAGAAAGCCTAGATAGATTCCGGATATACCTTTTGGGAAAGATGTTTAAAGTAATTACCGATTGTGAAGCCATTGTAGCAACTCAAAATAAGGCGAGGCTTATACCACGAGTCGCAAGGTGGTGGCTCAAACTTCAGGAATTTGAGTTTACTACAGCTCATCAGCCAGGGAGGAAAGCGGGGTACGTGAATGCAATGAGTCGTCAGCCAATAGCGGAAGAACAAGAAATAGAGGAAGCATCTATCAACGTGTTAAACATCTGCATTAGCGATGGCGATTGGTTCGCCACCATGCAGTGGAAGGATGAAAAATTACGCAATATTATTGAAGAATTGCAAGCAACAACTTCTGATAGTAAACAAAAACAATTTCGTGAAGAATATCAGACGGCGATCAGCGGAAGTGGGTTGTGCCGAATAGAGTAAGGTGGCGAGTTTTACGAATGTGCCACGACGAGGCTGCAGACATGGGCTATAAAAAAAAAACTGGAGAGGCTGAGACGGACATACTGGTTTCCTAAGATGAGAAGTTTTGTCAAGGGCTTTTTTTTTTTTTTTTGGTTGCGCCAAGGATGTGTAATCTTCAAAGATACTAGTAACCCGAGTGTTACTAGCATGCACGATTCGCAAACCCGAGTGCTCGATTTCGGGAATACGCCTGCGTACTAAACCACACCCTACACACTTCAACCATTCTCCCCGCGGGACTGCCGTTAGGTATTACTTCGCGGGGCTGGTTAGCATTCAAGCTATTCGTGTTGTGTCATCTGTTTCTGATGGTGTTTCTCCGGCCTCTGAGGCTTCTGCTGTGGCTTTTCTTAGCCTTTCAATTCTCCGTAGCTCGTTTTGTAGAATGGTTATAAAATTACATAGTTCCTCCCAATTCTCCTCCGATTGCAACATGTGGTTGACGGTTTCTGACGGGCTGGGCAGAGTAGTTCTCCATGCCATGAAGCGGGGGCAATAAAATACTGCGTGCTCCGTGTCTTCTTCTTCATTTATGCATTCGGGGCAAGATGGTGAGCTATCGTGCCCAAAACGGTGCAGATATTTGCGATAGCCACCGTGGCCCGATAGGAACTGTGTAAGGTTATAACTGCAATCTCCATGTTTACGTTCCACCCATTCCTGAATTGTCGGTATAAGTCGGTATGTCCATCTGCCTTTCGTTGTATTATTCCAGCGAGCTTGCCACATAGCTATTGATGCTGCCTTTTCTTCAATTTTAATCTTCTTGATTTCACTTGCTTCGTATTGGTTTAAGGTTCTTCTATTATATATCCTCAACATTTCGTCAGCAAGAATGTCGACAGGAACCATTCCAGCAATAACAAAGGCGGCCTCGTCCGATATGGTTCGAAAGCCGCTAATTGTTCGTAGCGCACAGAGCCTGTATGTTGATGATAGTTTCCTTTTGGTCTCCATTGTCCTCAGTGCCTGTGCCCAGGCTGGGGCTGCATACAGCAAAACTGATGTAACAACTCTGGAAAGAAGGATCCTTCTTGCGTATCCAGGTCCACCAATGTTAGGCAGTATGCGCGAGAGAGCTCCTTGCATTTGCGATGCTTTCTTGGTTATATAGTCCACGTGTGTTTTGAATCGCAGTCTATTGTCCAGCATTACTCCAAGGTATTTAACCGCTTCTTTGGACCTGATTATTTGGTTACCAACCTGGAAGTTGGCGAACTCTACAGTTTTTCGGCTTGTTATGAGGACAGCTTCTGTTTTATGATCTGCTAGTTCTAGGCTGGCAATTGCTAGCCAATCCTTTATCCGGGCAATTGCTTCGTTTGTAACGGATTCAACTGTATGAATCTGTTTACCTACTGTCACAACGGCAATGTCATCGGCAAATCCAATGACCGTCACTCCGCCAGGTAGCGCCAGTCGTAGGACTCCGTCGTACATGATATTCCACAACAAGGGCCCTAAAACCGACCCCTGTGGAACTCCGGCAGTGACGTTGTAGTATTTTTCACCTTCATCTGTGTTATATCTCAACTTCCTGTTGTTGAAATAACTCGTCACTATACGTAGTAAGTAATGCGGTGTATCCATTCTGGCAAGGGATCTTCTAATGAAAGACCAGTTCGCCGAGTTAAAAGCGTTTTTAACGTCCAACGTTACTACTGCACAGTACTCCTTTGTCCCGTAGAGCCATCTTTCCCCTTCGATGGCGCCTTTTGCAATGTTAACTACTGCTCTTATGGCATCAACAGTGGATCGCATTTTCCTAAAGCCAAATTGGTAGTCTGAGAGGGCTCCTTTCTCTTCTGCCACTGCGAGTAATCTATTGTAGATTATCCTTTCGAGGATCTTTCCCATGGTGTCCAATAGGCATATTGGGCGATAAGACGATGGTTCTCCTGGAGGCTTCTTCCCTTTTGGTAGCAGGACCAAATGCTGCATTTTCCACTTTTCGGGAAACGTTCCTTCTTCTAGGCACTTCTGCATTGTCGTAATGAAGAGGTCAGGTCTCTTTTTTATGGCTGCCTTAACTGCCTTATTTGGGATGCCGTCGGGTCCGGGCGTCTTGGTGTCACCTATCTTGCTGCATGCCTTTAGCAGCTCTTCCAAAGTAATTATTGGAATGTCAGCTGGACTGACCTCTCTTACGATATTGCACATAGTAGCTGGTATTTGGGGGAAAAGGTGCTCTACTATGGATCTCAGCATTATTGGACATGTTATTGGAGGAGTCCTATAGCCTTTTAATTTGGTCATTACCATTCTGTATGCCGATCCCCATGGGTTAATGTCGGCTTCCTCACAGAGACGTTTGAAGCATGTGTTTTTGCTCTCCTTGATGGCTCTATTTAAGTTGCTTCTTGCCATTTTAAAAATGTCTAGGCGTTGTTGGAAGTTTGGTCTCCTTCTAGATCGCTGGACTTTGCGTCGGGCTTGGAGGCATTTTGTCCGAAGTGTCTTTATTTCTTCGTTCCACCAGTAACACGGGTCTGCCTTCCTTCTGTTTGATCTTCTAGGCATGGATGCATCGCACGCTGTGGTGATGGAGGTTGTAAGGCGGTGTGCGAGGGTCTCCGCTGTTCCACTCATTGTAAAATCTCCATTCAACATCTCTTCGAATGCATTCTTATCGAAAGATCTGTCGTTCCATTTTGGGCCCGTAAGTTTTGGGGGCAGGGCTGGTTTCTTTACTTTCATTTCCATTATTACTACTTGGTGGTCGCTGTGTGAGTATTCCTCACTAACCCTCCACTTTATGGTTCTCAGGATGGAGCTGCTCACAAAGGTGACATCGATGATAGAGCCCATTCCAGCCTTCCGATAAGTATATGCACGACCCTTGTTAGCAATACCTATCGATAAGGGAGCGAATGTTTCCAGTAGGGCCTGTCCTCTAGTGTTGGTGAGTCTGCTGCCCCATTCTGTGGCCCACGCATAAAAGTCGCCTCCTATAACCACTGGAGCTCTCTGGAGCGCATCTGCCGTCAGATTGTCCAGCATTAGTTGGAAATCGCTGGCCGTCAAGCTGGGTCGGGCATAGCAGCTATAAAAGTGGATCCCATTTATTTTCGCACGCACGAAGCCTTCTGTTTGGTCGTCTATTTCTTGGAAGGCATATCTTCCACATATCCATATTGCCACCTGTTTTGCCTTATCGTAGATCCAGTTACTGTTCCCGTCGGGACATTTATATGGTTCACTAATCATGATGACGTCCGCCCTTTCGTCCTTGGCCGTTTGTGCTAGGATGTCCTGGGCTATTCTACAGTGATTAAGGTTTATCTGTAGTATCTTCATGGTCTTTTGCTAGTGATAGCTCTCCGAAAAGCTTCGCATTTCTTACTGCCAGCTACATGCTTCACGTTATCTGGATGGTCTCTCTTGCAGAGCATACAGAATGGTTCCTTGACGCAGTTCTTAGCTATGTGGGCTTCTGTCCCACATCTCCTACATAGTTTGGAGCGGTCTTCTTCGCTTTTGCATTGCCAGGCTAGGTGACCAAACTCTAAACATTTGAAACATTTTTTTAATAGGGTCCGTTCGCGTATTCGACAGTTTACCAAGCCAATTTTAACTTTTCCAGCCTTTAAAAGTTTTCCTGCGTCTTCTGCGGCGAGTCTGATTAATGCAGTTTGAGTTCCTCCGTAAGCCTTCCGCAGGGACAAAACGTCTGCTGATGAAATTGTCACTACAAGCTGGGATTTGATAGCATCGGCTATGTCGTCCACAACAGTGACCTCATCGATGTCTTTGATCTCTAGGACAGTGTTGTGTGTAAGTGACATTACATTCGCTTGATCAGCTAATGTTTCACTAAGGACTCCTTTGAACTCAGAGGTCTTAATACCCGTCTCCTTGAGTTGTATAAGGAGATCTCCCTTCTGTGTCCTTCTAATTTTTGACACCGCCTTTCCCACTGTTTCCAATTTCGGGTCTGCCTTTACCTTGCGCAGGATTTCCGCGTATGAGAGGGTCCCCGTCGCTTTGATGACGATAGCGTCAGGTCTAGTTTTTTTAGCCTCTTGCTGCTTCTTTTTGGCGACCTTCTTCTTGGTGGCATTTTGCCATTCTTCCTCTCCTTCCGCCTGCTTTTTATAAATGCCTGCATTTTTCTTTTGTTTGTCCCTGGTCACTGGAGTCTCAGCGCCGGTTTTCACATATTTCTCCTTGGTTATTTGTTTACGGTCGCGTTGATGTTTTTGTTTACGTTTCTCCTCTGGCTGTCTTTTGTCCGTAACGTTGGTTTCAGCATTAGCTTTGCTCCGTTTTGGTTCTGGTATTACGTTTTCTGCAGTACCATTTGGTAGATATTGATGCATCCGTTTGGGCTCCGGGGGTTCGTCATATGCACCCTGTCTCTTCTTGGGCTCTATTGTTGCCTTTAGCCAAGGCGAAGTTTGCGATGAATTGTTTCGACGAATCACTTCCTTTGCTTTCTCGTCGTGCAGTTATATCGCCGAAAGCTCGTAGAGAGCCCTGATGCTTTCAATAGAGTCTCTCATCGGTTGGTGGATCGAGCGTCTTTTACCATCTTCCAGCATTTCTACCAGCCCTCTTATTTGCTCACCTAGCTTGTGGAAGGCAGATTGCTGGACAGTAGGTTCGACCGCGTCCAATCTTATTGTTGGTGACTCGCGTCGTTCGGTGCATCTTTGCGGTACTGGTGACCTCAGCATCCTTGATCCTACCTGAAAGGGACTATATATGTTCTCTTCTATTAGTTCTCCGGTGTTTTTGTTAATGTTGATTGTATTCATTTCTATGTGGTCCCCCCTCAAAGCCGCTATCAATGTTCGAGTGTGTAGTCACCTAAGGATCCCATGGTTGTCTTTGCAAGCAGTGAGGCCATGCGAGGGTTGACACAAGCCCTTATGGGGTTTTGCGCCAGAGCCGGATCGGTGCTAACCAGGAATGTTACATCTGGACCTACACCACCAACTTAATGGTGACGAAACATTGAACGTACTTTGAGGCCTGCCAAGGTTTTAACGGGACGGAGGCACTTGCAGCATTAGCCTGAAAGCCATTTCCGCAAGATTTCACTCTTGCTTACTCAGGTAACAGAATACTACAAGCGTCAGCCCTCATAGCAATCGTTCCAATTCGTTTTTTCCAGTATGCCATAATTAAGACCTTACTGGACTCGGTCTTAATGCTTTACAGTAATTTTTATATAAATAAATACACTATAACATATATGTATGTGCAGTCAGTTCCATGTTGGAAAGCTGCACAATTTCACGGTGTGGCGGGTGCCGCCGGATCTCGCCATTTGTTTCTTACTTTATCCCTCGTTGCCACCTCATAAGGTGGGGAGCACTTACTTGGAAGACGGTGCTTGCTCGTCTTGTCGCAGAGAGTTCGTAGGGGTTCCTTTGACCTTTTCAGCCACGCCCTCCTTCTCCGCCCATCTGAGTGGGGGCTGCTTATTGGATATTCGCAGTCCACCTCCATCTCCGTTTACGATGCTGTATTGATTTTATATCCCCAGCATTGTTAAGGCATGGTTCGCTTAGCACTATGCGCTATGCTATGCCTTTGGGATACGAGTGGATTTTAGTCGGCTCTTACGACAGGCATACCTTACCTCAGGCCTATTCTAACCCCCGAGCCTGAAGGGGTACTTTTGTCAAGGGCTATATTAAAGGATGTGTGGAACGCGCTTACACTAAGAAGAAGGGTGGAACGGCGGAAGGAGAGCTGCATTGTGTGGAGAGGGTACCTATACCTTTTCATACTATTCATATGGATCACCTTGGGCGTAGCTGGACGGGGAGAAACGAAAAATTGGGTGTCACTAGTAGACAAATTTACCAAATGCACGATATTGAAAGCTGTAAGGACGACCAACACGAAGGGAGTAATAGCAGTGCTCAACGAAGTCAGCGAATACTTTGGGATGCCACAGCGCTTAATCACAGACAGAGGTACGGCATTCTCGGCTAGTGATTTCATAAAATACTGTCGCACTTACGGGATACAGCATATTATGACGGCCGTTAGAACACCGCGGGCCAACAGACAGGTAGAGAGGGCCAACCGCACGGTACTAACAGCGCTGAGGTGTACTCATTCAGCGGGCAAGAACTGGGCACAACAGTTGAGAAGCATTCAGTGGAGCCTAAACACGACGAGAAGTGCAAGTACAAGAGTGACTCCGCATGAATTTATGTTTGCCTATACGCCAAAAGGGATTGCTGGGGACAAACTACTATTGGAACTAGACCGAACTGGACGATGGAACCAAGATGAAATGGATCGTAAGCGGTACATCGCTCTGGAACATATTGCCATGAACCAGCAGAAGCAGAAAGAACGTTTTGACAAGACCCAAAAGAAGCCAAACACATAAGATGTAGATGACTTGGTTCTGATTGAACGTGAGCCTATAGGGACAGGTGAGTCCAGAAAACTTGAGCCAATTTACAGGGGCCCGTAAATTGTGACGATAGTGCTGCCGATACGATCTAAAGGATATTCCGGGACAACTGCGTTCTCAAAAGTAATTTGAGTCTGTCGAAAGCGCAGACAAATTAAGAGGTGGTGCGAGATTTACGACGAAGATGAAGACGATGACCTATACTACAGCGATGCAGAAGTTTCCGACCATGACGGGAGTGGTGACGCGGTGATTTCCCATCCAGTGGTAGCAGGAAGTCTCGAGAACGAAGCACAGATCAGGATGGACGAGTTGTAGTATATTTTTCACCAAACCCCCCTTACAGCATCTCAGTCGGCGCCTTGTATTTTATTTTGCGTCCGCCCATGTCGACTGTCGATGCCCTTGAATTTTGCTAAGCAGAGGTACGTGATTGGCGACCGTATTAACGAATAAGCGGTGATTATATAAGAGACACCTCGTTGCCAACGATGCTACCGAAGCAACAAACAAGAAAAAAACTCGCCATCCGCAATATGTATATCTGCTGTCACCCACTTCACTCTCTTTTCACACCGCCACGCAGCAGAATGTATACCATATACACAGCGAAGCCAACTTGCTTTGCGCAATACACACTGTATGTATGTGCGAATATGCAATTGACTGTTGGTTGCTTGCTTGGGGTGGGCACCTGGTGCATGTTGCAAATATTGCTTGTGCATGGCTTGGGTTTGGAAAATTCCATACAGCGGCGTGATTCAGTCGAAAGATTATTTGTTTTTGTGATATTTTTCCACTATTTCAATGCGACGATTGGTGATCTGGGCACAGTGTGGCGCAGAAAATTCGGTCCACAAAAAAAAAATTTTTTTTCTTTCTCTCTTTCTCTTTTCTTTAGCAGACAGTACAGCTACAACCCGCTTTTCTTGTATTTATTAAAACTATCCTATCTTTAAAAGAGGAACCATTCATACATATCCACTACATTTCATTGAAATCGGTTGAGTTGTTTCGGAGATTAAATTGTCAGCGTGAGCTTAGTGATTGGACGTGTATTTTATCCGCTCTTAAATCTAGTGGTCTTCATTCAAGTTGTCAGATAGTGACTTTATAATTATCAGATCTGCCCTCGTATACCTTGCCTTCTCTTCTCGTGGAGGTGTCAAGGCTGCAGAAACCGTGGAAATGAGCAACGTGCTGCTTATAGCAAAGTGGGACTATCTACACCAGTTCTGGATCCGGAGGCACAAGCGGCGAAAAGAGTACGACCAGCCAGTAACCTGATGGGGATTCAGCTGTCCTGATGGAGATTCGTCTGATAACATCCGAGATGAAGAAAATTATAGAAAGCTGTGATTTTCTAGCCTCAAAATAGGAAGACATTAACCCTAATATTATTAAAAAGCTTCACTAAAGTATTGAACGACTTGAAAGCAAACAACAATAAGAAATACGAAATCATATACAATATGCAAGCACAAATAAACACCACAACAATTAATCAAACACAATATTGACACTAAAAATATTCCTCCGCCTACTCACGAAAACTTAGTGGAAATAGTTAAAGGAATAGGGAAAACAATAAACCATGAAATATCACAGACATTTACAGAACTAAAAATAAAAACCCTGAAAAATCTATCATTGTTGAGCAATTAAAAAAAAAACCCTGAAAAATCTATCATTGTTGAGCAATTAAAGAACGAGAACTTAAAACGTTATATAATGTACTTTAATTCTAACAAATTAATTTTTTTAACGCTGGTACAAGATGATACTAGATGCGTACTGGGTGGCTTCTAGAACATAAGTGAAGAACTCAAAAAAAAAAAAAAAAAAAACAACATCGCATATGCAACTGCAACTTATGATATGGAATTGAAACAATTCCCAAAAGGTAATGCTCTACAAATTTATCACTCAAGTCCAAATCGCTTGTTACAACGGCATTTGCATTTGCATATGCGAGCAGCCAAAACCCAAACAATTACAATTATACAAAGTAATAAAGAAAACTTAGCCTAAACATGGTATACAATTTAAACTTTAAATGCCCAAGGAAACCGATTTTGATGAAAAAAAAATATTTTATGTAAACGGAGACAAAAACAACAAATCCGCTGTTAAAAAAAAAAATGTATATAAGTATATTCTTTTTTTTTTTGACGAAGTTATTAACAAAAAAGTGGTTGTATCTTTAAAGATACACTGGGCACTAACCCCCCACAGCTATTCCGAAAGAAAATGCATATGATTTTTTTTTAGTCAGGGTAATTGTACATGTACATACGTGTGAAGTAATTATTGTAATTAATGTAATTTCTATACAACGGCCCTTCTCGGAGTCATCTTACAACAGTATTTGCCTATGATTTGAGATCAGGTTTGCATTGAGAAGGTCCTGAAGCACCTTCTCAAGGCAAACGTCTGATCCGATGTAATTTTTAAACTTATAATTGAGGTCACGATCAGAGTCATCACGTTTTCCGGCTCTACATTTATCATTGAAAAGGATATAATTGTGGATTTTTTTTTAAATCTGTTATGTTATGTTAAAGTGAGAGAAGCACTTAGGCCGTTAGTCGGCCCATTGTGCGTACCATTGATGTTTAGAGGTAACAAGCTACTCATAAACCATTTACTTCCGTTAATGAAGCTAAGCATTTTAGCAGCGCTTGTATATCCCAGATCTCTTAGATCGTTGCGAAAGTAGTTTCCTAAGTAAGCGTTCCTTAAGTTTAATAGGGCAGGGCAGCTGCAGAGAAGTTGGTCTACAGCTTATGCAAAAGTCATTGTATGCAGTATTGCAGTTCCAGTCTTAGCACGTGTCTGCCCAAAATACAATGCCCTGTAAAGACATATATACAGATACAGGGTCTGTTGAGTCTAGTTCGCAGAAGATCCTTGGATCTTTAGTATCCAGGGGTGGCCATGTGAGCCTAGCAACGTCGCAGTAGCCTAGATGTTTACATCTATGACTTGCTTTGCCTATTGCGTCCGCGTGAATGATCTGTCTAACGTAGGATAGCAGGTACATGCACGCTGTGCAGACTTACACTGCCAACGCCGGAGGAGCCTAGTCTTGTCAATTTGTCTGCTGCACAGTTCCTTAGAATATCGCAGTGTCCCGGAACCTAGTAAAGGTTAAAGTTGTATGGTCCAGGTCCAGCTATCTCGCTAATAGATACACGGCAATCTTCCATGCAATTGTAGCGTACAGGTGTGAGAGGCATCAGCTTTGCTGTTCGACTAGCTATAGTCGTAAGCAAAGCTGATGGGGGATCAAGCAACAAACAAGAAAAAAACTCGCCATCCGCAATATGTATATTTGCTGTCACCCACTTCACTCTCTTTTCACACCGCCACGCAGCAGAATGTATACCATATACACAGCGAAGCCAACTTGCTTTGCGCAATACACACTGTATGTATGTGCGAATATGCAATTGACTGTTGGTTGCTTGCTTGGGGTGGGCACCTGGTGCATGTTGCAAATATTGCTTGTGCATGGCTTGGGTTTGGAAAATTACATACAGCGGCGTGATTCAGTCGAAAGATTATTTGTTTTTGTGATATTTTTCCACTATTTCAATGCGACGATTGGTGATCTGGGCACAGTGTGGCGCAGAAAATTCGGTCCACAAAAAAAAAAAATTTTTTCTTTCTCTCTTTCTCTTTTCTTTAGCAGACAGTACAGCTACAACCCGCTTTTCTTGTATTTCTTAAAACTATCCTATCTTTAAAAGAGGAACCATTCATACATATCCACTACATTTCATTGAAATCGGTTGAGTTGTTTCGGAGATTAAATTGTCAGCGTGAGCTTAGTGATTGGACGTGTATTTTATCCGCTCTTAAATCTAGTGGTCTTCATTCAAGTTGTCAGATAGTGACTTTATAATTATCAGATCTGCCCTCGTATACCTTGCCTTCTCTTCTCGTGGAGGTGTCAAGGCTGCAGAAACCGTGGAAATGAGCAACGTGCTGCTTATAGCAAAGTGGGACTATCTACACCAGTTCTGGATCCGGAGGCACAAGCGGCGAAAAGAGTACGACCAGCCAGTAACCTGATGGGGATTCAGCTGTCCTGATGGAGATTCGTCTGATAACATCCGAGATGAAGAAAATTATAGAAAGCTGTGATTTTCTAGCCTCAAAATAGGAAGACATTAACCCTAATATTATTAAAAAGCTTCACTAAAGTATTGAACGACTTGAAAGCAAACAACAATAAGAAATACGAAATCATATACAATATGCAAGCACAAATAAACACCACAACAATTAATCAAACACAATATTGACACTAAAAATATTCCTCCGCCTACTCACGAAAACTTAGTGGAAATAGTTAAAGGAATAGGGAAAACAATAAACCATGAAATATCACAGACATTTACAGAACTAAAAATAAAAACCCTGAAAAATCTATCATTGTTGAGCAATTAAAATAAAAACCCTGAAAAATCTATCATTGTTGAGCAATTAAAGAACGAGAACTTAAAACGTTATATAATGTACTTTAATTCTAACAAATCAATTTTTTTAACGCTGGTACAAGATGATACTAGATGCGTACTGGGTGGCTTCTAGAACATAAGTGAAGAACTCAAAAAAAAAAAAAAAAAAAAACAACATCGCATATGCAATTGCAACTTATGATATGGAATTGAAACAATTCCCAAAAGGTAATGCTCTACAAATTTATCACTCAAGTCCAAATCGCTTGTTACAACGGCATTTGCATTTGCATATGCGAGCAGCCAAAACCCAAACAATTACAATTATACAAAGTAATAAAGAAAACTTAGCCTAAACATGGTATACAATTTAAACTTTAAATGCCCAAGGAAACCGATTTTGATGAAAAAAAAATATTTTTATGTAAACGGAGACAAAAACAACAAATCCGCTGTTAAAAAAAAAATGTATATATATTCTTTTTTTTTTGACGAAGTTATTAACAAAAAAGTGGTTGTATCTTTAAAGATACACTGGGCACTAACCCCCCACAGCTATTCCGAAAGAAAATGCATATGATTTTTTTTTTAGTCAGGGTAATTGTACATGTACATACGTGTGAAGTAATTATTGTAATTAATGTAATTTCTATACAACGGCCCTTCTCGGAGTCATCTTACAACAGTATTTGCCTATGATTTGAGATCAGGTTTGCATTGAGAAGGTCCTGAAGCACCTTCTCAAGGCAAACGTCTGATCCGATGTAATTTTTAAACTTATAATTGAGGTCACGATCAGAGTCATCACGTTTTCCGGCTCTACATTTATCATTGAAAAGGATATAATTGTGGATTTTTTTTTAAATCTGTTATGTTATGTTAAAGTGAGAGAAGCACTTAGGCCGTTAGTCGGCCCATTGTGCGTACCATTGATGTTTAGAGGTAACAAGCTACTCATAAACCATTTACTTCCGTTAATGAAGCTAAGCATTTTAGCAGCGCTTGTATATCCCAGATCTCTTAGATCGTTGCGAAAGTAGTTTCCTAAGTAAGCGTTCCTTAAGTTTAATAGGGCAGGGCAGCTGCAGAGAAGTTGGTCTACAGCTTATGCAAAAGTCATTGTGTGCAGTATTGCAGTTCCAGTCTTAGCACGTGTCTGCCCAAAATACAATGCCCTGTAAAGACATATATACATATACAGGGTCTGTTGAGTCTAGTTCGCAGAAGATCCTTGGATCTTTAGTATCCAGGGGTGGCCATGTGAGCCTAGCAACGTCGCAGTAGCCTAGATGTTTACATCTATGACTTGCTTTGCCTATTGCGTCCGCGTGAATGATCTGTCTAACGTAGGATAGCAGGTACATGCACGCTGTGCAGACTTACACTGCCAACGCCGGAGGAGCCTAGTCTTGTCAATTTGTCTGCTGCACAGTTCCTTAGAATATCGCAGTGTCCCGGAACCTAGTAAAGGTTAAAGTTGTATGGTCCAGGTCCAGCTATCTCGCTAATAGATACACGGCAATCTTCCATGCAATTGTAGCGTACAGGTGTGAGAGGCATCAGCTTTGCTGTTCGACTAGCTATAGTCGTAAGCAAAGCTGATGGGGGATCAAGTGAAAATGATCAGGATTGTGAAGCAGCGGTTGGCACGCTTGCGGTTGCGCGACATTAGCTCGTCGGTGGGGTGGGATCTTGCTGCTAACTACCCTGTTCTACAAAAAACTCGTGCCGAGAAAAGAATGATAGCTAGGGTATATAACACTGCGAAAGGCGCGGTGTTTCTATTGCATGATATGCTTTAAAATTTGTGATAAAGGAAAAGAAAGTAGATATATATGAAGCATCTTATCAGCTGTGGTGTCGGCGGTTGAATGACACCTGGAGGAAGCCCTCCCCTTGTAAATGGCTAAATCCATTTACACCAAGACTATCCCTTCCTCAAATTCTATTGGGATAGTCCCTAACTCAGTTCACGTTATCCTTCTACATCAATAACACATCTCAACTAGGTTTAAGTTTAACAAATGATTTTATTCATATAATTATGTATTACGTAAATGGTATAGTGAGAGTAGTAATGCTGAACAAAACAAAATAAATCACTTGAAATATTATGGCTCATGTCAGGATAAAATATACAAACATCGAGAATTGCGTCTCAGCATGTTTGCCTTTTTAAACGAATCGAGTGAAAGTAACGAAAGAATTAAGCAATAAACGTGACTAGTTATTTAAGTATGTTCATATTTAGTTTAAGTTTAAAAGATATAATCACCAATCAATCACGAACTAATAATAACAATATATATATGTATATTTATGTAGTACTAGATATATTATAAAGCAGCAAAATGAAATGAAGCCAGAGAATAAATGAATAAAGAAAGTGTACTTACGTATGTTTTCCTTTCGCAGGTGAATTTTGTGCACAAAACTGCTACCAGGTGAGGATCTGCTTTGTTTGATTAATTATTTTGGATCAAATATATTCTAAGGCTTGTACAATTAAAAAAAATTGAATCTACTAGGACGTTTTCAATCAGTTTTCTCGTTTAAACTTAGGTGATATTTAAGTATGTATTAGCAAAATGTAAATTTTAGGTATTTAAAAGCATTACTCTCAAATAAAGTTCCTTTACATAGGAGTAGTTATAAAAGTAAGTAGGATTAGGTATTTATAGGTTATTTAAGAAAATTTAGAAGTAGGCGGGGAATCAAATTTTAGCAAACAAATGACACCTAATTTGCCCTTTAACAAACACGAAGCCTTTTTCATAACACTATCACTGTACTTATCACTGAATTGGTAGTAATGTGCAGTTCGGTTGATGAGCGTTGATTTTGATCGGCGTTGGGGGTGCTGATGATGACTCGGGTGTGCAGCAAATAGGTGGGCAAGTGTGTGTTGAGTGGTTTTGATTGCGTATTGGGATGAATGTTTTAGGTGTTGTATTACAGGTGAATTTTTGTTGATTGCGTTTAGGGTGCTGTATGGGGGTTGGGATCCATGCGACGCACGAATTTTCGTGATACATGCGGTTTGGATTAGTGGGGCGAAAGAATTATTGGTGCGGATGCCTTGGTAAAAGGTAGCGCTTGCGAGTCCCGACACGTGCCGTTAAATTGCGTCAGCGTTTTAAAGCGGCCGCGAGGGAACGTTTTGCCGATACCATGGGTCATCCGCAATATCTGCATGGGATAGTTAAAAGTTAGGTGATGCTCAACAAATAATTAAAATAAATATTATCTTTAAGGGGTTATAATCAACCACGTGAGTGTACGATTTAATAATCGCAAGTACTATACCAGCAAAAGGTATTCTCCTAGCACTTCGGAATTTGCTTTACAGGACTTTTCCACCGCACATCATCAATATCTTAAATTCTACACCAAATTGAAATAATTATATTTAGATGCAAGAAAAAATGTTTGCACAATCGCAAAAAGAATTTAGCCCAACTTACGTGATGGCAGATGATGTTAACTCGTGAAATGTCCAGAAAAGAAAAGAGCGCGAACACACTTTGCCAGAACTTATGTAGGCAACCGGTTGGGTGTGCTTTAGTACGCAAAAAAAAGATGGATGAGCGGTTCAGTGCTAATACAAAATGGTTGAACGGTTAAGTTCGAAAAGGTGGAGATATTGAATCGGTTCAACATAAGTGCTCATGCCTGTCAGGGAATATATTTATTACACGTGGAGTTCAGGCGGGTTAGAATTTTTCCTGTTTTATTGGCTCGCCACAAAGTCGTGAATTTCCATCTCAGCTCCTGTGGTGGAAAGACATGAAAACGCTGCTCGTAAAACATAAACAAATCGACCTATGTCCCTGAACAACCACGTCCTACTTTCGCAAATCTTTTGCATGGTAGACACCAATCTTTTTACCGTCAAGATTCTCTATCTCGTATAACGATTTACCGATCACTCGAGCAATCCTGCACTTAACAAACTTGGCACATAGCTTTGCATTAAGTGCTTTCGATGCGTTGCTTAATACGAAGTTTCTTCGGTAGCAATCTGGCCTACTGAAAATGATCTAGCAGAACTTCTCAAGTTATACGATCTCTCGTATTTACTGAATGCTTTGGCGATATTATTTTGCACTTCGTGCCTGATTATATCGAGCTTAGAGTTTGATGGTAGGCATCGAAATCCACCATCATCTAATGCACCTAAATCTCTTAGCAACTTATACATGTTGGCGTGTGTGCCCATATTTTGGCCGAATACACAAAAGTAAGGTGTTGTACCTGTAGACTGATGTACTGAAGTACATAATGCCTGCTGTATTTCGGAAAGATGTCGGTCCCAATCTCTTTGATCACTTTTCAGGTAGCTTCGAATTGCAGATAATATGCTTTGGTTTACTCTTTCCGATGCGTTAGCTTGTGGAGAGTAAACCGCATTTTTAATGAGCGTGCAACCATACTTTTCTAGGAAACGCTGAAATTCTTTAGAGACAAATTGTTGGCCGTTGTCGCTGTGAACAACTTCAGGGACGCCGAACTGGTGGAAGATACATTGCTCGAGGTATTCGATCACGGCGCTGGTGTTCGCTTTCCGCATCGCTTTCAACCATACATATTTTGAGAAGCCATCCAATAACACAAATAGGAACGCATTTCCTCGCTTAGATCTCGGATAGGGGCCCATGAAGTCGATAAAGATTTTCTGAAACGGACGGTTGACTTCATGGTGAGATCCCATTGGAGGACGCAAAATAGCATTGGAAGGCTTATTTTCCTTGCAGGTGGTGCACTCGCGAACAAAGTTCCGCACCTCAACTGCCATGTTAGGCCAAAAATAAAACTCTTTTATTTTAGCCAGAGTCTTAGACATTCCTCCGTGTGCACAGTTTGGTGGATTGTGAAAACTCTCAATCACAGACCGGGTAAGCTCAGATGGTATCCATAATTTCCACTCAAATTCCGAATCGGAAAAGTCCTTGTTATTCGAAAAGGTCTTTTTGTATACCAAATCCTTACTTATTCGTAAGTCTGGAAAGTTGTCTGGGTTCTGTAGAATTGTCGCAATTATAGATTGATATTCAGGTGACTTGAAGGCTGATGAAGAAAGATCAATACAAGTGTGAAGAGTTTCGTCTGCTAAGAGGGCTTCATTGAACGCACGAGACAGAACGTCAGGCACAATGTTCTGCGAACCCTTTTTGTGTTCTATACTGAAGCTGTAAGCCTGAAGTTTTAGCGACCATCGAGCCAATTTGCCGCTTAGGTCTTTTAGGCTCATAAGCCATTTTAGGCTGGCATGATCGGTTACGATGGTAAAGCTCAAACCCTCAACATATGGACGAAACTTCTTCACAGCTTGCACCGCCGCATAGCATTCCTGCTCTGTCACGCTGTAGTTGCGTTGGCAGGCATTGAGTTTTTCCGAAAAGAATGCTATGGGCTTCTCGTTCTTGTCTTCATCTAATTGGTACACTGAATAACAAAAGGTTTAGAAAAATCTGGGTTAGAAAGCAGAGGAGCAGAAATGAGAGAAGTCTTTAGGGTTTCAAAGGACATAAGAGCATCTGGAGTCATCAGAAAATGTTTGTTCTTTTTCAGGGTATCTATCAAAGGACTGGCAATTGAGGCGAAGTTGCGGATGAATCGACGGTACCAACCACATAAGCCCCTCCTGAATTGTTTTTGTGACGTTGGCACCGGAAAATCCTTAATTGCCGATACCTTGTCTGGATCTGGCTTGATATGACCCTCTCCGACTATGTACCCTAAATACTTCAGCTCGTTAAAACAGAAGTGAGATTTTTCCACGTTAATAGTCAAATTTGCATTTGAAAAATATTCTGCTACCTTTTCAAGAGTCTCGAGATGGCTTGGCAAATCCTTGGAGATAACCAGCAAATCATCCAGGTACACAAAAACATGCTCTCTGAGTGTATCGGGGACCACCTTATCCATCAACCGACACATCCTTTGAGCTGCATTACACAACCCAAAAGGCATGACGGTGAACTGATAAAGCGGCCGTCCCGGCACGGTGAAGGCCGTTTTTTCCCTGGACTCTTTCTCTAGAGGAATTTGCCAGAACGCGTCTTGAAGATCCACGCTACTAATGTATCGTGTCTCTTGCAGACGGCTCAGCATTCCCTCTATGTGAGGAAGAGGATACGCATCCTTCTTTGTGAGTGAGTTCACTTTCCGAGAGTCCAAACAAAGACGGTTCTTACCGGGTTTCCGAATAAGCACCATGGGTGAACTCCATGAACTACTGCTCTCTTCAATCACTCCCAAAAAAAGCATACGATCTAATTCGCCGTATATTATCTCCTGGATTGCCGGTGAAACAGGATAATGCCGCTGCTTGACTGGTTCGGCATTGCCTGTGTCAATGAAATGCATTTCCACCGACGTTTTACCAAGACCGAGCTCAGAAAATGATGGAAACTTATTGATCACTTCCTGCAATCTTCGAGCCTCCAAAGGACTCAACTCTACTCGTTTGTGTTCTTTGCTCACTACATCATTATTGTGGCCCGATATCTCGCTTACTATATTGGGTGCAATTTGGAATTTTTGCCAGAAATCAATTCCTAGGTAAAGCGATTGGGATAAGGATGGAATAAGGTACAGCTCTAGTGGTTTACGCTGATTGTTAAATGTGACATCAACGATGATTCGGCCAGTTATGGATTGTTGTTTGTCATCAGCTGTTTTGATGAACGAGGAAAATTCAACAATCGGAATATTCAGTTCCTCGACTAATTTTAAACAATCCTTACCGAGACATGAAACACTAGCACCGCTATCCAGTAATCCTGTAATTTCTTTACCACAGAAATTAATCTTTGCGTAAGGCCAAGAATCAGTATCACTATTAATGATGCTGTTGCAAATAAACTGTTTGTAAATTTTTCTTTTTTTGTATCGTAACCGGGTTTTGTAAAATTTGTTTGTGTTTTCAAAAGCTTGTATTTCATTTATTTGTAATATTTTAGCACGAAGCTCATTATAATGTTGGAGCCTTTCATCGTAGGATTTCAAACGAAATTCGTGTCTTTTATTTTTACTTTCAGTGTGTTCGTTAATGAGATTATTATCTGCTGTATTGATGTAATTCCAAGCATCATAATCTACATTAGTATTGGTACATGCATCAACTTTTGTTACGCCGGGTAGGTTTGCGTCGAACGAGACTCCCCGGATTCTATCAGGTTCGATTTCATGTTTTCCAAGTGAGGATTACATCTTAAGCAATTAACCACTGTAGCTCCATCTAAACCACAACGGTAGCAAAATAGCCTATTAATTGGGGAATGACAATGAATAAATATATGTCCCAGCTGTTTGCAATTAAAGCATATAGGTACTTTAGCTGGCAAATGTTGTGTGTTAGGATGTTGTCGATGAGTTCCCGAAATAGCTGCTATGTCATAATTAAATTCATTTTGACCGTTAAAGTCATTTAGTTCATGTACAGAACGATATTGCATGTTTCGACTCTGCAGGAACCTAGTTTGAAGCATTCGCTCAGTCTTCTTGCACTCATCTTTGAAGTGATCGAGTGTATAAAACTTCATGGGGTAAATGAATGTCATCAATTTGGCACTGATGTTAGTGCGAAGAATCTGTATAAGGTCCAGATCTCTAATTGGTTGCTTTAACTGACTTTTGAGTCGCATGACGTCATTACAAAAATCTTCAAAACTTTCCTGATGCGTTTGTTTTCTGTCCATAATATGTTTAATGATTTCAAAATCATTTTCATGATTTCTGAACTGCTTAACGAAAGCGCGACGAAGATTTTGCCAATCACCTTGAGGATTGCCTCGCAGGTACTGCCAGTACCAATCCTGCGCTGCACCTTCCAACAAATGATGAAAATTCATCAGAACATCATTCCAACTACAATTGTAATTGGATTGGAGCATTTCTACCCTGAACACAAAATCTTCGGTAGATATCCCCTTTGAGGTGCCGTTGAATTTGAGACCCCACTGATCCACACGAAAAATTTGTCCACCTGAAGATCTTGAGTTGCTGGATCTGTCTGCGGGTCTATTAAATTCATGGTTGTTTTGATTGTCCTGATCAAGATAAGAGCTAACATTGTTAATAGGGATATGGTCCTGCTGAACATTTCTTGGACTCGACTGTGGAGCTGGATTTAACACCTGATTATCTGTCTGCACGTAAGGTTGCATAACTTTATCAATACTCATTTTAATTAAGTCTGGAACAATTGATCCTAAAGTGTCATGAACTAATTGTTGTATGTGTTCATCAAGCTGCTTCATTTTTGGCGCGCTGCTTGAAATGAATTGCTGTTGAGGTAAATATGTTGGGACTGTGAGATCAGCTGTTACAATGCTTGCTGCGCTTGTATTGGTAATGTTTACATGTGCTGCATTCATAAAATTGTCAACCAGCTGATTACCCGTTGGCATGAATTGCATAACATTTTGCTTATCCGGTATTTCTCCGACCATCGATGTGACGATTGGATTCGACATACACGCGGTAGTATTTGTTGTCGTGGACTGATAAGGCACTGTACTTGTTGTAAGTACAACGGTTGCAGCTGGGAGAGTAAAATTAAGAGAGTCATTTAGTCGGTCATCACAATTGTTGTTTGAACCGGTGAGAGAAACATTAGATGCTAGAGACATTCTGTTGGGAGAATGTTGCATGGAGGGAAATTTGTTGCGCAGATAATAACTGGGTGTGTCATTGGTATGTTGCTGCAAATTTGATATGCCTTTTTGCTGTTTGGGAATAGCTCCGCTGTTCGGTTTGCTTTTACTCATGGTTTCTTTTGTTTTGTTTTGGTTCTTTATTCTGGGTATTGTATAGTATTGGGAGAATGGTTGATGCTCAATAGCATAAACTTTGTTTATGAAAACTGAATTTGGTTTGTTTGTAAACAATCATAAAAAGAAATCGCTGAGACGTGTGAATTACTAATGTATAGGTAAACGTGAAACGGTTGCTGATACGAGGTCCATGTTGTAGAAAGAAAAGTAGAGAAAGTCAAATGTAATATGATATGAAAGTTGTTTGGCAGTGGTTTTCGATTTGTATTTTCTGGACTATCAAGCGAAATCGTTGACGACTCAGAACTATGATCGGAAAATCTCGCAGGTAACTGACCAGGGACACAAGCTACTTTAATTAAAGTTGAAACTTTAATTAATATTCGATTGAGCTTGGACTCCTAAACGTTTATCCTGCTCCGCTATATCATCTGCTCTAAACACTTATGGATCTGATGATTTAGTGCAATGAAGAACGTATTTCTTCAGACTCCTAAACCAACAAATAATTGGTAACTCCAGCTTCCGCAAGAAAGCTTGGGGTGGTAAAACTTTAAATTACAGGAATGGAATTGTAAAAATGTATTTGTTAGGTTGTAATAATAGATAAGTATTTGGTGTATATTGGTTTAAACGAATTATAAACATAATACACCAGATCGGTACCACGTTGCGGGCGCCATTGTAGCGTACAGGTGTGAGAGGCATCAGCTTTGCTGTTCGACTAGCTATAGTCGTAAGCAAAGCTGATGGGGGATCAGGTGAAAATGATCACGATTGTGAAGCAGCGGTTGGCACGCTTGCGGTTGCGCGACATTAGCTCGTCGGTGGGGTGGGATCTTGCTGCTAACTACCCTGTTCTACAAAAATATCATGCCGAGAAAAGAATGATAGCTAGGGTATATAACACTGCGAAAGGCGCGGTGTTTCTATTGCATGATATGCTTTAAAATTTGTGATAAAAGAAAAGAAAGTAGGTATATATGAAGCATCTTATCAGCTGTGGTGTCGGCGGTTGAATGACACCTGGAGGAAGCCCTCCCCTTGTAAATGGCTAAATCCATTTACACCAAGACTATCCCTTCCTCAAATTCTATTGGGATATTCCCTAACTCAGTTCACGTTATCC
Source organism: Cheilosia urbana (assembly GCA_946477585.1). NCBI lineage: Eukaryota > Metazoa > Arthropoda > Insecta > Diptera > Syrphidae > Cheilosia > Cheilosia urbana. The sequence goes on along the minus strand of OX297853.1, from coordinate 64,437,634 downwards.
TTCTACATCAATAACACATCTCAACTAGGTTTAAGTTTAACACATGATTTTATTCATATAATTATGTATTACGTAAATGGTATAGTGAGAGTAGTAATGCTGAACAAAACAAAATAAATCACTTGAAATATTATGACTCATGTCAGGATAAAATATACAAACATCGAGAATTGCGTCTCAGCATGTTGCCTTTTTAAACGAATCGAGTGAAAGTAACGAAAGAATTAAGCAATAAACGTGACTAGTTATTTAAGTATGTTCATATTATGTTTAAGTTTAAAAGATATAATCACCAATCAATCACGAACTAATAATAACAATATATATATGTATAGTTATGTAGTACTAGATATATTATAAAGCAGCAAAATGAAATGAAGCCAGAGAATAAATGAATAAAGAAAGTGTACTTACGTATGTTTTCCTTTCGCAGGTGAATTTTGTGCACAAAACTGCTACCAGGTGAGGATCTGCTTTGTTTGATTAATTATTTTGGATCAAATATATTCTAAGGCTTGTACAATAAAAAAAAATTGAATCTACTAGGACGTTTTCAATCAGTTTTCTCGTTTAAACTTAGGTGATATTTAAGTATGTATTAGCAAAATGTATATTTTAAGTATTTAAAAGCATTACTCTCAAATAAAGTTCCTTTACATAGGAGTAGTTATAAAAGTAAGTAGGATTAGGTATTTATAGGTTATTTAAGAAAATTTAGGAGTAGGCGGGGAATCAAATTTTAGCAAACAAATGACACCTAATTTTCCCTTTAACAAACACGAAGCCTTTTTCATAACACTATCACTGTACTTATCACTGAATTGGTAGTAATGTGCAGTTCGGTTGATGAGCGTTGATTTTGATCGGCGTTGGGGGGGCTGATGATGACTCGGGTGTGCAGCAAATAGGTGGGCAAGTGTGTGTTGAGTGGTTTTGATTGCGTATTGGGATGAATGTTTTAGGTGTTGTATTACAGGTGAATTTTTGTTGATTGCGTTTAGGGTGCTGTATGGGGGTTGGGTTCGATGCGACGCACGAATTTTCGTGATACATGCGGTTTGAATTAGTGGGGCGAAAGAATTATTGGTGCGGATGCCTTGGTAAAAGGTAGCGCTTGCGAGTCCCGACACGTGCCGTTAAATTGCGTCAGCGTTTTAAAGCGGCCGCGAGGGAACGTTTTGCCGATACCATGGGTCATCCGCAATATCTGCATGGGATAGTTAAAAGTTAGGTGATGCTCAACAAATAATAAAAATGAATATTACCTTTAAGGGGTTATAATCAACCACGTGAGTGTACGATTTAATAATCGCAAGTACTATACCAGCAAAAGGTATTCTCCTAGCACTTCGGAATTTGCTTTACAGGACTTTTCCACCGCACATCATCAATATCTTAAATTCTACACCAAATTGAAATAATTATATTTAGATGCAAGAAAAAATGTTTGCACAATCGCAAAAAGAATTTAGCCCAACTTACGTGATGGCAGATGATGTTAACTCGTGAAATGTCCAGAAAAGAAAAGAGCGCGAACACAACTTGCCAGAACTTATGTAGGCAACCGGTTGGGTGTGCTTTAGTACACAAAAAAAAAAGATGGATGAGCGGTTCAGTGCTAATACAAAATGGTTGAACGGTTAAGTTCGAAAAGGTTGTAACGATGCATTCGTTACATGCTGTTTTTCTTACTCAACAGCCGATCGACTGTTTCCCCCTCCCATACCGATACACAAAAAAATCCCCGCAATGGCCCAGTACTTGCTATTCACTGGCACAACAGTGCTGCTACATGAATTGTTTGTTCGGCATATTTTTCCCACCAACAACAATGGGCCAATAATTTATATACATCATAGAATTCACACCAGCTCGTGGTCATGAATTGTATTAGACCCCCAGCCATGGCCCCAGAAAAGCGAGCAAATTCAGAGTGGAAATAGTACCAATCTCGTGTACTACTGATATTGTTCCTCAAGGGGTCTGCAGACACTTGATAAAAGTTTTGTTGCTAATTGCCTGCTGGGCATTAGCAAGTGCCAAGTCAGTCGTAAGATAGACTTGTGGAACGCCGAGCTAGTCGCAAGATAGGCTCGTGGAACGCCGAGCTAGTCGCAAGATAGGCTCGTGGAACGCCAAGCTAGTCGCAAGATAGGCTTGTGGAACGCCAAGCTAGTCGCAAGATAGGCTTGTGGAACGCCGAGCTAGTCGCAAGATAGGCTCGTGGAACGCCGAGCTAGTCGCAAGATAGGCTCGTGGAACGCCAAGCTAGTCGCAAGATAGGCTTATGGAACGCCAAGCTAGTCGCAAGATAGGCTTGTGGAACGCCGAGCTAGTCGCAAGATAGGCTCGTGGAACGCCGAGCTAGTCGCAAGATAGGCTTAGAGCTAACGTGGTCATTAGACCGCAAAAACCCAAACTTGAAGCAGAACAACCGCCGTAACCCCGATCTTCCTGCCAACCGAGGACCGAACCACCGCCGTGGGAGTGTAGGTGTAAATGATAGAAAACCGTAGAATTGTGTTGAGACAGTACATAAAATTATATCGTAGAATTGTTCTGAAATTATATAAGTCGTAGAATTGTTTTGAATTATATAATTATATGAAATTATACCGATTATTTGTAGAATATCTTGATTTATCGAATCATTAAAAGTTGAGAACCTTAGAACTGTTTTGAATTATATAAAGTTATATAAATTTGAACCATTGAATTTGTACACTTGAATCTGTAACGTAGTAATTTAGAAAGGCATAATAAAGGACTTTGTTTTGTTACCTAGAGTTTTGTGTTTCTCTAGGAAGGACCTTGGCAAGCCGGCGAGCTTACCTCAGCCCAGACAAAAGACACATTACATTGGCGCCCGAGCAGGGACTTCAACAAAAGGAAGCCCGAAATTATTCCGAACAACCAGCAATACTGGAGGACCTAGGAGCCGAAATGGACAGAGAGAACCAGCTGACTGTTCCCGAAGAAACAACCGGAGACATGACCGTTGGATTGATCTACCTGCTGAAGAAGGACGAGCTAGCAGAGATAATGGAGAAAAAAGGACTAAGGACCGACGGAACAGTGGCACAACTGCGGTCTCGGATGAGTACATATTTGAAAGCCACGCGGACTAGATCCTCGACGCAGAACCTCTGCGAGGAGTTCGAAGCGAAAATATCGAATCGAGAGTATGGGGACAGCTCATCCGAGGACGACGACAAATCCACGACGACCGAACAAACCGTAAAAACCCCATTGTTCGAAGACATCACTGTGGCCGTCCACCAGCCCACCGTCATCCAACCCCTGGTCACCGGTGCTCCACGACCGAGACCGTCCGAGGAATACGGATCCAATACAGCCGCAGCGTCGTCTAGAAGGGCGACTGAGCAACTAGCCCCGACCCCGTCCAACCGAGCGAACCACCGACCCTCATTAAGCTATGAAGCCGAGGTGATGGACAAAGTACGGAAATGGGGACTCAAGTTCGATGGCTCAGGGAATGCGATTGAGTTCATGGAGCGTATGGAAGAACTCACCCGCTGCTACGATATACCGACAGATTATATGATCCGGCCGCTGCCCGAGGTCTTGCGAAGGACAGCATTGGAGTGGCTCCGGATTAACCGAGATGATTTCCAGAACTGGGACCAGTTCCGACGAGCCTTCCTACGTCATTTCCTCCCGGCACGCTACGCCCATAAATTAGAGGAAGAAATTCTAAGGAAAAGGCAAGGGCCCAGGGAAAAGGCCAAGGATTTCATCCGGGCCATCCAGTACCTGATCAGGCAACATCCCCGGATGAGTATCCTCGACAGCGTGGACCGGATCTACGACAGCATGCGACCCGAATATCGTCTGTATATCAAACGACGAGACTTTGTGACCCTAGATGAACTCATGGAGTTGGCAGAGGAGTTTGAACACGTCAAGGGGGAAGAGCGCAACATTCGCCCTCCAATCCCCGCCGCCACCCCAGCGCCCAGACCACAGTCAGCAAACGTCCCCTACAATCGGGATACTCACTGTTGGCGCTGCAAGCAGAGAGACCACCAGCAGCAGGATTGTCGACGACCATACCGACTTTTCTGCTCCTACTGCGGAGAAGACGGCATCCATTCACGAGACTGCAGGTGCCATCAAGACCAAGCAGCCTCTGTGTCAAATGCTAGACAGGCCGACCCGCGGTATTTTATTCCGACAACTATCCAGGGCCAGACATTCCATTGTCTTGTGGATACCGGGGCCTCCAAATCGTTTGTCGGACCAAAAATGCGACAAACTCTGCGCAGGATGCGCGTGCCCATCCGATATCACGGCCAGAGGATCCAACTGGCAAACGGAGACACACTCACGACCAGGGAGCACTATACCGTGGAGCTGCAAGTAGGTAACCAAACCCTTGCGGGCGAGCTCACGTATATGAAGACATTGGCTGAGGATGCGATTTTCGGCATGGACTGGCTAGATAAAGCCAAGCTCGAAGTAACGCTGGAAGGCCAGACGTTGGCCAACAAAAAGGTACTCCGCACAATTCCAGCCAACAACTCGTGTGCCCTACTCAGGGAGTGCCCCTTTCCATGGAACAGCTGGTCATCTCCCGACGCGCCCATCAGAGGGCCACCGAGAAATGTTTTCCGAGGATCTCAACCGTCTAGGGTAATACCGCCCACACCGCCGACAACAACCGTACCGCCGACAGCAACCGTACCGCCGACACCAACCGTACCGCCGACCCCAACCGTCCCGCCGACACCAATCGTACCGCCAACACTAACCGTACCGCCGACACCAACCGTACCGCCGACCCCAACCGTCCCGCCGACACCAATCGTACCGCCAACACCAATCGTACCGCCCACACTAACCGTACCGCCAACACCGCCGACGATGTTATCATCGCCCGTACCGCCGACAGCAGCCGTACCGAAGACACCAACCGTACCGTCGAACCCAACCGTACCGCCAACACCGCCGACGATGTTATCACCGCCCGCACCGCCGACAGCAACCGTACCGCCGACCCCAACCGTACCACCCGTACCGCCGACACCAACCGTATCGCTGACCCCAACCGTACCACCGACAGCAACCGTACCGCCGACGATGTTATCACCACCCGTACCGCCTTCACCGCCCGTACCACCCACACCGCATATACCGCCCATACTGCCGACACCAACCGTACCGCCTACACAGCCCATACCGCCAACACCACCGACAGCAACCGTACCGCCGACCGCAACCGTACCGCCGACCCCAACCGTACCGCCGACCCCAACCGTACCGCCGACACCAATCGTACCGCCAACACCGCCGACGATGTTATCACCACCCGTACCGCCTACACCACCCATACCACCCACACCGCCGATACCAACCTTACCGCCCGTACCGCCGACACCAACCGTACCGCCTACACCGCTCATACAGCCCACACCGCCGGCACCAACCGTACCGCCCACACCGTCGACACCAACCATACCGCCGACACCAACCGTACCGACGCCGACGCCGCCAACAAAGCCGACACTATCTACACCGCCGAATATGTCTACATCGCTAACACCGCCAAACCAACCGATACCGACAACGGCAACACTGTGTACACCGCCACAGTCAGCATCAAAGACACCGTCCACGACGTCAAAACCGCCAATACCGCCCGTACGGTATACGCCGCCCTCACCGCCCATAACTTCCTAACCACCATCCTATCTCTATTCCCCATATCCCAATTAAATAATAATCAATAAATAATAATAATAGCATATATGTAAATTTTAAATAAAAAATAATGGTTTTTATTTTTTCTAGAGCAAGAGCCCTTCTTTTATTTAAGTCTTCTTAAAAACTAACTACTATAAGCGAGAAACGCTACTATTTATGTGTTCAAGGCGCGGTTTATTGTTTGGTGCTCGCATCGTCTCTTTTGTTGGTGCATCTGCCGTTTTATGATTTCGAAATATCCCTTCTTGGAAGGTCGTCTTATTGTTTTCACATCTGCCGTTTTATGACTTCCATATGTATGTGATATCCCAGTTTGCTAGTTTTCTTGGGAGGTCGTCTTCTGTTGGCACATCTGTTGGGTTTTTCCGCTTAAAAGAGTCGATCCCTGTTTAGTTGGGCTGCTGACATAACCCCTCCCTCCTTAGAGTCTTCCTTCGGTTCGTTTATGACTGGAGGTAGATTTATTATAGTTTTATTTTGTCTCTTTATTTTGTATAATATTATTATCACAATGATCGCAATGATTAATAAAGTTGTTGAGAGACTAAAAATATACTGTGTTTCCTTTTCATTCTTTATTTCTATTATTTTTTTTAAATTATCAATGGATTCATACCTGACTTCTTCCAAATATTCATTTGAAAAGTTATAGTTTAGTACAGGTATTATCTTTTCGTCTTTGTAATACTTTCTATTATAAATTACATTGTTCATTGAAATTTTACAGTTCTCTGCTTTTATTAAGTAATTTCCTTCTAGTATGTAGTTTAGATTATTACAATTTTGTTGTATTTCGGTTTTTTCTAGATTCTTAATTATTAGATATTTTTCTTTTTCTATTATTACATTTTTATCTTCATATTTTTTAGTTTTGCATTTCATTTGTTTGTTTATTAATATATTTTCTATACAATCGTCCTTTAATATTTGTAAATTTTTTATTTCTTTAGTTATATAATATAATCTTTTATTCAATTCTAGGAAGTTATTAGTTTGTAAATCTATAATTTTACTATTTATAGGAAAGTTTTGAATGTATATTTTATTAAATGTTTGGTTGGAATATTGGGGAATTAATACAATTACTAAAATATTTTCTTTGTACGTTGCTAAATTGATTTTTAATTCTTTTAAATTTTCAAATGTGATATTATTCTCTTTAATTTCTTGGCTTGTAATAATGTTTTGTGTTAGTATTCCTGTTCTGCTAGTCAATATTACGTCTTCTATTTTTCCTAAAGTTTCTCTAATTTCTCTTATGTTGTTATTGAATTCTATTTCTATACGAAGGTTATCAATATCACTGCTTCTGTTTCTTAATTTATTAACTGTTTCGATACCTTGGTTCATTAATTCACTTAAAGTTTTAAACTGATTATTAAAATGATCGTTTATCTTTATTTGTTTATTTAAGTTATCTATGGTATTATGCGTATTTTCTTCTAGTGTTTTAAGTTTCTTTTCTATTTCTATTCTATCATCGTCATCCATTGCTCCGAATATGAATTTCAAGATGGAACCTCCTAAATTTATTAATCCTCTTTTTAATATATGATGTGGGATTAGGGTACCAATTTTTTGTTCTAATTTGATTATTTCACTAAGTTGTTTATAATGCTTTTCTGGCATTAATTTATACTGTGCTTTTAATTGTTCGATTAGTCCTTTATAATCGGTTAAGTTAATTAAATGTATCATTGTATTATATTTTTCTATAAGTTCTACATTTTCACTTTCTATTATAAGAAATTCTTGTTTAATTTCATTAATTTGTATTTCCTGTGGTTGTACTACCGTTATCTGCTTGTACAGAATAATCATTAAGATTATCACTACTGCTTTCATGTTGGGTGGTTGCAAATTTTTTCTTTCTCCTGAATTGGTCTTTGTGCAAGACTTGTTTTCGTACGTGTGGTCTTATAGTGACTTTCTTGCCTTGTTGTTTTATAATGTTTATTTTTTTATGTTTTGTCTTTAGTTTGTCAAATCGCTCGGGATTATTTATTTTAGTATAACTAGGGTTAATTTCTTTATCACTCCTATTTTTATTTAATTTCTTTAATATTTTTTCTTTATTGCTTTCTATTCGTTCGCGCACTAGTTTTATATCTACTCTATTTAAATGAATGTCTACTGGTTTTTCTTTAGTGGTCAAATGTATTGTTTGATTGTAAACCTCTACTGCACGTAGTACGTTGTCGACTAAGTTGTCTGACCCTTCTAAAATTCTTAAATGCTCATTTAGCGTACTGTGTACTCTTTCGATATCAGAGTTTCCTGTGTGTCTGTAAGGAGTTGTGAAATGAATTTCTATCTCCTTCTCTCTAAAGTATTCTTTTACTGTATAGGTTTGAAATGAAGGATCATTATCTAGTACGATATATTTTGGTTTGGTCATGTAGGTAAAGATTTTCGTTATGGTATTTAATACATCCTTTTGGTTTTTGGTTTTAAGTTTTTCTACACATACGAATTTGCTGAATTTGTCTATACATGTGAGATATTTTGTTGAGTGGGGAAGTATCCATATATCCATGTGATAAGATTGGTGTGGACCTTTTGGTGTGATTGTTTTCTCGTATGGGAGTTTTATTGGGTTTCTTTCTATTTTAAGATTGCAACGTTCGCAATTGTTAATCACTTTTGTTATTAGTTCTTTCATATTTGGTGAGTAATATTTTCTTTTTATTTCTAAATAGGTTTTTTCAATTCCTGTATGATTATAATTTAAATGTGTTTTATTTATTTCTTCTTCGGTTTCTGGAGTTTTAATGTCAATTAAATAGGTTTTTGTCCTAAGGAGTTTCTGCTTATTATGGTGTAGTTTCCAATAATCTTGGAACTCTAGAAATGATTTATCTTCTGTCGTATAAATACAGTTTATTGTGTTCGTATCACATTCTTTTATTATGTATTCATAGGTTTCTTTGCTGAAGTTTTTTCTGGTTATTTTTATTCTTCTCTTTCCTGGGAATGGGAAAGTTATCTCTTCTATGGTATTTTCTCCCTTTTCTAATATTATTTGTCTTTTGAATATGTTCAAGGGTTTCTCTGTGATTGATATTAGATTGGAGCTATCTGATATTACACTATGTCTGGTGCTAACTAAATCTTCTTCTTCTTCTAATGCATTTATTGTATCTATCTTTATTCTTGAAAGTGCATCTGCAACTTTATTTTCTTTTCCTGCTAGGTATCTTATATCAAAGTCATATTCTTCTAATTTAATCTTCCATCTTTGTAACTTACTATTAGGTTCTTTTAGATTATGCAACCATGCTAGTGGTCGATGATCGGTTAATATTTTAAATCTTCTACCGTAAAGATAGTGACGAAACTGTTTCGTTGCCCATACTATTGCTAACAATTCCTTTTCTATCGTTGAATAATTACATTCATGTTTATTTAAAGTTCTACTTGCAAATCCTAATGGTCCCTGGTTTTGACTTAACACGGCTCCTATTGCAAAGTTACTTGCATCTGTAGTCAAAGTAAATTCTTTTGAGAAATCTGGGTGTTTGTTAATGAGTGTGTCTTGCATCGCAAGTTTTACTTTCTCAAATGAGTCCTTATAATCTTTGTTTTCTATATTTATTTTGCTATTTTTCTTTAAACAAAGTGTCATGGGTTTTATAATTTTTGCATAGTCATTTATAAATTTGCGGTAATAACCTGTTAATCCTAAAAATGACTGTATTTCTTTTATGGTTGTGGGTATAGGGAATTTTTGTATTGTTTTTAATTTTTCTGGATTTGGTTTAATGCCTTCTGGAGTTATTATGTGTCCTAAAAATTCACTTTCTTTCTTTAAGAAATCGCATTTGTTAAGAGATACTCTCAAATTTACGCTTTGGAGTTTCTTTAATACTTTTTCGAGAGAAGAGAGGTGTTCTTCTAGGGACGTGCTAAATATTATTATATCGTCTAAATATACATAACATATTTTTCCTACAAATTCTTTTAATACTTCATTCATCATACGCTGAAATGTCGCCGGTGCGTTTTTGAGACCGAATGGCATTCTAGCGAATTCATAATGTCCTGATAAAGTAGAGAACGCAGTTTTCTCTCTATCTTCTGGTTCTACCTCTATCTGGTAAAAACCTTTTGTCAAATCTAAAGTAGTAAAATAATTTGCTCTTCCCATTTTATCTAGAATATCTTCTATTATTGGTATGGGGAATTTATCCTCTTTGGTAACGTTATTTAGCTTTCTATAATCGATGACGATTCGCCATTCTTTTTCTCCTGTTTTGTCTTCTTTTTTAGGTACTATCCATATGGGTGCATTATATGGACTAGTACTTTTTACTATTATTTGTTGTTTTAATAACTCATCTATCTGTTTATCTACTTCCTTTTTATGGACTTCCGGATACCTATAAATTCTGGAAAAAATTGGTTCATTACTTGTTGTTGCTATTTTATGTTTTACATGAGATGTGAAACTCAGGTCGTCTCCCTTGTGAAAAAATGTTTTTTCATTGTTTTTTAGTAATTCTGTTAATTTTGTATGCTCTTCGGCATTTAAATGGTCTAACCTTTTAGTTTCTAGTTCGTCGAAAATGGAACTTCGTGGTTCTATATTATTAAAGTAATTTATTTCTTTTTCATATTCTTTTTCTTCGTCTATACTGAAGAATAAAGGTATTATTTCATTATTTAATTCTAAAGTTTTTGTTCTAAAATCGATCTTACTTTGGTTAGGGATTAATATATTATTTCCTATAATTCCATTGAAATGTTGATTGAAATCTAGTATTTGGAATACACAATCTTCTACAACATTGTAAATAAATCTTTCTTTTGGGATTTTTATTTCTTCATTTATTATTACTGGAGTTCCTACAGTTTTTAAAGTTAAAGGTTTTTCTCTTTTTATGATATAGTTTTGTGGGGCATTATTTCTATTTATTAAACTATTCGTTGCTCCCGTGTCTATTAGCATTCGGATAGTTTGTTTGTTTTTCACTAATTTAATAAATGGCAATCCGGTAACGGTGGTTCCGAGGCCGGATACTGAAAATTTTGGTTTGTTCTTAATTCCAATTCGTTATTAGAATGGTTTATTTGTTGAGGTTGTACTCTTCTAAGTTGACTACTAGTGGGATCTATTTCCATTTGTTCTACATTCTGACTTCTGTTGTAGTAATTGGGGTTGTAATTATTACCTTTGTAATTGGGATTTCTATAGTTATTATTGGGATTATTATTATAATAGTTGACTGGTGGTCTGATATTTACTGGATTTTTTGGTTGAAAATTATTTTGATAAGGTTTTTGTGGTATATAATTCTGTCTTTTAGGTTCAGATCTTTCTTCCCTTCTTTCTTCTATGAATCCTGCCTGAGTTAGCTCGTATAATGCTGCTTGTAGGCTAGTTGGTTTTAGTGAGAATAATACTGTTCTCATATGAATAGGTAATTTTTCTTTAAAAGTGTCTAATGCAGTTTGGTTATTATGAGGTATATCAAGTGGTTTATTTTCTTGCACTGTTTTCTGATTTAATTCACATAACGTTTTCTGTATCTCATTATAAAATGTCATTACATTGTTTTTGTAGTTTATTTGACGAAGGTCGTCGTATAATTGAAAGCTACTTTTGAATCCTCCAAAATTACTTACTAATAATTCTTTTATCTCTATCCATTTATTTAGATGTGCATGAATTTCTACGCATCTTTTTGCTTTACCTATCAATTTTGATTTTAATATGTTGATACACATTAGCTGTGATTGGTCATCATATTTATTCAATGTTGGAATAATTCCTTCTACATTAGCTATGAACGTATACAAGTCTTCTCTTCTACCGTCAAACGTACTTAGTTTCTCGATGTACTTAAGTGGGTCTAGTGTTAATGTTAAAGCCATTTTAATATTTTCTTTTTTAATAACTATGTCAAAACTACTTTCACTATTTTCACAATTATTTTTCTTAGAATTAATACTTAAATTATTCTTACAACTTGTTGGTATCGGTGTGTTTCTGATTTGTATCAAATGATCGTCTTCTTCGTCCGTTGTGCTTCCTTCTTCATATGAATCGGGTTTTGTTGGTTTCTTCTTTTTGAATAATTTGTTCATCTGCTCGGTCTTCTAATTAGTTTTTCCTCTATGGAACTTCATAACATTAGTCGTTTACGCTGACATTGGTTATTAAACTAATTCACTTTGTAGTTTTTCTTTATCTGCTTTAAAGAATTCTACTAGGTTTTGTTCTTTATTTGTTTTAAAGATTTTATACTTAAACTCTGGGTTCACTAGAGTGTATAGATTTTTATGAATTTAAACACTATGTTCGATAGGGTATTCAGAATAAGAATAACTTAAACTTTATGGTCTATAAAGTGTTTTTCTATTTTGATTTCCACTGATTTTAAACTTTAAGTTCATTAAAGTATTCACGGAAGGTTTTTTTTTTTTTTTTTTTTTTTGTGCGTGACGATTTTCGTTCGTATCACTAGATAGCTATTTTATTTTTTTATGTAGTATACGTGTACATTTTTTGATAGCTATCCTACCGACTGCGCCAATTTTAAATAAAAAATAATGGTTTTTATTTTTTCTAGAGCAAGAGCCCTTCTTTTATTTAAGTCTTCTTAAAAACTAACTACTATAAGCGAGAAACGCTACTATTTATGTGTTCAAGGCGCGGTTTATTGTTTGGTGCTCGCATCGTCTCTTTTGTTGGTGCATCTGCCGTTTTATGATTTCGAAATATCCCTTCTTGGAAGGTCGTCTTATTGTTTTCACATCTGCCGTTTTATGACTTCCATATGTATGTGATATCCCAGTTTGCTAGTTTTCTTGGGAGGTCGTCTTCTGTTGGCACATCTGTTGGGTTTTTCCGCTTAAAAGAGTCGATCCCTGTTTAGTTGGGCTGCTGACATAACCTGTATATATATATGCAAATATATATGTAGACGAGAAGGTTCTCGTCTCTGAAAGAAGAGGGGAAATGTAACGATGCATTCGTTACATGCTGTTTTTCTTACTCAACAGCCGATCGACTGTTTCCCCCTCCCATACCGATACACACAAAAATCCCCGCAATGGCCCAGTACTTGCTATTCACTGGCACAACAGTGCTGCTACATGAATTGTTTGTTCGGCATATTTTTCCCACCAACAACAATGGGCCAATAATTTATATACATCATAGAATTCACACCAGCTCGTGGTCATGAATTGTATTAGACCCCCAGCCATGGCCCCAGAAAAGCGAGCAAATTCAGAGTGGAAATAGTACCAATCTCGTGTACTACTGATATTGTTCCTCAAGGGGTCTGCAGACACTTGATAAAAGTTTTGTTGCTAATTGCCTGCTGGGCATTAGCAAGTGCCAAGTCAATCGTAAGATAGACTTGTGGAACGCCGAGCTAGTCGCAAGATAGGCTCGTGGAACGCCGAGCTAGTCGCAAGATAGGCTCGTGGAACGCCAAGCTAGTCGCAAGATAGGCTTGTGGAACGCCAAGCTAGTCGCAAGATAGGCTTGTGGAACGCCGAGCTAGTCGCAAGATAGGCTCGTGGAACGCCGAGCTAGTCGCAAGATAGGCTCGTGGAACGCCAAGCTAGTCGCAAGATAGGCTTGTGGAACGCCAAGCTAGTCGCAAGATAGGCTTGTGGAACGCCGAGCTAGTCGCAAGATAGGCTCGTGGAACGCCGAGCTAGTCGCAAGATAGGCTCGTGGAACGCCGAGCTAGTCGCAAGATAGGCTCGTGGAACGCCGAGCTAGTCGCAAGATAGGCTTGTGGAACGCCAAGCTAGTCGCAAGATAGGCTTGTGGAACGCCGAGCTAGTCGCAAGATAGGCTCGTGGAACGCCGAGCTAGTCGCAAGATAGGCTTAGAGCTAACGTGGTCATTAGACCGCAAAAACCCAAACTTGAAGCAGAACAACCGCCGTAACCCCGATCTTCCTGCCAACCGAGGACCGAACCACCGCCGTGGGAGTGTAGGTGTAAATGATAGAAAACCGTAGAATTGTGTTGAGACAGTACATAAAATTATATCGTAGAATTGTTCTGAAATTATATAAGTCGTAGAATTGTTTTGAATTATATAATTATATGAAATTATACCGATTATTTGTAGAATATCTTGATTTATCGAATCATTAAAAGTTGAGAACCTTAGAACTGTTTTGAATTATATAAAGTTATATAAATTTGAACCATTGAATTTGTACACTTGAATCTGTAACGTAGTAATTTAGAAAGGCATAATAAAGGACTTTGTTTTGTTACCTAGAGTTTTGTGTTTCTCTAGGAAGGACCTTGGCAAGCCGGCGAGCTTACCTCAGCCCAGACAAAAGACACATTACAAGGTGGAGATATTGAATCGGTTCAACATAAGTGCTCATGCCTGTCAGGGAATATATTTATTATAAGTGCAGTTCAGGCGGGTTAGAATTTTTCCTGTTTTATTGGCTCGCCACACAATCATCAGCGCTGTCAAAACTAAAGTAAAGCAGTAATGCTCTGACTTCTTCGTCAGTCATCTTCACACCGTTAATTTTAGTAAAAGCCATAATTTATCTAAGACCATTTAGGAAAGGATGCGAAATAAAAAATACATAAAAAAGTAGGTACATTATAAAGAATTATTTTCCGTTTAAATCACTTTCCAAGTTCTGCTTCTTCCGGGAACGACACAATGCATAAAGCCACATATACACTTATATTTGTTGATGGGCTTTCAAATATAGCAATTATTCTTGAACAATCTGCAATTTTAAATATAATTGTATAAACAGGATTTAAAGTGTGCACTGCGCGAACTCGTCAAGCGCCCTTGAAAGTCAGATACGAACTGCGATCTTAACTCAATACGTCTGACCCACTTGACGAGCTGCATTGAGCAGTCCTATACTAATACTATCATACCTTTGAGCAGGAGGGATTTCCCTATTCAATGAAGCTATACCAAAACTACTGGTTAACAACTCGGCCATCCTGTATTGCACTGTCCTCAATGCACCTAGCTACACTATTCTGTTTAAGCACTCAGCCCTTTATAGCACTCAGCCGTGGCACTCAGCCCTTTATCGCACTCAGCCGTCGCACTCAGCCCTTTATCGCACTCAGCCGTAGCACTCAGTCTTAGGTCTAGAGATCCTCAGAATTACTCAAGAAACAGTCAGAAGCAAAAAGTTCATCCTTATTCGGCGGTAGATTCAGGGTCAATACTTTGCCTCAGAGTTAATCGGAAAATTGTCAGAAGTCCACTGTTCAGCCACTTCCCCAATAACCTCTAGACCAATACTTTTGGGTAAAGAGATCCTCAGAATCACTCAAAGAACAGTCAGAACCAAAAAGTTCATCCTTATTCGGCGGTTGATTCAGGGTCAATACCTTTTACTTCACCTTTTCAATTCTTGTCTTCACTACTTAAAGACCATTTCAACTCATTCCTCGTTTATCGTATAAGCATTGGAGGCAGCTATTCAGACGGCCCACCAATAATCAACCTTAATCAATGTCTGGCAGTTTTCGCAAATAACTCCACACTTTCCAAAATTGCTCCACCAATAAAAAAAACACAGTTGACAGCACATATACAACTCCAGGGCCAAATGTTGCGAGAAAGACATGCTCATCTCGGGCATTACCTAAATAAATCCTCTCCCCAATGTCATTCTGAAGACGAGCACCACCCAACCGTCCAAAATCACGGCATCAAATTTCGCAATAGGAGCGAATTCAAACACGCTGTTGTTCAGCCTGAGCGGTTACAATTATAAAGCAAATTGTAAAGGATCTCCAACCCTACTCGTTGCGACACAAAAATGCAAATGGTTTCCAAGTCCTACAAACACAAACTCGCAATAATGTATGCAAATAATTTTAAAATGTTGCAACCCTGTTTAACTTCCAAATACTTGAAGCATACACCTCTGTCTCTCTCTCTGTTCTATCCTGTTAACCGCTAGTTCATGTTTTTTTTTTTTTTCGTAACCTAATAGTTTGCAAGCAACGAACGGATCCTCGCCACAAAGGCAATTTCCTATAAGTTTGGGATATTTCCAAGACCTTCTTGACAGTCGTCGCAAACAGAATAAAACATCTGATTACTCAAGCTTGGAACGGCTCATACCTGAATACCTCCTCTTTTCAACAATTCCCAGAGTCGCCTAAGACTCAGATACATATTTGACTGGAACGAAACCCTTATCAAACTGCTTGCAAAAGGATCCCGTTTACCGAGAAAAAAGATCTCTGATAAAACAATGGCTGGCGTGAAAAGGCCGACCTCACGCGACATACAGATATAAGTAAAGAATTGTCAGCCCTCAGCAAAATACAAAAAAATTAGGAACCTCTGTAGGATCAACAGGTAGTATGTGTGAACTCTTGTAGGGGAAAAAATGACAGCCTCAGCTCATACAAATGTGCGCCACAGCATTATATTTTTCTGCGAGCACCCAAAATTCTGTCGGTTTCTAAGTTTCCCAACAAGTAACCTAATCCATACATTCTTTCACAAGATCAAACTATATTTATTTTCTAACCTCCATTATACTTTGGCAAGCACTGTCCCGCTGCACACCGAAATTCAAAAACGGAAGCGATACGCTCCCAAAACGCCACGTGATATTTTTGAAATGAATTAGCAGACCATTAGGTTAGGTTAGGTTAGGTTAACGGGTTGGTAGAGCAGGTAGACCCTACTATACCCCACTTAGGTCCTTGTGGACCCATTGTGATACCCTTTGTTGGGGGTTTATCGTTGGTGCTGTAGATGGTTAGCACATGTCTCTCCTTCATATATCTACCCGACGTTGTCCAGCCATCCTGATATCCTCAAGAACCTGTAAATATCAGAGAGTGTAATATCAGAAAGTTCTTCTAAGTCATGGAAGTAATAGCTTCCAAGTGTTCTCTTCCTCAAGTGACAGAGGCTCGGGCAGTGACAGAGGAAGTGAGGTGTGTCCTCATGAACCTCTTCGTCCCCGCAGCCTCTACATATATCGTCATCTTTGAGATTTAGTTTCATCGTGTGGTTTCTTAGAAAGTTATGACCCGTTAAAGCCCCTACCAGCTTAGACAGCGATGACCTGTCAAACTGTAGAAGTTTGATGGTTCGGCCACTGTCATATACTGGCCATAGCTTCCGAGATATTTCACAGGTAGTTAGTTCTTTCCACCTGTTATTGGTTTTCTCCACCCGTTCTCTGAGATTACAGAGTGGAGGCTTGATCGACTGTAGTGCTCTATCATGATCCATTGCAGACCCTTTTCTCGCCAGTTCGTCAGCAATCTCATTGCCGGCTTTGTCACTGTGTCCAGGGACCCAGCAGAGATTGGTAGCGTGCTGCGAGCAGAGAACCTTGAGCTCTTCGCGACAGCTGTGAACTAGCTTGGATTTTATTTCAATAGCAGAAATTGCCTTTATAGCCGCCTGGCTGTCAATGAAAATGATAATATCATTGCGTGGTATTGCCAACAATGACACCCTTCGGGCTGCTTCCGCGATTGCCAGAACCTCTGCTTGGAAGACACTGCTGCTGTCAGGAAGCCTAATGGAGCAGTGTATATTTAATTCCTCACAGAATATACCGGCACCGGTTCCACAGTCCATCTTTGATCCATCTGTGTAGATGGATATCGATTTCCCCTTAGTGGGTTCGTCTGAATTCCATTCATCTCTGCTCGGAAAAGAGTAGGAGAATGGTCTATCAAAGTTCAGATGGGGAGACATATAGTCAGAAATGACGACGTTCCCAACGTATTTACTTAGAATATGTGCGTGGCCAAAATTGCATGGGTTCCAGGTATTAGTTTGACTAATCCTTAAGGCACTTTTGGCAGCAGATTCTTCCATGTAGAGGTCCAGAGGAGTCAAATTGAGGATTGCCTCCAATCCAGCTGTGGGTGTAGTTCTCATTGCGCTGGTTGTCCCTATACATGCTAGTCTTTGTATCTTTGTCATTGCCTTGAGATTGGTTGCCTTGCCAGCGGCTTGCCACCAGACTATGCTGCCATATGTGAGTATTGGCCGCACGATTGCCGTGTACATCCACAGGATTATTTTGGGGTTTGGTCCCCACCTCCTGCCGAAGATACGGTTACATGCATAGAAAGCATTAGCTGCTTTCTTCACTCTTTCATTGACGTTCGGCTTCCAATTAAGTTTCCTATCGAGGATCATACCTAGGTATTTTGCCCTATCTGTCAACTTTAGAGGTATTCCCTCAAGAGTTGGTGGCTCGAATTGTGGTATTATTCTTTTGTTTGTAAAAAGGACAAGCTCGGTTTTTTGAGGGTTAACCCCGAGGCCGCATTGCTTTGTCCACGTACTGAGAGTTCTTAGTGAATTCCCTAACAGGTCGCTTATGGTTTGTAGGAATTTTCCTTGTACAAGCAAGACTACATCATCTGCGTATGCAGTCACCTTGACACCCATATTCTTAGATCTCATTAATAGCTCATTAATGACAAGTACCCAGAGTAGAGGAGAAATGACCCCTCCCTGCGGAGTGCCTCTAGCTGCAGTTACTCTAAGTTCAGTGTCACCTATTTTCGCGTTGATGTTCCTCTCGCTAAGTAAGTTTATAATCAGATTAGTGAGAGATTGGTCAACATTTGAATTCTGTAGTGCTCTCTTTACTGCGCACGTTTTAACATTATTGAAGGCACCTTCAATATCCAGAAACGCCGCCAGAGTATATTCTTTATCTTTTAATGACCTCTCTATGGTGCTAACGACCTCATGCAATGCGGTTTCCACCCCTTTACCTTTAATATAAGCATGTTGGGCAGAGGAAATCGCATTGTCATCTAGCCGGCAGCGTATAAAGACGTTCATTAGTTTTTCGAAAGTTTTCAGAATAAAAGATGTCAGACTTATCGGTCTGAAGTCTTTGGCGGTGGTGTGGCTAGATTTTCCCGCCTTTGGAATAAAAACGACCTTAACCTCTCGCCAGGTTTTAGGAATGTAGCCGCATTCCAGACTACGAATGAAAAGTCTTTTTAAGATCGGGGTAATAGTAGTCTTAGCTTTCTGGAGCATGATTGGAAAAATACCGTCGCATCCAGGAGATTTGAACGGGGAGAATGTATCAATTGCCCAGTTTAGTTTATCTTCGGTTACAAGTTCTGTCGGAATTGTCGCTAACGTGGTAGTAAAACTAGACGGATTAGCCTGGTTCATAGTACAACCCGGAAAATGAGTCTGCAGAAGTAGACTGAGCGTCTCCTCACAGGATTTTGTCCAAGTACCATTACTGTCCTTGAGATATCCGGGTACTGCGGATTCTTTGCACATGATTTTTCGAAGTCTGGCCGATTCTGTGGTGCTTTCGATATCGCTACAGAATGTGCGCCAGGTTGTGCGTTTAGCACTAATTATGGCCTTTTTGAATTTCCGCTGGCCAGCTTTGTATATATCCCAGTCTGTTTGGGAGTTTGTGGCCTTTGCCAAGTTGAAGAGGGCTCTGGTTCTCTTTCTGATTTCAATGAGGTCCTTTGTCCACCATGGTGGAGACTTCCTATTCTTTATTGTCCGTAAAGGACAGGCTTTATCGTATGCTTTAATTAGAACTGTGTTTAACATTTCTGTCGTTGCATCGATTTCATCTAACGTTCCCATTTTTTGTGTTATCAGTTTCTGGCCATTCTTGGCTACTTCTGATGAAAATGTTTCCCAGTTAGTCATTCTGGGATTTCTATATTTGCTCAAAGGGGCAATTTTCTCGTCAATAAGGAATTCTATAATTCTGTGGTCTGAGAAGGATGGTTCTGTGGACACTTTCCATTCCCGCACAGTGAGAGTTAGTGAGTTGCTATATAGAGTTATATCTAAAACCTCACGCCTATTACTTGTTATAAAAGTTGGTTCGTTGCCAACATTGGCTACTAACAAGTTATTTTCTATAATAAATTCTAAGAGAGACTCACCTCGATCGTTGATGTCGGTGCTTCCCCAGAGCGTATGGTGGGAATTTGCATCACAGCCTAGGATTATATCCCATTTGTCGCGCTCTGCTTCTATAACCAGTGATTTGGTTAGTTCGGAAGGTGGGTTGGTGGATTCGTATGGAATGTAAATTGCCGCCAGTACAAGAGGGTTCTTTCCCACCCTGTCCCATTTGACCGCAGTTTGGTCGGTACAGCTGAGGCTAGGTAAGAGAAAAAGTTTAATTTGTTTCCTGGCGACAATACATGTACGAGACTTACCACTGTCTGATGTACTGTTATATACCAGCACGTTTTTTGAGCTCAACCCTCGTATTTTCCCCCGGAAGATCCAGGGTTCCTGTACTAGGGCGATATCGATTTTCCTGGTCTCCATAAGAAGAACCAGGTTGGCGCTAGCCGCCTTACTGTGATGAAGATTTATTTGTATTATCTTCATCACGGGCAGCCTTTTCTTCTCCTCCGCTCTTCTGATTTTCCGCTACCAGCCTGAGTTTGCAGCGCGTGATGCCTACTCGGACCTTAAAGTCATGTTTGCGTAGTAGCGGCAGCGATTTGTGACTTAGGAGTACGGTTACTTCCATACCATTCTCAGTGTACTCACTCGTTTCCAGGATTTTCCACTCCCTGCTTTGAAGTTCCGGGTTAAGGAATTGCAGGTTGCGTTCTATCCTTTCCGCGGGTAGGTACGGTCCTCGAATATGTATTCGGCCTTTTGGTCTTGTGATGCTAAGGATCTCCTTCCTATCAACAACATGCAAATCGGCATTTGACCAAGGTGCTTTGGTGTTGCTGACGAAGTTCTTTAGCCATACCAGCGTTTCTTTGTCGTCACATTCTATTACTATAGCAGACCATTACTTTCTAAAATTCATTTCTACTTGGAAAAATTGTGATCTTAAACTGCCAATAAGGTTTGATTTGCATCAAATTATTCCAATAAACAGTGTTTCGCTATTGAACAACTTTAAAGGATCCTACAACGACACAAATAATGCACTCATCAATCAGTCATGAAGCATTAGAAATCAGAGGAAATAGTTCCCGAACGAGCGACAGAGCACCACTGACCCGCATATGATACCCGACAGAGCAGCGGATACCCCGTGGAACCCTCATATTGTGTCCCGTTCCCTGACCACAATAGGCCTCAAAAAGCATTGGAAAGATATCCGTTGGGCAAATTAAACTGCAGTTCATGCCTTCCTTTCCCTTAGAATAAAATCCTCGTTGTGAAAGAAATCGCACCGACCCTGCCCTTCAAGAAAACAAATTATGAAATTATCTTTCCCATTGGTTGCCTTTAATGTTTTTATTGCACATCACTTACCCAATCTGAGGTATAGCTCACTCAGATATTTACCTATGTGCTGAGCTGGGTATATCGTATTTAGTTCTAGTAACTGTGTTTTACTTCATAATATATGCATTCATCAGAATTTATTTTTTTTTTTGGTCCAGTAGAGTCACCAACTATAAAATTATTAAATTAAAAAAAAATTTTTTTTTTAAATTTGTTGAAAATTAAAAAAGGCAAATATTTCGTTAAAAGTAAGATTTATTCAAAAGGTATGCGTCCATTTATTTTACAGTGGATAGATTTTGAATGGTTATATCTTTAAAGATACACTGGGCATTTAAGGGTTAAGTTTCGTAAATAATGAAAGAACAAATGCAAGTAACAAAATTTACTTTAAAAGAACAATTAATTTAAATAGATCGAAAAAATAATAATAAATTGATTTCCGAACAATCATTATCGCTTAGTTTGCTTCTAATTTCTGTAAAACTGAATTCTTGAAACATGCGCGCGCAGCTCGTCTCGTCCGCAATCCGCAAATAACAATTCAAACCCGATAGAGTAAGAGCCCAGGGCCGCCAGACGTTACTTATTTTCTGAGTAACAAAATGTATCGTACAGAAAAGTGTTAGTGTATACTGTGAAGGTATACATACCTGCTAGCTTGGGCCGGCGGCCAATTCACCTGTACCAGGTTCTAACGGTAAATAAAAAAATCTATCACTTTTCTTAAAGTCTGAGTGATAGTTTTTGTATATATTTTACACAATTTTATAAGAAATTTCATAGCAATGTTGCCAGACAGTTTTCATCGGCGGTAATTTCCACCAGACGCTTCAAAGTTTGCGAAAAAAATAAAGTAAGTTTACTTAGAGTTTGAGTCTTGATTTTTATACATGATATTTTGGAAACTATTCCAAAATAATTTGCAAACAGCCAGACAAATTGTAGGGGCCAAATATCCCCCAGCCATATTTAAAATCTAACCTTGAGTATGAGCGCGCACATAATGTTTTGACGGTTTTATATCACAGGCCCAAGTTCTCAGTCTCTCAATTTCTTCGGTCACTTGATCTGTTATGACGACATTATTTACATCTAAAAATGATTTGAAATGTAAAACTTCTAATCCATCAAAGGATGAAGTCTTTTACACCTATTAAAATGTTTTCCTTTAAGAAATCCGTTTACCGAGCCCGAAGCTAACAGACTGCTTTGTACCATAATATTGGTTAAACCACAATTTACAATGATTTTGCCAATAGCTTTAAAATAAGCTATCATAATATGAAAAGGTCCCAGATGTATGAATAGATTATCCAGATTTGGTTTGCAATTAGCTTGAATTTGTAAAGTAAGTAAGTAACTTGGATGGAAGGCTATTGGAATTGTTTACAAATTTCTTGGCTTCGTTTCATGGTCTCCAAAACTACTGATTTATTGGTTGGCGATTCGTTAATGGGTGTCAAATAAGAAACTATTTGTCTTGAATTATCACTGTCACTCAGTAAATTATTGAAACCAACCCACATTGGAACGTTTGGTAAGTGAAGAGCATGGCTAATCATCCAAATTGTGCCAATTGTTTTGTATAATTGCAAATTTACAGGGTCAGTATTTTTATTTTCATGAACCTACAAGTCTAAATTATTTGTTTTTCTCTTTTTTGTTGCCGATGGTAGTTCCTCTTCGTTTGTAGGTATAACCTCAAGTGTTCTTCGTTTTCTTTTATTTGAGTTTGAAGCTATCTCGCTATTGCCAGCAGGTAACTTTGATAATTGTGTTTCTTCTGATCTATTTAAATCAATATTTTGATAAATAATGCCAACAGTATCGTGTAACGTATCTTTTCCACTCTTTGTTTCTACGAATCGATCAAAATTGTCAAAAGCAACACCGGTGCAGAGATGTGGTGATTTTTTAATCGTTTCAGGGCATAATACTCGACTTCTTTAATGAAGTAGATTTCGCTTCTGCCTCCAACTCTTCAATTCCAGTATAACTAATACAATGACCATATCTATGAATAATATCTATAATTTTAAGGCTACTAGTTAAACTCTTCAAAGACATTCCAAGCATAATACGTTTGGACGTTTTTGACACTACCATTGTGGACAGCATATACGATATCTTCACAATACGATTTGACTTGACGAATACATTTTGGATTTTCTTTACGTTTTCGCTTGCTACCAGCTATCAGAGTGGAACAAAAATCCATTAATTCTTGTGGAATTGATGCTTCTCCGTTCTGTAAATTTTGTATTGTTATATGTTGTGGTAATTTTTTCTCGATTTGTAAGACGGATTTTCTCAATAATAAAGCAGCTTTGTGTAGCACATCTTCATCTTTCAAATTGTTATTTATTTGTTCATCGATACTTATTAAATGTTTTGGAGCTAATAGTTTTTTATTTTGTAGGTATAATAAAAAATGTTATTTCTTTATCAAATAACTTTATCAGTGTTGTGACCACACAACAATAAATATAAATTTGATCATATCAAATAAATTCCTGCGACACACGCGCACGCTATTCGCGTTCTAAGCATGAGTATCGCATTCCGAGTTCTCATGTAAAATGAACGCGAATGGCAAAAAATAAATTTGTAAAATAAGCACTTTTTTTTGTATATAAGGTAGTGTAATAAAATAAAGAGTCGAGTTGAAAAAGAAACTTCGCGAATAGTGGTTTTGTTTATGTTGACTTCCCCCCACCAGAGGTAAGGGGTCGACTAAATTTTCAGGCGACTATTCAACTTTTCATGGTCCTTCGAGTTTCCAAAACGATCAGTACCAACTATTAAGATAATTCTTAAATTCGCGTTCCCAGGGCGACTAACACTGGTTCGATAAACAAAGACTTTAACCATCCGCGTTAATCATTAAATCACATCCGCGTTACCAGGGCAATCAACACTGGTATCATAATCAATAATCCCCAACCATCCGAATTAGGAACAAAGCGTGACCAGGGCGACTAACACTGGTAGTGAACAAAGTAAAAGTGCTATCAATTTAAAAATAAACATACCGAAATGGAAGACACAACCATATACGTTATTGTCGCGAGGCAAAGAACGTTATACCAAGAGCTGGAGAGTCTCAAGACCAACATTGGGAAGGATTCTTCAGTCAGGAAGACACGGGCGTACATAGCAGAGCGCCTAAAAATAATAGAAGACATCTGGACGGAATTTGATGAAAATCACCAAAGTATCAAAGACATCGTCAAGGCGGATACGCCATACATGCAGAAAAATACATATCAGATAGTGCATAATATGTACGAAACACTTAAGCTAAATCTAAACAGTCTTGAAATCAGCCAGACCGAAGTACATGAACTATCAAAAGGAACAGAAGACCAACTTAGAGTCGTTCCACCCAAATTTATCGCAAACCCATCAACCTCATCTGGAGTTAGTGCAAATGATGCTCAACAACACCAACGTCTCAGAAAGTTGAAGATAAAAATTGAAGCAATCAAATGTAACATTGATGACTTTGAGGATACACTGACCAACTACTCAAAAGAAATACATGAGTATCAACAAAATATTCTCATCGGACAGTGGCAAAACCTTACGGAACTGCAAGAACAATTCATGTCCGAGGCCTTAACTAACGATGACCATCAGGAATACGTATCCACAAGGCAATACGAAGAAACACAGAAAATGGTAAATAAGTGCCTATTTAAAATGGCATCCAGAACTTCAGCACTAAATATGCAAACCCAATCGGAACATCCATCAGAGACAAGATTACCAGTTCTGAAGATACCGACCTTCAAAGGAAATTATCTTGAGTGGCGCTCGTTCTATATTTTCAACAATAATCCATAAGAAAACATCCCTCAGTACAACTGAGAAGATGGAGTACCTCAAGACACATTTGGAAGGCCCACCGCTGCAACTCATTCAACGTTTAACAATTTCCAGTGCAAATTATCAGACTGCATGGGAGACGTTAAATGCAAGATATGAGAACGAACGGAAAATAATATCGATGCACATCGATAAGATGCTCAAATCTGGGTATCAAGCCAATCAACAATCCGCAACTTCGATAAAGGCAGTACTTGATGCCACAAAGGAAGGTCTAGCGGCACTAACCAACATGGGAGTCGATACAACTTGCTGGGGTCCAATAATCGTACACCTAACCACTAAGATGTTGGATCAAGACAGTCGAAACCTCTTTGAACAAGGACTCGCTCAACCAAACAAGATGCCATCACTCGAAATGTTGTATGACTTCTTGGAAATAAGATACCAAGCACTGGATGTACTAGCACCTGCTAGACGATCACCAAAAACCGGGGAAGACTACAAACAAAATGTACGTAACTTTCACGTATCATCGAAGCCCAACTGCTGCCCCATCTGCAAGGGGGAACACAACATTTACACATGCCAAAGGTTTATAAATTGGACTCCCAAGGAACGTTTAGATCAAGCCAAACTAGCTAATCTCTGTATTAACTGTTTACAACACGAGAAACAAAATTCATGCAGAAGTACAAAAACATGTAAATACTGCAACAGAAGACACCACTCGTTACTACATCTGGAAAGACCTGGAGAGAACTCAACAAACGAGGAACGACAGAGCAAATAATTCTCAAATTCAAATCAACCATGGTTCGCAGAATCAAAATATTTTACTTGCTACCGCCATTCTAAAAGCAAGCAATACAAGTGGACATATTATTCAACTGAGAGCGCTTATCGACCCTGGATCTCAGGCTACACTCATCACGGAAGAAGCTGTCCAATCACTAAGGCTAAGAAAACAAAAAGTATTAGTTGAGGTGAGTGGACTAGGGGCTACAGATGCAGGAACAGCTCGCAGCAGAGTGGAAATGACAATAATACCCAGGTTTCCTTCGGCCTTTAAGATGCAATTGCAAGCCCTTGTATTTACTACCTAAATTGACTAGACTACTACCAGCCTCGTCATCCAAGAACATAAACATAGATCAATTCACCAACATTGAGTTGGCGGATCCCACATTCAACATACCAGGATCGATCGACATGATAATTGGAGCAGACATCTATGGGGATATCATTTTGAATGGACTGATAAAGGGTGACGAAAATTCACCAATAGCACAACTATCGAAATTAGGTTGGCTTATTACTGGGCGTACTTCTCCAAAAAACATCCGCAACCAGAAAATTACTACGATGGTAGTGCAAACCTCAATTGACCAACAACTAGAAAAATTTTGGGAGTTGGAGGAAGTTTCAAGAAAAAAATTCTTGAAACCATGCGACCAAGAATGTGAAGAACATTATAGAAAAACCCATTTCCGAGACAACAATGGTAGATATGTCGTCAAAATACCATTCGACGAGGAAGCTACGCAAATCAATCAGCTTGGTGACTCCAAAACTAGAGCGTTAGTAGTACTACTTCAGCTGGAAGCCAGATTCGGCAAGGACACCCGCTTAAAAACCGACTACGTTAAGTTCATGGAGGAATTCTTGGAATTAGGACACATGATTGAAGTAACTTCGAATAACAAACCAGTGCACCAAACCTATTATGTTCCTCATCACGCAATTCACAAACCGGAGAGTACTACCACAAAATTACGCGTAGTATTTAATTTCTCCGCCAAAACTTCTACAGGAGTAAGCCTCAATCAGTTAATGCACAAGGGGCCCAAACTCCAACCAGATATATCAGACATAATAATACGATGGAGAAGACACAACATCGTTTTCACCGCCGACATCGAAAAGATGTACCGGCAAGTAAAGCTTCATGATGATCATCAAGACTACCAACGTATCTTGTGGCGTAGTTCGACAAAGGAACCTATAAAGGAGTATAGGATTACGAGGGTAGCGTACGGGATGGCAGCAGGACATTATTTATCTATAAAGTCCCTTCAACAAGTCGCCTTGGATGACAAGGAGAAGTACCCGATCGCGTCCGAGATCATCAAGGAAGACTTTTTTGTAGACGATTTGATGTCAGGACGCGCCACAATTAAAGAATGCCTAGAAGCCCGGACACAGCTAACAACAATGCTGCATGGAGCGGGTTTTCACCTTCGAAAATGGGCAACTAATGAACCCAAGTTGCTCGATGATGTTCCACGCGAATCTCAAAGCTGCCAAAATATCAGAATTGATAAGGAGGAAACCATAAAGACGTTAGAAATCCACTGGAGCCCGACAAATGATACTTTCCAATTTAAGGTCAACGCCGACCTAACTGTAAACATTGGGCAGCGACCAACAAAGCGGAAAACACTATCAGAAATAGCCAAGCTATACGATCCATTGGGATGGTTGGCACCAATTACAGTAAGTGCAAAAATTCTTATGCAACAGATCTGGAAGTCCTAAATAGGATGGGACGAGTTGCTATCAAATGATCTACAACATTCCTGGAACACTTTTAAATTGAACCTGGCAGCAGTAGAGGCTATCAGAATTCCAAGATGGATCGGAATCAACAGTTACCATAAATTCGAATTACATGGTTTCTGTGACGCTTCAGAAGCAGCATATTCCGCAGTAGTATACTCCAGAGTAGCCTTACAAAATGGCACTTATAAGACGACATTGATTACAGCCAAAACAAGGGTGGCACCAATCAAAAAACTCCTTCCCCTTCCCAAACTAGAATTGTGTGGAGCTCACTTAATGGCAGAAGTATTAAAGGAAACAATGCGTATTTATGGATCTCAATTAGATGGAATATTTGCTTGGTCAGATTCTACTATCACATTAGCCTGGATTCAGAAGTGTCCATCCACATGGAAAACGTTCGTAGCGAATAGAGTATCCGACATACAAGCTGTCACGAAACCAAATTGTTGGAGGCACGTAAGTTCCGCTGATAATCCCGCCGACTCGGCGTCCAGAGGGTGTTCACCTGAACAACTTAAAAATAATCTATTATGGTGGAACGGTCCAGATTGGCTCCAACAAAGCTCAGATCATTGGCCAATCCAAGCTACGCCAGAGATACAACCTCCAGAAGCTAAACTTGTACTGACGGCGTCAATAACAGAAACTTACAACATAGCGGAGCGGTTTTCTTCATATAACAAACTCCTCCGAGTAGTGGCATACTGCAAGAGGTTCATGTTTAACTGTAAAGGTCAAACGGTAGACAAAAAATTCCATGAACTAACAGTGGAGGAAATCGAGGATGCCCGAAAGTCAATTATCCGCGCTGTCCAACAAAGAGAATTCTATGAAGAGATAGCTTGTCTAAAGGCTGGGCACAATGTTAGAAACAAAAGCAAACTACTATCGCTAAACCCACATTTAGGCAAGAATGATATCTTGGTAGTGGGAGGTCGTCTAGGAAATGCCCCCCCATTCAGAAGAAGAGAAACATCCAATCATTTTACCACATAACGACAAGTTCACGAAATTATTAGTCGAAATGACGCACAAGAAAACTTTACATGGAGGAATTCGAATAACTTTGTCAACATTACGTCAATCATACTGGATTATCCAGGGCAAAAGAATAGTACGCCAAATGATCCACCACTGTATTCGATGTCATCGGTTTAACGCAGTGACCAAAAACCAAATAATGGGAGTTCTCCCGGCAGCAAGAGTGACACCATCAAGACCTTTTAGCCATACTGGTGTGGACTATGCTGGTCCCATTCAGTTGTTAGTGTCCAAGGGGCGCGGAAACCGGACAACCAAAGGATATATCGCAATTTTCGTATGTTTCGTTACCAAAGCCATTCACATCGAAATGGTAAGCGACCTCACGAAATACGATACGCGATACGAAGCTAACATTTGAGGAAATGACGACGTTACTAACGCAGATAGAAGCATGTCTCAATTCACGTCCTTTAACAGTCTTAGACAATGACCTAGATAACACTCCAGTACTCACACCTGGTCATTTTCTCATTGGATCAGCACTCAATGCCGCACCTGATACAATCATAGAGGAACCACGCAGTTATCGTTCCCGCTGGAAACTAACACAAAAAATGACTCAAGATTTTTGGAAGGTTTGGTCAAGTGAATACCTTTCCTCGCTACAGCGACGTACCAAATGGAAACGGGAGGAAATCAATATTAAAATTGGCGACATCGTGCTTGTGAAGGAAGATCGTTTAACACCAACTAACTGGATGATGGGACGCGTTACCGAAATCCATCCAGGAATAGATAACAATGTGCGTTCTGTTACCATATTTAGTAACAAAAAATACCACAAAAGACCAATTACAAAACTGTGTCCACTTCCGCTTGAATCACACACAAGTCAAGAACAAGAATCTCCAGAAGAACCAAGGAACCCATCGACACAAGAAGTGAACTTAGGAACAACAAGGTCACTAGAGCCGAAGACGAACAATAAAAAACCGAATCGAAGAGGTCCCCGAAAAACGACAAAACTTAACCCACTGTTATGGATCTGCATAATTTCTGCATACATCATTCCTGCAACACCTAAGCAATTAGAAGAAGTAGAAATTACACAGTTTACCAGTGAACCTGGCATATTCTTTGAAGACATCGGAAGAGTGAACATGATTGCAAGCTCGTGGAAGACTATAGTATTTTTCAACCTAACAAACTACTGGGCTGAATTCTATACCTACAAGGATTGCTTAAAACTGATGAACGAGATTTGCATGGCAACCAACCTTACGGACGATACCACGGACCTTTGCGAAAATACGTTTAGCCAATTTCAACGCCAACTTCAGCAAATTGAGTTAAACAACGAAGTACTCCTTCATGCTAACGAAGATGCTGCTCGTAGAGTTCGCTCTTCTTTTGACATCATTGGAACTCTAACGAATGAATTGTTTGGAATATTAGACCAACGCTTTGCACAAAGGTATGAAGAAACAATTGAAAGCATACAAGGCAACGAAAACCATTAATACTGTTGAGCACTTTATTAAACTATTTTAAAAAACAAACCGACAAATACAATTCGTTTAAAATGTTCACCTCTACGGCACTCAATGCAATATAGATGACAATAAACTACCAAAACACACAAAATCTACTACTGGATGTGGTTCTCTTAACACACCATTAATAAACTAGTTTACAGCACTACCACCGAATAGACCACCGACCGCACCCTTTCGTGGTTAAAAGTTGACTAACTCTATTATTCTTCCCCTCCCAACCACACGATCGCTGGCCACTCTCTCTTTCACTTTTAAGAGGGTAGTTTCTCTTTAATATAATGTGAGGACTGAGAAAGGGATTATTTTTATTCTCGTGCAATATCGCTCAACATTCGGCCATCCGACTTTATTCATCGCCCCGATGAATCTATAGTAGTCATTTAAGTCACAGCTTTCGTCCACAAAGAAGGAATATCTCCAGCCATGGTACCCTTCCACGATTCTTCAGTTCACACATTAGAACATCCGGCCGGCCAAAGGTCCAGGTGGAGCAAGTTTCAACTACCACACAGTTTCTGCACGAAGGACAGACCACAAAGGAGGAATATCTCCAGCCGTGGTACCTTTCCACGAACCCTTAGTTCACACATTAGAACATCCGGCCGTGCAAAGGTACCACGGCTGGAGATATTCCTCCTTTGTGGTCTGTCCTTCGTGCAGAAACTGTGTGGCATTTGAAACTTGCTCCACCTGGACCTTTGCACGGCCGGATGTTCTAATGTGTGAACTAAGGGTTCGTGGAAAGGTACCACGGCTGGAGATATTCCTCCTTTGTGGTCTGTCCTTCGTGCAGAAACTGTGTGGTAGTTGAAACTTGCTCCACCTGGACCTTTGGCCGGCCGGATGTTCTAATGTGTGAACTAAGGGTTCGTGGAAAGGTACCACGGCTGGAGATATTCCTCCTTTGTGGTCTGTCCTTAAAAAGCCTTCCATGTTTTAATTCAAACTCCTGTCTTAAATTTCTGGAGTTATTCTTTGCTCCTTCCCCATTCTGTAGAACGCCCACTATCTTAACTAACTCTGGATCTTGTTTCTGTAACGTAGCTACCCAATCATTCTCCTGCATACCTATAGCCATCATATGTCTATGCCCTACAATATCTGATTCAACGGAAGCCTCAACTGGTGATCGACTCAAAGCATCGACGTGTTCCATTAATTTCCCTGCTCTAAACTGAAGATCAAAGTCGTACTCCTGAATGCGAAGCCACCAACGAGCAATCTTTGGCACCAAATCTCTCTTAGCTTGCGTGAGCTTAAACGCTCCAGGCTTTCCACGACTGCTAGCGCTTCCAGTTCGTAACTATGGGCTTTCGCCTCTGTTCCAGATGTTGACCTACCAAAATATGCAATTGCCTGTTTTCCTGCCGTACCATTAAGCTGAATGTGTATTCCTGCTATACCGACTTTCGATGCATCCGTGTGAAGCTCGTGCTCTGCCTTCGGGTTATATAGCGCTAAGACTGGCTTGGAACACAGTTTCAATTTAAGCTCCTCAAATGTCCATGTCAGTTTTATGGTGGTTTAGGTCACCTTGCAGTGCGAGACACAGCTTATTGTGAACGTTGTTTGCCGGCTCATACGCAAAGAGTAGCTCATGAGCAGTTTATGATTGTCAGCTGGTGTAGGGAATCCTTTTAAAAACTCAACCTTAAACAAATCCCAGGTATTTACCGGCACCCTCAAACTTTCATGCCACCGTTTGGCTGCCCCTCTTAAAAGTACCGTTGCATAAAAGAGACACTCCAATGCGCCCCATCCATAAATACCCCCTGACGTTTCGATGGTGTCGATCCATTGATTCGGAGTTAGTTGCGTCACCCCTGGTTCATACTCTATTACCAAAGCCTTCACCTCGTTCAACGTCATCCTTATAGATTCCGATCGCGGTGCATGCCGCCGACACCATACTGCTAACCTCAACAACCTCTTCGACTCTCTCCCCGCCACCCCTTAGCCTGACATTCTCCTCCTTCAACCGTTTCACCTCAGATAACAGCTCCGATAAACGTGAGTCCTCTGTCAACATCTTGCGCTTTCGTCTAGTGTTCATTTGTCTACTCATTCGACACAAACAAAATGTAACAACGAGTAAATGAAATTCAGACTTACCCACTACCAGCAAATATTTTTTTGTTTATTGCCTCTCAGTTCGAGTAAAGGTTACCTTCCTTTTTTTTTTGTTTTTTTTTTTTTTGCTTGTTTGATCCTGCTGCTGCTATTTTGTTTTTTTTTGTTCCTTAAATGAAAGCCACACACAAGAAAACCACTCTAGGTTGCTTTTTTTCTTCACGGTATGTATACAGGTACACGCTTCCCGAACGAACAAGGAATCTTATGCACTGACACTTAAAACGGCTGCGTACCCACAATCAGTAAAATTAACCCTTTTTTTTTTTTTGGTATGCACCACCACGATAAGGCTTGTTTTTGGGTACGTTTAAAAAAACACAACACAGATCGACATTCACTTTTATTAAATTCCACACCACTATCTCGCTTAACGTTCCTGTTCTAAAATCTATCAAAATATTGTTAGCACATGCGTGCGCGAATCCCACTTCTGAAATAATAAACTAGTTTACAGCACTACCACCGAATAGACCACCGACCGCACCCTTTCGTGGTTAAAAGTTGACTAACTCTATTATTCTTCCCCTCCCAACCACACGATCGCTGGCCACTCTCTCTTTCACTTTTAAGAGGGTAGTTTCTCTTTAATATAATGTGAGGACTGAGAAAGGGATTATTTTTATTCTCGTGCAATATCGCTCAACACCATGGAAGAATTCATCCACTCATACTATCCATTGAACAATTGAGAGGGGAATTGACGCGAATTCACGACAATATCCCTCGGAATATGATGATACCAGGAGAACGTCAGCACGAGTCACTCTTACAACTGTACAAGGAACTCCATCCGAAGGGCAGAGTCACGGGCAACAACATCATCATTGAACTTACTCTTCCGTTACTATACAATGAAGAGTTTAAGGCGTTCAGAGTGCTACCAGTTCCCACGTTGCACAACCAAAACTATACGTTTCTAGTCCCATCTTCGGACTATTTACTAGTTAACTTACAAGGGGATCATCTCTATCCAATGACCAAGGAAGAGTTTAAGTCATGCAAGCTGAGATCATCTAATACACATTGGTGTAATCTCCGTCACCCTATATATACATCAGGCTCTTCAGTGAGCGCTTGCGAGCTGAGCATACTTCAACACAACAAAAAATTGTCCGATTCATGCGTAACACAATCTGTCATAGCGAGGACTTATTGGATAGAGATGCACCATCGAAACTCATGGATTTTCTGCATACCTGACGAGTGTACTGTGAATATTGTATGCGATTTCAACACTAGGACAATTCGTTTAATTGGCAGCGGGATCCTTCAGTTGCAATCCAATTGTATGATTCAATACCAAACGATGATTATAATCGGACAACACTCCCTGACGCACAATTTGGATTCATCCTTCCTGCCAGCAATTAATGTATCACATCAGCTTCAACTTTTCCGACACACTAAGATGGAGGTCCCTGTTCTGCAAACTGATTTTTCAAACGAAATACTAAAAGTAGAGCATGACATACAAATCCAGAAAAGTCAGGAAAACATGCTGAAGGAACTAAAAGTTCACAAAATGCAACACTATACTACAATTGGAAGTGCCATAACAATTTTGCTTATAGTGCTGTTCATCATCTTGGCCGTACGATTAAGGGAGAAATGTAAAGTTCGACCCCCCAGAAGATCTCAACCAGCAGTCCGTACGAGTTTATACACAACAACAGAGGAGCAAGCCGAGACAGAACTGAATGAATCACATTTTTGTGTGACGTCAGCATAAAGCGGCCCCAACATGTTGTGACCACACAACAATAAATTTGACCATATCAAATAAATTCCTGCGACAAACGCGCACGCTATTCGCGTTCTAAGCATGAGTATCAATTTCCGAGTTCTCATGTAAAATGAACGCGAATAGCAAAAAATAAATTTGTAAAATAAGCACTTTTTTTAGTATATAAGGTAGTTCATTAAAATAAAGAATCGAGTTGAAAAAGAAACTTCGTGAATAGTGGTTTTGTTTTATGTTGACTTCCCCCCACCAGAGGTAAGGGGTCGAGTAAATTTTCAGGCGACTATTCAACTTTTCAATCCAATCTGCATAGTTTCTGCTATTCTCACCAGAGAATTTTTCCAAAGATTCCTCCACATCCCTGAAGACCAAATTATTTTTTTCTGCCATCCTGAGTTCTTGTCGTCGTTCTTCTTCCTGTTGCAACTGTGGTTCTCCTTCTTGAGCTGTCTGATACGCTGCTGCAGTCCTTCTCCTCTGTTTATCGTCGCCCGTACCTGGCTGTTCTAATTCACTGTATTCTTCCTTGTGACTTTGCTTTTCCTCGTCAGACTCCCGTTGGTCTTCTTTTTCTGCAATAGCTTCTAACACGTCCTCCGATCTTAGGTTGTCTCCCTGGAATGCACTTCGTATTCGCTCTACTAAATCGTTCTTTACATTGTATCTGTATGAAATACCGTTTTTCTTCAAAAATTCTTGTAACTGCTTCACGGTTAATTGATGTAAGTTATCCATAGATAATTACGTCGACATATCACTTAAACTTTTCTGTTATTAAAACAATTTCATTCTCCTTAATAAACCAACTTGACTCTTAACACTTTTCTTTTGTTAGCGTTTCTACTTTACTCTTTCTTAACACCTTTTATTCTTGGCTTCAAATGGTTTCATAATCCCGGGTAAGAATTCGATCAATTAATAAATAAACGAACCACAATTAAATAATACAATACAATATTAGTTCCTTTATTTAAATTCTTCACAATATTTCGTTATTAAAGAAAGAGGAACATATGTTTCCCGTCACGACGTGTTTAGAACTCGCTGCTTGTCCATTATCTTTTTCCCAAGTCACCATCGTCATCCGTCGTTCGCCTCCGCATAAAGTTTCTTCAACCGAATCACACACCAAGCCGAGTCAGCACCCTGTAGAACGCCATTGCCTTCGCCATCCATGCCAGCAAGTAGCCAGCACCGCACACCCCAGCGACGATACAGATAAGTTGTTTTGGTGCCATTTCCACGAATTGATTTGCCTGTGTCCAAGTGCACTGGACTTTTATACGGAGTCATTGGGTCATGTCCGGTTCTCGACTGGTAATGCGATACAGTGGCATTCGCTTAGCAAGACGACGCTAAGGAATTTCACTGCTCGTTTTTGATGACGGTGACGACGGCGATGACCCGGGAACTGATTAGTTAATGAGAAAAAATAGATTGAAATTAAAGTAACTTATCTTCTATTGGAATGCGGCTGTCATTCCTACATATATTGATAAATGTTTTACTTAATGTCGGCAGTTATGTATGGAATACAATATCAGGTCAATGTCCGCCTTTGTTAGTCTCACAAATGCGATCCCTTTTGAGCACATTTTTCATTACATTCTCACACATTTCACGCGGTATTTCATTAATTTCATCACGAACATTTTGTTTGAGTTGCTCAAAAGTTTCTGATTTGTTTGCATAAGCCTTGCTTTTCAGATATCCCCACAAAAAGAAGTCCGGAGCAGTCAAATCAGGTGACCGTGGAGGCCAGTCAACATCACCATATCTTGAAATAACTTGTTGTGGAAAGAGGTCTCGCAGTAATTCTATTGTAATCCTGGCTGTATGCGATGTGGCACCGTCTTGTTTATACCACATGCTAATCAAGCCCAAAGCATGAAGTTGTGGGGTGGAAACAAATGCAAATACTTGTGCAAAATTGTCGCCAAAGTTGTTCTTTGAAGACCAAGCTCCTGTGCACGGCGTAGAATTGAGGTTGATGGATTGTTTTGAACACTTTATTGAGAAGCAGTAATGTTTTCAGCCGATCTTGCAGTACGTTGGGGTTCATGCTTGGGTCTATCATCTTCAGACCCTCTTTCTTCGAAATCATTCACTGCACGATAAATAGTGCGTTTTGTTGGGACGTTGTTTCTCCCAAAAATTTCACGTAACTTTCTCATCGTCACAGTAATCGATGATTGATTTTGATAAAATGTTTTAACAATTAAAACACGTTGGTTTATCGAATATTTTTTCATAATAAATTTGCCACGTATCTACTGCTAAATATGAACTGTCAAAATTAATGCTTACCGAAATGGCGGCAAAACAAAGTAGTATACCTTCCCATTCCGTATTCCGATGTTGACTCGCTGATTTGAGCTTCGTGTTCTTCTGCCAATGCCTTCGATGCAGAGTGAGGACGGGGTTGGTGACAGAGGGAGACGTTTGATGAGTCTCTCAGTTATTAGGTTTATCTGTGAGCCGGAATCCAGAATGACTCGCACCTCACATCTCTGTCCATTGTTTGCGGAGATGATCACCCTTGCGGTGGCTATAAGGACGTAGCCTTGCTTGTTGCTTACTTGCTGGATCGTGGCAACAGTTATTGGAGCCGCCCTTTCGCTCGGTTGTGTCGATGTGGTTGCCCGTTCAAGATGCAACAAGGTGTTGTGTTTTCCAGGGCATTTGGTGCAACATCGTGCCGAGCATGTTTTAGCAGTGTGGTCAATTTTGAAGCAGTTGACGCAAAGCCGTCGTTTTGGATCCATTTGAGCCGTTCCGCTGGCGACATCTTAAGGAACTTTTCCCAATAGTACATCGGGTGGCCTTTGATATCAGAAATGAACACGGTTGTTACTGCTCTGGTCTTGTCCTTTCCTTCAACAGCTTCTAATGCCTCGAATCCGGATTTCAAAAATTTTAAGAACTCATCTACTGTTTGCAGTTCTCGTTGATCTCGCAGTGATTGCTCGTATAGAAGATGGCTTGGCCGATCTAACTTCTTGATTAGTAGGTGGATGAGGAATGGACTCATGGGACGTCTGTATCGATACCCAGCGGTTTGAGTGCTGCTAGTCATTCATGAATGGCGCCATGAAACTCTCTGATTGACTTCATCTCTGAGTTTATACTAGGTAAACTAGTAATTCGTTGAATCAGTGCTGATGTGAGAGCCCTTTTGTTACTGAGCCGAATGAATGTGGTTCATCTTGACTTGCTGTCGGTTTTTGCCAAATGCCACCTTTTCGTCGTTGCTTAGCCTTAGCTGTGTCACTTTAGATTAGCCTATACTTGTTGTATAGTTGCTTTATCTTAGTGTAATAGCCGGACGAAAAATATATTAACGGGACTGCCGTGAGAGAGCGAATCCTAGTATCTGTAGCTTCGAATTCCTCCCATAAGGCATCCAGTCTGTTAATTCTTGAGGTGAAGTGGTTCAGTGGTTTTCCGTGTTGGGGAGTCCTTCGTGAAGTTTCTTATGATTTGCTGGATCTCGTCTCCCAGCACTGTTTGAATCGTGGTCAATTGCTCCATGTTGCTTCGTCGTCGGGGTCACCAAAAATGTTGAGGTAGATACGCAAGCGATTGTACTTGGTACCAAAAATGATGAGGCAGATACGCAAGCGATTGCACTTGATATCTTAGGATGAAAATAGTGACCCAAGCACTTTAACTTGTTCACAATAAAAAAGAAAGTCGATAAAAGATAGACGTGGTGTTGGTTGGTTGGATCAATAAATGCTTATTGATTGATTTATTGGTAGGCAAAACGCCTCATTTATACTTATAATTAATTACGTAAAGTGCTAACCTAAATTTCGTAATTCTATAATAACCTAAATTGCTTAATGCAATGATACGGTGGGTCAGCACAACAAACGATTGTTGCTTCGGGTGTTTTTATTTTGGTTGCGCCAAAGGATGTCGTAATCTTCTAAAGATGCGGTAGCCCGTGCTACCAACATGCACGATTCGCAAACCCGAATAATCGATGCCAGGAGTGCGCCTACTCGGGTTTGCAAATCGTGCATGTTAGTAGCACTCGGGTTACTAGTATCTATGAAGATTACATCCTTGGCGCAACCACAAAAAAAAAAAAACAAAAGGAGTGCGCCTACGTACTAATCGACACCACTATGTCCCTCAATCACTCTCCCCGCGAGACTGCCATTAGGTATTACTTCGCGAGGCTGGTTAGCTTTTTATGCTGCTTCTTGTATTATGCCAGCTTCTAACGCTTCTGTTGTTTGTACTGCTCTTCTGAGCTTTTCTATTCTTCCTTGTTCATCTTGAAGAGGTTACAAGACTGCACAAAGTCATCCATTTGTCCTCCGACTGGAGCATGTGATCCGGGCTAGGCAGATTCCTTCTCCATTCTGTGAATCTTCTGCAGTGAAAAACTGCATTTTCCGTATCTTCCTCTTGTTCTGGACAATCTGGGCAAAGGGGGAGTTATCGTGTCCAAATCGATGAAGATATTTACGATAGCTACCGTGACTACTTAGGAACTGCGTAAGGTGGTAGTTGACGTTTCCATGTGATCTCTTTGTCCAAATCTCAATGTTCGGGATCAGCTTGTAGATGCATCTGCCCACCTGTCTTGCCACATGACGAGTGAAGCAGTTCGCTCTTCAGTCCTGTTGTAGATCCTTAGCATCTCATCAGCGAGAATGTCTATTAGGATCATACCCGCTATAACAAAGGCCGCTTCCTCGGATATGGTTCGAAAACCACAGATTGTTCTTAATGCGCTGAGTCTGATTACGGAAGATAGTTTTCTTCTTGCTTCTTTCGTCGCAAGTGCACGCGCCCAAATCAGTCGTCGTATATGATCCGTTCAAGAATCTTTCCCATTGTATATAAGAGGTATATTGGCGATATGATGACAGCTCCCCAGGTGGTTTATTTCCTTTTGGTAGATTGGTAGAAGTACAAAATGTTGTCACTTCCACGGGTCAGGGAAAACTCCTTCTTCTAGACACTTTTGCATTGTTACTATGAAGATGTCCGGTCTCTTTTGGATAGCCGCCTTATTTGGTATGCCATCGGGTCCGGGAGCTTTATTGTTGCCTATCTTCTTGCACGCATTAAACAGTTCGTCCGGTGTAATTGTTGGGATAACATCTGAGTTGGTCTTCATAATTGTGATGCATATAGTATATGGAATTGAGGAAATAGATGCTTTACTGTTGATCTGAGAATTGTTGGGCATGTTATTTGCGGAGACTTGTTACCCTTCAACTTCATCATAACCATCTTATACGCTGAATCCCAGGGATTTATGGCAGATTCTTCGCAAAGGCTTTTAAATCATCTGGTCTAGCTCTCCTTGATGGTCCTCTTTAAGTCGCTTCTTAGCAGTTTGAAGGCATCTAAATGTTCTTGAAAACCAGCTCTCATTCTGCACCACTGGACTTTTCGTCTGGCTTTGAGGTACCTCGCACTGAGTGTTTTAATTTCGTCATTCCACCAGTAGCACGGTTCTCCTCTTTTGCTAGGTACTCTTCTGGGCATTGATGCATCGCAAGCCGTTATGATGGTGCGTCTAAGTTCATGCGACAGGACTTCCGCAGCTGCGCCATGAGTTAGATTGTCGGCATCATTCATCATCATTTCTTCGAACGTATCCTGGTCGAAGAAGTTGTCCTTCCATTTCGCGCCTGATAGTTTAGGGTGTTGGGTGATGCTCTTTAATTTTACCTCAAGTATTATCGCTTCATTGTCACCTTCCGAATATTCCTCGCTGACCCGATATTTTATATTGCGTAGGAGGGAACTGCTTGCGAAGGTAATATCGATGATGGAGCCCGTTCCTGCTTTACGGTACGTATTTGCCTGTCCA
Organism: Cheilosia urbana; assembly: GCA_946477585.1. Lineage (NCBI taxonomy): Eukaryota > Metazoa > Arthropoda > Insecta > Diptera > Syrphidae > Cheilosia > Cheilosia urbana. Next base: position 64,398,041 of record OX297853.1, on the reverse strand, counting down.
TTGTTTGTAATCGTTATGTCCAGTGTTGCAAATGTTTCTAGCAGAATACGTCCTCTGGGATTTGAAAGTCTACTAACCCATTCTGTTGCCCATGCATTGAAGTCATCCGCGCGCATCGAGCGCCACATTGCCTGATACTCACTTGCCGTCCAGCTGGGTCGTGCGTAACAACTGTACATATGTATAGAATTTATTTTTGGCCCGGATGAAGCCTTCCGCCTGCCCATTTGTATCTTGAAAGTCATGTTTTCCGCAGATCCATATATAAGCATGTTTGGTTTTATCACTGATCCAAATGTTACGAGAGTTTTATATGGCTCACTGATAAGGATGATATCTTCATTCTCGTCTTTAGCCGTTTGTGTCAGGATGTCCTGGGCAATCTTACAGTGGTTTAGGTTGATCTGCATTATTTTCATGGTTTCCTGCTGGTGTTGGCCTTCTTATACACCGGACATTTGTTACTTCCGGCTACTTCTCGCAACGATTGTTCCCCCGGCGATGCTAGCATCATTCTGAAGTTTGCCAAAAAGCATTGCAACAAAATCTTATGCGGGCGGTTGCGAGCTTCTGCAAAAATAAAAAAGCCTTTGTGATGTTGGCATCGATTCGCCGAAGAGCTTTTTTATCAATGACTAGCTGACCCGTGCACGCCTTGCTTCGCCAGAGTTCCAATTCTCAAATTTAAAACAAAATAATTAGCGTTATACAAAAAGTAGCTTACCCGAAAAAAGAGAAGAAAAACTGTCAGTAATGCGAGAACAGCGACTTTGACAGCAACAGCGAATTTAGTATTAGCTCCAACGTTGCTGTTCCTAACTAACTGTTGGGTATTGCCTAGATAATGGAGACCTGGCATAACCAAGACGTTCTCCTTTGACATTCTCTTTCACTTCTCTTTCTTCTTTTTCTTTCGCTATCGACATTTTGAAGTAATAAAGATATATCATTGTAATCGCTCTTCGAAACTACACGTATTATTTTTTTCACTTTGTTGGTTAGCCAAGACACCACATATAAATGGCGACGAGTGGTCTTAATTAAAAGTTTTTATTTTTAATAATCTAATTGTAATAACATAAGATAACCAAAGTTAATCAAACGTAAAACCAAGTAAAATAAAATTACATATCAACTATGTATTCATCGAGCTATGGCATTACCAACCCAGCAAGCGCCAAGTAGTGGAATTACGCTGTTCCAAACATCTGGAGTTCCAGAATTTTCGCCCAACAATAAAACCTTTTCAATATGGAAAGAAAAATTAGACGTTCATTTTTACGAATAAATTGCACAATTCAAAAAAAGCCGTCTTATTAAAATCTATTGGTGCAACCCCGTACAGTGTTTTACATAGTCTCTGCAGCCCCGATTCACCGGTATCGAAATCATACAAAGATTTGTGCAGTATTCTTAGTACTCATTACACCCCACCTACAACCATATTCCGAGAAAGGAAAAAGTTCCATTCTTCAGAAAAAAACGATGGAGAAACAATAGCAGAATGGTATGCACGAGTAAAGAAGTTGGCATTAAATTGTAAATTTGGTGCAAATCTGGATGCGTTCGTAATAAATCAATTTGTCATGAGTTTGCCAAGCACAATATTCGAGAGGTTATGTAAAGAGGACGAGAAACTAACTCTTCCGGATGCGTTAAAAAAAGCAATGATTCTGGAAACTAAAATATGCGAAAAGTTTGTCAGCGAAGGTGCAGTCCATTACATAAAAAATCGCACAAGGATAAAGAACAATGATAAAGTAGCAGCATTGACTAAAGGAGGTAAATGTGCGGGTGGTGGAAGCAGTGGCAGTTCAGGCAGCAGCAGCAGCAGTGGCTCTGGTACAAGCAAACAAAACTAACAACAAAAGATTTGCTCCCATTGTGGTTGGCGAAACCACAGCTCTCAGTCCTGTAAATTCAAGGAGAGCAAATGTCATACGTGTGGAAAAATTGGACACTTAGCATCGGTGAGACGTGTAAAGAAAAATACAATTAATTACGTATCTAATTCAAATAAAATATCATCTTGTGATTTTAATGATTTATTTAATTCATCTATTTGTAGCATATCTTCAAATTTAAGTAATGGCATCTACACTCTACCAGTAGTTCTTGATGGTGTTCATTTGGATGTCGTTTGTGATACCGGTGCTCCTTGCACATTGGTCCCAGTTTCGTTTTATGAACAAATCCAACATAAGAACTTGCTTAGACCGTGCCATGTCCCATATGTCGACTCTAGTGGGAAAAGAATTTTACTTATGGGTGAGTACGATGCATCAATCACGTATAGAGGTATCAAAAAATGATAGTTGTTGTAGTCTCTAAAAGTAAAAGTCCTCCTTTTGTGCTTGGTCGCACATTTTTAAGAGCATTTAACTTTGAGTTAATGCAAGTAAATTCGGTACAAATAAATGATAAATACTCAATCATTGCTGAGGAAATAAAAAACGAGTTTTCGGAAGTTTTTGAAGAAGATATGGGAGCTTATAATATAAGCAAAATATCACTAGATGTGTGCGATAATTCAAAACCAGTTTTCTTTAAACCTAGACCATTGCCTCTTGAATGGAAAGCCCGAGTTGAAAAATAATTACGAGAATTAATTCAGAAAGATGTTCTCGAACATGTTGATAATTCGGAGTGGGCAACACCTTTGGTTCCCATCTTGAAACCAAATGGTGACCTACGAATTGGTGGTGATTACAAAGTCACTATTAACAAATGGTTGGTAGATTTTAATAATCCTTTGCCTCGCATAGAGGAAGTCTTTGCATCCTTCAACGGAGGTGAGTTATTCACCAAACTCGATTTATCTAATGCATACAATCAGTTGTTATTAGATGAAAAATCACAGCTTTTTTGCACCTGGAGTACACATATCGGCTTACTAAAAGTTAAGCGATTACCATTTGGTGTTAAAACCGCAGCTGCAATTTTTCAAAAAACAATGGAAACATTGTTACGTGGAATTCCATTTGTCGTGGTATATGAAGACGACATCACGATCACGGGAAGAGACATTCAACAACATATTTCCACACTAAAGTTAGTTTTAAATAAGTTAAAATCAGCTGGACTTAGATTGAATGTTAAGAAATGTGAATTCTTTAAATCTAAAATTTGCTATTTAGGATTTACCATCGATAAGCATGGGTTGAGTAAAAACAACGATCGGATTTCAAGTGTCTCATTAGCGACCATCCCGAAAAATGTTTCTGAGCTCAAAGCCTTTATCGGTATGGTAAATTATTATTCGAAATTCATTAACAATTTTTCAAGCAAAATGTTTCCCTTGTAAGAACTTTTACGCAAAAATGTTAAATTTGATTGGTCAAAAGATTGTCAAAAATCGTATGACTTGATAAAATCTGAGATAACATCGGATCAGGTTTTAGTGCACTTTAACCCCGAGGTGCCTATAATACTCACTACAGACGCCAGCGGCAATGCTTTAGCCGGGGTTCTTTCTCACAAATTCGACGATGAGTCCAAGCCCATAGCTTTTGTTTCAAGAGCATTAACAAAAAGTGAGAGTAATTATAGTAGGTACTCTGGAAAAAGAGGCTCTCGCTATTATTTTCTGTATTTCAAAACTGAAACAATATCTACTAGGAAACAAGTTCACTTTACGAACCGACCATAAACCTCTCTTGAGCATATTTGGTGAACACAAAGGACTACCTTTAATGGCTTCTGCACGCATGCAGAGGTGGGCGCTCATATTGTCAGGCTTCAATTTTACTGTCGAGTACATTAAAGGTACTTTAAACGATGCAGACGGACTTTCAAGAATGCCCCAAACATCATTCACATCATTCAAGATTTGTGCAGTATTCTTAGTACTCATTACACCCCACCTACAACCATATTCCGAGAAAGGAAAAAGTTCCATTCTTCAGAAAAAAACGATGGAGAAACAATAGCAGAATGGTATGCACGAGTAAAGAAGTTGGCATTAAATTGTAAATTTGGTGCAAATCTGGATGCGTTCGTAATAAATCAATTTGTCATGAGTTTGCCAAGCACAATATTCGAGAGGTTATGTAAAGAGGACGAGAAACTAACTCTTCCGGATGCGTTAAAAAAAGCAATGATTCTGGAAACTAAAATATGCGAAAAGTTTGTCAGCGAAGGTGCAGTCCATTACATAAAAAATCGCACAAGGATAAAGAACAATGATAAAGTAGCAGCATTGACTAAAGGAGGTAAATGTGCGGGTGGTGGAAGCAGTGGCAGTTCAGGCAGCAGCAGCAGCAGTGGCTCTGGTACAAGCAAACAAAACTAACAACAAAAGATTTGCTCCCATTGTGGTTGGCGAAACCACAGCTCTCAGTCCTGTAAATTCAAGGAGAGCAAATGTCATACGTGTGGAAAAATTGGACACTTAGCATCGGTGAGACGTGTAAAGAAAAATACAATTAATTACGTATCTAATTCAAATAAAATATCATCTTGTGATTTTAATGATTTATTTAATTCATCTATTTGTAGCATATCTTCAAATTTAAGTAATGGCATCTACACTCTACCAGTAGTTCTTGATGGTGTTCATTTGGATGTCGTTTGTGATACCGGTGCTCCTTGCACATTGGTCCCAGTTTCGTTTTATGAACAAATCCAACATAAGAACTTGCTTAGACCGTGCCATGTCCCATATGTCGACTCTAGTGGGAAAAGAATTTTACTTATGGGTGAGTACGATGCATCAATCACGTATAGAGGTATCAAAAAATGATAGTTGTTGTAGTCTCTAAAAGTAAAAGTCCTCCTTTTGTGCTTGGTCGCACATTTTTAAGAGCATTTAACTTTGAGTTAATGCAAGTAAATTCGGTACAAATAAATGATAAATACTCAATCATTGCTGAGGAAATAAAAAACGAGTTTTCGGAAGTTTTTGAAGAAGATATGGGAGCTTATAATATAAGCAAAATATCACTAGATGTGTGCGATAATTCAAAACCAGTTTTCTTTAAACCTAGACCATTGCCTCTTGAATGGAAAGCCCGAGTTGAAAAATAATTACGAGAATTAATTCAGAAAGATGTTCTCGAACATGTTGATAATTCGGAGTGGGCAACACCTTTGGTTCCCATCTTGAAACCAAATGGTGACCTACGAATTGGTGGTGATTACAAAGTCACTATTAACAAATGGTTGGTAGATTTTAATAATCCTTTGCCTCGCATAGAGGAAGTCTTTGCATCCTTCAACGGAGGTGAGTTATTCACCAAACTCGATTTATCTAATGCATACAATCAGTTGTTATTAGATGAAAAATCACAGCTTTTTTGCACCTGGAGTACACATATCGGCTTACTAAAAGTTAAGCGATTACCATTTGGTGTTAAAACCGCAGCTGCAATTTTTCAAAAAACAATGGAAACATTGTTACGTGGAATTCCATTTGTCGTGGTATATGAAGACGACATCACGATCACGGGAAGAGACATTCAACAACATATTTCCACACTAAAGTTAGTTTTAAATAAGTTAAAATCAGCTGGACTTAGATTGAATGTTAAGAAATGTGAATTCTTTAAATCTAAAATTTGCTATTTAGGATTTACCATCGATAAGCATGGGTTGAGTAAAAACAACGATCGGATTTCAAGTGTCTCATTAGCGACCATCCCGAAAAATGTTTCTGAGCTCAAAGCCTTTATCGGTATGGTAAATTATTATTCGAAATTCATTAACAATTTTTCAAGCAAAATGTTTCCCTTGTAAGAACTTTTACGCAAAAATGTTAAATTTGATTGGTCAAAAGATTGTCAAAAATCGTATGACTTGATAAAATCTGAGATAACATCGGATCAGGTTTTAGTGCACTTTAACCCCGAGGTGCCTATAATACTCACTACAGACGCCAGCGGCAATGCTTTAGCCGGGGTTCTTTCTCACAAATTCGACGATGAGTCCAAGCCCATAGCTTTTGTTTCAAGAGCATTAACAAAAAGTGAGAGTAATTATAGTAGGTACTCTGGAAAAAGAGGCTCTCGCTATTATTTTCTGTATTTCAAAACTGAAACAATATCTACTAGGAAACAAGTTCACTTTACGAACCGACCATAAACCTCTCTTGAGCATATTTGGTGAACACAAAGGACTACCTTTAATGGCTTCTGCACGCATGCAGAGGTGGGCGCTCATATTGTCAGGCTTCAATTTTACTGTCGAGTACATTAAAGGTACTTTAAACGATGCAGACGGACTTTCAAGAATGCCCCAAACATCATTCACGAATGAATGTGAAGAGTTTAGCTATGTGAACTACGTTGAATCAGAAAATTATTTAAATTTGAGTTTCAAAGACATCGCACGGGAGACTAGACGTGATCCTGTGTTGTCGAAACTCAGTGAAGCCATTCAGAAGAGTTCAGCTCGTAACCTAACAGGCAAGGACTTTATCGCATTTCGTAATAGATCAGATGAAATGTCTGTGGAATATGAATGCATATTATGGGGTTATCGTACTGTGGTACCTAAAAAGGTACGAACAAACATACTTCCTGAGCTTCACGCCTCGCATTTAGGCATAGTAAAGACGAAAATGTTAGCTCGGTCCTACGTGTGGGGGTCAGGTATGGACGCAGAAATTGAAAATTTGGTGCAAAATTGTATTCCTTGCCAAGAATTACAGCCAAGTCCGGAAAAAAGCTCATTAATACCATGGAAACCTCCTTACTCAGTATGGAGTCGGATTCATGCAGACTTTGCAGGTCCAGTTCAGAACCATTATTTTCTTATTGTAATTGACTCATTTTCTAAATGGGTTGAAGTATTTAAAACAAAAGAGATAACTTCTTCATTCACTATTGGTGCACTGAGAGAGTTGTTTTGTCGTTACGGATTAGTGGATTCCCTCGTAACTGACAACGGTCGACAATTCACGTCAAAGGAATTTAATAGGTTCACAACTATAAATGGTATTAAATATATTTTCACCGCACCTGGGCACCCGGCAACAAATGGTCAGGCCGAGAACTTCGTCAAGACTTTAAAGAAATCAATCCTTGCAAATCTGAAGGATGATAAAAATAATTGTATGGATACTATTTTAAATCGATTTATGATTGATTTTCGCAACACGAAGCATTGCTCGACTGGTGAATCACCGGCTAAGCTTTGTTGCGTTTTCCAAAGGACAAAAGGTTATGATTAGGGACTACAGAAACATTAATAAACCCAGCTGGACTCAAGCAACAGTAAAAACCGCTCGGTCCTCGAACATATTTATGCATCGTCACTCAGAACAACAGAAAGATTAAGCGGCACTTAGACCAAATTCGAAACCAAAACAACAATCAAATTGAGATACAAACTCAACAAACTGATAGCAGTGTGCAAGTAGAGTCATCGGATGCTGATAACAATAATCGTTCAATCTTGGCGGAAAGAAGTTCCGATGATGTTTCCGTTTTGTCCAATCAGACACCTCAAATGGCGCTGGGAGAGAGTTGAGGCCACGACTTACTAAAATAAGTTATTATAAATAATAAGTTCAAAGATTGTATAGGCTTAACATTTTCTAAATATCATAATTATCTTATATAAAATATCTTGGATTTCAAACTATTGTAAAACCATTTAAGAGAGGGCGTGTTAGGTATTGCCTAAATAATGGAGATCTGGCATAACCAAGACGTTCTCCTTTGACATTCTCTTTCACTTCCATTTCTTCTTTTTCTTTCGCTAGCGACATTTTGAAGTAATAAAGATATATCATTGTAATCGCTCTTCGAAACCACACGTGTTCTTTTTTTCACTTTGTTGGTTAGCCACGACACCACACTAACTAACTTCTAACTTCTATTAGGTATTCCCTCGTAATCTCATTTACATTCCACTTGTTATTGTTAGTTGTTACAATTTATACCTAATCATGCAATAATTTTTTTAAGAAAAAACAGGAAAAATCAAAGACATTTCCTCATTTCACTGGTTTTAATATTCAAAAAACAGTATTTACACAGGATAAATATAAGTGAGCGAATATTTAAATTAAACCAGAATGGCACAATCCGCCGATTTAAAACTGTGATTTGACTGTGGCGCTATCAATTGTTGGAGTGAAAAAGTTTATAATTTTTTGACTGGACGAATCTGCAGACAAAGCATTGATGTGTTTGGTTGTTTTTGTGTGTCGAAAAATATCTGCGTTTCCGCCGGATGCGATCAAAAAACTTCCCTTACACTTTTTACAAAACCATCACTTTTGCTTTTTTCGGTTTCCAAAATGGGTATTTTTCGATTAATTTGGAGTTGAGAACGCATTTGCCTTTTAACGGATTTGGCATATTTTCACACAACAAAAATTAAAGAAGAGATTAACACGCAATAGGATTGTCTTTCCAAAGTAGGTACAATTGAATAAAAAAAATGACGTTCGAATTTCAAATATCGAAACAACAATAGAGTGAGAATTCCCCCTTTTGGCCTACAACTTAAAAAGCTGCTGATGAACCATTCATTTTAAATGAGGACACCACTGCTACTTAGGTTGGATTCAATCGTTTAATTTTTAGCTATATGAAAAGTTGCTAGTCTCATATATGAAAAAAAAAATTCATGATTGCAGTAGGTATAATTACAGGGTTTTTCACAAAAACATAGGAATCAAATTTCTACAGCATTTTCGTTGAAAATACGGGGGTATCCTGTAGAATACAGGATGTATGGCATGCTTATTTATACCCCAGTCCTCTCAATCCCATAACCCATATGCGCCACACTCAAACACAAACATCCTCAAGTTCAAATTAAAAAAAAAAAAACATAATCACAATCTCTACTGAATGCGACTCCCTCTCAATCTCAATTACAGACCTATTTCTCTCAATCCCATACTCCATGCATCTCATTCGCTCTACTACTCAACTCATTATTCATCAATACTCCAGTTAAAAAAAAAAAAAAACAATACAAAGCCCAAAAGGTGCATAAAAAAAGAGAACGTAAAAACGCACCGCAGAAAGTTTTTTTTTTTTTTTTTTTTTTTTTTTACCGAGGGTAGGTGAAAATCTTCCAAAGACACTATGAGAATAGCAAGCGCGTGCTCATAGTAGTGTCAGATTTTTACTGACTAAAAACACCACCCTTCGAAAGATTGTTAGATACTGCAACTAAGATAAACTTATCAAGCAATTTTTCTATAACGAAATAACAACTTTTGACAGGCTACTTTCCAATGAAAGATCCTGCATGTTCCGCAATTTAGACGCGGTTAATCTTATCTTGCCAAGTCGAACGGTTTCGTTCTTTGAAGCCGGCGCAATAAATTGTTCTCGTCCAGAATTTGTCGGACTGAATTGTTGACATGTCCGATTAGTCGGTTTCTATGCTTTCTCGCGAAGCTTTTTGTTTCAGCTTCAATTATTGGAATTCCGAGATCTCTGTGGATATCGTCGTTTCTAATATACCATGGTGCTTGTACAATTTCTCTAAGCACTTTATTTTGAAAAGTTTGTAGAATATTGGCATTTGTTTTCTTGGTACAACCCCAGAGTTGTATACCGTAGGTCCACACCGGCTTTAGCACTTGCTTGTATAGAAGCAGTTTGTTTTCGGTACTGAGCTGGGAATGTTTTCCGAGTAGCCAGTACATTTCTCTATATTTGATATCGAGTTCTTTACGTTTCATTTTCACGTGCGAATTCCATTTCAACTTTGCGTCGAGTGTCATTCCCAGGTATTTGGCCTCGTTTGCAAAGGGTATTCGGGCCAAGTTTAGGAAAATTGGCATGTCATTAGTTTTCTTATACGTGAAATTCACGTGAACAGATTTAGTTTCGTTGAGGGCGATCCGCCATTCCCTCGTCCATTCATTTACCTTATTCAGTGCGATTTGAAGTTTTGCAGTCGTTTCTTCAATTGTATTACCTACTGCTAGGATAGCGGTGTCGTCGGCGAAGGTAGCGAGAGTAGTGCCATCTTCTCTTGGTATATCGCGAGTATATAACAGATAGAGAAGGGGCCCAAGGACACTTCCTTGCGGCACGCCGGCCGAAATTTCCTTAAGCTCAGAGTATTCGTTTCCATGTCTAACACGGAAGAGTCTATTCCCGAGATATGATTCTAAAATATCATATAGGCGTACGGGAAGAACTTGTCGTAATTTAAATTTCAAGCCGTCATGCCACACCTTATCAAAGGCTTGTGAGACGTCAAGGAATACGCTTGAGCATATCTTTTTTTCTTCAAATGCTTTCTCAATTACGTCAGTAATTCTATGCACTTGGTCAATCGTGGAATGCTTGGTTCTGAACCCAAACTGGTGGTCAGGGATAAGATTATTATATTCTATAACCGGTTGTAGGCGCGTTAGTAAAATTCTCTCGAAAACTTTGGATATAACTGGAAGAAGGGAAATTGGTCTATACGACTTTACTTCATTTGGCGGTTTTCCTGGTTTTAAAACCATTATGACCTCCGCAACTTTCCATTGGCTCGGCACGTGTTTTAGTCTGAGCGCGGCATTTATAATATGAAGAAGCTTAATTAATGCTTTTCTTGGTAGAACTTTGAGAACTTCTCCCGTGATCAAATCATAACCAGGAGCTTTCTTAGGTTTTAGGGATTCAATTTCACGTTTTAGTTCCCTTAGCGTTGCACTTGTGAGTATTGAATCGTCGGATAGTAATTCCGCCGCAATAACACTGTCGTGAACCGCCCGACCATCGTACGGTTTAAAGGTTTCTTCTAAATGGGCGGCAAAAACGTCGGCACCGCAGAAAGTGTACAGTGAGAGAAACAGATTTTGCCGTACACACACACAAAATTGCTTATTGTTCGACTTCAGGATAACATACAAAGATGATTTATATCTTGAAGTCTTTGTAAAAAATTGTATTGAAAAAAATCACATTTCATTTGGATGAGTCATTCCAAAGCCAGGAGCTAGAAGGCATTCGAGAATTACAACTTTTCTTAGATATCAGCTTAGATTTCCGCTTCCGGACAGCGAATAATGATAAATCATATCCTGTAACCTTCTCTGGACAATTTCCAATGCAACTGTGAAAACCGGAATCAATTTCGTGCTGTACTTTTTGAATCTATTCATAGCAAACAGTTTACAGCCGGAAAAAAAGTTACATTTTTATTATAGTAACGGGTGATTTTTTAAGAGGTTTAGAACTTTTTTAAATTTAAAAAAATCGAAAAAATGAATGAAATATTTATTTGAATCGATAGTTTGAACCTTGCAATTTAATGTTTAAAGATAATTTCATGCAAATGTTGACCGCGGCTGCGTCTCAGGTAGTCCATCCGCTGAGTCCAATTTTGGCATACTCTTTCACACATATCGGTCGGTATCTCCCGAATGAATGCATGGATGTTGGCTTCCAGTGCGTCAATCGAAGCGGGCTTATCCCTATACACATTAGCCTTGACATACCCCCACAAAAAATAATCTAATGGTGTCAAATCGCACGATCTAGGCGGCCAATTGACCGGCCCGAAACGTGAAATTAACTGTTCACCAAACTCGCCTCGCAATTGCGCCATTGTTTCGCGTGCTGTGTGGCATGTGGCACCGTCTTGTTGAAACCACATATCATGCAAGTCAAGAACTTCCATTTCGGGCAAAAAAAAGTTTTTTATCATCGCTCGGTAGCGTTCACCATTGACAGTAACGCTGCGATTCGCATCATCTTTGAAGAAATATGGCCCAATAATGCCGCCGGCCCATAAACCGCACTGTTTTGGAAATAAATGGACTGTATTTCTTGATTAAATGTGTGTTTAGTGTATGATTAATAATTTGTAATTTAATTGTGTTATAAATAAATGTGTAGTGTATAAAGTGTATTGTATAAATGTGATGATTAACAATTTGTGTTACGTTTACTGTATACGATGTGTGTTGTCCGGTGGTCCAAATTAAAAAGAAAGATTCTGTCTTCTTACAAGCTGACGAAGCGATAACGAATTTGACCACAAAGCAAAACAAGAAAAGAACAATAGATTACTGTAACATTCGGAGTAATTATACAACTAGAGAGCAAGTAAAATAGAGAGTACTGAGTTAAAGTGTAATCACAAATATAAACAAATAAAAGTAGGGTAATGTTTAGGATGTTTGGCACTTAGTGCATATAGTACTGAACATTCAGCCCCCCCTGGAAGACTCCGGTCTTTCAGATATAGGTAATGGGGCAATCTTCACTACTGGTCGCGTGTAATCCCCAAACTGTGTATGTACAGTGACTACTCGGCATCTGTTATCTCTTCCAGGATAAATGTTGATTATTCGGCCAAGAATCCATTTCGATGGAGGTAGATTCGGTTCCTTGAGCAATACGATGTCATCTATCTGTAGGTCGCGTTCGGGCTTCTGCCATTTGGATCGATTTTGTAATGATGTCAGATACTCCTGGTGCCATCGCTTCCAGAAACCTTGCATCAGGGTCTGTAAAAGATACCAGTTAGTCCCTTTTGAAATATGTAAATTTGAAAGATCTGGTTGTGGTACTGCAGAGTATGATTCTCCAATCATAAAATGAGATGGAGATAATGCAGTGGGTTCGAAGTCTGATGTTTGCCACATAGGGCGCGAATTAAGAAGACATTCGATTTTAGTTAAAAGAGTGTACATCTCTTCGTACGTAAGTCTGTTTTCCCCAATTACGCGTTTTAGGTGCATTTTAACAGACTTTATACCTGCCTCCCAAAGTCCTCCAAAGTGAGGTGCGGAAGGTGGTATAAATTTCCAACTAATATAGTCCTTCGAGAGATGGTTAACGATAAGATTGTGATGTTGTTCACTAAGGAGAAGGTCGAAAAGCTCTCCAAGCAATCTTTTAGCACCATGGAAGTTTGTTGCATTGTCACTCCATATTTCTGAAGGCCTTCCGCGACGCGACACGAACCGATCTAATGCCAAAAGAAACGCGTTTGATGAAAGGTCGCCAACGAGTTCAATATGGATTCCTTTGGTGGCGAAGCATACGAAAATGGCTATGTATGCTTTTACGAACCTTGGATTTCTCCCAGGAGCCAACCGCAAAGTTATAGGACCCGCATAGTCGCAACCGACCTTACTGAAAGGACGCGAGAACCGAACCCGCTCCACTGGGAGATCTGCCATGAATTGTTTAGCGGACTGTTTACGCTGCCGGAAACATACAACGCAGTCGTGCACTGTTTTTCTCAATAGATTTCTGCAACCGAGGATGTAGTACCGTTGTTTTAGAATTGCGAACATGAGAGACACACCAGCATGAAGGTAATGCTTGTGAATGTATTGAACGATAAGTTTTGTCACAGTATGCGATTTGCATAAAATTACAGGGTGCTTTTCTTCGTAAGATAAGTCTGAGTATTTTAAGCGGCCACCGACGCGAAGCAACTTGTTAGTGTCAATAAACGGTGATAAGGATATCAGTTTGTTTCGCGATGATAGTTCTTTACCGTTTTGAAGAGTTTCGATTACAGAAGCAAATGAAGAATGCTGAGCACATCTGATTAAACGATTTGAAGAGTCAGAAAGTTCTTCTGCTGATAAAAAGTTATAATTGCTACGATTCGGCAAATGAAAATAGTTTCCAATAAATCGAAAAATGTATGCAACTACGCGCACGGATTTGATCCAATTTGAAGAATTAGTGATGATTTGTTCAATAATGTTGGTTCCAACTAAGTTAGTCACGAATACCTGAACCTTGGTTGACTTCCGTTCCTCCAATTGATCGATAGGAATACCTTGTATACCACACTGCGATACCGGCCACTCATCCGATCCGTTTTTGAGCCAAGATGGACCATTCCACCAGATTTCTGTACAGGCTAGAAGAGACGGCAATATTCCACGGGATGCGACGTCAGCTGGATTGCTAGAAGATCGTACGTGATGCCATGATTTCAATGGGATTGACGACAGAATTTCCGATGTCCGGTTACCAATGAATACCGACCATTTTTTAGGAGGTGCAGAAAGCCAATGGAGAACAATTGAAGAATCGGTCCATGCAAATACCTTAAAATCATTAGCCTGCAAAGATAGTTTTATTTTATTAACAAGACGTGTTAAGAGAACAGCTCCGCAAAGCTCGAGTCTTGGAAGTGAGAGTATTTTAATTGGTGCGACCTTGCTCTTGGCTGCAACCAATGATATAGAAATCTCGCCAGTTACACTAGTGCTCCGGCAGTAAACAACAGCAGCATATGCATCCAACGATGCATCACAAAATGCGTGTAGTTCGCAATTGAATTTGTGACTCCATAGAATCCTAGGAATGTAAATAGACTCGATCTGATGAAGCTCCTCACGAATAGTAGTCCAACGATGTGCAAGTTCTTCTGGAACCTCGTCATCCCAGCCTAATTTTTCCCGCCAAAGGTGTTGGAAGAAGATTTTAATGCTAACAATAACTGGAGTAACGAATCCTAATGGGTCAAATATTCGCGAGGCGTCAGATAATATTCGACGTTTTGTGCATAGTGATTGGTTTGGAAGGTTTACCTTGTAGGTAAAACAATCCTTTGATGGACACCACTGCAGCCCAAGCACCTTTACCATGTTAGAGTCCTCGAACTCGATTGGAGAAATCTCTCTTTGGTCCTCTGGTAGAGACAATAGAAGAGGCCAGCAGTTGGTGGTCCACTTGCGAAGATTGAAGCCTGCGGATTTAAGCACGTCTATGAGTTCATTTCGTAGAATAATCAACTCCTCAATGGTATCAGCCCCAGTAATGACGTCATCGACGTAGAAATCGTTTTTGATAATCGACGCAACATGAGGATAGTTTTCTGCGGAATCTAAAGCAAGCTGCTTAAGTGAGCGAACCGCCAGGAATGGAGCAGCTGAAGTACCATAAGTTACTGTTAAAAGCCTATAATGTTTTATAAGATCTTCTGGATTCTCACGCCAAACGATTCCTTGAAAATGTGTGTGATCTGGGGAGACCCAGATTTGACGGTACATCTTCTCGATGTCCCCCGAAATGGTGTATGTATGGCGACGACATCGAAGACATATAGAAAATATGTCACGCTGAATTGTGGGGCCAACGAGAAGCGATTCATTTAATGAAGAGTAACAAGTGTTGTTTGACTTAGCAGAGCCATCGAATACCACACGTACCTTAGTTGTACTGCTATCACCTTTAAAAACGGAGTGATGTGGCAAATAATAATGATTATTTGGTTGTTGAATTTCAGTCAACGGGATTTCTTCCATATGACCCAGCGATATGTATTCGTTCATGAAGCGAGAGTATTGGGTTTTTAGGTCAGAATCGGATAAGAATCTTCGCTCGATGGAGTACAGGCGATTTAACGACAGGCGAAAAGAATTTCCTGGAGTAAGGTTAGAAGTGGATTTAAATGGCAGTTTCACAATATATTTCCCATCTGTGTGACGATTGTGGGTTGAAGCAAAATGATCTTCAGCTTGCTGTTCTTCAACAGATAAAATTGGTTCGTTATGAATCTCCTCTAGGCGCCAAAAACGTTCGAGGTCGAATTCCTGAGAGTAATCTAACTGCGTGCAATATGTCCTCACTTCCATATTGGTTTTTGTAAAATTCTTGTAGCTACCTGCTATAACCCAGCCGAATATAGTTGGTATGGAATTAGGAGCACCTCCGTTCGTAGGTTTCGAAGGTCCCTCAATAATGCTGAAGGCTTTATCTGACCCAATCAAAATGTCGATAGGACCAGGTATATTGAAATTTGGATCCGCCAAATTCAGTGAACGGAAGGCAGTAAAATTGATATTGATTATCGTCGTTGGTGGAAGTAGTGATGTCAATTTTGATATGACTTAACAGTCGATGTCGATATTGTTTGAATCAAATCTCGAATGCAGATTCAGGGTGACCAAACCGTTAGTAACACCTGCTGAGGTTGACGAAATTCCCACAATAGGTATGCAAGATCTTTTTCGAGAGAGTCCTAGGCGTTGAACACATTGTTCGGTTACGAAAGAGACCTGGGAGCCTGTGTCCAGCAACACGCGAATATCTGTGGCCACAAGCGAAAACCGCTTAAGTCGACTTAAGACAAAAATGAAAAACGCTTTTTGAAATGAAAAATAAAATAAAGCAATTAAAAAAATTAAAAATTGTTCAAAAGATTACGATTAAGGCAATCTATCAGAATCTGTAGTTTTTTTTTTCTTAAATGTGTCACATTTTTTCCATACTTAAAATTAAGTTTCACAGTGCTTTTCCGATAGATTCATATTCAGACTTAAGCGGTTTTTGCTTGAGGCCACAGATATTTTGATAAACTCCTTCTTTATCACGAGTTCTTACCACAGCAGTAGGAAGAAGAACAGAAGTACGACGATTTGTTTCGAGGGAGTGATTCGTCATAATGGGATCAACGAAATCCTGAGGCGATGACGACGAAGAATGAGGTTGGTTTGAGCTGGAGCTTGCTGGCGAAGCTGGTATGTTTTGTGAAAGATGCACTAAAGTGTGGTGACGAGACTTGCATGTTTTACACCGAAAGTTTGAGCGACATTTGTTAGAGGAATGACCATATCGAAGGCAATTAAAGCATAACGCATTTTCCTTAACAAAATTACGACGATCATTGACCGCTAGACCGATAAAAGTTTTGCAATAGGGGAGAAGGTGATCTTCTTTACACTTTGGACACCCTAATTTGTTTGGACACCCTAATTTGGTTTCCACCATGTGTGTTCGAACAGTGCTTTGAATTTTGCTATTTGCTTTAGCACGAGTTAAAGTATAGCACGACTCCAGACAGCTACACCGATTTTCCAAGAAATTAATGAATCGATTGATGGTACAGTTATCATCCGATCCCACCTCTTCAGCCCATGCCTGTTTCGTGTCATGGTCTAATTTTTGCAGTAAGATAAATATGAGCCATGGATCTCTAGAGTTAGAGTCCAAGGCCTTTAACCCTCGTATAGTTTCGTCAGCTCCATCTGTTAATTTTCGAAGAGACTGAACGTTAGCTGACGTACACGATGCTAATGAAATGAAAGATTGTATGAACGATTGGATAATTAAGTGTTTTTTGTCGAAACGCGCCTCAAGTTTATCCCAAGCTTCAATATAGTTATTCTCGGAACACGAAATATGTTTTATTAGATTGGCTGCGTCTCCACTCAAAAAAGATTTTAGATATTGAAATTTTTGTGTCGCAGTAATCGATGGATTGCAGTCGATTGTTCCTATGAACATATCTTTAAAACCAGGCCAGTCTTTGTAGTCACCATGAAAAGTTGGAATGACACATTCTGGCAGATGAACCGACTTGGAATTTTGTGTATTTTTCGCATCCAATTTTTGTAACAGCAATGCTTGCTGAGAAGCCAATTTCTCACTAATTGATAAATCAGTTGAAATACCTTTAGAATTTTCGCGGATAGCACTGCTAAGTAACGAATGTGCTTGACAGTATTTCTCTTCGTATTCGGCAAAATCTTGCTCAGGATCTACGAAATCTTCGTCATCGCAAAAGTTGTATAACTTATCCTGAAGAGATGTAAAACTCGACCAGGCTTCCGCAAGACGAGCAAGATGAATTTCCAGCAAATCAAGTGTTGTGGAATCATCAATCGACTGTCCAAATGATAACGCCCTTGTAATGCCCGCTTTGGCATGACCACATTTGACTTTTATGACATTCATGGTTTTTTTTTTTTTTTTTTAATTAGTAACGGTTGCCCAAAACGACTAACACAATTTGCAATCACCGAAATAACCGATTGTCTAACAAAAGATTGAATAAAGTTTTTGTTCACATGCACTAAATTAATCGATGCAATTGATTAAGCATGCAGTCTATATGCGTTTGATTGGTAATTCACGAAAATTTGAAGTTAAAACACGTGTTTTAATGTCTATATATACGCGATATATGTACGAAACTGTGTATGACAATTTTCTTAAAAAATGTTCACGCATCTACCCGTAAAACGTTATTCACGAAACGAGGAGCACCCAATCATGTATATATGTACATGCAGCAGCCATATAATTATCAATATGGGATGGATCGAAAATTAATTAAGTCAGTATGCCCTGATCATGATTAAATCCGGCTCTTGAAGGACCAAATTATGTTTTGGAAATAAATGGACTGTATTTGTTGATTAAATGTGTGTTTAGTGTATGATTAATAATTTGTAATTTAATTGTGTTGTAAATAAATGTGTAGTGTATAAAGTGTATTGTATAAATGTGATGATTAACAATTTGTGTTACGTTTACTGTATACGATGTGTGTTGTCCGGTGGTCCAAATTAAAAAGAAAGATTCTGTCTTCTTACAAGCTGACGAAGCGATAACGAATTTGACCACAAAGCAAAACAAGAAAAGAACAATAGATTACTGTAACATTCGGAGTAATTATACAACTAGAGAGCAAGTAAAATAAAGAGTACTGAGTTAAAGTGTAATCACAAATATAAACAAATAAAAGTAGGGTAATGTTTAGGATGTTTGGCACTTAGTGCATATAGTACTGAACACCGCACCAAACAGTGGCTTTTTCGCGATGCATTGGTAGCTGTTGCAATGCTTCTGGCTGATCTTCACTCCAAATGCGGCAATTTTGCTTATTTACGTACCCATTCAACCAAAAATGAGCCTCATCGCTGAACACAATTTTTCGATAAAAAAGCGGATCCTCGGCCAGCTTTCCAAGAGCCCATTCACCAAAAATTCGGCGTTGTGGTAGGTCGGCTGGCTTTAGTTCTTGCACAAGCTGTATCTTAAAAGGCTTTACGCACAAATCCTTCCGCAAAATTTTCCACGTAGTGCTGTAACAAAGGCCTAACTGCTGGGAACGGCGCCGAATCGACATTTCGCGGTCTTCTGTCACACTAGCTGATACGGCCGCAATATTTTCTTCACTACGCACAGTACGTAAACGTGTTGGTGGTTTAATGTCCAACAAAGTAAATTTGGTGCGAAATTTGGTCACAATCTTCCGAATAGACTGCTCAGAAGGTCGAGAATGCCGATCATAA
The DNA here is from genome assembly GCA_946477585.1 of Cheilosia urbana. Lineage (NCBI taxonomy): Eukaryota > Metazoa > Arthropoda > Insecta > Diptera > Syrphidae > Cheilosia > Cheilosia urbana. The sequence continues at coordinate 64,379,080 of OX297853.1, read as the reverse complement.
AATGGAAGCAGCGCGCGATGAACATTTCGAACCGAGCACGAATTTTGATAGTTAAATTCAATAATTTGCAAGCGTTGTTCATTTGTAAGACAATCCATGGTTAAATTGCAAACCAAACTGAAGCTGTTTGACAGTGACACAAGGTACTAAACACACGTCAGCTGTCACAACCAGTGTTGCCAAAACCAAACCAGCTAAAAAATCACCCGTTATAAGGATAGCATGACGAAAACAAATTACCATCTACAGCACGTATTAAGACTTAAACGAAAATGTCTTTTGTCTTCAGTACACACATTCAAAGGGCACATTTACATTCGCACCACAAATAGCCCGACTTCGTTCATCATCCACAATATTGGAGATCTGAGGAATGCAATCGGACCTGACCTCAACAATGATATGTATATCAATGAAAATCAAAGCTGATTATATTTTATTCTTTATCTCATCCTTTATCTTGAATTTTGCTTTTTACATTTATGCGCGCGTTATTGGAATCTGGTATAGTAATGCCACACATGATGCAACGAAAATACTTAATGCAACGAAAAATGCGACAGTTTTTTGATGTGTATTTTCTTCTAATGGACTTGGAGATAGAGTTGGAGTTGGTGTTGGTGTTGGAGTTGAAGCTGGAGTTAGAGTTGGTGTCGTCGACTCAAATGGAAACGGACCATAAGCCATCAGCGCAGCCAACATAAGATGGACGATAAACAGGCAGCGGCGAAAAAGAAGAGGAAGAGAAAAGAAAAAAAGAAGAAAACAGACATGAAATTTTTGATCAATATTTTTTTGTTCGTTGAATTAATTTTTTACGTTTTTAAATAAAATCGATATTACGGATGTAACATTTGGTCTTCGAGCACAAATCAGACAAGTCCTATTTTCATACAGTCCACTAAATATTTTGTTTTTTTGTTTGTTTTTTATAGTTGCATTATTAGACATGTCTCAACAAGCACTAAAACCGACAAGGAAATCAAGTCGAAAAGGCGCAGGTGTTCATCAAGGGCGTGACGAAAATTTTGTGTGGAATTCTTCCGAACTGGGTAATCCACAATGCTCTTCCACAATTGCAAATAATTCAACGCAGATGGATTCTTTAATTGACTTTGAAAATGACAGTGACTGTGACATTACAATTACCACAGCAATGGCCAAATGTCCAGAAAAAGCTAAATCCATACGCTTAACATCAACATTTTCGAAGTCTTCTAGCCGAAGCAAACGTAACTTGGAGAAGAAGCGTTTAGAAATTACGTTGGAAGCTGCAAAAAAGAATCAAGATATAAACCAAGAACTACGTAAATGTGAAATTGAGCGGAAGAGACTTGAAGAGGAAAAAACGATTGTGCAACTGCAGCAGGATTTGGAGCTCATAGATTGCGAAGAAAGTGACGATGAGCGAGACGACAGCGTTATGGAGAAAGCTTCTTTAGTAAAAAGTTGGATCGGAAAGTTAGATGGCTTAAAAGAATGCGATGAATCAAGAAAAACAAACGAAAACATTGCGGCCGGCAGTCCTGAAAATATAAAGCACACAAATTCTGTAAAGGAAGCTAATTTGACTCAACAGCCTGCGGAGAAAAATCCGCCAACCGAATTTAAACCAAAAAATCTACCTGCTGTTTCGAGTTCAACCAATGAAGGTACTGGAATTGAGAGATATTTAACAAGACAAGTAATGGGAAAAGATATGCCAACTTTCGATGGCAAGCCCGAGAGCTGGCCACTCTTCATTGCACGATATCGCTCTATTGTCACTCAGTGCAATTACAGTAACGATGAAATATTATCAAAATTACATCAGTGTCTCCGTGGAGATGCATTAGCATCCGTTAAAGGAATGCTGTTACACCCGTCGAATGTACCTACCATTATAAAAACACTGGAAAAGCGATTTGGAAGATCTGAGTATATCATCGATACGATGCTCAACGAACTTGAATGCTTTCCAAATATAAAGGACAGTGACTTCGAAACACTTATAAACTTATCATGTAAGATGCAAAATATGATAGCTATTCTGGAACAACTAGAGGATGGAGATAGTTACTTGCAGAACCCGCAGCTCATTAAGAAACTGTACTTGAAACTGCCCACCGACCTGAAACTTAGGTGGGGCGAAAATGTACGACTTAACAACGACAAAACCAATCTGAAACAATTCGCCACATGGTTGGATGAAATGTCGGATGCAGCATGTTATGTGTTCACCCCAAAGAGCGTGAGCAGTGTTCGTAAGTTCGAAGTGAACTTTCGTCAACGGAAAGAAAATGTTCTTGTAGTAACGGGTGAGAATCATTCCTGTGGATACTGTGGAGAAGTTGGCCACAAAGTAGCGGTTTGTTCATGTTAAGAAAAATTTAACACGTTTGATTTCAATTGAGTGTGACAAGCAACTGTTTTATTATAAAGTAGGTAAAGCAAAAATTAGTTTTGTACAGTAAATTCATAAAGTACATAAAGTATATAACAGTATAAGAGAATAAAATACAACGTTTTAGAGTAGTGTATTGCGAGTTGCCAGTAATGTGCAAATTCAAACAAAAATAATCTTCAATACCACCTCTCAATACAATATCTCTCAAAACAGATTTAAACTGATAATCCTAGTTTCTCAAATAATCTCAAATGCTTTGAATTATTTAAAATTTTGGTCAAAATATCTGCAGTCATTTTAGACGTCGGTACATATGTTAATGTAATTAAAGATTTATTATATATTTCACGGATATAATGGTATTTTATATCTATATGTTTAGATCTAGAATGAAATACCGGGTTTTTTACTAAGTATTGTGCGCTGAGATTGTCTCCGCACAATTCAGTTGGTTCCTTTACGACACATCCAAATCCAATTTTAATTAGTAGCCTTCGCAAATAAACCGCTTCTTTAGTTGCCGCCACCAATGCCATATACTCAGCTTCGGTACTGCTCAACGCCACTGTAGACTGTTTACGCGACTCCCAAGACACAGCACCTCCCGCTAAGAAAAAAGCGTAACTAGTATACGATTTTCGGTCTTCACAGCTACCAGCCCAATCAGCATCCGCATATCCATTCAGCAGCTTTCGAGTTTTCTTAAATGAAAGTTTAAAATTAGCAGTAGAATTCAAATACCTTAACAGATGTTTAGCTGCAGTCATATGTTCCTTATGTGGCTCAATATTAAACTGAGATAATTTGCTAACAGCATGCATAATATCTGGCCTTGTAGTGATAGCTAGATACATCATGGATCCTACCAACGATTGATAATCTTTAGGATCTATCTTAGTACACGCAGTCTTTGAACATTTCTTTAGTTGTTCACCTGGATCCAGAGGAGTGTTACATTTCCTAGTTGAAGTCATGCCGTATTTTGACAATAGGTTTCGAATGTACTGCTCATGGGATAATGTAATCGATCCTGTATCCTTATTACGATTGATATCAATGCCTAAGAAAAAATCTATCGGTCCCTTGTCCACCAAATCAAAAGCGCCTGCAAGTGCTTCCTTTATCCGAAAAACAGAATTTTCATTTGTGCAGGCGATAATAATGTCGTCGACATACACTGCGACGATGTATGTTGAAGTCATCCTTTTTGTTTCTCGTATATACACACGAGTCTCCATTACAGCGAGAGAAGCCAATTTCCTTTAAAGTAGAATCCAGTTTACTGTTCCACTCCCTCCCTGCTTGCTTCAGTCCATACAGCGACTTTCTTAGTTTGCAATGCATACCTTTCCTTTGTTTGCTGGTTCCACGAAATGCTCAGGTTGATGCATGTAAATTTCCTCCTTTATGTCACCATTTAGATAAGCACATGAGACATCTACTTGGTGAACTTGCAGATCAAACTCCACTGCCAAAGCCAAAATTAATCTAATGGTTGAATATCTCACAACCGGCGAAAACGTCTCATTATAATCGATCCCCAGTTTTTGACTGCAGCCCTTTGCTACAAGCCTTGATTTATATCGGATCGGTTTCCCATGTTTATCATGTTTTATATTAAAAACCCATTTTGACTTTATTGCATGCCGATTAGAAGGAAGGTCAACTAATTCCCAAGTGCCATTCGATTTTAGAGAGTCGTACTCGCTTTGCATCGACTCAAGCCACAAATTGGAATCAGGTCGGCCTAACGCCTCACTTACCGAAAGTGGATTTCTTTTTAATAAATGATCTTTACTTTCCATAAAGTATGTAACTTTTCGATTTCTTGGCCTCAACTTCATATTGAACCGATTAGGATCTTCTTCATCTACTGATCGCAGTTATCGGTTTCACCATCCATCACATCGTCATCATCAATTCTTGACTCACTTTCTCCAATAAAAACGTCACCTTCATCATGACTTCCAGTATCGTTCCCGTCATCACTCCCTCTGTTGTATGCCTCTGCACCATAAGTACCATCAGCCTCCTTCTCTTCATCAACAAACGTTCCATCGATTTCTTTCTTGGGAGAACTTTTCTCCACTTTGGTACATGTAATTTCGTTCGACTCAGAGTCAATTAGAGCAAAAGAACCATCGCTCTTGATACTATTCCGCGAAACTTCTCTGAATTTTACATCACGGCTTTTTAAGACTCTTCTCCCTATGGGTTCATACAATCTATATGCCTTCGATTCCTTGGAATAACCTACCATAAAACAGTCTATCCCCCGTGAATTAAATTTAGACTTCTTTGGTCGTTTGTCGAGCATAACAGCTTTTGAGCCGAACATTTTTAAATGACCTATGTATGGCTTTCGTCCACACCAAACTTCATAGGGGGTTAGGTTTTTCAGAAGCCTAGTAGGAGATCGGTTTCGAATATACACTGCTGTGTTCAATGCCTCAGCCCGTAATGATTCTGGCAATTTTGAACTCAGTAGTAAGCACCTCGCCATCTCTACCAAAGTCCTATTTGCTCGTTCCGATACTCCATTTTGCTGAGGTGTATAATCAACCGTCAGCTGTCGCTTTATACCTTGCTCAGAAAGAAATTTGCAGAATTCTGAATTCAAATATTCTCCACCATTATCGCTTCTTAACACCTTTATATTGCATGCCGTTTCCCGTTCTACTTCCGCCTTGAATTCCTTAAAAGCACGGAATACTTCGCTCTTAGCTTTCAAAAAATAAACAAATATTTTGCGACTAAAATCGTCTATAAATAATACGAAATACTTCGCACCTCCCAATGATCTTGTTTTCATAGGCCCACATACATCTGAGTGAATGACCTCTAGTAATCCTTTCGACATTATTTCTTTATTTGTTGGAAAAGATGAACTACATATTTTGGATTTGAAGCAAATATCACAATCCAACACATTTGGGATGTTTTTAAGCATGGCTCCTTTTACCATATCTTGATTAAATAACTGATTCATGCTTTTTACATTAAGGTGGCCTAAACGTGCATGCCACAGTAATGCATCATCTATTTTAGTACTCATGCTACACAATTATTTGCTCTTTTGTTTTCATGCACAAACAAATCACCACATTTATTCGCATGCAAAACTAGTTTCTTGGTGCTATCGAAAATTCTAGCTTCTTTTTCACCAAATACTGAAATAAAATTCGTCTTTAATTCTATCACGAATAATACGTTAAGCAGTTCAACATTGCTGTAACTCGAACATATTTTGACAACTCCGACACCCGTTGAATTAATGAAATGATTGCCTGCTAATTGAATTCTTTCATAGTGTGGCTCTAAATTTGTAAAAAAGCTTTTGTCACAACACATGTGACAAGTCGATCCGTTATCAAGCACCCACACATTTTTATCAAGTGTTGACGAACTGGTGTGGGTATTCAACATAGCAAATGATGACGTCGTATTATTTTTTGCCAATGAGCTTTTTGGAGAACGGCACTCAGAAGCGAAATGGCCTTTCTTCTGACAGTTATAACACTTTCCCTTTGTGCGCGGCTTAGTTTTTGAATGTGAAGCTTTATTTTGATGACGACTAAAAAATGCAGATTCGCCAGTCTCCAAACTATTTTCTTCTCTCCGTTTTCCCTCTTCTAAAAGCTTTGTTTTTATGGCGCTAATTGTTGGCAGCGAATCCCTCGACTCGATAGCTACCACGAAATTTTCATACTCTCTAGGCAAGCTTGACAAAAGAATGATGACTACCAACTCATCCTGCATTTTAATGTTAATTTCCATCAATTTTTCGGATATATCAAAAAATTTGTTCAAATGACTACACATAGATTCATTTTCAGCCATCTTCAAAGACAGAAGTTGCTTAAATAAAGTAGGGTGTCCATATACATCAAACGAAAAAAGAGGACATACTTCTGTACAAACCCCTTACCTTCCAATACCCCCCCCCCCCCCCATTTGTTTACTCACGGCAAACATTTATACTATTTGTATAAGTGGACATCACATACCAAAGGTGACAGCTACAGATGTGGCATGTGAGTGTGGGTGATACAACAGAGAAGAAATTAAATACCTACATCGGAAAAGTGCTACCACTGCTAGTTTTTATGGGCGTACTTAAAAGTTTTAAAATGAAGGACTAGTTTTTATAATGAAATTATAATGAAATTGAAAAAAGAGAACAAAAAGAGGACAGAACAAATAAAGAGGACAAAAAAAGAGCCAGGCGAAAAAAGAAAGTGTAAAATAGATCGCTGACAAAAAAGAGGACATGTTCTCTTTAAAAGAGATGTTCTGGAAACCGTAAAATAAAGTTACCTTCCTTGCTGGACCACTCGGTTGGTGAATTCCCTCTAACGTTGTCCATGCGTTACTTGATGATGTGCATTTCTTGATGTGGATAAGTTGCGAAGATTTTACACTTAGTAAAATTGTCGACAGCGCCTTTTCATCCTTACTTATCCATTCTGCCACGTTTGCCCCATTGGTTGCGTTTGCCACGGGTTTCAGAATCGCTCCAGACACATAGCCCCACAGATCGCTGTGAACTAATACAGCTTTCATCTGTACCTTCCATCCATCGTAGTTTTCTTCATACAATTTGTCAATTTGGTATAGTGAACTCATTTTACTAATACCGAAGACTACCGATTGCAAAAAAAAAATATTCAAATTATATTGGTACTTTATGCGGACCTGGGCCCATAACCTTTGTTAAGAAAAATGAAACACGTTTGATTTCAATTGAGTGTGACAAGCAACTGTTTTATTATAAAGTAGGTAAAGCAAAAATTAGTTTTGTACAGTAAATTCATAAAGTACATAAAGTATATAACAGTATAAGAGAATAAAATATAACGTTTTAGAGTAGTGTATTGCGAGTTGCCAGTAATGTGCAAATTCAAACAAAAATAATCTTCAATAGTTCAAAGATGCAACTTGATAGTGTTGATGAACGCTGGGGGAATGTGGTCAGTGGCGATTCCTTGTCTTAAGCAATGGGTTAGCTACGTGTTCCGGGGAAGTTTAAAATAAAAAAAAAAATATAAATATAAATATTTTTTTTTTTTAAGTTTACTAACAACTATAAAAAAAAAAACCCTTTTAAATTCCATTGTAAAATTCCTCACTTTCTTTCAGCTCTTTCAAAAACTTCTTTTGTACCTGTTGGCTGTACAGCGTCTGTGTTTTCATAAAAAAAAACAGTCAATTCGTTCTTTAATTCAGTGAATTCCAATATGTTCTATGTAGCTTTCAATTACATTTTTAATTAATTCTTCAGGAAAACTGTTTTTTTGGCAATAGTTACTAAATTGTTTCCCGTTCAGTAAATAGAAATATTTCAGTTTTTCCAGCTAATGGTTAGCGTAAAAGGAATGCTGGTTTTCATTAAAGTTTCTATTATACTCTCTATTACGGTCCTAATGCGTTGATTTTAAACCTTATAGCTTTGGGCACGATCGACGATCGCGTTCCAAATGGTTTCTCTAATACCAAAAGAGATCACCCTATTGAAAGATGCTCTTATTTTTGCAAATGGCCGCCATTGTAAAATCTGTTTTGACATTATGTGGAGTAGACAGATGTAGAATACAAGTGAACAAGCCATGCGATGCACTCCCCAAGAACGCGGAATAATTTCGAATTTTCGATTTTTCGACCAAAATCATAATAAGCGATGAGGCTCATTTCCACCTCAGCGGGTACGTGAATAAGAAAAACTATCGCTTCTGGGACACCGAAAATCCACGAGTAATGCACGAGGAGCCATTACACCCGTCAAAGTTACTGCATGGTTCGCTGTTCACTGTTCACGCTGGAGGAGTCATCGGGCCATTTTTTTTTCGAGAACGCCGCTGGTCAAACGACAACACTGGACGTTGCGCGCTATAGGGCCATGATAACTGAGTTTTTTCTGCCGGAATTGGACGAATTAGGACTGGAGGACATGTGGTTCCAACAAGACGGAGCTACGGCACACACTGCGCAACCCACAACCGATATTCTAAAGACGGCGTTCCCGGTTCGCTTCATCTCTCGTTTTGGCGATTTGCACCGGCCCACTGGGTTTTTTGAAGTCCCGTGTTTACGTGAACAAGCCCGAGACCCTAGAAGCCCTCAAGGACAACATTCGACACGAGTGCGAGAATCTGTCGCCCGAAGTTCTCGCCGAAGTGATGAAAAATGCCATAAAACGAGCCCGTATGGCAATTAATTGTGACGGCCGATATAATCTTCTCGACTTGACCAATAAAACTCGAAAGGTTCAAATAAACATAATCAAAAAACAGAATCGAAGTTTTTTATTAAAAAAAAAAAAAAAAAAAAATGAGAGCCAAACAATATCGGATGACTTCTTTTAGCCCACCTTGTAGATCATCAATTATGGATTTTGTTTTAGCAGTTATTGTTGCAGATTGCATTTTATGTCTAACCTATTATTTATCTTAATAATTAGGTAGGTAGATACATGTTTCTATTCCAATAATATGAAACAAACAAATAAAAACATAGCATTTGCTTTGAAATATGAGAAAGTAATTTTCCCTTATTTATCGGCAAAATTTTGTACATATGGAATGAAACAAAACTAATGTCTTTTTTTTTTTTTTCTTTTTTTTTTATAATTTTACTCGCGCTCAAGGGGTTATGAATACCCTTATAATGCGGGGCACAGCGCGGCATTCAAGTTTTTTAGGAAGAGAAAGAGGGATAGGAAAGAGTTTGTGGCGCAGTGGATATTCTCCACGAGTGGCGTCCTAACCTAATAGCTAGGGGAGAAATGTTGATATTTCTTACAATAACTGTCACATTAGCCGTTGGGGACTTTTTGCACAAAACAAAGTTATGAATATTTCACTATGATCTATATAAAATTACTCTTCTCCCTTTGCATTACTTCCATCTCACTTCTCGAAAAAAAAAAAAAAAAAAAAACAAGAAAGCACCACAAATATATTATTTAATCACATTTATAATCCACGCAAAAAAGGTATAAAATAATAAATTACAAAATTTCGCACTTAACTTTTAAGATTCTTAGGTTACTGCAATTTCCCTAGAAAGAGAAACATACGAAAGTACAAAAAAAAAAGAAGAAAAGAGAACGCAAACAATGTGCTTGCTTACACAATACACATTACAATACAATACAATCCACTTTCGGTTTATCGCAAATGTTTGCGCTATCCCTTCTGCTTATATAACTGGGCTTTGCTTCGACTGGTAGTCAAACACCCTCATATAGATTGTATGAAATTTGGCAGCGCAATTTCTTGCGCTAAAATCCTACCAGCGGGAGACATTTTTTAAGAGAGTTTTGGATTGTGCGTGTGCATGCACTGTGTGTGTGCATGCAGGGAATATGGTAGGGTAGGTCTAGGTATCGCAAATTTTAACGCTAAAGAAAATTTTAAGAGAACATTTTTGTATGGGAGAATGTGTTGTGTGTTTGGGTAGGAAAATATGATTTGGAAATAATGTAGATAGTTTTATTTTTTAGTATTCCATTGTTTGTTGCAATTATTAATCTTCATAATAATTTTAACTTCGTCATTTGTTGTATTTTGCATATAAAATGTATTTCAAAGCATTTATTTTCTTGGTTTAGCGCCGCTAAACTAGCTAACTGAGAGGAATCGCCACTGAATGTGCTCCGGCCTTTGTTTTTTGTGCCTATGTTCAGGACACCATTCACGAAACTGCGATTCGAGAAACCGGTGTAATATTCAAGGATGTAAGATGAAACACCATTCACTGCTTCACAAAAATATTTTGACAATACCATCAACGGAAAGAGCCCTCCAACAGACCGAGGAAACGATTGGAGTATTAAACGATAATCAAGGAAAAGTGTTAATGCGCATTTTACCTGTCAAATTATATGGACATAATGGATCCGTCATAGAAACGTTTGCATATCTGGATGATGGATCATCAATTTCTCTAATCCAAGCCGACGTAGTTGAGAAGCTAGGTATTGTAGGCGAGAACTACCCACTATGTATGCGGTGGACCGATGAGAACTTTGTTCTGCGTGAAGATGACTCCAAATGCGTAGACATTGAAATCTCAGGTATTCGCAACTATTCGAAAAAATTCCAGATGACACATTTGCGTACGACACGGAACTTATTACTTCCCCGGCAGACATTGGAAAGAAAAGGGATTGACATTTTTCCACATTTAAGCGGTCTACCTGTAGATGAAATGTTTGATGCCAGACCAATGATTTTAATCGGCCAAGACAATATTGATTTGACAATTGCAAGACGAGTAGTGGAGTGTCGTGATATCCGAGCTCCAATAGCAACCAAAACTAGGCTTGGATGGGTTATACATGGACCTACAGGAGTAGAATTTCGAAACGAAGTGCATCACACTTTGGCGATATGTCACTTCAAAGGTGGAGAATTTGACAGCAGAGTGGAACAAATGATAAAAGCGTCCTATTCAACCGAAGCATTCGGTGTGAAGCCTTTGGCAGAAAAAGTTAGCAAGGACAATTTAAGAGCAAAAGATATTTTGGAGAAAACCATTCGTAGACTACATGATCGATTCGAGACAGGGTTGCTATGGGCGAACGATGACTTAACTTTACCTGAAAGTAGAGGAATGGCGTACAATCGGTTATTAAATATGGAACGGAAGATGCAACGTGATGAAAGTTTTGCAGACCAATATCGTCAAAAATGGTAAGCTACGAAACAAAGGGATACATTAGAAAGCTTTCACCCGAGGAATGCAACGAGCGAGGTCCCAGGACTTGGTACCTTCCCCATTTTGGCGTTGTCCATCCACATAAGAAGAAGCTACGATTAGTATTTGACGCCGCTAGTAAGTCACATGGGGTAAGTCTTAATGATAACCTCGAACGTAAATTTGGATCCGAAGGGGATATGGTTTACTGGTCCTGATTTTTTGCGCTTAGAGGAATCTGAATGGCCAAAATTGGTTCCAAACGGCAATCCAGAAGAGGGCACCTCAGAGTGTGGAACGTTATCTGTGGTAGGTGTAATTGGACCAGAATTCGTAGATCACTACCTACCCGATGTCGGTAGATTTTCCAAATGGTTGAGGCTTATTAGAACAACCGCCTGGTGTCTTCGGTTTTAAAATAACTTTAGAAGTAAATGGAGCAAAAGAAATAAGGACGAGTTTAAAGCTAGTTCGGGCGAATTGACTGTAGCTGAGTTATCAAAAGCAGAAAAGCAGTGGATACTTTATAGCCAGATTCAAAGCTTCAGCCGCGACTTATTAGAGCTAAAAAAGTACGGTAAAGTTAGTCATCGAAGTAGATTGATAAGATTATCACCAACATTAGATGAAGATGGCTTGATGAGGTTGTGTGGCCGCACGGAGCATGCAGATTGCATGGGTGAACTCGCAAAACGGCCATATATTCTTGACCCAAAACATCCGTACACAAAGCTGTTGACACAGCATCAACATGAACAGCTAAAACATCAAGGACTCGAAATGGTCCTTAATGAATTACGACAGCGATTTTGGATTTTGAAAGCTAGATCTTCTGTACGGAAGACGTTTGCAGATTGTCAGAATTGCAAAGTTAAGAAATCAAACCCGCAAGTACCAGTTATGGGATAGATACTAAAAATGCGACTTACTCCGGGAGTAAAGCCCTTCAGCCACTTCGGTCCACTGTTGGTCATGGTAGGACGCCGCACAGAGAAGAGGTGGGGTGTAATCTTCACTTGTATGGTGACTCGCGCCATTCATTTAGAAATAGCGAATTCATTAACGACTGACTCGGCAATAATGGCAATCAGACGAATGATCTCAAGGCGTGGATATATTCAAAATATTTACTCCGATAACGGTACTAATTTCCGAGGAGCATGTGAGGAGCTCAGGAGATCTATGATTACGGTGACCATCCGTCCTTTATTTAAAAGGACAGTCCTTTCTTTTTTACCCCTGTCCTATATTATTTTCTTCTTAATAAAGGACGGATTTTGTCCTTTATTTTTGAAACTGTCCTTTAAAACACCGACTTAAAATTGTTTGCATTTAGTTCAATTAAAAATATTATGTATAATGTAAATTACTTGAAATTGTGTTAACAGTTTACACCCTCAGTGCTTCAGTGCATGCTCAGCTTACATTTCAGTTTGTGCCTACCGGGTTCTAGTGCACCAACTAAAAGAGTATTTTCAATCATGAATAACGCTTGGAGCAGTGACAAATCACAGATGAATGTTAAAGCTATTCTTACATATATCTAAATGTTGTTTCGGAAAACCCTACTTAGAATTTATAGATTTTCGTAATGAAAATGAAGATGTTTTTAAGTCTATCCACCCTTCTCAGAAGCCAGTTAGGCTGGCTTTTAAAAACGTTTTAAAATTGTTTACTTCCTGACTTCCACACTCTTATTCAATGAAGAGAGACAGTTTATACATTTTGTTTTATGTAAACCTAAATAATAATGTTAATTTTTTTGTCAAATCGAACATAAAAAGCAATCCCGATCACAAAAAAAAAAACGGATTTTTTCTCAAAACTAACTAACAGCTGACTTAAAAAAAACAGCTGTCAACAAATCAATTATTTCAAGTTATTCAAATTATAGATATGGAACGAAACAGTTATTATAACAAAGAAAAAGGAAGTGGTTGCACTCCTCTATATTGAGTCAGCAATATATTTAATATGTGTGAACTAGCATTTAAATTCATTACCATAATATAGCTAAACAAAACTCATTAGGTTCAACAATTCCTGATTTTTGAACAGAAAAAATATCAATAATAAATTCTGAAAGTAGCTGTCATTTGAAGTGTTGAAGTTTCAGTGTGAACGAAATTTTGAATTTAGGTGCGGTGTAAATGTACTATGATGTTCGATTTGGCAGCAGAAATCTGAGATCTTAGCTCAACATCTGAAAAGCCAAAATGGAAAGGTTTTTTTTTAACAAATACATAATAACTACAAAAATATTGGAAGCAAAATAATTATTGTCCTTTATTTTTTTTCGGCGAATATGGTCACCGTATCTATGATGGAAATAGATGATAAAAAAATTCAGTTAGAGCTTTCATCGAACTCCGTTCAGTGGCATTTCAATCCGCCAGGAGCGCCCCACATGGGTGGATGTTGGGAGCGTTTGGTTGGCTCGGTGAAAAGAATTTTGTATGCAGTACTCAAGGAACGTGTACCCAGAGAAGAGGTTTTATATACTGTCTTTTGTGAGGCTGAAAACATTGTAAATAGTCGACCATTGACCCATGTCTCGGTTGATCCGTCAGATCCCGAATGTTTGACTCCGAATCATTTTCTCCAAGGACCCAGGGGCAACGTAGATCAACCGATTGGTAAGTTTGTTGATAAAGATTTGTTACTAAGAAAGTATTGGCGCAGATCACAGAAGTTAGCTGACATCTTTTGGTCGAGATGGGTAAGAGAGTATCTCCCGACTCTTACGAAGAGATCTAAGTGGTTTGGTGAGGGCAACCCGATCAACGTTGATGATGTCGTCGTGACAGCCCACCAGAGCGCTCCGCGAAACTCCTGGCCTCTCGGCATCGTGACCAGACTTTATCCAGGCAAAGATGGTCGGGTAAGGGTCGTGGACGTAAGAACCAAAGGTGGTGTGTTTCGACGTCCGGTCAGCAAATTGTGTCGACTTCCAACAGAAGCAGATGGTGAAAGGCTGCAGTCCTTTAACGAGGGGGAGAATGTCGTCGACTCAACGTTAGCGCAGCCAACATAAGATGGACGATAAACAGGCAGCGGCGAAAAAGAAGAGGAAGAGAAAAGAAAAAAAGAAGAAAACAGATATGAAATTTTTTGATCAATATTTTTTTGTTCGTTGAATTAATTTTTTACGTTTTTAAATAAAATCGATATTACGGATGTAACAGTTGGAGTTGGAGTTGGAGTTGAAGCTGGAGTTGGAGTTGAAGCTGGAGTTGGCGTTGAGAGTTGGAGTTCGTGTTGATGATGGGGTTGGAGATGGTGTTTAAAAATTAAAATTTTTGATGTTATTGGAATCTGTTATAGTAATTCCAAACATTTAACTTGCGGGGACGGAAATCCGTCAGTGTGTTTTATCATTGCAGACATTTTATCAGGGTTGGGCTCGAAATTCTGGCGGGGGCAAAATTCTTTTTTTCAAAATTCTGCTTTCAAAATTCTGTTTTACAAAATTCTGCTTGTCAGAATTTTTTTTTTCAAAATTCTGCTTTTCAAAATTCTGCTTTACAAAATTCTGCAAATAATAAAAAAAAGGTTTGGAAAATGTTAATTTTGTATGGAAAACATTCTACCTACCTACCTACTCACTTGTTATAGAAGAAGAGGTAAAAGGAGTTTTTTTATTGGTTTTAAATTTGCTCTCTTGGTTTAGACAAATATTTTCTTAGTATACCCTTGTGAGTGAACGTGTGCTTCTAAAGTGAAAATGAATATATCTGTAATTAAATCCAATAAAGGAAAAGATAAGTTGTGCGTGGATGGATATAATGTATTGTTGTGAAAAACTAAGTAAATGTGAAATATCGGTTCTCTTAAGAGATTATCAAAAAATATTGTTCTCTCTGGCTTTGTTTAGTTTCTTATTTCTTATTCTTTTGTGTGTTCTTGGTACCCACCTGTGTACCTTCTTTATATGAAATATATTATAATTTGTTGATAAAGTTGAAAAATATTTGTTTTCTTTAAATTTTTAAATTGAAAAAAAAAAAAAAAAACAGAATTAGCAGAATTTATTTGTTTAAAATATCGACTGTCAGAATTTTAAAAAGCAGAATTTTGTAAGACAAAACAGAAAAAAACAGAATTTTGAAAAGCAGAATTTTTGTGTTAAAAGTCAGAATTTCGCAAAGCAGAATTTTGAAAGCAGAATTTCGACCTGCTCCCATTTTATCATTGCATACGTTTTTATCATTGCATACATTTATAAGCTGGGGCATATTAGTTTCAGCTTTTTGTTGATGTGAAATAAAGCATGTTTTCATATATGAAAAACATGGTCTCACATTTCTTCCCTGTGACGGACATCTCGAGGAAATTCGGTGCCAAATATTTCGTGAATTACCAGGCACGCATAAATCACAGCTGGACAACAACTAACAAAAATGTCGTTGACCAGCACCTCTACAATATGCAATGCAAGCCGAATGAAATTCCAATGACACTTTCATTTACTGTGTAACAGTTGATGTTATTTAACTTGCGGGGATGGAAATGCAAACGGGTATTTGTTATTTCATAATATATCAAGAATACGGTTATTACAATTCCCGCTTTTATCAATGACGTGTATCAAGCCACACACATAACGCACGCACGGTGTTTTTTTATTTATCTCCTTACTTTATGTTCAAGTTATCTCAGTTCACATTGGTTTTATATGTTCTTTGTCGTGTTTCTTTTTAGCATGTGAAAGATATGCTTTATTTAATTGTGTTCGATTTGGACTTCGCTGAGGGCTTTTATTTTCACCATGACCAGCAGCAATAATGCTGGCTTCGACAGCAAACATGAACAAAACAAATTTCTATTAAATACAATTTTTAAAGGTAGTGATGGTCTGCATATATGTCACATAAATGCACAGAGTCTTGTGAATAAGTTTGATGAGTTAAGAATGATATTTATATCGTCGTTGGAAACGCTTTGGCTGTGCAGAAAAGCTAAGAAATTTTAAAACATCCCGTAATATCGTTACCAAACTAATAAGATCGACCAAGCTTAATATTATAGTAATAGATTTAACTCAGATCGCACTTCTAAGTTTCTGTGGAAGTAAGTTCGTAATTTAGGATTGGGTAAGGATAATATCTCAGCTTCAGATGACAATATTGATTTAGATGAGTTGAACCATAGGTTCTCCACATCCTTTGTTTCACAAGCTCAGCATGGTAATGAAGATATATTTTCACTTCTGTGATAACATTACTTGACTTCTCAGAATCATTTGACTGTGTTAATCTGTTAATCCTAATATTCCCTGTGATAAACTTCTGACATATTTTAACTTTTCTGACACTTCTACCAAATTAATTTATTCATATATGACTAATCGCCTGCAAACTGTTTCATGTGATAGTAAATTGTCTTCGTTTCTTCCTATTAATAATGGTGTCCCTCAAGGATCTATTCTTGGTCCATTACTGTTCTCTCTGTTCATCAATGACCTACCATCCGTTTTATCTCACTGTAGTTTTCATATATATGCTGATGATGTCCAACTGAACCTTAGTTTCCACACGTAATGGGCTTAAACTTAACCCTAATAAAACGAAAGCCATTACAAACTCCAAACGTCAACCACTTTTCTCCGACTTTCCTCCTATCTTTTTAAACTCTTGTCAGGTCGAATACGTCGGCTACGCAAAAAATTTGGGGATTATATTCAACAACATATTAACATGGGATGCCCACATTAATTTTATTATGAGTAAACGCTAAGAGGATTATCGATTACAAGAACAATTTGACCCACACAAGTTAAACTAAAACTGGTCAAATCATTAATAATCCCCATAATGTCATATGGCTGTGAGCTGTTTGCAGATCTCGATTCCGTCTCTTTTCAAAAACTTAAGATCGCTTTCAATTGTATTGCCCGATTTGTATTTAATTATCGTCGGTTTGATCATATTTCATCTGAAGCTCGTCAACTTCTTGGATGTAGCCTGGATGTCTTTTTCAAGTATCGGTGCTGTTCTTTACTTTTTAAACTTATTCACAAGAAAGAGCCAAACTACTTATTCAATACAATTAACTTATGCTCATCTAATCGACTCAAAGTTTTGCGACCTGCCACATACACCTGCTTAACATCACGCAGGCAATTTTTCATTTATGCTTTCAAACTGTGGAACAATTTACCCAATCATGTAAAATCCAGAATGGAACACAGAACATTCCTTACTGTCTGTTTTGAACATCTTTCCAATTTGAACTGACTTACCTTTTTTCCTCTTTGCTTTATTTTTTTTTCTCTTTTTTTAACTTTTTACTTGTCCTTACTTGTCCTTGGTTTTGTTTTCATTTTAAATTATATTTTCTTTTATTATTCTCTTATTTATCTTTCTTTGCACATTCTTTTGGCATATCCTGTACTAATTATAAGTCTATCTTGATGTACAGCGTTTCGTTATCGTTCGATTTGGAATTATAGTAAACCTAACTGGGACGAGCTGCGTAATTTCTTCGCTTCGTTGCCATGGGCTGATATGTGCTTTAGAGATACAGATGTCAATATGTGCGCAGAAGCCGTAACCGAAAATATTTTACTCGGTATGGAACTTTATATTCCACATTGCATCAAAAAATTAGCTTCAAATAAACCGTGGCTTAACAAAGAATGCAAGCGAGCTACCGCAGCGAAAAACAAGGCTTTCCGTGAATGGCGGTCAAACCCTTCAGAACTAAAAAGATCTGAATTTACAATTCTTCGAAATAGATGCAACCTAATTATTGAATCGGCGAAGACAACTTACAGCGAAAGAGTCACTAACAAAGTGATTGGATGTCCTAGCGGCTCACGCGCATTCTGGTCCATGGCAAAGGCAATCAGTAATAACTTTAGTTGCTCTTCTTTTCCAACTCTAGTAAAAGAAGACGGCACGCTAGCAACAACACCTAAAGAAAAGGCAGATCTTTTCGCTAGCATGTTTTCAGAGAATTCCACCCTATAGATTCTGCACAGCTAGAGCCACCAAATATCCCGAGGATGCAATCATCGATGGCAGAAGTGAAATTTCGGCCTCGAATAATTCAACGCATCCTTAAAGAATTAGATTGCAATAAGGCAACGGGACCCGATGGAATCCCGGCTATAGTACTCAAGAACTATGCACCAGAACTTGCACCTGTACTCTGTAAGCTGTTTAGCATGTCGTACTCCCAGAAGACGTTTCCTTCTTACTGGAAGACCGCTCGCATTCAACCTATTCCAAAGAAAGGGAAGAAATGTCTGCCACAAAACTATCGTCCAATAGCGTCACTTTCAATGCTCTCTAAAGTAATGGAAAAGGCAATAAATGTCAAAATAATCAAATATCTAGAAGGCCATCGATTAATAAGCGACAGGCAATACGGATTTCGGAGCCGTCGTTCCACTGGTGACCTGTTAAGCTACATAACGCACTTATGGACACAATCAATTGAACAACACGGCGAATTCAGAGCCGTAGCCTTGGACATATCAAAGGCATTTGACCGAGTCTGGCATAAAGCCCTATTAGGCAAGTTAGCGTCTTACGGATTACCACAACAACTCTGCGGATGGATGCAAAATTTTCTTCTGGGAAGATCGATCCAAGTTGTTGTAGATGGTGTATCATCCTATTCGTTTGCTATAATTGCAGGAGTGCCCCAAGGATCTATTCTTTCTCCAACTCTATTTCTTCTCCACATCGACGATTTGCTTGGATCGACAAATAATAATATCTACAGCTTTGCAGATGACAGCACTCTCATATCCTCCATCTCAAACAATGGGCCTGTGAATACGGCTACATCACAAAGTCAGAGATGTGAACAAATTAATTCTCTAGATGATGATCTGGACAAAATCTTGAAGTGGGGAAAGGACAACTTGGTTGTATTTAATGCAAACAAGACACAGCTCACAACATTTTCCAGAAAAAATGCATCAACAGTTCCTCAGATCCAAATGGATGACCATCCAATCCACCACAAGGACTCAATGTACCTTCTAGGAGTCACAGTCAATTCAGGAATCACATGGCAGAACCACATATCCTATATCGCAAAATCGACGTCCGCAAAGTTGAGCTACCTATTTAGAGCAAAGTACTTTAGCCCCAAGCAACTTCTCCTTCTCTACAAAGCACAGGTTAGACCAGGCTTGGAATATTGTTCCCATATATGGAGCTCGGCCCCAAAACATTCACTTAACCTGCTTGATAGCATACAGAGACGAGCAGTTCGACTCGTTGGAGACC
Source organism: Cheilosia urbana (assembly GCA_946477585.1). Lineage (NCBI taxonomy): Eukaryota > Metazoa > Arthropoda > Insecta > Diptera > Syrphidae > Cheilosia > Cheilosia urbana. The sequence goes on along the minus strand of OX297853.1, from coordinate 64,359,754 downwards.
CTACACTCACATCGAATCTACAACCGTTGGTGCACAGAAGACAAGTCGCTGACCTATGCTTGTTCAATAGGTACTTCCATGGTAGATGTTCTGAGGAACTCAAAGACATTATCCCTCGAAATGCAACTTTTGGGCGCCCAACAAGACAGGCTGCTAATGCTCATGACCATACAGTACACTTGACAAATGCAAGGACATCAACTTTCAAAAACTCCTTCTGTTACAGGACAAGCAAACTTTGGAACTCGCTTCCTGGGGATATATTTCCAGAAGACTACAATTTGCAGCAATTTAAGTGCAGAGCAAACATACATCTGCAGGCATCTCGGGGCGCTGTTGAAGCGTTATAGGTTCGCCTTTTCCGGGAGAAGTATATATAAAAAAAAATATCAAATACTAACATGTTTCGCATCATTTGGGTGTTCTTTTCTACGAAATATGCATGATGGCTCTTTATCACAGTTCTTTGCTATGTGACCTTCTTCCGTTCCGCATTTCCCACATAGTTTTTAGCGGTCTTATCCGTTCTTGCATTGTTTGGCTATGTGCCAAAACTCTAGACATTTAAAGCATTTCGTAAGTAACGTTCGTTTACGAATGCGGCAGATGACCCAGCCAATTTTGATCTTTCTCGCTTCTAACAGCTTATTGGCATTTTCGGCAGAAAGATTTATCGTGGCTGTTTGCGTTCCACCATATTCTGCTTTCCGCAAGGATAATATGTCTGCCATTATTACTTCCACTCCGAATTGAGATTTAATTGCTTCACAAATATCCTACTTTCCGGTGACTTGATCGACATCCTTGAGCTCGATAATGGTCCGAGATGTGAGAGCTCTTTCACTAGCTCCTTTTCCTAAGGCATCGTTAATGGCACTCTTAAACTCCGCTGTCTTATCTCCAGTTTCCTTGAACTGTATAAGAAGCTCTCCTTTTTGTGTCCTTCTGATCCTTGCTACTGCTTTTCCGACTTCTTCTAGTTTGGGGTTTGCCTTTACATTGCGAAGTATTTCCGTGTAGGATAAACCGTCATGTGCTTCGATGATGAAAGCATCAGGTTTAATCTTTTTTCCCTCTATCTTCTTCGTGGCGATTATCTTGCTAGTAGCTGTAGCCTGGTCGCCTTCTTTAGATTTTTGCTTTTTGGGTTTGGTTGTACCCTTGGGCTTCTTAGCTCCAGTGGCTGTCTTTTTTATCTTCGGCTTTATTAACTCTGTCTCTTGGAGTTTGTTTTTCCTCTTTGGTTCTGGGGTTTCGTTCGTTTATACTATGTCGCTTTTTACGTTCTTGAGTCGCTCTTAACCAGAGGGAAGTTTGCGAGGAGTTGTGCTTTCTTATCACATCTTTGGCTTTTCATTGTGTAGTTGAATTGCAGAAAGCTCATAAAGAGCTCTAATGCTTTCAATTGCGCCTCTCATTGGTTGGTGGATTGAGTGCCTTTTTCCGTCTTCCAACATTTCAACTAGTTGCCTTATTTGTTCGCCTAGTTTGTGGAAGTCAGTTTGGTGGGAAGTTGATTCAACTATAACCTCCCTAGCTGCAGCCAGCTCTCGTTCCACCGCGCTCCCTTGTGGGGGTACTATTTGGCCAACTGGTGACGTAAGTACCTTCGATCTCCTATGAAAGAGGTTTTCTTCGTTTTTCTCAACGAGCGTTTCCTCCGTTATATTTGTTTTGTTTTTTGTTGTGGTCATTTCTGTTGGATCCCCACTCAAAGCCTTTATCGATGTCCGGATAAAGTAGCCTATGGATCTCATGGTTGTCTGTGCAAGCAGTGAGGTCATGCGAGGATTGACATAAGTCCTTATGGGGTGTTGTGCCAGAGCCAGATCGGTTTTAACAAGGAATGCAACATCTTGACCTATACCACCAATTTAATGGTAACGACACATCGGGTGTTCTTTGAGGCCTGCCAAGGTTTTAACTGGATGGGGGCGTTTGCAGCATTACCCTGAAAGCCATTTCCGCAAGATTTCACTCTTGCTTACTCAGTTAACTGAATACTACAAACGTCAGCCCTCATATCAATAATTCCAATTCCTTTTTCCAGTATGCCATAATTAAGACCTTACTGGGCTCAGTCTTAATGTTTTACGGTAATTTTCTTATTTATTTTAGTATAATACTAGTTTAAACGCATTATACTCTAATATATAAATATATGTGCGTGCAGTCACTGCACCTTTCACCTTATGGCGGGTGTCGCCTGATCTCGCCATTTGCTACTTGCTGTATCCCTCGTTGCCACTTTATGAGGTGGGGAGCACTTACTTGGAAGACGGTGCTTGATCGTCTTGTCGGCGAGAGTTCACAGGGGTTCCTTTGACCTTTTCAGCCAAGCCCTCCTTCTCCGCCCTCTGGGTGGGGGGCTGCTTATTGAGTTTTGCAGTTTCCCTCTATCTGGGGTGTTCCGTTTGGTATGCTTTATTGGTTATATTACCTCAGCATCATTTAGGCTTCATCGTGGGTCGTTTAACGCTATAACGATATTCTGTGCCTTTGGAACACTAATGGATCTTAGTCGCCTCTTACGACAGGCATGCCTTACCTCAGGCCTATTCTAACCCCGAACTGAAGGGTGTTGTTCGGGTGTGCTGACGGTGGTTTGTTATTATTTGTGACTGGGTCACTAGGTGCTTCCTTGCACTCAGTGTGTTGCTTAACAGTACCGATAACCGCAAAGGGGGGTACAGTTGTCACAATTAGAGCACAACTCACAAAGATCACCAGAGAACCGCCAAAGTCGCACTGATGGGAGGGGAAGGGCAGAGTGACTTAAACAGATCACGACAGAAGATCCTAAGCGCACTAGTTAGGGCTACTATCGCACTGATTACAGCTAGGATGCTGCTTATTAGTAACCTATCGTTACTACACAAACACATATAGGTATTTCACTATTCACCAGAAAATCTGAGGGTCGCGAAGGTTTATAGACACAAGCGTTCATTGACACGAGGGTCCTAAACAGCGAGGGGTAATTCCAACACAACGGGTTGATTTAAACTTTACACAAGAGTTCACGTTTTTTTTTTTAGTTTAGTTTATTTCATCAAACAAAGTTACAATACTTTAGTGATTACATGATAATATAAATAATATAATAAATAAAAAAAAGCAAAAACAAAAAAAAAATTAAACATTGCCACCATTAGAGTTGCTTAAGATTAATAGCAAATTATTTTTAAATGAAAATCTACTTAGACTAAAATCGATCATATCGCAAACTGTATTGGCTTCTCTTAAGCACCTAGACAATGGTTCATTGGCAGCATAATTTGTTCTGTGATATGGAATCTTAAAAAACAATCGGTTTCTAAGCATCCTCGCATTATTATATATATTGTTAGATATTGTTATTTATATTGACAGTCTGGGTGCAATCAGATCCTTAGTCTCCAGCGAAATAAGATCTAAGGCGGTGGAAGATTGCCGCGTATCTCTTAACGAGATAGCTGGACAGAACAACCTTACCCTTTGCTGGGTTCCGGGACACTGTGATATCCCAGGGAACTGTGCAGCTGACGAGCTTGCAAGATTAGGCTCCTCCGGTGTTGATAGCGTTAGTCTGTACAACGTACAGGCACCGCTATCGCACGCTAAACAAATCATTAACGCGGACGCAACAAGAATTGCAAACCATAGATGGAAACATCTGGGATATTGCGACGTTGCCAAGCTCACCTGGCCGACCCTGGATACTAAAAGTTCCAAGGAGCTTCTACGACTAAACAGAACTAGCATCTCGCTGGTTGCTAATGTCATTACCGGTCATTGTATTCTGGGCAGACACGCGCAAAGACTTGGATTGCCATACAATGACTTTTGCAGAAGCTGCAGGGATGAGGAAGAGGATGAGTCCGTCACTCACCTTCTCTGCAGCTGCCCAGCTCTATCCAATCTTAGGATGGCGTACTTAGGAAACTACTTCCTCAATGATCTTAGTGATCTATGCGACACCAGCGCTGCTAACATTCTTAGCTTTATCAACGGAAGCAAATGGTTCACATGAGTAACCAGATAAGGAACCCCTAAACACCAGTGGTATGCACAATGGGCCGATCAACGGCCTAAGTGTTTCTCTCATCGAGAGCCACTTTAACATAACATAACAAGCATCCTCGCAGGTACATTGAAATTAATTAACCCCAAAATATCGGAACAATCAATGTGATTCGTCAATACGTCACGAATGAACATAACCTCAGAGAACTTTCTTCGAGTGTTAAGAGGCAAGATTCCAAATAATTTGCACCTTGTTCCATAAGAAGGCATATCTATGTCCCAGTGAAGCCTTTTCACTAATACTCTTGTGAAACGTTTTTGTATTTTCTCGATTCGAAAAAAGTGAACCTCGTATACAGGACTCCAAATTGTACTACAATATTCAAGAATAGATCTAACAAAAGCAAAAAATAGACATTTCAAAGTGTGTGGATCAGAGAACTCCTTTGAATTACGCAGAATGAATCCCAACATCGAATTACCTTTGGCGACTAAAAAATCTATATGTTTTAAGAAATTAAGTTTTTGGTCAAAAATTACCCCTAGGTCCTTTTTATAGGTTATAATTGAAAGAAATGTACCATTTATTCTATAAGAAAAGTTAATACATGAACGATTTCGACAAAACGTTAAACTTTGACATTTTTCAATATTGAGGTGTAACGAGTTAATCAAACACCAATTTGATAATCCCTCAAGATCTTCTTGTAATAACATACAATCATGCTCAGTTTTGATACACCTATAGATTTTCAAATCGTCCGCATACATAAGGCACTCAGAATTTAAAAATACATTGGGAATGTCATTGATAAATAACAAGAAAAAGAGGGGGCCAAGATGGCTTCCTTGCGGCACACCCGAGGTAACATTTATTGGTGAAGATAGTTTGTTATTTATAAGAACATACTGAATACGACCCTTTAAGTATGTCTCTATCCAGTTCAAGAAGTTAGAGTGAAAACGTATTTTATTTAACTTCATAAGTAAGATATCATGATTAATGTTCGATAGCACGAGAAATAGAAAAAAAAGGATATTTCAAATTTTGTATAAAAAACGTGTTTTACTTTATTGTTTGTAAGAAAATCAACTGAGCGCGACGAAGAACAAGATCAGAATGGCTAATACAATAGGTATAGTACTTAAGCGAGGTGAATGGTGAACATGGATGGGCTTGAAGCTTGAATGGTATAAGGAGGAATGGGTGGAATGGGTCATAGAGGTTTGATTGAGGACGTTGCCATTAGTTAGGAAGAAGGTGTGTGATAAAGATAAAACATAATTCATATAAATGACGTCATCATATGCAAATAGTAAACACCTATTGTAATATTGAACATACCGCCGCGCAAGAACTACAGTTCTTAACTATAAACTAATTTATAAATATTCAATATTCGCAAAGATGTATGCAAGCATTTCCTCCCACATACGTAACAAAATTTACAATTCATTTAGGATGGACCAGGTTTTACAGCGCCTGATACTCGCTGATAAAAAAAATATGTATATATATAAAATTATCAAATATGATGATTTTAATCGGATAACATCGGGTTGTTGGTAGGAAGTAGTCTTAATTTGGTGATTGGTCTCTTAAATGTTTTTCCATTAGAATACAAAGAGACAACTCTACATATATCATCAGCGCCGGGATGAACTTTAACCACTCTAGCGAGTGGCCATTTTGAAGGTGGGTACCTTTCGTCGGCGATGATAACAATATCGTTGGTCTTGAAATTTCTTTGTGTCTTTGTCCATTTTGGGCGTTGTTGAAGGCGCGATAAAAACTCCTTACGCCATCGATCCCAGAAGTGTTGATGCATTTGTTGAATTTGCTGCCATTTTGCAAGTCTATTGTGTTGTAGGTTGAGAAGTGAAGGTTCCGGAACAGCGGTAGTTGGCTCTCCAATCAGGAAATGGGCAGGGGTAAGTACACTTAGGTCCGTAGGGTCATCATTCAAAGGGCACAGTGGTCTAGAATTAAGAGAAGACTCGATTTGTACTAGGAGTGTATACATTTCTTCGAAGCTTAAGATTCGATTAAGGAGAATTCGTTTTAGATGGTACTTAACTGATTTAACCCCTGCTTCCCATAATCCGCCGAAGTGTGGTGAAGCAGGGGGAATGAAGCTCCAGGAAGTTCCTTCGTTTTCCAATTGAGTACGTATGTCGGTTGTTACTTGAAATTGTTATACGAAATTCGTTCCGTTGTCACTGTATAAGTGACTACAACTTCCTCTGCGTGCAGTAAATCTACGAAAGGCTGCTATGAAACCTTCTGAGCTTATATCAGAAACGAGTTCGATATGTATGGCCTTGGTTACAAGACATATAAAAATACATATGAATCCTTTAAATGTTTTTGGCGATCTACCCTTGGAGACCTTGAGGTCAAAAGGACCAGCGTAGTCTACGCCACTGTGTTTGAATGCTCGACTTTCAGTCACTCTTACTTTGGGTAGTGATCCCATTAATTGCGTAGTGCGCTTCTTATTAAACCGTGTGCATAAAATACATGAATGAAATTGCGCTTTGGCTAGATTTCTTAAGTTGATAATCCAATATTTCTGGCGAAGATATGTCATCATTAACTGTGTGCCACCATGCAATGTTTTAATATGAGCATCGGCAACTAAAAGTGTTGAGAGATGGCAGGACTTTGACAAAATTAGGGGATGTTTTGACTCTTCGTCAATGTTAGCAAATCGTAAACGTCCGCCAACACGTAGTTGGCCTTCTTAATCGAGAAATGGGTTAAGATTAAGAATCTTGCTTTTGGAAGAGATTTCTTTTTTGTTTTTCAGAATTTTGATTTCCTCTGAAAAGGACGTAGCTTGTGAGGGAGAAACTATTTTCGAAAGAGCAGTTTGAAGTTCATGAGCCTTTAGAAACCCTGCGAAACGTATTTGGTATTTAGGCAGGGCTTTCTTAAATCGAAGAACGTAAGCTTGTAACGTTATAAAATTTAACCCTTCTTCCAAAACGTTCATAATTTACCTAGAAGAAGAGATGGTAACCATATACCGATATTTCGAGGCTATCGCGCGGCTGAAAGGCCACACACGCACGTCGCGGAACCATAGTGGCTTCCGCTGGGGATTTCAGTTGACGGCGAGATACGTTGGGTATATGGGCCGTGAGTAACTAATAAGATGAAGACTCACACGGCTACCATAAAATAGAACCTCCTGTCGTCCATGACCCCTATGACCACAGCGCTACAGGAGCCGCTAGAAGTCAGTCCGGGCCACTGAACAGGAGGGTGTTCGATCGCATACGCAGCTCAGGCATGCTAGCGGGGCTCCGTCCTAAGCTCGTCGGATGGGGGGGGGGGGGGGGGGTTCTTGCCGCCTACACGTCGAACGGTGTTACTGTTTACATGCCTGTCTCCGGTTGGTGTTTGAGAATTTCGAATTTTCGAAAATGTCCAATTGCCATTAAAATCGCAGTGTAAAACCTTATTGTTTAGATCTCGCCAAAATGGCCTACCAAAGTTATCCCATGACACTTGTTACGGGGGCATACCTGTAATAAGAAAAGTACAATAAAAAGATGTAAACAACATACTTGGAGATTGCCCGTTTGATTGCAACAGAGTGCAGTCACGGTCAAACTCCAACGCAGAAACTCACCGGAATTAACAGGAAACGAAGTACCTGAAACAAAACGAATAATTAATAGGTAGAATGACGATAACTTCAAGCTAATTGTACTTACCCAAAGTAAATTGTGTTGTCCCCATGCTCGTCCATTACTCCAATTCAATTGTTCTATTGCTGTCTGACATTTCGTTTGGCATGCGTTTTGTGTTGTTTTTTTTTTATTTTCAGCAAAGATCAGTTGGTTGCTTGCATCGACTGCCTTACCGACGAAGTGTTGATGCACTTCGCATGGAAATGAATCTTCGATAACATGTTATCTAAACATTTATTATTATTCGGTCTTAGGGTTAATTTTATTGTGTATTGAGGTTAAGCTTAAAATGTGATATATTTAGGTGCAATATTTATGTTTTAGGAAGTAAGTAGGATAGTTTATGTCATTATTTATTATCATTATGTATTTTATTGTCCGGTATCGATTAATCGATGTCTTAAATAAGAGTTTGGAGAGTCCGAAATCAGCTCCTCCCCCTAAGAGAATATGACAATGGTAGGGAGAGTTGGTAACGAGAAAATGATAGAAGATGGGAAATAGAAAATAGAGAGTTCGTCAAATAAGAACAGACACTGACAAATTACAGGAGGGGAAGTGAGGCAATATTAAGCAAATGTAAGATGGTTCACACTAATACAGAGATTTAGACAATTATCTAATGCAAAAAGAAAAAAACCGAAAAGAGCAATGACCGACTAACTGACCGGCCCTCAATCATTTTCTTGTGTAATAAGCTGAGACAATAGTCGGTTAGCACATCAGAAAGAAATTTTCTGTATAACACAGTGGCGTGCCAAGGCAATGCACAGTCGATTTTTTTTTACGATTTGTGACAATTCTGTTAAGGTGAGCTAATCTTGCATTTCCGAGTCAGTAATTTTTTTAAACATTTAAATAAAATCACAGGGTATGTTCAGGAAATCGAGGAAGGAAACGGAGTGATAGGAAAGGTTGTTGAATTCAAAGACTCCTAAGTACATTAAAGACACTGCAGAGGTAGGTCGACGTATTATTTGATTGAGTTGTAGGTGCTAACCATTTCACCCCATTTATGTAGAGTGAGACATCGAATCGCCATTCCCTCGCCTGTAAATTCGAGGCGCTCTGACCTCGATACTGAACTGTAGGTCTCTCCGGCTGGGTAAGGACGTTTGAACCGGTACACAGCACAGTTTGCCATAGAGATAAGCGCGGGCCGTCTTTATACCGCCAGTCCAAAGGCAGCAAAACCCAAAAGGCGATTCCACATCCCAGAAGCAAGGGAAACGGTGCTCCGCATCAAAAAAAAAAAGCACTTCCTGTCAAGGGTGTTTGGAATCCGCTGCCACAGTCCGTGAGATCGGTCAAACGCACCAGTTAACACGTCATAGGCACTTAGCCAACAACCCAACAGCAACGACAAAACGAACAGCGACAAAAGTTGACATCTACATTCGTAGAGCAGTCCGTCACAGCGAGTTTCTGTGCCATCAAGGAAGGATACTGTGAAATAATGTGTTGTGTTTGTAGTGCCACTAGAAAAAGTGCATTTAATTGAATAGTTTAACTGTAGTTTTAATTTGATTTGAATTTTTTGGATTTGTTTGATTAATTTTAACGTAAGGTTAGGGTATAGTTCTGATTTTATTATTCAATTTTGTGTTGTGCGTGGATACATTTTGAAGCAGATTCCAGCGTCTTCTTTTTGTGCTGCCGGCAGAACATCGGAGGATAAGAACCGTGAGTAATTTTAATCCTTTTTATTATCTTTTTTTGAATTGAATTATTTAGTATTTTAAGTATAGTATTAAGATCAGAACATACATTTCTTTTGGATTTTTTGATTGCTTTTGTTTACAATTTCTTTTATATGTTCTTTTACTTTTTTAACACGATTGGGTGTAGGGTATATTATAGTTTAGTTAAGGTGGCACTCTGCACGTTGAATTTTAATATTATTTGAGATCGGTAATTGTAACCAAACATGTGCGTTTAATTTCGCTTCGCTACCGGTGTGTGGATGTCATGGGAAGGCCGTCTTTCTATAGGTAAACAATGACCGTACTGGACACTTACTAACGAGACGTCAAGATGTGACTTTCGTTCGTTGTTCCGTTATTAGCACGGCTAGGACTGTGACTGGAGGGGATCTTTAAGGGGCTATCTTCATCGTGATCGGCCAAGAAGATAGCCATGGAAGTGTTCTTATGGACATGGGGTGGGCTGGCCAACCCTTGCCACTAACACCAGGCAGGTCTTAGATTCATGGCGAACCACTATTTAGGAGAGATACTGGGAAGGCTAAAGCTGCGGGTTAGGTTTAGTGGAGCGTAGTCTTAAGATAGTATAGGTATAGATAAGGGCCTAGTTTAACTCGTAGGTTAGAATAGGTTTAGTTAGGCTAGAGTTAGGTTTAGTTTTCGCGAGTTTCTTCCCAGTCTCCCTCAAGGGTAGTGGCACAAGTTCTTGGATTTTCTTTTCTTTTATTTCCTTTTTTTTTTGCTTTATTCCCTTTTTTCCTCTTCCGTCTTGCAAAAGTCCTTTTGTCCGTCCGAGGTCTGCATAACGTAGCTTTCTTCCATCTTCTTTTTCGATTGATTTAAAAATGGCATGGAATTAAAATGTTTGTTGAGCAGGTGGCATATGGTGAGAGGGCAAGAACCACCCCCGTCCGACGAGCCTTAGCCGAGCAACCGCGAGCATGCCGCGCCCTCCTCACCTGTGCCGAAGTTGCCCCTGTGGCTCGACCCTGGCTCACAACAATGGCGCCCAACGTTTTTACCGGCTAGGCCAGTTGCGACTCCAAGGGGATGATTTTCTTATTCGAAGGTCATCGCCTTGGACTTGCAACAGCCTTCGCGATAGTTTTTTCTTAATTTTCTTTTCAATTTTACTTTTCTGTCTCTTCTTCACTCAAGGGCTGTATAAGCTCGGTCTCGAAGCAAACCAATGACGGCTATCCAATCCGTAGGCTCAACGCCGGAGGATTTAGCGAGGTAGTCAGAAGTCTGTGGAGAGACTAAGAGCGGCACTCGGTTCTGGGATGGATTGACGATTGCTATCCAACCGCCAGGCGTAAGGCCAAACGATTTTGTGAGGCAATTAGAGGTCCATCTCAAGGCCGAGAGCGGGTCAAGGTGGACAGGCCAAACTGCTAACAGCTATCCGAAAGTATTTGTTTCGGCACACCTTCTGTGAGGCGTAAGCGTTGGTCTAGAAGCTTTGACCGTGTCGGGATATAGTCTGGAAGCCCTACTATCCTTCTATTTGGTCAGGCCAGATAGCAGTTGTGGTGGGGAAGAAAGGCATATTCAGACATTCGCCATGATTCTGGGACACCAGTCACAGTCCAACGGTACCACGAATTCATCTTACGACATATAGGAGACATACAGACATACACCTATAGAATGGTTTGCGGAGAACCTTACCTGAAATCCACACACCAAAGCGACCACATATACCAATTTTGAAACAAAAAACCGAATCTATAAAAGTGAGCACAAAAGATACGTTCATTAGCACAAAACTAGTAGGTGACCATAAGTACTTGGAACAAATATTGAATTACTTTTGATACATCGAATAATCCTCAACTCAGAAATCATATTTGAATTTTTTTTGAAATAAAACATCCTGAATTACACCAACAATAAATAGATAGATATTCTTAACGATGGAGAACCCCAACTTAGGCAAGGGTGATACAAATTTAGGAGCAGTCCCGAAGACAACCTTGATTAAGAAGTCCCAAACAGAAAGCCACACATTGGGATATTCTGCATTTAGGGACAATAGATCCGGACTAGGCCAGCAGATGACTGACCAACCTGGACAAAATCTTGCTACAGGGACTAGGAACATAGACGTTACGGACTTAACGACCTATTCCTACGACTTTATGCAGTTCAGCCCAGACGACCCTCGAAGACATCTTTCAACGGACATGTCTAATAAAAAGGTAGCTCCACCATTAGGAAGAATTGGAGAAGAAACGGGGTGGAAACAACAATACCCTTCAATAGAAAGGTACGCAAACGAACACGATGACCAGACAAAACAAACCTCAACTTACAAACGGTTCCCAATGCAGCGCCAAGTAGCAGTACCACAGGATCAAGACACTACCGGCGTTGCCAACGAACGCGGCATCATGGCCATAGCAGCAGCCGGACAATCAACCGAACGTCAACAAACTGATAAGACCAACAACAGTAACGTAAGTAACGAGACTCTAGTAGAGGACGAAGAAAATACAGAGCCAATGCCAGAGGTGATCTCGACTGCTATGGGAGGCAACCAGGCTGAAGTCTTGTCTGCCCTTGCAGACACTATGAAAACGATGATGGTGACCTTTCAAAACAACATGAAGGTCATAAATAAGAAAATTTCCAGCCTGGAACTTTCGGTAGCAGCTCAGAGGGATCCAACGGCTATAACAGTCAGGCGACAAGAGGCAAGTAGGCAGTCAACTCAACTACCACTCGAACCGGAATATGCCCGAGTATCAAAACCTGAGCACAGCGAGAAAAATAGGCAAAAACCTGAGACATTTTATCCACAGGACGAGGGAGGGCGGCTCAATATGCCAGTGCATAAATGGGGTATAAAATTTGATGGTACCTCTAAAACGATGTCAGTGCAAAGTTTCCTGTTTAGAATTGAAACCCTACAACGGCAAAGTGGGCTTTCCAATGAAAATTTACTGGCTCAATTCCATCATTTAGTTACAGGCCCAGCTGAACGTTGGTACTGGCAATTTTTGCAAGAGAATGAGGAAGATGAGGGGTTAGGCTATAGAGATTTGAGGGCCGAGTTAGTTAAGCAATTCAGCAACAACAGGAGAGATCACGAAATCCTTAGAGCAATCATGGATAGAAGGCAGCTGCCCCATGAGACGTTTGACGACTTCTATGGCGACGTTAGGGCTATGGCTTTACAAATGACAAATAGGCCCCACGAAAGAGATTTGACCGACATTCTCAGACAGAATTTAAAGGATAGAGTAGCAACCTTAATCTTTGGATGCCGCATTAGGGGAATTCAGGAATTAAGAGAGGAGTGTAGGAGAGCGGAAAAACATCTCTTGACAAGGGAACAGAAGTTCAGACGGCAGGTAACTGAAATTGATGACCATACAAGACCAAGGTTTAGACAGGAGCAGCAAGAGGACACAGGGGACGAAGACTTAGACATGGAGATAGCTGCTCTCCACCAGCAGCACAGAGCGACTAGACCGCCAAGACAAAGGTCTGATCAGAATACCGCAGGGAACCCAGAAACGTCCAGGATTACGAAAACAACGCAGCCGACTTGCACTTCGAGCTTCCACTCACTAACATGTTTCAATACGGACAGGGAAACCTCAGTTTCCGTTGTAATAAGTGCCAGGAAAACCTGAAGATCGGCAGTGCCACCGGGAGCAACTTGCCGATGCAGACAGCTATCCCGGAGCAACAAGACAACCTGGACCAATCCAAATATTGAAAAGATGTCAAGAAAAAAATAGTGAAGACACACAAAAGAAGACATCGCCGAGAAAAAGTCTCCACCAAAGACTCCAAGAATATCGCGAAGTCAGAAAGCGAATTTTCGGGGAAGAAGTGGCAATGTCGGCGAAGAAAAGAAGAAATTTTAGGAAGATTAGTAGGTTAAGGGAAATAAGCGCTATAAATAGACGTCGAAAGAGAAACATTATCGCGTCTGTAATTACAATGACGGACGATAATAGGCCATATGCCAAAGTTCAGATAGAAGGCGAAGAGCTCCTAGGTTTATTAGATAGTGGGGCATCAATCAGTTGCCTAGGGAAAGGAGCCATCGAATTCTTAGGCCGACACAAGATCACTATGACTAAAATGGCAACAGACATTAGGACGGCAGACGGAAACCACCAAAAGATACTGGGACGGTTTACGACGAATGTCTCATGGGGTGGCAAGTCTCACAAGCTAGAACTTTTTGTAGTCCCAAATCTGCAGCAGGTTCTATATCTAGGAGTCGACTTTTGGAGGACGTTTAGGGTCGCTCCCAACATTATTAACGAACTCGACATCCCATCGCCGATAGAGAACCAAACGTCTGTCCAGGCACTCTCACCAGAACAGACTCAACGGCTGGAGAGAGTCAAGCAGCTGTTCCCCTCCTTCGCGGTATTGGGACTGGGTAAAACAAACTTAGAAGAGCATGTTATTGAGGTAGAGGACGAAAAGATTCCTATCAAGCAAAGGCACTACCCGATCTCACCGGCGGTCCAAAAGCTCTTATATGACGAGTTAGACCGGATGATCTCTTTGGGGGTCATCGAAGAGAGCAACAGCGCGTGGAGCTCTCCAGTTGTGCTGGTGAGGAAACCCGGGAAAAATAGACTGTGCCTGGACTCAAGGAAGGTTAACGCGGTGACAAAAAAAGATGCATACCCTCTTCCCCATATTGAAGGCCTCCTCAGTAGGCTTCAAGATACCAGATATATATCAGGCATCGACCTGAAGGATGCGTTCTGGCAGATTCCTCTGGAGCGCAGATCAAGAGAGAAGACGGCCTTCACAGTCCCTGGACGACCGTTGTATCAGTTCACGGTAATGCCGTTCGGACTATGCAACGCTGCCCAGAGAATGTGTCGGCTGATGGACAAGGCCATACCCGCTCGGCTGAGGGAGTGTGTCTTTGTCTATCTCGATGACCTCTTGGTTTGCTCTCCAGATTTTGAAGCTCACGTCAGAACGCTCGAAGAGGTAGCTAGGTGTTTGCGAATGGCGGGGCTCACAATCAATGTGGAGAAGAGCAAGTTTTGCTATAGGGAGATCAAGTACCTAGGGTACATCGTCGGCGATGGGTGTTTACGGACTGACCCAGCCAAGGTATCGGCGGTCGACGAATTTCCGATTCCCAAGACCCCTAAGCAACTCCGACGGTTTCTGGGAATGACGGGCTGGTATAGGCGATTCATTCCTAACTTCGCGGCCTTGGCCGCCCCTATGACAGACTGCCTTAAAAAGGGACTAACTTTCGCTATGACCGACGAAGCGCTGAACGCGTTCAAGAAACTTAAGGCGACCTTGGTGACTGCACCAATACTCACAAATCCGGATTTCAAGAAACGATTCTATATACAATGTGACGCGTCAACGACTGGAGTCGGAAGTGTGCTCTTCCAGATGGATGCAGAGAACAGCGAACGACCCATAGCATTCATGTCCCAGAAGCTGAATTCCGCCCAGCGAAATTACAGCGTAACGGAACTTGAATGCTATGCGGCTGTTCTATCTGTTAAGAAGTTCAGGGCCTACGTTGAAGGATTACCTTTTACCATAATAACAGACCATGCCAGTCTCAGGTGGCTCATGACGCAAAAGGATCTGTCTGGCCGCTTGGCCAGATGGAGCCTCAAGCTTCAGGGGTTCGATTTTGAGATTGAGCATCGGAAGGGGGTCCAAAATGTGGTCCCTGATACTCTTTCTCGCGTCCATATGGATGAGCTCACTTCCGAATCAGACACACTACAAGTCGACCTTGACTCACCATTCTTTTCTTCAGAAGAGTATGATGGGTTAAGGAAGACCATAATCGAACGACAGGACCAACTACCTGACATTTGTGTTTCGGACGGGTTTGTGTATAAACGAACAGACGTACGGACTGGCGACGCTATTCAAGAAGATAGAGCCTGGAAGCTGTGGATTCCGAGAGAGATGCGTGGGGGCCTTGTGGAATCAGCGCACAACCACCCATCCGCAGGGCATGGTGGTATACATAAAACGCTAGCCAAGTTAAGGCAATTCTATTTTTGGCCAGGTATGGCCACTGAAGTCCAAAACTGGATCAAATCCTGTGACATTTGTAAGTGCAATAAACCCCTTAATGTGATATCTCGACCGCCGATGGGACAACAGACAATTACGGAGCGACCCTTCCAGAGACTCTATATAGACTTTCTGGGACCTTATACACGGACAAGGAACGGACACACACACATTCTCATAGTTCTAGATCACTTCAGTAAATTTGTATTTTTAAAACCGATTAGAAAAGCAACGGCGGCAGAGGTAGTAAAATATCTAGAAGAGTCAGTGTTTCATGTCTTCGGTGTTCCAGAGTACGTCCATTCAGACAATGGCAAGCAGTTTGTTTCGGAATTGTTTGCCGGCTTCTTGACAAAGTACGGGGTCAGACATGTGCGCACCGCATTCTACTCTCCTCAGGCTAATGCGTCAGAAAGGGTTAACCGTTCCGTATTGGCCAAAATAAGGTCATACCTTAAAGACGACCAGAGAAACTGGGACCAACACGTCAGTGACGCGGCATTTTCCCTGAGGAGTGTGGTGCACGATGCAACCATGTTTGAACCCTACTACGCGGTGTTCGGCACCCATATGGTCCAGCACGCAAGTGCCTACGAAACACTTAGAAAATTGGACAATATCAAAGATATAGACACTGTGATAACCAATAACCATGACAAACTAGAATTGATTAGAACCAAAATATTCAATAACCTAGGGCTTGCTCACCAAAAGGCAGCAAAAGCGTACAATACACGAAGCAGAAGTGTGAAATACCAGGAAGGACAGATAGTCTATAAAAGAAACTTTAGGCAAAGTAGCCTTATCGACAAATACAACGCGAAATTAGGTCCTAAATTCATCAAGTGCATAGTACTAAAGTCCTTAGGTAGTGCACTCTACGAGATCGGAAATCTCAATGGAGAAAAAATAGGCATTTACCACGCCAAAGATCTCCATGCATAGTTATTGTACCTTTCTGACGCACTCTCGCTTGCCGTTGCTTAATTAGCTGTGATATTTACCTTAAGTGATGTCTGTTTATGTTATTT
Source organism: Cheilosia urbana (assembly GCA_946477585.1). Lineage (NCBI taxonomy): Eukaryota > Metazoa > Arthropoda > Insecta > Diptera > Syrphidae > Cheilosia > Cheilosia urbana. Next base: position 64,343,274 of record OX297853.1, on the reverse strand, counting down.
ATTTATTTGTTATAGTTTAGTGATTTATTTACAACATAATTTATCTATTTATTTATTCATATCATAGTTCATTTATTTATTATAGAGTTTAGTTATTTATGTGTTAATTTATTTATCCATCGTGTAGTCCAGATTTTATCCATTCATTTATAGGTATATTTTATTTAATTTATTTATTTATTTTATATTTATTTATATCAGCTTTATCTGTGATATTAGCGCTAACCACTCACAAAACAAAAGTTCTAAAGTACCTGAGTATTCATAAGTGATACAAGGAAATACAGCACAAGTAAACATAATCAGCTGTATCAAACCTAACAGGGCATATGACAGGCCAGTGTACACACCCCAATCACAACAATACCTACCGCAACGGGATGTAAGCAACGGAAGCACATCAAAACAAAAAAAAAAAAAAAAAAACAAGACACAATCAGCATTAGCCACCTTTTTTTTTTACTTGATCTATATCTGGTATTAGATGCGCACTTTTACATCACTGTCGACACATAATTTGCCCAGCTAATGGAGTATGGGATATCCCAGGGCGCAGGCTCTTGCCACACGTACTAGTCCAGTCAACTCAACTTTAGTTTTGACAAGGTCGAGCATACAAAAAAAATAAAAAAGGCTGAAGTTCCTGTCGGTAGTAATATAATTAATCCTTGGATGACCCCTCTTCTTACGAGGTCGTTAGCCTTACGGCCGCTCGGCAAACGACGTCGAGCCTGTTACGGGGGCATACCTGTAATAAGAAAAGTACAATAAAAAGATGTAAACAACATACTTGGAGATTGCCCGTTTGATTGCAACAGAGTGCAGTCACGGTCAAACTCCAACGCAGAAACTCACCGGAATTAACAGGAAACGAAGTACCTGAAACAAAACGAATAATTAATAGGTAGAATGACGATAACTTCAAGCTAATTGTACTTACCCAAAGTAAATTGTGTTGTCCCCATGCTCGTCCATTACTCCAATTCAATTGTTCTATTGCTGTCTGACATTTCGTTTGGCATGCGTTTTGTGTTGTTTTTTTTTTTATTTTCAGCAAAGATCAGTTGGTTGCTTGCATCGACTGCCTTACCGACGAAGTGTTGATGCACTTCGCATGGAAATGAATCTTCGATAACATGTTATCTAAACATTTATTATTATTCGGTCTTAGGGTTAATTTTATTGTGTATTGAGGTTAAGCTTAAAATGTGATATATTTAGGTGCAATATTTATGTTTTAGGAAGTAAGTAGGATAGTTTATGTCATTATTTATTATCATTATGTATTTTATTGTCCGGTATCGATTAATCGATGTCTTAAATAAGAGTTTGGAGAGTCCGAAATCAGCTCCTCCCCCTAAGAGAATATGACAATGGTAGGGAGAGTTGGTAACGAGAAAATGATAGAAGATGGGAAATAGAAAATAGAGAGTTCGTCAAATAAGAACAGACACTGACAAATTACAGGAGGGGAAGTGAGGCAATATTAAGCAAATGTAAGATGGTTCACACTAATACAGAGATTTAGACAATTATCTAATGCAAAAAGAAAAAAACCGAAAAGAGCAATGACCGACTAACTGACCGGCCCTCAATCATTTTCTTGTGTAATAAGCTGAGACAATAGTCGGTTAGCACATCAGAAAGAAATTTTCTGTATAACACAGTGGCGTGCCAAGGCAATGCACAGTCGATTTTTTTTTACGATTTGTGACAATTCTGTTAAGGTGAGCTAATCTTGCATTTCCGAGTCAGTAATTTTTTTAAACATTTAAATAAAATCACAGGGTATGTTCAGGAAATCGAGGAAGGAAACGGAGTGATAGGAAAGGTTGTTGAATTCAAAGACTCCTAAGTACATTAAAGACACTGCAGAGGTAGGTCGACGTATTATTTGATTGAGTTGTAGGTGCTAACCATTTCACCCCATTTATGTAGAGTGAGACATCGAATCGCCATTCCCTCGCCTGTAAATTCGAGGCGCTCTGACCTCGATACTGAACTGTAGGTCTCTCCGGCTGGGTAAGGACGTTTGAACCGGTACACAGCACAGTTTGCCATAGAGATAAGCGCGGGCCGTCTTTATACCGCCAGTCCAAAGGCAGCAAAACCCAAAAGGCGATTCCACATCCCAGAAGCAAGGGAAACGGTGCTCCGCATCAAAAAAAAAAAAAGCACTTCCTGTCAAGGGTGTTTGGAATCCGCTGCCACAGTCCGTGAGATCGGTCAAACGCACCAGTTAACACGTCATAGGCACTTAGCCAACAACCCAACAGCAACGACAAAACGAACAGCGACAAAAGTTGACATCTACATTCGTAGAGCAGTCCGTCACAGCGAGTTTCTGTGCCATCAAGGAAGGATACTGTGAAATAATGTGTTGTGTTTGTAGTGCCACTAGAAAAAGTGCATTTAATTGAATAGTTTAACTGTAGTTTTAATTTGATTTGAATTTTTTGGATTTGTTTGATTAATTTTAACGTAAGGTTAGGGTATAGTTCTGATTTTATTATTCAATTTTGTGTTGTGCGTGGATACATTTTGAAGCAGATTCCAGCGTCTTCTTTTTGTGCTGTCGGCAGAACATCGGAGGATAAGAACCGTGAGTAATTTTAATCCTTTTTATTATCTTTTTTTGAATTGAATTATTTAGTATTTTAAGTATAGTATTAAGATCAGAACATACATTTCTTTTGGATTTTTTGATTGCTTTTGTTTACAATTTCTTTTATATGTTCTTTTACTTTTTTATTACGATTGGGTGTAGGGTATATTATAGTTTAGTTAAGGTGGCACTCTGCACGTTGAATTTTAATATTATTTGAGATCGGTAATTGTAACCAAACATGTGCGTTTAATTTCGCTTCGCTACCGGTGTGTGGATGTCATGGGAAGGCCGTCTTTCTATAGGTAAACAATGACCGTACTGGACACTTACTAACGAGACGTCAAGATGTGACTTTCGTTCGTTGTTCCGTTATTAGCACGGCTAGGACTGTGACTGGAGGGGATCTTTAAGGGGCTATCTTCATCGTGATCGGCCAAGAAGATAGCCATGGAAGTGTTCTTATGGACATGGGGTGGGCTGGCCAACCCTTGCCACTAACACCAGGCAGGTCTTAGATTCATGGCGAACCACTATTTAGGAGAGATACTGGGAAGGCTAAAGCTGCGGGTTAGGTTTAGTGGAGCGTAGTCTTAAGATAGTATAGGTATAGATAAGGGCCTAGTTTAACTCGTAGGTTAGAATAGGTTTAGTTAGGCTAGAGTTAGGTTTAGTTTTCGCGAGTTTCTTCCCAGTCTCCCTCAAGGGTAGTGGCACAAGTTCTTGGATTTTCTTTTCTTTTATTTCCTTTTTTTTTTGCTTTATTCCCTTTTTTCCTCTTCCGTCTTGCAAAAGTCCTTTTGTCCGTCCGAGGTCTGCATAACGTAGCTTTCTTCCATCTTCTTTTTCGATTGATTTAAAAATGGCATGGAATTAAAATGTTTGTTGAGCAGGTGGCATATGGTGAGAGGGCAAGCCTTAGCCGAGCAACCGCGAGCATGCCGCGCCCTCCTCACCTGTGCCGAAGTTGCCCCTGTGGCTCGACCCTGGCTCACAACACACTACTTTTTCGTATCCTCAGGCGGATAGAGAGAGAGAGCAAGATGTTAGGCTCTCACGGAGGATAACCCACCCCTATGGCGTTCGGATTTATTCAATCCAGCAACGACCACCTTGGTGACCCAGCTCCTCGGGTGGTAAATTCTCAGGTCACCCCTAAAAAAAATAGGAACCTCTACTTAGGCACCCTGTCTCATCCTTCGGGTTCGAACGTCGTCCTCTCTTCCTTAACCTACCTCAATCTCGTAACCGGCACATCAGGAACCTGTAATAAAAGCTTCCAGAAGAACCGTCATCCAAAACAAAAAAAAATAAAAACGCCGAGACAGGAGCTTATGTTAATCCCGAATTCTCATGGGTACAGAGTTCTTTAATTCATCAAACTTAAACTAAATCTTAGCAACTAAAAGTACAGAGCGTAATCAATGATACTCTAGAGTAGAGCAAAGCTTAACCTTCGTCCAGACGGGACGTGAGCTAAATGGGGGTCGATTATACACCCAACTATCCTAAAAGTATACACAAAGAAAAGTGTGAATACAATACTATAGACGAACTTACGCTAGGTAGCGGATTTAAATCTAATTCCTTAAGAACAAAATAAATAAAGTGAAACAAATTAATAAGATGGTGAGTACAAAGCAGGTGCTTCTAACGAAATCTGTTCGATAACCTCATCTTGACGATTGTATCGCTAGGTTGATCGTAGGGGTTTCCGGGAACCCAATCGCGATGAAAGTTGCCGGTTAACAAACTAATAGTAATAATAAAAAAAAATCGCGGGGGTCGTTGTGGTACTGACCCTTAATCGCTCGCCTACATACTACCAAAAATTTTACACAGATTCAATTAGGAATAGGGTTAACTTACCGGGAAAATTACCCGTGTTATACCGGGTATGCCTTGTCTTCGCCAGGGGCTGATGGAGTGCACTGCATCGTCCTGTGGTATTACGGATGTCACGACCTAATCTAGGGGATACGCGAAATAAAAATATTCAAGTAAAAAGAATTTGTGGTATTAAACAGAGCGAGTGATTAGTATTCTAACACGGCGTTCGCAGCCCATAAAAAGAGGGGGGGGTGTAGGATAAGACAGATCGTTATTATTTAAGTAGCACCGGCTAAGTTACACATTCAATAATAAGAAAGAAAAAATTACGTGATATCTAAATAGATCGCATGATAAGATTAAAATAAGAATAAACTATAACTACGGGGGAGTTGATTTCGGCGGGAGCGCTAGTCAGTTGTTCACCCGACGGGATTCGGGGGTAATTGGCTGGATGATGACACGGCCATGTGCTTCATCGTTATTAGCCTCTTCCGGCTTCTTCCAGGAGGTGCAGCTCGCGGCAGGACTGGTGCCGGGCTCAGAAAAGAGAAATATCATGTCACAGGTCGGGTGGGTGCGATTATACCGAGCGAAGCTCAAAATATACGGTGTCGCTTCAGAGTTCACCTCTATGACGGGTACACTGTCACGTGAGGAGTCACTGTATACACAGGGTCTATCGTTTAATTAGTTGATGCGCCCGTAGGCATGTCCGACTGCGGCACTAGTATGGGGAGACCGCAAAGGATCTTGTCACTAGGACACGTCCGGGGTTTTATGCACCCGCACTACACTTCGTCCAGAGGGGTGGTTTACGCACTGGGGTGGTTTAAGCACACTGCCGACCAGAGGGGTGGTTTAAGCACACTGCCGACCAGAGGGGTGGTTTACGCACTGGAGGTGCTAAGCACACGGCAGTATACGCGACTGATAATAAACGGGTATCTTTCGGGCTCGGAGATGGATTACTTTTAAATCCCACGTGGCGAGCAGGAGTCTCTACTCGGACTGGCGCGATAAGGGTGCGGGGGGGGGGGAACTGGTAATGTCAGATTCACTAGCACGATTTCTCCTCCTTTCAAATGGAGCTGTGTACACCGTATCGCACTGATTTAATTTAAAAGAACAAATGGGAGATAAGTTTTTATTCATCCCCACGCGGTATTAGACACACGCCAGGGTTACTTTCCCTCACGGATATGCGCAACGAAAAACGAATTAACTAGGCCATCGCGACCAGCAACCAACTCGCTCCACTCAAAAAACCCAACTGACTAAACGATTATTCGGCCGAAGCCAACTCACTGGTTGTGCAAAATGCAACAACAAACCCAGACGCGCAAATCAATGGAAAATTTCCATGGCCAGTTTTTACCGTAGAGGTATATGCACATAACCATCGTACGACACTTCATATAAAAAAAAAAACACAAAGAAATAATCCCGAACGGTAATGCAAAAAGAATTCCGTCGCCACACAAAGAACATCACGCCACACCATTGACCAAAACAACAAGCATACCTCTTTCTGCTATGGATTTGGCATGGGGGAAATATACACACCACCAATCCTATATGCAACCACAGCGCAGACTACCTGCTGGCACAACAGCAACGCCATAGACTATGGGTAATTCATGTGGGATGTTCCATTCTTTAGAGGTTCTAGTCTCAGGTTTCAGGTTTCCCGATCTTTCCACCATTGGTGTGGGATAGCGTACCGCCGAGGGGTATGCAACGTTATTTGAAGAACTAGGTTTCAGCACGAAATCCCACCACTCCTAAAGCCAAGTCTACAGTACGGAACGGAAATATTTTAAAATATAAAATATAATTCGAGTGACGAAGAAAGATATTCAAAGGTGAGGAATAAGTGCAGGCGATTCCTACAAATCTTATTACTTTTGCGAGAGCCCATGAGCACAAGGAATAAGAAAAGAAGCGTTTGACGTATTGCATCCCTGAAAGTCTCATGCATAGACTGGCTACCCGGGCGAAACACGTACTTTAAGTGCGGAGATCCTTTACGTGGAATACTCCCACTTTCTGGTCATTCATATCTTGTAGGTCGTACAGGTTGTTACCAATAACCTTTCTGACTCGCATTTTCTGAAATTTGGGGCACAGTTTCGCGTTCAACCTTTTCGACGCGTCGCTGAGCACAAAGTTCCTCTTATAAACTATATCTCCTACTTGAAATTTCCGGTTGGCGCTACGCAAGTTATACACCTTTTCGTATTTATTATGTGCATTTGCCAAAGCTTTTACCAGATGAGCATGCAGTATGTTCATTTTGTCACTTTTAGCTAACACGCTGATGTCCGAGTGGTTTAGGCAATCTAATCGCCGCAAAAAATCATAAGTCGAACCGTGTTCTACCATGGGTTGGCCAAAGAGGGCTTCATACGGTGAAACTCCGAGAGCCGAATGCACCGCCGAACGCAGGGCACAACCAATGGCTGGGAGTTGTACGTCCCAATTGGTATGGTCGGTGGAAAGGTACGATCGCACGGCCGCAAGGATTGAGCGGTTAACCCGCTCGCTGGCATTGGCTTGCGGGGCGTAAGAGGCAGTCCTTATATGGCGTATGCCGAAGCTGCTAATGAACTGGCTAAACTCCTTGCTGATAAATTGTCTTCCGTTATCAGAAAGTACGGTTTCCGGCACTCCGTAAAGCAAAAAGACCTGATCTCGTAAAAACTTGATGGTCCCATCCGCGGTTGCTTTCTTGAGTGGCTGTAATAGCACGAATTTTGTCAGTTGGTCCAGCACGATGAGGATGTGGGTGTTGCCAGACTTGGAGCGAGGGTACGGTCCTAAAAAATCCATAAAAATATGTTGGAAGGGGCGTTCAACCACGACAGCATTTCCCATTGGGGTTCGTAAGACTGTGTTAGGGGCTTTCGACGCTTTACATTCCTCACAATTATTGATAAAGAATCGGACTTGGGCTGCCATATTCGGCCAAAAATAAAACTCGCGAAGGCGGTGTATGGTCTTTGTTATCCCGCCGTGGGAAGCTCGAGGGGGGCGATGCGCTAAGGAAATTAACCGTTCCGTCATCGACGGTGGGATCCATAATTTCCACGTCCTGCTTTCCGCCAGGGGTTGCCCAAGAATGGGTTTTGTCCTTTTGAAAACCAGATTATCGGAAATGGTAAGATCCGGCAGTTGGTCGCTGTTTCGTTTGACGGTATCTAGGAGGTCGATATTATACTCTTTCGAGAGAAAACTAGGGTCGGACAGATCGACTCGTAGTACGTCTGACAACGCAACTACTGATTTGGCTAGGTTGAGCTCGAGAGCATCCAAACCATGCATCCGGGATAGGACGTCGGGAACCACATTCAGGGAACCTTTTCGGTGTTCAATGTCAAACACGAAACTTTGCAACTGGAGGCTCCAACGGGCTAGTCTTCCGTCCAAATCCTTCTTGTTCATCAACCATCGCAGGCTGGCGTGGTCAGTGATAATTTTGAATCTATGTCCTTCCACATATGCACGAAACTTTTGCACCCCCATTACGGCAGCCAGGCATTCACGTTCCGTGACGCTGTAGTTTCGTTGCGCAGCGTTTAGCTTGTGGGAATAGTAGAAGATCCGACGCTCTGATCCGCTATCGTCGCACTGACACAACACGCATCCTATGCCGGTGGCAGAGGCATCGCAAGCTATGACAAATTCTTTAGAGTAATCAGGATTGACTAAGATTGGTGCGGTGGTTAACATAAACTTCAACTGATTGAACGCGGCGAGGGCTTCAGGGCTGAAATGAAACTTCACTCCCTTCTTGAGGGTGTTTGTAATAGGAGTGGCTACCGTCGCGAAATCTTTCACAAATCGTCGGTACCAACCAGCCATCCCAAGGAATCGGCGTACCTGGCGTGGTGAACTAGGTATCGGATAGTCAAGGATCGCCGAAACCTTGTTGGGGTCAGTCTTGAGGCAACCTTCACCTACGACATAGCCAAGATACTTTAACTCTCGGAAACAAAATTTTGACTTATTCAGATTAATCGTAAGCCCAGCATCTCTCAATTTATGTGCAACGACGTTCAACATATTCAAATGTTCCTCAAAGGTCCGTGACACTATCAGCAAGTCATCGAGGTAGACAAACACCTTTTCTCTCATTTCGTGAGGTACCACTTTGTCCATCAATCTGCACATGCGCTGGGGCGCATTGCAGAGTCCAAAGGGCATTACTCTAAAATGGTAAAGAGGCCTACCGGGGATGGTGAACGCAGTTTTCTACCTTGAACTTTGCTCCAGCGGTATCTGCCAGAAGGCGTCTTTCAGATCCACACTTGAAATAAAGTGTGTATCCGACAGACGTCCCAGCAGCCCCTCAATGTGCGGGAGCGGATACGCATCCTTTTTTGTGACTTGGTTCACCTTTCGAAAGTCCAAGCACAGGCGGTTCTTACCAGGTTTTCGTATAAGAACGACTGGCGAACTCCATGCGCTGGAACTCTCTTCTATGATCCCCAACTCAAGCATACGGTCCAGCTCCTCGTACAAAAGGGTTTGTACCGCAGGAGATACGTGATAATGCCGCTGTTTGACGGGTTCAGCATCTCCGGTGTCTATTACATGTTCCTCGAGGTTTGTCCTTCCTAGGCCAAGGGTGGCAAAGGACGGGAACAAACTCATGGAATGGCTCAATCTACTCGATTCATCACTGGATAGTTGGCAGAAAAGTTCATCCCTTCGCGGTTCCGTCTGAATGGACGTTAGCTCCGAAATCAGATGGGGAGCGATCTGGAAGTCCTTCCAAAAGTTTATCCCAAGGTATAAGGGTTGATTCAGGGAGGGTACGAGAAAGAAGATTATGGGTTTTAGGATGCCCTTGTAGGTAACATCCAACGTAGTCTGTCCTATAACGGATTGGAGTTGGCCATCAGCAGTTTTAACTGACGCCTGTAGGTTTTTGAACGGCAGGTGTTTCTCCAGGAGTAGCTGACAACCTTCCTTCCCTAAACAACTCACCGCCGCTCCGCTATCCAACAGGCCCAATATATTTTGTCCCATGAGTTTCACCATCGCATATGGACGAGGATCCTGCTCTGGACTGCATAGGGTAGTGGCCGCAATGGACTGTGTTTAAACTTGAAGCAATGAAACGCGTTGAAACTCACTGCACGACTGTGCTTTATTTACAGAACATTGAAATTATTTTGGATTTGAAAAACGACTCCAGGCGTGAGAACAGAGTTTTGTTGGTGATATTTTACTGAACACGAGAAGCGTGAACTGCCAATGTCTCGTCTGGTCACACGCTTGGATTCTTGCAGCGAACGTACAAAATGAATAAATTGATAAGGATCCGTGCGAGCTTACAATTATATTGATCGCACGGTTGAAATTAACACTAGTGTGTTGTTAAATCAAACTTGTGAAATGAAACTTAAACATACTCCCCCCTTTTGAGGGTTCTTAACCCTCTAAATTTAAGCTTAATTCTATACGTTGACCTCGAAACGTGGAACTGATTTTCTGGGCATTGGAGTGGGCCTTCTTGTGCGGGAAACTAAGATGATGAAAATCCCAATCATGCCAGCTAGCAGGAAGACACTGATGCCATAGTGGTGGTAATCGTGTGAGTTTATAACGGTGGGATCTTGCAAATCCTTGGATTGCGCGATAACATCAGCAATTTTCGTTTTTAGGTCCTCAAATTCAGATTGGTCAATGTGGTTAACTTCAAATGGTGCGTTAGATGCCGCTGTGGATGTTTCTGGATTAATTTTCCAGCTGCTTACGTTTGCACTGGGAATAAATGATGACATTATTTTATTCTCAAGTTCTATCCTACCTTTAATGATAATATCAGGCATTTGTAGCACACAAGCCTTGTTGAATTGCAGCAGGCCATTTCCGTTTATAGCAATCGCGTAACTTTTACCACCGCAAATCAGATACCCAGCTATTTTCGATGTGATAGAGAAAATCCACTTATTAGATGCCTTCAGTCCTTTCCATTGATTTTCTGAGGTTGTTGCCATTAAGTTGCATTCATTCAGGCTGTCTCCGTTGTGATTCAATAAAGCCATTTCGCAGCTGCTTAAACTTCCTTTTTGGATAAGAGTTGGATGTACACGGTAGCACATGTATTTCGTTGACAACAATGGTTTGCACGATTCCAACTCCAGTTCGTTCAATAAAAAGTACCTATCCCTTGCTAGTGATACAGCCAGATATTGAGAAGTTTTTGTTACCATCTACGTCTTGTCCTCTAACGGATGACATCTTATACATTTCTAGAACTGACCCTTCTGGCAATGATAAATATGATGGTAAATTGCTTCTTACCAACCGCAGTTGTTCATCGAATTGCTTAGGAGTTATAAGTTGTGGATTGATCTTTGCATGGTTTAAATCTAGAAGTACATCTAGCAAAATGTCTTGGACATGCTCGAAATTAGTAATAACTAAAATCAAGTAAGAAGTCAATGAACTTAGATTCTGTTTCACATCGTTTGCCCTTTGTTTTTCTTTGATAATTCCTATTGTCTTTGAAAGATATTCATTAAGAGACTTGAACTGGTCATGGATTTCAATTTGATTGCGCTTTAAAATGTTTGAAGTTGCATCTGCAATTGAGCTTTGCTTCCTCAAAAGATTATTTAAATGTTCCTCATTTTTATAAGCAGTGTCAATTTGTTTTTGTATTTGATCTGCATTTTCTTGATCAAGAATACCAAACAAGCTGTGCGCTAATGTCCCAATAATATCGAATGGAGATCTTGCAACTCTGGTTCTTTCGTATTTTGGTGCGTGATAATTGTGAAGCAACTCATTATTATGCTCGATCACTGCGATCCTATTGCGCAGCGTTTCAATGATTGGGACATAATAGACTTGTTGAGCTATATCCTTTGTGCACATTTCTTCCATCCGTTGAATATATAACTTAAGCTCGCCAAAATCTTGCCAATACGTTGTAAGATTATAATAGATGAATATCTTCCAATAAGTGTTTACTGTCTGTACAGTGCCAATATCTTCAAAGTAAATACCAACGCCGTCGTCAAGCTTCGTGAGATTTACTTGCTCGCTTTCTTGGCATAAAGATGTTGGTATAAGTATAAGCACTAAGAGAACGGCTGAGACTAAATTGATGCCCTTAGAGTTCGTAGCATTTTTCTTTCTGATGCAATTTGGAAATTCCTTTTGTATGTCTGGTTCATCAATTGGAAGGGGAACAAGATTATGTATTGCTCGTTGGTATGTTCCAGTTTGCGATTTTACATTAGCCACGCGTACTTTATTATCGCTGCCCTTGAAAGTCTCCACGACACGTCCTAATTTCCACCGCATGGGAGGAGTATTGGCTTCCTTGATGATTGGAAAGTGAATTGAATGCACTCATTTTCTTATTGACAGATGACAGTCTAACTTAAATGTAAACAATAAAGTTTTCTTCTTGCTTGCTCATCTCTTCTTAACAGACGTGTTTTACTTTGTTCCTGTTGAATAGGCAATTTCACCTGTTTTAATCGACTGAAATCTATCAGGTTATGGGCCATCCGCAGCCGATTTCATCAGAAATAAGTATCAATTGGTTAAATTATCTCCTACGCTAAATATTTTTCTCCGACAATTCTTCTTCTTGAGTATTTTTTTTCTTTCATGGACTCTGTGAATCGTAACCTACAACAGTGAAGTGTGGTATCACATGGTTGATAAAGTAGAAGCTATCAAATTGAGCGAATCACATATAGAAGCCTTGGGTTTATCAGTAAATAGCCTATCCGAAGACTCTACTGAATATTCGATTGAGAAAATGACTTCACAATTACCATTTAACCGGTTGAAAGGCAGAGAAAATTACTCAGAATGGAAAGTTGGAGCACGAGCTCATATGATTATCAAGGGTTTGTGGGACAATTGCACAAACGAATTATCGAGCACAGCAGATAACAACCAGAAGAAACATGATCTGAGAGCAATAGGAGAATTGACGTTATTGCTCGAGCCATGTAACTATAATCACATAGAAGGAGCAAGAACATGCAAACAAGCTTGGGATAGCATAGCGGCGGCTTTTGATGATACCGGCACCGGCCGAAAAGTGGCATTGTTGCAACAATTGGTATCACTCAAGCAAAAGGAGTGTGCATCAATGGAGGACTACGTTAACAAAATGAGTTCATTGTGGTCGAAAGTGAAGACGGCTGGCTTCAATATAGACGATGAAGTAGCCGGTTCATTGATGTTAGTAGGTTTGCCTGTGGAGTATAAACCCATGATACTTGCGGTGGAAAACTCTTCAAAAAAAATTACTTTTGACTTTGTCAAAAAATTGTTATTGCAAGGTTTAGTGTTTGAGAGCGATAAATGTGAGTCAAGCGAAGCAGCCTTAATTTTAAAGAAAACACCGCAAGCAAAAAGAGCTAAGCATTGTTTTGGTTGTGGTTCTAAACTACATTTCGTCAAAAACTGCCCGAAAACAAAGAACAAAAAAAAGCAACAACATAAATGTGACAAAAGTGAAGCCATGCTATTCTCATCTTTGTTAGTTCAATCAAGTGAGTTGCCATCGGATTGGTATGTTGATAGTGGTTGTACCGCACACATGACGAAACACAAGTCAATCATAGAAAATATATGTGAACCTATACAAAAAGAAGTAGTTGTTGCAAACAACGATAAAATTTCCATTGATTGTGTTGGCAGTGTAAGGCAATATGTACTAAACGACGGTAAACCAAACGAGATTTCGATAAATAAAGTTCATTACGTGCCAAATATTTGCGCAAATCTTTTATCGGTGAGCCAAATGGTCAAACATGACAAGGCAGTCTTGTTTACGAAAGCCGGCTGTAAAATATTTGATTCGAATTGGAATATAATCGCCACAGCAAGTCTAGTAAATGATTTGTTTAAACTAGATGTCGTCCACGACGTGAAATCTTTTACTGCTGAGACGCAAAACGACACAACTGTAACTTCGAAGCCGAAAGAAAATGTGATTTTGTGGCATCGGCGATTTGGGCATGCTAGTTTTGACTACATGCGTTTCCTTAAAAGGGAGGTAAACAACATTTCGATTCCGAGAAACAGTGTCTGTGATATATGCATCAAGGGCAAACAAAGTCGAACTCCGTTTAGTGACGAAGGAAATCGCGCTACAAAACTACTTGAACTAATTCATAGTGACGTTTGTCAAGCATCGTCTGTCAAATCCATGAGCGGTTATCGTCATTTTGTATCGTTTATCGATGATTTCTCAAGGAAAGTCTTTATTTATGCAATTAAAAATAAAAGTGAAGTATTTGATTGCTTTATAAAATTTAGAGCTATGGCCGAAAAACAAACTGGACACAAAATTAAATGCTTAAGAAGCGATAACGGCAGTGAGTACTGCAATAAGAAATTCGATGAATTCTTTGTGAAAAATGGAATCTTACATCAAAAATCCGCTGTTTATAGTCACAACAAAATGGATTATCCGAGCGCATGAATAGAACTATAATGGATAAAGTGCGCTGTATGTTGATTGATTCTGGTCTATCTAAGTCGTTTTGGGCTGAAGCTGCAATGACGGCAGCTTATATAATAAACCGAATTCCATGTAAAGGCACTGGAGAAAAGTCACCGGAAGAAATTTGGACAAATCTCAAACCAAATCTCTCTATGCTTAAAGTGTTTGGATGTAGAGCGTTTGCACATGTACCAGCTGTAAGGCGTGGAAAGTTAGATGACAAATCGGTCGAGTGCATCTTCATCGGGTATGCTTCTGACGCCAAAGCATACAGGCTATACGACAAACAGTTGAAGTCGGTCATTGTAAGCAGAGACGTGACATTCTTGGAATCGAATACTATGAATCAGGTAAATGATTTAGAAATAGAAAAATCTAATCGTTTTTTGTTGAATTACTCCGAAGATGAGAAAGAAGGCATTTGTGAATCAGAGGAGGATGTGTCTGCTGATTTACGATCTATAGATGATCCACAAATAACCAGCTCACCATCACGTCCGAGTGATTCGCAAGTTGTTGATGACACATTTACTTCAACCACTGATGACAGTATCGGCAGCGTGTGGCAACCATGCGATTCAATCGATGGTACTGAGTTGATCCAAAACATCGAACCTCGTCAAATGTCAACTCGAAATCAAGGAAAGCCAAAGCCGGACTACACCAAATTTGCATTCGCTTTCTTTCTGAGCGATCCACCAACATACCAAAAGGCTATTACTAGCGAGAGCGCTGATTCATGGAAGCGTGCAATGAAAGAGGAGTTTAACTCACTACAAGAAAACAATACTTGGAAGTTAGTCGAGTTACCCCAAGACAAATCACCAATCAAATGCAAGTGGGTATTTAAGACAAAACGAGATACCCAAGGAAAAGTCGTACGTTACAAAGCGAGGTTAGTTGCCAAAGGTTTTACTCAAGTCGAAGGTGTCGACTATCACGAAACCTTCTCGCCGGTAGTTCGTTTCACGACTATCCGCTATTTAATGGCAATCGCAGCTAAATTTGACTTGAACATTCGTCAATTGGATGTCGTAACAGCCTTTCTTCATGGGAAACTAGAAGAAGAACTATACATGTCGCAGCCGGAAGGTTTCGACGATGGAACTAAACGTTGTTGCAAGCTGGTCAAGTCAATTTACGGACTCAAGCAATCGAGTCGCGTTTGGAACTGTACATTGAACCAAGTGCTGTTGGATTTTGGGCTGAAGCGTTCGTCGTCAGACCAATGTGTTTATCATCTCATCGAAGGCACTTGCATATTCATCGTAGCCATTTATGTAGATGATATTTTGGTGTTCAGTAATGATACTGTACTGGAACGGAAGCTGACTGATGTGCTTTTCAAGCAGTTTCTAATGAAGGACATGGGAGAGATATCATCCGTTTTAGGTGTTCGAGTAACACGCGACAGGAAAACAGGTACTATATCTCTTGATCAAACTCAATATATAAAAGATATCCTTTCTCGTTTTAATATGAGTGACTGTAATCCCACCGTCGCACCCATGGATGCTAATCAAAAATTATCCGCCAAAATGAGTCCGAGCAAAGAGTTTGAGTCGAAGCAAATGAAGGATGTGCCCTATCGTCAGTTAGTCGGTGCATTACAATTTTGCGTGCAAGTGTCAAGGCCTGACATTTGCTTTCCAGTCAATGTATTAAGTCGCTATAATGTGAATCCAGGAAAAGCACACTGGGGTGCTGCAAAGCGTGTCTTACGTTACCTAAAAGGCACGATTGACAGGAAGATCACATACAACAATTCGCAAACACAAATTCAAGGCTACTGCGATGCTGACTGGGCCAGTGATGAGGACGAGCGCCGGTCCACAACCGGTTATGTGTTCACCATGCAAGGTGGAGCAATCTCGTGGTGTACTAAGCAACAAAAAACAATCGCAATTTCAACGACGGAAGCAGAGTTTATGTCGATGACTGCAGCAATACAAGAATGCATTTGGTTAAAGATGCTAGAGAGAGAAATTTTCGTGAATTCGCCAGAGTCAATTGAACTGTTTTGCGACAATCTTAGTGCAGTTAAGTTGGCCATCAACAACGCGTATTCTGCACGAACAAAACACATCGATGTCAAGGAAAAGTTTGTGCATCAAAACGTCAAGAATGGTTTAATAAAACTCACACATTTGCCGACAAGGGAAATGCCAGCTGACATTTTAACTAAACCTACTTCTGGTCGCAAATTGGAGGTCTTCTCAAGCATTTTTGGTTTTAGCTGAATTTCTTAATTTGGTGCTCTGCCAGTTTTAATTGCACATTTGACATCCTCATGGATAATTCTTTTTTAATCTATATTCTGAATTAATTTCTTATAAATGGAGTAATATCATCATATTGTTAGTAGAATTTAAATTAAACAAATAAATTCCAATTCAGGGAGAGTATTGGAAAGTGAATTGAATGCACTCATTTTCTTATTGACAGATGACAGTCTAACTTAAATGTAAACAATAAAGTTTTCTTCTTGCTTGCTCATCTCTTCTTAACAGACGTGTTTTACTTTGTTCCTGTTGAATAGGCAATTTCACCTGTTTTAATCGACTGAAATCTATCAGAACCAAGGTGTCAGGTTTAAGATTATCTGATTCTCTTTTCCATTTTGTTCTTTGCTGCAACAGATGCAAATATTCCGCCGACCACCTTTTCCAAAAATGCTGTTGAATGTGTTGTATTTGCCTGAACTTATTAACGCTGCTCATTTTAAGTTCTGTAACATCTGGCTCGGCTAAGGATGTAAGTGGGCTTCCAATTAAAAAATGTCCAGGTGTTAGTGCTTCTAAATCGTTTGGGTCGGATGATAAAGGTGTTAAAGGGCGGGAGTTTAGTATTGCTTCTACTTGTATGACCACAGTCAGCAATTGTTCGTACGTTAGTGATGCTTCTCCGAGCTGACGAATGAGGAGTGCCTTTGCTGATTTAACAGCCGCCTCCCACAGTCCTCCGAAGTGAGGGGAACGAGGTGGTATGTTTTTCCATGTTATTCCATCTTCAAGACAAGCGGCCTGAATTGATGACTGCAGTCGTTCTGAATTAAATGCGTTTACTAATTCTGCCAATTCGTTTCTTGCCCCGACAAAATTGGTCGCATTGTCACAGAATATTGTATGGCATAGGCCTCGCCTGCCTATGAATCTTTTTAAAGCATAAATAAAGGCTTCAGAAGACAAATCTCCTACCACCTCTATGTGTACGGCTTTAGTAGAGAAGCAGACAAATACTGCTAGATATGACTTCGTAGGACTCTTACCTCTGACTTTGTAATGAGTTTTTATTGGTCCACAAAAATCCACTCCAGAGTTATAAAAAGGTCGCGTTGGGATGACTCTTTCCGGTGGCATATTTCCCATGAGCTGACTGATTGATTTGGGCTTTGATCTAAAGCATTTGATGCATTTGTTGACCACTTGCCGGGCTGCGTGTCCAACACCCAAAATCCAATATTTTTGCCTTGAGAGCGCTATTAGTGCTCTATGTGATACATGCATGTTCTTGCGATGTAGCTGAGTTAACAGCATTTTTGTTATGATATTCTTTTTTGGCATTAAGATTTGATGCTTAGCATCCGGCAAAATTCCTGCATTTTCCAACCTTCCGCCAACCCGGATAAGCTTTGTGCTTTCATCAAAATATGGATTAAGTGATAATATAGTCGACTTTGTGTGTATGGACTTTCTCTCTTCCAAAGCACGATAGTCCTTCGGAAACGATGCTCTTTGTGTGTACACAATTATCCAGCGGGTTCCTTCCTCTAGTTCTCTAACGCTTAGTTGACCAGTGATTCTTAACGAGTTTGGTTTTCTGGAATTGTAAAAGAATCTAAAGCAAAAGGCAAATATTTTTTGTAGTATAAAAAATGAATTCCTGTAGTTGATTTTTTCGAATAGGTTGGGATCGGCTTGAATTGCTACTGCCAACACTGATTTTTTCTTACGCAATTCTGGTACCACATCAGGTATTTTGTATTCCTTGGCCCAAGTATTTTCACCATCCTGTAGAAATTCAGGACCGTTGAACCATGTTTTTGATGTAAGAAGCGCTTCAAGGTTTGATCCTCTGGACACCAAATCGGCTGGGTTTAACTCGCCTTTGACATATTGCCATTGATGGAATTCTGAAGCTGATTGAATTTTTGCAACTCTGTTTGCAACATAAGTTTCCCATGTGTAAGAGGGTGATTTAATCCATGCTAATACTGTTGTTGAGTCCGTGTAAAAACACACCTTGTCGATTTTCTTTGGTAGTATTTGGATGAGTCTTTCCACTAGTTCTACCATAAGAACTGCTGCTTGTAACTCCAAACGGGCAATGCTGACAGTTTTTAGTGGCCCTACTCTTGATTTGGAGCAAAGAAGCTGGCAAAAATGTTGGTTACTTTCATCAGTTGATCTCAAGTACACACAAGAACCAAATGCATTTAAGCTGCTGTCAGAAAACGCATGAAGTTCGATTATCCTGGCAGCCGGAAGGAGAACGTATCGCGGGATGCTTACTTCCTTTATGCATGAGAATTGGTCAAGGTAGTTTATCCATTTCTGAGCTTGTTCGCTCGGAAGAATTTCATCCCAAGTCAATTTGGTTTTCCACAACTCTTGTAAGAACAGCTTGCCTAAAACTATTACAGGCCCAATTAGGCCTAGAGGGTCAAAGAATCTTGCAAGATCTGCCAACACCGTTCGTTTTGTAATTTGAGTGTTAAGTTTATTTACCCTTTCGCCACTAAAGCTGAATTTAAAGATGTCTAGCGAAGGATCCCATATTAATCCCAATGTTCTTATAACCTCAGATTGATGAAAAATAACTAACTTTTCTTTGTCTTCTTCAGGAACTCCTTCTAAAATCAATGAATTATTTGAACAAAATTTTGTTAGTTCAAAGTTACCTGCTTTGAGTAGGCACACTATCTCGTTGAGCAGAGAGCGAGCATCTTCAATAGTCTCCGCACCTGCTAAGCAGTCGTCCACGTACACGTTATTTTTAATGGCTTGCGAGGCTCTGTGAAATTTAGCGGTTTTATCTTCTGCTAGCTTTACAAGGCATCTAATTGCTAGGAAAGATGCAGGCGCAGTCCCATAGGTGATGGTATTTAACTGATACAGCTGCATGGGTTTCTCAGGGTTTGATCTCCAAAAGATAAGTTGAAAAGCGCGGTCTTCCTAACTTAATAAAACCTGACGATACATCTTAGTTATGTCGCCTGTAAAGACGTACTTAGGTGTCCTAAATTTGAGAACAATTGAAAATAACTCGGGCTGCACTGTCGGACCCACCATTAGGATATCATTAAGTGAGTGGCCGGAGGTCGTCTTCGCTGACGCGTCAAAAACGACCCGAAGCTTCGTTGATGAGCTCTCTGGTTTCATAACGCAGTGGTGAGGTATTACATAGTGTGCCTTAGGAATACAATTTTTGGAAATGGGTGTCATGTGACCCAATGCTTCATACTCCTCCATGAACTTACTGTACAATTCCTTTAGTTTATCATCCTTGTTTAATTTATTTTCTAATGAGATGAACCTCCTTCGTGCCATTTGAAAGGAGTCCCCTAATAGCATCTTTGGATCCTCCTTGAAAGGTAATTTAACAACGAATCTACCATCATGATTTAGGATTGTGTTCTTCTTAAAATGCTCTTCACACTGATGTTCTTCTTGGCTGACGGTATTTACAGGAGCTTCATGACCCTCGGTTTCCCAAAATGAGCGGACAATCTTATCCAACGATGACAAGGTAGGCTTTGTTGCTATGTGGCAGTGCGCGTTCGCGTGTAAGGCTGGAACACTTCCAGCTACAATCCATCCTAGCATTGTATTACGTAGAATTGGCAGATCATTTGACACACGGTATTCTCCCGGTAGAAGCAGGTCAAAGAAAAGTTCAGCTCCCAAAAGCATGTCGATTTGGTTAGACTTAAAAAACAACGGATCTGCTAATCTCATTTGAGTGGGAATCTCCCACAACGAAAAGTCGGTTTGGTGGCTGCACTGGTAATCACTTATGCGAGACATTACATTGGCCTCAATCGTTGCTTTGAAAGAAGATGTATTGGACTCGAAAGATATCGAGGCCACAAACTCTGTCTTAGACTCCTGCACACCTATTCCGCTGATTGGAGTCTCCATTGGACGTTTCGTGATTCCCAATTGTTGTACAAATGATGTTGTCACAAAGTGCAGCTGCGAGCCAGAGTCAAGAAGGGCTCTGCATGGGATTCGCGTTCCATATGAAGTGACCACATTGACCACAGCCGTAGCTAGAAAAACTTGACGTTTCTTGATGTCAATCTCTGCTGACGCGTTGTTCACTGATGGATTTGGTTGCTGTTGAATATTATTTGTGTTACCTTTCTCACCCAACTGATGTGTTGAAGAATTGCAGATGTCTTGCTGCTGTTGTGTCGGAGCCTGCTGCCGTCTCTGTTGGTGCAGCAACGTATTATGGTTCATGTCGCATTTTTGGCATCTTCGGGACTGGCATGATTGGGAAAAGTGGCCTCTCTTCAAACAGTTTCTGCATAGCATAGGTCTTTGAACAGCCCTTCCACGGTCCACATCTGAAAGAGATAGAAATTTAGTGCAATTATAAATAGCATGCTTACTTGAGTTGCAATAATTGCAAATGACTGGTAGGTCCTGTGCAGGCTTTGAGGCAACGATTACCACCGGAGTTTTTGTGTCTTCGTAGCTGCAGATGGCCTCTAGACTCTGGAATTTCCTCCTGTCATCTCGACTGTTGATTGCTTCTAAAACCTGGAACCTGGACTCAACAAACTTCAGCAATTCGTCGATGGTAGGACTGCTCCTCGGATTTTTCATCGAAGACTCAAACTGCTCCCTACTCTCTTTATCCAATTTTTGTAATAGAAGATGGACAACAATTGGATCCCAATTTGCAGTATCAATATTGAGATTCACGATCACCTGCAGGCACTCCTTTGTACTGTCGTGAAGTCTTCGAAGGCTGGAACTAGTTGCACTTGTAACTGCCTGGTTAAGTAGTTTATTCAATTGAGCAGATAGTAGCAATCTTTTGTTATTGAAGCGTTCGACAAGCACGCTCCATGCTACTTCGTAATTACTGTCCGTTGGCTTGAAGTTTTGAATCAATTCCTGTGCCTTTCCAGTTACATTTGCTCTTAAGAAATATAGTTTCTGCGCAGGTGGTATTGGTTGGTCGTGAATCATTTGTTTGAACAAGTCATGGAATTGCAACCAGTTCAAATATTCTCCATCAAACTTAGGAAGCTCAATTTTCAGAAGTTTCATCATTATGTTTAGAGGCTTTGGTTCACAGTCCCTTTCTTGAAATGTTGATATGTCGGCAGACAAGTTGAGTAATGTCATCTCCACTGTTTCTTGTAAGTCGAAATATTCCTGCACGTCATCAGCAGTTGTTTCATCCTCCAGTTTGTGATACAAACACACAATTTCATCCCAATTCTGTTCAATACTTTTTGCTTTAATTGTGCAGAATCTTTCGCATTTTCGTCTTGATGATTCTTCGACAGCTTTGATGAGTGAGCCTCTTAAAATCTTAATTAAAAGGCCAAGTCGTTGCTTACTGCTCATTTGCGCTCTTGGCACAACAGATTGTTGATGTCTGATTGTGGGCGTGGGCTCTGCATAGATCCCCATCTTAGATTTGGGAATAGCACCTAACTCACGTGATTTTCCTGTTGGGTTTGTAGGTACTTCTACTGGATGCTTGATATTTTCTTGATCCGATGCAGCCCCACCTTCCACGGGCGTATTGTGCTCCTTCTGAGCTTCGTTTGACTCTGAGAGTTCCTCGATGCGCCGAACTACATCGATGCGCATAAATTCCGCTGCTTTTCGAACTGACTCATAGTAGTCCCTTTTAAAGTAAGGGTGTTGAATTTGATCTGGAAACCTGTCACGGATTTCCGTATCCGTCCTATCGAACTCTTCCCATTGGTACTCTTGTTTTTCCCTTATGTTGTTGAGATAATCTAAAGTCTTCCTTGAGGGACTGTCCTTTTTGTAGTTCCTGAAAATCGTGCATATTGATTCCCCCACTTGCTCCTGTTGGTTGGTGAAGAAATCAATAGTTTCATCACTCGCGCCCATGTTACTTTCAGCCATGGATAAATATTCACTTTCACCTTTATTTTTTTATTTATTTATTTTATTTATTATTTTTTTATTTTTTTTTTATTCACCTTTTATTCACTTTCACACTTGCAGGCCACTAAACTTATTTAGCGGGTGTCCTGTCACGGTCGCCAATGTTTAAACTTGAAGCAATGAAGCAATGAAATTAAAAGAACTAAACGCGTTGAAACTCACTGCACGACTGTGCTTTATTTACAGAACATTGAAATTATTTTGGATTTGAAAAACGACTCCAGGCGTGAGAACAGAGTTTTGTTGGTGATATTTTACTGAACACGAGAAGCGTGAACTGCCAATGTCTCGTCTGGTCACACGCTTGGATTCTTGCAGCGAACGTACAAAATGAATAAATTGATAAGGATCCGTGCGAGCTTACAATTATATTGATCGCACGGTTGAAATTAACACTAGTGCGCAGCGAACGTACAAAATGAATAAATTGATAAGGATCCGTGCGAGCTTACAATTATATTGATCGCACGGTTGAAATTAACACTAGTGTGTTGTTAAATCAAACTTGTGAAATGAAACTTAAACAGACTGGTAGGAGTGATGCTTCTTAGCAAATTTCTCCCGAAGACGGAGTATCTTTAACGAAGCGACGGGGGGTGACTTTGTAAAAATTCTAGCTCTAGTCGCATAGTAGGTATGAAATCGGTCATGCAAGGTTTTCCCTGCGGTGTTGTGGCTATGAACCGGAGGTGGCGTGACGGG
The DNA here is from genome assembly GCA_946477585.1 of Cheilosia urbana. Classification (NCBI taxonomy): domain Eukaryota; kingdom Metazoa; phylum Arthropoda; class Insecta; order Diptera; family Syrphidae; genus Cheilosia; species Cheilosia urbana. Next base: position 64,320,485 of record OX297853.1, on the reverse strand, counting down.
TACCTCGCGTTGGAGGATAACGATTTTGTCATGTGACAGAGGCAGAGAAGTGCTGATTGGCGGTGATGGGTTGGCAATTAGTGATGAGGCCGGTTTCTTTCTTGCGAACAGTTCACACCGGTCGACGACCTGTTCCGTTGCGCGTTTTCCGCGCAGTTAGAGCATCTCGGAGTGGTGGTGTTTTCCTTCCCACATTTGAAACAAAAAAGGTTTCGCTGGGGACTTTCACATTCGTAGAAGGTGTGGCCTGCTAGCTTGCAGTTCCAACAGGTGAGACTAGATGGGGTCCTACGAGTGTCTACCCCGTCTACTTGGAGGCCTACAGCACTGCAATTAGGCTCCTCCTCACTCATTTCGAATTCACTAATATGGTGTCGAAAGCCTGAGGGTGGCATGGCTCGAGCCACTGAGGACCGATGGACGCTGAGATATTTCTCAATCGTACGACACACATACACCAACTCAGGTAAGCTACTTGTACTGAAGGTTATGAGTAGCTCTCCCATACCAGACTTCGAAACTGTTCGATTAGTGCCTTTTTGAGTGCGGACCAGGTGACGTTCGGATTGGATTTCAGGTATACCCAGAACCAATTTTCGACTGGGCCATCGACAAACTGATGAAAGTTTAATACGACTTCCTCCCATGAAACTCCATAGCCATCCTTAACTCGCTGTAGACGAATGAGAAAGTCGTCTACCGACATCCGGCGGTTGTCGAATCTAATCCCCCACTTGTGAAAGTGGTGGGCGTTAGAAACGCTGGAAGATGGGGTTCGGATTCCTTCCGCAACTGGCGGAGTGGGGGGCTGGTTTAGTGACAAGCTACCTAACCGAGTGATGAAGTGATCAACATTCTCACTCCGGACATTGGGGGGAGGCACAGACATATCCGGTAAAGGTGGTGGATACCGAGGTGGTGGCAATGGTGGAGGTGCAACGGCGGCGTTGGTCGGCGCGGGCGTCCTGGTCGGGGTTTGAGAACGCAGCAGCTCTTGGAAGAGATGAGTGATTTCGTTTCGAGTCGATACCCGATTCCTCTCTAGCTCTTCCTTGATCACGCGCAGATCGTCGGTGCGGCTCAGACCAATCGTTGCGGTCACGACTTCTTGCACATATTGTGCCAAGTCAACTGCTTCAGTATTGTCAGCCTCTACTTCACCATCCGGATCGGCTTGAACATTAATATGATCGTCCGTAGAAGGCCTATCAGCTTGACTGGTATCATTGAGATAGCCGAGGGCTTCTCGGGACGTAGACGGAACGGGGTTAAGACTGGACGAGGTGGGCCGGGGTCGGGATACTCTCGCGACCGGGCCTAAAGAGAGACGTGAGTCCCTGGGCCTTTTGTCCTTCTTGGGACGTAGAAGTCTATCAGAAGTCTGACTAGGCTGTGACATTATAAATAGTAGGGTGCGTAACTAACCCAGAAACGACTTAGTAGGCGCTATATCCAACAAACAGGTTAGCTAACCGCTCAATTCAGCTATCACTTATAAATAGAAAAATTATAAATAAATTAGAAATAAGCAAATCGATACTAAACTATACCAGACTTAACTAACTAACTACTAAACTGTACTTTCTGATGAATAACCCTATCAGATAACTTGCGCAAAAAAAAAGAAAATATTTATATGCTAGATTTGGAAGTGAGGACTTCGCTTATGAACAAAAAAAAATAAAAAAAAAAAAAAAAAAAAAAAAATAAAAAAAGGAAGGATGAGACAGGTAACTCATTGCCCGGGGTAATACAAAACTGTAGGGGACAACATACGATGGCACATAGGCAAGCCTTACGTGTTTACTTGTACACAGTAGTTTTGAGTAATGATCCAAATCTTGGATCATTTGGGGGTTTTGGGGTTTGCTTCCGAGTAGTAAAAAGGGTGTATCAAAACATCACTAAAACTATGACCGAAAACCAAACTAGAACTGCAAAAAGAAATCAAAGAAGCTAATACCCCAGCGCAACAGCAACAGACATCAGCACGGCTAAATACCTTTACTGACCGGACAGAGCGCTGAAAATGAAGAACAGCAGTAGGGAGGTATCTGCTAAAGAGTGTCGGGTAGACACGCAAGGTGCAAAATTTCAAAGAGTTGCTTAATTCACAATCGGTTGGCAGCTACATCAATAACCCTACCGAACGATACAATCAAAGAAGGTACGAGTGCATCTGCAACAGTCGTGGATCGGGAACAATATCACCAAACTACCGGCCAGAGCTACCAAACCTTCTATGAGCTAAAGTCAGAACAGGGACTGCGTAAAGCTGCAAAAATCGATCTACTTACCCCTGTCCAAGTGGGAAGCGTATGGCTTCAGGCACAAGGGGAAAGTCTACAGCGACCGACAGAATAACGGACCTGTATACCCTTGCTGGCAGCAAAACGTAATTCTGGGCTAAACGCCACGAAATTGAACGGACTCCAGCCAAAGGTACACAAACGGAAAAAAAGGGGGGAGGATAGATCCTGGTGTAAATTCCCACAAGTAAATAACCGACACACTTGAGAGCACGCTCAATCAAAGAGAAAAAAAAGAATATAAGGCACTCAATAAGAAAATTTCTGGTAGGTCAGAGAATCCAGACCTATAACAAGGTATCTCGTCATATCCAAAATGAATATGGAGAGAAAAACTCGAATTGGGTCTCGCGTCGAACGTCTCCGGCGGGGACGCAACAACAATAATGACATCTACGGGACGTATTCGGGCCCCACCTTGGGCGCCATCCTGTAACGTTATAAAATTTAACCCTTCTTCCAAAACGTTCATAATTTACCTAGAAGAAGAGATGGTAACCATATACCGATATTTCGAGGCTATCGCGCGGCTGAAAGGCCACACACGTACGTCGCGGAACCATAGTGGCTTCCGCTGGGGATTTCAGTTGACGGCGAGATACGTTGGGTATATGGGCCGTGAGTAACTAATAAGATGAAGACTCACACGGCTACCATAAAATAGAACCTCCTGTCGTCCATGACCCCTATGACCACAGCGCTACAGGACCCGCTAGAAGTCAGTCCGGGCCACTGAACAGGAGGGTGTTCGATCGCATACGCAGCTCAGGCATGCTAGCGGGGCTCCGTCCTAAGCTCGTCGGATGGGGGGTGTTCTTGCCGCCTACACGTCGAACGGTGTTACTGTTTACATGCCTGTCTCCGGTTGGTGTTTGAGAATTTCAAATTTTCGAAAATGTCCAATTGCCATTAAAATCGCAGTGTAAAACCTTATTGTTTAGATCTCGCCAAAATGGCCTACCAAAGTTATCCCATGACACTACTTTTTCGTATCCTCAGGCGGATAGAGAGAGAGAGCAAGATGTTAGGCTCTCACGGAGGATAACCCACCCCTATGGCGTTCGGATTTATTCAATCCAGCAACGACCACCTTGGTGACCCAGCTCCTCGGGTGGTAAATTCTCAGGTCACCCCTAAAAAAAATAGGAACCTCTACTTAGGCACCCTGTCTCATCCTTCGGGTTCGAACGTCGTCCTCACTTCCTTAACCTACCTCAATCTCGTAACCGGCACATCAGGAACCTGTAATAAAAGCTTCCAGAAGAACCGTCATCCAAAACAAAAAAAAATAAAAACGCCGAGACAGGAGCTTATGTTAATCCCGAATTCTCATGGGTACAGAGTTCTTTAATTCATCAAACTTAAACTAAATCTTAGCAACTAAAAGTACAGAGCGTAATCAATGATACTCTAGAGCAGAGCAAAGCTTAACCTTCGTCCAGACGGGACGTGAGCTAAATGGGGGTCGATTATACACCCAACTATCCTAAAAGTATACACAAAGAAAAGTGTGAATACAATACTATAGACGAACTTACGCTAGGTAGCGGATTTAAATCTAATTCCTTAAGAACAAAATAAATAAAGTGAAACAAATTAATAAGATGGTGAGTACAAAGCAGGTGCTTCTAACGAAATCTGTTCGATAACCTCATCTTGACGATTGTATCGCTAGGTTGATCGTAGGGGTTTCCGGGAACCCAATCGCGATGAAAGTTGCCGGTTAACAAACTAATAGTAATAATAAAAAAAAATCGCGGGGGTCGTTGTGGTACTGACCCTTAATCGCTCGCCTACATACTACCAAAAATTTTACACAGATTCAATTAGGAATAGGGTTAACTTACCGGGAAAATTACCCGTGTTATACCGGGTATGCCTTGTATTCGCCAGGGGCTGATGGAGTGCACTGCATCGTCCTGTGGTATTACGGATGTCACGACCTAATCTAGGGGACACGCGAAATAAAAATATTCAAGTAAAAAGAATTTGTGGTATTAAACAGAGCGAGTGATTAGTATTCTAACACGGCGTTCGCAGCCCATAAAAAGGGGGGGGGGGGTGTAGGATAAGACAGATCTTTATTATTTAAGTAGCACCGGCTAAGTCACACATTCAATAATAAGAAAGAAAAAATTACGTGATATCTAAATAGATCGCATGATAAGATTAAAATAAGAATAAACTATAACTACGGGCGAGTTGATTTCGGCGGGAGCGCTAGTCAGTTGTTCACCCGACGGGATTCGGGGGTAATTGGCTGGATGATGACACGGCCATGTGCTTCATCGTTATTAGCCTCTTCCGGCTTCTTCCAGGAGGTGCAGCTCGCGGCAGGACTGGTGCCGGGCTCAGAAAAGAGAAATATCATGTCACAGGTCGGGTGGGTGCGATTATACCGAGCGAAGCTCAAAATATACGGTGTCGCTTCAGAGTTCACCTCTATGACGGGTACACTGTCACGTGAGGAGTCACTGTATGCACAGGGTCTATCGTTTAATTAGTTGATGCGCCCGTAGGCATGTCCGACTGCGGCACTAGTATGGGGAGACCGCAAAGGATCTTGTCACTAGGACACGTCCGGGGTTTTATGCACCCGCAACGGGAGCCGAGGCGCGACCGGGGCACTACACTTCGTCCAGAGGGGTGGTTTACGCACTGGGGTAGTTTAAGCACACTGCCGACCAGAGGGGTGGTTTACGCACTGGGGTGGTTTAAGCACACTGCCGACCAGAGGGGTGGTTTACGAGGGGCTAAGCACACGGCAGTATACGCGACTGATAATAAATGGGTATCTTTCGGGCTCGGAGATGGATTACTTTTAAATCCCACGTGGCGAGCAGGAGTCTCTACTCGGACTGGCGCGATAAAGGTGCGGGGGGGGGGGGGGGGGGAACTGGTAATGTCAGATTCACTAGCACGATTTCTCCTCCTTTCAAATGGAACTGTGTACACCGTATCGCACTGATTTAATTTAAAAGAACAAATGGGAGATAAGTTTTTATTCATCCCCACGCGGTATTAGACACACGCCAGGGTTACTTTCCCTCACGGATATGCGCAACGAAAAACGAATTAACTGGGCCATCGCGACCAGCAACCAACACGCTCCACTCAAAAAACCCAACTGACTAAACGAAAAATTATTCGGCCGAAGCCAACTCACTGGTTGTGCGAAATGCAACAACAAACCCAGACGCGCAAATCAATGGAAAATGTCCATGGCCAGTTTTTACCGTAGAGGTATATGCACATAACCATCGTACGACACTTCATATAAAAAAAAAAAAACACAAAGAAATAATCCCGAACGGTAATGCAAAAAGAATTCCGTCGCCACACAAAGAACATCACGCCACACCATTGACCAAAACAACAAGCATACCTCTTTCTGCTATGGATTTGGCATGGGGGAAATATACACACCACCAATCCTATATGCAACCACAGCGCAGACTACCTGCTGGCACAACAGCAACGCCATAGACTATGGGTAATTCATGTGGGATGTTCCATTCTTTAGAGGTTCTAGTCTCAGGTTTCAGGTTTCCCGATCTTTCCACCATTGGTGTGGGATAGCGTACCGCCGAGGGGTATTTTTTTTTTTTTTTTTTTTTTTTTTTTTTGTACCGAGGGTAGGTGAAAATCTTCCAAAGACACTATGAGAATAGCAAGCGCGTGCTCACAGTAGTGTCAGATTTTTACTGACTAAAAACACCACCCTTCGAAAGATTGTTAGATACTGCAACTAAGATATAACTTATCAAGCAATTTTTCTATAACGAAATAACAACTTTTGACAGGCTACTTTCCAATGAAAGATCCTGCATGTTCCGCAATTTAGACGCGGTTAATCTTATCTTGCCAAGTCGAACGGTTTCGTTCTTTGTAGCCGGCGCAATAAATTGTTCTCGTCCAAAATTTGTCGGACTGAATTGTTGACATGTCCGATTAGTCGGTTTCTATGCTTTCTCGCGAAGCTTTTTGTTTCAGCTTCAATTATTGGAATTCCGAGATCTCTGTGGATATCGTCGTTTCTAATATACCATGGTGCTTGTACAATTGCTCTAAGCACTTTATTTTGAAAAGTTTGTAGAATATTGACATTTGTTTTCTTGGTACAACCCCAGAGTCGTATACCGTAGGTCCACACCGGCTTTAGCACTTGCTTGTATAGAAGCAGTTTGTTTTCAGTACTGAGCTGGGAATGTTTTCCGAGTAACCAGTACATTTCTCTATATTTGATATCGAGTTCTTTACGTTTCATTTTCACGTGCGAATTCCATTTCAGCTTTGCGTCGAGTGTCATTCCCAGGTATTTGGCCTCGTTTGCAAAGGGTATTCGGGCCAAGTTTAGGAAAATTGGCAAGTCATTAGTTTTCTTATACGTGAAATTCACGTGAACAGATTTAGTTTCGTTGAGGGCGATCCGCCAGTCCCTCGTCCATTCATTTACCTTATTCAGCGCGATTTGAAGTTTCGCAGTCGTTTCTTCAATTGTATTACCTACTGCTAGGATAGCGGTGTCGTCGGCGAACGTAGCGAGAGTAGTGTCATCTTCTCTTGGTATATCGCGAGTATATAACAAATAGAGAAGGGGCCCAAGGACACTTCCTTGCGGCACGCCGGCCGAAATTTCCTTAAGTTCAGAGTATTCGTTTCCATGTCTAACACGGAAGAGTCTGTTCCCGAGATATGATTCTAAAATATCATATAGGCGTACGGGAAGAACTTGTCGCAATTTAAATTTTAAACCGTCATGCCACACCTTGTCAAAGGCTTGTGAGACGTCTAGGAATACGCTTGAGCATATCTTTTTTTCTTCAAATGCTTTCTCAATTACGTCAGTAATTCTATGCACTTGGTCAATCGTGGAATGCTTGGTTCTGAACCCAAACTGGTGGTCAGGGATAAGATTATTGTTTTCTATAACCGGTTGTAGTCGCGTTAGTAAAATTCTCTCGAAAACTTTGGATATAACTGGAAGAAGGGAAATCGGTCTATACGACTTTACTTCATTTGGCGGTTTTCCTGGTTTTAAAACCATTATGACCTCCGCAACTTTCCATTGGCTCGGCACGTGTTTTAGTCTGAGCGCGGCATTTATAATATGAAGAAGCTTAATTAATCCTTTTCTTGGTAGAACTTTGAGGATTTCTCCCGTGATCAAATCATAACCAGGAGCTTTCTTAGGTTTTAGGGATTCAATTTCACGTTTCAGTTCCCTTAGCGTTGCACTTGTGAGTACTAAATCGTCGGATAGTAATTCCGCCGCAATAACACTGTCGTGAACCGCCCGACCATCGTACGGTTTAAATGTTTCTTCTAAATGGGCGGCAAAAACGTCCGCTTTTTCTTTATCTTCCCTTGCCCATTCATTTTGATTTATTTTAATTGGCGGCGCGGGGATTTTGGGCCTTTTGGTGCCTTTTACTGCTTTCCAAAGTGAATAATTGGAATCTTTTTTAGCCGTTAAACTTTCAAGGTAAGAACCTATCGCACGATTTTTAAAGTCCTTGATAGCTGTCTTCAACAAATTGCACAAATAATTCAAATGTGTTTTATGTTGCGGGGCGCGACTCTGTTGCCATCTTTTACGCGCCTTCCTTTTTTCGTTGACCAATTCTTTTATTTCGGGAGGATATCGTAGACCGTATTTGGCCGGCGTTTTCCTTGGATTAGGCGTATTATTCCAGGAAGCGAGCTGTACGATCTCAACGAAGCGATCTACTTCAACCTCAAGTTCATAGGGTGTCGTAAGTGGAACGCTCAGTTCAACATTCTCTTCAATTTCGTTCCTAAAGCCTTCCCAGTTAGTTGTTCTACCAGTTAATCTCGCTGGCTGAAGGTTATTTACTAGTTTTACGCTCAATGCTAAAATAACCGGTGAATGATCAGATGACAGATCAAAGCTCTCTTCAACTTTAATGTGGTTGGTAGATATTCCTTTCACGACGAAAAAATCGATCAGGTCAGGTATTTTTGAAGTATCAGTTGGCCAGTAGGTCGGTTTGCCCGTCGAGTGGAAATCGCAACTGTACTCCATACCTGCCCCATAGAGCATTCTTCCTTTTCGCGAGATGTATCTAGAACCCCAGAACGTGTGTTTCGCATTAAAATCGCCGCCAATAATGAAGTTTGGTTTGAGCGATTTAAGCAAGTTAGTATAATCAGTTTTTTCAAGCGCGGAACGCGGTGGACAGTAGATAGATGAAATTCTAAGACTACGCTGACTATTTTTTACTCGAATCGTGCACAGTTGCATAGTTTCAAGCTCTATCTTCAGGTCTTCGTATTGTTCAATGCATTCTTTAATAAACAATGACGATCCACCTCTCGCGTTTCCCGAAGGTTGACAAGCGTGGAAGTCATTATAGCCTTTTATTTTTAAGCTCGATCCCCTTTTCACGTGAGTTTCAGAAATCAAGCAAATGTCAAGATCTTTCTCGCGTATGAATATTTCCAATTCGTCGAGTTTTTGCAAAAGTCCGTTTGCATTCCAAGTGCATATTTTTAACATTGGTTTGTCATTCATATTTTATTTGATGTACGCGTTTTCCGTGAATTATTTTCGAGCTTAACCAAGCGATCGAGAATAATTTTATTTATTTTGCTTTGTTCCTCAAGTTTCTGCAAAATAACTGAGAAAACATGTGAAGCAGGGTCCGGCGAAGTTTCAACGTTTTTTGCTCCTTCGGATGCCGCGGCCTGAGCGTAGGTCTGCACTCTGGCTGACCGAGGGCCACTATTCGCCACTATTGGCTTTCCTGATTTTAACTTTTCAGTAGCGTTTCTTTTGACAACAGAGGTCGAGGGCTTTTCTGTTGTCTCTCTTTCTTTGACATTATTACGCTCTTGAAGCGGAGGTTTTATATTGCCTACTACCTCCTGGGCGGTCTTACGCTTTGTCTTTGTTGGCGGCTTTGTTTTTATATTTTGTGGCTTAAGGAGCGCATCTCTCCGTTTTTGCAACTCCTTAGCTACTTCGCAACCTCTATAATTTGCCGGGTGCTTTCCATTACAGTTGGCACAGGTAGCGGAGGATTGTTTATTTGCTCCACAGTCTTGGGAGAAATGATTTCCGGCGCATTTCACACATCGCGGCTCTTTTTTGCAATACATTTGCGTATGATTAAATTCTTGGCAACGTTTGCACTGTGGAATTATTTTTAAATTTCTGCGCATGGGCTCGATTTTTACCACAATATTTAGTATTGTTTTAATTCGGTAGATATCTTCGATATTATCAGACCTATCGAAAGTAAGCATAAAGAGCGGCAGTTCACGCCTTACCAGGACATCCCTATCTTCTTCCGATTTCTGTTTCTCCTTCTTGATGATATTAACGGCATCAAGAATTTTAAACCCTTTGGCTTTAAGGTCGTTTATAACATCTTCTTTTTTGCATGAGGGGTGGAGTCCCCTTGCTACAACACGATGTGGCCTTTCTGACTTTATTTCGAAAGTATACCACTGGATCTTCTCGATATTTAGCTTTTGGGACACTGCCCGGTAGTCTTCGTGGTTATCGATGTTAATTTTCCACGCATTATTTCTCGAAAATGTAACCTTAAATTTCGATGTAATCGTTCCTTTAAGGAGGCTGTTCAATTTATTATAATCCGTTACCCCAACGACGTTTATTGGAGGTGGTGCGGGCATATGATTTCGGAGTTGTTTTTCTTGCGGTACTTTACGCGTTAGTTCTTTTAGGGGCTCGACTTCGGGCGAAGAACCGGCTCTCCTTTTCTTACTAGGTCTTTTCTTAGTTACCCAATTCGTTTCGCGTGCTAGCTCTTCTTCGTCGGTGTGGTATTCCCGACTAGCCAACCGTGGTGGAGTACATTCGCGTTCTTTCTGCAAATGGGTGTTCCTTAGAACCTTATTTTGTTCTTTTAACTGTTCTATCTCTTTCTTAAGATCTTGATAGAGTAGATCCATTTCATTAAGCTTGATTCGAAGTGCTTTATTTTCTTCCTCAAGACTTTTATCTTTCACTGAGTCCTGTATTTCACGCGCTAGCGTTCCCGGCGGACTTCTTTTCCCGGCGTTATTCGATCTTGTTGGAGGAGATCGAGATACCCTTGTGCTTTTAATAAAAGGGTTTATGGATTGCAATAAGCGGCTCTCCCCAGAATCCGTAGAGCCGACCTCCGAAGAGGGTGGATTTTCCAGTAAAGCTGGACTGCCACCTGGGGTACTTAATCTTTTTGTTTTGTTCATTGCATTTTTTGTATACGCCATTTCGCTCGGTATACGGAGATTGGATTTTAGTCGCCTTTTACGACAGGCATGCCTACCTCGGGTATATTCTAACCCCTACCCGAAGGGGTATGCAACGTTATTTGAAGAACTAGGTTTCAGCACGAAATCCCACCACTCCTAAAGCCAAGTCTACAGTACGGAACGGAAATATTTTAAAATATAAAATATAATTCGAGTGACGAAGAAAGATATTCAAAGGTGAGGAATAAGTGCAGGCGATTCCTACAAATCTTATTACTTTTGCGAGAGCCCATGAGCACAAGGAATAAGAAAAGAAGCGTTTGACGTATTGCATCCCTGAAAGTCTCATGCATAGACTGGCTACCCGGGCGAAACACGTACTTTAAGTGCGGAGATCCTTTACGTGGAATACTCCCACTTTCTGGTCATTCATATCTTGTAGGTCGTATAGGTTGTTACCAATAACCTTTCTGACTCGCATTTTCTGAAATTTGGGGCACAGTTTCGCGTTCAACCTTTTCGACGCGTCGCTGAGCACAAAGTTCCTCTTATAAACTATATCTCCTACTTGAAATTTGAAATAATGCCGGTTGGCGCTACGCAAGTTATACACCTTTTCGTATTTATTATGTGCATTTGCCAAAGCTTATACCAGATGAGCATGCAGTATGTTCATTTTGTCACTTTTAGCTAAGACGCTGATGTCCGAGTGGTTTAGGCAATCTAATCGCCGCAAAAAATCATAAGTCGAACCGTGTTCTACCATGGGTTGGCCAAAGAGGGCTTCATACGGTGAAACTCCGAGAGCCGAATGCACCGCCGAACGCAGGGCACAACCAATGGCTGGGAGTTGTACGTCCCAATTGGTATGGTCGGTGGAAAGGTACGATCGCACGGCCGCAAGGATTGAGCGGTTAACCCGCTCGCTGGCATTGGCTTGCGGGGCGTAAGAGGCAGTCCTTATATGGCGTATGCCGAAGCTGCTAATGAACTGGCTAAACTCCTTGCTGATAAATTGTCTTCCGTTATCAGAAAGTACGGTTTCCGGCACTCCGTAAAGCAAAAAGACCTGATCTCGTAAGAACTTGATGGTCCCATCCGCGGTTGCTTTCTTGAGTGGCTGTAATAGCACGAATTTTGTCAGTTGGTCCAGCACGATGAGGATGTGGGTGTTGCCAGACTTGGAGCGAGGGTACGGTCCTAAAAAATCCATAAAAATATGTTGGAAGGGGCGTTCAATCACGAAAGCATTTCCCATTGGGGTTCGTAAGACTGTGTTAGGGGCTTTCGACGCTTTACATTCCTCACAATTATTGATAAAGAATCGGACTTGGGCTGCCATATTCGGCCAAAAATAAAACTCACGAAGGCGGTGTATGGTCTTTGTTATCCCGCCGTGGGAAGCTCGAGGGGGGCGATGCGCTAAGGAAATTAACCGTTCCGTCATCGACGGTGGGATCCATAATTTCCACGTCCTGCTTTCCGCCAGGGGTTGCCCAAGAATGGGTTTTGTCCTTTTGAAAACCAGATTATCGGAAATGGTAAGATCCGGCAGTTGGTCGCTGTTTCGTTTGACGGTATCTAGGAGGTCGATATTATACTCTTTCGAGAGAAAACTAGGGTCGGACAGATCGACTCGTAGTACGTCTGACAACGCAACTACTGATTTGGCTAGGTTGAGCTCGAGAGCATCCAAACCATGCATCCGGGATAGGACGTCGGGAACCACATTCAGGGAACCTTTTCGGTGTTCAATGTCAAACACGAAACTTTGCAACTGGAGGCTCCAACGGGCTAGTCTTCCGTCCAAATCCTTCTTGTTCATCAACCATCGCAGGCTGGCGTGGTCAGTGATAATTTTGAATCTACGTCCTTCCACATATGCACGAAACTTTTGCACCCCCATTACGGCAGCCAGGCATTCACGTTCCGTAACGCTGTAGTTTCGTTGCGCAGCGTTTAGCTTGTGGGAATAGTAGAAGATCCGACGCTCTGATCCGCTATCGTCGCACTGACACAACACGCATCCTATGCCGGTGGCAGAGGCATCGCAAGCTATGACAAATTCTTTAGAGTAATCAGGATTGATTAAGATTGGTGCGGTGGTTAACATAAACTTCAACTGGTTGAACGCGGCGAGGGCTTCAGGGCTGAAATGAAACTTCACTCCCTTCTTGAGGGTGTTTGTAATAGGAGTGGCTACCGTCGCGAAATCTTTCACAAATCGTCGGTACCAACCAGCCATCCCAAGGAATCGGCGTACCTGGCGTGGTGAACTAGGTATCGGATAGTCAAGGATCGCCGAAACCTTGTTGGGGTCAGTCTTGAGGCAACCTTCACCTACGACATAGCCAAGATACTTTAACTCTCGGAAACAAAATTTTGACTTATTCAGATTAATCGTAAGCCCAGCATCTCTCAATTTATGTGCAACGACGTTCAACATATTCAAATGTTCCTCAAAGGTCCGTGATACTATCAGCAAGTCATCGAGGTAGACAAACACCTTTTCTCTCATTTCGTGAGGTACTACTTTGTCCATCAATCTGCACATGCGCTGGGGCGCATTGCAGAGTCCAAAGGGCATTACTCTAAAATGGTAAAGAGGCCTACCGGGGATGGTGAACGCAGTTTTCTACCTTGAACTTTCCTCCAGCGGTGTCTGCCAGAAGGCGTCTTTCAGATCCACACTTGAAATAAAGAGTGTATCCGACAGACGTCCCAGCAGCCCCTCAATGTGCGGGAGCGGATACGCATCCTTTTTTGTGACTTGGTTCACCTTCCGAAAGTCCAAGCACAGGCGGTTCTTACCAGGTTTTCGTATAAGAACGACTGGCGAACTCCATGCGCTGGAACTCTCTTCTATGATCCCCAACTCAAGCATACGGTCCAGCTCCTCGTACAAAAGGGTTTGTACCGCAGGAGATACGTGATAATGCCGCTGTTTGACGGGTTCAGCATCTCCGGTGTCTATTACATGTTCCTCGAGGTTTGTCCTTCCTAGGCCAAGGGTGGCAAAGGACGGGAACAAACTCATGGAATGGCTCAATCTACTCGATTCATCACTGGATAGTTGGCAGAAAAGTTCATCCCTTCGCGGTTCCGTCTGAATGGACGTTAGCTCCGAAATCAGATGGGGAGCGATCTGGAAGTCCTTCCAAAAGTTTACCCCAAGGTATAAGGGTTGATTCAGGGAGGGTACGAGAAAGAAGATTATGGGTTTTAGGATGCCCTTGTAGGTAACATCCAACGTAGTCTGTCCTATAACGGATTGGAGTTGGCCATCAGCAGTTTTAACTGACGCCTGTAGGTTTTTGAACGGCAGGTGTTTCTCCAGGAGTAGCTGACAACCTTCCTTCCCTAAACAACTCACCGCCGCTCCGCTATCCAACAGGCCCAATATATTTTGTCCCATGAGTTTCACCATCGCATATGGACGAGGATCCTGCTCTGGACTGCATAGGGTAGTGGCCGCAATGGACTGGTAGGAGTGATGCTTCTTAGCAAATTTCTCCCGAAGACGGAGTATCTTTAACAAAGCGACGGGGGGTGACTTTGTAAAAATTTTAGCTCTAGTCGCATAGTAGGTATGAAATCGGTCATGCAAGGTTTTCCCTGCGGTGTTGTGGCTATGAACCGGAGGTGGCGTGACGAGTACCTCGCGTTGGAGGATAACGATTTTGTCATGTGACAGAGGCAGAGAAATGCTGATTGGCGGTGATGGGTTGGCAATTAGTGATGAGGCCGGTTTCTTTCTTGCGAACAGTTCACACCGGTCGACGACCTGTTCCGTTGCGCGTTTTCCGCGCAGTTAGAGCATCTCGGAGTGGTGGTGTTTTCCTTCCCACATTTGAAACAAAAAGGGTTTCGCTGGGGACTTTCACATTCGTAGAAGGTGTGGCCTGCTAGCTTGCAGTTCCAACAGGTGAGACTAGATGGGGTCCTACGAGTGTCTACCGCGTCTACCTGGAGGCCTACAGCACTGCAATTAGGTTCCTCCTCACTCATTTCGAATTCACTAATATGGTGTCGAAAGCCTGAGGGTGGCATGGCTCGAGCCACTGAGGACCGATGGACGCTGAGATATTTCTCAATCGTACGACACACATACACCAACTCAGGTAAGCTAATTGTACTGAAGGTTATGAGTAGCTCTCCCATACGCTTACAGACATTCTGCTTCACAATTTCTATGAGCTCTCGATTCGGTTTCGGATTCCTCAACCGGGAATTCAACTGCATAATATCATTGTAAAAATCGTCAAACGATTCGGAAGGGCCTTGTCGTCGGTCCGACATTTTGCGAAACCGTTCGGAGTCTGTTTCGAGACTTCGAAACTGTTCGATAAGTGTCTTTTTGAGTGCGGACCAGGTGACGTTCGGATTGGATTTCAGGTATACCCAGAACCAATTTTCGACTGGACCATCGACAAACTGATGAAAGTTTAATACGACTTCCTCCCATGAAACTCCATAGCCATCCTTAACTCGCTGTAGACGAAAGAGAAAGTCGTCTACCGACATCCGGCGGTTGTCGAATCTAATCCCCCACTTGTGAAAGTGGTGGGCGTTAGAAACGCTGGAAGATGGGGTTCGGATTCCTTCCGCAACTGGCAGAGTGGGGGGCTGGTTTAGTGACAAGCTACCTAACCGAGTGATGAAGTGATCAACATTCTCACTCCGGACATTGGGGGGAGGCACAGACATATCCGGTAAAGGTGGTAGATACCGAGGTGGTGGCAATGGTGGAGGTGCAACGGCGGCGTTGGTGTCGGCGCGAGCGTCCTGGTCGGGGTTTGAGAACGCAGCAGCTCTTGGAAGAGATGAGTGATTTCGTTTCGAGTCGATACCCGATTCCTCTCTAGCTCTTACTTGATCACGCGCAGATCGTCGGTGCGGCTCAGACCAATCGTTGCGGTCACCACTTCTTGCACATATTGTGCCAAGTCAACTGCTTCAGTATTGTCAGCCTCTACTTCACCATCCGGATCGGCTTGAACATTAATTTGATCGTCCGTAGAAGGCCTATCAGCTTGACTGGTATCATTGAGATAGCCGAGGGCTTCTCGGGACGTAGACGGAACGGGGTTAAGACTGGACGAGGTGGGCCGGGGTCGGGATACTCTCGCGACCGGGCCTAAAGAGAGACGTGAGTCCCTGGACCTTTTGTCCTTCTTGGGACGTAGAAGTCTATCAGAAGTCTGACTAGGCTGTGACATTATAAATAGTAGGGTGCGTAACTAACCCAGAAACGACTTAGTAGGCGCTATATCCAACAAACAGGTTAGCTAACCGCTCAATTCAGCTATCACTTATAAATAGAAAAATTATAAATAAATTAGAAATAAGCAAATCGATACTAAACTATACCAGACTTAACTAACTAACTACTAAACTGTACTTTCTGATGAATAACCCTATCAGATAACTTGCGCAAAAAAAAAGAAAATATTTATATGCTAGATTTGGAAGTGAGGACTTCGCTTACGAACAAAAAAAAATAAAAAAAAAAAAAATAAAAAAAGGAAGGATGAGACAGGTAACTCATTGCCCGAGGTAATACAAAACTGTAGGGGACAACATACGATGGCACATAGGCAAGCCTTACGTGTTTACTTGTACACAGTAGTTTTGAGTAATGATCCAAATCTTGGATCATTTGGGGGTTTTGGGGTTTGCTTCCGAGTAGTAAAAAGGGTGTATCAAAACATCACTAAAACTATGACCGAAAACCAAACTAGAACTGCAAAAAGAAATCAAAGAAGCTAATACCCCAGCGCAACAGCAACAGACATCAGCACGGCTAAATACCTTTACTGACCGGACAGAGCGCTGAAAATGAAGAACAGCAGTAGGGAGGTATCTGCTAAAGAGTGTCGGGTAGACACGCAAGGTGCAAAATTTCAAAGAGTTGCTTAATTCACAATCGGTTGGCAGCTACATCAATAACCCTACCGAACGATACAATCAAAGAAGGTACGAGTGCATCTGCAACAGTCGTGGATCGGGAACAATATCACCAAACTACCGGCCAGAGCTACCAAACCTTCTATGAGCTAAAGTCAGAACAGGGACTGCGTAAAGCTGCAAAAATCGATCTACTTACCCCTGTCCAAGTGGGAAGCGTATGGCTTCAGGCACAAGGGGAAAGTCTACAGCGACCGACAGAATAACGGACCTGTATACCCTTGCTGGCAGCAAAACGTAATTCTGGGCTAAACGCCACGAAATTGAACGGACTCCAGCCAAAGGTACACAAACGGAAAAAAAGGGGGGAGGATAGATCCTGGTGTAAATTCCCACAAGTAAATAACCGACACACTTGAGAGCACGCTCAATCAAAGAGAAAAAAAAGAATATAAGGCACTCAATAAGAAAATTTCTGGTAGGTCAGAGAATCCAGACCTATAACAAGGTATCTCGTCATATCCAAAATGAATATGGAGAGAAAAACTCGAATTGGGTCTCGCGTCGAACGTCTCCGGCGGGGACGCAACAACAATAATGACATCTACGGGACGTATTCGGGCCCCACCTTGGGCGCCATCCTGTAACGTTATAAAATTTAACCCTTCTTCCAAAACGTTCATAATTTACCTAGAAGAAGAGATGGTAACCATATACCGATATTTCGAGGCTATCGCGCGGCTGAAAGGCCACACACGCACGTCGCGGAACCATAGTGGCTTCCGCTGGGGATTTCAGTTGACGGCGAGATACGTTGGGTATATGGGCCGTGAGTAACTAATAAGATGAAGACTCACACGGCTACCATAAAATAGAACCTCCTGTCGTCCATGACCCCTATGACCACAGCGCTACAGGACCCGCTAGAAGTCAGTCCGGGCCACTGAACAGGAGGGTGTTCGATCGCATACGCAGCTCAGGCATGCTAGCGGGGCTCCGTCCTAAGCTCGTCGGATGGGGGGGGGGGGTTCTTGCCGCCTACACGTCGAACGGTGTTACTGTTTACATGCCTGTCTCCGGTTGGTGTTTGAGAATTTCGAATTTTCGAAAATGTCCAATTGCCATTAAAATCGCAGTGTAAAACCTTATTGTTTAGATCTCGCCAAAATGGCCTACCAAAGTTATCCCATGACACTACTTTTTCGTATCCTCAGGCGGATAGAGAGAGAGAGCAAGATGTTAGGCTCTCACGGAGGATAACCCACCCCTATGGCGTTCGGATTTATTCAATCCAGCAACGACCACCTTGGTGACCCAGCTCCTCGGGTGGTAAATTCTCAGGTCACCCCTAAAAAAAATAGGAACCTCTACTTAGGCACCCTGTCTCATCCTTCGGGTTCGAACGTCGTCCTCACTTCCTTAACCTACCTCAATCTCGTAACCGGCACATCAGGAACCTGTAATAAAAGCTTCCAGAAGAACCGTCATCCAAAACAAAAAAAAATAAAAACGCCGAGACAGGAGCTTATGTTAATCCCGAATTCTCATGGGTACAGAGTTCTTTAATTCATCAAACTTAAACTAAATCTTAGCAACTAAAAGTACAGAGCGTAATCAATGATACTCTAGAGTAGAGCAAAGCTTAACCTTCGTCCAGACGGGACGTGAGCTAAATGGGGGTCGATTATACACCCAACTATCCTAAAAGTATACACAAAGAAAAGTGTGAATACAATACTATAGACGAACTTACGCTAGGTAGCGGATTTAAATCTAATTCCTTAAGAACAAAATAAATAAAGTGACACAAATTAATAAGATGGTGAGTACACAGCAGGTGCTTCTAAAGAAATCTGTTCGATAACCTCATCTTGACGATTGTATCGCTAGGTTGATCGTAGGGGTTTCCGGGAACCCAATCGCGATGAAAGTTGCCGGTTAACAAACTAATAGTAATAATAAAAAAAAATCGCGGGGGTCGTTGTGGTACTGACCCTTAATCGCTCGCCTACATACTACCAAAAATTTTACACAGATTCAATTAGGAATAGGGTTAACTTACCGGGAAAATTACCCGTGTTATACCGGGTATGCCTTGTCTTCGCCAGGGGCTGATGGAGTGCACTGCATCGTCCTGTGGTATTACGGATGTCACGACCTAATCTAGGGGACACGCGAAATAAAAATATTCAAGTAAAAAGAATTTGTGGTATTAAACAGAGCGAGTGATTAGTATTCTAACACGGCGTTCGCAGCCCATAAAAAGGGGGGGGGGGGGTGTAGGATAAGACAGATCGTTATTATTTAAGTAGCACCGGCTAAGTCACACATTCAATAATAAGAAAGAAAAAATTACGTGATATCTAAATAGATCGCATGATAAGATTAAAATAAGAATAAACTATAACTACGGGCGAGTTGATTTCGGCGGGAGCGCTAGTCAGTTGTTCACCCGACGGGATTCGGGGGTAATTGGTTGGATGATGACACGGCCATGTGCTTCATCGTTATTAGCCTCTTCCGGCTTCTTCCAGGAGGTGCAGCTCGCGGCAGGACTGGTGCCGGGCTCAGAAAAGAGAAATATCATGTCACAGGTCGGGTGGGTGCGATTATACCGAGCGAAGCTCAAAATATACGGTGTCGCTTCAGAGTTCACCTCTATGACGGGTACACTGTCACGTGAGGAGTCACTGTATGCACAGGGTCTATCGTTTAATTAGTTGATGCGCCCGTAGGCATGTCCGACTGCGGCACTAGTATGGGGAGACCGCAAAGGATCTTGTCACTAGGACACGTCCGGGGTTTTATGCACCCGCAACGGGAGCCGAGGTGCGACCGGGGCACTACACTTCGTCCAGAGGGGTGGTTTACGCACTGGGGTGGTTTAAGCACACTACCGACCAGAGGGGTGGTTTACGCACTGGGGTGGTTTAAGCACACTGCCGACCAGAGGGGTGGTTTACGCACTGGAGGGGCTAAGCACACGGCAGTATACGCGACTGATAATAAACGGGTATCTTTCGGGCTCGGAGATGGATTACTTTTAAATCCCACGTGGCGAGCAGGAGTCTCTACTCGGACTGGCGCGATAAGGGTGCGGGGGGGGGGGGGGGGGGGAACTGGTAATGTCAGATTCACTAGCACGATTTCTCCTCCTTTCAAATGGAGCTGTGTACACCGTATCGCACTGATTTAATTTAAAAGAACAAAAGGGAGATAAGTTTTTATTCATCCCCACGCGGTATTAGACACACGCCAGGGTTACTTTCCCTCACGGATATGCGCAACGAAAAACGAATTAACTAGGCCATCGCGACCAGCAACCAACTCGCTCCACTCAAAAAACCCAACTGACTAAACGAAAAATTATTCGGCCGAAGCCAACTCACTGGTTGTGCAAAATGCAACAACAAACCCAGACGCGCAAATCAATGGAAAATTTCCATGGCCAGTTTTTACCGTAGAGGTATATGCACATAACCATCGTACGACACTTCATATAAAAAAAAAACACAAAGAAATAATCCCGAACGGTAATGCAAAAAGAATTCCGTCGCCACACAAAGAACATCACGCCACACCATTGACCAAAACAACAAGCATACCTCTTTCTGCTATGGATTTGGCATGGGGGAAATATACACACCACCAATCCTATATGCAACCACAGCGCAGACTACCTGCTGGCACAACAGCAACGCCATAGACTATGGGTAATTCATGTGGGATGTTCCTTTCTTTAGAGGTTCTAGTCTCAGGTTTCAGGTTTCCCGATCTTTCCACCATTGGTGTGGGATAGCGTACCGCCGAGGGGTATGCAACGTTATTTGAAGAACTAGGTTTCAGCACGAAATCCCACCACTCCCAAAGCCAAGTCTACAGTACGGAACGGAAATATTTTAAAATATAAAATATAATTCGAGTGACGAAGAAAGATATTCAAAGGTGAGGAATAAGTGCAGGCGATTCCTACAAGCTGTTACCCGTAGTAATCGATTCAGACTGCTGAACTTGCAGATATAGTTGAATTCGGATTGAAGAGAAGTTGAGGTACATATAACTTCCTTTGTCTTTTCCTCAAGATCCGTGTGGAAAGGATCAGAAACTTGATTTGGCCATTCAGTTTTTGGACGAATGAGCCATTGAGGACCCTTCCACCATAAATGATGTTTTTCCAAATCTTGGGGCTGGACACCTCTAGAGGCACAGTCAGCCGGGTTGTGTTCGGAAGGTACATGAAACCACTGATCAGTATTTGTTGTTTCCTGGATTTCACTCACACGATTGGCGACAAACGTTTTCCACCGTATCGGCAAGGAACGTATCCAGGAAAGCACTATTGTTGAGTCAGTCCAAAAGAAGGAGTTGCTGTTATTACAATCAGCATTTGAAGCGACAGTGAACTTTTTGTACAATTTCACCAACAACAAAGCACCGCATAACTCAAGACGAGGCAAACTAACTTCTTTAATGGGTGCTACCTTAGTTTTTGCAGTGATAATGTTCACAGATATGCTGCCACTCGAAAGTACGGTTCGGCAATACAAAACTGCCGAGTAAGCAGAATTCGATGCATCAGAGAACCCATGAATTTCTCCATAGCACGTGCTTGTAGTTCCAAGCCATCTCGGTATTCGTATCGATTGTAGTGAAGGGAGATTTAATCTAAAACTTTCCCAATCGTTCTTTAGTTTGACTGGAAGTGGATCATCCCATCCAACGCCTTTTATCCAAAGCTGTTGAAAGTATATTTTGGCAAGAATGATGGTTGGTGCCAACCATCCGAGTGGATCAAAAAGTTTCGATGCGTCCGAAAGAAGGTTTCTTTTTGTGAAAGAGTTACACGATGGAATCGATATTTTAAAATAAAAGTAATCGAAGTGTGGATTCCAGTATAAGCCCAAGGCTTTTACTGCAGTAGTATCGGAGTTATCTTTAGTATTAAACGAATATTCGCAGTCTTCTGGTCTTAAACCAGCTAGTAATTCGGGGCAATTTGATGTCCACTTTCGAAGATTAAATCCTCCAGAATGAAGAAGTTCTCTGAGCTCTGTTTGTATTTGTTTCGCCGTGGCAATATCGTCAGCACCAGATACAACATCATCTACATAGATGTCTCTGTCAAGGATCCAAGAGGATAGTTGTGACTTTCGTCTCTAGCAAGTTGTTTAAGAACTCTTATAGACAGATATGGAGCACAAGTGGTACCGCATGTTACTGTCTGAAGCTCATACAATTGCAATGGAATAGATGGATTAGATCTCCAAAGAATTATTTGAAATTTAGTTTCATCTGGATGTATTACTATCTGTCGAAACATTTTTTCGATGTCTGAAGTAAAGACAATGCGAAAAATTCGCCATTTTAAAATGACGGAAGATAAGTCGTTTTGTAACGTTGGACCGGGAAGTAGCTCATGGTTCAAAGAAGTTGAGTTAAGTGGTTTAGATGAGCCATCGAAGACTACTCTAAGTTTTGTAGTAGAGCTACTTTCCTTCCACACACCATGATGAGGTAGAATAAATATATTTTCAGAAGGTTGTAAGTCTTCTAAATTGCATTTTAGTTTCATGTGATTCAACTGAATATACTCGTTAATGAATTTAGTATATTCTAACTTAAGAGTTGGATTCTTAGGAAATATTCTATTTTCTAGATGAAGGAATCGCCTTTTAGCAGCTTGAATAGTATTTTGAAAAACCGGGTACTCATGTCCAGATACATTGGATCTAAATGGAAGTCTCACAATGTATATACCAGTAGCCGATCGTGAATTTTTTTTTTTTTTTTTTTCTCCGAGGTAGGTGGAAATCTTCTAGAAGACACTATGAGGACACTCGGCGCGTGCTCATAGTAGTGTGAGATTTTTACTCACTAAAACCACCTCCTGCAAATTCATTTTGTACTGCAACTAAGTTATGACTTATCAAGCAATTTTTTTATCACAAAGTTACACGTTTGGCAGGCAACATTCCGGCGAAAGTTCCTGCTCGTTCCGCAATTTTAACGCGGTTGATAATTATCGGGCTAAGTCCGAAGGTTTAGTTCGTTGTAGTCGCCGCAATAAATTTGTTTCATCGAGAATTTCACGGACCGAGCTATTAATATGTCCTAATAATCGATTTCTATGCTTTCGAGCGCATATTTTCGTTTCGTCCTTAACGGTGGAAATTCCGAGGTCTCTATGGAGATCTTCATTTCTAATGTACCACGGTGCACTGACGAATGATCTTAGCACTTTATTTTGAAAAGTTTGTAAAATGTTTAGATTTGAATCGCTGGTACAGCCCCATAACTGTATACCATATGTCCATACAGGCTTCATCACTTGCTTATATAATAAAAGCTTGTTCTCGAGGGTAAGCTTGGAATATTTTCCGAGTAACCAATAAAGTTCTCTATATTTGATTTTAAGTTCTTCGCATTTTTTCTTTACATGCGGTTTCCATTTTAATTTTGTGTCGAGAGTCATTCCAAGATATTTGGCCTCGTTCGCAAAAGGAACTTGTACCGTATTTATAAATACAGGCAAATTATTTGTATTTTTATATGTAAAATCCACGTGGACCGATTTCGTTTCGTTAAGAGCGATCCTCCATGAATTTATCCATTCATAGACCCGGTTAAGCGCGCCTTGTAATATTTTGTTTGTTTCTTTGGTCGTTGAACCAACTGCTAGTATAGCAGTGTCATCGGCAAAGGTGGCTACGGTAGTACCTTCTGTTTGCGGAATATCTCGCGTAAATAACAGGTACAGGAGTGGCCCAAGGACACTTCCTTGCGGCACACCTGCCCTTATTTCCTTGAATTCCGAATATTCGTTTCCGTGTTTGACACGAAAGAGTCTATTCTCTAGATACGATTCTAGAATTTTCCATAACCGTTCGGGGAGAACTTGTCTTAATTTGCACTTGAGGCCTTCATGCCAAACCTTATCAAATGCTTGCGAGACGTCCAAGAACACGGCAGAGCAAATTTTATTTTCTTCTAGAGCTTTCTCTATTACGTCAGTTATCCGATGCACTTGATCGATTGTCGAATGTTTGCTTCTAAACCCGAACTGATGATCGGGTATAAGACGGTTTTCTTCTATAATTGGTTGTAAGCGTCTGAGTAATATCCTCTCAAAAACTTTGGAAATAATTGGAAGAAGCGAGATGGGTCTATAAGACTTTTTTTCATTCGGTGGTTTGCCTGGTTTTAGAACCATTATGACTTCCGCGACTTTCCATTGACTCGGAATGTATTGTAATCTGATCGCAGCGTTTATAATGTGAAGAAGCTTAGTCAATGCTTTCCGAGGTAGCATTTTTAGTAGTTCACCCGTGATCAGGTCGTATCCCGGAGCTTTTTTGGGCTTAAGTTTCTTTATAACTTGCCCGAGCTCGGTGAGTGTAGCGTTTACAACTATATTATTTTCAGATGTTCGTCTGTCTGATGCATAAGTATTTCGATTAAGCACTTGACCATCGAACGGCTTAAAAGTTTCTTCTAAATGAGCTGCGAAAACGTCCGCCTTCTCTTTGTCGTTTTTTGCCCAAACATCTCGGGTTATCTTAATAGGCGGCTCTGCGATCTTCGGCCTTTTTGTGGCTTTAATAGCCTTCCAAAGCGAGTAATTGGACTCTTTTTCAGCTGTTAGGCTTTCGAGGTAATTTCTAGCCTCGTCATTTTTAAAATCTTTGATCGACTTTGTTAGCAAGCTAGAAGGTCGATATAAGTTCGCTTTATCTTGCGGGGCTCGAGTTTGTTGCCATCTTTTTCGCGCTTTTCGTTTTGTTCTAACCACATTAATTATTTCCTGCGGGTATTTGACGCAGTTATAGTTCGACGTTCTCTGCTGGTGAGGAGTATTATTCCATGCAGCTTTCTGTACGATATTGACGAAGCGGGCGACCCCAACTTCTAGTTCGTAAGGCGTCTTGAGTGATTCACGCAGTTCAGTATTGTTCTGGACATCTTTTTTGAAGCCTTCCCAGTCTGTTTTGCCATTTGTTAGCCTTGGCGGTATTTCATTTTTTATAAATGTCTCAGTCGTTGTTAAAATTACCGGAGAATGATCAGAAGAAAGATCAAAACATTCTTCAACTTTAATACGATTGGCGGGTAGTCCTTTTGTAATAAAGAAATCAATCAAATCAGGTATTTTAGCGACATCAGTCGGCCAGTACGTTGGTTTGCCTGTCGAATGAGAATCGCAATTGTACTGCATGCACACTTCATAAAGTATTCTTCCCTTTCGCGATATGCATCTAGATCCCCAGAAACTATGTTTGGCGTTAAAATCACCTCCAATTATAAAATGTTGTCCGAGGGAATTGATTAGGTTCAAATAATCATTTTCCTCTATCTTGCATCGTGGTGGGCAGTAGATAGAAGATATTTTTAAAAATGCGTTTCGATATTGGACCTGTACAGAGCTCACTTGCATTGTTTCGAGTTCTAATTGTAAATCGATTGAGTGGCCGATACACTCCTTTATATAGAAGGATGCTCCACCTCTAGCCTTATTCGACGGGTGAACGGCGTGATAATCAATGTAACCTTTGATCTTTAGATTTGATTTCTCCTTTATATGGGTTTCTGATATCAAACATATATCGATATCTTTTTCCCTTAAGAACAATTCTAGCTCTCCGAGTTTTTGCCAAAGACCGTTGGCATTCCACGTAAGTATTTTAGACATTCGTTTCATATTTGGTTGTTTTTCTGTCTCTAAATATTACTTTCGAGCTTAACTAGCCTGTCGAAAATTAGTTTATTCGTTTTGCTTTGTTCCTCAAGTCTCGACAGAATAATCGAAAAGACATTGGAAACAGTGTCTGGTGGATTATAAGTTTGTCCACTACACGATGCTGCAGCTTGCGCGTATGTTAGGATATCTGTTTTTTTATGTACGATGTCCGATGGCGTTTCTGTTGCCCGTTTTCCTTTTTTATTGTTGGGCTTATCTAACTTTGCCGGTTTCGAGGTACTGATTGGCACGGTTTTAAGCCTTGGGTTGTTTCGTTGCTTCTGTGGCTTCATGGATTGCATCCGTCTTTTTTGGAGCTCCTTAGCTACTTCGCAGCCCCGATAATTTGCAGGATGGTTACCATTACAGTTAATACACTGCGCGGGAGCTTTATTATTTGAATTGCAGGCACTCGTCAAATGACTACCGGCGCATTTTACACACCGTGGCTCTTTCTGGCAGTAGGTTTGCGTGTGGTTATAACCTTGGCACCGTTTACACTGTGGAACCAATTTTTTGTTCTTACGCATAGGTTCAATTTTAACAACAATATTAAGGATTGTTTTTATGTCATAAATTTTGTTTAAGTCCTCAGTCTTATCAAAAGTAGTATAAAGAGCGGGAGACCACGGCTTACCATAGCTTCATTTCCCTCTTTATTCTGTTTTTCTCGTTTGACGATATTAACGGCATCCATAATTTTAAAGTGCCTGTCTCTTAAGTCATTTACTACATCATTTTTCGAACATGACGGGTGTAACCCTCTTGCCACGACACGTATAGGTCTTTCTGACTTATTCTCATAAGAATACCATTCTACTTTGTCTGTATTTAATTTACGAGACAGTAGACGGTAACTTTCAGGGTCCATGACGTTGACTTTCCACGCATTGTTTCTAAGTGACGTTACTTTGTAGTCTGTTGGCAACAAATTCTTTAACATGGTATGCAACTTGTTATAGTCCGCTATACCGATTACATTAATTGGCGGAGGTGGCCGCTGTTTTGGTTGTATGGCTTCAATATTTGATAATTTCTCCCGATTCATTATTTCAGGAGAGGATACAGCTTTCCTTTTTTTGCCCGGTCTTTTTTTTAGCAACCAATCGGTTTCGTGACGAAGTTCTTCTTCATCCGTTTGGTAGTCAGTTTTTTTGGGATTGCTAGAGTTAGGGTTGGACTCGTCCCGTACTTTTGTTGAGTTCTTAATAGCCATAGCCGTTCCATGTTTGAAAGCCTTGTTTTAAGTTCGTCGTTTTCGTCCTTAAGGCTTTTAGTTTGCACTGGGTCTCTATCTTCTGGAGTAGGCACTTTTGTTGCCGTTGAGCTCCTAGAGACGCACGGATAAGTTTGAGATGCTGATGGTGGTGATCTCGTTACCCTTCGGCTTTTTCCGAAAGCGTTACATGAACGCAATAAATGGCTCTCCCCAGAATCCGTAGAGCCAACCTCCGAAGAGAGTGGATTTTCCAGTAAATCTGGAGTACCACCTGGGGTATTATTTCCTCTAGTTTTGTTCATTGCATAAGTTTCATAAAATAACTTTTTTGTAGAAAGTTAAGGAAAACTAATCTTTGGTTATTTCAGCCGGAGTCAGACGCTGACCGGTGTGCCGCACAATGTGCATCAGACGCTCCTGGATTTAAACTTTAGTTTCATCTTTCAGCTATGAACTTACTGCCAAGGGTGGCCCTACCAGGAGTACAAAACTCCAGAAAGTATCGCTCATAACGTCATTAAGACTACTTCTTCGGCTGGATTTTAGTCGCCTTCTACGACAGGCATGCCTTACCTCAGGGCTATTCTATCCCCGTCCCTGCAGGGACACATCGTGAATGAGTTTTGTGGAAATATGCATCACAAGCTGTATCTTCTGAAGAAGGTGAACGTATGATCGATACCTCCTCTAATTCCCAGAACTTTCGTAAAGAATTATCGATGGTAACATTCGAAACTAGAGTGGTAGCATTGTGACTAACGTTGACGTTGTTTGAATTGATTGGTCCAGAGAGAATCCAACCTAATTGTGTTCGCTGCGCTAATGGTCCATTGCTGGATTTAATTATACCATCAAGTATAATTTCGTAAAATATATCTGCGACAAGTAAGATATCGATGCTTGTATGTTTAGCATAGAATGGATCAGCAAGTGTGATGTTCTCAAATTGATGAGGCAGAGAAGACGAGATATTATATTTAACAACGTAACTGCTAATAGAGGACATAACGAATGCCCTTACTTGTGTTTGAAAGGTTGTGTTTACACACGATTTTAGGTTAAATTCAACAACTCCTTTTCGTAACTTTGTATTTGTTGAACCTATTCCACTTACAGTGCAGTTCGCGGGATACTTCCTCAACTGCAAGCGCTGAACGCAACTTTCAGTTATGAAGGAAGTTTGAGATCCTTGGTCAACAAGCGCTCTCAAAACGTGATCACCAGTCGAGGTGGTAATCCTTACTCTTGCAGTAGCGAGAAGAATCTGTGGTGCTGCACCAGCGCAAGAATGGGAATATGCTTGAGAAGTTGATGGTAAGTCATTATAGTTTTAATTATTTAAGGAAGTTGCGATGTTCTCTATATGCAAAAGTGTATGGTGTCGTTTACTGCATTTTTGACAATTGGACTTACTTCTACATTGTGGCACTACATGCCCTGGAGTGAGACAGTTAAGACACAGATGTTTGTTCTTTGCTATCTCAATTTTTTTGTCATGAGTAAGGTTCTTTAACTGTTCACAAGAATATAGGTAATGTTCTTGATTGCAGCAAGGACAAGATGGAAATTTCTTTGCAGAGTTCGTTGTATGTAATGAGCGAGTGCGATATGAAGACTTAGTCTGAACTGAGTTCCTGACTTTTGAAAATAAGTGAATTCTATTGTCTAAAGCTTCCAAGGAACGAAAGGAATCTTCGAGAAAATTATAAAAGTCATCAAGCTTAGGCAATTCGCTATTTTTGGAGTTGGAATCAGAATTTTTCGCGGATAAATATACTTCCCAATGCTTTCGTGTAGAATTATCCAATTTTTGAGACACTAGAAAAATAACAAAAATATCCCAAGCCTCTGTCTTTACCTTAAGGTTATTAATCGATGTAAGACATTCTTTTGTGGTATCTAATAACTTCCGAATACAAGAAGCTGATTCCTTTACCATTTCTGGTTGCTCGCAGAGTGCTTTTAAATAAGACTCAACGAGAAAACGCTTATTATCATACCGGGCACAAAGATTTTTCCAAGCAGTGTCATAGTTTGCGTTTGTACAAGGAATTGATTGGATAAGCTGAAAGGCTTCACCACTAAGACATTTTTTCAGGTAATACAACTTTTGAGCGTTGGGTAAACTGTGCTTATTGTGTATCATGCCAACGTATAGGTCATGAAAGGTAAACCATTTCTTATAGCTGCCATCAAACTCCGGCAATTTAATAGTTGGAAGATGAATATCGTGCTCTTCACGGAATGTGTGGTCTAAAAGTGTTTGATTCGCTATATTATCAGAGGCCTGATTAATTGTGTTTGGGCTTTGAATATCCTGCACACCAAGAAGGGCGATCTTGTCTAAAATATCTCCCTTTAGATCAGCAAAAATCTCTTCAAACTTATGATGCTCTTCCGCAGAAAAGTATGCAAAATCCTTCGGAGATCTATGTGCGACCTTAAGAAGTTTGTGAATCTTAACATGATTACCTTTAAAGGTATTCAATTAAGCATCGCAAAGTTCCAATCGACTACGCAAATAGCCTAATTTAGAAAGTCGCTCAGGAACACAAGTGGCAAAACTTTCCTTATATCTGATTAAATCGGCCTTACATTGAAGCTGTTCATCTATTAATTCTTCAATTTCTTCCATGTGGAAGCAGCGAATAATAAAGAAAGAAACTACTAGAAGGCTAACTATTACCAAAAGTGTTAAAGTTCCTATACGCTTGTAAAAGTACTAATTAATCACAATGGCAACACTGCACTTTGTATTGCTCAAAACCAGCAAGGCGAAAAGAAAGAAAAAGGAAAAAAAATTATAATTAAAAGCACTGTAAGAAATTGATTTGCGCAGAGAAATCAATAGGTAATTAAAAAAAAACTAGCTATTTAAAAAAAAAAAATGTTTAAATTCAACGAAAGTTTGAAAATAATTCCGTAACCTTAGAAACCGTTTGAAAAGCCGCTTATCCAGAATACGGCTTATTAAAAAAAACGAGTATATAATTACAGTTGCATGCACATATAACTGATTTCAAAATTTGTCTTGCACAACGGCAAAACGAAAAATAATTAAATAACCGTTACTACGATTTCACTCCGTGTACCTATAAATGAACACATGCAAAGTAAATCACAAACGCATTTGCTGATGTATGTATTATGCAAATGAAGCCAAAATCGTATATAGAGAAAAAAAAATACACTTGACTTATGTAGTCGTATTTAAGCAAATAAAAAAAAATAGTGGAAAATTGAACTGCACTGTACGCCTATTTGGGTATGTACGTATCTTGAATGTAGGTATGCTTCTTGAATCTTGATACTTGATTGATGATGGAATATTAGGGAAATAGGAGTAACAAATACGACTGAAACAAAGGAAGAAATTCTGAAAGGTTATTAAAATATGAAGGCAAATAAGTATGTATATAAAAGAACAAAAAATGTAATTGTAAAATTAAAATTGATACTTATCGAAAAAACTGCATACAATATGCTTTGCACGGAGAAATGTCCGGGAATTATGCGAGAATCAGAAATATGCTTATGCACCGCAAGTATATACTCGAGAGACACATAAGGCACATAAGCCGTAATAAAATAAAAATGCGGAATGTAAGGAAAATGTTGCGTTTTTAGGCCGATATAAAATAAAACGAATTATTGAATTAAACTTGGAGTTATGAAATATCCGTATCGAAGGACCAAAATGTTCGATAGCACGAGAAATAGAAAAAAAAGAAATAAAAAAAAAGGATATTTCAAATTTTGTATAAAAAACGTGTTTTACTTTATTGTTTGTAAGAAAATCAACTGAGCGCGACGAAGAACAAGATCAGAATGGCTAATACAATAGGTATAGTACTTAAGCGAGGTGAATGGTGAACATGGATGGGCTTGAAGCTTGAATGGTATAAGGAGGAATGGGTGGAATGGGTCATAGAGGTTTGATTGAGGACGTTGCCATTAGTTAGGAAGAAGGTGTGTGACAAAGATAAAACATAATTCATATAAATGACGTCATCATATGCAAATAGTAAACACCTATTGTGTTGTGATCCGCACAACCATACCCTACTCATGACCTACCTTATCAATCCATTCCATACACCATATACAACATACACCACATACATTACCAGAGCGCACGGCTATTAATAGGTCATTCGCTTCGTTTTCATTTGTTTTTCCATTTACCCAAACGCCACCCAAGCGCAATGAGTCAAGTGCATACCTACCCATAACGATAGACACGTAACCCAAATCCGATCCGATTGCACAGCGGCACGCCAACATATGGCAAAACTGCAATAGTTGCATTTTGAAGGAATACTACGTTGTGGTATCAGGGAAATAATAATAATTTATGAATGGATGACACTTGACACCAGCGTAAGGCAAATGACACCCAAGATGTCATTTGGGTACTATTAATGGGAACGGAAAACAATTAAGCAATGCCTAAAATAGCGCGTATGCATATATGGTAATTGGTAAGGAAAACATGGTGCGTGGAGGGGGAAGATAGGCGATGGGTCATGAGCAATAATAGTATAAAAGGCGAAGGTTGTGACCAGGGAAAATCAGAGTTAAGTAACCATACTAATAGATCGCAGCCATTGCTTAAGACAGCGGGTCTCATTAGTGAAATAACATAAAAGAATAATTTAAATAAAATAACTCAGAGTCGCAGCCTTGCTAGAGACAGCGGGCTCTGCAGTACAAAATTTAAACAGAAGTCTTTTAATCTTAAACTCTCCGTCCAATACTCTTCTCCCTTTTGGGAAAGCACGGTATTGAGCGTATTTCATGGTGGCAGCGGTGGGATACCCAAAGAGGTCCCTACTACCAAACCAAAAACAGAAGTAAAATACTTCTGAGGCGTTCTCTGGGGCTATACACCAGAGAAGTGTAAACAAGTGTTAGTGAAAAAAAAAAAGTGAAAAAGTCCCAAAACTATAAGACCTGGCGAATTCTCATAAGAGACGCGGAGGCAGACATTGGGCAGTGTCATCAAAAGACCAGGTGTAACAGACAACTTTAGGGCGCGAAGCCTACCTGGCAAACAACAGAAACAACAGAAGCAACCGCAGCAGGAGCAACCACAGCAGAAGCAGCACATCATAAGTTATAACTAAGGTATTTTAATTTTTATATTGTTATTATATACATATATACACCTACACCCATCCTATTTTATATATCAAAATACTTACCCGCCAAAAACGTACGATAGTAGAGCTTTTCGAGTCTCTACCCTTCCATTACTGTCCTACCACTTTAAAAAATACCATAGACCTCAAGGTCAGTGTAAGCGACATACTCAATATCGTCCCGATATTTGACGGAAACCCCAACGAGCTTACCCAATTTTTCTCCTGTGGAGACTTGATTTTCGCTTCTGCCAGGGAAAATGAGCAAGCCATGTTTTTAAGCATAGTGAAAACTCGACTTCGAGGCCCTGCTCTCGAACTAACCCAATATAATACAATTAGTTCATGGGCAGGGCTGAAACAGACTCTTCAGTCCGAATTCAAGGAAACCCAGTCCCGAACTTCCGCTCAAAATGAGCTTCTCACGGCCAAGCAAAGACCACAAGAGACAGTTAAAGATTTTGGTGAAAGAGTAAGTAAACTCCATACTTCACTCAAAGCCGCCACCTTTTCCAGGCACAAGCGAAGACGCTGTTAGGACTTTCTTAAACAGCGAAAATGAAAAATTAGCTGTCCAAGCCTTTGAAGATGGTCTTAAAAACTCTAATTTAAGATTAGTAGTTCAAGCGCATGGTGAGTCCGATCTCAAGAAAGCCATCGCTTATGCCGACAACCATTCCTCGCGTTTAGAGCGCTCCTCCGCTAAGCAAATCCCAACTTCTTCTAGACCCCCCGCCAGATTTAGACCCACCTGCCAAAATTGCGGCATACTTGGGCATACCGAGCAGACTTGTTATCGAAACAAGTCGCTTCCTAGTTTTGACAGCGGTCAAATAAAAAAGGAGGTACAGCTGATTATTTGTAGTTACTGCAACAGACGGAACCACTCTTTGAAAGAGTGCCGACTCCGTCAATCACACCTCCAAATGCAAAACTCGGAGCAACCGAGCACGCATAATCCCCGGCGACAAAACATATCAAATACCCCTAACTATCACCCCCCCACAGAATAACCCACACAACGGCAACAACGGTACACGAAGACAGGTGAATTATCACCACATCCCTTCTACTACCGTTCAACAATCATGTTCGGAAAACGACCACTGTCGAGAGGACAACAACGGCCTTTCCTCTCGACAGATAATACAAGCCGAAGTCCACCAGGGGACAAATTAGAAACTGTTGCCTCTATTTTAATCGAACTCCTCCCTAACGACGACCTAGTCATGATAAGAATCCCATCCGAAAATGGAAAGTTGCGCAGTATGATTATTGACACTGGATCAGAGATAAGTATAATCAAAAGCAATTTGCCTACACATAATAACTCTGGCGACATGATTATATCTACGATGAGTGGAGATAGAGTCATGTCTACTAAAATTACAAACGAAACTTTCCATTTCGGATCAGGTGACGACATAGTGGCAATCAAACACCCTTTCCATATACTCAATGGAAATACTAATTTTAATTTTGACGGTATCATTGGCAACGATTTCCTGAAAAAATATGGCTGCGAGATCAGTTACACTCGCAATAAAAATATATCCTTTCCTACATACTTACCCTACAGTCACAATTAGTAGCTTTGGGGAAGTATTCAACAGTATTCCTAATCTAACAAAAAATGTAAACCCAGCAGAAAGTAAGACTATGGTAAAAGAAACCATAGCAAAAAGTAAGACTGCGGAAAAATCTAAAGAAAACCCAGCAGAAAGTAAGACTATGGTAAAAGAAACCATAGCAAAAAGTAAGACTGCGGAAAAATCTAAAGAAAACCCAGCAGAAAGTAAGACTATGGTAAAAGAAACCATAGCAAAAAGTAAGACTGCGGTAAAATCTAAAGAAAACCCAGCAGAAAGTAAGACTATGGTAAAAGAAACCATAGCAAAAGGTAAGACTGAGGTAAAACCTAAAGAAAACCCAGCAGAAAGTAAGACTATGGTAAAAGAAACCATAGCAGATAGTGAGACTGAGGTAAATAATGATTTTATAACGCTCAAACCCCGAGCTCAACATATAGTTGAACTACCATTCAGGTACAACGAACCAGGGATTAAGAACCTAGTAATTTCTAAAAAACAGATTAAGCCAGGAATCTATTTAGGAGAAACCCTGACTAATGTAACCGATTCCAAAGTGAAAGTCCTATTAATGAATACCTCAGAAACAGTAGAAAAAATTAGAACAGGTGATCTTAACTTCGAATGGAATAAACTAGATGATTTCGAAATAGTTGAAACAAACCAATTAAAGGATCCTGTAAAACACAGACTAAAAAAATTGGAAAGTGTTTTAAGACTCCAACACTGTAATCCCGAAGAAAAAGAAGCAATCAATAACATTTGCAGAGAATATAATGATTTATTTTTCATTGAAGGTGATCACCTCACATACACTAACGCCACACGGCATAACATAATTACAGAAGCAAACCAACCCCCACTATTCACGAAGCCGTATCGCCTACCCGAAAGCCAAAGGAACGAAATTAATAAGCAAGTTGACGAAATGTTACAAGATGGCCTAGTCCAACCAAGCTCAAGCCTGTGGAACTCCCCATTGTTATTAGTCCCAAAGAAAACAAGTAAGGACGGAACGAAACAGTGCAGAGTGGTAATCGACTTCAGAAAACTTAATGAGTTAACTGTTGGAGACGCATACCCTCTACCCAATATCACGGACATTTTCGATCAACTAGGCAACTCAAAATATTTCAGCACCCTCGACCTAGCGAAAGGATTTCACCAGATATTAATGGACGAGGGGGACAAGCAAAAAACAGCATTTAGTACACCATTTGGTCATTACGAGTATAATCGAATGCCTTTCGGTTTGAAAAATGCACCCGCGACGTTTCAACGACTAATGAATAATGTACTTATGGGTTTGCAAGGTCTTGAATGTTTTGTGTATATAGATGACATCGTCATATACGGTTACGATCTGAAGGACCACAATAAGAAACTTGTTACAATTTTTGAACGATTGCGAAAGTACAACCTCAAATTACAGCCTGACAAATGCGATTTTCTAAAAAAGGAATTAATTTATTTGGGCCACATTATTACCGAAGACGGGATAATTCCTGACCCAGAAAAAATTAAGTCAGTGAAAACCTTCCCAATACCCAAAAAGCCAAGAGACGTTAAGTCCTTTCTTGGATTTGTCGGATACTATCGTAAGTTCGTTCCCAATTTCGCAAGTCTAGCCAAGCCTCTAACTAAACTCCTAAAGAAGAACGCCGAATTTAAATGGGATGCTTTCTGCGACGAATCATTTAGGGCATTAAAAGAAAAAATTATTCAACCCCCCATTCTTTCTTACCCCGATTTCAGCAAAGAATTCATCGTTACAACAGATGCTAGCGATCTGGCTCTAGGAGCGGTCCTCTCTCAAGGTCCGATAGGTGAGGACAAACCAATCTCTTTTGCTAGTCGAACGTTGAACGAGACGGAAACACGTTACACTACATCCGAAAAAGAATTACTAGCTATCACATACGCGTTAAAACAATTCCGTCCATACATATACGGAAGAAAATTTACCATTTATACCGACCATAATAACCTCGTATGATTGATAGGGCAGAAAAACCCCACATCACGACTATTACGCTGGCGAATTCTAATGGAAGAGTATGACTTTAAAATCATACATAAAGCAGGCAAAAGTAATGTAATTGCTGATGCACTTAGTCGAGTACAAATCAACGATGATACAAAAATACTCGTAACAACTCGTAACCAAGCCAAAGCGAAAGTGCCAACAAACAACAATTATGATGGTATACAGGTTCTGTCTAGCTTTAACTTGCATGAAAAACAAGGTACGATTCACTCAACTAAACTCACCAAATTTAAAACCATAATTTTACCACTAGTAGAATCTTCAGAGGAAGAAGACTTACAAAAACGAATAACCGACTTCACCAAACCAGAAATTGGAAAACTTGCTACTTTTCCGCAAAATAATGACGAAACACTCTGCGTAACTACTCTACCTATTCCTATTAGAACTTCTAGAGACCAAGTGACTATTAAAACATGCCTTGAGTCCATTAAAAACCTTCACAATAATGAAGAATCCATTGCAATCGCATTACCACCTCTGGATAACCAATCCAAGATTACCCTAAAAAAAACTCATAGAAGACGTTTTTCACACCCAACAAATAGACATCTATCTTTTCTCAGATGACCGAATTTTCCTGAACAATAACGAAGACATAACCAAGGTACTATTTGACTACCATGATTCTCCTTTCGGAGGTCACCAAGGGATAACACGTACCCTCAAGAAAATTAAGCAAAAATATTTTTGGGTAACCATGAATCACGATATAAAAACGTACATACCCAACTGCGAATCCTGTCAGCAGAACAAATTACACAAAAACCCAAGAATCCCAATGAAAATTACAACAACAAGCTCCAATCCTTTTGAGCGAGTAGCTCTCGACATAGTCGGACCCTTACCTGTTAGCTACGAAAATAATAAATTCTTGCTCACATTCCAAGATGATCTGACAAAATTCACGGAGACCATACCACTCCAGAATGCTGAAGCCCCTACTGTAGCAAGAGCATTCGTCGAACGAATTTTATGTCGCTTTGGATTTCCAGAATCTCTTCTTACCGATCAAGGTACCAACTTCCTTAGCCAACTTTTCAAAGAGGTATGCAAGCTCCTGAAAATAAAAAAGCTTCAAACTACTCCTTACCATCCCCAAACTAATGGAGCACTTGAGCGTAGTCATCGTACTCTAGCGGAATACCTTCGACATTACGTTAACAAAGACCCTCTATCATGGGACACCTGGGTGCCCTTGTTATGTATAACTCTGTCTTCGGACGTCAAGCTGACAGGTCAACTCGAGGGGAGTGGTGGAAAATCCTAAGTACACTGAAACAGTTGTGCACGTCTAGCTATCCCTGACTAAGCTACGGTTGTGGGGGGGTTCTTGTGTGCTTCTAACATACTTCCCTACTTCTACCGACAGGAGAATGTCACAATTAAATTTTACGTGCACGACGATATCTGGCTCTCAGTTGGACCACAACAACACTTACCACGACGACAGGCTATAGGTGGAATGATCCTGCCATGCCCTCCCTTCCTGAGTCATGTTCAGTTCAGAGACTCCCTTACGTAAAACCTTCTTCCCTCCTAATTCAAAAACGACCGCAACAAGAAATAAAATCAACACATGTTAATTGACTTGAATACAATTTTTAATCCATAGAATTTATCTTAAATCTATACATCGCTTAAGCGCGCAACCGATTACCCGAGTTTCCAAAGAGACACAAAAAAAACTATAATATAAGCCTCAAGTTCAGAGGAACTATGGGCTTTTGCTTCTTAGCCAAATAACTTAATTCTTTACGCCAGCAATACAAAAAAAAAAATCCAGAATTCTTTGGTTCTCAAGCTACGTTACGTTACGCTGGTCGTAAATATGCTTAACCTACAAGGTCTACCAAAGGGGTAACCACAAATTCTAGGGGATATTCTCCTTTGATCTTTTGTACGCTACGTAGCGTTGACTTAAAACCACGGACGAATAATTATAGTATTATCACTACATAAGAGCTAGAATACAACAAAAGGAATAGTACTTACAACCAAAAAGAGCGTCCGTCCATGCATGGGCAGCGTCCGAAGCGGCAACTACGCCGACGTACTGAAAAGAAAAGCTTATATGGTGATACTAGCTATATATACGACTCTCCTTGTACGCCAAGGAGGGGAGGAATGTCCACACTCGCGACGCGACCGACGTTACCTTTGACTC
Organism: Cheilosia urbana; assembly: GCA_946477585.1. Taxonomy (NCBI): domain Eukaryota; kingdom Metazoa; phylum Arthropoda; class Insecta; order Diptera; family Syrphidae; genus Cheilosia; species Cheilosia urbana. The sequence continues at coordinate 64,283,146 of OX297853.1, read as the reverse complement.
AAGGTCAATATCCCTATAGGGTAAAATCTAAACTATCATCTACTGTTCTATCCGTGAATGAGTGAAAAATATTTTATTTCTTACTTTACTAATGGAAAGTTACAAGTTAACTGCGGATCGTTACATCGCGCTACGCAAACAAAATGGTACCAGAAGGGTATTACTACATCTAAAGGTTCCCGTGGGAATACACAAAGATTTGACTCAAAAATACTTAAATTACTATACCGCTGCTACAGCTGAAGGCTCCGTCGCTGGGGTTTAGCACAACCTCTCGTCTTCCGGCTCCCATGGTACAAAGAAGGCACGCCGTCGGCAATCGCACGAGCGTCGTCAAAGAAAAGGAAGTTCGTCCGCAATGCGGGTATGTTAAAAAAAAGTTCTTCCGACTCGCGGGTACACTGCGTGAGGCTGCGAGTGAGGGACTAATCAGACGCGAGGGGCATCCACCTTGTGGGAATGTGAAAAAGAAAAGTCATCCGACTAGCGGGCACAAAATAAAAAGTTCTTCCGTCTAGCGGGCACACAAAATAAGTTTCTTCCGAATTGGGGATACACGATATACAGCTATGAGCGAGAGACTGCTCGGAACCGCGAGGGTCATCCAACTTGTGGGAAACAAAAAAAAAATCATCCGACTAGCGGGCACAAAAGTAAGTTCTTCCGACTCGCGGGTACATTAACTTTTCCTTGAATCACGTGTATACAATTTTTTTTTTTTTTTTGTTTTCTTTGTTAGACGATCGCGAGAAGAATTATTTTATGAGGAAAAAAAATCACTGTAGATGCGTCCCCTTGGGTGTCACCACTTATCGGGAATTAAGGCACCGATCCACTCGCGTCCGAACATTGCGGAGGCTGCGAAAACTTTCTATTTTAAATTAGCTGCCATGCAGCACACAAACAAAACTGTACACTTTCGTTAGGAGTGGGAATTAAAAAAAAACAAAATCACACTGTTTTTCGTTCCAGGTGGGATATTAGTCACTTGATCAATTATTTAAACTTTTATTACTAAATTAAATTACACAACTGCCGCCTACGGGCATTACTTAAAGGCGAAAAAAAATTGTGGGAAACTTTCCCATTCCCGAGGGACAGAGTGGTCACGAGCGACACGTCTCGACTCCTCAACATCCAAAAAGCAACTCCGCGATTCCCATCGCCCAAGCGCATACCAAACATAATTGTATCGATGTTGTCGCACACGCCAAACAACAACACCAACCCAAGCCATCGACTCGCCGACCAACCACAGAAGGTATATCGCCAACCACCCACAGCACTCTCTCGTACGAGTACCCCTGCTATGGTATCCGAACACACAGCACGATGTATAGGCTATACCCCAGCCAACTCGTTCGGCGCAATACACACGGTATGTATGTGCGTATAACGATCGCCTCTCTGTCGCTTGTTGGTGGCTGGTACCTGATACAGGTCTTGCATGGGTACATCGTTCGAGAAAGTACCGCTGCACAAGCAAAATTTTTGGTAAACACAGTCCCGCTGCCCAAGCAGAATTTGCTTGTGCATGGAAAATTCCATGCTGTGGCGTGATTCTGCGACGCAGTAAGCAGATAAAAAAACTACGAATTTGTTTTTGTGGTACTTTTCCACAGTTAATGGCGTGGCAAAAAAAATGGCCTGGCTACAGTCTGGGGCGAAGGAATTAGGTCCACAAAAAAAAAATATTTTTTTTTTTTCTTTATATTTTTTTTTTTCTTCCCACAGCAGCCAGTACAAAACAGGTTTTGTGGCATAGCCATCGAAAGCTGGAAAGGATGCTGGACTTTACTGTCGTATGTCCTTAGTGTGGAACGTTCCGATTTTACGACCCTTTAAATCCACTAGTTCGTAATAGCAGTTCCCTAGCTTTCTTGACACTCTAGCCTTCAGGAATTTCGGTGCGAGCTTAGCACTAAAGTGCTGACTAGCCTTGCTTTGGGCGAAGTTTCGCCGGAACACTTCTTGTCCTGGTTTGAAATTCGTCACCGTACTGCGCGTGTTGTACCTTTTGGCCGAATCTTCAAAAGCCTTCTGCAGGTTATCTTGCACCCTCTTCCGGACTAGTTGCATTTTGTCTTGTGGACACAAATGTTGTTCCCCCTCCTCCAACGTATTGAGTTTGCGTAAGAGCTCATAGGTCGACGCATGGTTCACCATTTGCTGTCCAAAGAGAACAAAATACGGCGAAAACCCGATCGCCTGATGGTGTGCACTACGGAGTGAAGCCGCGATCAGATGGAGTTTCGAATCCCATCGCCTTTGGTCTACATCTAGATAAGCTCTCGCAGCCGCTAAAATCGAAGGATTTACCCGTTCGGAGGCGTTGGCCTGCGGTGAATAAACAGCCGTGAAATCATGTCTGATTCCGTATTGCGATAAGAGGTTATCGAGAAGGACAGATTTAAATTGTGAACCGTTATCGGTTAAAATACTTTCCGGAACTCCGAATATACTAAAGATGGATTCTTCTAGATACTGACAAATATTCTGTGTGGAGAACTTCCTTAGTGGTTTCAAAAAGCAAAATTTCGAAGCGTGATCGACGACTATCAAAATGCCAATGTTACCCGAGATCGATCTAGGGTATGGGCCTAGTAGATCCATATACAGCCTTTGGAAAGGACGTTGAGCTTTGAAACATGCCACCATGGGTGAACGCAAGACCTTGTTGGGTGCTTTCGTGGTTTTGCAAACCTCGCACGCATTCACGAAGTCGGTAACGTCCCTGCACATGTTTGGCCAAAAAAAATTACGCCGAAGCCTTACTAAGGTCTTCCCAATTCCACCGTGACTACAGACAGGCGGTTCGTGCGCTCTAGCAATCGTTTCCGGTACTAAACCGAGCATAATCCACAATTTCCAATCGGAGGATTCTATTGCTTCATCTCCGGTTGCATGAGTAGTCCGTTTATACACGAAACCGTCGACTATCTGTAAGTCCGGAAGATGACTTTGGTTGTTTTGTATGCGAGCCTTCAACTCCTCGTACTCCGCTGAATTGAAATGCTCGGACTTCAGGTCAATTTCGATGTCCGTACTAGCTATAGCAGCGATCTCATCGGTATCTATACGTGATAGGGCATCGGGTACAATATTCTGCGTACCTCGTCGGTGCTCAATCGAAAACTTAAAACCCTGTATCTTCAAGGCCCATCTTGCTAATCTCCCAGATAGATCCTTTTGGCTCCTCAGCCATTTCAAACTTGCGTGGTCGGTGATTATTTTGAAGGCCTGACCTTCCACGTAAGCTCGAAACTTTTTTAAACATAGTAACGCCGCTAAACATTCTTGCTCTGTCACGGAATAGTTTCGCTGAGCCTTGTTGAGCTTTTGTGACAAGTATGCTATCGGCACTTCAACGCCTTCGTCATTCAGCTGAGCCAACACTCCGCCAATGCCTGATTGACACGCATCACACTGGATGACAAAAGGACGATTGAAGTCCGGATTGGCCAGCACTGGAGCTGATGACAACTTCTGCTTCAGTTGCGTAAAAGCGACCTCAGCGTCAGCGTTCCAAGCGAAGGATTTCGCATTCTTTAACAGGTCTGTTAACGGGTTCGATACGGTAGCAAAATTATCGATAAATCGACGGTACCACCCAGCCATGCCTAGAAATCGGCGAAGTTGGCGGACCGTTGAAGGCCAAGGATAGTCAGTGATGGACGAAATCTTTTCAGGATCCACCCGAAGAGTACCGTTGCCGACTAAATATCCCAAGTACTTAACTTCTTTAAGACAAAATTTACTTTTTTCGACATTTATAGTCAAGCCCGCTTTACGCATTAATTGAGCCGACTCAATAAGAAGGTCGATATGGCTTTCGAAATCTTCCGAGATCAACAAAAGATCGTCGAGGTACACAAAAACTCGATTTCGTAACTGCGGAGGTATCACTCGGTCCATCAAACGACACATAGTTTGTGGAGCGTTACAGAGTCCGAAAGGCATTACCTTGTAATGGTATAGTGGACGGTTAGGTACGGTGAACGCGGTCTTCTCCCTGCTCGACACTTGGAGAGGAATCTGCCAAAACGCATCTTTTAAGTCCAATGCCGAGATGAATTCGGCCTTTGGCAAACGGCTGAGAATTCCCTCAATGTGCGGCAAGGGGTAAGCGTCACGTACCGTAACACTATTTAACTTCCGTGCGTCCATACAGAGGCGCACTTTCCCGGGTTTCCTAACTAGGACTACCGGGCTGCTCCACGAACTATGTGACTCCTCGATCACCCCGAGTGACAACATCCGGTCTATTTCTGCGTGAAGCTCTCCTTCGATTGCTGGAGAGATCGGAAAATATCTTTGCTTTATAGGGCGAACTCCGGGTTCGATTTCGATCTCGTGTTCCAACAAGGAAGTACGTCCCAGCCCTTCCTTCTTGAAAGATGGAAAGAGGCTAATGGTGGCGACTAACCTTGCTTGTTGGTTGTCGTTTAGACAATGTGAGTCGCTAAGCTCGGTAGTGACTCGACTATCGGACGAAATCTCAGAAACCAAGTTCGGAGCGATATTGAACTCTCGCCAAAAATTGACCCCAAGGTAAATATTTTGACTCAAGCTGGGTACAATAAGAAATTTAGTGCGTTTCGTAACGCCTCGAAAGGTAACAGGTGTTTCTACTTCTCCCTGAACAACTTGATTTGACCCGTCCGCTGTTCTGACGGAGAATCCAACCTTCTTGTAGCTAGTGTCGCTTTGGAGTAGGTCTTTAGCTACTTGCGCACCAATGCAAGATATGGATGCACCACTGTCTAGGAGACCTAAAAGATTTTTCCCAAAAATGGAGATCTCAGCGTATGGACGCAAATCATTTCCGATATTGCTGATAGAGGACAGTGTTTGTGCAAACAGGTTTCGGTTGCGCCTAATTTTCCTCCAAAACTCTCGCATTCTCTGGGTCGATCTGTTCCTTTTCCTGTTGAGCCTACATACCAACGGAGTTGGACTTACAACCGCTGAAGAAACGTGCGCTTGTACAATCCTGCCTCTAGCTTCCTGATAAGCTTTTAGTCGCTCGTGGTATGGACGTAAGGGAAAAGGGGTGGAGTAATGGTGAAGGGTGTCAGGCGTAAGTACCTGTCTCGATAAAAGTCTAACTGCTGGTAAGTCTTGAGAAGAGTTGGGAGTTACTTCCCACGAAGGAAGTGAAACTTTTGTAAACTTGTTCAAAATGCTAGTGGAAGAAGACGGTACTACAGGCGTAGTAACTTGAAGAATAGATGATGCTGGTTTTAATTGCGATTGGAGTGAAGGTGGGCGTTGGTACCTACACTCGTCCGTCCGTTTCCCGACGGATTACATTTTTGACATTTCGGCTTTACGGTGTTTTCGGCCCCGCATCCGTAACAAAAGATGGTTCTATCTTCTTCACAATCGTGATATCTGTGACCGTCCTTCCGACAGTTCCAACAATTCAGTGAATTAGCTTTACTAATCTCCGAAAGGTCACTGTCGACTTCGACGTCTATATCCTTGGTAGAAAAATCATATTCAACCTCATTAACAGATTGCCTGTATCCGGCATTCCGGAACTTGTTTGTCGAATACGAACGATTGAGGTCAGCTATGAGGCTTTCTCTTTTCAAACAAAGATTTCTAAGTTGCGAAATGGAGAATATCTGAAGATGGAAAATCTGCTGCCGGATTTCCGGACGCAGGTTGCGTTGGACTATCTCTACCAACTCGCGTTCATTCATAGGCGATTGCAGTCGATCGGTGAGCTTTAAGATAGCGTGATAGAATTCCTCGAAAGGTTCCCGTTCTCTCTGCTTCCTATCGCGAATCATTTCACGGATGTCCGTATCAGTAAAATGGTCCTGGTAGTGCTGTCGTAAGGAATGACAAAGTGAATCCCAAGTGACTCTCTCTACCTCCTTTCGGTAACGCCAGTACCATGCCTTTGCGTCGTCCGTGAAGAGAACTTGAATGTGGTCACAAACCAGCTGGAAACTTCATCCCAGACAATCTTCTGTGAGGGCACTGATTTGGTAAAGAAAATTTTCGACAGAAATACCCGTTCGTGATCCGTTGAACTTCACATTCCAACCCTGTATAAGGCTTGCAATTCTACCTGCGTTAGCTAGGGAATTTTCTGACACCATAGAGAAGTTGTTAGAATAATGTCTCTGCGAAGGATGTGAATACCGAGGGTGATTAAACGAAGGACGATTCTGGTAAGACTGTGTCGGCTGCGGATTCGCAAACCGTTGGTGAAGTGAAGGGGTTGGCACAATAGCCGGTCTTGGTCGATTCTGAGACAACCGATGATTATGCAAGGATTCCTCCTGTAACTCAAAAGGCATATCAGTAGGCCAAATCGGTTCCTGTGGTGGTGGTATGATAGAAGTACGAGGTGGTGGTTGTACTGGTGGGTTATCCACTCGTAAATTAGCGATTGAAGATTCGAGTTGCCGAGTAAGCGCATTCAGGCTGGACTCAATCTTCGTATCAAAAATTCTGGAGATCTGACTGTTGAGACTGTCCAGTGAAGCCAAGTGCCTTGTACTGACAATGTCATGAATTATGTTTCGTAGGTGATCTTCCGTTAACGGTAAGTTCACGTCGGTAGTGTTTGGTTGATTATTGGTATTAATCGGAGTATTCCTAATTGTACCAATAGAATCAGGAATTGCTTCCGAAACGCTTGCGGTTGAAGCTTGGATCAACGAGACTGAGTCGCTGGCTTCAGGACCACGAGTCGAATTAGCGACTGAAGATGTAGGTTGTGATTGGCTAAGCGGTGTAGCACGTTGCGTTACCGCCAGAGTATTGTCATTCATTGACCAATCTAAGGGATTTTGAGTTTGAGCTAATGTTTGTGCTCGAGTTTGGATAGTTTGTTTGGGAATAGCACCCGATGGAGTTGCAGAAGTCGCATCGGAGCTAAAACTTCTTAACGAGGTGTGGTGTGGTGCAATATCGCGTAAGTCACTACGTGAACACTTAGCGCGACATTGTGGACAAGTACTAGCATTCTTAAACCATTGGCGAATGCAATGTGTGTGGAAGATGTGCTTACACCGAGTAAGCGTTCTCTCCTGGTCTTCACCTAATTGGTCTCTGCATATCGAGCAAATACCTGCCTTAGGCGTATTCGGTAGTTTGTCTCCACTATGACGTAACGACATGATAGTGGAGTAGATATAGTCAAGGAAAAAAAATCAAAAAAAAGTCAAAAAATATCAATCAAAAGAACTCAAAGAGCAAAAAAAAATATAGGTATATCAACAAGTGTTTATGTACGAAATATAATAACGATAGTGGAGAAAAAGTATGTAATTAATAGTTACGATAATTGCGATACAATAATTGCGATACGATATTTGCGATACGATAGTTGCGATACGGTAATTGCGATACGATAATTCTGAATGTTCATAATATTTATTGCGGTAGGTGTCTTTGTATAGGAGTAAAGAAGGTTCTAGTGATTAATAATTAATTGTATTGGTGTGTTGTTGTGACGATTGCACTCGACTACTGATTTATATAATAAAGCCGGTCCTTGAACAAGATCTTATCTGTTTGGTCAGGGTCTCAAGCACTAGGCTTGTGGAAACTCTGCAATTCCTAAAACTCGACAAGTCTTGACCAAGCCATGTAAAGTTGACTAATGGTCTACCAGTTTTAGTAATCGGCGCAATGAACTAAGAGAATATTGTTTTGGATCCCAATATAATCAAAGGTTCGCTTCCGGTAAAGTTACCTCTTAGTGAACAAGGTCAACTAAAAATTCCGTGAAGTCTACCAGTGATAAATAGGTAATCCAAGATGGAAAAAAAAATGATTTTGGGACATCACAAGGAAGTAGCTGAGTTGGGACTATAGTGTATTTCTTCCGGTAAAGTTACCTCTAGAGAACGAAGTCAACTAAAAATTCCGTGAAGGTCTACACTAAGTCAATCCGAAACTCATGATACCAATAAGAAACAAAATTATGGTTTTAGCTACACCTTCGGATGCCCCACGTTGGGCGCCAAATTGTTATGTATAACTCTGTCTTCGGACGTCAAGCTGACAGGTCAACTCGAGGGGACTGGTGGAAAATCCTAAGTACACTGAAACAGTTGTGCACGTCTAGCTATCCCTGACTAAGCTACGGTTGTGGGGGGGTTCTTGTGTGCTTCTAACATACTTCCCTACTTCTACCGACAGGAGAATGTCACAATTAAATTTTACGTGCACGACGATATCTGGCTCTCAGTTGGACCACAACAACACTTACCACGACGACAGGCTATAGGTGGAATGATCCTGCCATGCCCTCCCTTCCTGAGTCATGTTCAGTTCAGAGACTCCCTTACGTAAAACCTTCTTCCCTCCTAATTCAAAAACGACCGCAACAAGAAATAAAATCAACACATGTTAATTGACTTGAATACAATTTTTAATCCATAGAATTTATCTTAAATCTATACATCGCTTAAGCGCGCAACCGATTACCCGAGTTTCCAAAGAGACACAAAAAAAACTATAATATAAGCCTCAAGTTCAGAGGAACTATGGGCTTTTGCTTCTTAGCCAAATTACTTAATTCTTTACGCCAGCAATACAAAAAAAAAATCCAGAATTCTTTGGTTCTCAAGCTACGTTACGTTACGCTGGTCGTAAATATGCTTAACCTACAAGGTCTACCAAAGGGGTAACCACAAATTCTAGGGGATATTCTCCTTTGATCTTTTGTACGCTACGTAGCGTTGACTTAAAACCACGGACGAATAATTATAGTATTATCACTACATAAGAGCTAGAATACAACAAAAGGAATAGTACTTACAACCAAAAAGAGCGTCCGTCCATGCATGGGCAGCGTCCGAAGCGGCAACTACGCCGACGTACTGAAAAGAAAAGCTTATATGGTGATACTAGCTATATATACGACTCTCCTTGTACGCCAAGGAGGGGAGGAATGTCCACACTCGCGACGCGACCGACGTTACCTTTGACTCAAGGTCAATATCCCTATAGGGTAAAATCTAAACTATCATCTACTGTTCTATCCGTGAATGAGTGAAAAATATTTTATTTCTTACTTTACTAATGGAAAGTTACAAGTTAACTGCGGATCGTTACATCGCGCTACGCAAACAAAATGGTACCAGAAGGGTATTACTACATCTAAGGGTTCCCGTGGGAAGACACAAAGATTTGACTCAAAAATACTTAAATTACTATACCGCTGCTACAGCTGAAGGCTCCGTCGCTGGGGTTTAGCACAACCTCTCGTCTTCCGGCTCCCATGGTACAAAGAAGGCACGCCGTCGGCAATCGCCCGAGCGTCGTCAAAGAAAAGGAAGTTCGTCCGCAATGCGGGTATGTTAAAAAAAGTTCTTCCGACTCGCGGGTACACTGCGTGAGACTGCGAGTGAGGGACTAATCAGACGCGAGGGGCATCCACCTTGTGGGAATGTGAAAAAGAAAAGTCATCCGACTAGCGGGCACAAAATAAAAAGTTCTTCCGTCTAGCGGGCACACAAAATAAGTTTCTTCCGAATTGGGGATACACGATATACAGCTATGAGCGAGAGACTGCTCGGAACCGCGAGGGTCATCCAACTTGTGGGAAACAAAAAAAAAATCATCCGACTAGCGGGCACAAAAGTAAGTTCTTCCGACTCGCGGGTAAATTAACTTTTCCTTGAATCACGTGTATACAATTTTTTTTTTTTTTTTTGTTTTCTTTGTTAGACGATCGCGAGAAGAATTATTTTATGAGGAAAAAAAATCACTGTAGATGCGTCCCCTTGGGTGTCACCACTTATCGGGAATTAAGACACCGATCCACTCGCGTCCGAACATTGCGGAGGCTGCGAAAACTTTCTATTTTAAATTAGCTGCCATGCAGCACACAAACAAAACTGTACACTTTCGTTAGGAGTGGGAATTAAAAAAAACCAAAATCACAGGTGGGAAATTAGTCACTTGATCAATTATTTAAACTTTTATTACTAAATTAAATTACACAACTGCCGCCTACGGGCATTACTTAAAGGCGAAAAAAAAATTGTGGGAAACTTTCCCATTCCCGAGGGACAGAGTGGTCACGAGCGACACGTCTCGACTCCTCAACATCCAAAAAGCAACTCCGCGATTCCCATCGCCCAAGCGCATACCAAACATAATTGTATCGATGTTGTCGCACACGCCAAACAACAACACCAACCCAAGCCATCGACTCGCCGACCAACCACAGAAGGTATATCGCCAACCACCCACAGCACTCTCTCGTACGAACACACAGCACGATGTATAGGCTATACCCCAGCCAACTCGTTCGGCGCAATACACACGGTATGAATGTGCGTATAACGATCGCCTCTCTGTCGCTTGTTGGTGGCTGGTACCTGATACAGGTCTTGCATGGGTACATCGTTCGAGAAAGTACCGCTGCACAAGCAAAATTTTTGGTAAACACAGTCCCGCTGCCCAAGCAGAATTTGCTTGTGCATGGAAAATTCCATGCTGTGGCGTGATTCTGCGACGCAGTAAGCAGATAAAAAAACTACGAATTTGTTTTTGTGGTACTTTTCCACAGTTAATGGCGTGGCAAAAAAAATGGCCTGGCTACAGTCTGGGGCGAAGGAATTAGGTCCACAAAAAAAAAATATTTTTTTTTTTTCTTTATATTTTTTTTTTTCTTCCCACAGCAGCCAGTACACCCTATGCAATCTTCGTATTCAATACAACCACACATAGTAGTACTGGTTATACCCCTCACGAACTACTCTATGGATACCCTGCGAGAATACCCAGTCTTTTGGAGCAAAATCCGCAAACGAGTTATAATTATGAGAACTATTCCAACGAATTGAAAGCTCGTCTCCAACACGGATATCAAATCGCCCGGGAGAATCTAAAAACAAAAAAACTTATTTCTAAAGGTTATTACGATGCACATACGACGACCAAAAAACAATTTAATATAGGTGACAAGGTACTAATGAAAAACCACACCAGACAAAATAAATTCTCCACTCTATGGAACGGACCATATGAGGTAGTAGACATAATTTCCGATGAGAATACACTCATCAAAATTAAGAATAAGCAGAAAATTATACACAACAACGACCTTAGAATCTACGTGGAATGAAGAATACCTACTCTTCCCTCTTCCTCCAATTTATCCAAAGCCCAAGAACCTCACACATTGTCAAGACGCCAACCTAATATCTCCCAATTGTTCTTGTCTTAAAAAATAGAGTCATGTCTAACTATTTCATTTTCCATTATCAACACCATTTTTCTCAGAAAGCAGGGAAAGACTCAGAAAAGACTACTATCGACTTTCCCCCAACCAATGTAATCCCTTCCAACACAGCTCCACAAAAACTCATTCCTATTTTTCAACCAATTCCTCTTCAAATATAAAATGTAAAACTTAGAATAAGAACATTTTTTCTTTCCAACTATGTAGTTCATATATATATAAAAAAAAAAATAATAATAAAAACAAATGTGTAACGTAAGATAAGAAATATATTTTAACAGGGGAACCACGAACCTCTTCAAGGGAACAATCCTCCTATCTTTTACTAAATAGTATATGTGTTAATATCATTAAATCAATAAAAAAAACCCTTTATAAGGAACAAACACTTCTACGTTTAACATTATATTCATCACACAAAAAAAAAAAAAAAAAATTATAAGAAACTTCTGCTTTTAACATCATATTCATTATAGAAAACAATTGTAAGAAACAATTACTTCTATTATAAGAAACCTTTATAAGATACAAGAAACAAACACTTCTATTCTGTAACATTATATTCATTAATTATATTCATTATTATAAGAAAGCCTTGTCAAAAACAAATACTTCCATTTAACATTATATTCATTAATTATATATTCATTTTTATAAAAAAAAAACAACCCTTTGTAAGAAACAAACACTTCAAGAAACAAACACTTCCATTTAACATTATATTCATTAACCAATAATATTAAATTACATTCAACATATTGTAAGATTTTTCCTGTTCGCACCTGAGCCCACTTGCAGGAAATTCTAACCCTTCAGGTAAGAATTTCCTTTTTCTAAGGGGAGTGGGATGTTGTGATCCGCACAACCATACCCTACTCATGACCTACCTTATCAATCCATTCCATACACCATATACAACATACACCAAATACATTACCAGAGCGCACGGCTATTAATAGGTCATTCGCTTCGTTTTCATTTGTTTTTCCATTTACCCAAACGCCACCCAAGCGCAATGAGTCAAGTGCATACCTACCCATAACGATACACACGTAACCCAAATCCGATCCGATTGCACAGCGGCACGCCAACATATGGCAAAGCTGCAATAGTTGCATTTTGAAGGAATACTACGTTGTGGTATCAGGGAAATAATAATAATTTATGAATGGATGACACTTGACACCAGCGTAAGGCAAATGACACCCAAGATGTCATTTGGGTACTATTATTGGGAACGGAAAACAATTAAGCAATGCCTAAAATAGCGCGTATGCATATATGGTAATTGGTAAGGAAAACATGGTGCGTGGAGGGGGAAGATAGGCGATGGGTCATGAGCAATAATAGTATAAAAGGCGAAGGTTGTGACCAGGGAAAATCAGAGTTAAGTAACCATCCTAATAGATCGCAGCCATTGCTTAAGACAGCGGGTCTCATTAGTGAAATAACATAAAAGAATAATTTAAATAAAATAACTCAGAGTCGCAGCCTTGCTATAGACAGCGGGCTCTGCAGTACAAAATTTAAACAGAAGTCTTTTAATCTTAAACTCTCCGTCCAATACTCTTCTCCCTTTTGGGAAAGCACGGTATTGAGCGTATTTCAATTGTAATATTGAACAATTAACACGATCGAATGCTTTGGAGAAGTCTGTATACACAACATCAAATTGATACCCTTTCTCAAGTCCATTTAATATGTAATTTGAAAAAATTGTAAGGTTTGTGCTAGTAGATCTACCAGCAACAAAACCATGTTGACGGGGAGAAATCGTACCTTTAAGAATTTGAGTTAATTTTATATAAATCAGTTTTTCAAAAATTTTTGGAATTGTAGTAATTTTACAAATAGGGCGGTAGTTAGAAACTTCCTGTGTACTTCCTGCTTTATAAATTGGTGTAATTATAGAGCGCTTCCACTTTTTTAAAAACTCACCACTTTCAAGGGAGCGATTGAAAATTATACTTAAAGGTATAGCAAAGAATTTCGCACACCTCTGTAAAATAATAGGAGCAATTCCATCCATATCGAGTCGTGTGTCAACTTTAATCTTAGTTAAGACTTGTTCAATTTCTGAAGTTGAAAGGACTAAACTACCAATGCTCAAATAGCTATCCGAGTTATTTAATTGATTACCAACAGGTATATTCGGAGAGCTATCTAAATAAACGGATTGAAAATGTTTAGCAAAAAAGTTGCAAACAACTAAAAGATCGGAAGATGATATGCCATCGTGACGCATTAAATTAGGAATGCCATTTGATTGTTTTTTAGCGTTTATAAATTTCCAAAAACTTTTACTATTGGATTTCAAATCACCTTCAACAGAAAATAAATACTGATTATAAAGGAATTTATTTAGAGTATCAACATTTTTTTTTTAGCATTAACAAATAACGCTTGCCAATCTGTTCCCCTGAGATAATTATTAATTGAGTCGAAATTTGTCTTAGCGAAATTATAAATGAAATTAGAATCAGGAGTTGCAGGTGAAAAATACATATAAAATTCAAAATTCAAACTGAATGCGATATGATGAATTGTATTAGGAAAGATTGAAACCATATTGTTGTTAATACCCACACACAAATCCGAATCAACGAAAGCTAAATCAAGCACATTATTAAAAGAATTATGAAAATAATTTAATTGCTTAAGATCGAATTGTGCCAAGGTATCCACAACTTCACAATCATGATTAAACACAACATTAAAAGGAACAAGTATTTTCTCATCAGAATCATAAATCCATTTAACATTTGGCAAATTAAAATCACCTACAATAATAACTTTTTGATTATCTTTACGGCTTTTTAATATAGAACTGCAATTATCAATGTGAGCTTTATACAAATCAAATGAACTACTTGGTGGAATGTAAGAGACAATAAGAAAAATTTCATTAATACAATCAAATTTGATGTTTAGTGCTACTTGGTCGACAACGAGATTATCAGCTGGTGACGGCAAATCAACTTCTGTGCAATGAAATGTAGTGCGCACAGCAGCAAGCACTCCACCACCTCTCTCACAATCAAGTAAATCGTAATTACGGTCTTTGCGAAAAACAGCATGCTGATTATCAATAAACATCTCGGCATCGTGGTGATTATCATTAATCCAAGTTTCTGTGAGAGCGATTATATCGTATTGCGAAGATGAAGAAAAGAGAAGTACTTGTTTTAGTTTCGTACGAAGTCCCCCGGTATTTTGATAATACATAAGAAAATCATTTGAAGAAGAGCAAGAGATTGGTTTGAGTTGATAATGATTTTTAGCATTAATCGATGTTGATGTTAATATCGATGATGGTTGTTGTTGTTGATATGGTGAGAATGGCGAGGCAGAGAGATTTGGTTGGTTGAAGAGCGATGCACTAGTAGAGTGCGTTGATGATGACGATGATGTTGGAAATGATGATTGTCAGATTAGCGGTGGTGGCTGAGGTAATTGCGGTGGCGGGAGTTCGGCGGCTGGTGGAAGTGGTGGTGGTGGCGGCGGCGGGGGCGATGACAATGTGGGGTTTTGTATTATTGTTGGAGTAGGCTTTGGTATTGTATCAGTTTGATGTGAGACAAATTTTTTTAATTGGACAAAACATGGCCAAACTGAAGAATCCATAACAACAGATAGCTTTGAAGACGGAACACTCAGTTTAAATGTCACAAATTTATAATTAGTTAAATTAGAGTCTTTTTTAACTAACATATAACATTTAAATTGGTTAGATGGAATGTTGGTTTTCATTGAAATATGATTTATTATGTCATCGGGTTTTGTATTTTTATCGAATTTAGACAAATGAATCCACTTGTAATCAGTCAATACACCAAGAGAAGTCGTAGTATCAGTGCCGATTCTGTATTGACTTCAATAAGGGGAATTAAGGAATTATTGATTATAGATTGGGTTGGTTTAACATTGTTTTCAGATTGGTTTTGTTTAGCATTTTTTTGAGATAAGGACGTTGAATTTTTTGTTGAAACAGGATCCTCCTCCAGGTTGCGGCAAGCAGCAGATGACATTGGATCATTCTTCTGAGGGCAATTAACAGAATTCACCAAGCAAGGAGAGAACGAGTCAGTGTCTCTTGTAGAACAATTCGAATTTTTTTTCGCTGTTTTACGCGGTGGAGAGTTGCTATTTAACAGCGTTTTGAGAGCAGCGAGATCAGTTTTAATTGCATTTACACTATTAGAGAGCGCGTGAAAACTGTTTAAGAATGTGACAAGGTTAAGACTAGCACAAGAGTTGCACTTCCAATATAAATTGGGATTAGATAATGATTTATAATCATCGTCGGATAAATCGACACAATTCTTATGAAAATGACGACCACAATAATATCCGCACTCGACAATTTCAACTTTTTGTGAACGTTTTATAACTAGCTTGCATTTAGCACAAGACTTAGACATTTTCGGAAAAATCCACAACCGACTGCGAGAGAAGTTAGTCGAAGACTCAACGTTCCTCATAGGAGGCACCAAAATGTCCGGGAATAAGTCTCCCGGTACTATACGAACAGAAATTCCGAAATTCCGGAAAGGGAACAAAAACACAGTCAAATTCAGTACGCGTAATTCAGTATAATAATTTAATTCTGATACAGTGGACAACGTCGCGAAGGAACCGTTGTTCCCAGTTGAGGTTACAATTGTAGAGTATGTTTGGCCTCTCCATCGGAGGCCCGAGTCACCGCCGCCAAGCTGCCATGTCAGCCGAAATTCCACAGTCCAACGGTGTCCAGTACTCCATACCATCTCCAGGCACAAGATATCTATCTGGCAGCAGAGGACGATCCATTTTATTATATTCTATTGCGGTATTGCTGTGCTGTATTATACCCATGGCCACGATCGCCGCCGTATTTCCACTATCGCAATGGGCCATGAATTCGGCGCGAGATGTCGGGTGTCCAAGTCAGCGACCAGTGGACGACGACTCAATCCAAACGATAAGTGGGTCGCCGGGTCGCATATAAGTGAGGTGATAAATATGTCTATTGTGTATTGGATGGCGATGACCCAGAGTCGTGTATGGCGACGTATGCCAATATGATAGCTCGTTGCTGGCTGAAGGCGATTCGAAGGTTGCCATGAACGCACATACCGAGATTAGAAAGTCTTTCGGTTTCGGTAATGCAAGTGCCATTCATTGATAATGGCTCTAGATTCGGGTTTCGCTTTAGAGACAGCATCGCCAAAACCAAAGCTCCCTGGCTTAATGCAGACCTGCATGTGATCGACAAGAAGGAGATAGTACAATTGACTAGGCCAAAAGCCAGACTTTCTGTACGGGGACCTTACATTCCGAGAGATCGGATTGAGAGATATCTCAGATCCCTGAATAAAGACCAACTAAGCGAAGCCTGGGAAGTCGTAGAAATGGGAGAGTACAACGAGGCTGGTACAGAAGTAACGGTGTTGTTAAGCCACAAATCCATCCCGTTGCTGATAAAGATAGGTTTTAAAGTTCGTGTCGGTATTAACCGATGCAAACTTAGACTTATAGCCAACGCGGCTTATAAAAACAAAAAGGTAGAGGGGGTAGCCAAAAACTGTGATGAGAATAATCCAGGCCAACCTCCATCACAGTAAGGCGGCTAGCGCCAACATGGTCTACCTCATGGAGGCTAGACAAATAGACGTGGCTCGAATCCAAGAACCCTGGGTAGCAGGTGGAAAGATTAAAGGCCTTGGCTCTAAAGGACTCATACTGTTTGACACAAAACATGTAGACACACACAGTAAGACCAGAACTTGTATATTGGCGAGGAAACAGTTCAATCTCTTTCTTCTATCTAATTACAGTGATAAAGACCATACAACAATCAGGTACGAGAGAGAGGGGCTCCCAACGCTGATCCTAACATCGTGCTATTTGCCATACGATGCAATGGAAGGACCGCCATCTGCACTCACCTACCAACTGGTGAATCGGGTAAAGGAAGAGAAATGGGAACTGGTGATAGGATGTGATGCTAACTCTCATCATATACAATGGGGTAGCTCAAACATCAACCCAGGAGGTGAGTCACTTTTTGAATTCCTTATCGAAAACAATATTCTAGTAGCGAACAGGGGCTCAGAGCCGACTTTTGTTATTAGGAATAGACAAGAAGTAACTTACGTTACTCTGGTTACAAATAGACCAATGGAAAGTATTAACGGAGGAAACATTTTCTGACCACAAAATCATTGAATTCCTAATACTAGACACTACGAACCATCCAAAACCATATAGAAACCACAGGAAAACGAACTGGGATATCTTTAATATGGAAGTGGATAATAATACAAGAACACTTCACACTAATGAGATACTTGCACCTGAGAATTTGTACAAGGCAACCGATGATCTTGCTAAAATTCTCGGAAAAGCTCTTGAAAAGGCATGTCCGTTAAGAACGATGAGAATCGGCAAGAAACTACCACCATGGTGGACAAACGTGCTAAGCAACATTAGAAAAGAAACAAGAAAACTTTTCAACGCTGCAAAACGCACAGGAACGGACACTGATTGGGAGAGTTACAAATCCAGTCAAAGAAAATTCCAGGCGGAGACACAACGTGCAAAACGATGTAGTTAGAAAGCCTACTGTAATGAAGTAGAAACTACTGCAGAATCAGCTAGGCTCAGGAAGATCCTTGCTAAAGAACCCATCGCCTTGGGCTCTCTTAAGGCCCCCAATGACCGATGGACAGAATCGTGTAATGAGACACTAGAACTCCTTCTCCAAACTCACTTCCCGGGATGTAACCCCAACGGGAACAATGACCTGGACTTAGAATATTACACGGATGACGGCGCTCCAACGGAAATGGTGACGGAGGAAAAGATAAGTTGGGCGATCAATTCTTTCTCACCATATAAATCTCCCGGAATTGATGGCATCTTCCCTATGATGCTACAAAAATGCGAGAAACTTATAACCCCACATCTGAAAAACATATTCCTAAGCAGCCTAAAGCTAGGATACGTTCCAAAATCATGGCGAGAAGTTAAAGTGGTCTTTATACCCAAAGCTGGCAAGCCCAGCCACACAACTGCCAAAGATTTTAGACCCATTAGCCCAACATCGTTTGTTCTAAAAACATTTGAAAGGCTGATAGATATTCATATCCGGACTAAACTAAACCCGGATACTGTATCCCCGGCTCAACACGCCTATACAAAAGGCAAAAGTATTGAAACAGCACTGCATAGTTTCGTCAGCATGGTGGAAAAAACATTGAAAGTTAAAGAATACACTCTAGCAGCCTTCCTGGACATTGAAGGAGCTTTTAACAATGTCGAAACAGAAGCAGTTCAAAGAGTTCTAACAAACCTTAAAGTGAATACCGCTATCATCAAATGGATAATGTGTATGCTCAAAAATAGAATAATCATCTCAGAACTAGGAGGTGTAGAAACGAAGGTATCGGCATCAAGAGGCACTCCTCAAGGCGGGGTACTATCACCCCTACTCTGGGTTCTTGTAGTAAACGAGATCCTGATTAAACTTGAATTCAGTGGAGTTAAAGCAGTTGCATATGCCGACGACCTAGCACTGCTCGCGACAGGAAAATTTCTGTCCACCATCAGTGAACTACTAAACAGAGCCCTATCCACGGTCAACACCTGGACAAAGAAATGTGGACTGGCAGTAAACTCACAAAAAACAGAATTAGTTCTCTTCACCAACGAAAGATATTCCGCAATTTAGACTGCCAACAATTGAAGGGACTCCGCTAATAATTTCTGATAGTGCAAAATACCTGCGAGTTATCCTGGATCGGAAATTAAAAAAAGGCAATGATAGCATTCTATGCCTGTAATAGAATATTCGGAAGAACATGGGGCCCTAATCCTAGAATAGTCATGTGGCTCTATACAGCGGTTGTAAGACCGATATTAACTTATGGTTGTTTATTCTGGTGGTAAGCGCTGTTAAAGTCTAACAACCTAAAAACCATGACAAAAATTCAAAGAATGGCCTGTATTGGCACCACGGGGGCAATGAGAACCAGCCCCACAGCAGGCCTAGAGGCTATACTCCATCTCAGACCCCTAGATCTCTTTGTACAAGAATCTGCTGCAAACAGCGCCCTTCGGTTAAGCCAGACCAAAAACTGAAAACACAGCCTAACAGGACACGCACAGATTCTAAACAAATTCGCGGGCAATAATATATGCACGGACTATATCACTCCCCGACTAGACTTCAGAAGACCAATTACCACGTGTTTCCCCAGCAGGGACGAATGGAATGAGGACCAACCAACATCCATTGGACCAACCATACCCATATACACGGATGGATCAAAGATGGAAATTGGCGTTGGCGCGGGTTTCTACTCGAAACGTCTCGGACTATCCAGTTCAATCAGACTTCCCAACCACAGCAGCGTATTCCAAGCTGAGGTATTGGCAGTGACTACAGCTGCTAAACAGGTTGCAATGATGGCAATACCTCATGCAGATATCACCTTTTTCATTGACAGTCAAGCGGCAATAAAAGCAATCGCTGCCGCTGAGATAAAATCAAAGCTTGTAAGTCGCTGTCGCGAAGAGCTGCGAGTTCTTGGCGCGCAGCACAAAGTAAGACTATGCTGGGTCCCTGGGCACAAAGGTGTGTCTGGGAATGAAAAAGCTGATGAGCTGGCAAGAAAGGGATCCTCCCTTGAACTAAACCAGGCCGACACCACAGTAATGATTCCCCCCTGTAATCTCAGACAGGCGATTGGGAACAGAATACTAGAGGCGACAATTGATAGATGGAGCAAACTAGACTCCTGTGTCATAACCAGGAAAATGTGGCCAATCTACAACAAACAGAAAACGGAGAAAATCCTACAATTGAGCAAGAAATCATTGTCCTTAATTGTGGGCATTATCACCGGAAACAATACACTGAAATACCATACCAAGAAGATGGGAATCAGTTCAGATGACCTGTGCAGAGGATGCGGTGAAGAGGAGGTGCATGAGGACACCCCACACTTTCTTTGTCACTGTCCTGCACTCTGTCACATAAGAAATAAATTCCTTGGCAGTTACTTCTTCGAGGATTTAGAGGAACTCTCAAATAGGTCCATTAACGACCTACTAAAATTTGTAAATAAAACGGACTGGTTTTCTAATCCGTAGGTTTTTCATGGGTTTCCAGTGTATGGGGGCAGTAGACCCCTAGGGCATCACAACGGATCTACATTGATCTAAGTGTGGCACGTACAGGTTCCCCTGTTCTGCCAACCCGCTAACCTAACCTAACTTAACCCAGAGACAGTATTGTGTTTTTGAAGCATTAAACTCCACTCTATTTTCTGAACCCCATTTTGAAATGCTGTCTAGGTCGGAATTTTATGAGCTTAACATATGTTGCCGTTCCAGTTCTACGGCCGAAGAGCAGGGACGTGAGTTCTGGAAAGATTATGAAAAGCTAAGAGTGCTGTCGTCAGCGAAGGAATGGATTGGATTAGAAGTTGCAGACAAGAGATCAATAATTGATATAATTATTATAAAAATGAGAAAGAGAGTCGGAGACAAAACAGAGCCTTGACCATGTTGTGACGACTCGCCTCAGAGCCATAATGTTCAGTCCCAGGGGTTGCCAATCTCTGGG
Source organism: Cheilosia urbana (assembly GCA_946477585.1). Lineage (NCBI taxonomy): Eukaryota > Metazoa > Arthropoda > Insecta > Diptera > Syrphidae > Cheilosia > Cheilosia urbana. Next base: position 64,262,315 of record OX297853.1, on the reverse strand, counting down.
CGGCGCATCTGCCGGCGGTAGGCAACCTTGAGGCTGGTTCATTCGGTTGGATACCGAACAGCTGTTCTAGCTTTAAATTTATTTTCCTCCAATAATTTGGCCAAGCTTTCATACTTGTTTACTTGCAGTGCAATAAGTGGTGGAGGCTTGGTTGGATTTTGTATTCTGTTTTCTTTGTTTGAAGCATAAACAGTGACTGTGCAGCTTTGTTTTGGGGATACGCTTTTCGGGGATCTTGCGTTTTTCTTTTTTAATAAAAGTTAAAAAGTTAATAAAGATAACTGCAAGGGCAACAGAAATAAGGAATCAGTCGCTAACGGGAACTTGAATAGTAAATTCAAACACTGATCTTTAATTAAACCGATTTATTTCGTTTTGAGAAAAAAATGTTTGGTTTTAATTTTTGTATTCACGTTCAACGCTCGTGTCTCGAATACACGGACGTCATTCTCTTTTATACACATAGGTATATAGATATAGATATAAATAGATAGACATGTTTTCCGTTTTTTCATTGCTATCAAAAGTGAGCATGGTAACTGTTGATTGAACCTTGACTTGTCTATTTTTTTTTAGTACCAATTCTTTTAAATCTTGTCTTCGTTAAGTTTTTAAGAATCAGAGTCAGTGCTAAGGACTTTCTGAACATTATGGCTCAACGGCACGATTTTATAATTTTAACTGGTTACAGAGCTCGTTTTTGTTTTAACTTCCGAAAAAAGTTGTGATACCAATTACATTTATTGATGGAGGAGGTTTCTCTTTCCTTGTAATGGTGCTTTGTCTACATTTATTCATAGCCCTCATTTATTTTGCTAGAAACTGCTGGGACAGGGATAGAATAGCCCTGAGGTAAGGCTTTTGATAAATGATATCTGGAAAGAGAAGGTTTAATGAAGAGGAAGAAACGCACCGCTCAGAGTATACAAACGAAGTGAACTTTATTGGATTCGTACCAGATAGAATAACGTAACAAAATCAATATGCTTATATACTATTTTGGAACATTGTAAATCAGAACATAAAGAGATCTGTTCGATCAGTAATTTATTTCAATACTTCCCCTGAATTACTTGTTTGGTATATTTAATTCATATCTAACGTTATGTTCTTTAAATAACCAGTTGAATCTTAATATTACAATAATTCATTCAAAAATGTGAATTCATATCTTATTATAGCGTTAATAACAAGTTGATTCTTCGAATTTGAAATTTTCAATTTAATTATTAATATCGTATATCTAGTAATTAATAAAGACCAATTAATTTAATGTTTGATTCAAATTTTACGTTGACTAACCCCTTTGTTAAGATGTCAGCTAAATTTTCATTGCTAGGTATATATTTCAAATTGATTGATCCGTTTTGAATCTTTTCTCTTATAAATTTTGTTTAGATCTCGATGTGTTTCGTTCGAGGTGAATAAGAATTGTTGATTATTAGATGTAATGCACTTTTGTTATCGCAGTGCAAAACCATCTGATTCGGTAAGTCTGGAAATATTTCTAGCTCCAAACGCTTCAACCACATGGACTCTTGTATTGCGGTGACTATGGCAATAAATTCGGACTCAGTTGATGAAAGCGCAATAGTTGATTGACGTTTCGATGATCAGGATACCGGTGCGCCTTGCATCATGAATATATAACCCGATGTAGATTTCCATTCGTCCTCGTCGCCCGCCCAATCGGCATCGCAAGAACCTTCAAAGTGACTGGCATCGTTGGAATATACGAGTTTCTTGTTGTATGTGCCCTTTAAATAACGAAGCACTCGTTTAAGAGCAATCCAATGAGCTCTGCCAGGATTTATCGAGTACCTGCTGAGTAGACACACTGCATAACTTATATCAGGCCTTGTAGTCTGCGCTGCAAACAACAAACTACCCACAGCTTCCATATATGGGACTTGCGACATACTTTCCTTCTCCTCGGGAGTTGATGGACACATCTTCAAAGAAATCTTCTGATTGAAGTCAATTGGAGTACTGACGGGATTACAGTCACTCATGCCAAACTTGTCCAAGATGCTAAGAATATATTGCGACTGATCGATTGCGATTGTTCCATTAGAACGGTTGCGAGATATTTGAATGCCAAGTATCGAAGAGGCCTCACCCAAGTCTTTCATCTTGAAGCTTCCGCAGAGTAACTCCTTCAACTTAATTTCATCGCATCTGTTTTTTGAAAAAATTAACACGTCGTCAACATACACGGCAACGAACATCATCTCGTTGGTATTTGCAGAATAATACACACACTGATCTGCGTTAGAGCGCTGCAAACCAAATCCCATCAACACATTATTCAGCTTGTTATTCCAAACCCGACTGGATTGTTTCAGGCCATACAAGGATTTTCGTAGTTTGCATACTCTACCAGTACCATCGCTGAAATGTTCTGGCTGCGTGACGTAGATTTCTTCTTCCAGCTCTCCATTGAGAAACGCTGTAACTGCATCCATCTGGCAGATGTTCAGATTATGCTTCACAGCTAAAGCAATAAGAAACCTTATAGATGTATACCGCGTTACTGGTGAGAATGTCTCATTGTAGTCGATGCCCTTTTTTTGCAGAAAACCTTTGCATACCAATCGTGCTTTATAGATTGTTACCTCTCCTTTTTCTCTTTTTGTTTTGAAAACCCACTTTGATTTGATAGAACTCTTACCTTTGGGAAGATGGACGAGATCCCACGTGTTGTTTGCTTGCAACGATCTAAACTCAGCTTGCATTGCCTCCCTCCAATGATGTCCGTTCAGCTACGCCGTTTTGTTCGGGGGTATACGGTGCAGTTTTTTGGTGTATAATACCGCACTGTGACAAGAACATTTCAAACCGTTTGTTACAGTATTCCGTGCCGTTATCGGATCGAAGCACTTTTATTTTTCGCGAACACTGATTCTCAGCAAACGTTTTAAATTTGACAAGTTCTTCAAACACATCGGATTTCTGTTTTAACGGGAAAACAAATACTTTGCGGCTGTAATCGTCAACAAAAGTAAGAATGTATTTGTACCCATTCCATGACTTCACAGGCAGCGGACCACACACATCAGAGTGTATCAAGTCCATTTTGTTCTCAGCACGATTTCCTACACATTTAAATGATTCACGAGTGTGCTTTCCCTTTATACAGACTACACACTTTGACGATAAAGGTGTGGAAAACTGTACACCCGTTACTGCGGATCTTACTTTCAACAAATTATCATCACATATGTGACCCATGCGTCTATGCCACAACCCTGTATCCACCACCACTTGCATAGCCATTTCACTGCCATGTTTACTGCAATCTGTCTCGCAGTTCAGCCGATACATACCATTAACTAGAACAGCTGTGCCGATATGTCTGTCGCGTTTGTTGAAAATTTTACAACTGTCTTTTTCGAAACGCACTTTGTTTCCATTTTTTACTAACTGGCTCACTGACAGTAAATTCGCACACAGATTTGGAACATATTGCACATTGATGATATTAGCATTAATTTTATTTTTGCCATTGAGGAGGGAAACTTTAACGTCACCGGTATGCTCGACCGTCATTTTTGAGTTATTTGCAACGATGATTTCCTTATGTAAAGATTTCTTTTGGTTTTGGAGAATGGAGTCATTCATCGTCATATGAACCGAAGCACCGGAATCGACATACCAAGTGTTTTGCGAATTTGTCCCATCGGCCATAAATGTCGTGTACAGGCATTCGGTTTTCTTGCCCTTTTGCGTTTTCTTCTTTGCACAGTTTCTTGCAAAATGCCCTACCTCTCCACAGCAGCATGGAAAAATCTAGAAGTAATTGTTTTAAGCTTACAAAAACAGATAAAAGAACTTGAAATAAAGGTTAGCCTTTTGGACCGTACTGTCCAACCAATCCAATCAATACAGCAAGATAAACAAAAAGAATACCTCACTGAAGAAGAGGAGCTTGCACTAGAGACAGAAAGACATCTGACTAAAAGCAAAAGACCAACGAAGAAACGAAAGGCAGAAGAAAGTCCTGAAACATCTGCCAGAAATTTTGACAATGTGGCTACCCCAAAACATGCAAATTTGCAAGCTAAGACGAATGATAAAAGGACTGAAAAGACAATAATTGGCTCGAAAAGACAGCCATTACCACCACCAATAATGATCTCTGGAGTAGACCGATTTGGTGAGCTAAAAAGTATAATTGAGCAAAAAGCTAAGAAAGCGTGCAAGCTCACGTCATATAGCAACAACAATTGGAAAATAAATGTCGATGACAGTGACACTTATAGAGATATCACTGATAAGTTAACAAAAATGAAGTTGCAATGGCACACATATGAAAATAAGGCTACTAGACCAATTAGGGTAGTCGTCAGAGGTCTTCACTTCTCTTGTGATGAACATGATATTGTTGAGGACTTGACTAATAAAAAATTCAAAATTATAGAAGCCAAAAACTTAATTAAAAAAGAAAAAGCAACAGTTAATGAAGGGGAACAAACTACAAGAAATAGAAAATTACCCCTTTTTATGCTCGCCTTTCACAATCAAGAAGATATTGAAAAGGTATACGCTATTAAATCAATAATGAATATTGTTGTCAAGATTGAGCCATTTCGAAGAAGATCCAACACTATATCTCAATGCAAACGATGCCAAGCTTTCGGACATACGCAAAGATATTGCAAAAGAGATTTTTCATGCGTTAAATGTGAAGGAAAACATTCAACAAATAGTTGTCCACAAAGAAGAGAAGAGAAAGTTAAATGCATCAACTGCCACGGAAACCACCCAGCTAATTATAGAGGCTGTCCGGCAGCAAAAGAATATCAAGAAAAGAAAAAGAGAGGTACTGCCAAGCACAAACAGAACCCTCTTAAAAATACAAACAAGAAACAGGTAAATGTCGAAAATAATAAAAAATACAAAATACCAATTGCGACTAAAATAAACACGCCAGTAGTTAATAACAAATCGTATTCCCAAATTGTGAAAAATACACGTAAAGAAGAAGAAATATCAGTAAAGGAAATGCTTACTACTATTATTCAAAGATTGGACAATCAAGATAAAGTTATTAAGCTTCTAACCAAAGAAGTGTCCAAAGGAAAAAATCAACAAAATAACAATGATTGAAAATCTGAAAGTCGCAACCTGGAATGCAAACGGTTTACACCAACACATTTCTGAATTTCAGGTATTTTTATGCAATGAAGACATTGACGTCTGCCTGATTTCTGAAACCCACTTCAAACAGGAAACAACGATTAGAATTCCTGGGTACCTCTGTTACCACTCTCCCCATCCTTCTGACAGTGCCAGGGGAGGTAGTGCTGTAATTGTAAAAAGTATTTTAAAACCCTATGAAATGCCCAAAATAGGAAAACAAACCATGCAAGTAGCGATAGTAAACATTCTGACTAAAAGCAAGCAATTTAACGTAGCTGCTATATATTGTCCACCTAGACATTCGCCTACAGAGGAAGATCTTAACGACCTATTTCGATCTCTAGGTAATAACTTTATCATTGGAGGTGATTTCAATGCAAAACACACCTACTGGGGGTCTAGATTAGTAACGACAAAAGGCAGGAAGCTTTACAAAACAGGGCGAAATTTTAATTGTAATTTTATTTCGACTGGATCGCCTACTTATTGGCCATCCGACCCATCAAAAATACCAGACCTTATTGACTTCTTCATTACGAAAGGAATCAATAGAAAAGAACTTAAAGTTGAAAGCAGTGATGATTTGTCGTCTGATCATACACCCGTAATCTTAACGGTCAACGGCATGTTAGTAGAGCAGATAAGCAATGAAAGACTTACCAACAAAAGAACAAACTGGTGTAATTTTAAAAAAATACTCGAAGGTTTTATAAACCTTAGATCTCCACTGGTCACAACAAGGCATATTGACATCGAAGTGGAACAATTCATTGCCGATATACAACAGGCAGCAGAAGATAGTACACCAACTGTTCAGCAACGTAAATAAGCATCGGTAAAATATCCCATAGAAATTAGGGAACTAATATTAGAAAAGAGAAGAGCCCGGAGAAAATGGCAAATGACAAGATATCCCGGCGATAAAACTATATTCAATAGACTTAATAATAAACTTAAAAAGAGTATTAGCGAACTTAAAAATAGATCTCTAACTAAATACCTTTCCAACCTAACTGCTGACAAAGTCACAGACTACTCCCTTTGGAAGGCTGCCAAATATTTAAAAAGACCTCAAACGCAAGATCCCCCGTTACGAACATCTGATGGGAAATGGATCGGCGACCTAAAACAAAAGGTCAAACTTTTTTCAGAACATTTGACAAATGTTTTTAAACCTTATCCACCTAGCGTGGCAGGCGAATGCCTTGAATTTTCTGATAGAATTGATGAGGACGTAATCACTTACGTTTCGCTAAAAGAGATCAGCACATGTATTCATGAGCTCTCTAATAGAAAATCAGCAGGTTATGATCTAATAACTGCCCAAATCCTGAAGGAGCTACCCTTCATAGCATTGGTTAAACTTAAGCTTTTAATTAATGCTTGTTTTAAGCTAAGATATGTTCCACATCACTGGAAGATAGCAGAAATTATAGTTATACCTAAACAAGGTAAACCTCCATCAGAAGTCACCTCTTACAGGCCAATTTCACTTTTACCTGTACTATCCAAAATTTTTGAGAAACTGCTTCTTAAAAGACTAGATAAAATCATAGAGCAGAGAAGGCTTATTCCCACCCATAAGTTCGGGTTTAGAAATAAGCACTCGACAATAGACCAAGTACATCGTATAACAAATATTATAGAAAAATCATTAGAAGAAAAACAAGTTTGTTCTGCATTGTTCTTAGACGTTGCTCAGGCTTTTGATAAGGTCTGGCATAAGGGCTTAGAGTATAAACTTCATAGGGACCTACCTAGACAATACTATGAGATACTTAAATCTTATATTTCAAATAGATTCTTTAGAGTTCGTTATGGTTCAGCGTATTCTGAACTTAAAGAAATACAAGCAGGAGTTCCACAGGGAAGTGTTCTGGGACCAACCCTCTACTTATTGTATACTAGTGATATACCACATAGAAACGACACGATGATAGCCACATTCGCAGACGACACTGCTCTTCTATCAACTGATAGATGCGTGACTAAATCAACAGAAAAGCTGCAAAATTCAGTTAACGAAATATGTGATTGGGCACAACGATGGCGAATTAGACTCAATGAGTCAAAGTCCACTCATATCAATTTTACAAATAAAAAAATTATAAATGTTCCGGTGGTTATTAATAACCAAGTACTTCCTCATTCTAACACAGCTAAGTATCTGGGTATGAATCTGGATGCTAAGCTGAAATGGAAGGAACATGTGAAGAAGAAAGTAGAAGAGTTAAATATTAGATATAGAAAACTTTATTGGTTGCTAGGACATAACTCGGAAATGTCCATCGAGAATAAAATTTTATTATATAACCAGATATTGAAGCCTGTTTGGACATATGGTGTCCAATTATGGGGATGTACAAGGAAGGCAAATGTAAAAATAATACAGACATTCCAAAACAAAGTCCTTCGGGGAATAGTAAATGCCCCATGGTATATTAGAAATAATGACTTGCATCGTAATTTGCAGACTGATCTTGTAACGGAGGTAATTAAAAAGTACGCAATTCGTCACAATGAGCGTCTGCAGATGCATATTAATCCTGAAATAGAAGACGTCTTAAATGTACGATACAGTGTTCGTAGATTGAGAAGAATTAAACCTCACGACCTTATAATCTAAATAATGAGAACCCGTATTCAAATTGTAATACTTTCTCAAACGCAACTGAACGTTGAAACTAAAATCATTTGTCGATCTTTCTTTGATTGGTCATGATTAAGGAGGTGTTTTTAGTGCGGTTAGAGTCCCACACTACTCTGGGTTTCTAACCCCACTGTGTCTTTCGAGATTTTCACCTTCAGTAACAAAAAAAAAAAAAAAACCTCTCCACAGCTGTGACAGCGAAATTTGGGATTTGTGTGTGTATACCTCGGTTTATTTGATTTACTAACCATTGCTTTCGATATTCCGCCGCTCTCGTTATACTGGACCTGCTGCAATAATAAAGTTTTAACTGCGTCTGATGTAAGCTTTGCTGAGGAATTTTCCACTGCCATTACAAGAGGCTTGTATTCCTCTGGCAGTCCAGCCAGCATCAATGAGGCAACAATTTCATCGTCTATTTTCAGACCAGCCTTTTTCACCTTGATGGATATCATGACCATTTTATTGACATATTCCTCCATGCCATCGCAATCAGAGAGTTTTAATTGCACTAGTTGTTTTAACAACTCCACTTTACGGCACAATCCTGTGTCTTCGAAGGCATTTGTGAGACTGTCCCATGCACTTTTTGCTGTCCTCGCATCCGCTATGTAGGAATAATTTTGTGTCTCCAGCAACAAAATTAGCTCAGACTTTGCCTTAAGATCCTTAGCGAGATCGTCTGCACTAGCGTTAGCAGAAGGCTCAGCTTCCATGCAGCCCCACATTCCTTTGATGACCAGATATGACTTCGCGGCAATTTTCCACACATCGTAGTTTTCCCTTCCTTTTAACTTCTCTACAAGAATATTTGTCGCCATTATTTTATATAGATTAGGGTGACTGGGCCCATAACCTGATAAATGATATCTGGAAAGAGAAGGTTTAATGAAGAGGAAGAAACGCACCGCTCAGAGTATACAAACGAAGTGAACTTTATTGGATTCGTACCAGATAGAATAACGTAACAAAATCAATATGCTTATATACTATTTTGGAACATTGTAAATCAGAACATAAAGAGATCTGTTCGATCAGTAATTTATTTCAACAGCTTTCCTGTCGTAGAAGGTGACTAAAATCCAGCCGAAGAAGTAGTCTTAATGACGGTATGAGTGATACTGTCTGAAGTTTTGTACTTTGGTAGGGCCACGCTTGGCAGTAAGTTCATAGCGTGTGATGCACATTGTGCGGCACACCGGTCAGCATCTGACTCCAGAGGGGCGGCTGAAATCACCAAAGCATAGTTTTCCTTAACTTTCTACAAAAAAATTATTATGATGAAATTAATGCAATGAACAAAATACCCAGGTGGTAGGTACTCCAGATTTGCTAGAAATCCACACTTCCGGAGGTCGGCTCTACGGATTCCGGGGAGAGCCATTTATTACTATTAGGTAACCCTTTCGGAAAATTACTGTGATCGGTATAGCGGACTATAACAAGACATTGTTGCCACCAGACTATAAAGTAAGGTCGCTTCGGAACAATGCCTGGAAAGTCAACGTTTAAGACCCCGAAAGCTACCGTCTATTGTCTCGTTAACTAAATACAGACAAAATCGAATAGTATTCTTATGAGAATAAGTCGGAAAGACCTATATGCATTGTAGCTCGAGGGTTACTGTAATGTCTTTGCGTGGAGTTACGAATTTATTTTAATGGAAACGCACTTTCGTAGATTCACGTAGATTTTATTATTTATTAAAATATAGCTAAAGAATAACAATTCTTACACGTTCGTTTTCAATTGTGGCTTGCGGAAGAGAGAACACCAATAAAAACATTGGCAGATAAGATCGAGAGCAATCTTAACAAACTATATGGATGGGTGTATGTTGGTACTCCAATGGGTAGTTTACATCACACACGCATATTCAGTCGCACCGTTAGTCGCCCGGAACTGTTAGAGATTGTCTAACCTTATTTAATCCCAGAAAGATCTTAAATTCGTCAGAGGTAAATTGGCTATCCTTGTCTTATACAATCTGTTCTGGTATACCGAAACGAGAAAACGTGTAGCGTAGACATCGAACAACAAACGTTGTCGTTGGATGCTTGGTGTAAAAAACGTCAATCCATTTCGTATACGCATCGATATTCACCAGGAAATTTAATCCTCTTAGAGGACCAAAGAAGTCCACGAGAACTCTTTTCCAAGGGCCAGTCGGGTTTTCCCACATCATCTTTGCACCTTAGGCGGAATCGGCAGAGTTGTAACACAAGCCTCGCAACCACCGATTAGTTTTCTATATCAGCATTAGCGATGTGCCAAACCGATATTTTCTCAAACCGAGTTAAACCGGTTTAGAATTAAAGCAAACCGAGTTGCAAACCGAGTTAGTCGATTCGATTTGCAAGTTGCAACTCATTGAGAAATCGAAATCCAACTCGATTTTACGAACGGGTATACGTACGTATACCCTTCATTCAAACCGAATTACCTATGGACTCGCTCAATTGACAAAAACCACCCTCGCTCATAAAAATCATAGCACATACACATTCCACATGCGAGAAAACAGGAGTAAAGAGAAGAGCACAGCTTTCCAATTGGACTTTGCATCTTGCATTGTTTCGAATGTTGCTTGATCAAAACCTTAATAATAATAAGTATATAACTTCGTTAGAATGGCCTTTGCTTTAATCGATGGATAGAGCAAGTATCACACAAAACAGACAAGTGAAACACAACTGCAATAAAAACATCGAAAAACCATCCCTGTGATTTTGTTCCACTGAACTAAGATTCCTTCAATTCCCAACAGGAAGTAGATTGAACACGCTCAGCGGATGATCTTGTAGAGGAGAAGGAAAAAAGTTTGCTTCGACACGCTCTCTTCTCGGATGGCAATTGTGGAGTACAGACGTGGTCTCCGAAGTACTAAGTTGGCTAATTGATTTTCTTCGAATTTGCGTACATTAACTAGTGGCCAAATTAACATCAAATAAAAGTCATAAATAAAACAAACAGTGATACGGAATTTATCACAACTAAGTTGTAAATTTAAAATAATTGTCCGCTAAATGCCATCATAAATTCACCATCCAGCTCCACACTCTAAATCCCCAGTCTAATTAATCCGCTCCCAACACGAATGATTAAGATTGGTGGATACCGCAATTACGATTAGCGAGCAATCAGAGCAGCGCAGTAATCGGCAATTCACGGCGAAGGTTATCTATCACTTCTCCTGTGAGAGATCGAACGTCCGCCATACCACCATCCCGCCCCCCTATTTCCAAGTCATCACGCTCCAGACGAAAGAGAATCCGCATCAAGCACCAACGGGTTCATAAGCAATCTCCCCGCACGCGACACAATAGTCGCCAACGTGTCAGAGAAAGCAGGTAGCCGAATAGTCAATTGCAGCAGGAATTGCGCAATCAGTGACTCAGCATCAGTAGACAGCAGCATCAGTATAAATTATTTTTTGGTTTGATTTAATTTCATTGATTGATGTACTTTATATGTTGGTATAAGTTGTGTAAAATACTGCTAGGAAGGAAAAGGAAAATATTGCACAATTGATAAATCTTTTTATAACTACTACATATACTAAATTATTCGACAAAACTAAAGGTATGGGAAATAGTAATGAAAAAAATATAACAGGTTATAATACTTCCAAACATATTATGTATTAACAACATATACTAAAGTCGACATAAGATTCTTCCTAAAGTGATAATGAAAAGAAAACATCGTGGGGACTTGTGATCACAATTTCCAGCAACGAAACTTAGGAGAGCAGACTAAATATCAGCAGTACAACAAAAAAAAAAAGGATTGAACCAAGTAAGTTAATATTTTTTCCATTACTTTTGATACATATCTAGACCTTTATACAATTGTGTTGCTCGTGATTTGATAGAGCGGGGAAAAGTGCTATATTTTTTTTTCTCTTAAAGTAAATTTTATAATCTTAAAACGTAAATATATATATAATTCTTGCATATATACATATAAATGATATAGCCGCTGTGCTAGGGTATTAAAATTAAGGCTATTGTCAGATACATATATTGAATTACCAAACCCGAAGTCTAAATAATTATTATACCTAAAAGTAAATTGAATTGATCGTTATATATTCACTGTATGCGCAAACCCATATGAGACAATTTTGCTATGCTTACCTAAATTATGTTGGTTAAGTTATTTTCAATATTTTCTTTAAGTTCAATAAAATGAATTATAACGACATGGAAGTTCAGTGAGTTAATTTTGATGGGGTTGAGTATGGGCGTAATATTTCTTGCTAGATGTGGTAAATAGGGTATTAACCCTTAGAGTAAGCATGATAGGGACAACATATTTTAATATATAGGTGCGAGTGTTGTCACGGCGTTGTCTTTGACAGATAGGGGGGGAAAAGTGCATCAAGCAGCATAACATCAAGTTGCTGGCCACGTAAGCGTTCGATTGATTTTGTTTGGTGAATAAACCATTGACATGAGTAAGTTATCTTCTGTTGTTGTGTTTAATTAGAAGGGTTGAGAACCACCCCCATATCCGGCGAGCTTAGCTGAGCCATGCCTCCAGCATGTCAAGGTATACCCTATATAATTAAACGGCAAAATAAGCAGCAACAAAGATATGGCGCCCGAACGTATTGGCCTTGTTTTACACAAGAATAGTGCTGATTTAATTTTCATCATACCACTGTAAGTCCCGGAAATACTAGAGTTCTGCAAGTGTTTTCGCGTTGCGACAGTTCGGTATTGAAATCAAACGTTTTTTTTAAGCTTACTGTTTATACAAATATTTATTACTATTTTTTTTAAATGTAGTACCTGTGTCAATAAGTCCGAATAAACGGTTTCATAATTCGTGTATTGCGTTGCGATTGATACAGTCTATGAGAATCAGATGATGAGGCAACACATTTTCATACCGATAGAACTTCACCGTAAAGTCATTTAATATTAAATTGTATTCCATTTTATTAAGTCCGCGACGGTGTGGTAATCGAAATATTTTCATAAATTAATCCTTAAGTTAACATCTTGGAAAGTGTATAGTCCATTGAATTGTTTGACTTAACTCGCAATGTAGCGACATTTCCAATAACAATATAAATCAAGTTCTTCCAACCAAATACCCTAAGTTTAAAAACGCTTACGTGGTAGATAGATCCATAGATAGTAGGAAGGTTCGACCATATCAACCCTAGTTATAATAAATAGTTTTTTTTTACCATTCAAGTAGTAGTTAGACAGAGTATAGTAGAAGTTATTCATTGAGTTAAACATTATACATTATATCTAAATTTGATCCTATTTTAACATGGAGTCAAGACCTAATACAAACCGTACTCGGGCCAGAACTTCACGGCGTTTGAACCCAAATTTTTCAAGGAATTCGCAACAGAGTAGCAATAACTCACAGCGAATAGAGCCAAGGCCTAGAGTTACTAGAACACCTCCAGTAAGTAATTTCAATTCAGCCAATCAGTCACGGAATCAATCCCTCAGACAAGTTGATTCTTTACCAGTCAGTGGAACAGCTGATCAACCCGCAAGTAATACAGTTGCTTCAAATTGCGTTCAACCAATTTTGAGTGCGCAAGCTGAACAAAATTCAAGTGCATACGTTGATGATCAGGAACAGCCTTCCACTAGTAGAGCACATTTAGTAAGGACACAAATAACCAGTCAGAGTATTCCAAACGAACCAGCTTCTAGGATTATTGAACCGTCAACTTTGAACAACAGGCGACAAAATATAGTCCAGAATTCAAATGATAATCGTGATGTTGAATCAATAGCATCTGCATTTCAAAGGATTCTTGAAGCAAATCAACGTGTTTATCTATCCGAACTCAAATCTTTTCGTGACACAATGATCGAACGGTTCGAAAACCTAAATGTCAATGCTCCGCCTTCACGGCCAAATGAAGAAAACAATCGCATCCAAGTTAATCCGAATCTTCCGGCCGAGTTTGATCGATTTTTAAACGGTTCCTTTTCAACGACTAATCGCCCATCTAATATAAGTCATAACTCGCAATCCAATGCTGCTTCAGCCAATTCATTTTGTAAAATCGAGAAATGGAAGATCCAGTTTGATGGCAGTGACAATGTCAATGATTTTTTGTTCAAGGTAGAAACGTTGAGGGAAAGGTCTCAGTGCACTTGGGATCATCTCCTAGCGAACTTTCATGTTTTGCTCAAAGGAAAGGCAGATTCCTGGTTCGGTTTTTTTTCTAAAAAGAACCCCAATGTTACTTATGGGCAACTCAAATATGCCTTTTTGAAAGAGTTCGGAAAGTTGGAAGATGATCAGGACCAAATCGTTAGGATGTTAGGAAGACGTCAGGGATTCAAAGAGTCCTTCGACGAATTCTATACGGACTTAACGATCATGAATGAAAGACTTCGCGAACCAATGAGTGACCTTAAGATGATCGACCTAATTAAGAAAAATGCCAAGGAAAACGTAGGAGCACTTTTGTTTCCATATCAAATAACTTCCTTAGAGCATTTGAGAGATGTTGCTCGTCGAGCTGAGAAATTCCTTCAGCACCAACATGCTCATAGGCAATCATATTTCAAGAAAAATATTAATGAAATTGATTCTCATGATGTGATTGTTTTCGAAGATGAAGAGTGCTCCAATAAGAAGTTGCAGCATTTGCAACCAATCGGAATGCAAGCAAAACTCCACCTGATACATATCGGCTCAAGTGTTGGAACTGTGATGAAATAGGGCACTCGTTTTATGATTGCACTTCTGAACAAAGGAATTTGTTTTGTTATCGTTGTGGTGAGAAAAATGTTATCACACCTAACTGCAAGAATCATCCGGTAAACAAAACAAGGAGCGAGATGGCCAGCGGGGACTCTCGTTCCAACCGGCAATCCCCGAGTTACTAACTTTAAACCCTAAAACATCAGTGAGGCATAGCCAATCTGATGTCAAAACTTTACCTGATGTGACCAATTCTAACCAGCCAAATAGAGTAGTAATAGCGAAACCTCTAGTTCGATTCGCTGATGCTAACACCCAGACTGGAAATCCTACCCTTTCTTTACATCAAAGAAAACTTAACTATGAACTTGCCAAGTCCAAAATTTGTAACGCCCCTGTGGACATAGGTGCAAAAGCATCTGCTAAAATTATAAAGTGTAGATGCAGATACAAACGCAGGAAGATGTACAAAGGCCTAGTAGAGTCTACATTCATTAATGACAGTACGGACCTTAGGTCATTTATCAATGTTAAAATAGGTCCAGAAGTAGTCTACGCTTTACTTGATTCTGGAGCCTCGGTATGTGTTCTTGGCAAGAATTGTTTCGACTTCCTCAAAAGAAACTCGATTAAAATCAAGAATATGACTTCCACTCTCAGCACTGCCGACGGAAGCAAGCAAAAGATACATGGTTTCTGTACTCTACCCGTTTTCTTTAATAACTAAACCCATAATATTGACTTCTATATCGTTCCCACTCTTCAACAGAAAGCTTATCTGGGAATAAGCTTCTGGAAAGTATTTAACGTTGCGCCACAAATTGTGTCGGAACTTTCAGTATCGGAAAATCAAATTTCAGACCCTAGCCTTCATGACTTAACTCCGATTCAGCGTTATGAGTTGGAGAAAATCCTTTCGCTTTTTCCGTCGTTTTCAAAGCTTGGTTTGGGAAGAACCGATAAAGAGATGCATATTATTGATACGGGCGAAGCTGTTCCAATAAAGTCTAAGCACTTTCCCCTCTCGCCACCTCGTCAAGTGGAAGCGTACAAGGAGTTGGACAGAATGCTTTGCGCTGGTGTTATTGAGCAAAGTAATAGCCCGGTCATCTCCGGTTGTTTTAGTTCGAAAACCAGGCAAGGTCAGGCTTTGCTTAGATTCACGTAAGCTCAACAGTGTGACGAAGAAGGATGCTTATCCTTTGCCACATGTTGGTGGATTACTTAGTAGATTAAAGGACACCCACTTCATATCTGGGATAGATCTTAAGGATGCCTTCTGGCAAATCCCACTCGAAGAGGGGTCCAAAGAAAAGACGGCATTTGCTGTACCGGGACGGCCACTGTATCAATTTACAGTTATGCCGTTCGGGTTATGCAACGCCCCACAGAGAATGAGTCGTCTTATGGATCGGGTCATACCAGCGCGAATCCGTGAAAACGTCTTCATTTATTTAGACGATCTACTAGTATGTTCGGCAAACTTCGATGAGCATCTTTCTTTGTTAGCTGAGGTAGCGAAGTGTCTAGGTGAGGCGAAACTGACGATCAATGTTGAAAAGAGCAAGTTTTGCCAGCGAGAAATCAAGTACCTTGGCTACATAGTTGGACAAGGCTGCTTGAAAACTGACCAGTCTAAAGTGAACGCCATTTCGGAATTTCCGCTGCCGAAAACAGCTCGCCAAATTCGACGATTCCTTGGAATGACTGGATGGTATAGGCAGTTTATCCCAAATTTCTCTGAACTTGCGGCTCCACTGACCAATTGCCTTCGCAAATCAAAGACATTCAATCTGACTGATGTTGCGGTAACAGCTTTCGATAAGCTTAAATCTGCTTTGACCTCTGCCCCAGTTTTAGCACAACCGGATTTTTCGAAACCCTTCGTAATCCAGTGTGATGCGTCTAGCACAGGAGTCGGCGGAGTTCTATACCAGGTCAATGAGGATGGAAATGAACGTCCCATAGCCTATGTTTCACAGAAGCTGAATAAAGCTCAGCAAAATTATTCCGTGTCTGAGCTAGAGTGTTTGGCAGCGATTTTGTGCGTCAAAAAGTTCCGACCCTACATCGAAGGTCTGCCATTCAAAGTCATAACCGATCATTCAAGCCTTAAATGGTTAATGTCACAAAAGGACTTGAATGGCCGTCTCGCCCGATGGAGCCTTAAGCTCCAAGGCTACGACTTTGACATCGAGCACCGAAGGGGTTCGCTAAACATCGTGCCAGATACTCTATCTCGGGCAAACATGGATGAAATAGTTTCCGGAGAGTGCATAAGTAGTTCAGATATTGACCTCAAATCGAAATATTTCTCGTCAGAATGTTATAACAAACTTAAAACAGACATTTCCGATAATAATGACCAACTACCAGATCTTTGCATATCTGAGGGATTTGTCTATAAGCGAGTTCAATATCGGAAGGGAATAGAGAATGAAGAGGATGAACTGTGGAGGTTATGGGTACCCCAAGAGTTAACTGCCACAGTGATTAAAAAAGCTCATGATGTGACGGGACTGCATGGTTGTGTGGCCAAAACTTTGGGTAGAATCCGTCAAAAATATTTTTGGCCGGGGATGGTCAAGGAAATCAAAGCGTATGTGAGTGCTTGCGAAATCTGTAAGGGTATCAAGCCAGTCAATAGCTCTCTTCGTCCTAAAATGGGCAAACAAATTTTGACTGACCGGATCATGCAGCGCCTATACATTGATTTCCTTGGACCATATCCTCGAACAAAGACTGGGAACTCATCTCTTTTGATAGTAATCGACCACTTCTCAAAGTTCATATATCTAAAACCTTTTAAAAAGGCCACCTCTACGAATGTTATTAAATACTTGGAGTCAGATGTTTTTCATCAGTTTGGTGTTCCCCAGTATCTGCATAGCGATAATGGGAAACAGTTTGTCTCCAAGGAGTTCGCGAAGCTACTTCAAACGTATAATATAAAGCACATAAGGACTGGACTTTATTCCCCTCAAGAAAATGCATCTGAGAGGGCAAATAGAGAAATCTTGGCGAAGTTGCGAGCTTTGATAAAAGGCAACCATTCCGAATGGGACAAACATATTTCTCTGATAGCAGCCACGCTCAGAAGTGATCTTCACTCGGCAACAAACTCTTCTCCTTATTTCACCATGTTTGGTCAGCAGATGATACTACACGGATCTGAATATGCAATTTTGTCAAATCTAAAATGCTTAAACGAAGGAGGTATAACGGTTATTCCCAAGGCTGACAGAATGCAACTCGTTCGAGATCGGATAAAGCACAACCTGTTAAGAGCTCACGAAAAGGGTGAAAAAACTTACAACCTACGGGCAAGGGATATACAATTCAAGTTGGGACAAGAAGTTTTCAGACGAAATTTCGGGCAAAGCTCATTCCCTAACGGCAAAAACGCTAAATTTTTCCATAAGTTCCTCAAATGCAGAATCCGTAGGCAGTTAGGAAAATGTCTCTATGAATTGGAAGACCTTAGAGGGAGATTAATCGGGACATTTCATGCAAAGGATATAAGACCATAAAAGCAACATCCTGTTTTCCTATTTGTTTTCATAGGCTAGGCTAGAAAACAAAGCAGGTTTGTTACGAATGTTGCTTGCTCAAAACCCTAATAATAATAAGTATATAACTTCGTTAGAATGGTCTTTGCTTTAATCGATGGATAGAGCAAGTATCACACAAAACAGACAAGTGAAACACAACTGCAATAAAAACATCGAAAAACCATCCCTGTGATTTTGTTCCACTGAACTAAGATTCCTTCAATTCCCAACAGGAAGTAGATTGAACACGCTCAGCGGATGATCTTGTAGGGGAGAAGGAAAAAAGTTTGCTTCGGCACGCTCTTTTCTCGGATGGCAATTGTGGAGTATTGACGTGGTCTCCGAAGTACTAAGTTGGCTAATTGATTTTCTTCGAATTTGCGTACATTAACTAGTGGCCAAATTAACATCAAATAAAAGTCATAAATAAAACAAACAGTAATACGGAATTTATCACAACTAAGCTGTAAATTTAAAATAATTGTCCGCTAAATGCCATCATAAATTCACCATCCAGCTCCACACTCTAAATCCCCAGTCTAATTAATCCGCTCCCAACACGAATGATTAAGATTGGTGGATACCGCAATTACGATTAGCGAGCAATCAGAGCAGCGCAGTAATCGGCAATTCACGGCGAAGGTTATCTATCACTTCTCCTGTGAGAGATCGAACGTCCGCCATACCACCATCCCGCCCCCCTATTCCCAAGTCATCACGCTCCAGACGAAAGAGAATCCGCATCAAGCACCAACGGGTTCATAAGCAATCTCCCCGCACGCGACACAATAGTCGCCAACGTGTCAGAGAAAGCAGGTAGCCGAATAGTCAATTGCAGCAGGAATTGCGCAATCAGTGACTCAGCATCAGTAGACAGCAGCATCAGTATAAATTATTTTTTGGTTTGATTTAATTTCATTGATTGATGTACTTTATATGTTGGTATAAGTTGTGTAAAATACTGCTAGGAAGGAAAAGGAAAATATTGCACAATTGATAAATCTTTTTATAACTACTACATATACTACATTGTTCGACAAAACTAAAGGTATGGGAAATAGTAATGAAAAAAATATAACAGGTAATAATACTTCCAAATATATTCTGTAATAACAACATATACTAAAGTCGACATAAGATTCTTCCTAAAGTGATAATGAAAAGAAAACATCGTGGGGACTTGTGATCACAATTTCCAGCAACGAAACTTAGGAGAGCAGACTAAATATCAGCAGTACAACAAAAAAAAAAAGGATTGAACCAAGTAAGTTAATATTTTTTCCATTACTTTTGATACATATCTAGACCTTTATACAATTGTGTTGCTCGTGATTTGATACAGCGGGGAAAAGTGCTATATTTTTTTTTCTCTTAAAGTAAATTTTATAATCTTAAAACGTAAATATATATATAATTCTTGCATATATACATATAAATGATATAGCCGCTGTGCTAGGGTATTAAAATTAAGGCTATTGTCAGATACATATATTGAATTACCAAACCCGAAGTCTAAATAATTATTATACCTAAAAGTAAATTGAATTGATCGTTATATATTCACTGTATGCGCAAACCCATATGAGACAATTTTGCTATGCTTACCTAAATTATGTTGGTTAAGCTATTTTCAATATTTTCTTTAAGTTCAATAAAATGAATTATAACGACATGGAAGTTCAGTGAGTTAATTTTGATGGGGTTGAGTATGGGCGTAATATTTCTTGCTAGATGTGGTAAATAGGGTATTAACCCTTAGAGTAAGCATGATAGGGACAACATATTTTAATATATAGGTGCGAGTGTTGTCACGGCGTTGTCTTTGACAGATAGGGGGGGAAAAGTGCATTACGCAGCATAACATCAAATTGCTGGCCACGTAAGCGTTCAGGAAGATATTGTTTAGGATTGATTTTGTTTGGTGAATAAACCCTTGACATGAGTAAGTTATCTTCCTTCTGTTGTTCTGTTTAATTAGAAGGGTTGAGAACCACCACCATATCCGGCGAGCTTAGCTGATGATGCCTCCAGCATGTCAAGGTATACCCTATATAATTAAACGGCAGAATAAGCAGCAACAGCATTCTCATTAATGTGTTTGTACATTGTGTTTATTTTTCTCACACGCCACCTACCTTCTACCTAACCAATCGAACCGAGATCCGAAACCGAGTCGTGTCTCGTGTGTTGATATCGGTTTATGCATGCGTGGCATTTCATTATTCAGTTTTCGGTCGGTTCGTTTCGTTTCATTGTAAAAACCGCACACGTTTTATTCTCCGCACACCTCGCGAACTCGACCGAGCGCCCATCACCGTCGATATGGAATGAATATATCTACTCCATCCACCAACTTCACCCTTCGAGCTGCATGTGCAGGACCTAATCTAAATAATACCTAGTTCAAACATGAGTGGCTGGGATTTCACCACTCATTACAGTAGGGTAGTGAAGTCGATCACACTGTTGGTTAACAGTTCGGCCATCCGACGCTTCACTGCCCTCAGTGATTTAAAATACCTGTCTATCTATCTCTCTATCCGAAAATGTATTTATTCCCGTTTTATTAACTTGCATGTTCACAGCCTTTCCTACTCATAATCGCATGATCACAGCTTTTTCTACGGCATGTTCACAGCCTTTCTACGACATGATCATAGCCTTTTCTACTCATAATCGCATGATCACAGCTTTTTCTACGGCATGGTCACAGCCCTTTTCTTATCATAATCGCATGATCACAGCTTCCTACAGCATGGTCACAGCCTTTTCTAATCATAATCGCATGATCACAGCTTCCTACGGCATGGTCACAGCCCTTTTTAATCATAATCGCATGATCACAGCTTCCTACGGCATGGTCACAGCCTTTTCTCTTTAATATTTTAATACTTGCATTTTTATATTTACCATAAAACCGTAACCAACTAAAAACTTGACAGATACCGACAAATACTAAACATTTTTAAACTAAAAATACCTATGAACTATCTGTTCAATTGTTGATACCTAACCAACTGTTGTTCGCTTTTACTCCTAAGA
Organism: Cheilosia urbana; assembly: GCA_946477585.1. Classification (NCBI taxonomy): domain Eukaryota; kingdom Metazoa; phylum Arthropoda; class Insecta; order Diptera; family Syrphidae; genus Cheilosia; species Cheilosia urbana. The sequence goes on along the minus strand of OX297853.1, from coordinate 64,241,237 downwards.
GATTATGTTTTATAATTTATTGTGTGCTGTTAAATGTATAAACTACACTAAACTTTAAAACATCGGTATCACACTCAAAGCCCTTCAGCTTTACCTTACATGTTTAATCACAAGGATAAACTAAACGTTAATCAGCAGTCAAATTGCTCAGCTCATATAAAATGTAGCAAAAGAAAACAAGAAATTCAATAAGTTACTTATCTCCTCGTCATCATCACAATCGTTTTCGAGATCTACCGCCTCGTCCAACTCATCAAGGGGACAAATAATCGACCAACGAGCAACAACTTCTAAACAAATGAAGGGATTCATAAATGATCTTGATGACACATGGGTGGGCTTGACAATATATTCCAAATTGTATTACCGATAAGATGAACTTCCTTATCTCGTCCATCCGGCCTTGTAGTCATTATGGATACAGCGGTTCCTACGATGCAAAAATACCTTTCGATTTGACCATCATAATATTAATACGTGAACCTCCAAAGCGGAAGGAACACCCGTCAAGCATCAACCATGACATGAGTAGAATGAAACCTACATCACTCGAAATGTACCCGTGCACATCAAAAAATCATGGGTACATGGCGCCACCAAGCCTGGCAAAACCAAGTCCAGCATTCCCTATACAAAACACACATCAGTCAATTGAACGCACTCTGGTGACAGTCGCCGCCGTATTCCTGTAGTAACGTATCCAAATACATCTTAGACCAGAACCCTTTTCCCAAGGAGTCCCTAACTCAGGGGCACCGTGTCTGCGAAAAATTGACTGTTGGTTTCAGTGGTGCCACCATGGAAACGAGCACCCCTCGACCCAAATTTCGTGAACCACAACCTCTCAGTGATGTACCGAAAACCCTAATGAATATCAACACTTATCTTCAAAGAAGCATACTTCTTCGATATCTAGATGTGGCCCCCTCGTTTACAAAAAGCGTGGCACGCTTCCCACTATTACATTCTTATATAAATGGCAGGCAGCACTGCAATATTTGTTTTATTTGTCAACGACAGTACGCATTTTAGGAAAACCAGATTATTCTTTTTCGACCAGTTTTAAAACAACGTTCTTTCTCTAGGAATCTACTCTCAAAGTCTTTGATTTTCTGTCCGATACTGCAGATCGGAATCGAACTCTTGTATTTAAGCCACAAGCGAGCCTTTCTAGGCACAAGGTCTTTTAGTTTATTCTGCTATATTATCAAGGAGTTCCAACTTCCAATTGGTGCAGATTGTTAATCGTTTGCCAAGTAAATAATATCGAAAACGATGTAGGCATTCTACCACAACTAAACCTGTGTAGCTATGGTACTGTTTCCTTTCCGCCCGATATGCAAATCTATAGTAAAATCCAGCGAGTTCTAACTTCAATTTTAAAGTCTTAAACGCACCTTATTCAACCTGTGCTCAAGTCAACTTCGCCTTCTTCTCCAACAAACTATCCAAAGGGGCTGTTATCCGGAGAAGTTCGCAGCGAAATGTCTAAAATACTAAAATACCCGGATAGAACTAGGAATTGCCTCACAGGTCTATTTCCGGTGGGAACAGGGAATGAAGTAACAGCTTCTGCCTTCAATTCTTTTAGCTAACTTAATAGTTTTTTTTTTTTTTTTTTTTTCAAGGTTGACAAAAAAATGGTGGTAAGATAGCAGAATATCATCCATTGTTGTTCTAAATGTTGCGCGAGTTACACGCATCTAACTAATCAAGAGAAGTACCTAACAGTCGGCAGCATTATCACCATCCACGGCTTGTTAGCAAGCACAGTTTAACAACAACCACAGACCCCGATGTGTAATGATAGCGGAAAATATGTTTTTTTTATGACTTGTTGCCTTGAATTTAGTTTTAAATTTGCGGTTAACCAATAAAGATTAGAAAGAAAAACAAAAAGGGAATTAGTCTGAATCCATTTAACTCGCGGCAGATTATCAAATCTAAAAGTCTAATGAAGTTAGTAGGGGCATAGTTCAAACGAAAGGATACATCAAAAACTGTTAAATATTTATTTCTTCGCCAAATGACACTTCATAGTATACACTCCACACGTCATATCAAGTACAACAAAAAGCTAACCATCCGATCTATCGAACTATTCAAACGTCGATAGTAAACGCACATTCTATACGTGCAGTTTTTTTTTTTTAGTTCACTTAGCTTAGCTGCGAAACATTCTTAACATTTGTAAGAGCCCTTACAAATCTTTTTAATAACCTCGCCTCAAGTATTCGCGATTACAGCGATTTCTAATTCTGTATCCTTTGCATAGGATGGTTGTCAGACTGCAGACCAGACACCCCAGACCCGCTCCATCGAGCTTCATGGTGAAACAAAGGGCACCAAGATCTAAAAATGCGGTGGCAGTGAAATCACCCTCCTGTTCCAACCTCATCGACCATCCATCATCTCGATTGTATATCAATCGCCTTATCACGATTGGTTAACGATTAAGGCAACACTAGCAGTTCGCCAACAGACTTGGCCATAATAACGTTGTCCATCAGTGCCTCCACTAACAGACCAGAAATTAAAAAGCTTGGACTGACTTAACACCACACTTACCCCTTCTTCTTTTCTTGTTCTGGGTCATTCTCAAGGAGTTGCAATCAATTCAAATTACGGTTTAATAGTAAGAACAAAAAATAAAACGCCGGCTTTGAAAGAGGCAAAACGAACTAAAATAAAGTTTGATTCAACAAATAAATTAAATTTACTCAGTTCTCAAAATGTAAAATTAAGAAGACAACAAAGGAAAACAAAAGACATTCAATTAGGTGCTCTAGAACGTTACTGCTCGTAGCTTTCATTTGGGTCCTCTTACTTTCCAACATAATAAATAACTCGAAATCTGTCACCAAATTAGTTTTGAAGTGATAATCAGACCTCTTTGAACCTGCAGCCATTGCTCAGCTGCTTTGTCCAATCCCACGGACGCACAATGTAAATGTACTGTCAACTACATTGTCTCAAATGACTGATGTTTTCTATAGTGTTCACCCACACACTCGTGGTCACGCAAACACTCAATAAAGGATTAAAACTCAATAACTCATTTTTCTTCAATTCGTCACTACTCATTCGCCTTACCGAGGCACCCACATGACTTGTCGAAGAACTGCCCGATGATTGTACCGCGCGAGATATATCAATGAATGATATGCAATTTGGGCTACTTCCTTATATTCACATAATTGCCCTTTTTATGTGAGACACAAGGTAAAACAATACTATGTGATCTCTCATAATAGTTATCCACTATGTTGGATACTTGTGTAAACAAGCACATCTTTGGATCGACATTCTTATCGATGTTATTGCCTTCAGCAATTAAAATACTTCGTCAATCGTAACCCGTATTAACGATTCTTCGATCTCATTCTGTCGAACAATTGTGCAAACAAACCGAAGCAATGTTCTTGATGATGAGATTTTATCAGTCAGTTGCATTTCAACTCGCGAACAATAAGGAATAAAAATCTCTTTCCATACTCCTTCCTTTTTAGAGCATCATTTCGCTCATTCTATGCTTTCACTTTTTTTTTGTATTTTTCAAAGATTGCCAAGAATTTATCTCACGGCAACAGTGAACATCAATCGATCACCTACGTGAAATACCATCCCATAACAAAAAACAATATCAAAGACGCAAATACGAAGTAGCCTGTCTTCATTCAGCCTACATACGGATGCAATTCATGAATCCAAATTCTGATACATATCTACACGGAAAAATGATCAATGCATCCTCCACCGCTTCCTATCGTATACCTAAACACTACAAGCACACAATTGCTGTAGTATAACCAATACCCAGATACGCTAGGTACACAAATCTTTATGACGCAGTCAAGGGACCTAAACACGCAGCGAAAATATCCCAACGAACCAGCATTCAGTCAACTATAACTGATAACTCTACGTACCCACCCCTAACACGACACTCATACGTATGTTATTCTTCCTTATCGCCACTGCATGTCTTAACCTACCGCATGGCAGCCGATGGCAATGAACCGCACAACAAAAAAAAAGGTATTGCTGAAAACAAAATAAATACTCATCCCTTTAATCCGCGCCGTAGACCGATATGGCGTCTTCATGCCGTCAAAAGATGACCAGCGATGTGTGCCTCTATTTGATTTTTCTACGTCGCGCGTACCCTTGGATTTTACAGTTTTGCCACCGAACACAACACAACACTACACCATACGCAGAGCGCAGCTACCACTTACAAAAACAAGAGATAAACACTGCACAATAAATGACTAGGACTCTTTTTTTTCATTTAGTTACATCGCATTGGGGTGCTTTATTTTCTTTTCGTGCGTTTTCACGTCACTGATCTTTATTTCACATAAAAGATAAACACAACACACAGATCGAATTCCAATAACACGACGCAATTTTGCAAGCAATAAAGATATTATGTTGCTTAACTAAAATATATGGATTGGATGCGTATATGGATTAAGAATCCCACTTTTGATTTATAAACCGCACACGTTTTATTCTCCGCACACCTCGCGAACTCGACCGAGCGCCCATCACCGTCGATATGGAATGAATATATCTACTCCATCCACCAACTTCACCCAGTCGAGCTGCATGTGCAGGACCTAATCTAAATAATACCTGTACCACTGTTGGTTAACAATTGGTTTTCGCCAACTCGGTTTGAAATAAAAGCAACTCGGTTTAACTCAGTTTAGTAGTAACTCGGTTTAAACCGGTTTACCAAACCGAATCGACACATCACTAATCAGCATCCATTTTTGGCGAATAACGTCTTCGGTATTACAACTCTATATCCCCACATTAAAATATCGTTTTCAATTGTTAACTCCAATCGTTTTATAAAGTAAGCGTTCAACGCCTTATTTTTTAATTTTTCAATTTACCGGTGCGAACGCATTCCATAACGTCAGACATCTCCCTGTCCTTAACCGTTTCGTTTTTAACTGCTGACGCTTCCACTACCAAGTTCGTGTTTTGACTAACAAAAAAACAAATAATTCTTGCATTCGCTATCATTTTCCGTGAAACTATCATCTTCCGTCCGTAGAGGATTACGAGAAATTTTTTCAGATTTTACGTGCCGTACTGAGTAACTAAAAGCGGATAATTGAAATGCCCATCGCTGTAAACGCCTGCCTGACATTTGAGGAAAACCACGATTTTAACCAATTATTGGCAATAGAGGTTAGAGGTCTGTAACCAGCTCAAAATGTCTTCCAATCAGAAATTGGTGAAATTTTTTTGTAGCGTAAATAATCGCGAGAGCTTCCTTTTCAATTACTCTGTAATTTTTTCAGCTTTAGATAGCAAACGTGATACAAATTAGATTGGACGTTCCACACCATCCGGATACCTGTGTGGTAACACTGCATTCATTTTAAATTCATTTTTATTTAGTTAAGCTAACACTGCATCTATGCCAACGATGGACACGTCACAAGTCAGGATTACAGGCAAATCGGGATTCAAATGCACTAAAGCCGTTTCGCACATAATTTCCCGCTTTACCGATTCAAAGGCCTTGTCTGCTTCCTTTGTCCAAACAAAAGGATGCTCACTCTTTAGGAGCTCGTAAATGGGGAAAATCCTTGTGGACTGGGAATGAATTTTCCGAAATAATTCAAAGAACGTACGTCCGATATATTTGTTCGTTTTGGAAAATTTCTAATCGTTTCGTTTTTATTTATTTTGAAAATCCTTATCCGTAACTTTATGCCCGAAGTATTCGATCTGGCTCTGTGCAAAAACGCATTTTTCCCTATTCAATCGTAGCCCGGCGCTAGCGAGCTTTTGAAACGTTTCGAGTAGTCGTTTTTTGTGGGTAGCTAAGTCGGGTGCTGATATCACCACATCATCGAGGAAACTAACTACCCCTTCTTCGTTTCCTAGAACCTTTTCAATTTCCCTTCAGAAAATACCTGTTGCCGGTTTGATACCGAAAGGTAATCGATTAATTTTAAAATTACCTAAATGTGTGCTCCACGTTAGTAATTCTTTTGACTGTTCGTCAAGTTCTATTTGGTTGTACGCACTTGCTGTCAAAAATAACCCTCCGGGAAAATTATTAGCCGTCTTAAGTAAGTCCGCCAATCGTGCTTAGTGAAAATCAAACAACCGATCTTTTCGGGTCTAAAGACTCGTGACAACTGAATTTATTAGATTATAAGAAGTAATAAGAGAGAGTACAAAATAAAGTTAAGTAAGTACATAAGGAATATATATAAGAAAATAGCTCACTAATTCATAGGGTAATTCATATATTGTTTTAATTTTTGACACTTGCAACGTCTATTTTTGAAAAAAAAAAAAATACCGTCTTTAAGTTTAATCAAAATGTCGTGAGTTCTGGGAAAAGTGTAATTCGTGTCCTTTAAAAAAGGGTTAACCGTTATTTTGTAAACCGCACAAATGCGTATTTTTCCGTTTTCTTTTAAAATGGGTACCAAAGGTGTACCCCCATTCAGTGCTGTCAGTTTTAGTAATAATACCTTGTCTTTCTAGATCTTTTAACTGTTTTTCAACACTTGGAAGGAATGCAAAAGGGATCTGGCGAGTTTTCACAAATTTTGGAGTTGCATCGTCTGATATATTTAACTTTACCTTAACGCTTTTAAGTTTACCAAATTCTTTTTCAAATAAATTACTGTACTTTGATAAAATATTTTTTAGATTTAGTTAATCTGAACTTAAAGCCTTAATTGATATGTTTTCTACTTCAAATTTATACACGAAATATCTGCCTATAATCGGTGCCTCTGCTTGTTTGATTATTAAAAACCCAAATGGTTTACAAATACCATCATAACATACTTCGGCACACAGGGCACCAATTACAGTCAACGAATTTCCTCCATAATCATAAACTAGAGTAGAATCAGGTAATTGTTTTGCTTGGATAAACGCGATTTATATGTTTTATATGGGATAGTGGTCACTTCCGCCCCCGTTTCTACTTCGAAATCTATCTCGCAACCAAAAACCATTACCGTTTCTATTATTGGCCTACTTGCCTTACTTTTTATTGATCTTATTGAATAAACGTTGTTCTCACTCACGTTGCTGCTGTCATCTCCGACGTTAATAGTGCTGATTTGCTCTCGTACTGCTTCTCCGGATCTGCATACTGATGCCATGTGACCAATTTGCTTACACTTGTAGCACGTCATATAGTTGTAGCGACAATCGTTATCGTCATTTGTGTTCACTACTCGAAGTCCGTGATGCTGACGAGCGATGATCGTTTTTGGCCGTGCACGTTCGTTGATGCTGCTGTTGTTTTTTATATTTCGTCCTCACCAGGTTGACGGATTCCGTATGTTGGATCTCTTTCTTGATTTCATATCATTTTGCGATTTCGATAGCCTTGTTTAAAGTAAGCTTGGACTCTTCGCGAAGCCTATCAAAAATACGTCCTGCCATCCCTGTGATGAACTTGCCGATTAGCATATCGTCAAAGCGTGACTCGAACTCACATGATTGTGTTAAAAATTCCTGCGCACTTTCGTCGCTCCTCCACTGGCCGACTGATGTCGATAAAATACCTCATCTGATTGATTTCTTTATTACAAAAGGACTACCCGCCAATCGTATTAGGGTTGAAGAATGTGTTGATCTTTCTTCTGTTCATTTGCCGGTAATTTTAACAACGATACCGCTGAGACTAACAAACTGCAAAACAGACTGGGAAGGCTTCAAAAATATGTCCAGGACAATACTGAACTGTGTGAGTCCCTCAAGACGCCTTACGAACTAGAAGTCGCGGTCGACCTCTTCGTCAATGTCGTACAAAAAGCTGCATGGAATAATACTCCTCACCAGCAGAGAACATCGAACTATATCTGCATCAAATACAACGGAAAATATTCCAAGCTTACAGTCTTTCTGTATCTTGTACTCTTAAACCTCCACATTACGAATATCACAGCACGTTGCGCGATCAGGCTCAGAGAGTCGGGGTGCTGGTCTGCGAGATCCTACGGCCATAACAACATTCTGCTTTCTCTATCAAGGGAACTCATACCACCCTCAACGGACTATATTATGACCCAAACGCAAAATAGTTGGTCCACCCACTTTCTTCCACTTGGAAACTTCTTTATTATTAGTTTAACATACATACATATTTAATTTTTAAAAAAATAAAAAAAAATGTTCATAGGAAATTATACTCTTTGATTGAATTACCGACACAAATAAGCAATATTACAAAAAATACCGTTAAAACTGTGTGCTTTCTCATTTGGTAATGAGTGCAAAATAGTTGGTCTACGTCATTCGCGATGCAAAAGAGTTGGTCTACTCCACATCATCGTATGATTAAGTTAACCGTTAGGAAAAATTAAGAAAAAACAAGTGTGCTCGTGCTTTGGCAGGTTATAAGTGTACCTGTGCAATAAGTTGGAATTCATTTGTTGGGTTATCATGGCGCGTGGTGTTCCCTTATCTAAAGATCTTAGGGAATACATTATAAAAGCTTTTGAAAATGGCTTTTCAAGCTACAAAATTTCCAAAAATTTCAATCTCTCTCGTTCATCAGTACAGAATATTATTTCGCTCTTTACTAAGATGGGTAACATTAAAACCCGAAAGAAAACTGGGCGGCCACCGATAGCTAGAGCCCGCGATTGTAGGGTATTAAACAAAATAATTAAGGAAAATCGTCGTCAACCTGCTGCTGGGGTAACTGTAGAAGTGAAAAGCCGCATCAAAAAAGAAATATCCATCGACACTTGTAAGCGCAACATGAAGAAAATGGAATATAAATTTTACAAGGTTTTTTTAAAAATATTTTCTTTGTTTTGCATTGTTATTTTTTCAACCCATATTAATAGGCGAAAGAAAAGCGTCTTCTTACGCCAAGGCAAAAGAAAAGGCCACTTGAATGGGCTAAAGAGCACACAAATTGGACCTTAAATCAGTGGCTGGAAGTAATTTGGAGCGATGAATCCAGATTTGAGGTTTGTGTTGGCGATGAGCGAAAGCGTGTACTTCGCACCTCCAAAGAAGCTTTCCATAAAGACTGTCTGAAACGAACGATAAAGTTTCCAGCATCGCAAATGATATGGGGGTGCATGTCTGGGCGTGGTGTTGGTAGGCTATGTTTTGTTGACGGCCTTGTGAATTCTGCGAAATATCGCAACATCTTGGAAGAGCATCTGCTTCCATCAATAACACAATTTCAGTCAACCGAGGGAGTCTACGTATTTCAGCAAGACGGTGCATCTTGCCATACGGCAAAGGCAACTAAAGATTGGTTATCTACTGAAGCCATTCCATTAATGGAATGGCCATCCAGCAGCCCTGATCTTTCGCTAATCGAAACTCTATGGCACAAAATGAAACAAAAGTTAAGACAGCAACCAGCAAGGACCCGCACAGATCTACGACAGACTATCAATGATATTTGGCAATCATTTACAACCGACGATTGCCAAAAACTTGTGGACACAATGCCACAACCAATTCAAGCAGTGATAGCAAAGAAAGGTGATGTAACGCAGTGGTAAAAACACATTTTTAATTTTTAGACCAACTATTTTGCGCTCAAACAAAAGATGAAAAAAATATTACTTATGTTTATTCAGTAATAACTTCAAGTGTAACAACTTGTTGATTAAACTTTTGTTTTATTTGTAACAAAAATAAAAATAAAAATTTATTTTCGTAAACAAAACTTTTTATTTCAAGAAATAAAACAAGTTTGAAGTTATAAACAGAATGTATTCGTAGTCAAACAGCATAGACCAACTATTTTGCGTTTGGGCTCGTACTCCCAAAATGCTTTTCACTAAGCATTTCTTGGTAGAATTTCCTTCAAGATTAGATTGGCTACATGGACGGGTGAATAGGGACACAAATTTAACAATCTAAACAGACGGTTCAAAAATGGACTGTGGAGTAGGTGCAGGCTTTTTTTCTGAGTCTCTAAACACCTCAAAATCCTTTAGGCTTCCGGATACGGCCAGTGTAATCCAGGCGGAACTACTAGCTATCTGCAAGGTCTGTCGTCAAATCAAACTACACACAAACATAGTTCCGATGCAAAAGATAGGCATTTTCATTGATAGTCAAGCTGCCAGCAAGGCTATCGCCTCAGTCAACATAACCTTAAAATTGGCATTAGAGTGCCGAAAGAAGCTGGCCTCGCTTGACAAGTTCAAGGTTATCCTGATTTGGGTTCCAGGTCATAGAAATGTTTGCGGCAACGAACATGCTGACGAGCTGGCCAGGCGAGGCTCAGCTCTTCACTGTTCACTCGCGGAATTGGTTCAAATGACGCTCGGAGCAGTCAAAGCAAAGCTCTCCCTAAAATTCCTATCGAAGGCCAACCTCAGATGGAGGAGACTGACGAACTTTATCATATCCAGAAGGATGTGGCCAAACTACAGCACGGATAAAACAACCCACCTTCTATAGGGGAACACGCATTAGATTAGGCATCCCACATTATACACACTGCTGTAATGACACAGTTGAAAAGGAAGCACTCACTCATTTACTTTGCGCCTGCCCAGCACTAGCTAGGGCCAGACAGCGATCTTTTGGTAAATCCTTTTTCGACTCCCTTGAGGAGGTCTCAAAACGTAGTATTGGGGAACTGATAACCTTTTTGGATTCCACAGGTTGGATCCAAACTCTCCTATTCGACAATCTTAAACAACCAGGTCAAATGATTCATGATAACAAAACGGCACATAGTGCTACTTGGGTTTTTAAATTAAACCACCACACCTACCTACCTACCTACCGCGTTAAAATTGCGGAACGAGCAGGAAATTTCGCCGGAATGTTGCCTCCCAAACGTGTATATCTTCGTGCTAAAAAAGTTGCTTGATGAGTCATAACTTACTTGCAGTACAAAAGAAATTTGTAGGAGGTGGTTTAAGTGAGTAAAAATCTTACACTACTATGAGTACGCACCGAGTGTCCTCATAGTGTCTTCTACAAGATTTCCACCTACCTCGGAGCAAAAAAAAAAACTTATTCTCATAGTTCTTTGCAGAATGAACTAAGTCGGTATCTGGTGAGGACACGGTTTTACAATTTTCGCTAGGACTGGTTTTCGCTTTCAGGACCCAGTCTGTTTCGCTTTGTAAATCGTGTTCATCAATATGGTAGCCTTTACCGTCCATATCCTCATTTTATTCTCTACTAGCTGACCCGTGCTCGCCTTGCTTCGGCAGAATTCCATTTCTCAAATTTGAAACAAAATAATTAGCGAAGAAAAGAGAAGAAAAACTGTCAGTAAAACAATCCCTTCCCAACAAATAGTTGGCTAAAGCTAACTTCATTATTCCCTCTTAATCTCATACTTCATCTACATCTTCCATAAATACATTCCACTTGTTAAAGCCTTAAAGCATAATCGGAACAAAAGTGGGAAAAAAGTACAAAAAAGTGGGAAAAATCGGATGTACTCTTTCATCATAAAAGTACAATCTGCATTTACTCTCAATTTGAAATGTTTACAGATCACAGTAGTTCGAGGCTCGAGCATGTTCCAATTTTCACTTTTTTTTCCTGACATGAACGAAACAGAACAGTACTGTTTACGCTAAACACTGACCTACCAATCGTAGGTCATCACCCCACATAACAATACAACATAAACATAGACACTTTTACACATTTTCTTTTAAAATTGCATTTTCCGTTTCCAATTTCATTCACCCTGCACACAATTGTTTCTTTTGATCATATCAGCACTCTCTGCACTTAATTGTAATTATTGCACCTTCAGCACGCCACACATAATTTAAGCAACATGTTAATATATAAGTTTGGCATATCAGCACTCTTTACAAGTAATTGTTTTTATTGCACTTACAGCACTTTACACCTAATTGTTCCTTTAGTCAAGTAAGCAAGATGTTAGTATATAAGCTACAAAATCAATAAAAATATCAATCAGTCTCTTACTAGCAATCAACGCTTGCTTACTTTGAATAAGACTCCCCCCACCCGAGGTAAGGGATCTTAAGCAAGAGAATCACAAAATCGACGATCACCACTCACTACAAGAGTTTCTGGTTCATGTACTAGAAACTCTACCGTTGTCAAGGTTTAAGTGCTTTGGTCAACACTACGGTTGAAAGATCGTACATTTTTGGTGACCCCGACGTGATCTAGTGATCATGGTTCGATATTTGTTTTCACTTGTTCAACGCTTGTTCATCAACGTCAATTCGGAACGCTAGTTCTGCACCATGGAACGGCAAGCAAAACTACAGCAAGAAACTGGCACAGAGATTGAGTTAATCATCGCCAATTTCAAGAAGGATATAGCAAGCAGAAGGACGCTTAAGTACTATCAGAGCGCCTGCGAATATTGGAGGAGCAGTGGGAAAAGTTCGACGCCACTGACAGCGAAATCAGAGAAATATATTCTGATCAACTCGATCATCCCTATTTTAGCAAGGGATACTATGATGCACAAGACCCTCTTCGAGGGTAAAATCGAATACTTGCAATAGCAAGTAAATCCCGTCGTATCGGAGACTGACGACAAACCTTTCCCGTCAGCACTTCTCTAAATAAAGGCTTCCGACGGTGATCAAGCAAGCGACAATATTAGCATAGCCCAGGTTAGGCGGCGTCAGCAATACTTGAGAGAGACGCTGCAACGTACCCTGTACAACGTCGAAACTACACCAGTGGGTTCCAAACACTTTTGGGAACTCAGCTTCAACACAATTAACAAGTATTGGGCGCAAATTGAGGCCACCCAAATAAATTTGGTGGAGCCTAGCGACTCATCGACACCTAGCGAGGACACCTCCACACACATCCAAATGGAGGACACATCCAAGATTGTACCGGTCCGCAACAATCCCCACGTCACAGTAGCTCAGAAAGCAACCACAACCACAATACCCAATTCAGTTTACCTAAAATTGTGCTTCCTAGGTTTGATGGCGACTATTTAAATTGGAGACAATTTTTCGACCTATTTAACCAGCAAATGCCCAAGTGCCAAAAGATGTGGTATCTAAACACCAATCTGACTGGAGACGCTGAAAAACTTATTCGCCATCTACCTCTCACAGAGGACAACTATACGTCAGCATGGCAGTTGCTGCAAGATCGATACAACAACACTAGACTACTGACAACCGCATTCTTCAATCGTTAGCTTCAACAACCTGGCAGTTCAACAGAATCCGCCTTGGATTAGAGGCCAGCAACTGGGATCCGCTTAGAGTTCACCTCCTAATGAAAAAACTAGATAGCTCAACGCACGTACTCTACGAGCAGTCTTTAAAACACCCAAGAGCGTTGCCATCGCTCAACGAATTCCTTAACTTTTTGGAGATCCGTTTTCAATCCCTAGAGACACTAGGAAACAAAGGGCGTTGTGCGGAAGAACAGACGCGAAAACCAACAGCCCCATCCTTCACGTCAGTGGCCGTGGGCAAACCAACTAATCTAAACTGCCTCTACTGCAACAAGGGAGACCATAAGTTATATGCATGCCAAGGGTTCTTGCGACTTACATCAAATGTTCGCCTACCCGTGGCAAAAAGTCTCAGATAAACAAGGCACAAGGCAAGCAACAAAGAGAGTGAACCTTGCATTAAGATCGAGAACCTCAGAATTTAACGTCAATCTAGAGGCCTTCATCCTACGACAAATCGGAGGATCAACACTGCCTCCTGGAACGTTCCAACCGATTTAAGATTGGCAGACCCTCACTTTGGCGAACCTGGACAAATCGATTTGCTGATTGGAGCGGAACTGTACCATCAGCTCTTGACAGTCGAATAGCTAAGTATCGGGGAAGGTCTACCGCTACTGCAAAACACGCGTCTTGGATGGGTAATTGCGGGCAAGGCAGGTGGTACATCCCCACAGTCGACAATTTGCGGTATCTCCATTGAAGATCAGCTAACTCAGGATATGGAGAAATTCTGGAAGGTGGAGGAAGTTCAAGAAGCAACCAAGTCTCACACCCTTGAGGAAAGAAGATGCGAAACTCACTTCACCGAAACGGCCACCAGAAATCCAGAAGGACGCATCGTGGTTTCAAGCTTTCAAGGCTTCAACCAACGAGTTGGGAACATCTAAGGGGATTGCCCTTCAAAGATGTATATCGCTGGAAAAAAGACTAGCAAGGAATAGTGATCTCAACGAACAATATACAAAATTCATGGCAGAATAAAAACGACTTGGTCATATGGAGCCCATCAACCCTAGCGAGATCCAAGGACCGCATTATTTCCTTCCTCATCATTGTATACTCAAACCCGACAGCACAACCACAAAGCTGTGGGTGGTTTTCGATGCATCTGCGAAAACTAGCACAAACGTATCCCTTAACGATCTACCAGCGACAGGGCCTACAATCCAAGACGAACTGTTCACAACTCTTCTACAGTTTCGCCTGCACCGATACGTATTTGCCGCAGACATAGAAAAAATGTAACGATAGACACTTGTCAACCAACATGATCGGCAGTTCCAACTCATTTTTTGGAGAGATAATAATCCGTCAGATGAATTAAGGGTATACCAACTCAACACAGTCACTTACGGAACAACATCAGCCCCTTATTTAGCCACGAAATGTGTACAAAAATTAGCAACAGAGGGCACAAGACACTTTCCACTGGGAGCTGAAGTTTTGAAAACTAATTTCTATGTGGACGATGTGATGACCGGATCGGATAACTTAGCTACGGCCATCAGAATGCAAGAGCAGCTAAATGAACTACTGAAAACTGCCGGATTCGCTCTTAAAAAAAGGGTGTTCCAACGACAAGAATCTGTTGAAAAATATAGCAAGTGACGACATTGCGCTCCACCTTGACCTCAATGTTGAAAACACAAATCAAATTAAAACGCTTGGTCAAGGATGGCTGCCGAACACGGATAAGTTTGTGGTAAATCTAAAAATCACTCATCATTCGAAAATCAGCAAACGAACGGCTTTATCAGACATCGCTCAACATAACCGTTCGACTGCTCTGTGCCAAATCAAGAGTGGCTCCGTTAAAGATTCTAACCATACCACGACTAGAGCTATGTGCCGCGACCTCAGTAGCTGAGCTGGTCAACCGTGTTTCCAAAGATCTGCATTTAGAGGAATGCAAGAAAAACATGTGGACAGATCCTAGGATAGTGCTCGGATGGATAGATGCATCCTCTTCATCTTTTCATACTTTCTTCGCCAACAGAATATCGTCCATTCAAGGACTTACTCCCATACAGGATTGGCGTGCACGTTCGGTCCGGGAATAATCCAGCTGATATCTTATCTCGTGGGATGCTAGCAGACCATTTGGCAACATTTAGCTTGTGGCTTTAAGGACCGTTCTTTCTGCATGAAGGGGAATCTTCATGGCCTCCAGCATATCAAAGGAAATCGGATTGCGAAATAGAGAGAAGACCTACAGCACTTGTGTTATCCACTATCAAACAAGCATCGAATTTCATCTACAACATTGACCACCACAACGACTTCAGAAGGTTGCAGCGAGTGGTTGCTTACATCCAACGATTCTCCCATAACATGAAGGTTACCACAAAAAAGGAGGTCGTCAAGAAATCTGGCGCTCTTAAGCCCACAGAACTACACAAGGCACTAATATACTTAGTCAAAAACATGCAAGGGGAAGAATTCGAGAAGGACATCAAACACCTTCAGAGCTTCACCAAAACACCAAAGGACAGTTCAATCGCCAGTCTGACTCCATTTATCGACGAAGAAGGGACAATTAGAGTCGGAGGGCGCCTTGAAGCTGCCTCACTACCATATGAAGCCAAGCATCCATTGCTGCTTCCATATTCACATCCACATATGAAGATGCTAATGATCCACAAGGAAAATCTTCATTGTGGGCCACAAGCCGTTTTGTCAACCACGAAACAGAAATTCTGGCCCATCAAGGGAAAAACAATAGCTAGGTCCATTGTCCAGCAGTGCGTAAGATGCACAAGAGCAAAACCGAAGATACTTACGCAAATAATGGGAAATCTGCCAGCCCACCGAGTTCAACCTGCGCGCTCATTCGTAAATTCAGGGGTTGACTTTTGTGGACCTATCAAGACCCACTACAAGCTCAGAGGAAAGCATCCACAGAAAACGTACGTAGCCGTGCTCTGCTGCTTCTCGATGAAGGCGGTGCACCTAGGACTCGTAACCGACTTATCAACCAACGGCTTTATCGCCGCAATGAAGAGATTTATCGGAAAACGAGGCAACTGCCACATCTGTATTGCACCAACACGACAAATTTCGTAGGTGCCAACAACTAACTTCAAGACTTAACAAGCCAAATACATTCGGAAGCGGCGCAGGAACAAATCCAAGCCATATTTGCAGCAAAGGGCATTGAATTTCATCTCATACCTCCGAGAGCACCACATTTTAGAGGCCTCTGGGATGCTGCAGTGAAATCGGCAAAATATCTACTGCAACGTTGCTTAGGACCAACCTCACTGACGTATGAAGCACTTGAAACTGTCATCATCGAAATCTAGGCAGTCCTGAACTCAAGGCCACTCACTCCAATGTCGACCGACCCCAACGACTTAATGGCACTTACCCCAGGTCATTTTATCATAGGCGAGCCACCAACAAATTCAATCGACCCGTTTTCCGAATCCCTTAAGACAAACCTTCCCGCCAAACTCGGAATCATCGCTAATATAAGGGAAGACTTTTGGAACAGATTGCAGAAGGAATACCTCAACGAATTGCAACAAAGATACAAATGGCAGCGAAAATGCGAAAACCTGCTTCCGGGAACAATGGTCCTCATCAAAGAAGATAACTGCCCTGTGATGAAATGGCCACTTGGAAGAGTCATCCAGACTTTTCCAGGGGCAGATGGAGTCGTTCGAGTTGCGGAAATTCAAACTGCCACCAGTGTATTACGAAGACCAATACACTGATTAGCACCTCTACCAATCGAAACAGAAGAACAAGGTGTTAATGAACCATGTGCTAACGAAGCACAGCCAACAACAACAGTATTGACAGCGTCCTTTCAACCAGAACAAGAACGCGAAGGGGGCGAGGTCAATTCAGATGATAATGTGAGTCCTCCACCAAGGAAGAGAAGATTCAATCCATTCCATGCACCACATCGGCAATACTAATAATTCTATGTATTATTGGTGCCATGGGTCATGAGTGCCCAGGTCAACGTAGAACCAAATAAATCTAATCCAGGGATTCATTTCGACAATTTGGGAACAGCACACATCATTTCGGACCAGTGGGACATAGTCATTTACTATCAGTTGAAATCATACTGGAAAGAACTAAAATGGCTCAATATGGGTAACAAAAAACTAAAGGGGCTTTGCCAAGACATAAAACAAGCCGACGCCTGTTTTGCCAACATTCTACACCTTCAAAATCTTCTACAAGAACTTAACGACAATGATGAGCTGCTCAACCAAACTGGTTCCCGTGTTAAACGCGGCGCGAATAACATAGTTGAAGCCCTAGCCAGCTCATTATTTGGAGTATTAGATTCCGACTATGCCCAGCACATGTCGCACGTTATATCATCAATGCGTGAGAACGAAGATCACTTTCTACGCTTGGTAAAAAATCAAACATAATTAAAAAACTCTACAGCAAATATTATCCGCATTAACGAAGGAAGGTTGGAAAAACAATTTCAATCACTGGAAACCGAAATCAACACCATCGTCGAGCAGATCAACCAAAACAAACAGTCAAGATTATCAACTGCAGCTTTCGCAGTTAATGTTATCCCAGTGTTTTCAACTATTCGTCAGTATCACAAATCTTCAAAGAATGCAATCCTTACTGTTGGATTTGGTCACGGATGTTCATCACGGAAAAATAAACGCGGCTTTAATCTACCCTAACCAGTTGCAACGGTAGGCGCAGTAGCTTAGTGGTTAATGTGTTGGACTACTATGCGAGGGGTCGAGGTTCGAATACCGCAAAAACCCAAATTCCAACTTAGGGTTTTTTTCACTGCGCCACCTCTCGCGAACGTCTGACAAACATCCGAGAGTATAACTGTCTTGAAAAAGCTTCTCAATTAGCCGTTTGGAGTCGTCATAAAAATTGTAGATCCCTTCCATTCGTTCCAAAAATGAAAAACTCGCACAAAACGAATGGTTGTGAGAAGCTAGGCCTAGGGTCCCTCCGGACCTGTTGCGCCAACTATTTATTTATTTTATTTTAACCAGTTGCAACGGTAGATAACAACAATAAAAGCCCACCTACCACCCACACTTCGTATTCCAGAAACTCACAATAACGTGGCATTATTGTACAAACTAATGACTGCAGAAGGACGCGTCATGGAAGCTCACATCATTTTCCGACTAACACTGCCGCTCGTCACAACCGAAGAGTACGAATTATACAAGATCATCCCAGTTCCTGTGATGGTTAATACCTCGTTTGTTGCAATACGGCAATCTTCCGACTACATAATAATAAATCTACACCGAACGCAGTATTATCCACCAAGCGAAAGAGAACTTAATGATTGTATGACGGTTTTGGAAAATGACATTATGTGCAAGCAGAGGCATCCACTTTATCAAAAGGAATCTAACATCAGCCTATGCGAGTTCAACCTTATGAACCAAGTCCTCGATCAGTCCTCTTGTCAACTCGAAATCTTTACAGAGGAACAGTTCTGGAAACAACTACATGACTCAAATCAGTTGATATACTCGCTGCAAGTTCAAGCATTAATAAATATTGTCTGTCAAAGAAATCTCACTCAACTACAGTTAAAACAGTCTGGCATCTTGACAATACCAGCTGGTTGTGTTTTGAAACAAGACATATTTACCATTCAGAGGCACAACATTTTCATAAGCACTTCACGACCCTCATTAAGTCCAGCAAGTAACATATCAGACGCAATCAACATTGCCCCAAATTCAACATCACTGACCCACTACTCAACCAGCTTTCGAAGAAATTCAAATGGAATTGATCTACTTCAAAAGGGGATCACGCAGCAGCAATTAGAAGAAACGCTAGGGCAGGTAAAGGGCACTGACACCCATCAGTTCATCGTCAGTTATCTCGCCGTCGGCTGCATCTTGATCACTTTCGGGTACATCATCTGGACCACAATACGTAACCGAAATCATAATCCTACAGAACCCCCAACACCAGCTCCTCGCACTCAACAAGAAGCCTTGACTGTCCACATTTTAACCGTAGTTCAAGGCGGGAGGAATGTTTACGCTAAACACTGACCTACCTATCGTAGGTCATCACCCCACATAACAACACAACATAAACATAAACACTTTTACACATTTTCTTTTGACATTGGATTTTCCGTTTCCAATTTCATTCACTCTGCACAAAATTGTTTCTTTTGATCATATCAGCACTCTCTGCACTTAATTGTAATTACTGCACCTTCATCACGTCACACATAATTTAAGCAACATGTTAATATATAAGTTTGGCGTATCCGCACTCTTTACAAGTTTGTTTTTATTGCACTTACAGCACCTTACACCTAATTGTTCTTTTAGTCAAGTAAGCAAGATGTTAGTATATAAGCTACAAAATCAGTAAAAATGTCAATCAGTCTTTTACTAGCAATCAACGCTCGTTTCTTATTACTTTGAATAAGACTCCCCCCCACCCGAGGTAAGGGATCTTAGGCAAGAGAATCACTCACTACAAGAGTTTCTGGTTCATGTACTAGAAACTCTACCGTTGTCAAGGTTTAAGTGCTTTGCTCAACACTACGGCGGTTGAAAGATCGTACTTGTACCTACGATCTACAAAGATGATTTTAACCAGTCGGGTGAAAAATACAGCAAACAAAAAACCAATACTGAACACAAACAGCTTCCGTGGCATTCACATGAATCACTTAACAGATCAGTCAGACTCTGAATCACTACCTATAGCGCATTTTATACCTCAATTGAGTGTGAATCCTTCTCAAGTCTCAAATTCTCAATCTCAATTATATACCTATCTCTCTCAATCCCATGCACCACATTCGCTCTGCTCATTAATACTCCGGGCTCCGGGGTCCAGTTTAATTTAAAAAAAGGGAACAAAAAAAAAAAAACAAAAAAAAAAATCAAAGCGCAAAACGCAAAAAGTGCATAAAAAAAAGAGAAAGAAAAAGCACACGGCAGAAAATGTACAGAGAGAGAAACAGATTTTGCCTTACGCAGACATGTAATTTCTTCCACTTAACGCTGGAAAAATCCAACGATCTAGCTGCAATCGAACATTTTACTTTTTTCAATTGCATAAAATTTATAGTTTATTTCTTATTGTTCGACTTCAGGATAACGTGCAAAGATGATTTATATCTTAAAATCTTTGTTATGTACAAAGAACTTTGTATTAAAAAAAAAATCCCATTTCATTTGGATGAGTCATTTCAAAGCTAGGAGCTAAAAGGCATCCGAGAATTAAAACATTTCTTAGATATCAGCTTAGATTTCCGCTTCCGGACAGCGAATAATGGTAAAACATAAACTATAATTAGGTATTCTCGACAATTTTCAATGCAATTGTGAAAACCAGAATCAATTTCTGCAGTGCTTTTTGAATCTATTCTTAGCAAACAGTTTACAGCCGGAAAAAAAGTTACAGTTTTATTGTAGAAAGGATTGATGTGACATGTTTTTAAGATCTTTTATTTTTTGAGTTAGCCTTTTAACTTCCTCGTATAGGTGGGTAGTAAGCTTTTTAATGTTGCTGAGTTTATCTTTCAGTTAATCGTTTTCTTTTTTAATTTTGGCCTATCGATCGGCAGTTTTTCTGTGTAGTTATAAGGCAGACGTACCTACAGCCGATGGTGTTGTTTTAAATATTGTTTTGTTAGATACCGATGGTAGTGATCTTTTAACCCTTTCTGAATGGGTCAACTAATTGAAATAATTGCTCTTCCCCTGAATTCTTTGGACGGAACTGGATAGAGTGTGAATTTTACAGAAAACCTGGTCTGCCACCTGGTATATTACTTCCTGTTTTGCTTATTGCAATTTTTTTTTTCATGTACCTAACTTTTCTCCAAAAAGTTTAAAAATGTGGACTTTATTCGCCTTCATGTAAAATCGGACCCGTAACGTAGGGGTTGAGGTATTTAATAAAGAAGTAATTATTATAACATAGTTCTTCCTACCTCGCCCACCTCCTTTTTCCGGGTTGGGGGACACAAATCCCTCAGGAGATTGTGGCGTTGACTACAGAGTATGGTAATTTAAGGAAGAATGAACTAAATCTGAGACAACAGCACATATACCATGTCAATGTCCGGCGTTGGCTGGGATCTTGGGTCGACACCCAGTGGATGAAAAAAGTCTCCCATAAATAGATGGTAGTGTTAACACTAGGAATCGAACCCGGTAAAGACGAGAGACCCGAGAATGGTGGCCTAATTTGAACATCTCTCGAAATCTATATATAGCATCAATCTTTTAAATCTTCTAGGTCTAGTGCTTTAAGCGGGGATATGATTATTTGGTTATTTTCATTTTGTTTCCTACAAATTAAATAATTAATTGCAGCCACTTTCACTTCTATGAAAAATTTGAAGTTTCTAGGGCCAGGTGAGTAAACTTAATTTTATATAGTTAGGTAGTAGTCCATAATAAAATCTAAACGATTTAAGTTGAGGGCTGTATGTTTTTTTGATAAGTATAGATATATTGACGCTATCCGCTTCATTGTGAACCTTTTATCATCGACGGATATAATTTACATCTTTGGTGATTTTAATCAACCAAATATTCAATGGACATCGGGTGATTTGGACTGCACATATCTGAGCCCTGTCAACTCTTTATCTACGATTGGTGCTTTGATTGTTGATGGGCTCCACTCACTCGGTCTACTACAGGTGAATCACATCAAAAATATGATGAATCGTACCTTGGATCTCATCTTTACCAACAACAGTGACGAAACTCTTGTGTCCAGGAGTCTCACTCCTCTAGTTCCGGAAGACTCATATCATCCTTCTTTAAACCTTTTTTGTAAATTGAATTTTAATTTACGTAACTTTTAATTGTGAATCCTTCAGATTTGATTTCAAAAATGCCAGTTATAGTGATATTTGTGCAGAGCTCAATAATTATGACTGGGATCCTTATCTGTCATTAGATATTAATGACATTTGCTCTAAATTATATGACGTTATTAATCTAGTTATGTTCAAATATGTGCCTGTTGTACGCATAAAAAATAGTATTAATTCATGTCCCTGGGACAATGAAATTACTCGCAACCTAAAAACATTAAAAAATCGAGCATATAGAAAATGGCGTTCTAGTCAGACGAATGAGGACTACACTATATTTCGAAGGCTAAAGTCTGAGCTAAAAACGTCTCTCTACCATGCATACCTTATATATGTAAATGAAATACAGAATAGTATTAGTTCTAGGCCTGATAAATTTTGGAAATTTATCAATTCAAAAAACAGAAGTGATGGTTTTCCAGCCGCACTCTCTTTTGAGGGACATCTTGATTATTCTCCCGGTACTATTTGTAATAACTTTGCCAATTTTTTCCAATCAGTATATTCGAACCATGACTCGTTGATAGATGAGCAATTTTTTGATTATATTGATGGTTCCCATACTACTCTTTTTAATAATATGGAATTTTCTGAAGACAATGTTTTCAAAACTTTAGTGTCTTTGGATTCTAGCCTTAACCCTGGTCCAGATGGAGTTCCTCCTATTTTTCTTAAAAACTGTGCGTTTCCTTTACATAAAATTCTATGCCATATCTTTAATTTGTCTTTACGTACTAGCACATTCCCATCTGCTTGGAAAACTTCTTTTATAGTTCCCATTTTTAAGTCTGGAAGGAGAAAAAAATTGAAAACTATAGAGGTATATGTAAGCAATCTTCTATACCAAAATTGTTTGACTCCCTTGTTACCGAAAGATTAAATTTTTACTGTAAGTCCCTTGTTTGCAATAATCAGCATGGGTTTGTTAAAAGGAGGTCAACTGTAACAAATCTTTTAGCATTCACGAATTTCGTTGTTTCTGAAATCAGTAAAGGTAACCAAGTTGATGCTATCTATACTGATTTTAGCAAAGCTTTTGATCGAGTTGACCATAAATTGTTGATATATAAACTTACTAGATTGGGTTTTCCAGTCTTCTTTTTAAATTGGCTTTCCTCCTTCCTCTCGGATAGACACCAAAATGTAAAGTTTCGTGGACATATTTCGAAAAATATATCTGTAACCTCCGGCGTCCCCCAAGGAAGTCATATTGGACCGCTACTCTTTATCCTGTTTGTAAATGACATCAGTCAATTTTTACCTGAATGCTTTTTGTTGATGTTTGCGGATGACTTTAAGATTTATATGTCAGGTAATGATAATCGTCCTTTTCAACTTTTAAATTCACATCTTCAGAAATTTCATCTGTGGTGCTCTAAAAGCAACCTATCTTTAAACATTTCGAAGTGTTCTGTCATGACATTTTCTCGCTGTAAGTCTCCTATCATGTTTACGTATTCCTTTGATGGTATTGCCATTCCCCGTGTTTATCTAATTAAAGATTTGGGTGTGTTTTTAGATACCAAGCTCTCATTTACCTACCATGTTGAGTCCATCACAAACAAGGCAAATAGAACATGGGGAATGTTAAGGCGATATGCTTGTGAGTTCTCGGATGTTTATGTTCTCAAGACCTTGTATATCGCTTTTGTGCGGTCTATATTAGAATATGCCTCTATTGTGTGGTGTCCATATTATCGAGTTCATATAACAAGAATTGAATCTATACAAAAAAGATTTTTAAGATTCGCTCTTAGAGGACTTCCTTGGCTTGATTCTAGCAACTTACCCCCTTATTTATCTAGGTTAAAATTAATTAATTTAGAATCACTGGAAGTTAGAAGAACAGTAGCCAGAGTAGTCTTTATTCATAGGGTTCTCATAGGAGAAATTGATTCAACGGACATCCTAAGTCTTCTAAATATTAATGTTCCTTCATTCGACCTACGGAACTCTCGATTTTTTAGAGTAGGCCACTCTCGTACAAAATACGGTCTATCATCATCAATTAATGGTTTAACGTCAGCATATAATGCAAATGCCATTTTAATCGATTTCAACTTGCCAGTTTCCTCTATAAAAAGAAAATTACTTGAGAATGTGTTACGGAGCCATACCTGTGAGGAATAGAAAGTAGTGCAATTAGATTTGTTTACATTTCAATATTATGAAATATTACCAAAGATTGGGGTACCTGTAAAAAAAAAAAAAAAAAAAAACAACAACAACAATTAGAAATGTAAACAAACTCTTGCATTGGAGTCTGGCCGCTCAACCGCATATTCAATACGGGTTGAGAGGACAAACCCCAATAAAATAAAAATAAACTCACCTGTGCAATAATTTATAAATGGTGATGACCTAAAAGAGATAAATTAATAATAATCAATGAAATAAAATAAAATAATTTCTTACCACGTTTGCGTCCATCTGCTGCGCTTCCCGAGTTGATTTTGACATTTTGTCTTGTCAATCGTTTATTCGCTTTCATGTTTCCTTCGTTCCAGTTTCATTGCGTTCCAAATTAGTGGGTGATCGTGTAGATGTAGTTGAAATGTTTTTTTTTGTAAGTTACGTTAGTTTCTCTATTTTAGTTATCGTTACTTTATGTATGTATGTTATTAGGAGATAGGAAGACAAGACTGATACGACTTGACGATTAGGAATTAAGAGACCCCTCGCTCTCATTCCAAGAGAAGGAAGATGTATTAAGACAATACGAAGGGGAAATAAAAACAAAAGAAGGAAAAGAATAGAAATAGTAAATAGAAATGAAAAAGAAAGACAGGGTCTGCGGAGATTTTGGGGAACAAAGGAAGGGGTAAATCAAATGCACCGCAAATGCACAATTGATTTGCCGACAGGCCTTCACAATTTTCTTTGATTGACAGCAAGCGGTCGATGCCCTCTTTTACATCAGCCGAAAATTTCTGTGTGTCAAAATTTATACAGTGACAAGAAAAATATACCTACCAATTAATTATTTTCTGAGGAAAATTGGAAATTTTCTTGCAAAATTAATTATTAAATTAATTATTAGGTGACCGTATAGTGGGAATTTTTATCCAGGCAGGAATTACTGGCGACTTTTACTGACGTTGTAGAGGTAGGCAAATTATCCGGCAGTGTATTTTTTTTTGTTGTTCTGACATCTCCTTCATTTGTGTATAGGTTCCTTCTCAACGGAAAAAGTGACTCGGGCTGTTGTTAAGGCCGACATAAGCCGTGCCTGCAAAATACCTGTGGGACCGTAAGGTCATGTTTCGGCCGTTGGACTGCTAGCGAAACGCTAAGATACCGCCAGCCAACGATCTCCAAAAGACGGTAACGGGTCCGAAGCCCACAGGTGCGGCACAAAGGCACTTAACAGGCCCGAGACTTTTACTACCCAGCAAAGGGAATCAAACCCACCGAGCAAAAGGAAATATTTTCATTTGGAGTGTAAGAAAAAGCACTCGCTTTCTTCCCCCCGCCCGGATAACCATCGCCCACTGAAGGCATCAGCAGGGTGCCCCGCCACCACCCACCAAATCCATTGCCAAAGAGCATCAACATCACCAACAAGAAGCAGCATTGCCAGAAGTGCATTTTTTTTTATTATTGTGAAGTGCCATAGTTTTTTTTTGATTTCCTTTTTTTATTAACGTAGTTTTTTATTGATTTTTTTTTTTATTTTTTTATTATTCTAATATTAACGTAGTTTTTACTTTTACCTTTTTTTATTTTAACGTAGCTTTTAATTCTTTTTTGATTTTATTGCTTGAACCTGCTTTTGATATTTTAGTTTTGCGCGTTATAATTAGAAAATAGGTATTTTTAAGCCAAACATTTTTTTTATCATCAACGAAACTTCTTGTGCTGGCGCCAGAACAACGGGGGACGTGAAAAAAAAAACCGTGAGTAATTTTAGTTTTTTTTATACATTTTTGAATTTTGAATTTTAGTTATTAGATTTTTTTTTATAGTATTAAGAGCAGAGGATTTTTCTCCCTTTTTCGGTTAATTTTGTTTTCATTTTCATATTTTTGGGTTTTGGTTTCATTTTCTTATTTTTTTTTTATTTTTAAGTTTCTTCTCCTTTTTTTTTTTTTAATAAAACTGGCACTATTTTCAATGTGTTTTCAAACAAGTTTTGTGGTTTAGATTCATTTTGAATATGAGCGGCTAGGCTAAAAAAGCTCACGGTGTGTGGATATTTGGGAAGGCCGTCCTTTTGATAGATCGACAATGACATAACGCGACTTATACTAACTGACGACATGACATGATGCTTTACAGCGTTATTTTTCAGCCTTTACGGCTTGACTAGTGTTGTGACTGGAGGGTTATTAAGGGGCTATCTCTCACAATTTCGGCCAGAGAGGGATAGCTTTTGGTTATGTCTACGGACATGAAGGGTGGGTTGGCCATCCCTTGCCATTAACATCTGGCGTGTTTCGAGGTCGTAACGAACCTCTACGTTCGAAGAGACTACGGAAGGACAAGTTGCGTTTAGGGTAAAAGTAGATAGGATAAATTTAAGTTATAGTAGGCATAGTTTAGGGTCTAGTTTATTCTTTTAGGTTAGTTTAGATATAGATTAGGCTAGATAGGTTAGTTTCGCGGTGTCTCTTCCGTTCTTTCTTCGAGGTATTGGCATAGGTTCTTGGACATTTTTCTTTTCATACGCTATCTTTTGATTTAAATGGTCCGTTTGTCTGTCTGAGGTCAAAGTAGAGTAACTTTCTCTTTCCTTTTATATTTTTTTGTATTATTCAATGGCATGGATAAATGTTTGTTGAGCAGGTGGTATGAGGTGAGGGGGCAAGAACACCCCCCGTCCGACGAGCTGAGCCGAGCAACCACAAGCATGCCGCGCCCTCCTCACCTGTACCGAAGCTGCCCCTGTGGCTCGACCCTGGCTCACAACAATGGCGCCCAATGATTTTTAACCGGCTAGGCCGATTGCGACTCCAAGGGGATGATTTTCCTTTGAGAAGGTCATCACCTTGGACTTGCAACAGCCTTCGCGATTTTTTTTTTTAGTTTACATCTTTTATTTTTTTTTTACTTTCCTGTATATCTTTTGTTCAAGGACCGGTAGATCTTTTGGTTATGAAGCAGATTAAAGGCGGCTTTCCGATCCCTAGGTCATAACCCTGGAGATTCAGTGAGGTAGCCTGAAGTCTGAAGATTAACCAGAAGCAACTTTTGGTTTTGTTATGGATTCGCGGTTGCTTTCCAATCCCCAAGCGTGTAGCTAAAGGGATGGGTGAGGTAGTCGGGGGTCTGTAATGGAACTAAGAGCTAGGTCAGGGTGACTGGACCTTACACTTACTGCTATCCTTAGGTTAGGGAGTTTATTCCGACCTTAAGTGAGGCATGGGTGGGGGCCTGGAAAATCTGATCAGGTTGGAGTGTATACCGGAAACTCTGCTATCTTGGTATTTGGTAAAGCCAGATAACAATCGTGGTAGAGAGGAAAGTATGTGCTCCGACCTTCGTCATAATTTCGAAACACCAGTCACAACTTGACAATACGCAGGACGAACTTTAACAAACTCTACACATACTTACATACATACTTACTTACAGATCTACAAAACGGTTTTGCGGAAAAAAACCTTCCCTAGTATTCACACACCAAAGCAATTTTATATATCTAAATACACATACCCATTTAATCTTAACACAAACAGAAAACATTGAAAATATTTATCTCAGCGATACATTTAATACATAATTTGGTGTATTACATACATATTTTATATACACAACACATTGAATTCTTAAAAACATTTAAAGAGACTCGAAATATATACACTCACAAAAAACAGGTAACTAGAAAGAAAGTTAACCCAATAAAAATTGCAATGGATAAGGGTCAACCAAATCCAGGAGCCGTCCCAAAGAGGACAACGTTCCAAGAATCCGGAACTACCGGAAAATCTTTAGGGTACTTTACCATGGGGAACGTCAGGTCAGATCCAGGCCAACAAAAAGCCTCGTCTCTCAAGCCTCCTGCTACGGGGACGAACAGATTTGACTTTACGGACTTGTCTACATTTTCGGCAGACTTTTTACAGTTTAGCCCAGACGACCCTAGACGGAACGCATCAACTAACGCGACGACTAACTTGAAGGTAGCTCGACAAAAGCAACAA
Source organism: Cheilosia urbana (assembly GCA_946477585.1). NCBI lineage: Eukaryota > Metazoa > Arthropoda > Insecta > Diptera > Syrphidae > Cheilosia > Cheilosia urbana. Next base: position 64,213,063 of record OX297853.1, on the reverse strand, counting down.
CCCCTTCCAATAGAACACGACGATTACAACTACAACACTGACGAACGAGAACAACGGACTTCGACACAAAAGCGTTTGCCAATTCACCGCCAATCAGCGGTACAACAACAAGGACAGCAAACCCTGCCAACGAACGAACTTGGCGCAGGAACTGTAGCAGGAGGAGGACAACATAACGAACAGGAACGTTCATACCGAGAACAGGTCTACAACGAACGACACGTTACGGTGGAGGAAGGAGGACCGACATCTCAGGACATGCCGGAGGAAATCTCTACTGCAATGGGAGGTAACCAGGCTGAAGTTCTAGCAGCATTAGCTCAAACCATGAAATCAATGATGGTAACCTTCGAAACCAGCATGAAGGCCATTAATAATAAAGTTTCCAGCCTGGAACTTTCTATTGCAGAACAGAGAGGACCAAAGGACACAACTGTACACCGACAGGACGATACCTACAAACAGCCAACACAGCTCACCGTATCACCACAATACAACTACCGCCAACAAACGCCACAACTACTAGACCTCGACAATGAGAGACGAGGGCCTGATCAGTTTTACCCACAACAGTCAGGAGGTAGGGTGATGACACCTGTACACAAATGGGGGTTGAAGTTTGATGGCACCACGAGGGCAATGTCGGTAGAAAGCTTTTTGTTCAGGGTAGAGACTCTACAACGTCAGAGCGGGTTCTCCAGTAAGCACCTACTATCACAGTTTCACCACCTAGTCACAGGGCCAGCAGAGAAATGGTATTGGCAGTTTTTGCAGGAAAGCGAGGATTGTGAGGGCCTGAGATACTCCGATCTCAGAAAAGAGTTGGTAAACCAATTTAGCAAAAATAGGCGGGACCATGAAATCCTTAGGGCTATTATGGACAGGAGACAGCTGCCCCATGAGTCATTCGACGACTTTTACGGCGACATTCGCTCAATGACTCTACAGATGACCAACAGACCGTACGAACTAGACTTGGTAGATATCCTTCGCCAGAACATAAAGGATAAGGTCGCCACGCTAATTTTCGGGTGTTCCATGAGGAGCATCCAAGACCTCCGCGAAGAATGCAGACGAGCCGAGAAATATTTATCGGCAAGAGAGCAAAAATTTAGACGACAGATAACAGAAATTGACGATCATGAAGAGTATAGGGACCGCAATGAGCAGCTAATCGAATTGGACGACGAAAAGGATAACATGAACCTTGCCGCGCTGCAACATCAACGGTCGAATAGACACGCAGGTCAAGTTAGGACGGATCGTAGGGTCGAACAGACGAGCATAGGCAAAGCAAATTTAGCCACAAAAACAGAAGGGACACAACCGACATGCCCTTCCAATTTCCATTCCCTGACTTGCTTTAGTTGCGGTCAGGGAAACATAAGTTTTCACTGTGCCCAGTGCCAGGAAAACTTAAGAATCGGCAGTGCATCCGGGAGTCACCAGCCGATGAAGCCAGCTTTCCCGGAAAACCATGTCCACCCGGACAAATAAAAATTTTAAAGAGGGATACGGTTAGGGAATGCGACTCTTCAAGTAAAGAAATCCCTCAGCGAAAGAGTCTGCATGAAAGACTACAATTTTATCATGAGACCCGGAAGAAGATCTTCGGTGAGGAAGTGGCATCGTCGGTCAAGAAAACTAGGAATTATAAGAAAATTAGTAGGCTTAGGGAATTATGTGCAATGAATAGACGACGAAAGAGAAATATTATAGCATCTGTGATAACCATTACTGACGACAATAGGCCCTACGCGAAAGTTAGGATTTTAGGCGAGGAGCTCCTGGGCCTATTGGATAGCGGAGCATCAATTAGCTGCCTCGGAAAGGGAGCTCTAGAGTTTTTAGGAAAACATAATATTCAGATGACAAAAATGAAAACAGACATTAGGACGGCAGACGGAAACCACCAACACATTCACGGACGATTTACAACAACAGTCTCATGGGGTGGCAAGTCTCACACACTTGAAATATTTGTAGTCCCAAGTCTCCAGCAGGCACTTTATTTGGGGGTTGATTTTTGGAGGGAATTTAAGGTCGCTCCAAACATTATCGACGAACTCGACGTTCCATCGCCGACGGAAGATCGAACACCAGTCCAGGCACTCTCACCAGAACAACATCAACAGCTGGAGAGAGCCAAGCAGCTGTTCCCTTCCTTCGCTCGGTTGGGGTTGGGTAAGACCGGCCTCGAACAGCATATTATCGAGGTGGAAGACGACAAGATCCCCATAAAACAAAGGCACTACCCGATCTCACCAGCGATCCAAAAGCTCTTGTATGACGAGTTGGATCGAATGATCTCTTTGGGGGTCATTGAAGAGAGCAACAGCGCATGGAGCTCTCCAGTTGTGCTGGTGAGAAAACCAGGCAAAAATAGATTGTGCCTGGACTCCAGGAAAGTTAACGCGGTAACGAAGAAAGACGCATACCCGCTTCCACACATAGAGGGGCTTTTGAGCAGACTCCAAGACACCAGATTCATATCAGGCATTGACCTGAAGGACGCGTTCTGGCAGATTCCCCTGGAGCACAAATCAAGAGAGAAGACGGCCTTCACAGTCCCTGGGCGGCCTTTGTACCAGTTCACGGTGATGCCATTCGGGCTGTGCAATGCCGCACAGAGAATGTGTCGGCTTATGGACAAAGCCATACCCGCTCGGTTGAGAGAGTATGTCTTTGTCTACCCCGATGACCTCTTGGTTTGTTCTCCGGATTTCGAGTCACATGTCAGAGCGCTAGAAGAGGTAGCAAAATGTCTTCGGGAAGCGGGGCTCACGATTAACGTCGAGAAGAGCAAGTTCTGTTACCGCGAAATAAAATACTTAGGGTATATCGTCGGCGATGGATGCCTACGAACTGACCCAGACAAGGTATCGGCGGTCGACGGTTTTCCGGTTCCCAAGACCCCCAAGCAACTCCGGCGGTTTCTGGGGATGACAGGATGGTATAGGAGGTTCATTCCGAACTTTTCCGCACTGTCCGCTCCAATGACTGACTGCCTTAAGAAAGGACTAACTTTCACAATGACGGACGAAGCGCTAAACGCATTTAATAAACTTAAGGCGACTTTGGTGTCCGCACCCATACTGACAAATCCCGACTTCACGAAACGCTTTTTCATTCAATGTGACGCATCGACGACAGGAGTAGGGAGTGTGCTTTTCCAGATGGATGCGGAAAATAACGAGCGACCCATAGCATTCATGTCCCAGAAGCTGAATTCCGCCCAGCGCAATTACAGTGTGACGGAACTTGAGTGCTATGCGGCCGTTCTCTCGGTAAAGAAATTCAGGGCCTATGTGGAAGGACTTCCTTTCACGATTATCACTGACCATGCCAGTTTGAAGTGGCTCATGACGCAGAAGGATCTGTCTGGTCGTTTGGCCAGATGGAGCCTGAAGCTTCAAGGGTTCGACTTCGATATTGAGCATCGGAAGGGAGTCCAGAACGTAGTCCCTGATACTCTATCCCGCGTCCATATGGATGAGCTCATTCCTGAAACAGACATACTCCAGGTTGACCTTGACTCACCATTCTTTTCCTCGGAAGAGTATGATGAGTTGAGGAAGACCGTTAACGAACGACAGGAACAACTACCTGACATATGCGTTTCAGACGGATTTGTTTACAAACGAACTGACATACGTACAGGAGACATAGTACAAGACGACAGAGCCTGGAAACTCTGGATTCCGGTAGAGTTGCGTGGGAGTCTTGTAGAATCCGCTCACGATTCGCCATCGGCAGGACATGGTGGCATACACAAAACACTGTCCAGGCTGCGACAGCTATACTTTTGGCCTGGCATGGCCACCGACGTGCAGAATTGGGTGAAAGCCTGCGATGTCTGCAAATGCGCCAAGCCCCTAAACATGATCTCGCGACCGCCGATGGGACAACAAATGATCACGGAGCGACCTTTCCAACGGCTTTATATTGACTTTCTAGGACCATACACACGAACGAAAAACGGAAACACACATATATTTATTGTCCTAGACCATTTTAGCAAATACGTATTTTTAAAACCCATTAGAAAAGCAACGGCTGCAGAGGTAGTTAAGTATTTAGAAGAATCAGTGTTTCATGTATTTGGTGTCCCCGAGTATATCCATTCTGACAATGGTAAGCAGTTCGTTTCCGAATTGTTTGCCAGCTTATTAGCAAAATATGGGGTCAAACATGTTCGAACAGCGTTCTACTCTCCTCAGGCAAACGCCTCAGAAAGAGTAAACCGTTCGGTCCTAGCCAAAATAAGGTCTTACCTAAAAGACGACCAAAGGAACTGGGACCAACACGTATCCGATGCGGCGTTTTCATTGAGGAGCGTGGTTCATGATTCGACATTGTTTGAACCCTATTATGCACTGTTTGGCACGAATATGATACAGCACGCAAGCGCGTATGAGATTCTGCGACGCCTTGACACAATCAAAAACATGAACACTGAAATTATTACACGAAACGACAAACTAGAGCTAATTAGGACTAAAATACTTGACAATCTAGGGCTAGCACACCAAAAAGCAGAAAAAACGTATAACACAAGAAGTAGGGACATAAAATACAAAGAAGGACAAATAGTTTACAGGAGAAATTTCAAGCAAAGCAATCTGCTGGACAAATACAACGCTAAGTTGGGTCCTAAATTTATAAAATGTATAGTGCTGAAAGCCGTCGGCAATTCACTATACGAAATAGGAAACTTGATGGGAGAAAAAGTTGGAGTTTATCACGCCAAAGATCTCCACACTTAACCATGACGCACTCTTGCAGTCGTTGCTTGATTATCTGTGATATTTTTATGTTATTTATTTATTTATTTATTTATCTTAATTGTCCGTCCTAGAGCTTTTATTTATTTATTTATTTACATAGTTTATTTATTCACATAGTTATTTATTTATATTATAGATCTATTTATTTATTTATAGAGTTATTTATTTATATTAGAGATTTATTTATTTATTTATTTATTTATATAGCTAAGTTAGTCTGTGATATTAGAATAGGTCCCAAAAAGTGATAGCAACTCTGTGATAAGCCCGAGTGGTTCAGTAACCCACTTGAACACACCTTCTCCACCCGAGAATAAACAAAAACAAACATAAACAAACACAGAGAAAAAAAAAAGAAAAAAAGACACCAATCAAATCACGATCAAGAGGATAGTTTCTATCCGATTTATTTATGTTATCATTTATTAAGATCACCAAAACCACAACACTAACTTTAATTGCTAACACTGCCCGGCGAAATGTAGCGTACTAATCTCAGGGTATGGGCCCTTGCCACACGATTCAGCGAAATCAATTAGGTCGAGCCAAAGGTTGGTTATCAGCACCCGAGATTCCTCTAGACGGAATGGCTACGATTCTTACGAGGTCGTTAGCCTCCCGACCACTCGGCGAACGCCGTCGAGCCTGTTACGGAGCCATACCTGTGAGGAATAGAAAGTAGTGCAATTAGATTTGTTTACATTTCAATATTATGAAATATTACCAAAGATTGGGGTACCTGTAAAAAAAAAAAAAAAAAAAACAACAACAACAATTAGAAATGTAAACAAACTCTTGCATTGGAGTCTGGCCGCTCAACCGCATATTCAATACGGGTTGAGAGGACAAACCCCAATAAAATAAAAATAAACTCACCTGTGCAATAATTTATAAATGGTGATGACCTAAAAGAGATAAATTAATAATAATCAATGAAATAAAATAAAATAATTTCTTACCACGTTTGCGTCCATCTGCTGCGCTTCCCGAGTTGATTTTGACATTTTGTCTTGTCAATCGTTTATTCGCTTTCATGTTTCCTTCGTTCCAGTTTCATTGCGTTCCAAATTAGTGGGTGATCGTGTAGATGTAGTTGAAATGTTTTTTTTTGTAAGTTACGTTAGTTTCTCTATTTTAGTTATCGTTACTTTATGTATGTATGTTATTAGGAGATAGGAAGACAAGACTGATACGACTTGACGATTAGGAATTAAGAGACCCCTCGCTCTCATTCCAAGAGAAGGAAGATGTATTAAGACAATACGAAGGGGAAATAAAAACAAAAGAAGGAAAAGAATAGAAATAGTAAATAGAAATGAAAAAGAAAGACAGGGTCTGCGGAGATTTTGGGGAACAAAGGAAGGGGTAAATCAAATGCACCGCAAATGCACAATTGATTTGCCGACAGGCCTTCACAATTTTCTTTGATTGACAGCAAGCGGTCGATGCCCTCTTTTACATCAGCCGAAAATTTCTGTGTGTCAAAATTTATACAGTGACAAGAAAAATATACCTACCAATTAATTATTTTCTGAGGAAAATTGGAAATTTTCTTGCAAAATTAATTATTAAATTAATTATTAGGTGACCGTATAGTGGGAATTTTTATCCAGGCAGGAATTACTGGCGACTTTTACTGACGTTGTAGAGGTAGGCAAATTATCCGGCAGTGTATTTTTTTTTGTTGTTCTGACATCTCCTTCATTTGTGTATAGGTTCCTTCTCAACGGAAAAAGTGACTCGGGCTGTTGTTAAGGCCGACATAAGCCGTGCCTGCAAAATACCTGTGGGACCGTAAGGTCATGTTTCGGCCGTTGGACTGCTAGCGAAACGCTAAGATACCGCCAGCCAACGATCTCCAAAAGACGGTAACGGGTCCGAAGCCCACAGGTGCGGCACAAAGGCACTTAACAGGCCCGAGACTTTTACTACCCAGCAAAGGGAATCAAACCCACCGAGCAAAAGGAAATATTTTCATTTGGAGTGTAAGAAAAAGCACTCGCTTTCTTCCCCCCGCCCGGATAACCATCGCCCACTGAAGGCATCAGCAGGGTGCTCCGCCACCACCCACCAAATCCATTGCCAAAGAGCATCAACATCACCAACAAGAAGCAGCATTGCCAGAAGTGCATTTTTTTTTATTATTGTGAAGTGCCATAGTTTTTTTTTGATTTCCTTTTTTTATTAACGTAGTTTTTTATTGATTTTTTTTTTTTTGATTTTTTTATTATTCTAATATTAACGTAGTTTTTACTTTTACCTTTTTTTATTTTAACGTAGCTTTTAATTCTTTTTTGATTTTATTGCTTGAACCTGCTTTTGATATTTTAGTTTTGCGCGTTATAATTAGAAAATAGGTATTTTTAAGCCAAACATTTTTTTTATCATCAACGAAACTTCTTGTGCTGGCGCCAGAACAACGGGGGACGTGAAAAAAAAACCGTGAGTAATTTTAGTTTTTTTTATACATTTTTGAATTTTGAATTTTAGTTATTAGATTTTTTTTTATAGTATTAAGAGCAGAGGATTTTTCTCCCTTTTTCGGTTAATTTTGTTTTCATTTTCATATTTTTGGGTTTTGGTTTCATTTTCTTATTTTTTTTTTATTTTTAAGTTTCTTCTCCTTTTTTTTTTTTTAATAAAACTGGCACTATTTTCAATGTGTTTTCAAACAAGTTTTGTGGTTTAGATTCATTTTGAATATGAGCGGCTAGGCTAAAAAAGCTCACGGTGTGTGGATATTTGGGAAGGCCGTCCTTTTGATAGATCGACAATGACATAACGCGACTTATACTAACTGACGACATGACATGATGCTTTACAGCGTTATTTTTCAGCCTTTACGGCTTGACTAGTGTTGTGACTGGAGGGTTATTAAGGGGCTATCTCTCACAATTTCGGCCAGAGAGGGATAGCTTTTGGTTATGTCTACGGACATGAAGGGTGGGTTGGCCATCCCTTGCCATTAACATCTGGCGTGTTTCGAGGTCGTAACGAACCTCTACGTTCGAAGAGACTACGGAAGGACAAGTTGCGTTTAGGGTAAAAGTAGATAGGATAAATTTAAGTTATAGTAGGCATAGTTTAGGGTCTAGTTTATTCTTTTAGGTTAGTTTAGATATAGATTAGGCTAGATAGGTTAGTTTCGCGGTGTCTCTTCCGTTCTTTCTTCGAGGTATTGGCATAGGTTCTTGGACATTTTTCTTTTCATACGCTATCTTTTGATTTAAATGGTCCGTTTGTCTGTCTGAGGTCAAAGTAGAGTAACTTTCTCTTTCCTTTTATATTTTTTTGTATTATTCAATGGCATGGATAAATGTTTGTTGAGCAGGTGGTATGAGGTGAGGGGGCAAGAACACCCCCCGTCCGACGAGCTGAGCCGAGCAACCACAAGCATGCCGCGCCCTCCTCACCTGTACCGAAGCTGCCCCTGTGGCTCGACCCTGGCTCACAACAAATGTACAGTCATAGTTATTTTGCTTTACGTTTACTTTGTATCTTATTTATGTAACTTTAAATTTTAATTTTTGTGGTCTTATATCTATGAAAGATTTTATTCTTTGGTGATAAATAAATAAATTATTTATTTATTTTTTTTTTTTTTCATTGATTTAAAAATTCAAACCTGAAATTTTTGTTCTTTTACTAGTGTTCTGTAGAGTGCGGTATTGGAACTCGAAAGAAGGAGTTTTACTGTGCAATGGTATACAAATCGGAGCAGAAGGGTTCTCGGAGAAAACGATTACCAGTCGACTCTAATTTTTGTAATAAGCTTAAGGTACCAACACCGAAGCGATCAAAGAAAACATGTAAAGTAAGCTGCAAATGGGTAGCAGAAAATTGGTCAGCCTGTGCTAGCGATTGCAGAAACGGATTTCAAATTAGATCTGTTAATTGTGAGACTATTCATGGGCGACAAATATCCAGCAAGTACTGTGAATTCAGTAGAAAGCCGCTCATGAAAAAAATGTGTTCACATTGCTTTCGCCGAGAATACAAAATAACAAAGGTAAGTGCATTTATTTACTAGATGTTGTAACTTATAAAAATTAATTCCCAATGAAAATAGTGTAACTGCGAAGGTTTTAGACGACGACGTCTACTCTGCAGCGATGCGTATCAGAAACGAATTCCATGTCCAAATAAACTAAAAGTACATAAAGAAAAATGTCGAATTCCGGGAGAGTGCTTACCAAAGTCATGTTCGGATATTAAGCGGTCTAACAAGCGGTACTACGACCAAGAATATACAATTTTCGTTCAACAAATGCGAATAAAAATTTATTGTCATAATATGACAGGAAAACCGACTGAATATGTCACATTAGATCCAACAGAAAACTATTCAGTATATTACGGTAACAAGACAAAATACCCAGATTTGTGTCCACCTGAATCAAGAGCTATGGAGTACAAAGATTTCAGTATAAAATATGGTCGCACACATTTCCGAAAAGTTGGAATTAATATAACAAGTCTGCAAGTTATGGAATATGACTTCACATTCGCTGATAGCGTGGGTAATCCGCAACCATTTGGGTCTGCTGGTGATTGCTACAATCGAAACGGAGAATGTCCTCAAGGAGACTTCTCGATTAATTTCAATATGACAGGACTAATAATAAGATCTGCAACTAGATGGGATATGCTTGGTAATAACATTGCTATGAAAGTTTCTAATGAGGTAAGCAATGCAAATAACTAACTAACAGGTAATTTGAAATAAATAAATTGAATGTACAATTTTTCAAAAAGTTAAATAACAAATGCGGATTCTGCTTTTCAATACCTTAACTACTATACTACGTTCTACCGTCTTATAGTACCCTTTGAACTTCATTCCCTGTTTGATTTAAAACTAAAAGTTGAAATATACATACGTACCATACGTATCTCAATTCAAGAAGGCGCTTTTTTTTTTCTCTTTTCATAATCCAATTCTTTTATTAATTAAACACGGTTTCATTAAATGGTGGGAACATATTCCTCGGTAATGTTCATATATTTAACATATGATATGCAAATGGAATTAGATGAAATCGTTATTACCTACAGAGATTTCAATAACATACATTATACGATAATCTACGTTCTGATGTGATAGAAATCCAATGTTTTTTAATGTCGTTTTCCATTGGGATTTTCAGATTTTACAGATTTTGATTACGATTATCTACGTTCTGATGTGATAGAAATCCAATGTTTTTTAATGTCGTTTTCCATTGGGATTTTCAGATTTTGCTCTCAGATTTCAGATTTTTCGTGCCCAATGGAACATAAAACGAGAATTTTCTTCCCTTGCATCTGTGGTGGTGCGTGTTTTAAAACTAACCTGTTCTTAAATTGTAATTTGTGTTTATAAAGATCCATTCAATTTATTTTAATAACTTTGCAGTGGCCAAATATAATTTTTTTTTCTATTTTTCACAGACTTCTCGTCTAAAAACGTAAGTAAACACACTTTAAAGTTTGACAAACGACAAATGTTTTGGTGTTAGTGCATATAGGTGTGAATCTCGCTCGGATATCGAGATTCGCAAAACTGCTCTGACTCTGAAAAAAGTGCTTTTTCTGTCCCAATGGAAAACGACATAAAACATTTATCATATGCCGTCAGTTAATCAGCATGTACATTTTCTCCAAAATAATCTGATACAACTTTTCGGCCAACACGCCCAGCTAGGACATAAGACACAGAGGAATAGTTAGATAATATATTAGACTTAATACAGAAACGCAATCTTGCTATTCTCGGATGACAATAAGGTATCGTTATTTTCGCAATTTAGTCGTCTTGCGAATCAAAAATGCAAAAGGCCTATTGTTTTCTACCCTTGTTGTCCTAAGTTTTTGAAAGGGGAACTCTAAAGCAGATGCAAGTATACCTAACCAACCTTACTTACTTAGGTGGCGCTACAGTTCGGTGTGAACCAGGGCCTCAACCAACAAGCCTCTCCAGTTAGCCCGGTCCTTAGCCAACTGCCTCCAGTTGCGCACTCCAAGTTGGTTGAAGTCGTTTTCTACTTCTGCGCGACTGCAGTTGACAACAAGCCTTTGTGTTGGAACATAGCCGAACTACCTGAACGCAGTCCAAGGTACCTACTTAACTGAACGCACCAAAATGGGGCTGTCAAACTTTGCCACGTTTTACTGCTCTCTTTTGTTCTAACCCCCATCGAAGCAGGAAGCAGCAAGCACGACCTAATTAAGTATTTTGTAAATTAGATTAAACCGCTTTAGACATTATATTATATTATAGAAACAAATGAAATAAAGACAGACAAGAATTACAACAGTGGCGACGAGGATTTGTGGAAAAAGAAAACTCACCAACGTAAAGTAAGATGTCTGTCACTACCCCGGACCAAATTATCGCACACATAGTGGCACAGCAGCAAGAACAAATCTTGGCGCAAACGAGATTGCTCGAAAGGCTTTCGGATATGGTCCAACAGGGTACATCTCGCGAAACATCTACTCCGCAAGAGCCAAACACAGCAAGGATTGAGGTTAACATCGAAAGTCAACTCAAAAGTATACAAGAGTTCAGATACGATGCACAATCTAACCTCACCTTTGAAGTGTGGTTTCGGCGGTATGAGGATTTTTTTTTTTGGTTGAAGCATGTGAGTTGGAGGATGCAGCACGCGTCAGACTTCTATTAAGGAAGTTATCAGCAGAAGCACACAACAAATACGTCGATTACATCCTTCCAAAATTACCAAAATCTGTAAATTTTGACGAGACGGTAAAAACTCTCAGCAAGATCTTCGGCCGAATCGAATCCACATTTTATACGCGTTATAAATGTCTACAAATAGCAAAAGCGGAATCAGATGACATTATTTCATATGCAGCGCTGGTAAATAGGCGTTGTGAAAATTTTTCATTGGAGAAATTCACAAAAGATCATCTGAAGTGCATTGTATTCGTTATGGGGCTCCAGTCTTCATCAGATGCAGACATTCGCACCAGACTACTGGCAGTACTTGACAAAGAGACTGAGGATGTTCCTACCTTGGATAAACTTGTTACGGAAGTTCATCGCCTACAAAGCCTTATACGCGATACATCCATTATCGAAGAGGGAAATCCAGCGAAGGTCAATGTGATTGCTCAAAAGCCAAATCAAAAGCAATTACGATCAGTCAATGATCATCAACAAAAACATCCAAATAAGCAACAATCGAAGCCGCGAACTCCATGTTGGCAATGTGGTGGATTGCATTTTGTTCGTGATTGCCCATTTACCAATCACAAATGCAAACAATGCCATAGGGAAGGACACAGGGATGGATATTGTTCCTGTAACTTGAAACATGCTGCAGAACCGGTTGACAACTTACAGCAGTCGAAGGGACCAAGGAAAAACAACTACTTCCGACGCAAGAAACCTGCAGTCAGAGTAAGAAATAGTAGAGTTCTTACAGCCAACAGCAACAAAGACTTTGCAGCAAAGCGCAAGTACGTACAGCTTCTAATTAACAACCGCAAAGTGAAACTACAATTAGACACAGGATCAGACATAACCATAATCTCAAAAGCATTATGGAAGAGCATTGGGTCGCCGGCGCTGTCATCATCAAAGCATACAGCAAGGGATGCTTCAGCAAATATGATCGCTTTGTTGGGACAATTTCAGGCTGATGTCACATATCAAGGTAACCTTTTTAAAATATCAATTTATGTGAGTCGTGCAAATTTAGATATTTTCGGACTTGATCTCATTGATAAACTTAATCTATGGAGTGTTCCTCTTAACGCATTATGTCAAGTAGTATCCGTGCAGGATAAGAAAATGGTGATTGCCAATCTCAAGACGCAATTTCCGAATGTTTTCACCGACACTCCAGGACATTGCACAAAGTTTCAGATTAATTTGCCGCTGAAGCAAGACGTGAATCCAGTGTTCGTTCCAAAGCGACCCGTGGCGTATTCTGCTTTGACAGCAGTGGATGCGGAGCTTAAGCGACTACAAAATGCAGGTATCATAACGCCTGTTGACTTTTCGGAGTGGGCTGCTCCCATCGTTGTGGTTCGACGAGCTAATGGAACTATACGGTTATGTGCAGACTATTCTACAGGGCTCAATGGTTGTGTTGAATCACACAAATATCCGCTGCCACAACCTAACGAAATTTTCGCCACGATGTCCGGACGTAAGCATTTCACCAGGATCGACATGTCGGATGCATATATGCAACTCGAAGTTGACGAGCCGACGAAACGTATCCTCACCATAAATACACATCGAGGACTATTCGTTTTCAATCGTTTGGTGCCCGGAGTCAAGTCGGCTCCTGGGGCTTTTCAAAAGAGTATAGACCAAATTATTGCAGGAATAGATGAAGTTTCTGCAGCTTCTGCATCGGAGAAAAATTACAGTCAGGTCGAAAAGGAAGCGCTTGCCATCATCTTCGCAGTCACAAAATTCCACAAGATGATCTATGGCAGGAAGTTTTATCTTCTCACAGACCACAAATCGTTGCTAACAATTTTTGGTTCCAAACGTGGTATTCCAGTTCATACAGCTAATCGACTCCAGAGGTGGGCATTAACGTTAATGTCATATGATTTCCACATTAAATATATTCCAACCGAACAATTTGGGTTTGTGGATGTCTTATCACGGCTCATTGACAAGCAAACGAAACCAGATGAAGATTTTGTGGTGGCTTGTTCACACATCGAGGCAGATGTCAAAACTCTGCTGCATGACACCATTAAAATCCTACCAGTAACGTACAACATGGTAAAAGATGCTTCACAAAAAGACAACATCATTCAACAAGTTATCCAGTATTTACAAATGGGATGGCCAGCGAAATCAAATCAGCTGCCGCATCCAGACTTAGCACAGTACTTTAATCGACGCGACTCACTTTCTACAATTGAGCACTGCTTGTTTTATGGAGAGAGGTTAGTGATTTCAAAATGCTACATCAAGCGCATCATGGCAGAACTTCATAAAGCTCATCAAGGGATATCGCGCATGAAATCCATAGCGAGAGAGCATGTGTATTGGCCAAACATTGACGCTGACATCACAAGCTGGGTTCAAAAATGTGAAAAATGTTCCTTGGAAGCAAAATTGCCAAGGAAAACTACTCTTTCATCATGGCCACTAACACATCATCCGATGGAGCGCATCCACATAGATATCGCTGGACCCGTCAATGGAAAGTACTATCTGGTCATTGTAGATGCGTACTCGAAGTATCCAGAGATTTTTCAATCTGAGACAATCACATCACCTGTCATTACTAGTAAGTTATCTCAATTTTTTTCTAACTTTGGGCAGGCGAAATCTATCGTTTCAGATAATGGTACCCAATTCGTGAGCACATACTTCAAGCAATTTTGTCAAGAAAGAGGTATTCAACACACCACGACAGTACCATATCATCCCCAGTCAAACGGTCAGGCTGAGCGTTTTGTCGACACATTTAAGAGGGCGTTATCGAAGATGAGGGGAGAACAGTCGGATATAGGATGCCTTCACGACTTTCTACTAATGTATAGAGCAACGCCTAACCCAAGCTCTCCAGAAGGCAAATCTCCTGCGGAAAACTTCGTTGGAAGAAAGATATCTACCAACATCGATCTTCTTCAAAAGCCCATCCTAACATCTACGGAGCGGAATAGTTCTATGGAAGCCTCATTCAACAGGCAGAAAGGCGCTAAACAACGAAAATTCTCCAAAGATGATAAAGTATACGCAAGGATATACCAGCGTAATAAAGAATTTTGGGTTCCAGGCTCCATAATAGAACGGATAGGCAGCGTTAACTACAATGTTTTGGTCGACATCGGAAACAGACGAAGGCTCATTCGATCGCACACAAATCAGCTGCGTATTCGACATGCAGATCATCATAGTTACCATAATGCGTTGTGGGACGTTTTCGATTTAAGCTCGGGGCAAAATTCACAACGAGAAACCGACTCAGATGATAGTGTACATACGACATCGCAAAGAGAGAGCACCGACAACTCCATCGCTTCACAAGATAACGAAGAAAATCAAGCATCCACGCCAACTCAAAATCTTCAAGCATCAACATCATCGGATTCGGATTTCATTACACCACCAGAAGTGCGAAGGTCATCACGGGTCAGTAAGCAGCCAGCATATCTAGCCGGCTACCAAACTTAAACAAACAGGGGAGATGTTGGAACATAGCCGAACTACCTGAACGCAGTCCAAGGTACCTACTTAACTGAACGCACCAAAATGGGGCTGTCAAACTTTGCCACGTTTTACTGCTCTCTTTTGTTCTAACCCCCATCGAAGCAGGAAGCAGCAAGCACGACCTAATTAAGTATTTTGTAAATTAGATTAAACCGCTTTAGACATTATATTATATTATAGAAACAAATGAAATAAAGACAAACAAGAATTACAACACTTTGCTTAAAAAAAAAATCTTTATTACTTCCAATTCTACGACCAAATGCGACAACTGTTCCTCTTACAGTTATATTTATAGAATTATGGATACTTTCTTTTGGTATGAGACTGGACGTTCCCACACTTTGAATTACGGACAATAAAGGAATATTATTATTATTATTATTTTTAATTATTATACAGAAAACGGAATTTGAATACAATGTGCAGTAAACTTATGAATTATGAACTATTTATGTTGCTTATTTTTATATCTTATATATAAAAATCACGTGTCACAGGTTGCTCCGCGATGGAATCCTAAACTACTGAACCGATTTTAATCAAATTTTGCACATTGTGTGCAGTTTTGTCCCAATTGAGAGATAGGATAGTTTATACCTCAATTTATAGTCGCTGATTTTTTTATTCCAATAAATTCATTTTTGTACACTTTGAAAAAAAAGAAGAAACTGGATAGAAATCGAGTAGTGACACTTCAAATACAAAAAAAAAAAAAATATTTTAAATTTTAAAAGCAATTGTTGTTGTCAATTATTTTAATTATTTTCCAACCAAATTGTTGTTGTCAACAATTTTGAAAGTTTTTTTTTTTTTAAATACCTATAGGTACCTAAAAAGTTTGTTCTAATAAATTATGTTTACTATGTTACATTAAGTAACTTTTTGAAATGAAGTACCTAGATACTTTGATTATACAAAAATGATATGGCCGACGATATTTTGCATCGAATTCGTACTGTGACATCGGATAATGAACTGGTGATGTCAGATGGAATGCGCAACAAAGCTTTGATTTTGATCGAGGATATGTGTCTGCTCATGAGTGGCAATTTGTTGTGCAAATTGGGGATGCCACAGCCAAGACGCATTTAATGCAGAATTGGAGCGAGAAATGGACTTCGGTCGAATCGCATTGAGTTAAGCTGTTCGAACAAATGTGCCAATGTTGAATCAAGAATAAAAGAAAGTGTACGATGAATTGATGCAAGCAGTCGATAACGAAAATTGCGGAACTGGAAATACATTCATGATTTCACTTATTTTGGCTACAATTCGTTCGAGATCTGAGATCGCCTTGGCCCTAGCCTCTTCTGGGATAGCGGCTACTTTGTTAGAAGGCGGTCGAAAAGCTCATCCTGCATTGAAATTGCCATTGAATCTGCAAGTGGAAGAAGAACCTACATGCAACATTTCAAAAAACACTGCGATGGCGAAAGTACTGCAGCAATGTAAGATTATTATATGGGACGATTGCACAATGGCTTACAAACGCGCATTGGAGGCCCTGAATCGTTTACGTAATGACCTTTCGGTGGAGCAATGATCACCGGCCTGATTGAGATTCCACAAAATTTTTGCAACTTTACAACGACACCGGAAGAACTAATCATGAATGTTTCCCGAATATCGCTCAGAATTATATTGACCATGATTGACTGCGTGTAAGAGTGGTTTTGGATGCGAAAAATAAGAACGTCGATCATTTGAATTTCGCCATTCAAAATCCAATCGCTGGTGAGTTGTATTCATACAAATCAGTCTACTCAGTGATGGATGAAAACGAAGTCACCAACTATCCCACAGAATTTCTAAATTCTTTGGATGTTTCGGGCTTGCCTCCACACAATTTGAAACTAAAAATCGTCTCAGTAATAATTTTGTTGCGCAACCTAAATGAACCAAAACTTTGTAGCGGTACGCGTTTGATTGTGCAGAATTTAATATCAAATATAATTCAAGCAACGATTTTGATTGGAAAATTCATAGGCGAAGGTGTTGTTATTTCGCGGATTCCACTTATTCAGAACGATTTGCCGTTCGTATTAAGACAATTAATAAGTCGCAAGGACAATCGCTGGATGTGTGTGGAATAAATCTTGAATTTCACGTGTCGGCAAAGCTCTCGCTTTGTACGTGTACACACCCGATAATAGAAATAGAACAAAAAATGTTGTGTACCATTAATCATTTCAGTGAAAAAGCGGTAGGTTGGCCGACAAGGATTTTATTTTATTTATTTACTTAATTTTAATATACCTTTTGAATAGAATGAAGCGAACGCTCGGAATTATTAACTTCATTACCTACATTAATGAATTTGGGCGGAACGAAGTTCGCCGGGCCAGCTAGTATATATATATAAATTGATTAATTTGCAATTTCATAATGTGCAATGAACTTTGAATTATTAACTGTTTATGTTGCGTATTTTATACATAAATATTATCTGTTCTGGATATATAACTCCTCCCGCCTAAGAGCGAAGCACGGCCATGATAATGTGACGTCATATTGATGAACCGGAGCTTCTTGGTCCAGTTGATGTTCGTGTTCCTCTATGGTTTTGCAGTGGTGATGCTTTGAGATATTGGCCAGGTAAAGTACTGAAATAATTACAGGGATGCTGATAGTAATCCCAACAGAAATTGTCAGGGTGAATCCCAAACAAGCGAGAATCGTTGTTACTCCTCGCTTCCCCCACTCATTAATCCAAATTATTGGAACGTTAGGTTGATGATTTGATGGGTTGTCTGTTAGCGTAACAATTCTAGTGTTGATTATATTCGTTGATTCCGGAGTACTGCTGTTTAAGTTTTCTATGAAATTAAAGGAGTTACTAATTTTGGTAAGAATTGATGGAATTATTTGGATCCTATTCCAAAAAAGGTTGATTTGTTTTTATAAGTTATGTTACTCAGTTTAACTTCGCATTCCTCATAATGCAACAGGAGGGTTCCGGAAATAGATTTTTGTTTTACATCGCATGTTGTAGGTAGCCCATATCCATATCGCACGGAGTAGGTAGCCTTCCTCTGGTTGGGTTATACTTATACTGCTTTCAATTGGTTTTTTAACAACTTCACATGTGGCTTCTTCGTTTTTAATTATGTTTGGAATGCAGCTGTCTGATGTTAATTTGTTTAGATCTCCTCTTGGGCAGAAGTATGTTTGTTCATTAATTAAGCATGGTTCGTTCATGTATTGAATAAAAATCGTTCATAACGGCATAGGATTGAGGCTTCTAAGTTTAAGAATTTATAAATTTGTTCATCTGAGGACAATACTATGTTCTAAGCATCTATATGCTCGTGATCAAGTCAAATTCATTTTGATTCAAAATATTTTTGGAAATAATACTGAGTTTAGCAAGATTTATTGAGTCTATTATTTCTTGCAAATTGTTTGTAAGAATTTCGATATTGTAGTTAATCTGGTATAATGTATTGCATATACTGAAAGTTTTCTTCTTAAGATCGAATTTTTTGAGATATAATTTACTGTATGTAGGACCGTTGGCTCATGGCTGGCGTTAGCCTCAAATTTTCGTGTTTTAATTAGTTTAGTTTTATAGGCTTTACTACCTTTCCCTTTTAGTACTGTTGCTTTATTATTCTTGACTACTGTTAGTTTCTTAGCTCTAGGGGTCATTTTATTTTTTCTGTTGTTGCGTTCAAAGACTATGCCATTTTCACAGAATGTAGCGGGTATTTCTCAATTATATAATCTTACGTACAGTAAGAATATAAGCGGAAGCGAACTTCAAAAACTTGTCTGTAATCGTCAGTATTTGTATGCTATGAATGCTGTACAGTGTACACGTTAATATGTAAAATGTCAAGGGGGCTTGTAACGAGGGGCTGGGAAGCGAATGAAAATTTCCCAATAATTGAATGCGGGTCTCGAGCACCTGGTAATCTACGGCTGCTTCAGTCCGGGGTGGGATGTTGCAGAATTTTTATCCGAAACAAAAATAAAATTACGAAAAAAAAAGAAAGGAAAGAACGCGGCTATCTAGGCACTTGCGCGGAAGGAGATCCGTATATATTCTGATAACCCGAGATGTAGTGGGTAGTAATGCTCCCTACCATGGCTCACTCTAAATAAATCGAAAAAAAAAAAGAATCAGGAATAGCCCCTTAACACAATAAGAATTCCCAGACCGTTCACTTCATCACCTCAATTAAAAATATTTATTCCATTTCAAGTCTCTTATAACTAACAACTTAAATGAGGATAAGTGTTATTACGCATAGATACTTATTCCAAGATATCTGGTAACTTACGTTTTAATAATTCATTACCTACGTTAATTTATGACGAGTAGCATTCCAGGAAAATGAATATTATATATATATGTCTATAACTATTTGTTCGGCTAGATTTTTAGCCGTATCGAAATTGCTACTACTTGAGTGCACTCAAGGAAAACTATCAAGAAAAAAAGGAAAATGAGAACACGACAATATCAATTTTGTAACTCGACTTTATTTGAATGTTGCCTTGTTGAGGTGCTAAACCAAACTGACTGATCCCTAGCACTTGTTTTTGATGTCGTCTTTATCGATCCCAACTACCGCTTAGCTGAAATATGTTTCAATCATCGTTGTCGGTCGCAACTACCGCTATTTGGGAGCGACAATCGCGATGTTGTGTAAGGTGGCTTCTTTGCTAGTAGGGCAAGTGCAACTCTTCGTATACCTCGGTCGCAACCACCGCTATTTGGGAGCGACCATCTGTGGAAAAATAATGTGATGTTGTGTACGGTGGGTTCATTGCTGGTTAGGGCAAGTGCAAATCTTCGTATATTTCAGTCGCAACCACCGCTATTTGGGAGCGACCGATGTTGATGGTTTTGGTTTGCCTAGTTCATGATGATGGTGATGGATTTGACATTGGTGTTGCCAGTGTGGTGCAAAATAATAAACAAAGTGAGAGGATAACATAGGGTGATGTTTTTGGGTTTGTGACAAACAAATAATCTTATTGCGAGTAGCAACATACTGCCCGCCTTGAAAGCTCCCGCTTTCAACACTTTAACCTTCTTTGCTTGTGTCTTCAGGATCGAGTGGTATCCGACATAATTTAGATATCGCACGTTTGTAGATGCCAGTGGTTGTTTTGACTTTAGCCACGCGTATGTTGCCATCGTCTCCTGGGTAGATTTCAATAATTCGTCCCATTGGCCATTTTAGAGGTGGTGTGTTATCTTCCTTCAGGAGAACTAGCTCGTTGATGTGGACATTTGGTTGCGACGAGTTCCATTGCTTTCGAAGTTGGAGTTGTTGAAGATAATCATGTGTCCATCTTCGTCAAAAATTCTGCTGAATCCATTGAAGGTATTGGTATCGCTTTAGGTTGCTGATGTTGCGACTTTCAATGCAAGGTTCTGCCATACTGGTGAGTGGTGTTCCAACCAGAAAATGTCCTGCTGTCAGGGCTGTCAAGTCATTGGGATTACTGGACATTGGGGTGAGAGGCCTGCTGTTCATTACTGCCTCAATTTGGCAGCAAACTGTGATCATCTCTTCAAGTGAGAGCACCGCTTGACCAACGATTCGTCGAAGATGGTGCTTGGCAACCTTCACGGCCGCTTCCCAGAGGCCTCCAAAGTTGGGGGAGCGTGGTGGGATAAAACTCCATTCAATTCCATCTCGAAGACATTCTCTGCGAATTATCTTGTTGTGCTGCTCTGACATAAACAATGTATGCAACTCTCTTAGCTCCCGGTTCGCCCCTGTGAAATTACCCCTCCGCGCAATAAACCGTTTTAGGGCCAGAACGAAAGCTGATGATGAGAGATCAGAAACTAATTCCAGGTGGACGGCCTTCGTGGTGAAACAAACAAATATAGCCAAATAAGTTTTGTATGGTGATCGTCCTCGGATGCGATGTGATACATATATTGCTCCACAGTAATCGAGTCCTGTTATGCTAAAGGGTCGAGACGGTGTAACTCTATCACATGGAAGGTTTCCCATGACTTGTTGAACTAAAATCGGCTTGTTGCGATAACATATTAGACATCGGTGAACAACTCGTCGTATTGTTCCTTTGACGTATAGAATCCAAAAGCGTTGTCTCAAGATGTTATGCAATGTTTGAGGTCCAGCGTGTTTGTTACTGTAGTGATGGTGTCGAATAAGCGTGTGAATGAATGGATG
This sequence comes from Cheilosia urbana, assembly GCA_946477585.1. Classification (NCBI taxonomy): domain Eukaryota; kingdom Metazoa; phylum Arthropoda; class Insecta; order Diptera; family Syrphidae; genus Cheilosia; species Cheilosia urbana. Next base: position 64,191,920 of record OX297853.1, on the reverse strand, counting down.
CGACTTTGGAAATAAAATTGGGTGCATTGCATCGTATGGTAATGATGAGTTTGCGATTCGTCCTCCAACTCGAACAAGTCCTAACTTGAGGAATGGAGAAAGTTGTTGGATACTTGATTAAAGAGCCCTTCCTCTTTTAAGATTGCTAATTTCTTCGGAAAAGGTGTGATGTTGTATTGTGCAGAGCAGGCACATGAGAGTTTCGTCAAACTCTGAAGCTGTTATGGGACCACAGATTTTGGGCTTGTTCTTGAAGACACGGTTGTTAATGTGCCTGCGAACATAACAAATTATACGGATTAATTTGGAATAATTGTTGTAATATTTGCATTCGAGAATGATATCAAAAGTGCGATGGGCAAGAAAAACCACATTTTGTTTGCGTTGTTCGGGAATCTCTTCTTCGGTGGTTTTGTTGTGAAGTTGTTATGTTTTGGTTCGGGAAGAGATGTAGGTTACCCAATTGCAGAAAAGGATGAGCACTATAAAATCTTCGGCTGCTTCAGTCTGGGGGTGGTTCTTATTCTGCTTGTCACCAAATAACAAAAGAGTGTGCTCGTTTGTAAATAAATTAAGGCTGAATCTATTGGCCGCAAAGTTCGTTTATGGGTCACGATGTTAAAAGACCCACTAATATGCCCTCCCAACCTTGCGCATTCCTATTCCACATACCTTAATGCGGGAATGGCCCAAAAAAAAAGAAACGCTGATGCTTTTGTTACGATACCAAGCTTACATTAAAATGTTTATTGAAAATGCATATTTAATGATGAAATCAAACCAAAATTAACATAAAAAGAAATTATTTAAAAAAAAGTTAAATAGGTAAGGATTAATTCATAACAATAATCGAGCAAGAATTATAATAAATCTTAACACAACTTTGTAATTACCTTTAATAAAACACTAAAGCCAAAATGAAAGAACGAAAAGAATTCCCTTGGTAGGTGCACAAAACGAAATATATATACGTAATAGTCTAATGTATGTCCCTTTCTAATAACCTTTCTCAAATTCCAATCTGTTATAAATCCCAGCGATATCTTTGTATTCCCTGATGATAATAGGCCCATTATTTACCGGAACTACAAATAGATACTAATAGTTCATAATCAAATTCCTTTTCTTTCTATACCTGGGTTTTTTTTTTTTTTTTTTCTGTAGCCACGAAGAAAAGTACATACACCCGACCGTTAGTACTATGACTTGTATTTGAATGATTTTTAACTATTTTGTTCAGATTTCAATTAGACATAATAGGGTTTCTTTTCGTTTCCATAATTTAACAACTCTATACCAAATTAGAAGAAAGCTAAGTACAGTTTATTAAGTATGGTTATCGCCCGTTTCGAGCTATGTTGTCTGTTACTTAAATATGTATGTATATTCGTAGTGATGTTAGACTAATTAAGTATGTATGGAAAATAAATGTTACGTTAATCAAAAATGTGTATGTCGGTAATCAATTAAGAACGAAAAAAAAAATTAGCTTTAAGTAACTAGTATAATTTTTGTATAATATAACTATTTATATATAATTTATGAAGGGCTGTTATGCAGAATATGTGAGACTGTATTAAATGAATATGTTTTTTTTTTTTTTTTTTTTTTGTCAAAATTGCCTGTTTTTCCGTTTCCACGTTTGCGTTACCCGTTGTCTGTGTAGATGGAATTCTGGTGGGGACTTGCTGGGAATTGATATCCAATATATGTGTTCCTCCGGGCAAGCGATATTGCACGACCACGGTTGGTTTATCACTCTTATTTTCACACGAGGTCAGCGTTCCTCTTCCTCAATACCACAGGCACTTAGAGAAATCACTTTAAAGGCGGTTGTGCTTTCTTTAAGCAGGCACTAATTCCCTATGATGGAACGACAATCCCGGTTCAAGCAATATATATACCAAGAGGATGAACACGCGGCGACTTACCTCGAATTGAGGGAATCTTTTATATGGGGATAAATTCCACTTGGTCAGAAAAAAAACCTTTAGTACGGGAGCTTAATCAAAAAAACTAGTTATTTTAACGTGACACTATAACACAGAACTTATGCAAATCTTATTTTTAATTTGGAATATTTAACGTTAACTTGAAGTGAATATACTTCTCTTATCTCGAGTGACACTTATGTCTGAACACTTTCGCAGCTTAATTGGTTTTGACCCGTAGGGAATGTGTGTCTTAGACAAGCAAGTGCCGAATGCTCAACAGAGCAAGTGTATCATGCTATGAGTACCGTACGCATCGCTTTCCAAGCATATACCTCGCTAGGTGGCATGATTTGAAGGAGAAGAATTGCTGACAATGCGATTTGCGGTATTTTATATGTAATACAAAAAATATAATGAATGTAACTTAGTTTGTATATACTATATATACCTAAGTAATTCTTTAATAGAGACAGAGCGATAGTGATGGGCAGTGTATGTACGGACTAGGTGGCTGTGTGGGCATGGTAGGTAGCACATTACAAAACAGACATTGTATCAAATGTACTAAATACATTTGCAAATACAAAGGCTGGGGAATCATGTCCGTAAGTCCTTGCTGTGGTATAAGGCCGTTTTACCATTTGCATCTTTAATCTCATAACAGCTGTTTCCAACTCTTTTTACTACCGTTGATTTTACAAACTTTGCTGCTAATTTAGAATTAAACTTTTTACTTGCATCGCTTTGGGCAAAGTTGCGCCGATATACAGTCTGCCCTGGGTAAAAATTAACATTGGTGCTCCGAGTATTGTATCTCTTAGCACTGACCTCATACGCTTTAGTTATATTATTTAATACCTCTTGTCTTATAAGACACATCCGGTCTTTATGATCAAGAACTAATTCTCCAGAATCTAGTGAATTTAGATTCCTTAAAAGTTTATAAGTGGAAGCATGCGAAATCATTTCCTGTCCAAATAGCGTGAAATAGGGTGAGAACTTAAGCGACTGGTGGTATGAACTCCGCAAAGCTGCTGCAATGTGGGAAAGATTTTCATCCCATCGGCTCTGATCGGGGCCTATATAGGAACGAATTCCCGCAATAATTGAGCGATTTACCCTTTCCGATGAATTGCTTTGTGGAGAATATAGCGCAGTGTAAGTATGTTGTATTCCGTAGGTTTTTAAAAAGTTGTTGAAAAGCTCGCTTTTGAATTGTGAACCATTATCGGTTACTACGTCTTCCGGGATACCAAAAATACTGAATACACACTGACTTAAGTACTGAACTATTTCTGATGCAGTGAGTTTTTTTATAGGCTTAATTAGCGGAAATTTTGTAAAGTGATCTAAAGCGATAAAGATGGCAACATTTCCTGTTTTCGATCTAGGGAATGGTCCTATGATATCCATATACAATTTCTGAAATGGTCTTTGTGAATTCGGTTTTTCTCCCATCGGAGCACGCAAGATCTTGTTGGGTGCCTTAGATTGCTTACAGGTGACACAGCTGTTAATGTATTGCTTTACGTCGCACACCAATTTAGGCCAATAAAAATGCCTTCTCAGTCGTTCAGTTGTTTTAGCAATGCCTGCGTGATTGTGGTTGGGAGGATTATGAAAGCGTTCGATTAAGTCATGTATCATTTGCGAAGGGACCCATAACTTCCATGCAGTTGCTTCACTTGGGGAATCACCCGTGGAAAGATCCGATCGTCGATGAACGAACTTATCCACAACTCGAAGATCTGGAAGTTTGGACTCGTTCTCTATCACATGCGACACCAATTGTCTGTATTCATCTGAGTCAAAATACTTTGAGTCTAAGTCGATTCCAGATGGCTGCCAAACATTCGAGCTCGGTCACGCTATATTTTCTTTGTGCTGAATTTAGCTTCTGGGAAAAATATGCGATCGGAGCCTCGAAGCCTTCCTCATTTGTTTGTACAAGAACACCACCTACGCCAAATTGACTAGCGTCGCAGTGTATTGCGAAAGGAAGCTTGAAGTTAGGATTCGCGAGGACTGGCGCGGTTGACAGTAGCGTTTTAATAGCTTCGAATGCAGTTTGCGCCTCGCCTGTCCACTTAAAAGATTTGGCTTTCTTCAGCAGGTCGGTCATCGGTGCTGTAACCCCAGCAAAGTCCTTTATAAATCTTCGGTACCAACCCGACATGCCAAGGAATCGTCTGAGTTGGCGAACGGTTGTTGGTTGAGGATAGTTAGTTATGGCTTCAACCTTATCCGGATCGGTTTGAAGAGTACCATATCCGACGATAAAACCGAGATATTTGACCTCCTTCAAACAGAACCTGCTCTTTTCGATATTGACCGTTAAACCAGCCTCTCGTATCCTTTGGGCTATATCTGCTAGTAGCAGCAGATGTTCGTCAAATGTTGTGGACAAAAGAAGGAGGTCGTCCAAGTATACAAAAACTCGTTCACGCAAAGATGGAGGTATTACTCGGTCCATGAGTCGGCACATCGTTTGCGGAGCGTTGCAAAGTCCAAATGGCATTACCTTGTAGTGGTAAAGCGGCCGATTTGGCACGGTAAAGGCAGTCATTTGCCTCGAATTCGACCCCAAAGGAATTTGCCAAAAGGCATCTTTTAAGTCTAGACTGGAAATAAATTTAGTCTTTGGTAATCTACTTAAAATTCCTTCAATGTGCGGCAAAGGATACGCATCCTTTACCGTAACACTATTAAGTTTTCGAGAATCGAGACAAAGCCTGTCTTTACCTGAAGGCTTACGAATGAATACCACTGGGCTACTCCAAGGACTATTCGATTCCTCTATGACACCAAGAGATAGCATCCTATCGATTTGCGAGTGAACAAGCTTTTCTATAGCAGGGGAAATAGGGAAATATCGTTGTTTAATTGGCTTGGACCCTGCCTCAACTTCAATGTTATGCTCCACCAGTGTTGTCCTTCCAAGCCCTTCGATAGCATATGATGGAAATAATGCTACCGCCCTATCCAGTTTTTTTCTTTGGCCTTCGGACAGGGTGTGAACGTTACATTGTTCTTCGGGAATTTCTGGAGGAGTCGAAATTCCGCTGATAACACTGGGCGCAATATCGAAAGCCGACCAAAAGTTTATGCCAAGATAAAGGTCTTGAGCTAAAGTTGGAATGACAAAAAACTTGAGCGTTTTAACGCGATTTTGAAAGGTTACTTCAGTTTCCAGACAGCCTTTTATTTCTTGTTCCTTCCCATCAGCAGTGGTTGCAAAAGTCTTAAAACTGCGTAGTCCAAGATTTTGGGTAAGCAGTTCCTTTGCTGCCCCACCTCCGAAACAAGAAATGGCCGCACCGCTGTCCAGTAAACCTAGATAATCCTTTTCGAAAATATGTACGGTTGCATATGGTCGTATATCTGAAGAGCCAACATGTAAAGCCGATACCGATTTTTTTATTAGTTTTCGACTAGTGCTAACTTCCTTCCAAAAAGATCTTAGTCGCCGAGTTGCACGCTTGGGCTGTTTTTGAGGATCGTTTGAGTGAGCGGATTCAAATATTTGTTGTCTCTTTTTATTATAAGCGGCAAGACGTTGATGGTACGGAATAATTGGACGATGTATCTGTTCGCTTATTGGAAATTGTCGACGAAAATGGTGTTGGAAAATAGATATGTTTTTTTCGTTACAAGCAGGTGTTATATTTGAATTGGCAGTTGTACTCTCCGTTGAAACATTGGTGGGAACTAAATTACCTCCTTGCTTCTGACTTAGTTCGAACGTAGGTAAGCTGGAGGGTTCTTTGGTTTCCCTGCGTTCGCTTTCAAGTTTCCCGCATCAGAGCAATGGGGGCAACTAGGCTTGTATACGTCCGGCAATCCGCAACCATAGCAAAATACGCTTCTCTTTTCTTCACAATCTTTGTAGGTATGGCCGGTACACAAGCAGTTCCAGCACTTTATATTAGAAATGCCAGATATTTCAAGGGACGAATCTTCAATATCAGTTTGGTCCGTGATATCAGGTACGATTTCACTGACTGGGCGTTTGGAATTGGATCGAAACGGAATTTGAGGTCTACTTATGGTTTCGTTGAAAACCGCATCTCTTCTGACACAGAAACTCCTTAGCTGAGCAACCGAAGCAAAGGTCATATAGAACGTTTGTTGTCTTATCTCTGGACGAAGATTACGGTGCAAAATACCGACCAGTTCATGTTCTGCAATCGGAGATCGGAGCCTATCGCAGAGCTGCATGACCGAATTGTAAAAATCTTCAAAGGATTCCCGCTCCTTTTGTTTTCTTTTGCAAATGAGTTCTTTTATATCGGTGTCAGACTGATAGTCCTGGAATTGTTGTCGAAATGCTAAACAAAATGATTCCCAATGAATTCTATCAACACTTCTCCTATATCTCCAGTACCATACCCTAGCACGCTCAGTAAAAACGATGTGTAAATTATCGCACAATAACTGAAAATTACCATTAAGGCAATCTTTTGTGAGAGCTGAGAGTTGATAGATAAATTGGTCAACTGAAAAGTCAGAACTCAAACCGTCGTAATGCAGATGCCAACTATGAATAATATTAGCTACTCGACTTGATTCAATCCTGGCCGATATGTTACTGTCGTATGCATTCTGCAAGCCTTGGGAGTGTACGTTCTCATTTGAGTTTCTTGTGTGGGTTGTGTCATATGACGAAGCTGGATTTTGCTGAGGAGGGACATTGTCATGAGACGAATAGCTACTCTCTACTTTTTTTGGATTTAGGATCATTGCTTCTAGACGACTCATCATCGAATTCAACTTTACTTCTAATTGTCGTTCAAGCACGCTCTCTATGTGCTTATTAAGATCTTGAACTTGAGCACATTCAGAAATGACAGGTCTAGTTGAATTTGCATGTTGATCTGGACTTACGGGATGATCAAATACATTTTGTGCACCCGCACTTACGCAATCATCGGGTGGTAAAAATGGTTCGCTTTGACCTTCGAAATGATCATAAGCATTCGACTGGTTTAGCAATTGTTGCGAAAAGACTGCTCTACGCAAAGAATTCTCAATTATATGCACGTTAGGCATTGCTGTCATAGGTGATGGTGCCATAGACCAATCTATAGGATTTTGATTAAAGAGTGGTAAGTCTAGGGTCTTTTTTGATCGGGTGGTCATTGGTTGTGGTTGGGGTTTGGGTATGGCTCCTTTAGAAGCCGGTGTGTACTTTTGACTATCTACCTTGGATAAGTCCTTGGGAGTAATTTTAGTCTTGCATTCTGGACACTGCGACGATTTTTTTATGCAGTCAGTTATACAAATTCTGTGAAAATAATGGTTACAGCTGGTTTGCGCCAACTCTCTTATCCCGAAGGATTCTTTGCAAATTCTGCAAGTATTAATAGAAACGGTAGTTTTCTTTGCAGGTAATTGTTCTGGGCTTCTTTGTACAGACATTGTATTATTAAGAAGTTAATATCATATTTATGTAAGCTTAGGTAATCATCAACATCAGCATCAAAATCATTAATCATTTAATCGAACAGAGCGGAGACAGATTCAGATAAAAAAAATAAATAAAAAGATAATATCCCCTGCGTCGGGATTGAATGACGATCTTAGCTTATGTACACTTTATGTACCTTGTCTCGCATAGTATCGTTACTCATTCATTCCGATTCGACAAAAGGGGTATAAAATATCACGCTATAGGTTATTGTTCTAGATATCAGTCCTAAGATTACTGAGCAATTAATTGGTAGAACTAGTTCGCCAAACAACCGTGATTCCAAGAAATCTCCGGTAACTGGTACCTAGTACAAGAAGTATTTTTAAAAGTTAACGTGTATAGGGGATATGTCATATGTTGGTTAGATTAAATGCTAAGAGCGAAAATGATCCAATGTTCCAAACTATTTCATACCAAAGGATATTAAAGGGGATCTTACTAAAAATATCCTTCGACGAATATAATGTTCTAAGATGAACGAAATAACTCGTAATTCGAAGAGGCTTAATATGTAAGATGTGTGAAAGGGGCATTTCTAACACCGTATGTGTCTAGCCCCACGTTGGGCGCCATTTTGTTATGTTTTGGTTCGGGAAGAGATGTAGGTTACCCAATTGCAGAAAAGGATGAGCACTATAAAATCTTCGGCTGCTTCAGTCTGGGGGTGGTTCTTATTCTGCTTGTCACCAAATAACAAAAGAGTGTGCTCGTTTGTAAATAAATTAAGGCTGAATCTATTGGCCGCAAAGTTCGTTTATGGGTCACGATGTTAAAAGACCCACTAATATGCCCTCCCAACCTTGCGCATTCCTATTCCACATACCTTAATGCGGGAATGGCCCAAAAAAAAAGAAACGCTGATGCTTTTGTTACGATACCAAGCTTACATTAAAATGTTTATTGAAAATGCATATTTAATGATGAAATCAAACCAAAATTAACATAAAAAGAAATTATTTAAAAAAAAGTTAAATAGGTAAGGATTAATTCATAACAATAATCGAGCAAGAATTATAATAAATCTTAACACAACTTTGTAATTACCTTTAATAAAACACTAAAGCCAAAATGAAAGAACGAAAAGAATTCCCTTGGTAGGTGCACAAAACGAAATATATATACGTAATAGTCTAATGTATGTCCCTTTCTAATAACCTTTCTCAAATTCCAATCTGTTATAAATCCCAGCGATATCTTTGTATTCCCTGATGATAATATGCCCATTATTTACCGGAACTACAAATAGATACTAATAGTTCATAATCAAATTCCTTTTCTTTCTATACCTGGGTTTTTTTTTTTTTTTTTCTGTAGCCACGAAGAAAAGTACATACACCCGACCGTTAGTACTATGACTTGTATTTGAATGATTTTTAACTATTTTGTTCAGATTTCAATTAGACATAATAGGGTTTCTTTTCGTTTCCATAATTTAACAACTCTATACCAAATTAGAAGAAAGCTAAGTACAGTTTATTAAGTATGGTTATCGCCCGTTTCGAGCTATGTTGTCTGTTACTTAAATATGTATGTATATTCGTAGTGATGTTAGACTAATTAAGTATGTATGGAAAATAAATGTTACGTTAATCAAAAATGTGTATGTCGGTAATCAATTAAGAACGAAAAAAAAAATTAGCTTTAAGTAACTAGTATAATTTTTGTATAATATAACTATTTATATATATTTTATGAAGGGCTGTTATGCAGAATATGTGAGACTGTATTAAATGAATATGTTTTTTTTTTTTTTTTTTTTGTCAAAATTGCCTGTTTTTCCGTTTCCACGTTTGCGTAACCCGTTGTCTGTGTAGATGGAATTCTGGTGGGGACTTGCTGGGAATTGATATCCAATATATGTGTTCCTCCGGGCAAGCGATATTGCACGACCACGGTTGGTTTATCACTCTTATTTTCACACGAGGTCAGCGTTCCTCTTCCTCAATACCACAGGCACTTAGAGAAATCACTTTAAAGGCGGTTGTGCTTTCTTTAAGCAGGCACTAATTCCCTATGATGGAACGACAATCCCGGTTCAAGCAATATATATACCAAGAGGATGAACACGCGGCGACTTACCTCGAATTGAGGGAATCTTTTATATGGGGATAAATTCCACTTGGTCAGAAAAAAAACCTTTAGTACGGGAGCTTAATCAAAAAAACTAGTTATTTTAACGTGACACTATAACACAGAACTTATGCAAATCTTATTTTTAATTTGGAATATTTAACGTTAACTTGAAGTGAATATACTTCTCTTATCTCGAGTGACACTTATGTCTGAACACTTTCGCAGCTTAATTGGTTTTGACCCGTAGGGAATGTGTGTCTTAGACAAGCAAGTGCCGAATGCTCAACAGAGCAAGTGTATCATGCTATGAGTACCGTACGCATCGCTTTCCAAGCATATACCTCGCTAGGTGGCATGATTTGAAGGAGAAGAATTGCTGACAATGCGATTTGCGGTATTTTATATGTAATACAAAAAATATAATGAATGTAACTTAGTTTGTATATACTATATATACCTAAGTAATTCTTTAATAGAGACAGAGCGATAGTGATGGGCAGTGTATGTACGGACTAGGTGGCTGTGTGGGCATGGTAGGTAGCACATTACAAAGTTTGGGCCAGTCTAATTCAGATAGAAGCAAAAAGTTAGGACCATGAAACCAAAAATTGTTATCAATGAGTTCGTGGGGAAACACTCCTCGAGATACTAGATCCGCAGGATTTTCTGACGTTGGTATGTGATTCCAGGTGAAATGTGAAAAGATTTGAATTTTAGCGACTCGGTTGCTCACGAATGTTGTCCATCGGCATGGTTCAGATGCTAGCCAAGCCAGCACGATCGTTGAATCTGTCCAGCAAAAGGTTTGTATTTGTTGTTGTTCGAAAATCCTTGTGACTCTGTCGAGAAGTTCCACAAGTAGCTGCGCGGCACAAAGCTCAAGTCTGGGAATTGTTGTCTCCGCAATTGGCGCTACTCTCGATTTTGCACAAACCAAGTTTGAAGAGACCGTTCCATTTTCGCTTGTCGTTCTGATGTAAACGCATGCTCCTTGGCCTTGGTACTAGCATCTGAAAAGCCATGAAGTTGTGTGTTAGAATTGCAACTTGATACATATGGAGGGATTTTGATTTGGTTTATGTCCTTAAGGTGTTTTGTATATTCCGACCATTGAGTGTGAAGATCTTCTGGGAGACTCTCATCCCAATGCAGTTTGAGTTTCCATAGCGTCTGCATGAAGATTTTAGCTTTCACGATGAAAGGATTCATTAGGCCTTGTTGCGTCCCAACAAAACTAACGCGCGCAGAAGAAAAGAAGAAAATGTGTGTTTTCAGAAAAACTAGGCACTCGAATGTATCGAAATCAGGCGCACAAGGTGTGCAGAACATTTCGAGTTCCTAGCTCTTATGCACACAACACATACCAAACTATTAATAACAATTAACAAATATATCATTTCACGACATCACACAACGCGGCAGAAAATCAACGAGAACTGTCAAGTTTGGGCAGCACGACGGAAGATGCACAACGCTCATCTCACTCGAACACCTATCATCTCAATTGCACTGCTAATCACCAATAAAGGAAGGAAATGCATGATGGCCGAATTAAACATGAGCGAGATACACCTACCAGCGCAGTGCACTCTAACACCCACTCCGAAGATGTGGGGCATTGTTGAGGGAGTGAGAGAAAGGGCATTATTCAACATAATTGTTAGGTATTGCCAAACTAAACACTAACACAACTAAATGTAAAATTATTGTATTGCTTTATCATATGGTCATTAACCCCTGAATGCACAGCTGATTTTGTACATAAGCCATCAGCAGCTTCAAGGGAAGAAGAAGTGTTAATTCCAATTCACTCGTCAACGAACAGCGAAAAATTAAAGTTGAGTTTTATCCATAAATTAGAATAACAGAGTTTTATTCCTCGTCCAAAAATCAGTTCATCTAACTGAATTATAACACCTACCGCTTGAGAATCAACTATTCCAAGCTCATCTTTGATTTCCCACTCGTCCCAGTGCGGAACATGGTCCTTCGAGTCCTTTGAAAGGAAACCGCGCATTTCTAGTCAGTGAAGACAATTCGTGCGATTAATTTGTTTGATGAGTGCATCAAAAGTTTAAAAAGTTTAAAAGTTCACCAGTGAGCGAAGAAGTGAAAATACTGTTAAAAGTGTACTGTGGGTTAGTGCTATAATAAAAAAATAGCTGCCCGATCATCGACGGACTGTCTATCGGCCACAGTACCCAACGACATCAATCCCGTAACCAACGGAAGTCTGTTAGCGACACAACGGGCATCAATCACAGCTAGGAACTGTGCAACGCCAAAGCCTTCTGCAACTGTGACAAGAGTTTAAAGTACTGAAGTCGCAGTTGCACAAGCAAACTAAGGTAGGAATATTTTTCCTCATTCACACTTTTTTTGCAATTTATTTAAATTACGTATATATTTCATACGTTTCCCGGAACGTTACACAACGAGCCAACGTATATCGTGCGTCCGATATACAGTAACGCAACTGGTACAAAGCGGTCACCAATCGTAGCGGTCACCAACCAAAGCGGTCATCGATTGACGGACAAGAGCCAACCGTAAAGTGTTAAAGTGTGCGCCAACATTTTTAACGATTTTTTATTAAAACGTGTTGTGGGCTAAGTATAGCTGGATAGCATATATCCAGTGCAAATTACATCTCCGGTACCTGACGTACAGTCTATCGGCCACAGCACCCAACGTCTTTTTTAACCCTTTCCTTCCCAAATTATTAATATCTGTGTAAAAAAATAAGTTGGATGCTTTTAAGGTTAATATCGGCATTCTAAAGATAACTGCATATTTTTTTTTTAAGTGGGAGTCATCGGGTGGGCGTGGTGAAGTGGTAGTCATATGGCTACATTGGGGTGAATTAGAAAGATATTATTATTTAAAAAAAAGACATTTGTATATTCAGACTTCATATTTATTAGTTCAGACTTTTCAAGTATGTTAAAGGGAAATAAAGACTTTGTTTCATTGAAGTATATGTACATAAAAAATATATAAATTAATTCTTGCTTCATAAATAATGTTAGTGTAATGTTAAGTAAAAAATAACGTAAATTTGAATATTATTCATATTCCATCAGTCTTTGTTGTGAAATTTAAAAAAAACAGTTTTTGTTTCGTGTAAGACATAAGGCAACATTACATTTTTCACATTTTGTCCTCGAAAAGGATTTTCTATCGTTGCAGTTCTTACATCTTTCTTTATTTTCAATAGGAATCGGCCAATGGCAAATGCCATCGTATTGAATATCCGAAATTGGCCGCTGAGTGATTTCTTTTCTTATTTTCTTTGAAATGGAGACAGGTGAGGAAGTGGCACTTGCATTACTCGAACTTGGCCTACCTCTTTTTTTTTTATCTACATAATGTCCAACATGTAACATTCCATTCGCAATCTGCGTTTTGAATTCGATAAAGTTTATTTTTATCGGAAGTTTATTTTGATGACAATGTCGTTTGTATAAAAGCCACGCATTTACACAGGCAACATCGAGTAAATGGAAAAATATTCTAAAATAAAAACGTTCTGTGCCAATTTTGGATCTATACAAGGCCACCATCATGTCGCTTAGGTCTACTCCTCCCATATACTTATCATACTCCGAAATTAACTTCGGCCTTGGAACGTCCATAAACTTTTTGTCCTTTAGTGACCAACGACGTACGAGCTCGACAGGAAGTGCACCATAAATCGAGGACGCAACACATATTTGTTTATTATCATACCATTTAAGAGCGAAGATATTGTTGTTCTTCTCCAATCTGAAATCATATGATCCTCTACCCATCTTTTTAAGCTCATCTTCCGTCAAAAATTCACATCTTGGTAGACGATTTTGACGAACGGTTCCCGTTGCCAAAATGCCATTTTTTTTTTAATTCACAAAGCAAATGATAAGACGTAAACCAATTATCTGTGAATACTTTATAATTTTCGTGCTTTGGTAAACTCTGACACAGTCGAATCACAACATCTCCACTTATTCCTAGTTTAGTTTTTACAAGTTCGGTTGACTTGCCTGTATATATCTCAAAATCGTACAAAAAGCCGCTTGATCCAGCTCTGGCAAACATTTTGATTCCCCATTTGTGTGGCTTATTGCGTATATATTGTTTTATGCTGTTTCTACACTTGGTCGGAATCAATACTTCATCAATAGAATTCATTTCTTCAGGTTCGACTGTTAGGAAGTTTGCTCTGATTTTATCCAGAAAAGGACGAATTTTAAAAAGTTTGTCATATTGCATATCTGTGCGGTCTTTCATTTTGGAATTATCATTTAAGTGCAAGTTTTTCTTCAACACATCAAATCTATTTCGTGGCATAATGTCAGCTATTGGTGCAAATCTTGTACAATTTGCCCAATACATTGGATATTGAGGTAAATGTACAATACTTGCCATTAAATTCATGCCAAGGAACTTGCAAATTTCGCTATAATTAGTATTGAGTGGACTGCCAATATCATTTTGAACGGAGTAAAGATTACTTTGGAAAACAATGTCTTCGATAATAGAGTCGTCAATAAAAAGCTTAAAATATTGAAAAGGAGTTAACTCTGGATCGGGAGGAGAAGAAAAACTTAAATTGCACTGGCTTGAAACTTCATCAATTTCTACTTTTCGCCATTTCAGTTCCTTATTTATATCTTTGCTGCAAGTAGCTTTTGATGAATCTGGTTCTGGATTTGCCATCATGTCAACTATTTCGATGGCGCTCTCATCTTTAATAGATATAAGAGCAACCGTAGACAATTTATAAGTAAAAAATACAAGACCTACCAATTTCTTCAAGAAACTGAATATCCTCAACTGAAATGTTCTCGCAATGTCTTTCTATATATTCAACTAGCATTTCAGTTTCGTCCTCCATTCCTCCTCTTCTTCCGAACAATCACCTTCTAAAATTTTACAGATTTCTATCTCCAAGCCTCTCAAATTTCGTCCCCTTGACATGTTGATCTATATTTAATGGAAATAAGTACTTTATAATGTTTTACTATTTCAAACTAAACAAAATAGCACTGTTTACATACCTGTTTTCTTTTCAAACTTTATGGAAAACGGGCTCTATTATGTTGTTTTCAATGGCTTGAAAGAGATCATAGTCAATAAAAGTGAATATAAATAAAAACGCAAAGCTTTTATCGGATTACAAAGTGTTTTTGTTGTTATAAATTTATTCTAAATATATTACAGCAAAGCAGTTATCTCTCGATTCAAATGCTTGATAACACCCCAATGTAGCCAATCGGCAACCATTGGTTAATCGTGCATTTCTGCAACGTGCTATTACATTTCGTTTTATATTTTACTAAATTCATCGTAGAACAATGTTATTTACACAAAAACATTTTTTTTCGGCACCAAAACTATTATTTACCTGTTCAAATTCACGATCAAAATCCACTTTGCGTCAACAGACCATTAGAGGTTGACGTCCACGAACAAAATGTCAAAATACATCGTATAAAATTATTTGCAATAGATTGAAAGGAAATGATCTTGCCAGATTAAAGAAACTATAATTCTTTTAATTTTGCCTGTTTTGTAATAGTTACTTTTAGAAATGCAGGCGGTAGCCAATTGGCTACCGTGGGAGGGAAAGGGTTCAAAGTGTACTGTGGGTTAAGTATAGTTGGATAGTTTATCCAGTGCAAATATACGTTTCCGATATCCGACGGACAGTCTATCGGCCACAGTACCAGTCTATCGGCCACAGTACCCAACGAATCTGCAACAGTAATCCCATCAAACGGTGAATATCATACAACGGATCCAACAGTGACCAGTGGATGAACCGGTGAAAGCGGACAAGAAGCGGTCACAAAGGAACAGTAATCTGCAGCCTGTGAAGTTGCAGCCACATGTACTAAACACATCTATAAAACACAGAACAAGGTAGGAATTTTTCCTTACTTTTATAACTTTTTTAAAAAACAATTTCAACAAATTAATAAAACCAAATAAGCCCAATAAAAGTGAAACTTACAATAAAAAGAGTTTAAATACAGTTTAAAATAAGTAAAGTGTTGTGACAGACTATCGCTAAAAATGTCAAAGTTATCTAAATCAATCGAATGCCAAGAAGACATTCTAAATGAAATCAGTCGAGATTTCGATGAACTTAAAAAAGATGAAGCGTCGCGAAAGTCAAGGGGATATTTAATCGCGCGTCTAGAGGATGCAGATGGTATGTTCAAACGGGCTAAAAAAGAACATGCCACTATAATCGGTAGTGCTGCAGATCCACTAAAAGAAAAATATCTCAATGATGAAATTTTCTCTAAAATTAAGAGAATATATTTCTGCTTTAGTGGAATTTTGCACGATGAGACTGATCGGCTTTTTGGGGAACATAATGAAGGTACAATAGCAGACACTTCTCACCTGAATGTCACAAGATCGGCATCTTCCGCTTGCGACATACGTCTTCAAAGGATTCACATAAATCCTTTCTCGGGCAAATTTGAAGATTGGTCTGCATTTTTTAATCTATTTGATAGTTTAATTCGGAAGAACAACGAGTTACCCGATATACAAAAGTTACAATACTTGAAAACTTCCGTCTGTGGGGAAGCTGCTCGATTAATCCAGCACCTCCCAATCGAGTCAAAGAGCTTTAGCTCAGCTTGGACAATTCTCACTGATAGGTATCAGAACAAGCGTAAGATTAGTAGAGCAGACTAAACTGAACAGTGAATCCGCTGCTGGCTTGAAATCGCTTCATGATACCAGCATCGAATGTGTTCATGCCCTTTCCAACCTCGGAATAGCGGTTGAAGCATGGGACACCATTCTCATCTACTTAATTTTTAATAAACTGCCACCGCAGACCCAGCGAGATTGGGAAGAAAAATTAGGCACCTCCAAGCATCTTCCTGAGTGGAAATTATTCACCTCGTTCATCGAGGGTCGATTTAGTTCCTTGGAAAATATTTTCGAGCTGAATGTGCAGCCGAAACAATCCGTACAACCGAATTTGTATCGGTAAACTACATCCTCGGCCTGCCATTTAAGCT
Source organism: Cheilosia urbana (assembly GCA_946477585.1). NCBI lineage: Eukaryota > Metazoa > Arthropoda > Insecta > Diptera > Syrphidae > Cheilosia > Cheilosia urbana. Next base: position 64,175,418 of record OX297853.1, on the reverse strand, counting down.
CCCAGCAACCAACAAAACAATTTCGATGTCGTCTGTGCAAATCGTCTCACGGAATAAGACATTGCAAAAAATTCTTACAAATGGACGTCAAAACCAGAACTGACGTCACGAAGAAGAATGGAGTTTGCGGCAATTGCTTAGGATACGACCATCACGCCTCGGTCTGCAACAGCAGCAATAGATGCCAAAAATGTGGCTACAAGCATCATACACTGCTACACATTGATACGCAAGTCATGAAAAATGTAACAACTGTCCAAAATCACCCACAGTATCCGCAATTCCACAATCAAAATGCAACCCAATATAACCCTCAATCACATTATGTACAAAATCTGATAAGTCAGCCTGAACCCTACAATGCTGCGCTTGATCAACCAAGTACATCTCAACAATTTAGAAGTCATTTTAATCAAATGCATTCCAAAACCCTTTTAGCGACTGCACTCGTTAAGGTATATGCTTCAAATGGGAAGCAGTGCACTCTTAGGGCATTTATAGATACCGGCTCTGAGGCCACATTCATCACTGAGAGAATGCCACTCAGTTTCTTAACCTCAAGAGGCAAAGGGTAAATGCAAGAGTCACAGGTCTTGGAAAAAATCCAACTGGTAGCTGCAAATACCAAGTAAGTCTTAGTCTGCATTCCTTTAATAACGCAGCTTTCTCCGTTAATGTTACAGCATTTGTCTTACCGGTGCTAACATCAACAATGCCAAACTATCCGCTGCAAGGAGAGTGGAAACATTTAACAGATCTACCTTTAGCTGATCCGACCTTCAGTGTTCCAGGCAAAATTGATTTGCTGTTAGGTGCGGATGTATATTCATCGATCATTTTAGAGGGACTAGTAAAAGGACAGAAGGGCTCTCCTGTAGCACAAAAAACTGAATTTGGCTGGATCCTTACAGGAAAAACGGACACTTCGCCAAAAATAACTTGTCTTACTGTCCAAAATCACTTCAGCACCCTAGATGCACAACTTAGGCAATTCTGGGAAATCGAAGAAGATCTGGAAGACAGGAAACTGTCACCAGAAGAGCAAAAATGTCAACTTCATTTTTCTGAGACAGTTCAACTGAAGGAAGATGGGAGATATGAAGTACGATTCCCATTCAAAAATGGAATTCGCCCAACACTGGGGAATTCAAAGAAGGCAGCCATGGCTAGATTCTTTCAGATCTACACTAAGTGTATACAGGAATACGCTACCTTAGGTCACATGAAGGAGGTTACAGCATCCATGATGGAAACAGGAGAACATTATTACCTGCCACACCATGCGGTTGTGAAGGAGTCAAGCAGCACCACAAAACTGCGTGTGGTGTTCGATGCTTCATGCAAAACTTCCAACGGAGTATCACTAAATGATTGTTTGATGGTTGGACCAAGATTGCAACCCGACATCATAGATCTCATCACGAAGTGGAGGAAGTTTAAGGTAGCATTCGTGGCGGATATAAGCATGATGTATCGGCAGATATGGATGTCAGAAGAAGATACTCCATATCAATTAATTATATTCTATGGAGGTATACCCAAGATGAGCCGATCAAGACATACGCACTAAATACGGTCACATTCGGGACTGCATCGGCTCCATATCTAGCAGTGCGCACGCTACATCAGCTGGCGACTGATGTCGAACACGAGCATCCTTACGTAACAAAGGTACTTACTGAGGGATTTTATGTCGATGACCTGATCTATGGAGCAAACGACGAAAACGAAGCCATCGAATTACAAAGGGACACTCTGAAAGTCCTTAAATCGGCTGGTTTTCCTCTTCGAAAGTGGGCCAGTAACTCCACAAGGGTATTAGAGCAGGTCTCTGAAAATGAAAGGGAAATAAATCTGCCACTAAACTTTGAATCACCAGATACCATTAAAACTCTCGGGATTCAATGGCATCCCGCGAGCGACACATTCGCTTTTAAAATAAATTTGCCTGAGGTTCAACAATTTACCAAAAGATCCATACTAGCAGATATAGCTCGTCTGTTTGACCCGCTGGGGTGGATTGCTCCATGCATCATAAGGGCCAAATTGCTTCTCCAGCTACTGTGGCTGAAGGAATACTCATGGGACTCACCAATTTCTCATGAAATTGAAAATCAATGGGAAGTGCTGCGAACGCGACTACAAAATCTTCATAACCTCCAAATACCTCGGTGGATGGGATACACAACATCATCAGAAGTACAACTCCACGGCTTCAGCGATGCCTCAGAGAAGGCGTATGCCGCTGTAATATATGCCCGCATTACAAATGAAGGCAATGAGCATATTTATCTTTTAGCGGCAAAAACAAGAGTAGCTCCATCAGCGATAAAATGCGTATCTCTACCTCGGCTAGAGCTATGCGCAGCCTTGTTATTAGCCAAGCTTCTATATCGGGTAAAGAGGGCCATGCAATTTGAGAACGCTGAAACATTTGCATGGTCAGACTCTATGATAACGCTGGCGTGGATCAGAGGGAGTCCTTCAATTCGCACAACTTTTGTGGCAAACCGAGTGAGCGAAATCCAAACGCTCACAAACATCAACGCCTGGCGACACGTTGGAACTAAGGAAAATCCAGCAGATATAGGCTCAAGAGGAATGTTACCACATGAACTCATCAACAGTCAGATTTGGTGGCGTGGACCACCATTTCTTAAAAAATTTTCATTAAATGAATGTCCAGCGTCGACAATATCAGAGACCGACCTGGAAACTAAAAAAGAAAAGAACAATACAGATAGCAATTTATCGTTTTACAGCAATAAACTTACAAGATTACACGTAAACTTCGCACAAGTAGTCGCTCATTGTGTAATCAGCAACAACGAATATGTTCAGCGTTATTCAAATCTGAAAAGATTGGCACGCAGTGCCGCGATTTGGCGAAGATACTTCCAATATCTTCAGGACGTCAGAAACAGACGACCATTGGAAAAATACCCAATCACAACAGATGAGCTAGAATCAGCTCAAAATCAGCTAATCAGACTAGTGCAAGGTGAGCTTTTTTCAAAAGAAATACAAGCACTACGAGAGAAGGGGAGAATTGAAAAGGGTAGTCACATTTTCCGCCTGAATCCATTTCTGGACTCTCAAGATGTGCTACGTGTAGGTGGGCGATTAACGAACTCCACAATCCGTTTCTGCCAAAAACACCCAATAATCCTTAAGGGTTCACATCACTTTGCGAGGCTGATCGTCAGCGATGTGCATCAACGCACACTCCACGGAGGGCAGCAGATGATGATAGCAGAGATTAGAAGCCAGTACTGGATCATCGATCTAAAGCGACTAGTCAAAACAACTATCCATAACTGTGTTCGATGTCATCGATATAATGCCAAAATGCAGCAGCAACTGATGGGCAGCCTTCCAACAGATCGAGTAAACATTTCAAGGCCGTTTACCAATACGGGGGTGGACTATGCAGGTCCAATAGAAATAAAGATGTGGAAGGGCAGATGCAACAGGATGACAAAGGGTTACATAGCTGTGTTCATATGTCTATCAACAAAGGCGATTCACATAGAAGTAGTCAGTGACCTTACTGCATCAGCATTCATAGCAGCCTTCAGAAGATTTGTAGCACGGAGGGGAATCTGCTCCAACATGTATAGCGATTGCGGCACGAACTTCAAAGGAGCAACCACCGAATTGAACAACGACAGCAAGCACATATCCAACGAATGGTCAACTGAAGTTGCGGCAGGCTTAGCAGCACAAAACACAAGATGGCATTTCAACCCACCAGCGTCACCACACTTTGGAGGTCTTTGGGAGGCTGGTGTGAAATCAATCAAACACCACCTCAAACGAACAATTGGTTCCTCCAGGCTGACATTTGAGGAATATGCGACACTACTCGCACAAATCGAAGCATGCCTTAATTCAAGGCCACTATGCCCGATGACGTCCGATTCCAATGACCTGACAGTTCTCACACCAGGCCACTTCTTAATCGGATCCTCATTAATCACCCTACCGGAAAGAAATCTGATGGAGAAAAATATTAACAATCTCGACCGGTGGAGATATATTCAACGGTTAACACAAGAGTTCTGGAAGCAATGGAGTTCAACTTACCTTCACCTGCTCCAGCAACGACCCAAATGGCTTCAACAACAGCCGAACATCAGAATCGGAGACATAGTCCTGGTCAAAGAGAATAATCTTCCGCCTTCGTTGTGGCTACTCGCGCGGGTAATTGAACTGCACCCGGGTGCGGATGGTCTAGCGCGCGTGGTGACCATCAGGACGGAAAACGGCATCATCAAACGTCCAATCGCGAAACTATCCCCCTTGCCGGTAACTAAACCGTCGAACGATTCGAACGCATAGACTTTTAACAAAATAAAAACCACGGTGTTCATAATATTATGTACTGTACATACAAAGCAAAAAAATATAGACTATAAGTGAATTTTAACAACCCATTCGCAAGATCGACATACTTGCCACAGAAGTAAATTTGGATAACCACCTATAGCAGCTAATTTTTTTATATTTTATTTCAATATGTAGTTTAACAAAAACTAATACACAATTTGTATCTTTCTCGGCCAACACTCAACCGAAGGAACACTGGCATCCGAACAACATGGGACACAATCCAATGAAGAAGGGGATGAAACGACATTAACCAGAGCAAACACACAACACTAGAGGCAGAGATCCGGGCTCCTGAGAAACACAACACAATACGAAACACCACGCTGCGACCTTGAAGTTCTCGTTGCCGGGCCGGGAGCATGTTGCGTCCCAACAAAACTAACGCGCGCAGAAGAAAAGAAGAAAATGTGTGTTTTCAGAAAAACTAGGCACTCGAATGTATCGAAATCAGCATACAAGGTGTGCAGAACATTTCGAGTTCCTAGCTCTTATGCACACAACACATACCAAATTATTAATAACAATTAAAAAATATAATATTTCACGACATCACACAACGCGGCATAAAATCAACGAGAACTGTCAAGTTTGGGCAGCGCGACGGAAGATGCACAACGCTCATCTCACTCGAACACCTATCATCTCAATTGCACTGCTAATCACCAATAAAGGAAGGAAATGCATGATGGCCGAATTAAACATGAGCGAGATACACCTACCAGCGCAGTGCACTCTAACACCCACTCCGAAGATGTGGGGCATTGTTGAGGGAGTGAGAGAAAGGGCATTATTCAACATAATTGTTAGGTATTGCCAAACTAAACACTAACACAACTAAATGTAAAATTATTGTATTGCTTTATCATATGGTCATTAACCCCTGAATGCACAGCTGATTTTGTACATAAGCCATCAGCAGCTTCAAGGGAAGAAGAAGTGTTAATTCCAATTCACTCGTCAACGAACAGCGAAAAATTAAAGTTGAGTTTTATCCATAAATTAGAATAACAGAGTTTTATTCCTCGTCCAAAAATCAGTTCATCTAACTGAATTATAACACCTACCGCTTGAGAATCAACTATTCCAAGCTCATCTTTGATTTCCCACTCGTCCCAGTGCGGAACAGGCCTAGCGGACCACAAAATTGCGAAATTTGCGAAAGAATACTACGTTTGTTTGATTTGCGATTTGAAGAGTCGATGTAGCTGAAGCAAAAGTTGTCTTCCTTTGGATCCCATCCCATTCCAAGAGCTTTGATGATTTCACTGTCACCTAAAACAATGAATGATTCTCGGTCTTCTTTCGGAACATCCGCTATGATGGTGAGATCATTAGATGCCCATTTGCGAAGATGAAAACCTCCACTCAGAAGCAGGTTGGTAGTCTCATCTTTGATTTGGACCACCTTACTACGATCCTCAGCACCCGTCATCAAGTTATCTACGTAGAAATCGCGCAACGTAACGGCGGAACCAATAGAAAACTGTCGTGAACATTCTTCTGCCAGTAATCGAAGACATCTCACTGCTAAGTATGGGGCACTGCTGGTGCCATATGTGACCGTCTTCAAAACATAGCTTTCGATTGCCTTCGTGGTGGAATTGCACCATAAAATGCATTGTGTGTCAGTATCCTCAGGACTTACCAGGATCTGTCGATACATTTGAGTTATATCTGGCATTAACACATAGCGAGGGTTCGAAAGCGGACAAGGATAGTGAAAATGTCATCTTGAAGCGTTGGACCGACCTTCAAAATGTCATTTAAGGATTTTCCTGATGATGTTTTACAGGATGCGTCGAAGACGACGCGCAATTTCGTTGATGAACTATCAGGTTTCAGGACGCAATGGTGAGGAAGGTAGTTAAGGTTATCGTGAATGGCCTTTGCTGCATCTAGTTTGCTCATGTGCTCCAATCGTGCACACTCGTCAATGAAGTGGCAATAATCTTTCTGTAACGATGGAGAACGATATAGTTTATGTTCGATTGATACTAACCGATTTTTTGCAATTTCATATGAACTCCCGTGTGATGTGCGATCCTCACGAAATGGTAGTCGTACGATAAACTTATTGGTCAATGTGCAGCGTGTTGTTGTTATAACTGATGCTAGTTGATTTTGGTTTAACTGGTACGAGATCTAATGAAGATGCGATGTTCCTATTTTGATCCTTATTTATTGTGCCACCTACAATCCATCCGAGTGTCGTCTTTTGCAGGCTTGGAAGATTTTTCCCTAGTTTTATCTGGCCTACTTGTAGGAGTTCAAAGTAAATGCCAGCGCCAATAAGACAGTCAACAGGACCAGGTAGGCTGAATCGCGGGTCGGAGAGACGAGTATTTGAGGGAATCTTCCAGTTGTTGGTGTTAATATGGCGACTTGGTTGCGGTGAAGTGATTTCTGGAAGTATAATGACATCTAGGTATACCTTGAACGAATTATGTAGCGATGAAACGCATAATTGTGATCGTTGGTAAGCGATGGTGCTAACTTGTCCAATCCCCTTGACGTCTAGATATGTCTGACTGCGATGTAACTTGAGATGTACCCCCGTTATTGGAAAGGCTAACTAGTGCGGTAGCAAGTAAAACGTACCCAGCATCTCGACTGATGTCTTCAGTATGACTTGCCTGTAGAGAGGTAGAAGAAAATGAAGGTGATGGATTACCTTGAGACTGCGCAATTTGTTGAACATCAGCATTTGATGGTGCGGGCGTCTGAGGAAATACAGGTGCAATGTGCTCACGGTGCAGCAAAGTGTGATGAGCGGCTCCACATTTTTGGCATTTATTTGAAGAGGTGCAGTGTTGCAGTGTGTGGTGTCCTCTTAAGCAATTTAGGCATAACTTCAACTCCTTGGTTAACTTAAATCGGTCCATGGGTGATAGGTTCACAAACCTCTCACAACTGAATGCATTGTGTAATGGCTGGCCACAAAAAACACAAGACGAGGTGGTAGGCGAATTGGTTGTAAGCAAAGATGAATTATTAAACGATGCCTGGTGAGTCCTTGTATTGGCCAGGTAATATGATTTCGATGGTTGTGACCGGTGATGCACTTGTGATGTGTTAGCTGAACTAGAGCTCTGATGTGATTTAGCTTCGATAATGTTGAGTGTTTTGCAGCGCCTCTCCATAAATGTACAAAGATCGGTCCAGGTTGGGAATTCAAACTCATCAGTGTTGGTCAGAGGTGTGGAGTCCAAATTTTGAGTAAGTCTACGAATTGCCCTTTGATCTTGTTTGGCGGCTATTTCATCTTCCCATTTGGCTTGGGACTCTTTGTCAAACTTTGACAAGATCAAATGCAGCAAGAATCCATCGGAAATTTGTTCGGTTGTACCTATTGAATTCAACGCTCGGAGGTTGACGTTAATGGTATCGATCATACATCGAATAGTTTCCACAGTTGGTTTAACTATATAATGTAGTTGGAAAATTTCTTGTACGTGTGCTTGGAATAAAAATCGTTTGTTGTCGTATCTGGATTTAAGAAGTTCGATAGCAGTTTCGTAGTTTTGACTTGTGCATTCCAGAGACTCAATTACTCTGGCCGCGTCTCCATGAATGCAAGACCGGAGATACTGGAACCTTTCGATGTTGGTGAGCTCCTTGTTGTTGTGAATAAGCGAATTGAACATGTCTGAAAAATCCATCCATTTTGTATACGACCCGGAAAATGATGGTAGTGCTAGTTTTTGCAAGTTGAAGTGAGATTTCTGCGAAGTGGTGGCGTTATTGGGTGCGATGGTGCTATTTGGCAAATTTGGTGTGGAAAGGGAGTCCAGATGTTGAAGTATGTCTGACCGTATGATATAGTATGTGTCTTCAAACGCATCTCTCTTACCACTCGTGACTTCCTCTTCGTCAAAACGTTCAATCTGGGACTGTACCTTCTCGAAGTTGATGTTCTGTGTCTCGAGCATCTGTAATTTGGTCTCAGCCTGGAAACGATTAAGAGAAGTCAAATTATTGGAAAGAAAGTTTTTGGCTTTAGTGTGCTGTCCGAGAATAACAGCGCGTTGGGATCGGAGCGCCTTTAACTCAGTTTCATATGAGTCGTCGATTTTTTTTTTCATTGTTTTCCATGATACCGATTGTTTAATATTTGGCACGAATAAATCTAATGCAAGTTAAGCGATTTAAATCAAAGGACACTGATATCCGGCTCGAAGGACCTTATGTTCGGCTAGCTTTTTAGCCGTATCGAAATTGCTACTACTTGAGTGCACTCAAGGAAAACGATCAAGAAAAAAAGGAAAATGAGAACACGACAATATCAATTTTGTAACTCGACTTTATTTGAATGTTGCCTTGTTGAGGTGCTAAACCAAACTGACTGATCCCTAGCACTTGTTTTTGATGTCGTCTTTATCGATCCCAACTACCGCTTAGCTGAAATATGTTCCAATCATCGTTGTCGGTCGCAACTACCGCTATTTGGGAGCGACAATCGCGATGTTGTGTAAGGTGGCTTCTTTGCTAGTAGGGCAAGTGCAACTCTTCGTATACCTCGGTCGCAACCACCGCTATTTGGGAGCGACCATCTGTGGAAAAATAATGTGATGTTGTGTACGGTGGGTTCATTGCTGGTAGGGCAAGTGCAAATCTTCGTATGTGATGTAGTAGTTTTCCATTTTTTATATATACATATATTATATATATTATATATTTAAATAAATATACATAAAAAATTAAAATTAAAATGGAAAACTACTCACCCAAACAAGAAGACTCCGTCGAAGGAAGGCCTGCCGTCGAGGATGTACGAAGGTGCTATTAAAAAGAACGTTAGCGCAACTAATCCTACATATATATGTATGTATAACTCTAATGAAATATTTTGGAATGCTCAATCTAAATGACAAAATCAAGAGAAAATCTTAAGTAAAACGATACCTTAAGTCTACAAAAAGTTCAACGTATCTTGCTTCTTAATATTATTAATTACAGGAACCATATTGAGAACCTGATGTAACTAATAGTTGGTTCTAAGGATCTTCATCTACATCCATGAAGATTCTTAGAGGGAGAGGGAAAAAAAATAATAATAATCACTCGGAGAGGAATTCAAAACAAAAAAAGGCCCGACTGTCTGTAAACAACAGTCCCGAAATATGTGTAAACACCATGCGTGCGGTATGTGTGTGGCTTGATAACTCCAACTCCAACTCCAACTCCAACTCCAACTCCAACTCAAACTCCAACTCCAACCCAACTCTGTACGCCAACTCCAACTCTCAACGCCAACTCCAACTCTCAACTCCAACTCCAACTCCAGCTTCAACTCCAACTCCAACTCCAACTCCAACTCCAACTCCAACTCCAACTCCAACTCAAACTCCAACTCCAATCTTCATCTTCATCTTCATCTTCATCTTCATCTTCATCTTCATCTTCGTCTTCATCTTCATCTTCATCTTCATCTTCACCTTCATCTTCATCTTCATCTTCATCTTCATCTTCATCTTCATCTTCATCTTCATGTTCATCTTCATCTTCATCTTCATCTTCATCTTCATCTTCATCTTCATCTTCATCTTCATCTTCATCTTCATCTTCATCTTCATCTTCATCTTCAACTTCATCTTCATCTTCATCTTCATCTTCATCTTCATCTTCATCTTCATCTTCATCTTCATCTTCATCTTCATCTTAATCTTCATTTTCATCTTCATCTCCATCCTCATCTTCATCTTCAACTTCATCTTCATCTTCATCTTCATCTTCATCTTCATCTTCATCTTCATCTTCATCTTCATCTTCATCTTCATCTTCATCTTCATCTTCATCTTCATCTTCATCTTCATCTTCATCTTCATCTTCGTCTTCATCTTCATCTTCATCTTCATCTTCATCTTCATCTTCATCTTCATCTTCATCTTCATCTTCATCTTCATCTTCATCTTCATCTTCATCTTCATCTTCATCTTCATCTTCATCTTCATCTTCATCTTCATCTTCATCTTCATCTTCATCTTCAACTTCATCTTCATCTTCATCTTCATCTTCATCTTCATCTTCATCTTCATCTTCATCTTCATCGTTATCATCATCTTCATCTTCATCTTCATCTTCATCTTCATCTTCATCTTCATCTTCATCTTCATCTTCATCTTCATCTTCATCTTCATCTTCATCTTCATCTTCATCTTCATCTTCATCTTCATCTTCATCTTCATCTTCATCTTCATCTTCATCTTCAGCTTCATCTTCATCTTCATCTTCATCTTCATCTTCATCTTCATCTTCATCTTAATCTTCATTTTCATCTTCATCTTCATCTTCATCTTCATCTTCATCTTCATCTTCATCTTCATCTCCAACTCCAATATATACATAAAACAAAAACTGTCGCATTTTTCGTTGCATTAAGTATTTTCGTTGCATCATTTGTGTGGAATTACTATACCAGATTCCAATAACGCGCGCATAACTCCAACTCCAACTCCAACTCCAACTCCAACTCCAACTCCAACTCCAACTCCAACTCCAACTCCAACTCCAACTCCAACTCCAACTCCAACTCCAACTCCAACTCCAACTCCAACTCCAACTCCAACTCCAACTCCAACTCCAACTCCAACTCCAACCCCAACTCCAACTCCAACTCCAACTCCAACTCCAACTCCAACTCCCAACTCCCAACTCCCAACTCCCAACTCCCAACTCCAACTCCAACTCCAATTCCAACTCCGAGTCCATTAGAAGAAAATACACATAAAACAAAAACTGTCGCATTTTTCGTTGCATTAAGTATTTTCGTTGCATCATGTGTGGAATTACTATACCAGATTCCAATAACGCGCGCATAACTCCAACTCCAGCTTCAACTCCAACTCCAACTCCAACACCAACTCCCAACTCCAACTCCAAGTCCATTAGAAGAAAATACACATAAAACAAAAACTGTCGCATTTTTCGTTGCATTAAGTATTTTCGTTGCATCATGTGTGGAATTACTATACCAGATTCCAATAACGCGCGCATAACTCCAACTCCAGCTCCAACTCCAACTCCAACTCCAACTCCAACTCCCAACTCCAACTCCAACTCCAACTCCAAGTCCATTAGAAGCAAATACACATCAAAAAACTGTCTCATTTTTCGTTGCCATTTCCGTTGCCTTAAGCATTTCCGTTGCATAATGTGTGGAATTACTATACCAGATTCCGATATACCAGATTCCAATAACGCGCGCATAAATGTTTACACATCAAAAAAAGATACGGCGAAAATAATCACGAATTAACTCATCTGCATCTAAATATGAGATTAATCGGAACGATAAGATACGGTAAAGATAATCTCGAATTAACTCATCTACAACTATTAGATTAATCGGAACGATAAGATACGGTAAAGATAATCTCGAATTATTTCAGCCTGTCTTCTTTTTAAGCAATTTGAAGAATTTAGAAAAATTGACTCCAACTATTAGTTGTGTGTTCAGTTCAACTTTATTCAACATACTGCGACTTAGGCTAATTCGTGTGGGCTTTTTATACACAAAATAGTAACGGTCACTTACGTATTGTTTTTATTCTACCGTTGCGTTAATTCTATTTTGTTTGTAAAGAGCTACAAGTTACATTTTTACTTTTACTTTTTGTTTTTTTACAAAGTGATTCATTTTTCGTATTGTATTTTTAGAGTTATAATATAAGAAAACAAAATGGAATCGAAATGATAATGTTTGATAATATTCTTTATGATGACTGTTCCATTCTCCCCCCTCTGCCTCATAGCAGCAATTGGTGATGGGGTTCGTCTTTTGTGTTTAGATTTGTCATCAGTTGTCTTCGATGGTCTACCTCGTTTTCTGAAAGATATAAGACGCTTAGGTAAAGGTAGTTCATTTCAACCACCAGAAAATGATGATAGCATCGGTGCGTGGTAGGTACGGTTGGATTGTCTTCTTTCGCGATGATGAAATTTGTAGAACCCTTCTTTGGAGAAATTATATAGGGTCCGTCTCTTTTTGGTGCGAACTTCGATGGAAAACCTTTTGAGGATTTTTGCACTGCCCATACTACAGCCAGCGCTTCTCTTTCGGTTGTCGAATAATTGCATTCAGCGAGTAATAGTAAGCGGCTTGCGTATTCAACAGGGTATTCCATGGAGCAAAACAGCACCGATAGCATAGTTACTTGCGTCGGTTTTCAAAATGAATGGTGTTTAGTATTTATCTTTTGTCATTTAATTTATTTTCCGTAGATATTGTTAGTATTTATATTCATTAATGTTTTTCTTTTGTATTTAAAATGTTTTCACGATCAATTTAATTTACGTTCCACACTTTGTCGAACATAAACAATTTACCCTAAATTTTGTTGTTGACGTTTAAATGCTCTAAAATTGTTACTCTCTAGCTGTTAATTCTCTCTTAAATGTAATTCGTCTATTCCGCTACTTAGTTCATCAATTGCATAATATGTAAAAATTCTTTCTTCTTATTCGGACCACCACACTGGAAACATCACTCGTAAGAAAAATAAATTATAACGTTTTAATCGAGTTTGCTGTTCTGCACCATTGTCGCTGTAAGGAAGGGAACAGCATTATTCTGTGATTGATTGTGATTATTGATTCAACGTTGCGCATTTAGCAGTTTTTTTGCATTTGAATTAACATCTGGTCCTTCGAGCCGGATTAATTGAACCATTAGAGAGTTGTTGTGTGGTGTGTTAGTTTAACTGGGAATACCGTTTAATGATTCTTTGTATGTGCAAAGCAATTCATTTTCGTCTGTTGCGAATTGATTCCCAGTTATAAGAGGAAAAACATCAAATATCTTCAGATCGTGTTTTAAGATATTTGTTTGCTATTTTTGTGATTGCCTTGTTTCAATTATGAATGTGGTTAAGGCAAAACGTGGTCGTGCCAAGGGTAGGCTGACCAAGGCAGCTGATTTCGCTTCTGCAGTGGATATTAATACTCCACTTGTTATGCTGGAAGTTCGTCTGGAGAAACTCGAGGAATCATGGAATGATTTTGTCTCGCTCCAGGATGAAATGTATAACTACATTGAGGAAGAGGAATTCGTAGATCCGGAACCCGAATTCTACGAATATGAAGCAAAATATTTTGTTGCGCGTTCGACATTCGAGAGCTTCATTAAGGTAAAGCGGCCGTCGGAACCCGCTGAGGGATCGGTTGCTGACAAATTGGCAAATCAGCAAGCTGCGTTTTTGGAGAAGTTAAACTCCACACACAAGTCGTCGGTCAGTCTTCCAAAGATAGCAGTGTCAACCTTTTCAGGTGATTACGAAGAATGGCCTGCGTTTAAGGATATGTTTCTGAGTTCGGTTGATCAAAACAGTTCGCTTACCCCCTCCCAAAAATTCTACTACCTCAAGACGTTCTTGAGTAGTACTGCTGCTGATCTCGTAAGCCACATGAAGCTTACCGATAAAAATTATTTTGAGGCTTGGGATAAATTAGAGAAGCGATTTGATAGGTCGCAACTAATAGTTAATTCGTTTATTAGCTCGTTTCTTTCGCTACCAACTACGAATATTTCGAACGTGTCTTTGCTTAGAAAGATCACAGATGGTGCCGATGAGGTGATTAGGGGTTTGAAAGCGTTGGAAACAAATGGTCGTGATCCTTGGCTGATCTTCCTGCTTTTGCAAAAACTTGACCCAGATACGAAGCAAGCTTGGGCGGAAAATCTTGGGTCAAAGGAAGATTCCACAATAGAGGAATTGCTGGAGTTTCTTCAAAATCGTTGTGCCTGTTTGGAATCTTGTTCAACCCCTGTTCGTTCCGCAAAATCGAAAGGCAAGGTACAAAATACAATTCGTTCGCATGTGGTTGAATCTGGTCAAAGCTGCGCGCAATGTAAGGGAAACCATAGCCTGCCGAACTGTAAGAATTTCATCGCATTTGGTGTTGAGGCTCGTAGGAATTTTGTAAAGGAACATTCATTATGTTTCAACTGTCTTCGAAAAGGACATGCTGCCAATAGATGTTTTTCGTACCAACGTTGCAAGATGTGCAAGTCTCGGCACCATGTTTTGGTTCATCCGGAAGGTGTTTCCACTTCTTCATCTGTTAACACAAATTTGAGTAACATTCCATCGTCCTCAAATTCAAGTTCGTCTTCGTCAAATCTAGAGCCATCATCGCCAGATCCAGGGCCATCATCGTCGAACCCAAGGCCATCGTCGTCAAATCCAGGGCCATCGTCGTCAAATCCTGGTCCGTCATCTGTTATTAATCATCATTCTTGTGAGCCCAGTTTCGGTTGTCAGACAATACTCCCTACTGCTGTTGCTAGAACCCAGGATAGAGGAAGGTCTTTCCAAAATGTTCGTGCTCTTCTTGATACGGGGTCGCAAGTTTCATTTATTACTGAACAGGCTGTTCAACGCTTGGGACTTCACCGTAGTCAATCCCGAATTCCTGTGCTTGGAGTAGCGTCTGCCTCAGCAGGCGTTACAAATGGATTAGTGACACTGAGGCTGACTTCTCGATTCAATTCCAGCTTTGTTGAAGTGGACTGTCATGTTCTTACGAAGTTAACATCGTCGTTGCCAGCATCGTTAATTGACCATATCGACATCAACAGTCTTGTGTCTTATGAGCTGGCTGATCCATATTTCTTTAAGCCTGGTCCTATTGATGTTCTGATTGGGGCTGACAAAGTATTCGACATTATAACAGGACCCACTAACAATCAAATCAATGGTATACCCAACTTGATTCCAACCATTTTCGGCTCGGTTATTGCGGGAAGGTCTGCACAGGCTTCTCTTAGTTTCGGTAGTGGCATCGGAACATTTTGTACACAGCTGGATCATTCGCAAGAATTTGACCTCGAGAAATTCTGGCGTTTAGAGGAAATTTCTAATGAGCCCACCCTCTCGATCGATGACCAGCGTGCTGAAGAGTTGTTTGTTTCAACTCATGAAAGGCTTCCCAATGGTCGTTATATGGTAAAATTACCATTTAAAACCGAAGAAAATATAAATTTTGGAAATTCAGCTGCTGTTTCGCTTCAACGTCTTTACTCTATCGAGCGGAGGTTTTGTTCAAATCTTTCTTTAAAGGATCAATATAGGAAGTTCATGGATGAGTATTTGTCGTTAGGACATATGGAGGAGGTTCCTGCTGCGGAGGTATACCAACCATTCTACAGATCCTATTACCTGCCCCATCACGCGGTTTTCAAGAATGACAGTAGCACCACCAAAATTAGGGTAGTCTTTGATGGATCCGCCAAATCCAACCATTCTGTGTCCCTGAACGATTCGCTGCTTGTTGGCCCAACCATACAACGTGACATCTTTTCTGTCTGTCTTCGTTTTCGACGTCATTTGTACACGATATCGGGAGACATTGAGAAAATGTACCGACAGATTCAAGTTTCGCCTGATCATTGTGATTACCAAAGGATAGTTTGGCGTAAGTCTCCTGAGGATCCCATCAAACACTTTCGGCTATTGACGGTTACGTATGGAACTGCTTGTGCTCCCTTTTTAGCAGTTCGAACATTGAAGCAGTTGGCTTTGGATTCTGCTGAATTATATCCTCTGGCATCTGCAACGGTCTTAAATGACTTCTACGTTGATGATGTCATCACAGGTGCAGATTCAATTGACGAAGTCATTTCCCTTCAGAAGGAATTGGTAGAGCTGCTGAAAACGGGAGGTTTTAATTTGCGTAAGTGGACTACAAATTGCTGGCCTCTTTTGATATCGTTACCTGAGGACCAACGTGAGATGTCTCCAATAGAATTCGAAGAATTTGATTCCGTAAAAGTACTTGGTTTGCAGTGGTGTCCTTCTAAAGATCAGTTTTCTTACAAGGTGAAGCTCAGCGAAACTGTTTTATGTACCAAGCGTCGAATACTGTCTGACGCTTCTCGAGTTTTCGATCCAATGGGATTTCTTGCCCCGATAATCGTCGGAATGAAAATCCTCCTGCAGGATTTGTGGAGAGAAAAATTGGGCTGGGACGAAGAAATTCCGAAGAAACTTGCTGAACGGTGGATGGTAATTCGACAGGAGTTAAATTTTGTTGAAACGGTTCATATTCCCAGGATCATATGGACCAACAGATGGAATTGTGAGTTCCATGCATTTTGTGATGCATCTCTTGACGCTTATGCAGCAGTAGTGTACTGCAGAAGTAAGAACAAAGACGGTACTATCTCGGTCTCTTTAGTATCTGCAAAGAGTAAGGTTTCTCCAATCAAGGTTTTGTCGCTTCCTAGACTGGAACTCTGTGGAGCTCTCTTATTGACACGTCTAACCAATAAACTAAAAACGTCTTTACAGGATAAAGAGCTGACAGTTTTTGCTTGGACAGATTCTTCAATTGTGCTCCATTGGCTTTCGTCTCCTCCGAAAAGATGGTCGGTGTTTATCGGAAATCGGACTTCTGAAATAGTTTCATCGATTCCGCACAACCTATGGAATCACGTTCGATCCGAAAACAATCCAGCCGACTGCGCAACTCGTGGAATTCCACCATCTCTTTTGCCTTCAAACGAGCTGTGGTGGAAAGGACCCTCGTGGCTGTGGCAGGATAAAGATCAGTGGCCATATTCGGATCCATGTATAAAGGGATTTTCAGAAGAGCAGTTGGAAGAACGGAGAAACCCGAGAACTCAGGTACTTATAACAAATATTGATGAAGAGAATGTCTTGCAAACAGTTTTAATCAACTCCTCAAAATGGTACAAATGTCTTCGGCTGATTGCAACAATGTTTCGGTTTTGCTTTAATTGTCGCGTTCCCACGAATGGCCTTGGCCAACGCAATCATCAACCTTTGTCCGCGAAAGAACTTTGTGACGCTAAAATTGTGTTGATCAAATTTTGCCAAATGTCTTCCTTTACGTCGGAAATCGTCGCGTTAAAAAACGGAAAGGAACTTACTAAAAGTCATAAACTTTTAACTCTTGCTCCGTTTCTCGATTCGGATGGAGTCCTTAGAGTTGGTGGGCGTGTGCAGAACTCGGAACTTTCGTATAGTGAAAAGCACCCCATCATACTGTGTAAATTGAGCCGTATATCTGAACTCATTGTCCATTACATTCATGAACATTATTTACATGCCGGTGTGACACTTATGATCGCGTTGCTGAAAAAGGAATTTTATATTGTTGGCTCCAGAAATCTAGTGCGCAAGGTTGTTCATAAGTGTGTTTCGTGCTTTCGGCAACGTCGGGATTCATCAAGACAGTTAATGGGCAATCTGCCTGCTGAAAGAATTCGGTTTTCGCGGCCGCTTAGTAAGGTCGGATGCGACTATGCCGGTCCAATTACTCTAAGGCTATCGCGCGGTCGAAACCCTAAATTTGTGAAAGCATACATTGCGCTCTTTGTTTGCTTTGTCACAAAGGGTATTCACCTTGAACTGGTTGGTGATTTGTCGTCTAATGCGTTTCTTCTCGCTCTTGATCGATTTTGTGCGCGTCGCGGAAAACCAACGGAAATCTGGAGCGACAATGGTACCAACTTCCATGGTGCCAAACGTTCTCTGAACGAGATGTTTCAATGCCTTTTAAGTCAGCAGCATCAAAGCATTGTCATTGACCATCTCAGCAAGGACAACATAACATGGAAGTTCCTCCCACCATCTGCGCCTCACTTTGGAGGCTTATGGGAGGCGGGTGTCAAGTCTGTAAAGCAGCACTTGAAGAGAGTCATCGGGGAACATATTTTGACGTACGAGGAAATGTACACCCTCCTCACCAAAATAGAGGGGCTTCTATACTCGCGTCCAATGTGGCAGACATCAGACACAGAGCCAAGTGCTCTTTCGCCTGCTCACTTTATGATTGGGGAGTCTTACACCTCAGTTCCTCAACCTGATCTGGTAAACTCAAACATTTCTGTTTCCACTAATTGGTATCTTTTACAGAAACTCACTCAAGGCTTTTGGAATAGGTGGCACCAAGAGTATTTAACTTCTCTTCAACAAAGGCAAAAGTGGCAGAAGAGCCAACCAAATTTATCCGTTGATGACGTCGTTCTGTTAAAGGAGCCAAAACTTCCACCATCTAAATGGATCCTTGGGCGCATCATTGCAACACACCCAGGGAAGGACAGCAAAGTAAGAGTTGTCACAGTACGGACAATACATGGAGAGTACACTCGCCCAATTGTGAAGGTTGCCCCACTTCCTTTTGCTGAAAGACCGGAGTCTTCCAGGGGGGGCTGAATGTTTAGTATTTATCTTTTGTCATTTAATTTATTTTCCGTAGATATTGTTAGTATTTATATTCATTAATGTTTTTCTTTTGTATTTAAAATGTTTTCACGATCAATTTAATTTACGTTCCACACTTTGTCGAACATAAACAATTTACCCTAAATTTTGTTGTTGACGTTTAAATGCTCTAAAATTGTTACTCTCTAGCTGTTAATTATCTCTTAAATGTAATTCGTCTATTCCGCTACTTAGTTCATCAATTGCATAATATGTAAAAATTCTTTCTTCTTATTCGGACCACCACACTGGAAACATCACTCGTAAGAAAAATAAATTATAACGTTTTAATCGAGTTTGCTGTTCTGCACCATTGTCGCTGTAAGGAAGGGAACAGCATTATTCTGTGATTGATTGTGATTATTGATTCAACGTTGCGCATTTAGCAGTTTTTTTGCATTTGAATTAACAAATGGAATACCTTCTTTTACCTGTTGTAGGATTGGAGTGGTTGTCAAGAGCTTCTTTAGCTTATCGAAAGAGTTCTGCTCTTCATTTTCCCATTTCCATGTAGCTTTGTTCTTTGTTAGATTCGACAGAGGTTTTGAAATATTTGCAAAATTTGGTATGAACTTTCTATACCAGGAACAAGTTTGCAAAAACGACAGTACTTGCTTTTGATTTTTCGGCCTCGAACGATTTAGGATAACATCTGTTTTCTCAGGATCAACTTTAAATCCATTTGGCGTTAATATATGACCCAAGTATTTAACTTCTGAGCAGCAAAATTTACATTTTTCGCGATTAAGGCGAAATTCATGCTTTAAGCGTTGAAAAACCTTTCTCAGATCTTCTAAATGGATATCAAAACTTTCGGAGCAGACAATGATATCACCGAGTTAGGCAAGTATCAAGATTTTTGGTAATCCGTTTCGAAACTGGTCGATTAGTCGTTGAAATGTGGCTGGTGCGTTTCGCAGTCCAAATGGGATTCGATTGAAAATGTAGGTACCAAAAGGCGTTATAAAAGCTGTTTTGATCTGATCCTCTTTTGCTACCTTTATCTGCCAGTATCCAGAACGTAGATCCAATGTGGACATATACGGAACGGAGTGCTTTTGGCTGCGAGGAGAAGATCATCAATCCGTGGTAAGGAATACCGATCTGGAAGGGTTATGGCATTCAGCTTTCGATAGTCAACACATACTCGTATGATACCATCGCTCTTAGGGACCATAACGACGGGGAAAGCCCAAGGAGATTCCTTTTCTTCGATTATGCCTTTTCGCAACATGCCGTCGATTTCCGCCTTTAATTGATTTTTCCTTGCAGGTGAAATATCAACATCACAATCGCACTCGCGAAACAAACCACTAACACGCTCAAACACACTACAGTCTGAATTCTCACCGATGGCAGATATGTTGAACAAAAACACTCAAAACGAATACGCAATAATGGAAAACTGGAAAAAATTATGTCACAAATCTCCGACTCCAAGCAACGAATTACGAACAAAATTGACTCAGAAGTTGGAGCTTTAAAATCTTCACTTGAAGCTGTAAATAGCCGGTTGTCATTACTTGAATCAAAACAAAACGAAATTGATACACTGAAAGACGAAAACCAACAACTCAAGATGCAATTACAAAAACACAGCGAGGTGATACAAGAAATAAAAGCTCGTGTAGAGACTCACGAGGAAAAACAACAGCTGAAGGAAACAATGAGTGACGTACTTTTGCACGGGGTTCCACTGATGCCAAATGAAAATTTACCCGCTGTTTTCAATCAACTCTGCACAACTTTAAAAGCAAATCCACCAACGATTAAAAACATCTACCGTCTTAAATCAAAAGCCAATCTCATCGCACCACCGATTTTAATAAAATTTGCTTCACCAAACGATAAAAGTTTTGTTTTAAAAACGATCGCCAACTACCGGAAGGCAACTAAAATGCCTCTTCGTCTTCGAGATCTCGGCTTGAATGAAATCGTTGATATCAATAAGAACATAGTCTACGTTCACGAATGTTTAACGGTTAAAAATCGCTCTCTACTACAGTATGCTTTAAAGTTAAAGCGAGAAAAAAAAATAATGTCGGCGTTTACTTTTCGTGGGCTGGTCTACGTCAAGAAAACGAAGGAAGAGAATGCAAAATTAATTGAGACTACCGATGAACTGACCGTTTTTGCCACTACGTCACAGATAACAAGAAATAACGGGTGATTTTTAGCTGGTTTGGTTTTGGCAACACTGGTTTTGACAGCTGACGTGTGTTTAGTACCTTGTGTCACTGTCAAACAGCTTCAGTTTGGTTTGCAATTTAACCATGGATCGTCTTGCAAATGAACAACGCTTGCAAATTATTGAATTTTACTATCAAAATTCGTGCTCGGTTCGAAATGTTCATCGCGCGCTGCTTCCATTTTATGATCGGCATTCTCGACCTTCTGAGCAGTCTATTCGGAAGATTGTGACCAAATTTCGCACCAAATTTACTTTGTTGGACATTAAACCACCAACACGTTTACGTACTGTGCGTAGTGAAGAAAATATTGCGGCCGTATCAGCTAGTGTGACAGAAGACCGCGAAATGTCGATTCGGCGCCGTTCCCATCAGTTAGGCCTTTGTTACAGCACTACGTGGAAAACTTTGCGGAAGGATTTGTGCGTAAAGCCTTTTAAGATACAGCTTGTGCAAGAACTAAAGCCAGTCGACCTACCACAACGCCGAATTTTTGGTGAATGGGCTCTTGGAAAGCTGGCCGAGGATCCGCTTTTTTATCGAAAAATTGTGTTCAGCGATGAGGCTCATTTTTGGTTGAATGGGTACGTAAATAAGCAAAATTGCCGCATTTGGAGTGAAGATCAGCCAGAAGCATTGCAACAGCTACCAATGCATCCCGAAAAAGCCACTGTTTGGTGCGGTTTATGGGCCGGCGGCATTATTGGGCCATATTTCTTCAAAGATGATGCGAATCGCAGCGTTACTGTCAATGGTGAACGCTACCGAGCGATGATAACAAACTTTTTTTTGCCCAAAATGGAAGTTCTTGACTTGCATGATATGTGGTTTCAACAAGACGGTGCCACATGCCACACAGCACGCGAAACAATGGCGCAATTGCGAGGCGAGTTTGGTGAACAGTTAATTTCACGTTTCGGGCCGGTCAATTGGCCGCCTAGATCGTGCGATTTGACACCATTAGATTATTTTTTGTGGGGGTATGTCAAGGCTAATGTGTATAGGGACAAGCCCGCTTCGATTGACGCACTGGAAGCCAACATCCATGCATTCATTCGTGAGACACCGGCCGATATGTGTGAAAGAGTATGCCAAAATTGGACTCAGCGGATGGACTACCTGAGACGCAGCCGCGGTCAACATTTGCATGAAATTATCTTTAAACATTAAATTGCAAGGTTCAAACTATCGATTCAAATAAATATTTCATTCATTTTTTCGAATTTTTTGTGTTTTTTTTTTTTAAAAAGTTCTAAACCTCTTAAAAAATCACCCGTTACAACGTTAAATGATGAAAACAAAACATAAACACACTAAGTTATTTATTACTCTCTCTTTTCTTTATAAATCTCTTATATCCTTTTTTACATTTTCTTCTCTATTTTTATTTTTATTTGAATTTAAATGTTTATATACAATTTTTCTAATGCAGTTTTTACTTCATAAATACTTATTATCATCATCATATTTTTCGTCTTCTTGTGAATTGTTCTTCTTCAGGGAAGTGTTTTGCAGTTTTTACTTCCTGTATGAAATGAGGTTAATTTGGAACCTCCCTTTCTTACTTCTTAAGAACGGTTGACTCCAATGAAAAACACAGAGATTCCACAGATGTTTTAAATCAAAATGATGCAATGCGTGTGATGGTCAATGTTATGTGTAGCCAACATAATGGCTTACAAATATGTCATATAAATGCTCAGAGTATACTCCCAAAATTCGATGAATTTAGGCACTTATTTGAAGGGTCGAAGGTTGACGTGATTTGTGTTTCGGAGACGTGGCTACCAAGTAGCATGAGGAATGAGTTATGTTCTTTAGATGGATTTCATAAGCCTTTTCGTTCTGATAGAATTGGAAGGCGTGGGGGAGGGGCTGCTATTTTTGTCAGCAGGAGGTTGAACTGTAGACCTATACTTAAAGCTCCACTTGGAATTGAGTTATATTATGCTTTCGTAGAAGTAATTTGTAAGGACAATACAATTTTGCTAGGCTCAGTATACAGGCCAAATCGAAATATTGATACTTCATCTATTTTGAGAGCTATAGATGAATTGTCTTATATATCACCGTTTGTTATTGTTGCTGGTGATTTTAACAGCAACGTACTTGAGGACTTGTCCCTTGTTAATGATATGAATGCTTTAAATCTCTTCCCAGTAAATACATCGGCACCCACCCACTTTACCGATCACGGAAATACACTTCTTGATGTAGTTTTTGCCAGCCATCTGTGTAAAGCTCTACATTTTAATCAAATCTCTGCACCCGGTTTTTCGCGTCACGATCTGATCCATTTGACTTTTCAATGTGAGCCTTCAATTGCAAGTAGGACTATAAGCTTTCGGGACTTCCAAAACATAAACGTGACTCAGTTGGAAAATGATTTAAGGAGAATTGAATGGTTTCGGGTTTATGAAATGCCTGCTGTTGATGACCAAGTGGTTTTCATTCAAAACAACATAAAAAACTTGTTTGAGTTCCATGTTCCATTAATAACAAAAACAATCACAAGAAAAAACATGCCATGGTTCAGTAACAATATAAGAAAACTGATATGTAAGCGTGACCTGGCGTATAAAACTTGGAAGCGTTTTCGATTAGATGTTCTATTCCATGAGTTTAAAAGGTTGAGAAACAAGGTAATGACCGAGATACGTGAAGCAAAGAGACGTTACTTCGCCCCCCGACTAGACCCCTCCCAAGCAAAACATAAACTATGGAAAAACATACGTGATATTGGTATTGGCAAACAAAAAAACAATATTTCCCATAACATTGACTGCAATGAATTAAATAGGAAATTCATTAGTTTGCCATGTCAAGAGGCCACTGATGATACATCGACTCTACCAACTGAGAACAATTTCATTTCCTCATCAAGTTTTAGTTTTTCTTCAGTGGATGAGACCGAAGTCTTGGAGAGCTTCATATGTATAAAATCCAATTCCGTTGGCCTTGATGAAATTCATCCGGTTTTCGTCAAGGCTATACTTCCCTATATCCTAAAATACATAACGCATCTTTTTAATACAATATTTATGTCAAGTGTTTTTCCTTCAGTTTGGAAACAAGCAAAAATTGTACCGATTCCGAAAAATCAAAATGAGTTCAGGCCAATTGCCATTCTACCATTTCTGTCCAAGGTCCTAGAAAGGTTACTGAACAAACAAATACGAACATTTCTGCGCAACACAAACTTACTATGTGAAAATCAGTCAGGTTTTCGTCCAAAACATAGCTGTACTACAACTCTTATTAATGTGGTTGATAATATAAGGCAAGATGTTGACTGTAACAATGTAAGTTTTCTCATCCTTCTGGATTTTACTAAGGCTTTTGACACAGTTAATCATAATGTCCTCAGTAGTAAGCTAATAAAACAGTTTAATTTTTCCTATTCTTCAACAAGGTTAGTCCAGTCCTACCTAAATTGTAGATATCAGGCAGTAGTGTCGAACTGCTCCGTATCTGAACTTCTTAGGTTAAATAGAGGGGTCCCACAGGGTTCTGTACTGGGACCGTTATTATTTTCAATGTACATAAATGATTTACCCAATTGCTTAAAATATACTGAAGTGGATATGTATGCTGATGATGTTCAGATGCGGAAAAGTTCTCCCCTAGGTCTGGTCGAAAATGCAGCCGTTGAAATTTATGAAGACTTAAACAATATACTTAACTGGTCGCGGAAAAATGGTCTATGTGTTAACCCGCTTAAGTCCAAATGCTTGGTTATTTCAAAAAAGTCCATTGATACGTCGGATTTTTCCAAAATATACTATAACAGTAATCATATTGAATTCGTGGATTCAGCTAAAAACCTTGGAATTACTTTCACAAAAACACTTTCTTGGAATACCCACATTAGGTTGACAATTGGGAAAATTTATGGAGGGCTTCGTATGCTGTGGACAAACCATAGAATTACACCCTTGAAAACAAGAATGGTACTAGCCAAAACATTACTCATCCCCCATTTGCTTTACGGTTGTGAACTTTTTTACAATTGTGATTCTGTGCACAAGCGTAAACTGAATGTTGCTTACAACAGCATAGCAAGGTATATCTATGGGGTAAGAAGGTATGCCCATATTTCAGAATTCTCCAAATCTATATATGGCGTTACTCTTGGAAATCTCTTCAAACTAAGAACTTTAACATTGCTAAACAACATATTGCAATCGCTTCAGCCACCTTACCTTTTTAATAAGATCTGCCAGTCGCGTTCGCTTAGAACTTTAAACCTTGTGCCAATGCATTACGCATCTTTAGTATCCGAGCGCCAATTTTTTATAAATGCGATACGTCTATGGAACGCTCTTCCTCGACATCTAAGGGTGATAAGCTGTACTGCGCTTTTTGGAAGGAGGCTCAAGGAGTACTTGGAGACATTAATGTGATGATGATTGTTATTTTGTTATTTATCTATCCCATTTCTTTTCTTATAAATTATCTCTTTTATCCTTCGCTCAATGTTTATCTTTTCTATTTTTTTTTTTATTTTTTTATCTCATTGGATTATATATTTACAACATTGTTAGCTTCTTTTCTTTTCTAACACATTATTTAAAGATATTAATCAAGCTTATGCTGTCTAAGAAGATATTGTATCTTATTGTATAAGTCTACACCATTATGTAAATAAATAATAATAAATTCTGTAAGGGATATTCGCAATAGAAGCATGTGACCCAGTATTGATTTTATGTTCAACGTATGGGATCGGGATTGTTATTTCCCCAAATATACTTTCGTGCTCTTTGAGCAGCTCTTCTAGCTTATGCTTTTCACTCGAGTTTATTGCATATCCTTCTTCTCTTGCAGCCGATGAAAAAGGCAACTACGGAAAACACGGTAAAATTTCTACGGGATCAAATCTTTTTGTTCTTTAATGTTCCCGAAACGATCATGTTCGACAACGGCAAACGGTTTACCAGTCGCGAGTTCCATAAATTCCTGACTAGTTTTGGCATTCGGCATATCCGAACCGGCTCTTACGCCCCGCAGTCCAACGCCAGTGAACGAGTTAATCGGTCCATTCTGGCGGGGATCAGACCCGGTGGGATGAACAACTTCCATCCATTGGATGTGCACTGCGTACGGCCATACATTCAGCTATAGGAATTTCTCCATACGAAGCGTTGTTTGGTCAACCCATGGTTGAGCACGGCTCTACGTACGAACTTCTTCGAAGTCTGGACAGTCTAAACAACACAGATCTAACTGTTCTCGCTAGACCGGATAAAATTAACATCATGCACAATCACTTAAAAAAATCTCTGGCTGAAAGTCATGAAAAGTATGAAAGAATTTATAACCTCAGAAGTACTAAACGAAAATTTAAAGTAGGTGATATCGTGTAGAAAAGGAATTTCGTCCTCAGTGATGCCGCTAAGAAATTGAACGCGAAACTTTGCCCGAAATTTTTTAAAATGCGAGTGAGGAAAGTGATTGGCACAAATTTATACGATCTGCAGGATATGAAGGGTAACCCAGTTGGAGTTTTCCATATAAAAGATATCCGATCCTAGCAAAGTCAAAACGAGATTGTGATTTCATGCCCGGTTGGCTCAGTCTCAGCATGAGAACTCGTGTGAAAAATTGGTATTCAAGCGGTTTCTTTTCTTAACCCTTGCGTTCATTTGCACTTGCGAAAGTGTTAAGTTTTGTGGGAAACGCCCTGCCGGTACTCGATGGTAGCATAGCGCCTTATAGTATGTAATCATTGTCCAGTACAATAAAACACAATAATCGTTGCAGTATAATAAGCGATCACACCAGCCTTGTCGAATTCGGATATTCGAATTTTATTCACCATGGTAAATACTCCTTTTTCGTAAGCTCAGGGCGTGTGTCCCGGGTAAGGTTGAATTCCATTCTAAGACTACTTAGCCGATATCCGCCCCAAAGTGAGCACTGACGAGCGATATTCACCAAGAGGTGTGGGCAGAGGTGGATAAGAGAAGGAGAGGAAAAACCGAGAGAAACCCAAACCAGAAATACTTATGGAAACTTACCATTCAATATTTATTATATTTATATTTTTTTTTTGTATGTGCTGTGGCAAATGGCAATGCAAGTACAGTACCCATAGTCGACAAATATGAAATACCATATCGAAAGAGGTATAGGTACCTATGGGGATTGGCAGATGCAATCACGCCATACATATTTGTACGGTAATGAGTTTTTTTTTTTTTTGTTGTTCCCTCTCTGGTCTTGTGGTCACGTAGGCCAACGATGGGATTGAAAAGTGGCGTGGGTACGCGGGAGTCTCGGTAATTTTCCATACAGAGTGTGCGGTTTTAGATTTGTTCTCGTTGTATAGCGCCATGTAAAATGATTAGTCGCGGTGGATTTTGAGTTGGTTAGCAGGCAGAGAGATCAGATGGATATTCCCGATGGGTGCGCGCATTTTTTTTTTTTGTCGGTGGACGAGTGCATTGGATTAACTTAATATTTCGCGACAATTGTGGTTAACATCTCGTGTAATTATTTCAAAAATTTTTTCTTGTGCCGGAAGGGTATTTCCTCCGGTAGGAGGCGTAAGCCACAAATAATAAAATAATTTTTTTCTTCTGCCGGAAATACCGGAGGCGTAAGCCAGAAATAATAAAATAATTTATTCGTGCCGGAAGTACCGGAGGCGTAAGCCACAAATAATGACATAATTTATTCGTGCCGGAAGTACCGGAGACGTAAGCCACAAACAAAAAAATAATTGATTCGTGCCGGAAGTACCGGAGGCGTAAGCCACAAACATAAAAATGTTAAAACAGTGACGAGACAATTTATCGTTGATGTAATAAAGTGTCGTGACTCGATTCCCTCAACCGACCCACCATGTGGAAATTAGTTTTTCGTCGCGCGATCAACCCGTGACCCTGTCTGGTGATTTTCTTTGTTCGGGAACACATGTGCGCTACTAATAAACGTAGCCTGGTTTTTTCCCAGTACTCGGTACTATGACCCCTATTTGACCCTAATAATACGCCAAACCATCAGTGCTTGTGCCAGTGCAACGGAACAATTGATTCGAGTCGATATCTCTCGCATAACCCCCCCACTGTGACCATAGGGCACATGTTCGGGTCAGCGCTAAATACAAGCGTCATAAGACAGCACCAGCATCGCATATGGAATACCGCCATGGTCCGGTTGAGACAGGAAAACCCCACGAGGAGACCCCGCAACATGCTGTGCAGCAGACTCAACAACTCCGTTGATTATTTTTTCCTTCCCCATCCCCATCCTTTTTTTTTTTGGGCTCATTTCCTTTCTCTGGTGTTCTCATTTCTCGTGGTAAGGCATCGGAGAAGATAGCTTGGATTCCGTGTGGAAAGTACTCATTGACCCTTTTTCTTTTTGGTGTATTACCAATAGGACTTATCGGCTCACGATTTTCTACCCAAGTAAGATACGCCGAAACATTTTTCAATTTATCGTCTTTTTGAAGCGCTGTATGATATCATGGCTTCTGCATTGATTGCGGAGGCTTAAAATGGCTCTCAACTCGCGTCTCAATAGGTTTTAATGCGTTACTTTTCGGAAGCTTGAAATAAAAAATAGTTGCTGGATTATCAATGAAATGAAAAGCTCTTTGAGCAATATTCAGGACTATCCCGCATTGTTCAAGGAAATCGATTCCAAGTAACGTGCGATTTCCTTTGGCTTTGGGTAAAGCAATAAATCGATTTTCCGAAATCTTTTCCCAATGCTGATATCCGCAACAGTAGCATACACTATTTCTTGCCTAAGAATTCCATCTTCCAAAGTGATCTCTGCATTGACTTTTTGAAATTTGCAACCTTTCTCAACAAGCTGATGGTACAACCGTGCTCCCGCAACACTAGTTCTAGCTGCCGTATCAATATATGCCTCACCCTTGAGACCGTTTATGTTAACATCACTCGTGGGAACATTTCTACCAATTACTGTTGAATCAAACAGGTTAAAATTTAACATAGATGGACTATTAGCATTCTTGTTACTACAGGTGGGACAATTAGTTCTGCAATATCCAGCAGCTCCACAACCATAACAGTTCAAAGTGGGTTTCTCAGCTGCATTCTGGTTGTTGTCAGCTTTCGTAAAACACTGGTCAGCCGTATGTCCATTTTTCCTGCAATATGTGCAAAGTTTTTTCCTTGGACCCTCCACAAGTTTTCCTGGAGGTCTGCCTTCTTCATCTAATATCTCGGCCTCTCCAGCTTCCTTTAAAAAGATCTTGGATAGTCTTAACCGAGTTCCTAGGAACTTTTTCTCTAATTCTAAGGAGAATTTGCCCATAGATCATGTTAATCATAATTTCCTCAGAAATTTGATCAGTTAGTTGCGAAAATAAAGATCGCTTTTTACAAAGAAATCCATCGGTGGGCTCATTATATTTTTGCTTTTGCTCAAATAATTCAGCATAGATTCTCCATGCAGGTTTTGGAGGAGCAAATGACGAACGTAGCAGTTTAATCGCGTCATCGAATGTTTGTGCCTCATTTTTCACACCTTGCCACCAGTTTGATGCAAAACCTCCTAACAGGAGAGGGAAACCAATTACTGCGTTAGCATCAGATACGTTTTCGGAGCTCTTATAAACAGTAATCGTAGCTATGAAATCTTCCAGCTTGGAAGTAAAAAGAAAGATGAACAATCAGTGATAACAGACGTGTTTCATTCTACGCAAAATAGGTGTTTCTGGTAGAAATAACAGTTCTAAATGTTGTCTGGATCCGAATGAATTAAATAATTTTTTTCTTGGGAGCGATTCTCGTGCATGCGCCTTTGATTTCAATCAATCCACAGACCAAATAATTAACGGAAGGCTGAACGATTTCGATGTGGTCACGGAAAATGAAGTGGCAGAGAGTGTAGCCGCCATCAAGTCTTACTCCATAGGAGAAGATGGTGTGCCTATACGATTTGTCAAACTCATTTTACCAGAAATCATAACCTACCTTACCGAAGTTATAAACTGGTGCATAATAACTTCCACTTTTCCGGATTCCTGGAAAGTTGCAAGAGTCTTACCCATTGCCAAAAATTCAAACCCTACTTCTCCTGCTGACTTCCGACCAATCAGCATCCTACCTTGCTTGTCTAAGGTCTTTGAGAAGTTAATATCAAAGCAGTTACCTAAATACATTTTGAAACATAATTTGTTAAGTTCTCGACAGTCTGGTTTCAGAGCTAACCACAGCTGTTCCTCAGCTATGGTCAACTTGCTTGAGGAAATAAGGCTAGACTACGACAAAAACAACATAACACTGCTGTGTTTATTAGATTTTTCGAAAGCCTTTGACAAAGTGAACCATGAAATCCTGCTATGGAAACTAAAAATATTATTCGGACTCAGTAACAGAGCAGTTAAACTGATAAAAAGTTTTCTCTCTGATAGGTTGCAAAGGGTCATCATAAATGCGAATCATTCCCAATTAAAAAGGATTACACAGGGTGTACCACAGGGATCAATATTAGGACCGATTTTATTTTGCATTTTTATAAATGATCTTCCACATGTTTGCAAACATACATCAGTTCACTTGTATGCTGATGACGTGCAACTTCATGCTGCAAAGTCGCTCCAAAATCTTGATGAACTCGCAGCACATGTTAATGAAGATTTGGAGCGAATTCACAGATGGTCTGTAGAGAATGGACTACAACTTAATCCAAAAAAATCGCAAGTTATTCCTATTGGTTACAAAAAGTTCAACCTTGATTTTTTACCGGATGTTTGGCTAAATCATAATAAGATCAGAGTAGTGGAAAGTGTCAGTAGTCTAGGGTTCGTTATAAACCGTAGTCTATCTAGCTACAATCATATAAACATTGTCGTTGGACGAATCTATGGATGTCTTCGAAAATTGTGGCTCACCGCTTATTTCACTCCCACTGAAACTCGACGAAAGCTGGTAATAGCCTTAGTACTACCTCTCATTACATATGCTGATGCTGTCTATAGCACACTCGACTCTCTATCGCAACGTAAACTGCAAGTTGCTTTCAATGATGCGGTGCGATATGTGTATGGCCTTCGAAGAAGCGACCACATATCCATTTACTCTCGGGAGCTACTTGGATGTTCTCTGCAAGATTACATCAACGCTAGGAATTGCATATTTCTTCACAAAATCATATATAATCATTTACCAACCTATTTGTTCACAAGGCTCAACTTTTCTCGCTCAAATAGGACTATGAACATTATCCCTTTTCGTTACGTACACCTCAATTCCTCACGTCTATTCTTCATCCACACTGTCAGACTATGGAACTCGTTACCTACGCGGATTAAAACAATTTCTAATCTCACAAGTTTCAAAAGCGCCATTCTTCTTCATTTTTCATCGACTACTTCTTATAATTAATACCCATCTAAATATCTTATCTTTCTTTTCCCCTTCTGCCTCCCATAAAACCATCCCAAACTTTCCACACTTGTAATTTAGTTTTAAGTCACTTTAATTTTGAATTTATAATAAAACAACGCTAAAGTTCTAAGTACTATAAAAGATATTATCTTAATGTACACACCAATCAAATAAATAAATAAATTGAATTGAAATTGAAATTGAAATTTTCTAATATAGTGGACTCGAAATCGGATAATTCTGATGAGTCAAATATAGGGGATTCAGATTCAGATGAAGAGTCTTGGGAATCTTTCTGTTTTTGTTTTATCAACAAACGTTTACTTCTTCTCATCTGTCCAACTTCTACCTCTATTGTAGTATTGTATTCAAAAGTTTGGTATTCCAAATAATCTGTGGGAGCAGAAACAATTTATCAACCCTTATCAACTTTTTCGGGACTCGTAAACAATAGCCACTATGTTGGGCGTCAATTGAAGCGAGCTGGGTGAAGGTGCCTGCGGGGGTGTGGTGTGTTCGTGCGTTTGTAGAGCTGCTGCGCTGAAGTGGAGCTGAAGAGCGGCGAGTGAACGTAAAGCTGTTGGCGACGAAAACGACCAGAGCCAGGCGACCTGTCTACTAAAAATTGCAGATTAATTCTTTCCGTTGGCGTAATCAGCGACGATGGGAACTAGAGCCAGGTGACCAAGAAATTGTTCAGCCTGTCATATTTGTAAGCAATTTGAAGAATTTAGAAAAATAGACTCCAACTATTAGTTGTGGGTTCAGTTCAACTTTATTCAACAGACTGCGACATAGGCTAATTCGTGTGGGCTTCTTATACACAAAATAGTAACGGTCACTTACGTATTGTTTTCATTCTCCCGTTGCGTTAATTATATTTTGTTTGTAAAGAGCAACACGTTATATTTTTACTTTTAATTTTTTTTTTTTTTTTACAAAGTGATTCATTTTTCGTATTGTATTTTTAGAGTTATAATATAAGAAAACAAAATGGAATCGAAATGATAATATTTGATAATATTCTTGATGAAAAAAATAAATGAAAATAATAGTATTTATGATGACTGTTACATTCTCCCCCTCTGCCTCATAGATCGTCTCGGTGATGTGGCAGCAATTGGTGATGGGTTTCGTCTTTTGTGTTTAGATTTGTCATCAGTTGTCATCGATGGTCTACCTCTTTTTCTGAAAGATATAAGAAGCTTAGGTATAGGTAGTTCATCTGAACCACCAGAAAATGATGATAGCATCGATGCGTGGTAGGTACGCAGTGGTACGGTTGGATTGTCTTCTTTCGCGATGATGAAACTTGTAGAACCCTGCTTTGCAGAAATTCACCCCTATCGAGGTATCCGTTCAGGACATAATTTTCATTCGAGGTATCCGTTCCGATACAACTTTCGGAAAAATTCTCCGATGGCATATAGCGCACCTTGTCGCGTTGCGTGGAACCGCGTTATACCACTTATTTTTGACAGCCACACGGCAATTTTTTCCGAAGCTCTCCCACAA
Organism: Cheilosia urbana; assembly: GCA_946477585.1. NCBI lineage: Eukaryota > Metazoa > Arthropoda > Insecta > Diptera > Syrphidae > Cheilosia > Cheilosia urbana. The sequence goes on along the minus strand of OX297853.1, from coordinate 64,142,727 downwards.
CGAATTGCTGCGGAATATTTTCATGTGAAATAAACGCGTTTACATGCTTCATTTATTTTTTCGGAAACGGATACTTCGAACGCAATTTGAGTTCCGATCGGATTTCACTTTCGTATCGGAATTTTCTCCGAACGGATACCTCTGTTTACGCTAAACACTGACCTACCTATCATCGGTCATCACCCAACATAAACATAAGCAAAACAAAAAAAACCTTGTTACACATTTTCATCACCCCACATAAACATAAACATAAACTGACCGTTTCCAATTTCATTCATCCTGCACACAATTGTTTCTTTTGTCACATCAGCACTCTTTGCACTTAATTGTAATTATTGCACCTTCAGCACGTCACACATAATTTAAGCAACACGTTAATTGTTTTTATTTTTCTTTTATAGCACTTACAGCATTTTACACCTAATTGTTCTTTTAGTCAAGTAAGCAAGATGTTAGTATATAAGCCAGAGAAATCAATAAAAATATGATTCAGTTTGTTATAACGATTCAACGCTATTCTTTACTATTTTTGAGTAAGACTTCCCCCCACCCGAGGTAAGTATGCCGATATCGCGTGAAATAAAAAACTCAAATTTTTCTTATCCTTACGTTAAGTTAAGTTTTATTTGATGTTGTCTACAGCGTGGTCGAAATAGAAGAGAGCACAAGGAATGAATGTTCTTGTCCTCCTACCGTTGGCATTCCTCACCTCTAGTCGCCACCAGCGCCAACGGAAAAAGAAGAATGTAGAATTCCAGGGATGCTACCTCAATGTAGAATTCCAGGGATGCTACATCACTCCCCGCTGTATAAGGTATTTACATTACATATATATTGTACAGTGAGAAGGTTTTGTAAAATACAGTTAATATAGAGAGGTAAAACAATTTGGTTGAAGACCTTACATTGTGTTTGAAATAAAATTGACAATTTTTGGTTGAAGACCTTACATTGTGTTTGAAAAATATAACGTACAACATATCTAATATTATTTATGGTAAATTAAAAGTTACGTGCTTAGATTTTTGTTTCTCGACGTTTTCGTTAGTATAAAAGGCTGGTTTAAGACGGTCAATCATTATCTTTAATGAGTATCGCAAACGATTTTCTAAAACGGTTAACCACTTCGAATGGGCCTTTGTACGGTGGATTAAGACTTCCGTGTTTCATCTCCTCCCGGATAAAAACGTATTTACATCTTTGTAATTCCTTTGGTACGAAAATATATTTCTGTTCGCGATTTCGCTTCGCGCACGGACGGGTTTGTGAAATAGCTTGCGTAATTTCTCGAGCTGTTGATGAATTCAAAATCGGGTTAAAAGATCTTGGTTCGACTAATTCCGCAGGTAAACGTAAGTTTTGTCCGTATACAAGTTGTGCTGGAGTTACGTTAATGTCGTCAATTATTGCGGAGCGAATACCGAGGAGTGTCCAAGGTAAATTCGAAAACCAATTGAGTTTATCGTCGTGCGACCGTAAAGGTTCTTTCAGCTGTCGGTGAAAACGTTCTACTAATCCGTTTGCTTGTGGATGGTACGTTGTAGTTCGGATCCGTTTTGTACCGAGAGTTTCTGAAATTTCTTTAAACAGACTCGATTCAAATTGGGTTCCTTGGGCAGTCGTGATTGTTTGAGGTACCCCAAATTTTGATACCCAATTTTGTATGAAAGCGGATACGACTGTAGAAGTGTTCATGTTTTTAATAGGGATCGCCTCGGGCCATGAAGAAAAACGATCTTTTATTGTAAGAAGATAAGTAAAACCTTGAGATGGTGGAAGGGGACCCACTAAATCCATGTGGATGTGCGAAAATTTACCTTCTGGTACTGGAAAGTGTCCGTGTTCCGTAGTGGTATGTCGAGTAATTTTAGATTTTTGACAAGCGATACAACTTTTTGTCCAACGGCTCACGTCACTGTTCATCTTAGGCCAAAAATATTTTGCGTTAATTATTTTACGCATTGGTCGCGAACCTGGATGTGACAGTGTGTGATGGTTGTCAAAAATCGTACGACGGAAAATTGAAGGAATGTATGGCCGATTGGTTCCTGTGGACGTTTCGCACCAAATCTCGAGATCCACTATCGGAAAATGTATCTCTTTTAAGTTAAAAGACGGATTCGGTTGAATTAACAACGATCTAAGCTCATCGTCGTTTTGTTGCTCTTTTAGCAAGCTTGGAAGGCTGACGTTTTTGAAATTTACCAACTCGACATAGGACCGCGATAAGGTATCAGCGACAATAATTTGTATGCCTTTGATATAACGAATGTCGGTTGTAAATTCAGCGATAAATTCTAAGTGGCGTGTTTGACGCGGTGATTTTTCCGTTTTGGAGCAAATCGCATTGGTAAGCGGTTTGTGGTCGGTAAGGACTGTAAATTGTCTACCTTCCACATAGTATCGAAAATGTTTTATATTTTTGAAAATCGCGAGAAGCTCGCGATCGAACGTAGAGTATTTCCTTTCGGCCAAGCTTAAACGCACGGAAAAGAAGTCCAATGGTTCCCAACAGTTATTGTGGTATTGCTGTAGAACTCCTCCTATCGCATCGTTAGAAGCGTCTACCATAATGCTTATCTGCGCTAGCGGCTTTGGGTGGAAAAGCATAGTGCGCTGCGATAGATCTTGTTTTAAAGTTTGGAACGCATCTTCACACACTTCTGACCACTGAAAAATCGCTTTTGATTTTGTTTTGCCTTCTTTTTTGACATTTTTTAAAATTTCGTACAAGACTTTTGCTTTGGACGCCAAACCTGGCATGAAACGATTATAAAAGTTAATCATGCCAAGGAAACGCTGAAGCTGTTTGATAGAGTTGGGACTAGGAAACTAGTTGATGGCTTTGACTCTTTCTTGCGAAGGAGTGATTCCCTTTTTGGAAATGTTATAACCCAAAAAATTGAGTTCGCTAACTCCGAGTTCGCATTTTGCCACATTAACGTTAAGTCCGTGCTCCTGTAATCTACGAAAAACTTCTCGCAAATGCTCCTTGTGTTCCTCGGTTGATTTACTTGACACCAGTATGCCGTCGAGGTATATAAAAACGAATGTAAGATCGCCTAAAATGCTGTTCATAAAACATTGGAAAGTTTGTGCACCGTTGCGTACGCCGAAAGGCATTCGAAGAAATTCGAAAAGTCCGAATGGTGTTATAACTACGGTTTTATGCACATCCTCCTCTGCGACTGGGATCTGATGGTACGCGCGTACCAGGTCGATCTTTGAAAAGATCGAACAGCCGTCAAGGTTGGCAGAACAGTCTTGAGCGTTTGCTATCGGATGTTTGTCCGGTATGGTTACTTGGTTTAACCATCTGTAATCACCGCATGGTCTGACTTCGAGGGAATCCTTTTTAGGAACCATGTGAAGTGGTGAGGCCACATGCGATTTCGAAACGCGACAAATGCCTAATTTAATCATTTGTTGAAACTGAGTCTTGGCGATTGATAGCCTTTCCGGATTGAGTCGTCGGGCGCTAGTTGCCGGAAGTTGGCCATTGGTTATTATCCGGTGAACCACATCATGTTTGACCGGTAACGTAAAGTCTGGTGGGGCTTTAAGCTCTGGGAACTCGTCAAGAATAGCGCCAAATTCGTTCGGAATTGAAAAAAGTTTCGGTGAAATAGTGTTTGAAGATTTGATAAGACAACTGACTTGAAGGTTGGTTTTTTTATCCACAATCCTACGGCTGCGTAGATCGACGATTAAGTTGAACTTGTGCAAAAAATCAGCTCCTATAATAGGGTGATCGATATCGGCTATTACGAAAGTGAAATCGAACGCGCGCCGAAGGTTCAAGTCAACTGATAATCGTTTGCAACCATAGGTGTGGATTTTTCCACCATTCGCAGTAAGTAGGACAAAATCGTTAGGATGGTTGCTGTTTTGGCAGAGTTTACGAGGAATTATCGAAATCTCTGCTCCAGTGTCGATTAAAAATTGCAATTTGGAAATTTTGTCGCGGATAAAAAGACGGCGCGAAAAGTTTGCCTCACTCAAAGCCGCATTTGAGATCTGGCGCACTAGTTTTTTGGCGCTTTGTTAGCGTCTAATTGAAACGAGCACGATTGTTTCGTACAATTTCTCGCGTTATCGTCGTTTGTTCTACGACCACTATTCGACCTATATCGGTTTTTCGCCCTATCCCGAGAGAAGTTCCTTGACGTCCTATTACCGTTATTTGGTCGTGAGTGATTTATTTCGAGTTGTTCGATGCGATAAATAAGTTTTTGTAAAAGACCGTTGTTGAGATTTGAACTGTGCGGTGCACTAACTCGAGCTACTTGAGGTATAGAAGATGAGTCGTGGAGTCTATCAGCGAGGTTGAAAAGTTCGCTTTGAGATTAGGATTTCTCGACCGCCATAAGGCATACTCGGATCGACGAAGGAAGTCGGTTTAGCCAAAGTTTCATGACCAAAGGTGGGTTAACGAGGTTGTTTGCGCTCGCTAAACTTTCCATGCTTCTATACAGCTCAGACGGTTTTAAATCGCCTAACTCGATCTTGTTTAGTAATTCGTCTAAACGCCGTTCTTCACTATCTCTGTTTCTTTCTAACAAGGTTCTTCTTAATTGATCGTATTTATCTTGCACAGGGGGTGATACTAAGACATCGGCCACCGATTCCATTGTTTGGTTATTCAGCGAAGCTACCAAATAATCATACTTCGTATTTGACGAAGTTATATTTTTGAGACGAAACTGTGTTTCAATCTGCAAAAACCACAAATCCGGACGATTATTCCAAAATGGTGGAATTTTAATCGAAATAAGTGATGCTTGCTGAATATTTTCAGCAGCAGATATCGCGGAGCCACTTGGTTCAATGTTGGAACTCGACTCATGTCCGGTTTTGTTCTCTGTAGCCATTTTAAAACGTTAAGACGGTGGTTGAGGCTGAAGAATGGAATGTCCGGTGTAAACTTGTAAATAAAAAAAATTGTAAATCAAGTGAAAAATTGACAAAAATCAATGAAGGGTTCGTTATTGAGTTTTTAAAATGAAACCATTTGTAAACCTGCGGATATCTTGATTTCAATAGAAATCTAGAAACACGACCTCGAATTCATCAAAATAATTAAATTCCTACATTACATGACCGAAGGCTGAGAATATCCGCGTGGAGATGAACCGGGATCTCAAAACCGTAGCACCACGTTGTAACACCACGAGATCTAGTTAACCGTATAAAAAAATAACGCGTTTTCTATCGAGTTATATAACGAAAACGTTTTGAAACACTTTTATATAGGTAATTTAAAATACAAATGTTATCTTATGTTATTAATGTCCAATATATATAAAAAGTATTGTCAATATAGTATTTGTAGCAAAAATATATATTATTTTTAAGTTAGTTCTCACTGTACTTACGAAATTTTCTATTATATAAATGAGGAATGCTGTTGATGATGTTGGTGCTGATGGTCTCGGCTATGTCGCAATTTGGTGGTGTGTTTTGCTATGTTGATGGTGTGCTGGCGTCTACTGAGCTACTTCGTGCGGTGGTGAAATTAGCTAGTTTGGTGGTCTGTGGTGGTTGGTGGATTTGCTGAGCTACTTGAATTGTGGTGATCTCGGATAGACTGGCTATGGTGCTGAGATCGGCTGCTTAGGTATTTGGTATGGCGAAATTATATGTAGATGGCGGAATTTCTGCAACTGATTTCTAGTGCCGGCTGCTTTCTGCTTGTGTTCTGTATGTACGTATGGCGTTATGTGCCGAAGGTGGTTGTTTTCTGTTGTGTACGTCGGTTTATGCTGCGTCGAATATACACTGCAAGCGCAAGGTATTTCTTGCTTCTGTTTTTTTTTTTTTTACCGTTGTTGGGAATATTCGAAGTCGTATATATGTATTGCTGTATGTGCACGTACAATATTGTTACATTTGGGCTGGGATTCGAAAAGATAAAACACAATTCTGTAAAATCTCTTTATTTACACTTTCCAAATATTCACTTATTTATCTCCAAAACAATATCACTTTAATCAATTCTTAAACGTTTCAATCCAATCGCTTTTATTCTATTACTTCACACTTATTTATTTCACAACCGATTACTCTTTCGAACTTCACTATCGCTGGTTAAAAATCAACTGCACTGCCTGTTGTCAACGCGCCCCTTTTATATCCGCGCTGCCACCTATCGGCGAATGTTCCAGAAGTAGATAGATTCCAGATGTGTATTCCAACTCCAATTTAGATTGTACTAGAATAACTTGACATTGGAGATTCCAGTCTCCATTGGAAGTGGAACTTGAAGAGGGAAACAGATTGCCCGATTCACCACAATTACTAAGTGTCCGATTTACCACAATATTCTTTTTGCTGGGAATATTTGGCGTCGTGTACATATATGCTGTCTTCGGTGGACATCCAAATCGTTCGGGAATATTCGGCGTCGTTGGGGAATATTCGTCGTCCGATATATATGTTGATGGTGCCGGTACGCCGTCGATGAATATCCAAATTGCGACGACAAGTAGGTGCGTCGTCGATGGATATCGATGAATTGCTTTTTTTTATTTTATTATCGTCGGATATGATTATATTTGTTGCGTCGTCGGTGAATTTTCCTCTCTTCGGAATATTTACCTTCTCGAGGTCACCAATTTATGCCGATGTCGCGTGAAATAAAAAACTCAATTTTTTCTTATTCTTACGTTAAGTTAAGTTTTATTTGATGCTGTCTACAGCTAGGTCGAAATAGAAGAGAGCACAAGGAATGAATGTTCTTGTCCTCCTACCGTTGGCATTCCTCACCTCTAGTCGCCACCAGCGCCAACGGAAAAAGAAGAATCTAGAATTCCAGGGATGCTACAGTAAGGGAGCTTAAACAAACAAGAAAGCAAACAAGAGAACCCACAAGTCGACGATCACCAATTCACAAGAGTTTCTGGTACATGCACTAGAAACTCTTTTGTTGTCAAGGTTTAAGTGCTTTGGTCAACACTACGATTGATAGATCGTACATTTTGGTGACTCCGACGTGATTCGGTGATCACGGTTCGATATTTGTTTTCTCTTGTTCAACGCTTCTTCATCAACATCAATTCGGAACGCTAGTTTTGCACCATGGAACGGCAAGCAGAATGAACGTTCGAAGGTTTTTCCGACCGTCAACCTCGGGACCTCTAGTTGACCTTCGAGTAAGGGCTAGATAGATCCTGGTTGCTGCGTTTGACCAACTTGTCAAACGGATGCGACTATGCGAATTTGTGCAATGTTTCGGTTGCAACAAAGGATAAAGCGAACGATGTACGACTTGGGCAATTTTGTGATTGCGACAAAGAAAAGCGATAGCGAGCGAAGAAAAACAAGATAGTTTCCCCGAAGGGTTTTAACAACGAATTATAAAAGCTTTATTTCATGGAGGGTTTATATACAATTTGGAAATAACAGGTTTTTGTTTTCGCCTGAGAGACATTACGTTATATTTAAAAATTCGAACTATGTGGCGAATTAAAAGAAAGAAAAAATATGGTGAATGGTATAATTTAAGCGCCAGATTCAAATATACAAATTCAATTATACAAATTCAATGTAATCGAAACTAGGATGGTGATGTTGGTGATGATGTGGATGATGTGGATGATGTGGATGATGATAATGTTCTGCTCCAACATTCCGCCCCCTTTGAAAGAACTCCTTTCAAGACGGAAGAGCTGCCAGTTTACGGATGGGACGTCTGAATTCTCCTTTCGCCGTTTTTACGTCAGCAACTCGTACTCGACCATCTGCACCGTGGACTACGTTGGTGATTCTTCCCATGAGCCATTTCTGGGGCGGAACATTGTCTTCGTGCACTATGACCAGGCTACCAGTCTTGACGTTTGGACTCGGAGACGTCCACTTTGTTCGAGTTTGCAGTTCGTGGATATATTCTGTTGACCATCTATTCCAGAAGTGGGTTTTGACGGCATTTATTCGCCGCCACCGCTGAATGTAGCTGATATTTGGCACCTCTACTGCTGGCTCAGGAACCGCCTTGAGAGATGACCCGATGAGTAGATGTGCTGGCGTGATAGCTCCAAGATCGCTTGGGTCGGATGACATCGGGGTTATTGGTCGCGAGTTCATTATCGCCTCTATTTCCACCAGCGCTGTGGACAACTCCTCGTACGTTAGCTTGGCACCGCTTAGGCTCCGATAAAGATGACCTTTTGCAACCTTTACAGCCGCCTCCCAAATTCCACCAAAGTGAGGTGCCCTGGGGGGTATAAAATGAAAAGTTATGCCACTATTAGTACAAAAGTCGTTTAAATTTTGTTGAAAGGAACTTTTGAAAAACATATTGCGCAATTCTTTTAACTTTGATTGTGCGCCTACAAAATTCGTTGCGTTGTCGCAATGGATATCTCGTGGAAGACCTCTTCGACCTATCATCTGCTTCAGTGATGCAATAAACGCATCATCTGTCAAATCAGATACGGCTTCCAAATGAACAGCTTTCGACGAGAAGCAAACAAAAACTGCCACGTAGGTTTTATAAGGAATTTTTCCCCTAATCTTGTAGTGAGTATAAACAGGACCGCAGAAATCTACCCCACAACACAGAAAAGGACGTGACGGGGTTAACCTCCGCAAAGGCAAATCTCCCATGACCTGCTCTAACAGCTTCGGCCGATATCTTACGCAGTGGATGCAGTTCCGGACTGTTTGACGAGCAATTTCCCGACCGTTGATGATCCAAAATCGATTTCTCACTAACGCTACTAGTGCTTTTGGCCCCGCATGAAAGTTTGTCAGATGTAAATGCCTGACCAATAAATGAGTGAAATGAGAATCTTTGGGGAGCAGCAACGCGTATTTACATTCCTCTGGGATGTTGGCATGCTTCAAGCGTCCTCCTACTCTCAATAAGGGTAGACCGCTTGTCTCCTGTAGGAAGGGATTTAACCCCTTAATTGACCCTTTCAGGTTTTGATGGTTTTGAAGGGACTTTATTGCACCTGAAAACGCGTCTTGCTGGACCAGATGTACGATACGAATAAGAGACTCGTCTAGTTCAGACAAGGCTAAGAGACTTCGTTATGGCACTCGACCTAGCCTCCAATTTCGGACCCTTAAAACATAAACAAATACACGAAGAAGCTTGTTGTACGAACTGTACTTTTGAATGACTTCGAGCAAATAAGTGGAGTTCAATTTTTGAGACAACAGGACTGTTTTCTTCTTCTCCAAAGCGAATTCCTCTGCGGAGAGCTGGATGTCCACAGCGGATGGCCATTTGTCCTCAGATTCCAATAGAAAACTGGGTCCTCTAAACCAAATTGATGTTTCAAGCTCCTTCACTTCACAACCTCTTGAGACTATGTCTGCTGGATTCTGCAGTGTTGGCACATGGTTCCAATGAACGTCCGCTGTATTTTCTTGTATTTCAGCGACTCTATTTCCCACGAAGGTGCTCAACTTTGACGAATGCGTTGAAATCCAATGAAGAACAATTTGTGAATCTGTCCAAAAGTAAACTGCAGATGGTGCAGTCACGAAGATCGTACGAATCTTTATCCAAAGATTCGACAACAAATGAGCTGCGCACAGTTCCAAGCGAGGAAGTTGTTTTTTGTTCGCTGGTGCCACTCTCGACTTTGCAACAAAGAGTTCAACCTTAACCACTCCGAATACATCTATGGATCTCAGATATATGCAGCAACCATATGCAGCCATGGATGCGTCCGCGAAGCCGTGGACTTGAAACGATTTTCTTTGTGGGTTCAAGACATACCTCGGAACTGTGATGTTTTGCAAAGACTGTAAATCTTGAATGAATTGCCGCCATTCAGTTTCAATGGTTTGGGAGATTGACGCATCCCAATCCACTTTCTCGATCCACAGCTTTTGGAGAATGATTTTTGCCTTGATAATAATAGGACTTACCAGACCCATTGGGTCAAAGAGCGATGACGGCAGCGAGAGTATGCTTCTCTTTGTAACCTTTGAAAAGGTTCGGTTGGGTTTGTATGAGAAAATAAATGTGTCTAAGAGTGAATTCCAGGCGATTCCTAGAGTACTGCTGAGATTAGCTTCGTTAAGCTTAATCTCTTTATTCTCGGGGTTCATTACTTCGACCATTTCGGCATTGCTGTTCCATTTTGATAGCTCAAACCCTGCCGACTTCAGAAGTGCAACGACCTGGCTTTGTATTCGTACTAGAGTATCCAAGTCGTCTGCTCCAGTCAGCATATCATCGACGTAGAAATCTGATTGGAGCACGCGAGAACCTTGTTCGAAACGTTCCTTGTTTTTTTCTGCCAGGTATTTAAGGCATCGAATCGCCAGAAATGGTGCAGACGATGTACCGTATGTCACGGTATTAAGCTGGTATGTTTGTACCGGTACGTGTTCATTCTCCCTCCAGAGAATGTACTGGAATTTACGGTGTGATGGGTGCACTAAGATCTGCCGATACATTTTGACGATGTCCGCTGTCAGAGCATATCTATGCAATCGGAAACGAAGAAGTATTGTAAACAGATCATCTTGTGTTGTCGGTCCAACCATGAGAATTCCATTTAATGAAACGTGCGAAGAAGTGCAGCATGACGCATCAAAAACCACCCTTAATTTAGTGGAACTACTATCCGGCCTAATCACACATTGATGTGGAAGGTAGTAATGTGGTTCACTGTGACTTTTCAACGAAGGGTTTTTGGACAATCGACGCTCGAGGGCTAGGAACCGCCTAAACGCAATATCAAAAGATGTTCCTAAACAACTTGGATCATTCTTGAAAGGGAGTTGAACTGATAGACGACCGCTAGGGAGAACCTCAATGTTGTCCACAAAATGTTGTTCGCATTCCTTCTGCTCCTCTGTCCATTTCGACCTATAACCTAGAACGTTCTCAACTTCCCAGAATTTCTCCACATATCTCTCGAGTGAATCTTCTTTCGAACTGAGACAGCAGGATTTCCTTGATATGTTCGGATGACTTCTATACCTCCCAGAAACGATCCAACCTAGCGACGTTTTTTGTAATGAAGGAAGTTCCTGTCCTAGTTTAATTTGTCCTACTTGGAGAAGATCGAAGAAAGCTTCAGCACCTAGCAACAAATCTATTCGTGACGGTTGATAGAAATATTCATCGGCGAGTTCGAGGTTATCGGGAACATTCCAGTCCTTGACGCTTAGCGCTGATTCCGGCTGATAACCAGTAATGGATGGAGCTATAAAGAATTCCAGGGTTACCTCGAAGTTGTTATACCTGGAGCGAATGGTGGTTTGAGTCTGAAAATTAATCTTGGTTTCTGCTACCCCAATACCGACAATGTCAACCTTCTTTCTTTGTTTTTGTAGCTGTAGAGCCTTTGCAAATTTCTCATTGACAAAATTAACTTGCGACCCCGAATCCAAAAGCACTCTTCCTAGTTGAAAGCTACCTGAGGAATCTTTTACTAAAACCAGTGCTGTTGCCAAAATGACCTGAGCTTCAGGAGCATGATCCTTTTCCACTGCTGCATTAACAGCTGCTGATGTTGACGTTTCCCTGCTTCCTGAGGCGCTCTCCGGCTGTTGAGGTCTATGCAGAAGACTGTGGTGTGGTTGCCTACACTGCTTGCACCTATAAGTTGATGTGCATTTCGATACTCCATGACCCTTTCCTAAACAATTTAAGCAAAGTCCTAATTTCTTTGCGTTTGTAAAACGATCCATGACTGTAAGTCCAGTGAAGCTCATACAGCTGGTGATGGAATGGTTTTTGTCTCGACAAAAGACGCAAGAACGTTGAGCAACCGCGAGGGAAGTGAGAGAACGTTGAGTCGAGTACGAAGTTTTTGGCTTAGCACCCTTTGCTTGATTTGATTCTGATCTTAGAATCTTACTATCCCTCACTTCGAGGTATTGGCAGCGTTTGCTAAGAACCTTCGCACAATCCTTCCAATCGGGAACATCTTTGTAGTCTAAGTGTTCATCCCACTTCGACTGTGTCTCCGAATCCACCTTTGACATTGCAATGTATATTATGATTGCATTGCATATTTTTTAAAAAGATCCTAGTGACTGCAACGAATTAAAAAGAGCAGAAATATCATCAACTAAACTCCTCAGTGCGGCAGCAGATGCCTTGGGGACCTTAGGTAGTTCGAACAATTCCGATATGTATTCTAAGAATATCATCGTGTCGTTGTCGTACCGTTCCTTGAGCCTAGCTAACGCTTTCGGATAATTTTCTTCCGTAACTTGGAACGCTTTGACCGTGCCGATTGCTTGATCACTCAGACACGTCAACAAATGATTAAATTTTTCAGTTTTTGTTAAACTGGGATCATTATCAACCATAGCCTTGAACGAATGAATGAAATTTTTATACTGGGAGTATTTTCCATTGAATCGTGGCAATCGAAGATTCGGTAAATGATTGACCGAATGTGGCACCGCAAATGTTGTTTCTGCAGTACTTACGCTTCCTCGTCTTCCTGTTCCCATGAGCGAGAGAATTCGAGTTTTTGAAGAAATATATAGATCCTCTAGATCACTTCGACAATTATCGCTTGGTGCTAACCGCTCTATTTGGGTTTGGTAAACGAGAACTTGTTTGAAATAGGACTCTAAAATGCCCAAGCGACATTCAAGTTCAGTTGGTGTTAAAATATCCAATTTAGTTTCTACATAATTTTTCAATCTTGTTATGCTTCCTTTCGTTGATGAGCGCTGCTGCCTCAACTCCTCGAGCGAAGCATTCACACTTGCACTGGCTTCTTCATTGACCATTATGATTTGTATGTATATACAAACAATACAATGACCCAAAGGCGAATCAAAGGAAATTAGAAAACTCTGCAAGAATGATTATCCAGCGGCGAGTTGAATTCGATAATTTATGTCAAAATTTGCAGGTTTCTAAAATGCGATCCAATGGTAAATGTCAACGAAGCTACTATTGTTGTTGCGAAATAATATAGATTTATAAAGTCCAACGATGCATTCAAAGTACATAAATGGTATACCTTGTATGTGTACTGTCCTAAGTATTTTTCCCAAACGAAAGCTTCCTTTCGGTGCATACGATGGATGAAGCACTTTCTCCCCCGCCAAAGCGACGAATTGAACTTGAAGCGAAATTAAGATCAATGCAACGAGAGGAACAAATGCGTGGTGGAAAGCGCAGTTTGAAGAGGTAGATCTGCATACAATTCTGATGAGAAGTAGAGCGAGCTTGAATACTCCAACAACTTTCTTTCACAGCTTTACAATCTGTGAAGAACGCGCGAGCGAAGAGAGAACGGGCGAACGAGCGAAAACGAAAAAGTGCAATGGTAATTGGTATGGTAGCAAGAAGTTGGTTAGAGCGAGGCAAATTATCAATCGACTGCTAGTGGAGATCAAGTGGACTAAAGTCGGAGTGGAGTGTGGAGGTAGTGCGGCACAAAGTGGAGTGGAACGTGTTTTTCACTTGAGCTTTTTGTGGATTATAATTTTGCATGGACTGTGCCAAGATCGAGGACGGAACACATTAATGTATGGCGAAAATTTACTTGCAGCAAATATGTTTTTCTCAACTTATTTTATAATGATGTTTAGGTGTTTTAAAATAATACGTATATATTGTTTTAATGTAGTATATTGTTAGGTTAATATTTGATGATTTTTATTTAGTAATTAGTAATTTTGCATGCTTGTCCAACTTATATCGAAGGTGCGTTTTGTATATCGATATTAATTTAATTGTTTCTATGCTCTTGGGTAGGAAGAGAAAAACTGCGTTTGATGTTTGTAGACGAGACGCACATTCGACTAATTGAACTATATAATAATCAGTACCTGGAAGTGGGGATTTATACTTATCTCCCACTAATGAATTTGTCTCCCTTCTCAGCCAATTTGTGATGAGTTTCTTCAGCTTTTGTCCTTTTTTAATGTGGATTTTTCTGCAGCTGCTACCTTGCACTCGCGAACGCGATCACAGAAACCGAAACCGAAACCGAAATTGAAATTCACAAATCTTTTTAATGTCTATTGTTCTGTGTGAATTTTATAGTTTTATAGTTTTTCGTGTGCCTTTGTTAGGCTTTTTGTTCCTAGGTTTCTTTGCAAACTCTAGGCTGATTTTTCGATAAGCACTTTTTACACTTTTTGTCTGTTTTTTAGTATGTAAATGTACACTTTTACACTAGTTCTTTTGTACTTATTGAGTTTTTTAACACGTTGGGCGCCAAAATGAACGTTCGAAGGTTTTTCCGACCGTCAACCTCGGGACCTCTAGTTGACTTTCGAGTAAGGGCTAGATAGATCCTGGTTGCTGCGTTTGACCAACTTGTCAAACGGATGCGACTATGCGAATTTGTGCAATGTTTCGGTTGCAACAAAGGATAAAGCGAACGATGTACGACTTGGGCAATTTTGTGATTGCGACAAAGAAAAGCGATAGCGAGCGAAGAAAAACAAGATAGTTTCCCCGAAGGGTTTTAACAACGAATTATAAAAGCTTTATTTCATGGAGGGTTTATATACAATTTGGAAATAACAGGTTTTTGTTTTCGCCTGAGAGACATTACGTTATATTTAAAAATTCGAACTATGTGGCGAATTAAAAGAAAGAAAAAATATGGTGAATGGTATAATTTAAGCGCCAGATTCAAATATACAAATTCAATTATACAAATTCAATGTAATCGGAACTAGGATGGTGATGATGATGATATGGATGATGTGGATGATGTGGATGATGATAATGTTCTGCTCCAACACAGAACTACAGCAAGAAACTGGATCCGAAATTGCGCGAATCATAGCCAATTTAAAGACGGATCCAGCAAGCAGAAAGACGCTTGAATACTGCACAGATTGCCTGCGAAGATTGGAGGAGCAGTGGGAAAAGTTCGACGCCACTGACAGCGAAATCAGAGAAACGTATTCTGATCAGGATGGTATATCAACAGCGCAAGACCCTCTTCGAGGGTAAAATCGAATACTTGCAATAGCAAGTAAATCCCGTCGTATCGGAGACTGACAACAAACCTTTCCCGTCAGCACCTCTCCAAGCAAATGCTTCCGACGGTGATCAAACAAGCGACAATAATACTTGATAATACTTGAGCGTCAGCAATACTTGAGAGAAACGCTGCAACGCACCCTGGACAACGTCGAAACTACACCAGTGGGTTCCAAACACTTTTGGGAACTCAGCTGCAACACATTTGTTATTTCCCCAAATATACTTTCGTGCTCTTTGAGCAGCTCTTCTAGCTTATGCTTTTCACTCGAGTTTATTGCATATCCTTCTTCTGGGCGTAGGTTAATGTCAATGGAATTGAGTTCGAACCATTCATCAATATTTGAAACATCTACTCGTATTGGTGCGCTGAAAACCTCATTTCCTTTCTCTGGTGTTCTCATTTCTCGTGGTAAAGCATCGGAGAAGATAGCTTGGATTCCGTGTGGAAAGTACTCATTGACCCTTTTTCTTTTTGGTGTATTACCAATAGGACTTATCGGCTCACGATTTTCTACCCAAGTAAGATACGCCGAAACATTTTTCAATTTATCGTCTTTTTGAAGCGCTGTATGATATCATGGCTTCTGCATTGATTGCGGAGGCTTAAAATGGCTCTCAACTCGCGTCTCAATAGGTTTTAATGCGTTACTTTTCGGAAGCTTGAAATAAAAAATAGTTGCTGGATTATCAATGAAATGAAAAGCTCTTTGAGCAATATTCAGGACTATCCCGCATTGTTCAAGGAAATCGATTCCAAGTAACGTGCGATTTCCTTTGGCTTTGGGTAAAGCAATAAATCGATTTTCCGAAATCTTTTCCCAATGCTGATATCCGCAACAGTAGCATACACTATTTCTTGCCTAAGAATTCCATCTTCCAAAGTGATCTCTGCATTGACTTTTTGAAATTTGCAACCTTTCTCAACAAGCTGATGGTACAACCGTGCTCCCGCAACACTAGTTCTAGCTGCCGTATCAATATATGCCTCACCCTTGAGACCGTTTATGTTAACATCACTCGTGGGAACATTTCTACCAATTACTGTTGAATCAAACAGGTTAAAATCTAACATAGATGGACTATTAGCATTCTTGTTACTACAGGTGGGACAATTAGTTCTGCAATATCCAGCAGCTCCACAACCATAACAGTTCAAAGTGGGTTTCTCAGCTGCATTCTGGTTGTTGTCAGCTTTCGTAAAACACTGGTCGGCCGTATGTCCATTTTTCCTGCAATATGTGCAAAGTTTTTTCCTTGGACCCTCCACAAGTTTTCCTGGAGGTCTGCCTTCTTCATCTAATATCTCGGCCTCTCCAGCTTCCTTTAAAAAGATCTTGGATAGTCTTAACCGAGTTCCTAGGAACTTTTTCTCTAATTCTAAGGAGAATTTGCCCATAGATCATGTTAATCATAATTTCCTCAGAAATTTGATCAGTTAGTTGCGAAAATAAAGATCGCTTTTTACAAAGAAATCCATCGGTGGGCTCATTATATTTTTGCTTTTGCTCAAATAATTCAGCATAGATTCTCCATGCAGGTTTTGGAGGAGCAAATGACGAACGTAGCAGTTTAATCGCGTCATCGAATGTTTGTGCCTCATTTTTCACACCTTGCCACCAGTTTGATGCAAAACCTCCTAACAGGAGAGGGAAACCAATTACTGCGTTAGCATCAGATACGTTTTCGGAGCTCTTATAAACAGTAATCGTAGCTATGAAATCTTCCAGCTTGGAAGTATTTCTTTCGCCATCAAACCGAGCGGTGCATCTGCTAAAAGTACATGGGTTTCTTTAACGCCAATAGCAGTAACCAAGCGTGTAAACTGATCTTCCGAAAGACTGGTTGGCGTCGCCATCGTAGTTTGTTGGGA
Source organism: Cheilosia urbana (assembly GCA_946477585.1). NCBI lineage: Eukaryota > Metazoa > Arthropoda > Insecta > Diptera > Syrphidae > Cheilosia > Cheilosia urbana. The sequence continues at coordinate 64,125,913 of OX297853.1, read as the reverse complement.
AGAAGTTGACCGACTCGTTGATCGGATGCAATAAAGTTCTGATGACGTACTTGGTGTGGCTTTTTCTAATATAGTGGACTCGAAATCGGATAATTCTGATGAGTCAAATATAGGGGATTCAGATTCAGATGAAGAGTCTTGGGAATCGTTCTGTTTTTGTTTTATCAACAAACGTTTACTTCTTCTCATCTGTCCAACTTCTACCTCTATTGTAGTATTGTATTCAAAAATTTGGTATTCCAAATAATCTGTGGGAGCAGAAACAATTTATCAACCCTTATCCACTTTTTCGGGACTCTAGTGAATTACACTTTTTCGGGGCTCTACTGCATTGTTTACAAAATGATACGTAAACAATAGCCACTATGTTGGGCGTCAATTGAAGCGAGCTGGGTGAAGGTGCCTGCGGGGGTGTGGTGTGTTCGTGCGTTTGTAGAGCTGCTGCGCTGAAGTGGAGCTGAAGAGCGGCGAGTGAACGTAAAGCTGTTGGCGACGAAAACGACCAGAGCCAGGCGACCAATGAATTGTTCAGCCTGTCTACTAAAAATTGCAGATTAATTCTTTCCGTTGGCGTAATCAGCGACGATGGGAACTAGAGCCAGGTGACCAAGAAATTGTTCAGCCTGTCATATTTGTAAGCAATTTGAAGAATTTAGAAAAATAGACTCCAACTATTAGTTGTGGGTTCAGTTCAACTTTATTCAACAGACTGCGACATAGGCTAATTCGTGTGGGCTTCTTATACACAAAATAGTAACGGTCACTTACGTATTGTTTTCATTCTCCCGTTGCGTTAATTATATTTTGTTTGTAAAGAGCAACACGTTATATTTTTACTTTTAATTTTTTTTTTTTTTTACAAAGTGATTCATTTTTCGTATTGTATTTTTAGAGTTATAATATAAGAAAACAAAATGGAATCGAAATGATAATATTTGATAATATTCTTGATGAAAAAAATAAATGAAAATAATAGTATTTATGATGACTGTTACATTCTCCCCCTCTGCCTCATAGATCGTCTCGGTGATGTGGCAGCAATTGGTTTCGTCTTTTGTGTTTAGATTTGTCATCAGTTGTCATCGATGGTCTACCTCTTTTTCTGAAAGATATAAGAAGCTTAGGTATAGGTAGTTCATCTGAACCACCAGAAAATGATGATAGCATCGATGCGTGGTAGGTACGCAGTGGTACGGTTGGATTGTCTTCTTTCGCGATGATGAAACTTGTAGAACCCTGCTTTGCAGAAATTCACCCCTATCGAGGTATCCGTTCAGGACATAATTTTCATTCGAGGTATCCGTTCCGATACAACTTTCGGAAAAATTCTCCGATGGCATATAGCGCACCTTGTCGCATTGCGTGGAACCGCGTTATACCACTTATTTTTGACAGCCACACGGCAATTTTTTCTTCGACAACGAATTGCTGCGGAATATTTTCATATGAAATAAACGCGTTTACATGCTTCATTTATTTTGTTCCGAAACGGATACTTCGAACGCAATTTGAGTTCCGATCGGATTTAACTTTCGTATCGAAATTTTCTCCGAACGGATACCTCGATAGGGGTGATTATATAGGGTCTATCTCTTTTTGGTGCGAACTTCGATGGAAAACCTTTTATTCTCTATATATTCTATAATTCTATGATCCGAAAAGGATGGCTCAGAGGAGACCCTCCATTCCTTCACAGTTAGAGTTTGTGAGTTACTGTAGAGTGTTACGTCTAGCACCTCACGTCTATTCCTAGTTATAAAGGTCGGCTCACTGCCGATATTGGCTATCAGGAGATTATTTTTAATAATGAATTCTAAGAGGGACTCACCGCGTACATTGATGTCCGTACTGCCCCAGAGCGTGTGATGGGAGTTGGCATCGCAGCCAGCAATCAGGTCCCATCTTTCCTTTTCAACTGTTCTGACTAGTGAACAGAATAGCTCTGAGGGTGGGTTGTCCGACTCGTAAGGCATATATATTGATGCCAGTATCAAAGCGCCTTTTCCTGCCCTGTCCCACTTGACAACTGTTTGGTCCGAATCACTGCGACTAGGTAAAAGAAAAAGTTTAAGCTCTTTTCTGGCTACAATACATGTTCGAGACTTACCATTATTCGGTTGTGATGTGCTTTTTATTCGAGGCTGAGGTCAGCTCGCCGGATCGCCGGGGTCTTTTCCCCAAAGAAACACTAACTTTGGGTACAGAGGAGTTTTTCTTTATTACGTTATTACTACGGCTTACTTTACAATCAAATATAATTACAATTTATTATAACCTTTTCTGCGATAATTCAAGTTACAAATCGATTATTTATAATTTAGCCAAGCAAAAGTACTACAATTTAATAATAGGCTTTTCTAACATTTACAATTCAGTTTACCAATCGGATATTAACAATTTAGCCAAATTTAATCTATATTAAAATTCAAAAAATATTAGTTACAATTCAACAATGTTTCAAATTTAATATATTACAATCAAGTATTTAATTAACTCGGTGATATCGGCAACGGGTACGGCTTCAACACGGATACGGCTTCTGGTCTCCTCAACGGTACGGGGTTTGACTGGGTGTGGGGTAACCCAGGTGCTTCCACAGGTCCGCCTTGCGGCAGTCCCGGCAACCTACAGGTCCGCCTTGCGGCAGTCCTGGCAACCTACAGGTCCGCCTTGCGGCAGTCCTGGCAACCTACGGGTCCGCCTTGCGGCAGTCCCGGCAACCTACAGGTCCGCCTTGCGGCAGTCCCGGCAACCTACAGGTCCGCCTTGCGGCAGTCCTGGCAACCTACGGGTCCGCCTTGCGGCAGTCCCGGCAACCTACAGGTCCGCCTTGCGGCAGTCCTGGCAACCTACGGGTCCGCCTTGCGGCAGTCCTGGCAACCTACAGGTCCGTCTCACGACAGTCCTGGCAATCGACGATTCTTCCTTACGGAGGAATCGACAATTCACTAGTAACCCGCAGGTTCACTAGCACAAAAAGTCTTCGAAATAGTTGTTGCAACAAACTATCGACGGAACAAATCACGGTACGCCAGATTGGTACTTCCACAATGTGATCTTGCTCGCTTGTTTGTTATTTCGTTGTTGGTCTTAAGCAATCTCGGTCAGCGAGCCGGTGTGAATTTTACACGAGCCGAACAATAATTAGGAAATTGTTGTTCTAAATTGCATTTCGATGTCTCATATGTTTTTACCATATGCCAGTGACAGACTCCACTGGGTAAACGCGGGGAACCTCATGTATATCGGTATGGGGGTGAAGCAGTCGATTGAGTGTACTTGCATGGCTTTAGTATGCATGATGTATGCAAGCGCATACTGGGCTGTTGCGGGGGGGTCTCGTGTGTATCGGATGGGGAGCGGCATAGTCAACTGACTGAAGACTCGCGCTGCTATTGTTTTTCTTTTGTTTTTGTTTTGCTGCGCGGTGTGCTCTCGCTAGACATTGTACTGTTGCGGAGGGAATCTCGTGTGTGTCGGTGTGGGGGGCGGCACAGTTGTTTAACTGGCATGTTGCACTGCTACTCTGATGTTATTATTTGTAAACAACATGAGCGCATACAGTGGGGTGTGCAAAGCAAAACCGCCAAGGCGCGGGAGAACGACTTCAACTGCTGTGCGAAAACAGACTGCGTGGGTACAGTGGGGATTGCAAGAATCGTATCGTAAAGAACGCATCGTTACATTCCCCCTCTTCTTTCTCAAACGAGAACCTTCTCGTTTGATTATGTCGGTGTGGCTGAGAATGAGTATGTAAAAAGTTGATAACTTAATAATAATACTTCATGATAATTCGCAGAAAAAGAAATGGAAAACTTAATAATAAAGAAGAAAAAGAAAAAAAAAAAAAATGGTTTAATCCAGTGGTACTACCTTTTGCTCGTCTTGAAACTGGAGCACAGCCGTGTTTCTTTGGGTGAAAAGAACCCGTACGGTACCCCAAGGTTTGGATACCCTTACGTTTCGTTGCCTTCTCCTGGCCAGGGCTTTGACGTCGATCCCCTCAAATGGATCGATTGGTCGGCTTCCTTTGCCACGTTTGGCCTTCTTCTTCTTCTTCTTTTGTGCATCCCGTAAGCTGATGTGTCCGACCAGCTGGGCTATGGCGACTAACTGGTTCTGTTCGTCGGTTGTGGTCTGTATCGGGTGTAGTGCTGGGGCCAGGGGACGGGGGTGGTGCCGGCTACTGGCGGCGTAGGCGGTATGGTCGGTGGTGTGACGAATAGTGTTGGCGACGATGGTGTTGGCGGCGGCGGCGGTAAGGCTGGTGGTGGGGCGGACGGTGTTGACGGTGGGGGTGCTGGCGGTACGGTTGGCGGTACGGCTGGCGGTACGGCTGGCGGTACGGCTGGCGGTACGGTTGGCAGTACGGTTTGCGGTACGGATGGCGGTACGGCTGGCGTTGGCGGTGTCGGCGGTGTGGGCGATACGGTTGGGGGTACAGTTGGTGTCGGCGGTACGGTGAGTGTCGGTGGTGTTGGCGGTACGACTGGCGGTACCGTTGGTAGTACGGCTGGCGGTACGGTTGGCGGTACGGTTGGCGTTGGCGGTGTCGGCGGTGTGGGCGGTACGGTTTGTGTTGGCGGTTACCGGTACGGTTGGTGTGGAAGGTGTCGGCGGTGCTGGCGGGGTTGGCGGTATTCCACTAGACAGTTGCGCTTTTCTAGAAAAAGTTCTCGTCGGCCTTCTGACGGACGCGTTAGGCGACGGCCAGCTGCTCCATGGCAAGTGTCTTTCTCTAAGTAGGGCACATGAGTTGTTGGCTGGTCTTGGGCGTAGTACCTTTCTGTTCGTCAACGTCTGGCCACCCAGCGTTATCTCGAACTTGGCTTTATCCAGCCAGTCTATCCCGAAGATCGCATCCTCAGCCAACATTTTCATATAAGTGAGCTCGCCCGTAAGGATTTCGTTACCTAATCGAAGCGTCACTGTGTAATGCTCTCTAGTCACGGTGGTATCCCCGTTGGCCAGTTGGATTCTCTGTGTCTGATACCGGACCGGCATGCGCATTCTTCGCAGAGTTTGGCGCATTTTTGGCCCGACGAATGACTTGGAAGCCCCGGTGTCCACGAGGCACTGGAATGTCTGCCCTTGGAGGTAAGTTGGGATAAAATACCTTGGGTCAGTCCATCGGACGTTGGACACGGAGGCCGCTTGATCCTGATGGCACGCGCAATCCCTTGTCTGTCGGCCTTCTTCTCCACAATAGGAGCAAAACAGGCGGAATGGTCGTTGACAATTCTGTTGCCGATGACCTCTTTGCCTGCAGCGCCAACAGTGTGTATCCCGATTGTAGGGGACATTGATTGCCTGTAATCTGGGTGCTGGGGCAGTGACGGCGTTCGGGGGTCGGGTACTTCTTTCCTCACTTCTGACATGTTCGAACTCTTCGGCTAGCTCCATGAGTTCGTCAAGCGTTGTGAAATCTCTACGTTTAATGTATAAGCGATACTCGGGTCGCATACTATCATATATCCGGTCTACGTTGTCTTGTATTCTCATTCGGGGGTGCTGGCGGATTAAATATTGAATGGCCCGTATGAAATCTTTGGCCTTTTCCCTGGGCCCTTGCCTCTTCCGCATGATCTCTTCCTCAAGCTTGTGGGTATACCGTGCCGGGAGGAAGTGACGCAAGAATGCCTGTCGGAATTGATCCCAGGTCCGGAAGCCATCCCGGTTGATCCGGAGCCACTCTAGGGCCGTGCCACGGAAAATCTCCGGCAGTGTTCGGACAATATAGTCGGGGCGGATGTCATAGCATCGGGTCAGCTCTTCGATCCTCTCCATAAATTCTAGGGCATTCCCGGAGGAATCGAATTTTAGGCCCCATTTTCGGACCGTATCCATGACTTCGGCCTCGTAACTTAGTGTTGGCCTACTGATGGCTCGGGTTGAGGTGGTCGGAGCTGGTATCTCGCAGGTTCTTCTGGGCTCCGACGGGGTCGGGTGCGGTTGATGTCCATAGTATGGCCTAGGGGCCGGGACGGATGTGGGCAATGGTTGTGCGGTGGTGGGCTGGTGGGTGGCAATGGGTATTTCGACGAATAGTGGTGGGTCCACTATACTCTCTGTTATTGTTGACTTCTCATCCTCGTCTGATGAGGAGTCCCGATATTATCGGGTGGACGTCTTGGCTTCGAGCTCCTCCCAGAGATTTTGAGTCGAGGCTCGCATTCTGTTGGCTTTTAAGTAGCTGCTCATGCGGGCTCGAAGCTGTCCTACGGTACCATCTGTCTTCAATCCCTTCTTTTCCATTGCGTTGATTAGTTCGGCCTTCTTCAGCAAGTATATCCAGCCCACGGTCATGTCTTCTGCTCGTTCCTCTGGAACGGTCAAATGGTTCTCCTTGTCCATTTCTGGGTCTTCGGTCATCCTTCCTTGTTCGTAATAAGTTTGGGCCTCCTCCTGTTGAGGTCCCTGCTCGGGCGCCAATGTGAGGTGCTTTTTATTCGAGGCTGAGGTCAGCTCGCCGGATCGCCGGGGTCTTTTCCCCAAAGAAACACTAACTTTGGGTACAGAGGAGTTTTTCTTTATTACGTTATTACTACGGCTTACTTTACAATCAAATATAATTACAATTTATTATAACCTTTTCTGCGATAATTCAAGTTACAAATCGATTATTTATAATTTAGCCAAGCAAAAGTACTACAATTTAATAATAGGCTTTTCTAACATTTACAATTCAGTTTACCAATCGGATATTAACAATTTAGCCAAATTTAATCTATATTAAAATTCAAAAAATATTAGTTACAATTCAACAATGTTTCAAATTTAATATATTACAATCAAGTATTTAATTAACTCGGTGATATCGGCAACGGGTACGGCTTCAACACGGATACGGCTTCTGGTCTCCTCAACGGTACGGGGTTTGACTGGGTGTGGGGTAACCCAGGTGCTTCCACAGGTCCGCCTTGCGGCAGTCCCGGCAACCTACAGGTCCGCCTTGCGGCAGTCCTGGCAACCTACAGGTCCGCCTTGCGGCAGTCCTGGCAACCTACGGGTCCGCCTTGCGGCAGTCCCGGCAACCTACAGGTCCGCCTTGCGGCAGTCCTGGCAACCTACAGGTCCGCCTTGCGGCAGTCCTGGCAACCTACGGGTCCGCCTTGCGGCAGTCCCGGCAACCTACAGGTCCGCCTTGCGGCAGTCCCGGCAACCTACAGGTCCGCCTTGCGGCAGTCCTGGCAACCTACGGGTCCGCCTTGCGGCAGTCCCGGCAACCTACAGGTCCGCCTTGCGGCAGTCCTGGCAACCTACGGGTCCGCCTTGCGGCAGTCCTGGCAACCTACAGGTCCGTCTCACGACAGTCCTGGCAATCGACGATTCTTCCTTACGGAGGAATCGACAATTCACTAGTAACCCGCAGGTTCACTAGCACAAAAAGTCTTCGAAATAGTTGTTGCAACAAACTATCGACGGAACAAATCACGGTACGCCAGATTGGTACTTCCACAATGTGATCTTGCTCGCTTGTTTGTTATTTCGTTGTTGGTCTTAAGCAATCTCGGTCAGCGAGCCGGTGTGAATTTTACACGAGCCGAACAATAATTAGGAAATTGTTGTTCTAAATTGCATTTCGATGTCTCATATGTTTTTACCATATGCCAGTGACAGACTCCACTGGGTAAACGCGGGGAACCTCATGTATATCGGTATGGGGGTGAAGCAGTCGATTGAGTGTACTTGCATGGCTTTAGTATGCATGATGTATGCAAGCGCATACTGGGCTGTTGCGGGGGGGTCTCGTGTGTATCGGATGGGGAGCGGCATAGTCAACTGACTGAAGACTCGCGCTGCTATTGTTTTTCTTTTGTTTTTGTTTTGCTGCGCGGTGTGCTCTCGCTAGACATTGTACTGTTGCGGAGGGAATCTCGTGTGTGTCGGTGTGGGGGGCGGCACAGTTGTTTAACTGGCATGTTGCACTGCTACTCTGATGTTATTATTTGTAAACAACATGAGCGCATACAGTGGGGTGTGCAAAGCAAAACCGCCAAGGCGCGGGAGAACGACTTCCACTGCTGTGCGAAAACAGACTGCGTGGGTACAGTGGGGATTGCAAGAATCGTATCGTAACGAACGCATCGTTACACGGTGTATGGTAAATTGTCAGATCTTTGGAATTCAGCCCTCTTATGTTTCCTCGGAGAATCCAGGGTTCTTGTATGAGGGCGCCATCTATACGTTTCGTTTCCATGAGGAGAACGAGATTGGCGCTAGCCGCCTTACTGTGATGAAGATTTAGTTGTATTATCTTCATCACGAGTTGTCGGTTGCTCTCCCTTGTCTTTAACCGCTAACAGCCGGAGTTTGCATCGCGTTATGCCTACGTGGACTTTAAACTCTTGCTTACGGAGTAGCGGCAACGATTTGTGACTCAATTGTATCGTCACATCCATACCGTTCTGGGTATATTCACCCGTTTCCTGGACTTTCCATTCCCTGCTTTGTAATTCCGGGTTAAGGAATTGCAGGTTCCGTTCTATCCTTTCCACTGGTAAATAAGGCCCTCTCATGTGGATAGTTTCCTTCGGTCTGGTCATTTCCAGGACTTCTTTCCTATCAGCAACGCGCAGGTCAGGAGTATTTATCATTTAAATTTAAACTCCGAAGACAGTTGCCTACAACCGACTTAGGCCTGCAAGGAGAAACCATATTTTCCGCACCGTACGGTGGTCCACCAATCCAGATTCAACTGACTGGGCCAATTTTCGCTCAATATTCGAGACCGATGTGCACAACCAGATGAGGTTCTCAAATGCGCAAAAAATGCGTCATCTTTTGGTTGCTTTACAAGGCAGAGCCGAACAAATCTACAAGAATTGACCAATTGGTGATGGGAGCACTTACAATCAGCTATGGGAAGAAACGTGCAAGCAATACGGTAACGAATATAACACTATCCGTGCGCATTTGCAAACGTTTTCAGCGTAAAAACCACTGCAACATCCATCGTGTGATGCTATAAGAAAGATGCTTGACGCAGCTAGAAACGCGTTTCGTCAGTTGCAGTTATTATTAAACCCTGAGGCTGTGTCAGAACACATGCTTCTTTATCACCTCGAACAGATGCTTGATACTGATAGTCGTGTGCAATGGTGTGAGTTGTTGTCTCAAATTCCAGCAGCAGGTCCGAGCATCAGCGCTCAGTGGGCGACATACTCAAAAGGCATTGGAGCCCCGAACATGTCAAACGACCGTGTTCGAAGCACTGGCCGTGGTGATGAACCACTGCCGGAATGCAATTTGTGCTTTGGACAACGACATTGGCCATTCCATTGTGCCAAGTTTAAGGTCTTGTCTATGGCTGAGCGCCTTTCATACGTGGCCAAACAACGACGGTGCCGGTGCATAAATTGCTTCAGCTCGCGACATCAATCTGCAAAGTGTCCGGAAAAACCGTGTCCACGGTGTAAAGTCAAGCACAACAGTTTGCTTTGCCCAACGAATTATAACTTTGGTGGCCCCTTGGAGTCACTTCATCAGTTGCAACGACATGTTGATAGGCTCTGGTATCCACAAAAAGGCAGGAGAAGATACGCAATAGCAATTGATGGCGTATGAAGGGCGTAGTGACCTCGATATACCCATTAAAGTACAAGCTAATACTGGCGAAGAGGAAGGAGTCTGTACTGCATTGCTGGCCACTGCCATTGTACGCATCCAATTAGATGATCGCGTATCATCACCTCTGCGGGCATTGTGTGACACTGGCGCACAAACAAACTTTATCAGCCACAGAGCTATTCGCGCACTTAAACAACAGTGCAGGATTCGAGTTCACGGAGTCAACGGTTCGTCAAAGAAGCCACAAACGCGTAGATTAACATGCCATTTGCTGGCAAGAACGGGTAACACTCCATTGGACACTGTTACTCTGGTAATCGGGACAGAACTGTCAAAGCTGTGGCTGCCAAGTAAAGATATTCCAAAATCCATAATTCCACCAGAAACAGCTTTAGATTTAGCAGATCCTGAAGCATGCACATCTGCACCTATTGATATTTTGCTCGGTGCGGGAGTATGAGATGTTGTGATCCGCGATGGCAGTATCTTAAGCCCGCTAGGAATTGTATTTCAGCCGTCAAGATTGGGCTGGTTGATGTTCGGTGGAGGAACTAGTGTACATTGTGCTTTAAATGGCGATCGAGTCAACAGAGCCGCATCTTGATCAGCTGTTACAACGATTCTGGGAAAGTGAAGAAATTGCAGTAACACGTATGCGAACAGCACAAAAGGAGCGCTGCGAAGACATATTTATGCGGACTCATCGTCGATTGTCAGATGGTCGGTTCCAGGTCGATATTCCGCTATGCGACGGCATTAAACACCTCGGATCGTCAAAAACTATGGCGTTGCACAGGTTTTGGCAGCTGGAACGTCACTTCGAGCGTGACCCGTTATTGAAAGAAAAACACTTTACAGCCATTGATGAGTTATTGATGGCCGGTCAAATGCAGTTGGACGACCGGGCGCCAGATAAATGGTGCTATCACATTCCACATCATCCTGTGCTTAAAAAGTTCCGGATTGTGAACGATGCCTCATGTAAAATGGATCAAGGACTTTCGCTTAATGAAGTGTAGTTGGTAGGCGAAAAACTTCAGGATGACTTGGCTGACTTGATTATGAGCTTCCGTTGTCGGCCAGTTGCAATCTCGGCTGACATTAAAAAGATGTATTTGCAGGTGCGCACTAACCCAGTGGGATCTGCAACGCATTTTTTGGCGCCCTGCTATTAACAGCTCAATAAAAGAATACTGGCTGACGGTGGTCACTTTTGGAATGGCCTCGGCACCACATTGTGCTATTCGTGCGATGATTCAGGGTGCTCGACTAGCAAGAATACAGTTCCCAACGGGTGCGTATGCTGTGGAGCATGATTTTTATAGGGACGATTGCTTATCAGGTTCTGAAACAGATGCAGAAGCCCGTCAGCTGTGTCAAGAGATCGATGCAGTATTGCGTTGATGTGGGTTTTTGCTGAACAAATGGCGATCAAATAGGCCTAATGCTGTTCCAGATAGTGCTTACTCAGAAGAATCGTTTTTGGGAATTTGAAGACACGACCATATTAGGATTGCGCTGGCTACCAGCAGCGGACGAGCTTATGTTTAAATTCCAGCCGCTGCCGACACCAGAAGCTGAAAAGGCAACTAAGCGAAGAGTACTGAGTCGGATCGCAAAGTTATTCGATCCAAACGGCTTCCTGAGTCCGGTTGTGGCAGCAGCAAAGATACTGATGCAAAAGATTTGGAGCGCGAAAATGGAATGGGACTCGATTGTGCCAGATAACATATATCGAGAATGGCGGATGTTCGAGGAACAGTTGCCACTGCTCACAGAGATATTTCGCTGCACGGATTTGCTGACGCGTCAACTCTGGCATACGGCGCTGCACTTTACACCAGGGTAGAATCAGCGGAATATATCAAATGCACACTCATTGCAGCTAAATCGCGGGTCGCACCACTAAAAATGGTTACCATCCCCCACTTGGAACTATGCGCAGCGCTATTGCTTAGTAAGTAACTTCACAACTTCAAGGTTACTGCAAAACTACAACATGTGAAGGCCATATTATGGTCCGATTCTCAAATTGTGCTGGCGTGGCAGAGTACAAACGATTCAACAACTAACAGCAGATGCGGACTGGCGCTATATACCATGGGCTGACAATCCAGCTGATCAGCTGAGCCGGGGCACATCTGCCGTTGAGCTACGAGACTCAAAGCTTTGGTGGCGTGGTCCACCATAGCTACAGCAAACAAACATCCACTGGCCGCACCATCAACGGAAGATGACAGCTGATACTAATTTGGCTATATTAAAGGAGCTTTTATCGGTGGGTGATGGTACAAAACCCAGAAAACGCCAAAAAGTGGGGAGTGGATCTACTTGAACGCGCGTCCAAATTGTTTGAGCTCTGCCGGCTAACTGCATGGCTATTCCGTTTCTCCCATAATGCACGACAACGACTGGGATATCGCCGGAACGGCCCACTGTGCAACATGGAAATTGAGGCGGCTCAAGAATACTGGGTGCGAGAGGAACAGCGAATATACTACGACAAAGAAATCAAGAATACTCATAGCGAAGATGTTGATCCATCCAGTTCGATAGCTAAGTGCACGCCGTGGCTTGACGAAAAGGAGTTGCTGCGCTTAGGTGGCCGTTTAGGACGCGCCCCAATTGGGTTACAACAAAAGCATCCATTACTCCTCCCTGACGTCAGTCCGTTGGCCACTCTGGTAATCAGAGAAGCACATGAAAGAACACTCCATGGTGGTCCTAATGAAACTATGGCGCTGTTGCGGCGCAAATTCTGGATAACTAATCTTCGCCGTGCAGTGCGAAAAAGTAATTGGCAGTGTGTCACATGCACACGGCACCGGCATCAAGCAGCGGCGCAAATGATGAGTGAACTACCTGTCGATCGAGTGACACCTTGTCGAGCCTTCAGTCACTCGAGTGTCGACTACGCTGGGCCATATTTGTTAAAAGCGCGCGGAGGGCGATGTAATATCATCGAAAAAAAGTACGAAGCCGTATTTGTATGCATGGTTACGAAGGCGGTGCATATGAAGCTGGTTGAGAGTCTTTCAACAACCGACTTCATACAGGCCTTTCTAAGACTCACCAGCATTCGTGGAGCTTGTGTGAGGCTTTGGAGTGATAATGGCAAGAATTTTGAGGGTTGAACTTAAAAAAATGCTGCGCAGCTGGAATGAAATGGACATGTCAAAAGCACTACAGCGCTATGGGACCAACTGGCGTTTTATCACGCCTGCAGCGCCGCACCAAGGAGGTCTCTGGGAAGCAGCTATCAAATCAATGAAGCATCACTTGCGCCGAGTAAACGGACCACACAAACTCAGAAGTAGTGATTTTTAAACTATCTTAGCACAGACAAGCGCTGTAATGAACTCCCGGTCGCTTTCAGCACTATCTGATGATCCAGAAGATTTATCTTACCTTACTCCCGCGCACTTTCTCATCGGCGAACCAAATACACAGCATTTTGGAGCCAACGTTTCGCATATACCCGATAGTGAAGCAGAGCATTCACGGGGGGGAATGTGTTAACGCTGAATTACGATAATAGTTATAGGCGTAGAAGTGGAACATCAATAAATCCACTGTCATTAATTTTACTTGTTATTTAAGTTTTATTTTTAAGCTTTCGTTTTTAATTATACTTTTTGTTTCTTTTTATTTTTCAAATATAATTTTGCTTTGCTGGAAGACGCTTGATTATTTTTCCAAACTATTTTTTAAAAGGGATTGCGCCACCTCTCGCGAACGTCTGACAAACATCCGAGAGTATTACTGTCTTGAAAAAGCTTCTTAATTAGCCGTTTGGAGTCGGCATAAAATTGTAGATCCCTTCCATTCGTTCCAAAAATGAAACTCACACAAAACGAATGGTTGTGAGAAACTAGGCCTAGGGTCCCTCCGGACCTGTTGCGCCAACTATTTATTTTTAAAAGGAAAGGAAAGCAGGTATATAATACAGTCCACAAGGTTAAATGGCTATTGAACAGAAATAAAAAGCCAAAGCATGTTGTTTGAAAATTTTAAAAATAAAAACTAAATAAAATTTAAATGTACCTACCGAAAATAATAAATTCATCAAATCTTTAAATGCAAATTGGAGGCAGTTACTTTCGATAGATTTAATTTCTTGGCATACGTCATAAGGACCCTAAATAGCCTTTTTATTCCCTGGTTTATAAATAATATGGGGAGCGTACTCTTCTGAACGCGCGCCATCTTTAAACTTCGCGTTAGGATTCTTGTCGCCGATTGCGAATGTCAGTGGTTGGTGTTCCGTATATATGCGGATTCCATTTACACTAAATAAGTAATTTCTTAAATTTGTTAATGTCGAAACGATGGCGAGTAGCTCTTTCTCATTTGTCGCGTAATTTTCTTCTGTCTTGCTAAGAGTTCGGCTTATAAAGATAATCGGTTTATTTTCTTGGCTGAGCACTCCACCTATGGCTGAGTTGCTAGTATCTGTAGTAAGCTCAAATGTTTTAGTGTATTAAACGCTTTGATACCTTCGTTATCAAACTCGATTGCTGTTTTATTACTATTATTTTTCTCCTCTGAGATATTTTTGTATAATTCCTTATAAATTTGCGGTAATATCCGGATAGTCCTAAAAATGATTTAAGTTGCCGTAGGGTCTTAGGTTGGGGGAACTTTTTAGTGCACTCTCTCTTTTTCGGATCCATTTTAATACAGTTGAAGGATACAATGTATCCCAGAAATTCTACTTCTTTCATAAAGTATTTAGATTTTTCGCTAGAAATCCGCATTTTTGCAAAACTTAAGTCTTTAACTATTTCTTCAATGTGTGCCAAATGTTCTTCTTATATATATTAGTTTATTAAGAAAATCCGATCAGATTCTGTGCCAAATATATTGGCTTACTCCTTTCACAGTCCAAAACTTATTTTAACTCCAGGAGAACTTTCTCCTATTCTTCTATTTATACTTTTCCTTAAAGACATTTCATAAAATATAATTCAATGATATCTCAATCATAAATACAGCGAGTTGTTTACTGCAAAGTACTTTTCAACTCTAACACGGCCATCCTGCAATTTTCATCGTTCTCGATGGAACCAATTGAACTCTCATAATTGTCCGAAGAGAATACCAGTAATGATTTCATAGTTCAGAGGTTCAGCTCGCAGGCATAAACTTGTCTCTAATCATTCTTATTCCAATAACAACAAACTCATGTAGCTCAGAGGCAATATTCAGCTTGTCTACTTAAGTTACCGGCAATAATCGTTTGAGCTCAGAGGTTCAGTTCAAAGACATAAACTTGTCTCTTACCATTACAGTACCAATCACCAATGGTACAGCGAACAGGTATCAACAACAGTAGTTGCTCAGAGGTTCAGCTCGTAAGCATAAACTTGTCTATAATCATTCTTATTCCAATAACAAAATCGACTTGTAAGTATTCCTTTCCAATAACGTTAAAAGTAACTTCAAAACTGATCTCTTGTAGCTCTACCAACAATGTTACCATGCTTGTTAATAAAATAGAGTGCTTACTGATTCCTTGTACCGAAAGAAAGTTTGGTACTATCATGTTTGAAAATTTAGTAAGGGAACAATCAGAACCTGAATCCAAAAGACATTGATAAAATTTCCCATGAACAACAACGTCGGTAGCATTGCTTTCACAACATTTTCCGCAAATATTCACCATCTTCTATCAGCACGTTGATTTCTTCAATAACCTTCTTTACTCGCAGGCATAAACTTGTCTCTAATCATTCTTATTCCAATAACAACAAACTCTTGTAGCTCAGAGGCAATATTCAGCTTGTCTACTTAAGTTACCGGCAATAATCGTTTGAGCTCAGAGGTTCAGTTCGAAGACATAAACTTGTCTCTTACCATTACAGTACCAATCACCAATGGTACAGCGAACAGGTATCAACAACAGTAGTTGCTCAGAGGTTCAGCTCGTAAGCATAAACTTGTCTATAATCATTCTTATTCCAATAACAAAATCGACTTGTAAGTATTCCTTTCCAATAACATTAAAAGTAACTTCAAAACTGATCTCTTGTAGCTCTACCAACAATGTTACCATGTTTGTTAATAAAATAGAGTTCTTACTGATTCCTTGTACCGAAAGAAAGTTTGGTACTATCATGTTTGAAAATTTAGTAAGGGAACAATCAGAACCTGAATCCAAAAGACATTGATAAAATTTCCCATGAACAACAACGTCGGTAGCATTGCTTTCACAACATTTTCTGCAAATATTCACCTTCTTCTATCAGCACGTTGATTTCTTCAATAACCTTCTTTACTACAAAAGTCGCACTTTTTATCGAGTTCGACATGTTTTGGTATATTCACTCGGTTTCTTGATTGACCAGAATAAGCTGAACCATTTGTTTTGTAAATGGCCAACCTTACCGCAACTATAACAGTTTCTTTCGTGTTCAATATGAATGCATTTCGGATTCGAAAACATAGTATAACCAGGTCTTTTAACAGCTGAGTTATTCCGATTTTGAAATTCTGATGAATGCGAAATATTTTCCTGGGATTTATCGATAAGGCTTTGAACACTTCTTGGCATTACAAATGTTAAATAGTTTCTTAGATTGAATTCTGAAATACAACCGATTACAATTCGAACTATCATATTCTCCGGGATGTCGAAAGGTAAACTATTTTTATTTAAGCAATTTATTCCACGACAAAGTCATGATAGGAATTCGCGTAGCTGCTTTCAAAATTACCAACTTTTCTTAAATGACCTTATGTCAGTACCACTAGCAAACGCATGAATTAATGAAGGATGTAAATCATTCCAATGATAATGTTGAAAACCGTATTTATCAAACCATATCCTAGCTCCACCCATTAATGACAACTGCACACTTAGGTTAAGTTAGGTTGGTGGGCTGGCGGGGAGTGTCCCGCGCCACACTCAGGTCAAAATTGACCCATTGTGATACCCGTCGGGGGAAAGGTTTTATCCCTTATCCGTAGTCACCTATTCTGCCTGTAAAGTTAATTAATTAATTACTTACTGTGTCGTTGCATACAAACCATCTTGAGGATTTGATGAAGTTCATGATTTTGTCCGTTGGTGTGCTAGATAGCTCGTTCAGGTTGTTGAAGAAGAATTTTCCAAGGACTCTGTATCTGGAGTGTTGAAGACCTGGACAGTGACATAGGAAGTGGGTTGTATCCTCTATAACTCCCTCGTCACCGCAGCATCTGCAAAGTTCTTCCTCGGTCATTCGCATTTTCTTCATGTGTTGTGTCCCGTAAGGATACCTACAAGCATAGAGAGACATCTCCGGTTGTTCCGCATGATTCTCTCTGTTCTGGATTTACAGAAAGATGGCCATAGTTTCCTTGTGTTTTCGCACGTAACCATGGATTTCCATCTAGCGTTTGCCTCATCCGTGGCCTTTTTCCCTGCTTCTAGCTTTAGTGTACAGAGTGGGATGCACACAGAGGGGCATGTTTGTTCTAGAGCATTAACCGAGCCATGTCGTGCTAGTTCATCCGCTTTCTCATTGTCTGGAATGCCTTCATGTCCAGGGACCCAACACAGTAATACCTTGTGCTGTGTTCCAAGAGCTCTGAGCTCTTCGCGACAGCTCTTCACAAGCTTCGATTTTATTTCTGGGGCAGTTAAAGCTTTTATAGCTGCCTGGCTGTCGATAAAGAAGGTGATACCTTCCGGAGGTATCACCTTTATCGCAGACTCACGGGCGGCTCTTGTCACTGCCATGACTTCCGCTTGGAATACACTGCAGTGGTCTGGGAGGCGTATTGATGTTGAGATGCCCAGCGGTTCAGAGTAGATGCCTGACCCCACGCCGTTGTCCATTTTAGATCCGTCTGTGTACACGGGGATGGATTGCGTGTCAGGTACAAGTCCATCTCTCCATTCTTCCCTGCTGGGGTAGGCGCTAGAGAAGGGCCTTCTGAATTCCAAATATGGCGTTATGTAGTCCGTGTTAGGTACATTGCCAAGGTACTTCTGTAGGATCGTTGAGTGACCCCCTTCATCGTGTTTCCAGTCTATTGATTGGCTAATTCTCATGGCATTTGTTGTTGCCACAGACTATACAAAGATGTCTAGCGGAAGCAGGTTGAGGATAGCCTCAAGTCCGGCGGTTGGAGTTGGTCTCATCGCGCTGGTGACCCCGATGCATGCTAGTCTTTGCACTTTTGTGATAGCCTTTAGGTGTGTAGCCTTTTTTGTTGCTAGCCACTATACAAGACTGCCATATGTCAGTATTGGTGTTACAATAGCTGTGTACAACCAGAGTTTGATCTTCGGAGATGGTCCCCATGTTTTCCCAAAAATTTTGCTGCAGGTGTAGAATGCTATTGTGGCTTTCTTGATTCGTTCGTCTATGTTCATTTTCCAATTTAGTTTCTTATCTAGTATTAGTCCCAGGTATTTTGCATTGTCAGAGATTCTGAGGGGTGTACCGCCAACAGAAGGCATGACAAACTGCGGAATTTTCCTTTTATTTGTGAATAATACCAGTTCTGTCTTCTGAGGATTGACTGATAGACCGCATTTCCTGGTCCAGGAGTCAAGGATGGAGAGGGCTCCATTTAATTGTTCAGCTAGTGTTGGCAGAAATTTGCCGGTCGCCATTAGCACAACATCATCCGCGTAGGCAGTTATTCTTATGCCTGTATGTCTGAGTTGCAAAAGTGCCTCATTTAAAACGATAACCCAGAGTAGTGGGGAGATAACCCCTCCCTGAGGTGTTCCTCTTGAAGCGTAGGCTTCAAGTCTGGAGACCCCAGGTGTCTGGCCTTAAGTGCGTTGACAATCCAATTGATGACCGTGGTGTCAATGTTGAGTTTACTCAGTGTTCTGCATATGGCGTCTGTTTTGACATTGTTGAAAGCTCCTTCAATGTCTAGGAATGCTGCTAAGGTGTACTCCTTTATTCTTAGTGATTTTTGAATTACTCTTACAACACAGTGTAGCGCAGTCTCTACGCTTTTTCCTTTTGTGTAAGCGTGCTGAGCTTGTGATATATCATCCGGGCATAAGTTGCTGCGAATGTATATATCTATCAATCTTTCTAGGGTCTTAAGTATGAAGGAGGTGAGGCTTATTGGCCTGAAATCTTTGGCGTTAACATGGCTTGCTTTGCCCGCCTTGGGTATAAAGATAACCTTCACTTCTCTCCATATTTTCGGTATGTACCCGTGAGCCAGGCTGCCAACATACAATTCCTTTAGTGCTGGAGTGATAATGTTGACAGTTTTCTGCAGCATGATAGGAAAGATTCCATCAGGTCCTGGGGATTTGAAGGGAGAGAAGGAACGGATGGCCCATTCTATTCTATCTTCCGTAATCAGATCCTCCGGAGGGTCCATTTGCATTGTGCTACGGTTGTTTGCACTGTCATGTGGCTGACTGGTACAGCCGGGAAAGTGCGTAAACAACAGCACCTTCAGAGATTCTGAACACGATTCCGTCCAGTTACCGTCGGAGTCCTTGAGAGATCCCAGAGCTTTAGGTCCTCTGGTTAGGATTTTCCTTAGTCTCGCGGTTTCCGCTGTGCCTTGTAACTCATCGCAGAGCTTTTGCCATGATTGGCGTTTTGATTTCTGGACTTCGTTTTTAAAGTTTCTCTGGCTGGCTTTGTATCTTTCCCAGTCTTCGTCAGATTTTGTTCTGTTTGCTGTATTTAAGAGCCTTCTTGTGTCCTTTCTAATAGCAGCAAGTTTCTTGTTCCACCATGGAGGTGATATTCGGGTTCTTTGTGTTTCCACTGGACAGACTTTCTCGAAAACGTTCTTAAACACGCTTGCGATTCTTTCGGCCTTTATGTCTAAGTCTTCCGGGCTGTTAATGCTACCTTCTTGCAAGAAGGTTTTACTTTTCCCAACTTCATTGCTGAAGAGGCTCCAATCCGCCTTTTTGGGATGTCTATATGGCTGGGGCGGTTCCCCTACGTTATCTACAGAAAATTCGATCAGCTTATGATCCGAGTAGGAATCTTCTGTTAGTACGTGCCATTTTGTCACATTTAGAGTGTCGGAGTTGTTACAGATTGTTATGTCTAAAACCTCTTGCCTGTTCCTAACTACAAATGTTGGTTCTAAACCCCTATTGGCTACCAAAAGGTTGTTTTCTATAATGAATTCAAAAAGTGACTCACCTCGCGTGTTGATGTCTCAGCTGCCCCATTGAATATGATGCGCGTTGGCATCGCATCCCAACAGTAGGTCCCATCCTTCCTGTTCGGCTTTATGGACCAATGTGTGGGTTAGGGGAGCAGGTGGTCCTTCTGCTTCATACGGCATGAGTAGTATAGGAAATGCCGGTTTCAGGACAGTTTTCAGACACGGATAAAATATAGGATACAAAGCCAATATTTTAAAAAAATATTGCTAAAACATCAATAAAAATGAAAACTACCGTATACTTAACAAAAATTATTGTTCCAATATAGAATATGCCTACAGTATTAAACATCCAATGTTGACCACGTGGTAGACTATTTTGATGATTATTATTTTAAAATGAACTACAAATTTATCAAGACTCCCTCATTTAGCTGTTCTATTTTTAACGCCCCCCCCCCCGAAAATTTCGGGGCCGTCAGATTTCATTTCAAGTCCCATATATTCAAGTTACTCTAGTCAGGTACCTAGTCAGTTTCACGAAAAAAAGAGTTATCAATACTCCTTATTTAGCAAGAATTTTAAAAAAAGAAAGTTTTTTTGAAAGATTAATACTTTTTTAAAAGGTTTAAAACATTTTTTATTTTCTTTATAAAAATTTAAATTAATAAATACAATTAAAAAAATACAAAATAAAAAGATGGCAAGTGGACTTGAAGCATATCATAATTTTCTTTGTCCTGAAAATAATGATAATAATATTGAGGATGGGGATTTCATTCAGTATAGAAAGCTTTTATCCAAAAGATTTAAAAAAGACACATTTTTTGATGTCATGACTGTATTTCAAGCAGTTAGTAGAAGATTCCGATTTACTTTCTATGATAATGGTAAAATACAACATAATAACTATTTATATTTAAAAGATATTAATGAAGTTAACAAATGTTTTATGAAACTTATGAAAGTAAACGAAAAAAAAATTAAAGAAATTGAAAGAAAATATAAAACTACTGTTGAACCACATAAACAAATTAATTATACTTATATAAATAGTTATTATTTATTAAATACTCTATCAGCTTATTTTATAGAAAAATATGAAAACGAAGATGATAAAGAAATGTGTGTAAATGAATTATTTGAATTAAATTTTACAAAATTAATAAAAGATCCAATATTTATTAAATATTGTGAAAAATTTAATGAAAATGAAAAGGATAATAATTATAATTTATTGAATTAAGAAATATTCATTACAGAATTTAAATACAAAATTATATTATTATATATACAATAGATAAAGTTTACTACTTCTTTAAAAGGTTAACACCTTTTTATTTTTCTTTATAAAAATTTAAATTAATAAATAAAGAAATTATGGTGGGGTCCAAAATCTCTAAGAAATTTACTAAAAAACAAAAGGTTACAAATATTTTAGACAAAATAGTTATAGACACTATGGGTGAAGAAGCAGAAGAAGAAATTGATGAAGTTATTACCAATAGTGAATGCTTTAAAGATTTAAAGGAAATAACTAATCGTAATATTGATATAAATAAACTAAAAGATGAACTAAAACCTTTTATTAATGATGAAGAAATTATGGATATTCTAACTGATGCGTTACGTAAAATGTGTAACTATTGTACAGTTGCACGATCAAGTTTTAGATTTCTTCTAGATAACTACACAGAATCGTAGAATAACTAAAAAAAAATATTTGTTAAATTTATATTAAAATTCAGTTTTTTGTAATTCAAATTTATAAAATTTACCTAATATTGGTTCATTATTCAAATCTTTTATTGAATAAGTAATAGGATGGGTTAAATGAATTTCATTAATTACAAAAATTTCATGAGTCCAATTATTTTTATATTTGTTTTCAAACATTTTTTTAAAAGCTGAAATTCTTACTCTATCTCCCATGCTAAATACTTGTTTTTCATTTAATTCTATAACAGGATACATTTTATTTAAAATTTCTTTTTCATTATCTTTGTTAACTTCACACGGACGTATCCCAATAGTTCTATGAACATTTTTATAATTATATTCATGTAAAATGTTATTAATAACATCAATCCAATTAGTATTTTGTTGAATTTCAAATTGAATTTTCAGTTTTTCATTTATTGTTCTATTAAATCTTTCAACAATTGAAGATTTTTTCTCACTAAAAGTTTGATACATTTTTATATCATATTTATTCAATACTTTAGTAAAATTTGAATTTAAAAATTCTTTCCCAGAATCAGTGTGAAGTAATTTTGGAGGATTAGGAGCTTCTTTAATAATTTGAGAAAATGCATCTGCGACACACTTCCCATCTTTCATTTTTAATGGTTTTATCCAAGCAAATTTTGAAAACGTATCAATAACGTTTAACATATATTTATACCCTTTATTTATTTTTGTGTCAACAGTTGTCATAATAAGTAAATCAGCAGCCCATAATTCATTTATACCTTTAGTAATTATTTTTCTTCGCTCAAAATTTTTTCTAACAGGTTTATGTAATTCTTTAGCTTTTTCTAATTCCTTATCCATTATAAAAATTATTAAATT
The DNA here is from genome assembly GCA_946477585.1 of Cheilosia urbana. NCBI lineage: Eukaryota > Metazoa > Arthropoda > Insecta > Diptera > Syrphidae > Cheilosia > Cheilosia urbana. The sequence continues at coordinate 64,103,677 of OX297853.1, read as the reverse complement.
TATTTATAAATAAATGATGAATAATAAAATTTCGGATTCAGATTTAAAAACATATCTTAAAACTGCAATAGAATTGAAAAATAAGTTCAAAGAACAAAATCTTAACAGAGTAATAAAACATGATAAGATAAAAGAAGATTTTCAATCTATTATATCACCATTAAATCAATCTACTGAAAATAGCCATAATTTAAATGAAGGATTAAAAAACTTGAAAATGAGCTTAAATGAAGCTTTACCATCAGCAAATAATTATTTAAGAGCTATTAAAGAAAAACAGGATGAGCAAAGTGATCAGGTAAAAAAACTGCGGTATGATTTTTCGAAATTACTACCATCAACATCAAAACAACCAGAAATTGTTATATCTAGCCCACAAAGTATTGAAAGTAAAGAATTTTATTCACCATTATATAGTACTCCAATTTCAAAGAAAAGCATTGATTTTGATGATCATTCATTAACTCCTATACCATATATTGAAAATGGAATCGGAACTATCGCAGGAGAATATTTAACTATGAATTCTTCAAAAACAAAAATTTGTGATAATAATTATGGAATAAGAACTGAAACTGGGAGGGATCTTTGGATTGGGGATTCCCAAATTAAAATAAATAATAATGATATTATTCTAAAAGGTAAAACATATATTGGAACTCCAGGTTTATGGGAATTATTAATGTTAAAAGAACCAAATGATGAATTAATAACAAAAGAAGATTTAGAAAATTATGAACACATTATTTTAATAACATATGCATACGCACGTAATAATGATAAATCTTCAAATTATATTAAATCAAATTCTGGATCTAAATATATGAATTATATAAAACCTGTATTAGAAAAAAATAAAATTTTAAAAAAAGAGAAAACTGGATCAGGAATAGAACAAAATTTTAAAATTTATACAAAATCTCCAGTTGAATATGTTTATTGGAATGATATTGATGAATTAAAAGCCAGATTATTATTACTCATTGGTGAAAATGAAGCAGGTAATGATAGTCCTAAAATCCATAATGAAATTATGAATATAATTGAAGAACTAAGAGAAGAAAATATAATTTAATTTTTTATATTATATAAATGGGTATTGATAAATTTGGTAGAAAAAATAATCATTCGAATAATCCAGGTTCTTCTATTTTGAATAATAAAATAAAAATATTGGAAAGCGAATTTTCAAATTTAAAAACAGATGTTAATAAAGACATTGAAATTTTAAAGAACGATATGCAAAATTTAAAAGTAGATCTTAGTAAAGACATCGAAATTTTAAAGACAGATTTTCAAAATTTAAAGGTAGATCTTGATAAAAATATTAAAGATATAAAAAAAGATGTAATTGATAATATTGATAAAGTAAACAATATTTTTTCAACCATAGAAAAATTGGAAATAAATATTCAAAGAGGTATTACAGAAAATAAATATTCAATTACTGACATTGAAAAAAGAATAGATGACATGGAACAAAATAAAAATAAGATATCTAAATTTACATCATTATAAAATTATAGCTTTGTTTTATTACTAAATGAGAAACGTTCTTATTAAATGAGAAACGTAAAATGCAGCGTCCATATTAAATGAGAAACGTAAAATGAAACGTCTCCTTAGACGCTTGTTATAAAAGTGGGCCCTAGCTTAAGATTTTAGTTTTATGACCCTTCACATCTTTTCCAATTCTTTTATTTTAAAATGCCCATGTGCTAATTTCAAAATATTGTTTTCATTATCTCTATATAAATAAAATTTATCATCGTATGGTGATAAACCAATTTTTTCTTCTTGTATAGTATATAACTTCAATTTAATCGATCTTATACCGTAAATAGTTTCCTTTTTAATTTCCAAATTGGTCAAACAATTTTTATAATCATCAAATTTCAATGCTTTTATATTCAATTTCTTAATTCCTTTACATATTTTTTTATCACTATTATCAGTTCTAAATGAATACATTTTTGATCTCAAACCACAAAATTCTCTAATAGGTATTCCATTATATTCATCTTTGAATTTTCCTGGTGTTTTCTTATTTTTGTTTGATTTTAATCCATCTATAGGGAAATTATCTATTAAATCACTAGTATCATACAAATCTATTTCTTCTTTCATATCTTCATAAATATCAAATTCAGTATCGTCTAATGATTTCGCCTCAAAATAAATAATAAATGAATCAGTATCTGTACCTAACAATTTCATTCTATTTCCATATTTTTTCTTTAAATGAACATAATATTTAAACATTAATAATTTTGCTAGATCAAGAATAGCCATTCCTCCAAATAATGGTTTATTTAATTTAATACTAGTCTTTTTTCCAAAAACGATTACCAGGTCATTATCTACAATTTTTCTATTTTGATAACTAGCCCTACTTATTAATTTTTGCATTATTTTTGAACTCCTTACAATTCTTATATTTAATCTTTTTCTCACGTTCTCCATTTGTTTTCCAAATACTGAATTATTCATTAATTTAAAGAAGTCTTTTTCAAAATCATTATTAGCCTGTTTTCTCAGCTCAGTATTTTTATCAATATATGGTTTTAACCATGCTTTTTGATGAGATACAATACCTCTATGAATTTTTAATAGTTTAACTCCTTGTTTTAAATATTCTTGTAAAAGTCTTATATTTATAACATATTTTTCTTTCTTTTCTAAACTACAAATAAGTTTTTGAATTCTCTGACTAGGTTTTGAACCAATTTTATTAGCTATCATTTCATTCTGTAAACTTGATAATATTTTTGGTGTTTCATGATTTGGTGCTGGTGCATAATCATTAAAGAAATTATGCAATTTTTCTGGAATTTCTAAATCAACTTCAAGATCAATAGAAATTTTACTTTTTTCAAAGTCTCCATTTTTAATATATTTCTTTGTGATTGTTTGGAGTACTCCATTAGATAACCATTGGTGTCCTCCAATAGATAATTTTTGACTCATCGCCCAACCATACAAATTATTTGCATCCAAATATAATATATAACTAGTTAATTTTTTGGATTCATAGATTCCTTTTTCTTCAGCATCTTTTTTACATAATTTATAAACTTGTTCTATTTTATCATTATAATAATAGCAATTATTTGCCTCTGCATGATCGTGAATAATTTGTGATATACCTCCTCTTATACCTTTTTCATAAAATTCATACATCTCCAAATCAGTCAATAATTCTAATTTTTGTCTAGTAAATTTCAAAGCAGCGTTAATACTTAAATGTGGAGCGCTTACATAATGAATGGGATCTAAATTATAGTTTTTGTGACACATTTCTCTAAAATTATCAAAAACATCTGCCAATAAAATTACATCTAATTTTAGATATAAATTATGATAATCTTTAAAACACCAAGAATCTCCTGTTTTGTTTTTAAAATAATTCCATAATTTTTCAGCAAATTTATAACTTTTCTTTGATATATTGCCAGATAATTTTGAATTAAATTCTTCATATTTGGGTAATTCCTTCATTTCTAATTTACTTATATCATCTATAAATTCATAAGGATAAACACCTTTCCTCAACAAAAAACATATTTCTTCTTTCGGTATATCTTTAAATACATAATTAAAATTTTTAAGATGATCATAATTTACTTGCTTTTTAATTTCACATTCATTACAATACATACAAGAGTCATATGCATAGATTTTATCATTAATTACTTTAAAAGATGGTTCCTTTAATTCCCTTATTTTTTTACAATGTGAACAATATGCAGAGTTTATGTTTAATAAATTTTTAATTGCTTTATCTAAACTACAGTTTATAAATTCTAAAGAATCTATAAATCTTAATTCAATCAGATCATCAGTTAAATAATCTTTCAAATTAGTTGATTTGCATTTAAAACAAGCTTCACTTTTTGGAAAATTATATTTATATTCACATTCATGATTTAAACATTTCTTGCTTTTAGTTTCACCAACTTTAATTTTTTTTCTAAATTGTCTAAACTTTTCAGTACTAGAAGCAAAAACAACAATTTCTTTAGCTTTTCTATCATCATCAGAATCAGATTTTATATTATCATTATCTATTTTATCCAAATTTGATAAAATAAATTTACTATCATACCCCTTTAAATTATGAACCACAATGTTAAAGGCTTTCGGTAATTTACATGCAAAATTACAATCTCTACATAAAGCCATTCTATAGGCCCCCGTTAAATGATCATGATCCCACATTTTAACAACATTTTCATCATTAAAATTTGCATGACAAATTTCACAATTTGTAGCATTTTCAAATTTTTCTATTGATTCTTTAGTTTTATATGCTGGTTTGTTGATTTTGATTATTTTGTTATATACCTTAGCTATTAATTTAAGATGACTATGAAAATTTTCTACCAACTCTGATCCTTCTGTAATGGAAGAATGAAATTTTTTTAAATAATTATCATAAATTCCAAAACTATTTGGTACATGCTCATTTATTAATTTTGTTTTCTTTTTAGCAATATCGCATTTTTTTAATGAACATTCAAAATCAAGATATAAAGTAAATGGGTGATATATCTCTGCTCCATATGTTTTATATTCTAAAATGTTATTCTCTTCTGTTGGTAATTTACAGCGTTGAATTATATCATTTGATCTATTGTCAAAACAATCTCGTTTATGAGTTTCAAGTGCAGCTTCAGATCTAAACTTTGTAAAACACTTCCTACAAATAATTAATCGATGATCCAAATGATGAATTTTTCCACTCAGAAAACCAGATAAATTTTTAATGGGAATAAAATGACATTTATTATCTTTTTCTAAATACAATACATCAACATGTAATTTATTAGCATTTGGATCAAAAGATTTACTTATGTATAAACTTTGGATTTGCTCAAAATTCTCATATGATTCATCATCCTCAAAATGATAAAAATTCATAGTAATATTAAAATAATCTTCTAATTTTTTTATATTATCTTCTTCTATTTCAAAGGGGTATGTTATATTTAAATTTCTATAATTTTCATCCTTTTCTATTTCTCTCAAATAATTTTTGTATTTTGATGATCTTTCAGGATGTTCTTTTAATTCGTCTTGATGTATAAAATAAAGAATGGTATATAAAATACATTTATTATCATTATTTTTAATATTTATACAATTTTTATTATTGAATTCAATAAAATCACCCCCAATAAGTGGTTGAGATACATCTCGTTGAACACCGGATTCAACAATAGAACGAAATTCATAGCCTGTATTTTGTGTTATTCTATCCTCAAACTTTTGAATAATATCTGCAACCATTTCATCAAACATTTCTAAATAATTTTGTTTATTTACTAATCTTATAAAGGATTGAATATAGAAATCTTCATCTTGCCCATTTCTAGTATTACGTTTTATTATACGAATAAATAAACAAACTCTAAAATTTGTATATCTATTATGATCTCTAAAAACATAGTTTGTATAATAGTTTCTAATTCTTTGAAAATGCAAAAATAAATCCCTATTTTCATCATTTCTAAAAGTAATATCAGTAACAAGATTCCCAAATGCTCTTCGCTGTTCTGGTACATGTACTTCAACATTTAGATTACGAATATTTTCCGCTGGAAAATCATATGAATCAAAATTATTAAAAAAAGATTGAATGATGGATTCATTATGATTAGTGATACAATTTTTAATAAGCATTATTAAATTATCCTTTCTCAATGCAGCCCACCCCGAAGGTGGATTAAAAATATCTTTATACAGCCTCATCACTTTTCTTAGCTCTGAGACTGTTTTGTTAGATGTTAAATTTGGTTCTATAAAATTTTTCTCCATTTATTATAGAAAAAAATTTATAAAAGAATTAGGTTTACAACCATTTAAAAAAATACAAATAAATTTTCAGTAAATTGTGTAAATTAAAAGAAAAATTTGATGTTTATGCCTCTGTGGTATGCTCTTCTTTATTTGAACATTTTGATTGATGATATTTTGTAGAAAAGTGTCTTGCTTTAGAATATCTAACATATTCTCTTCCACATTCGCATGGAATTTTTTCTGTATTATATTTTAAATATCTACATTGTTTACAATACCCCTTGCCATAAAACTCAGATAAATCTTTTTCAATTAGACATGTTAAACATATTTTTTTGCCATTCATTGGAGATAATAGAACCTTTTCCCCATTAACAGTTCGGTAATGTAATCGTTTCTTAACGGTTTTGTCTTCCATTTTTATTTTTTATTTATGTTGTATATTTTTTGTAAACAAAAAAAATTTTAAACTTTTAAAAACATTATTAAAAATAATTTATTCTCCTAATCAAATATTTCTTTAGTAAGAAATATAAAATTATTAAAATACTAATGATTATAAAAAATATAATTAAAAATAATTTATGCTCATATCCAAATATGTCATTATATAAAATTATATCAATATAATCAAAAAAATTTAATAAAGCCATTATATATTTTATTAGTAATCCAAACATATTAATTTAATTGGTAAAAAATGTGAAATTTAAATATCATTTTTTTTATCTAAAACTTGTGAGCCCCCCTTTGAACATGGTACGTTAATAGTAGTTACTTTATTAATATTATTGAATCGTGGACCAATTTTACCAGACTTCATTTTCTTTAATTCTTCTGCTGTATATTCCTGTACACCTTCTTTAGAAAATAAAGGTTTAAAATCATCATAAAATTTAATATCATTCATTGTTTTAGTCATATATTTAGATAATTTTTTATCTTTAGGTTCAACAATAATTGTAGAAAACATTGAATTTAACTCCTTTAAACCTGTATTATCATGGTGTTTTATTGCTTGTTCTCTTATAATATTTCTACATTTTTTTTCTCTTTCAATAAATTGTTGAATTATATCTTGATTTTTAAAATTTGCAAATTTATATACATCAATTGATATTTGTTGATTCTGTAAAGCTGTAAACACATATTTAAAAGTTTTTTTTAAATTAATATCTAAATTAGGGACTTTATCAATTTTTTCAACTATCATATCTAAGTTGTTATAATGATTAGTTACTAGTTCTTTTAATTCTCCATGCTTTGATATTAAATCATCTAATCCTTTTAATGCTTCATCAGTAGGAATGTAAGTTTGTATTTGTTTATCCATTTATTATAAAAAAAAAATTATTTTTTTAAACCATACTATTACACCATACAATTACACCATACAATTACACCATACAATTACACTATACAGTTACACCAATAAACCATACAATGACACCAATAAACCATACCATTACACCAATAAAAAATATTCATTAAATAAAAAAAAATGTCTAGAGAAGAAGAAATAAGAAATAAAATAAATACATATAATTTTAAAGAAGGATCAGTTAAAAATTTTTGTAATATTAATAATGTTAGTGAATCTTATGTTTTTAAAAAACTTAAAGAATGGAATATTGAATACAATAAAAAATTATCAGTTAAAAGGAATAAAGATGCTTTAGGAAGATTTACATTCAAAAATAACTCACAGGGTAAAACCCCTAACTTTAATAATTTTAATAAACCTGAATCATTTAATAAAAATAAATATACATCATGTATTGAAATGAAAAACAAAATGATTAATAAAATTAATGGACAATAATTTTAATTAAATTACTTATTTTTTTTATTCAATAAATGGTAAGACATTACGGAGGTGGTATTTTAAATAGTTTTATAAATAATCTCCCATTTGAATTACATAGTCCAGGTTATAATTATTTAGGACCTGGTACTAATCTTCATTTGAATGAAGAGAAAGACATACGACCAATTAATAAACTAGATGAAGCTGCAAAAGAACATGATATTGCATATTCAAAACATAAAGATTTAAATAAAAGACATGAAGCTGATAAAGTTTTAGAAGAAAAAGCTATGAAAAGAGTTTTTGAAAAAGATGCTTCTTTAGGTGAAAAAGTAAATGCTTATTTAACAGCTAACGCAATGAAAGTAAAAAGAAAACTTGGTATGGGGGTAGATACTGAAAATTTACAGTTTAAACAAAAACATGGAAAATATTTTAAACATCCTATTTCATTAACTGATGATCAACAAAATAAAATTTATGATGCAATTAAATACAAAAAACCTATTGAAATAAAACTAGAACCAATTCAGTTAAAAAGAACTAAGGAAAGTGTAATGAATGAAACTTATTTACCACTATCTAATCAACAAATAAATGCAATTAAGAAACATATTAAAAACGATATGAAAACTATTTTTAATTTAAAATTATCAAAAACCCAGTTACAGAGTATGAATAATAATGAAAAAATTGGAGGTTTTCTACCGGCATTAATTCCTTTAATTCCAGCTATAGGAGCAGCAGTAACAGCTGGTACTTCTTTATATAGAGCATACAATGATAAAAAAACTAATGAAAAATTATTAGAAGAAAAAATTCGTCATGATAAAGCTTTAGAAGAAAATGCTAAAAATGGAAAGGGTTTATTCCTTAAAAAATCTGGTGAAGGCATGTTACTAAAAAAAAATTTGAAATAGATTCAATTCCAGTAAGACCTTTAAGTAATTATGATTTAAAAAAATATGCAAAAAAATTAAATATTTCGAAATTTCGAGGTGTTTTTATGAAAGATAAATTACCTAAAAAAATTAAAGATCAAGAATCTGGCATCATAAATTTAGATAATTTTTCTGGAAATGGTACACATTGGGTTGCATATAAGAAACATTTTAATTGTATTGCTTATTATGATTCATTTGCTTTAAATAAAATTCCGATTAAAATTGAAAAATATTTTGAAACAGATAAAAATACTATTCTTTTAAATAATAATATTGACCAAAAAGTTAATGAAGTTATATGTGGTCATCTTTGCCTAAAATTTTTATTAGAATAAATAAATAAAAAAAAAATATGGCTACTATTTCCTTGGATGGAAATTCTTCGAGAATATCTTGTGAATTTGATGAACCCATAAAATTAGATAAAAATTCAAATTATGAAATATGTTTATTAAATTTTAGTACTTATAATTCAATTCCAAATATATCTGAATTATTAAAAAATAATGTTTTGACCTATTTAAAAAATGGTCAATTAATTGATATTATTTTTCCAACTGGGTCTTATGAGATTGATGATATTAATGATTTTATTGATCTTGATTTGAAAATTCTTATAAATCCAAATATGACTACTCTAAAAGTTGAAATTTTTAGTCAATATGAACTGGATTTCACAAAAGATCAATCAATTGGTTCTCTATTAGGATTTAGTAAACAAATTATTCCAGCAAATATAGTAGTAGAATCTGATTTACCAGTAAATATTATGAAAGTTAATTCTATTCGAATTAAATGTAATATTGCCACTGGTAGTTATGAAAATAAAAAATTAACAAATGTAATTCATGAGTTTTTTATATATGATAAACCTGGTGAAAAAATTAATGAAATTCCAAATAATTTAATTTATTTTCCAATAACTAATAATTCAATAAGAGAAATCGATATAAGAATTGTTGATCAAGATGATGATTTAATTGATTTTAGAAATGAAAAAATTAGTATTAGATTACATATTCGTAAAATAAATTAAAATTGTTAATTTTTTTTATTATTAAATGAAATCAAATATTGTAAGCGAAGAAAAAGATATTGAGAGTTATCAATTTTATGATAATATCCCAGCTAATACTACCCAACTTAATACACCTGGTAGATCAATTGTAATTGATATTAATAATCAAGACATAAAAACATTTCCTCATAAGAGTCTTTTGATTATTAGGGGGCAATTAATTGTGAAAGATGCTACTAAAAAGATTTTAGATAAAATTGAAACGAAAAACATAAATTTTGTAAATAATGGATTATTAAACATGTTTAGTAAAATTTCTTATTCAATTAATTCAATTGAAATTGATTCAATTGAAAATCCAGGTATTACAACTACTCTTAAAGGTTTATCATCTTTTTCTAATGATTTAGCCTTAAATAATGCAGGTTGGCAAATATGGAATAAAGGAGCAGTATTTAACAAAAAAGGTTATTTTTCTGTTAGTATTCCCTTGAATACTGTAATGGGATTTTTTGAAGATTATAAAAATTTTATTTTTAGAATTAATCAAAAACTAGAACTTATTAGATCGAATGATGATAATAATTGTTTATTTACCGATCTTACTGATCATACATTTGAAATTAATATTTCTGAAATAATTTGGAGAATGCCACAAGTAAAATTTTCTGTTGAGCTTGAACATAATATAAATAAACAAATTTCTAATAATACAAATTTCAACATGTATTTTAGAAATTGGAAATATTTTTATACAAGCTCTATTCCTAGTGTAAAAGAATATACTTGGAGAATAACAACCACAAGTGCAAAACCTAGATATTTTTTGCTTGCTTTTCAAACAGATAGAAATCGTGATATTAAAAAAGAAAATAGTAAATTTGATTTATGTAATTTAGAAAATGTACAAGTAAATCTTAATACTACTAAATATCCTAATTCTGAATTGCGGCTATCTTATGAACAAAATAAATGCGATATTTTATATGATATGTTTTCAGAATTTAAAAATTCATATTATGGACAAAATGAGCATAATAAACCAATTATTAATTATAATAAATTCTTAAGTGAATATCCTGTTATTATTATAGATACTTCAAAACAAAATGAAGTAATTAAAGAAGCAGTAATTGATATTAAAATTGATTTTAAATGGTGTAATACTTTTCCAGCTAATTCTATAGTTCATTGTTTAATAATCAGTGATGATAGTTTTTCATATAATCCATTAACAAATCAAGTAATGCATACGCAAGTATAATTTTTTTATAATTAAATGAGTTTAATTAAAATCAAATCTTTAGACAAAAATTCCAAATTAACTATTAAAAATTTTGACAACTTTAAGCCACCTGAAAGGATAAATATTTTATTTCCAAATATTATTAGAGCAATTATTTGTGGGCCAAGTAATTGTGGTAAAACTAATGTTCTATTAAGCATTATTACAAAAATTTACCATACAGATGTTATCATTTGTTCAAAAACTTCTTACCAAGCCAAATATAAATATTTAGAAAATTTAATTGAAAATTATAATAAAGTATGTGAAAAACATAACTTAGAGTCTAGAAAATTTCAAAGCTTAACATTGAATTCACTCCCTCAACCTGAAGAAATTCCATCTCATTCAGTTGTAGTTTTTGATGACATTTCCACTGAATCTCAAGATATAATTTCTAATTACTTTGCCTATGGCAGACATAACAATATTTCTTGCTTTTATTTAAGTCAAACATACTCTAAAATACCTAAACAACTCATTAGAGATAACGTAAATTATATCATATTATTTTCTCAAGATAAAACTAACTTGAAACATATTTTTGATGATCATATAACTGATCTAAATTTTGAATGTTTTAAAAATTATTGTAATGCCTGCTGGAATGAAAAATATGGCTTTCTTACAATTGATAAAGAAAAAGAAACAAATAATGGAAAATATAAAAAACTATTTGATGCATATTTATTAGCGCAGAATGGAATGGAATGCATTATGTAGAAAGAGCATATTTTTTCCTTCAATTATAATTCATAGTATTTTTTTTCCTAATTTCTCATTTCATATATGAGAATTGAAGTACTCATTTTGGAATGTCTTTCTGGTGTGGTTTTTCTGTATCCACTTCTTGGATTTTTAGATTCTAAGTTCAAGCCTTGCATAGAATGCTTTTTTAATTTAATGAATGATATGGAAAGAGCTAAATGAGAAAAAAATAATTACTCATAGCTGATAACAAAGTAAAACTGTGGCATAGATTTATGTAAACGAAGTATTCTTGTTTGCATGACTATCCAATAAAAATATAATTTATCAGTTTATGACGTGTATATTATCAGAAGCGTGAAAATGGAATGAGTCGAATGATTAGCTGCCTTTTGTAAGTAGAATTGCTTAGTAAAAATTCATTTATCTATTAGTTTATATGCCACACCACAAAGGCATTTTAAATAATGTTTTCATTTTGTGACGTCACTCGTGTATATTATCAGAAGCGTGAAAATGGAATGAGTCGAATGATTAGCTGTCTTTTGTAAGTAGAATTGCGATAGGTGGGGGACAATCTGTCTCCCAACTTTTTCAATTTTTATAAAATATTGGGCATTTAAAATTGTAGGCATATTCTATATTGGAACAATAATTTTTATTAAGTATATGGCAGTTTTCATTTTTTATTGATGTTTTAGCAATATTTTTTTTAAATATTGGCTTTGTATCCTATATTTTATCCGTGTCTGAAAACTGTCCTGAAACCGGCATTTCCTATACTACTGGCATGTAAACGGCTGATAAGATCAGTGGGGGAAGTCCCCTTCGCTCAAGCCGTACCACGGTCTGGTCTAAGTTGCTGTAGGTAGATAGAAGTAATAAGTTAATATTTTTCCTAGCTACAATACACGTTCTGTTCTTACTGTCCGCGTTTTGCGGCTCAATGTGGTAGGTTGCTAAATCCTTGTGATTGAGCCCACATATTTTGCCACGGGATACCCATGGCTCTTGAACCAAGGCGATATCTATGTTTCTGTCGCCTAGGACATAAACGAGGTTAGAGCTAGCTACTATGCTATGGTGTAAATTAATTTGTATTATTTTCATAATTTTCTTACCTTATTCACCACCTTCCTCGCTTTATCCGTTCTTTCCGTATAGGGTCGAACCTTGCACCGGGTAATTCCAGTGCGGACTTTGTTATTGAACTTCCTCAGCAATGGCATGGATTTGTGGTTTAATAAAACCACAATCTCAGTGCCAGCTTCTCACTACAGAGTTCCGGGTTTAGGTGCCGAAGATTTCTCTCTATCCTCTCTCTGGGAATGTGAGGGCCAGGCATCGAAATGATACCTTTCGGTCTGGTAAACTCAAGCAGGTCCTTCTTAACGACAAGTCGCAAGTCGGCATTTGCCCATGGAGCCTGTGTGTTCGCTACGAATTCCTTCAGCCAGTTCAACGTGAACTCATCATCGCATGACAGGAGTTTGAAGCACTGCACACTTGGAATGATGTCAAAATCTTTTAAATCGTCTCTTTGTATCCTACAGTCAACAGCGTCACATCACTTTTTAACACGCACTCTTGAGTGCAAAGTTTTCGAGAGAATTTCACTAACGCGCCCACAACCGGCTATAGAACACAATAATCCCATCCCCGACCACCAGTCCGGGTTCAGAACCAAGCACTCGACGACCGACCAAGTGCATAGAACCACTGACGTAATCGAGAAAGCATCTAAAAAAAAAAACGATGCTCAAGCCCACTTCTTCATGTATCACAAGCCCTCGACAAGGTGTGACGGTTTAAAATATTACGATTACTAAATTAGGACAAGTTCCTCCCGTACGCCTGTATGATATTCCAGAAACACATCTCGGGAATAGACTCCTCCGTGTTAGACATGGAAACGAATTCGCAGAGCCCAAGGAAACTTCGGCCGGCATGCCGCAAGGAAGGACCCGCTCCTCCACCCGCTACACACTCGCGATATACGGAGATAAGATGACACCACTCCCGCCACGCCCGCCGACGACACCGCCATCCCAGCAGTAGGCAATATAATTGAAGAAACGACTGCAAACCTGCAAATCGTACTGAACAAGATAAATGAATGGACGAGGGACTGGCGGACCGCCCCCAACGAAATCAAATCTGCTCATGCGAACCTCATGTATAAGAAAACAAATGACCCGCCAATCCTTCCAAACTCGGCCGCAACACCCCTTGCAAACGAGGCCAAACACCCGGGAACGACACCCGACGCAGAGCCGAAATGGAACTCGGACGCGAAAAATGCAACGCAAAGAACTCGATATCAAATATAGAGAAACGTACCGGCCACTCGGAAAACACACCCAGCTCAGCACTGAAAACACGGACCCACGGCACACAACTCTGGGGCAGCACCAAGAAAACAAATGCCAACACTCCACAAACCTTTCAAAACAAAGCGCCTAGAGAAACTATACAAGCACCATGGTACACTAGAAACGACGACATCTACAGGGATCTCGGAATTCCAACAATCGAAGCTGAATCTAGAAGCAATCGGACAATACAGTCCGACAAATTTTTGACGAGAGCAATACATTGCGCCGACTACAAAGAACGAAACCGTTCGACCTGGCAAGACAAGACTAACCGCGTCCAAATTGCGGAACATGCAGGACCCTTCACTGGAAAGCAGCCCGTCAAAAGCCACCTCGTGATAGAAAAACTGCTTGATAAGTTATATCTTAGTTGCGCTTATGTTGCCTTGATTAAGGTCATTCCCTTTTACCAACTTCATTATTTCACCCACTGCTTGTAAGTTTATTAAGGAAGGATTATCGGCCTGAAACTTATTAAGGCCACAATCCGCTTTTTCTTTTTCAAAACTCATATTAGAGTTAAAATATCTGGGTGACCTCGGTTATTACTATTTATTGTAGTTTTAAAAACAATACAAATTAAAAAATATATATATTTAAACATGAACATAGGTATAAAAAAATGTATGTCGCCTAAATGCCGGTAGATGTCTTACTTCTTTCCTTTTACTATGACGCGGACGGCAAGAAACGAGTGTTACGAGTTCGAATCCCGCTCGGTGACTTACTTTTCTTTTTTTTTTATATGTTCAAGTTTACATATATTTTTTTTTAATTTGTATTGTTTTTGAAATTACAATTGGTCGCCCAGGTACTGATAACTAAAGTATGATACGAAATGTTGGAAGTCGCATTAGAAGTTTCACTTCAAAAATACTACCCTATTAAATTATATGTGTATTATCAAATCAAACTAAAACAAGTAAATGAAATAATGAGGACGCTACTCTTTGCTAACGGTCGCGCTGGCCTGTAACAGGTATAGTTACTACGCCCATGCGTTCGAGTGCCACGTATTCACTATAACAACCATTAAATGAAAAATCTTGAACTCAATTTATACACCACCATCCACCATCCGTCCATCACCACACCACACGTCATCATCCATCTGCGCATTTCCTCAGAAAGACATTGTCGCTGTTTTTTTTTTTTTCATATGAACGTGCTTGTGCGATGTGCGCCACAAAACCACCCCAAAGCAGAACAACGATCAAGAACCGCGGCTGCTGATAATATTCGATTTGAGAAAATAAATTTATTTTTTTTGTGTTAGATTTTAGGTTGTAGCTCAGCTTCTAGAGGACATAGAAAGCTGATTGATGACTTGAAATAACTATTAAAGTGTTGGCTCTCCTACGTATTTTTTTTGTTTGCATTGATTAAGAATTGTTTGTGTAATGGCGAGTAAAAGGCAGTAAAGTCAGAAAAAAAGCTCAAAACGCATGAAAACTCGAAAACACGCGTTTTCCCAAACATAAGACTAATCTAGATCAATTGCTTACCCCCGAAAACCCCCATATACCAAATTTCAGCGAAATCGTTAGAGCCGTTTCCGAGATCACGGAAATATATATACATACAAGATTAGCTCGTTTAAAGGTATAAGATATATCACAGATAAAGGAAAATTAAATAAAATGTAACTTATTTGATTATCGTTCTTGTAGCAGCAACTCTGGCAAACAACAACAATCAGCAACAACAGTTCTTAAGATCAACTACTTCGGCAACGGAATGTTCTAGATTTTTCCTTTCCACTTGATTTTTAAATTTCGTCCAGGAGAGCAAATTATATTATTTGACGTACTTCGACTTTCTTTTCAGTAGGTATATAATTTTATTTGCAATTTTTTTGGACCAGTTGATTATTCAATATTAGGTAATATCCCACTTCTGATGTTAGTTTATTAAGAAAATCCGATCAGATTCTGTGCCAAATATATTGGCTTACTCCTTTCACAGTCCAAAACTTATTTTAACTCCAGGAGAACAGATTCTTCTATTTATACTTTTCCTTAAAGACATTTCATAAAATATAATTCAATGATATCTCAATCATAAATACAGCGAGTTGTTTACTGCAAAGTACTTTTCAACTCTAACATATACATATATATAATACAAGCTGACCCACGCTCGCCTTGCTTCGCCAGAGTTCCACTTCTCAAATTTAAAACAAAATAATTAGCGCTATACAACGTAGCTTACGTAGCTTACCCGAAAAAAGCGAAGAAAAACTGCCAGTAAAACAATCCAAAAAAATACCTAGGTACCTAGGCTAACTTCTATTATTCCCTCTCAATCTCATTTACGTTCGACTTGTAAGTTGTTACATTTTATACTCCATCTCTCTCAATCAAATAACCCATATGCGCCACAGCCACTCACTTACTACTCAAACACAAACATCCTCAGGTTCAAATTAAAAAAAGAGAACAAAATATATATATATATAGCAAAAAAGCTGCAACTGCACAAACAGGTTTTAGAATGAACAAGAATCACTATCAGTAATAAGATCAGAATCACTATAGCGCATTTTAAATATCACAAATCACAACTGAGTGTGACTCTCTCAATCTCAATTACATACCTATCTCTCTGAATCCCATCCACCACATTCGCTCCACTACTCAACTCATTGTCATTATACATTAATAATTTAAGAACGCGAGCAAAAAAAAAAAAAAAAAAAAAACACAAAGCCCAAAAGTTGCTTAAAAAAAAGAGGTAGAAAAAGCGCACCGCAGAAAGTGTACAAAGAGAGAAACAGATTTTGCCGCACAAGCACACAAAATTTGCTCCACTGAACTCCGGGAAAATCCAACGATCTAACTCCTATCGAACATTTTACTTTTTTGAATTATTTAGCCATTATTTGTCGTAAAAAGTAAATGACAAAAAAATGTTATTGTGGGATATTCATAAGAGATAGACATAAACCATCGCGGAGTTTTCTGTAGACCTTTTCAATGTGTATAATACTTATTACATTATTTTGATAAATCTCGTAGGGTTCAGCCTGCGTTTGCAATGTAAGCATAAAAAGTGTAATTATTTACGACATCACATTAGAAACCTCAAAAATAACAGTATTTCTCCACTATTTAATGGATGTTATTATACATATAAACCTTCCTCTTCAATAACTCTATCTATTGAAAAAAAAACGCATCAAAATCCGTTGCGCAGTTTTAAAGATTTAAGCATACATAGGGACATAGGGATATAAGGACAGAGAAAGCGACTTTGTTTTATACAATGTGGTGATGACATCATCGATGTAGATGTGGCAATGTATTCACGGAGTATGTCATCCATGGCTCCTTGAAATATTGAGGGTGCGTTCTTCAATCTGAAGGGCACCCGAAGAAATTCATTCTTTCCACTATTAACGCTAAACGCCGTTTTTTCTCTATTGCATTAGAATTTGGTGGAATCCACTTTGAAGGTCCAATGTAGTGAAAAACCTTGCTGTAGTGTATTGGTACTCTACTCACATGCATCTATATATTTACCTCTCTGAGAATATGCAGAAACGAATCTTCATTTACTGTCGTCTCCAGCTATGTACCATGCGAGCTTATCATGTGAAGAGAGTCTGAGAGTCAGTCGATACACAACAGCCGATGAGTAAAGACGTGGTGCATAAGCTAGCGAGCCGATATAGAGAACACAACACTTGCCTTCCCTAAATTTGCTAAAATCACTGCGGTATCGGCCATTGGATATTTTTCTGTCTTAGTGAATGAATTTAGTTTTTTGCAGTCGATCACCAATCTATGCTTCTTTGAGCCGTCTTCATTGAGACCTTTTTTGTCTACGACCCAGACGGGAGAGTTGTATGCGCTTCTGCTTGGTTGTATAATATTGTTTGAGAGGAAATTTTCTATTTCTTCGTTAACAAAATTAACTGCAGATTGTGGATAATGGTTTTTGTCCATATGGCAGCATCATTCGTAGTATGCATGCTACATTTTACGCTCGTGTTATGCGGGAGAAAATTTTGATTTTCCGTAAACACTCCTTGGTATTTCCTTAAAATCTCTTTTAGCCTTCCCCTGTGATTATTGCTCTCTAGGTTAATATCTAAGGAGTTGATCACTAAATATCAACAGTATTATGCCCTGGTCATATTCTATTGTCGAGTCCCTTATGTTAATGTTGCCTTTTACCTAACGTAATAATTTGATGCCAATTATCGCGTTGTATTATTTAAGTTTAATTAATTCAAAAAATCTTTCCTTAACTCCTAAAATGTTTACTTCTTGAAATGTATTAATAATACTTGTTCCCTGAACGCTCTTCACTCTATGGGGGATATATATTATTTTATTAGAAAACAGTTCAGCTTTTATGTAACTATGCGTGGCACCTGTGTTCTTCTTATATACGGTAAGTCGTGCCTTAATTACAAAAAAAAATTAATGCTTTCGCTTAAGTTGTGCAAACGAGGGACCTTGTTTATAGGCACTTGAGCCTCTTTTATAGGCATTACTATAATCCCGTGTTGAATTATTCGGTTGTTATGCGGTTAGGATTTTCCCATTTTTATATTATATTGGTTTTGCCGTTGAGGCACGAAATTCCCACTAGTAGTATCCATTCTCATTGGATAGTGCTGGTTATGGTTAAAATATTTTGGGGAATATAATGTGGTCTACCTTTGGGTTGTTGGGTTATCTGCCTCGGTGTTTGTCTTTCGGTGAAAGTTTTAATAGGACTTTCATTCGTTTCTATTTCCTGTGCTCTAGCTAGAGCGTTTGGAAGATCCCCAGGATTAAGTGCGAGCACGATGTTACTTGCAGGTTGGTTTAAACCAGTAACGAAAACACTTCATACGTTCTGTCGTGCTTTGTCTGTCAAGCACTCAGTTTGCACCGTTCTCGGACCGTAGATCATAATAAGCTAAGTACCTTTGTTACATTGTCGTAGAACTCTTGTAATGATTTTCTATCCTGCCGCATATTGCTCAATTATGTCTCTAGCATGTGTACTGGCCTTTTATCGCTGTACGTCAAATCTAGTCGTCCTAATATCTCGTCAATATTGATGGTGTCCTGTGGCTTGTTAAAACGTCGTTAGCTTTCCCTACTATTTTGTTTCTAACTATATTCAAAACTGAATAATACCTAGTACAACCTTTACATGCCTCGTATACCTTCATTGCGTTTGTTAACGCCGTACGTCAGGAGACATAATCATCCCCATCAAAGTGTGGTAGGCACTTTGCTACTTCTAACGCTTACCCATGATTCGATATCATCACAAGGGGAAAGTGAGGCTAACTGTTCTGTGAGGAGTTCTATTTGCTTCTGTAGCCCTGCTGTGGATTCCGCCACCAGTTTACCTACGATTCCCGATAGCTGTTCAGCAGTCATATTCATTTTAATAGGTTTATTAATAATTGTCGTTTAACGTGAATTTACGAGTTACAAAAATTTACTCCTAACTTAAAACACTTCAATTAACACAGAATTACTAGGTAGGTACGTAATCTTAAATAACCAATAATAATTTTTAAAATTCCTTGTGTTGAATAGGTTTAAATTTATTTGCTGGAGCTTTGGCTGCTTATATGCATACTTTTCCCGATCTGTTGGTCCATTTGATGTGTTCTTGATTGCTGCCAGGTGCTTTACTTCCGGAAGTCTTTTTTTGAGTTCGGTGGAGTTTGTTTATCAAACCCTTTCCCTCGTTGTTCAGATTTATATCTGAAGCAGATTATTTATCTTGGCTTGGATCGGGTTTCGTCCTTTCGTATGCGAACATGTGTTTTGGGTTCTGTGGGACACAGAAACTCTCCGGCGTCGATCGTGGGAATTGATTTTGGAAATCGATCGTGTTAACTTGGTATTCGAGTGGACATAAAGAAAATATTTTCTAATTGTTTTCAAATAGATTTGTGAAAATAATGTGATTGGGTTGACAAATCGGTACATGCTCACATTCATTCTTTAATGCTTACAGATAAGAGGTCATTATTGTTTTTTCCATTTTTCTTGGAACATAAGATACTTAAGGGAAAATATTTATGTAATAATTGTTAACATTTAGGAAAGGATTTTTTTTTTGCTTCTAGCTGCGATAGTGAAACGTTTTTAGACATTTTATGAATGAAAATAATGCTGTTTCATATTTCTTTACGGAGGATTTTATTTGAAATGTTAAAGTAAAGATAGGTACCACCGTGAGTGTAGAAAATAGGAATCTAAATTTTGCTTCAAAACGATGTCTGCACATATATACCTAGCTGTTTCTTCCAACGATTCATTTTAGGAAACTTCATTTTTTTTTTAATTTTACTTACACTTAAGTTTTGTTACTAAGTGTTTAACAATTTTATACAAAACGTTCAAACAGTCGAAAGAGAAAACACTGGAAAATATCGAAAAAAAAAAATGGCAATGTGGAAGTAAAAATAGGTTGCAAAACTTAAAGGAAACTCTAATGTCGTTTTCGGTTTGGGAAAAAATCAATTTTTTTTATAGAGAATGCTTTTCATGTTCGAGTTGACAAAAAGATCAATCGGTTTTTTTTTTTTTTTTTTTTCTGGGGCACTTTTGGGAAATCTCTATTTTTTCACAGACTTACACATATTTTCACTAACACCAATGTTTATGACACAGAGCTGGCGGTTACGAACTGTTTATCATTGGAAGGACTGTTTTTTAGCTGAATTGTTCTTTTTACGTGTATGGGAGCAATTTTGTATATGTATATATAGATTTCTAGTGCAAGTAAAAAAGTGCATTATTCACCACAATATCCCCCTCTTAAACTTGTTCGTCCCGAACAAACTCGCTAACATTTTCACCATTATAGCGATGAAAACGATCCACATGAACGACTTTCAGCTTGCCTCTTCCTCGTTGGATGCGATAGACAACGTCGTTGATGCGCTTCACGATTTTATAGGGCCCTTTGCAGTCTTTTTGCAATTTAGGTGATATGCCTTTTTCTTCGATGGGGATTATATAGCCATACCAGATCTCCTTCCTGGAATCCTGTAGTTGTCGTTTTAGTATCGTACCTGGTTTTCATGCGGTCACTGGCTATTTTAATCTTTTCCCTAGTCCCTCGATGCACGTCCCTGATGATATCCCTAAGGTCTGCAACATAGTCTTCCTCATTCTTGGGTTCTTCGCATGGGGATCCAAACATCAACTCGCTTGGCAGGCGGACTGTTCGACCAAAGAGGACTTCAGATGGAGTATGCCCTGTGGTGTTATGTATTGCATTTTGATAGGCCAATAAAAACAAGGGAATCTGCTTATCCCAATCTCTTTGGTCATCGGCAACGATCTTAGAGAGGTGTTAATTTAGGGTTCTGTTGAAGCGCTCTACCATCCCATCTGATTGTGGATGAAGGGGCGTTTTTTTTTTTTTTTTTTTTTTTTTTATAATAAACACGCGCTAAAGAGGTTGTGACTACTCTTATGGTGTAGTTTGAAGAATACAGCGCGGGCGTTAAGGAAATTGGGATAGAGAAGATAGGAGATTCCGATGCACATTGGTTTTAAATGTCTGTAAATTGCACCGAGGGGGAAAGACCGAGCTGGGCAAGGCATTCCACATTCGTGTTGTACGGCTTATGAAAGAATCTCTATATTTCAGAGTACGACCGAAAATAGGCTGAAGGGTAAACTGATGGGCATTCCTGGCTTTGCGAGTATTGCGGTTGAATTGTTGAAGGGGTGGAATGCAGCTGGCAATTTCGTTTGAGCACTGTTTGTGGAAATAGCGATAAAACAATGAGAGACTTGTCACATTTCTGCGATGTTCGAGCGAATTTTAGAACTCGCTATATTTATGTCTCCAATGAGTTTTAAGGCACGATTTTGTATCCTATCCAGGAGGTGCAGTCATCGGCGAAGGAGTGGATTGGATTAGAGGTTGCAGACAGGAGATCATTTATGAAAATGAGAAAGAGAGTCGGAGACAAAACGGAGCCTTGGGGAACACCAGCATTTATATGGTGAATAATTTCAGACTTGAAGCCATCCAATACAACTTGAATTGAACGGCCCGAGAGGTAGTTTCTAATCCATTGAAGAAGAGACGCATCGATCCCATATGCACGCATTTTCGATAAAAGAGCTTGGTGCCAAACTCTGTCAAATGCCTTTGAAATATTAAGCGCAACAATCTTTGTTTCACCAGAGTGATGTAGAGATTGGTTCCACTTTTCGGTGAGATAAGCCATCAAATCACCAGTGGATCTGTTGCCACGAAAACCATACTGCCGGTCATTAATGAGTTTTCGTGATTCAAGATATTTCATGAGCTTACGATTTATAAGCGTTTCCATGACCTTAGAAAGAACGGATGTAAGTGCTATGGGTCGGTAGTTGGAGGGAGAAGAAGAATCGCCTTTTTTGGGGACGGGCTGGACAAATGCTGTTTTCCACCTTCTCGGGAAGAGTCCAGAAGAATAGGACAGATGGAAAAGCTTACGCAGTGGTTTTGCCAGCGTGGAAGAACACCTCTTCAGAACAATTGGGGAAATGCAATCTGGACCAGCGGATTTGTTTATGTTGAGATCATTAAGTACTCTTGCCACTGTACGAGTGCGAAAATGGATTTGTCCCATGGTGTATTCGACGCTCTCAAGTACAGGTAGAGGCAAAGCGCAATCTGGGAGCATTGAGCTGGCTGCAAAATGTGCAGCAAGCAGATTCGCTTTGTCTAGAGAGTTGACAGCTGGAATGTCATTGTAAATGAGCGTTGGGATCGAAGATGTGGCGGAATTCTTTATATTTTTTACAAAAGACCAAACGTTTTTACTACCCTTGGGACATTGTAGTATTTTTTGCCTCAACTTTTGGTCATACGAGAATTTAACACGCTTGATAGTGGTATTGCAGTCATTTCTGGCTCGCTTGAACTTTTTTCGGTTTTCCTCAGATGGGTTGGCCTTATATGACCGAAAACTTAACTCCTTTTGTCTGATAGCCTCTTTACAGCTCGAGTCGTACCACGCATTTTCTTTCGGTGTGATACTCTTTATCCTGTTAGGAATAAAGGATTTCATACCTAAGGTGATAATACTGGACACCATATCAGCGGCGGCGTCCACGTCGTTATCGAGGAAGCATAACGACCAGTTAAAACTCTTAAAGAAGTTGTTAAGTCCGCTCCAGTTGGCTTTCTCGTATTGCCATACGGTTCTTTTCGGAGATTTTTCTTTAACTGTGTGGTTGGAGTACGAGAAATTAGCTGATATGATGCAGTGGTCCGACGAGCCTAAAGGCGATAGTACTTCTAAAGAGTATCTATCAGGGTGGGAGGTAAGAAACAAGTCCAGAGTGTTGGCATTCTGACCGTCAATATCAGGTACGCGTGTTGGCTCATTTACAAGCTGGGTTAATTGGTTTACCTCAGCGAAGATCTGAACATAAATTCCTTCGGGTGTTGTCTGTCCAGTATGTCGAAGCCAGTTAGAATTGTGAGTATTGAAATCGCCCGAAATGACAATTTCAGTATTAGGATACAGGGAGACAATTCTTGTAATGGAGTCAGACAGCGCATCAAACTCGTTAAAAGTCGAGTTGCTATCTAGATTAGGGCTTCTGTAGATGAAACAATAATGAATGATTTGCTTACGGATGTGGAATTTCAGCCATATGAAATTAAATTCCGAATTGGAACATTGGCCATAAGAACCTGGAGTTTGGTAGGCAATATCATCACGTACGTAGATGGCGAGACCGCGGTGCAGAAAGAATAAAGGCACTAAACGATACCCAGGTAGATCAAACTCCGATTTATCAGAATTTACACCCACCTGGGCCTCGCTCAGTGCCAAAACAGCTGGTTTATATTTAGTAATGTGGGCGTACACCGAGAAAAGATTCGATCGTAGCCCACGAATGTTGCACATGTCAACCCTAAAATTCCCCATCAATACAAAAAAAGACACCAAAAACACAACTCCGACGCTACTAAGCAGGGCTGTGAAGTGAAAATCCAATGTTAGATTCTCAAATCAAACTGTCATAGGTGTTATGCCCGTATGACAATTTGCTTTGGTCCACCAACAAAACTTTAACACACAACCCGCTATCCGCCAGATGTTGCTCTCACCCACTCATTGCAATTGCCTTATGTACAACAGTACAAGCACAATCGCTTGTACGTTGGCGGCCGGCGATTGCAAAGACCAAGAAAGTGCAACAGGAAACGAGTTGGAATGGGAGATGAGGGATTCGCCCACGCTATTTTTTTTCCTCTTTTTTTTTTTTTTTTTTTTTTGATTTTTTCTTCTTCACAACACTTCACTGGCACTGCACTCTGGTATATTGTTTTTGGGTGTTGTATACTCGACTAAGGGGGGAGAACGCCACGGCTGCACACACGTGTGTTCGCGACGGGTTGCAGTTCGGAACTGTCCTTGTCTTGTGAATCCCGAGTAACTGGCACACTCCTTGGAAAATCTTGGACTCGAAGTTTCGTCCCTGATCCGAATGCAGTTCCATCGGTACACCGAATCTGCTTACCCAGTTGTAGACAATTTGCTCCACCACGGCTTTAGCTTCTTGGTTAGGGATAGCAAATGCTTCAGGCCACTTACTGAAGTAGTCCATAACAACAAGGATGTAACGATTTCCATTGTTCGTTTCAGGAAACGGGCCCGCAATATCAATTGCTATCCTTTCGAAGGGAGCTCCAACATTGTATTGATGCATCTTGCCTCGGACTTTCACTCTCGGGCCTTTGCTGGCCGCACATGTTACGCATTTCCTGCAACAATTTTCAACATCATTCCTTGAGTGGACCCAGTAGTAGCGTTCCCGTACTTTATCGAGTGTTTTATTTTTTCCCAAGTGGCCTCCAGACACTCAATCATGCAATTCCCTTAGCACTTCGATAACTTTCGACCTGGGCAACACAAGCTGCATTACGAACGACGTTCCATCCGAGCTTTCCCATCTTCTTTTTAGAATGCCGTCTTGTACATGAAGGGAGTCCCACTGCGCCCAGTATGCCTTCAGCTCCGGGCTCCTATTGGATATCTCCTGCCAGTCTGGTTTTCCTTCATGCTCCTTCCAGGCGAGAATCGGTTCGATATCCGGATCTTCCATTTGGGCCTCCCGGATTTCACGCGCACTCCAGCCGCTGTTGGGGTTAGCTCTCACCCTTTGAATGGACATGACATCTTTTTCCTCATGTCGTAAGCAATGTTTGCAATCTGGTTTGCACGGTCGACGGGAGAGAGCGTCTGCATTGGAGTGAAGACTTCCCTTTCGATGTTGCATTTCGTAGTCGTACATCTGCAACCGTTCGATCCACCTCGCGACTTGTCCTTCAGGATTTTTAAAATGTAGCAGCCATTTTAAAGACGCATGTACTGTGCGAAGGATGAATTTCCGCCCATAATGGTACTTGTGGAAATATTTTGTTGCCAATACCAGAGCAAGGAGTTCGCGCCTGGTAACACAGTAGTTCCTTTCTGGCTTTGAGAGCACTTTGCTGAAGTACGAAACTACTTCTCTTGGCCATCGTGCACCTGGGAAAGAACGGCTCTAATTCCCACATTACTAGCGTCTGCATCCACAATAAATGTTTTCCCAGGGGTGGGGTACGCTAATATGGGGGCATCGCATAACTCTCGCTTAAGTTCTTTGAAGCTATTCCCGCACTCACCTGACCATTTGAATTGTTTGCCTTTTTCTGTCAGTTGATACAAACTCTTTGCGATCCCGGCAATGTTCTTTACAAATTGTCTATAATAGGTCGCAAGTCCCAGGAAGCTTCTCAGTTGGTGTTTGTCTTTAGGAACCGGCCAGTTTTTCACTGCATCGACCTTCTCTGGATCAGTCTTGACTCCTTCGGAAGAGATGATGTGTCCAAGATACTTCACTTCTGGTCTAAATAGAGCGCACTTCTTCGGGTTCAGTTTTAATTGAGCACTTCGTAGCCTTTGGAATACTTCCTTTAGGTTTTTTCAATGTCCGTGAAATGTTTTTCCTACCACGATGACATTGTCCAAGGTTTTCCACGTGAGTCCGAGCAAAACGCGCTCCATTAGACGTTCAAAAGTTGCTGGAGCATTGCACAGTCCGAATGGCATTACTGTAAACTGCCAGAGGACTTTTCCTGCTGTGAATGCTGTTTTCTCACGGTCTTCTGTATGGATCTGCACTTGCCAGTAGCCACTCTTCAGATCAAGAGTTGAAAAACCATTTGGCTCCGGATAGTGTGTCCAGGGTATCATCAATTCTTGGCAGGGGGTAGCTGTCTTTCTTGGTGATATTGTTTAGCTGGCGATAGTCCACGCAGAATCTCGTACTTCCATCTTTCTTCTTGACCAGAACGACCGGCGATGCCCATGGACTTTTTGAGCTTTCAATTAGTCTCTCATTTTCCATAGTCGACACCATTTCTGCAAACTCCGTCTGCTTAGCCAATGGTAGTCGTCTGGGAGGCTGACGAATTGGTCTTGCATCTCCGGTGTCGATACGGTGTTGTACGAGATGTGTTCGACCATACTCGCCACTCTGTGAAGCAAATATATCAGCGAACTCGTTGATTAGACTATCTGCCATGGTCCGCTGCTCCTCATCCAGCTCACACTCTCCGATTATATTGTTTTTCCTTTCGGATATCTCCGTAGATCTAATTGGTTTCGCAGGACTGTCATTGGACAACTTTGTAATCGCAGTAATCGGTACGCACTTTCCGATAACTTCCCCTTGCTTCAGCTTTTTTTTTTTTGTTTTTTTTTCATATTATATTCATATTCATATTTATTTATTCATATCATATATCATGAGCTTAGAACTAATTAACAATGATTATTCATTCTTTAACTTAGAAGTTAGTGGTGAATAACACATCAAGATTAATATTTCTATTTTATTTTTGATGTGGTGACAATCAAACATTAATTTAATTCATAGTATAAAATTAGATGAAGCAAAGGGGGAAAAAAGTCAAAGATTTAATTGATATTAATAAATTATAAACGTAACAATTCATAAAATGTTGTGTTGTTGATGAAAATAAATGATTTAAACAAAGGATTCAATAAATTCATAGCTTAACGTGAATAACCAGTCTGTGACCTTATTGGTGAAATGTGAAAAACGTAGCGTATCTCTTATAAAAAAAGGCAATTTATTAAATAAATTTGGAGCAGTATATGTGTAAAAAAGTGTAAAATGTGTTTTATGTGCGAAAGGTACATTTACTAAGTTCATATTGTTTACACGTAGATTGTGCATTTGAATGTTCCTACTAGGAATATTTCCGCTCTGCTTAAAGAATTCTTTTAAAACTTTAAAAACATATAAATGCCTGATTGGCAGAATATGCAATTTTTTGAATAAAGGCCAACTTCTAGCTAAACGATTTTGATTTAAAATAATTCGTATTAAATGTTTTTGTGCAGTTAATAAGGGTCTCATAGTATTGGTATACGAACCTCCCCAGCCTGTTATGCCGTATTGCAACCTCGAGTGGGCAAGGCCATAGTAAATAATTGTTAAAACTTTCTGAGAACAAAAAGGCTTTAACAAATACATTTTACGTGAGACCAATAACAAATAATTTTTAATCGTTTGAATATGTTTTTTCCAATTTAAATTGAAATCAATTACTACACCTAAATATTTAAAATGTTCAACCGATTCGATTTTGATACAATGTTCAGTGCAATGCGCACCGCCTACAAAATAACCCTTTCCACACTTATGTATAGGTAAGGAAAACTGTTTACAATCGTGAGCGTGAAACCACAAATCAAAATCATTCAGGCTATTTTCAGATACCTTAAAACACATCAATTTAGTTTTCTCGCTGATGATCAATTTATGATAAGTAAACCACAATCGTAAGATTTCAAGATCTTCATTTATCTTTACTATACTTTCGAAAATAGTATCAGATTCATACGTAAAAACTATGTCATCCGCAAAAGCAGTTAAAGTACCATTTAACTTGAGTTTGAAAATATAATTTATGTATACCAAGAAAAACAGAGGGCCAAGAACAGATCCCTGAGGAACACCATTCTTTAATTGTCTTGGTTCACTTGAGATCCCTTCAATAATGACACTTTGTGTTCTATTCCTTAAATAAGAATTCAGCCAATTGAAAATATTACCACGAAAACCAACTTTATAGAGTTTAGCTAGCAAAATATCGTGGTTGACCAGATAAAACGCTTTTGTCATATCAATAAATTGTCCAATAGTTGATTTGTTGTTATTTAAACTTCCATAATGCTGACTACACACCCGTAAGATGGCGTCCTCAGTTGACAAACCAGCTCTAAAACCAAATTGATTGTTACAAAAGAAGTTATACTTATTCAAAAATGAGACAATTCGAACCTTGATTAACTTCTCAAAAATTTTGGAAAAGGTCGAAAGTAGTGATATTGGCCTGTAATTCGAAACATTTTTTCTATACCCTTTTTTGAAAAGGGGAAGAACTTCAGCACATTTTAGATGGTCAGGAAAACAACCTTTATTTACACTTTTATTAAAGAGGAAGGACAATTATATCAACCACATACCAGGAAACATTTTTTAATAAACTGCTTGAAACACCATCACTTGTACAAGAAGTTTTGTTTTTTAGGTGCGAAATAGCATTGTGAACTTCTATGGGTGTGATCACATCAAACACAAAACTGTTTGATTGAACATCATCCACAAAAATGCCTGAAGAAAAGGAACAATTGCAATTTTTGCAAGGTTCGAAAGCTGTGTTCAATTTTTCAGAAATTTCGGTAAAATACTCATTAAATTTATTTGGAATTCTGCCTAAATCGTTTTCAATTTTGCCCTCATCTTCAATAGTATCAAATTTAACAGAATTCCTTTCCTTTCCCAAGATGTTATCAACTACTCGCCATTCTTCGCGTACATTACCTTCAGCTCTAGCAAACATATCACCGTAGAAATTGTTGCGAGTATCTTCAATCTCTTTGTTTAAGGATTTACAAAAAGTTTCGTAATGTTTCTTAAGTTTTATATTATTTTTATGTTTCTTGCATTTTAAGCTCCACTTTTTCTTTTTTGCAATCTTATTAAGGAGATTATTTTTCATCCTTCACGATTTTATGCTCCACATTGAGGAAACGAACGGGAACCAAGTGTTTTTGGGTTCAACGAGCATCTTTCCACGATATAGTTCTGATAATGGTTTTCTGGATCTGGCTCGATTAGATAGAATCGGTGGCTCCCATGATCACCTTCCAGCCTTGTCCAAATCACTGTCTCTGACGAAGGTGGTAATATTTCGTCCTCAGTTACAACTGTCCTTAGAGCTGCGACGTTCTCGTTCCCGTAAACCATTGGAATCTCGATGTTCTTATACTTTAGAACTTGCATACCGATGTCGAGTACTACATCATGCGCCTTCATAAAGTCGATTCCAAAGATGCATTCGTCACATATATCAGC
The DNA here is from genome assembly GCA_946477585.1 of Cheilosia urbana. Classification (NCBI taxonomy): domain Eukaryota; kingdom Metazoa; phylum Arthropoda; class Insecta; order Diptera; family Syrphidae; genus Cheilosia; species Cheilosia urbana. Next base: position 64,074,325 of record OX297853.1, on the reverse strand, counting down.
CACTAAGAATGCATGGGAGAAGACTATTCCTGCAAGATTTATCGTCAAGAGTACCTCACCATACACCTTTGCCGTTGCTCCAGTCGCTGTTTTCAGACAGTAACTGCTGGTGTTATGCAGCCATGATTGGCGAACGATGTCCCTTCTGATTATGGAAGGGGTGGCACCTGTATCAATTGTGGCCACATACTTTTTCTGGCCGATATGTGCTTCCACTATCAAGCTCCTGTTACATCGTTTGGTCTGGGAAACCTGAATTGTGGTCCTGGGGGCGTCGATTCCAGAAACCAGCTTCTGCCCCGCCGAATGTTCAGATGCCTCCTCGTTACGACTCCTAATTCTGCAATATGGACAACCGCCCTGTCTACGTTCAGCTCAGCCCTGCCGTTGTAGATATCCGACTTTGTTGCAGTTCCAACAACGGATCGGTCCCCTGCGAGCACTGTTCCGGTCTACTACTTCCGTCCTCTGGCATGAGCACTCAACGGATGTTATTTCTCTCACACGGTGAAATCCTTGAGATGCTTGGTCAGCAGCTCTCATCGTTAAGGCAAATGCGAGTGTCTCAGGAAGAGTTCTCTTTCCAGCCATTCGTAGAGCCATCTGCAGTTGTCTGTCCTCTATGGCTTGTGTAAAAGCTTCAATAGCCATTTCGTTGATGACATCCTCGCCGGCATTGGGATACGACAAATATGCTAGGCGTTCGATGTCCGCTTGCAACTGCTGGAGTGTTTCTCCCCTCTTCTGGAGTCTACTGCGCAGTTGCACTCTATACACTTGCTGCATATGGTCTTCACCAAATCGCATCTCAATAGCATTCACCAGAGCATCGTAGTTGCGTTGTTTTTCTTCTGAGATCGTTTGAAGCAATTCTGCAGCTGAACCTCGTAGTGCGAGCGTTAGTGCAATCGAATTTTCCTCGTCGTCCCATCCGTTGGTCGTTGCAGCTGCTTCGAACTGTCTCTTATAGATTGGCCACGATGTTTGACCATCAAAAACGGGTGGTTGCATCTCTTTCCTTCTTGGGCAGTCAGCTGAATATTCTCGAACCTTCTGTTTCTTAACTTTTTCGAGCTATTTAGCTATGTACTCGATGTTTGTTTCGAGCTCTTCGAATTTGGTATCATGCTCGTTTAATTTTTCATCAATTGCGTCGATTTTAACTTCTAGAACATTTTTAAATTCTTCCACGACATCTTTTTGTGCGGCGACAGTGGAATTTTTCAAGAAAATTCTTCTGTTCTTCTAGAGAATTCTTCTGTTCTGCGAACTTCAATTCCATAGAATTCTTTTGTTCTTCTAGAGAATTCTTCTGTTCTGCGAACTTCAATTCCATAGAATTCGTCTGCTCTTCTAGAGAATTCTTTTGTTCTTCTAGAGAATTCTTCTGTTCTGCGAACTTCAATTCCAAAGAATTCTTCTGTTCTTCCATCTTGGCAAGAAGTAATTCCATCATAGCGCTAATTTCAATGCCTGTACTTACTTGTTCTTCTACCACGTCGAATAGCATGGATTTCGGATCTGCTCCCTCGCATTCGACAGCTTCCTGCAGACGAAGAATGAGTTCACTTTTTCCTCCAGCTGTGGAGAGATTCCGCTTTTCTAGTTCACTTTTTAATTGGCGTATACTTAGATGTAGCAATAAGCGACCCATTTTGTTTGTCTTTTGTAATTTCAAAATTCACAATAGCACTTTGACACTTAGCACAGAATAAGTTTCATCCCACTTCTGACACCAATGTTACATTTAGGCTGGGATTCGAAAAGATAAAACACTATTCTGTTCAACTTTTCTAATAAAATCACTTTATTTACACTTTCTACTTATTCACTTATTAAGTACCAAAACAATATCACTTAAATCTATTCTTAAACGTTTCAATCCAATCGCTTTATTCACTGTATTTTTTTTTTCACTTATTTTTCTCACAACCGATTACTCTTTCGAACTTTAACAATCGCCGATTAAAAATCAACTGTACATCTCTGTTCTCAACGCGCCCTTTTATATCCGCACTGCCACCTATCAGCAAATATTCCAGAAGTATTTTCCAGATGTATATTCCAACTCTTCTCTAGATGGTTCTAGAATTAGCTAACTTGACAGATTCCAGTCTCCAATTTGAAGTGGAACTTGGAGGGAAACCAAGTGCCGGATTCACCACAATTCCTAAGTGCCTTATTCACCACAATATCGTACAATTTCAAAATGCATTGCGCTTCAATTATTAGTAGTTTCAATGAAATACTTTTTTGATTAATGTTTTTGATTGCATGTTTACTAATTAATATGTTTCGCAACCTAATTAGTTTCACTTGAACACAGCTCCACGCTCGATATTGAAATGAGAATCCACCTCAGGCTACCTGTCATTTGGTTTAAGCCGAAAGTGCATTTTTTTTTTTTTTTTTTTTGGTTTTGGTTTTTTTAGCCATTTGTGTTGATGATATTACAATTGCAACTGCAGAGTTTTAAAGTCACATGTTGATACTAACCGAGTGTTGTCAATCTATACCCCCATGAGAGAGACTGAGTTGCACACAGATGCAGGCAAAATCGGTTTTGGGGCAGTTTTAATGCAGAAGTAAGATGATGGAGAGATGCACCCGGTGGCATTTTTCTTTAAAACTGCATCGGAAAGTGAATCAAGGCTTCACAGTTTCGAATTAGAGACGCTGGCGATTGTGTATGCCTTGGAGTGGTTTTGAAAGCAACTTATGGGAATTTCTCTCACCATAGTTACAGATTGTAATGCACTGACGCAAGCTATGTTGAAGAAACAAGTGAATCAACGAATAGCTAAATGGGTGTTTAGTTTTGAAACTGTTAATTATAAAATCAAACACCGTAGGATGCCCTTAGTAGATGTCGCTTTCAGTTAGTGCTGAAGATGTGTATGATGTTGATGTGAATATTCAGATTACCCAGAATAGAGATAGAAGGATAAGGGAACTGAGGGATAAGTTAGAGGATGAGGTGATTCCAAATTTTGAGCTTAAGGATGGGTTAGTTTTCAGAATAAATTAGGGTTTCCAGAACATCTCTTTTAAAGAGAACATGTCCTCTTTTTTGTCAGCGATCTATTTTACACTTTCTTTTTTCGCTTGGCTCTTTTTTTGTTCTCTTTATTTGTTCTGTCCTCTTTTTGTTCTCTTTTTTAATATAAATATATATGAAAATATCAATTTCAATATACTAAAAACAAATCCCTCGTTTTAAAACTTTTCAGTACGCCCATACAAAATAGCAGTGGTAGCACTTTTCTGATGTAATTTATTTCTTCTCTGTTTCCCATCACCCACATCTGTAGCCAGCTTTGCCAGTTTGGGTTTTTTTTTTTTCCTAGATTTGTGTTTTTTTTATCGAAGGGGGGAAATCTGGGGGAAGCCATAAATTCCATCTTATCCGAAAGAGGGAGGGGGGGGTGTATTATTGTTTGGTGATCGTAAAGTAAGTCCTCTTTTTTCGTTTGAGGTATATGGACACCCTAGAATAAATAAACCTTCAAACCACCTTCAGCTATCCCGCGGCCCGTGGTAATCAACACAACTTATTTAACATACCTAAAAAACCTGTGCCCTTTGATACAGTGCACATAGATTACCTCGGCCCATTACCGTCTGTAGAATCTGTGCAAAAACATGTGCTAGTAGTAGTAGATAGCTTTACAAAACATGTCAAACTTTATGCAGTTAAGACTACCAGTACCAATGAAGTGTGTGCGTCCTTACAGAGTTGCTTTTACAATATCAGTCGACCGAGGCGAATCATTAGTGATAGGGGAACTTGTTTTACTTCGAGTGAGTATACTGAATTTTTTAATAAAAGGCATATTCACATGTTAAGGTTGCAGTTGCATCACCTCAGGCTAATGGGCAAGTTGAACGGGTAAATAGGGTACTGAAAGCCATGTTGGCAAAGTTGACTGAACCAGTAAGTCACGCTGATTGGGTTAGAAAATTGGTTGATGTGGAATATGCAATCAACAGTAAAGTACACGCATCGACCCAAAAATCTCCGTGTGATCTTTTATATGGTGTTGAACAAAGGGGTAGAATAGTAGACGAGCTTACTGATTTGGTTAAGACTCGTACTGAGGCACTTTAAAACATTGAAAAATCACAGTATTACAATATGTACAATTCTGAAACACACTGCACCGGCAAAGTTGTATGAGGTGGGAAATTTTGTTGTAGTAAAAAATGTGGATACCACAGTAGGTACAAACAAGAAGTTCATACCAAAATATAAGGGACCGTATGTTTTATAACTAAAAAACTGCCTAACGATAGGTTTGAAATAAATGATATTGAAGGGTTTCAAGTAACCCAGCTCCCATATGATGGGATAGTTGAGTCGAACGTCTACGGATGTGGTTAACCCCTGTCGAAGAATCAGACATTGACTGTATTGATCCTCTTGGCAACACTTTTTTTTTATAATTTTACTCGCGCTCAAGGGGTTATGAATACCCTTATAATGCGGGGCACAGCGCGGCATTTTAAGTTTTTTAGGAAGAGAAATAGGGATAGGAAAGAGTTTGCGGCGCAGTGGATATTCTCCATGAGTGGCGTCCTAATAGCTAGGGGAGAATTGTTGATATCTGTGTTCGCTTATAATTCACTTAAACTTATTCGCAGTTTTTATTTGTGAAAAATGTTTCGTGGTACTGGCTCCGATTTGAACACGTAACCTCCCACTCAACAAGCGAACACTCTATCACTGCGCCACGGCCACCCACAATCATTTTTGTAGAATATTGTATACCAATCGAGTCGATTGGTTGTCAGGAGGGCCGAGTTGTAAACTTTGAAAAAATGTAATAATATGAACTGTTTTCCACTTTAGGATTCTCTCCTCTGCTAGCAACGCCATCATGTGGATAATGGAGGGATAATGGAGGAGGTTGGCAGAGGGAGCGAAAGAAAGAATCTTTTTGAACATGTCTCATCTTGAATAAATATCTTTCATCATCCATTTTTTGTGAAAAGAAGACGCATATGTTTTCTCGTGACTTTATAATAATAAAATTCAATCTTGTACTTTATACGTTAATTAAGCGTTTTATTCTTATTTTTATACTTATGAGAGTAGTTTTGGTACATTATTCAATTTTGAAGCTTTTAAATAGCCACAACAATTTGTCCTCACCATTTCAATAGCGTTTAACAAGTCGTCCGGACTCCATGATTTGCGTTTTTCTTGCTTTGCTGTTTTTTTTTTCTCGAATCCATGGCCTTAAGGAGAAAAAAAAATCAATTTCAGAATGATTTTAATAAAACGGCGGGAAGTATGTAATAAGTCCATATTACCCTCCCCTATAGTGGTCCATACTACCCGAAACACGTTTTATTTAAGGAAAATTGCTTTGCAACAAAACGTGAACAGTTAAAATAATTTTACTAATACGAACTTTAAAGGACATTTTCACTCCTATATTTATAAAAGGAATAGATAAAAAAGATGTATATAACTAATGAAGAAAGGAAAAAACACTTACGAAAAAAAATCTTCACAGCCCTCGATTTTGTTTTATTTATCACAACTCAGAGAGGCATTCCTTCTGACTGCTGAAACTACCCAAAGGTAAGTTTAATTAGGTCGCGAACAAGCGTAAGCAATACTCACGAGTGGTCCACATTACCCGACTTTACTCTACCCAAAAGTTAAAGTTTATAAAATTAATTATCTTATAAAATTAAAAAGATATTATTTTTTCCAAAATTATAACTATTCTTAGTTTTCCCACAACTGTGGGCATAAAACATTTAATTTACGAAATTTGCTCAAACCACAAGCGTCTACCTCATCGTATGGTGTTGTTGAGCCAACACCTTTGAATATGAACTATTCATCACCATTTGTTACCTAGCCTTAAGTCAAATTTATATACAAACATGTGAAGAGATTTCAGCAATATTTCATATGTTACATTTAACGTTATCAATCATATAATTATAGTTCTCTTTTGATTATACTCATCGCCTAGTGCCATTATTTTTTTTACATCGCGGTCTCGCCATTTATGGATATAAGCTATATAAGCTCCTGTAAATTATGGCCAGTGTTCCAATCCGGAATTTAATTTCAAATGGCTAGAATTCCATGTCCGTAGGCAAATTATTCATTACTGTTTTCTTTATAGAAGCCCTAATTTTGACAGCAATTCGACTTGTAACGAGTTCGATGTGCTGTCTGATTCCGTAACAAGAATTGTCTCCCTGTATCCTCATACTGAAATCGTCATTGCAGGTGATTTCAATATTCACAATTCTAACTGGCTTCGACATTCTCGACAGACAACACCCGAAGGAATTTATGTTCAGATCTTTGCTGAGGTTAACCAACTAACTCAGCTTGTAAATGTGCCAACACGTGTACCAGACATTGACGGTCAAAATCCAAACACACTGGAGTTGTTTCTCACCTCTCACCCTAATAAATACTCCATTGAAGTATTATCGCCTCTAGGATCTTCAGACCATATCAGCTAATTTCTCGTACTCGGACCACAAAGTTAAAGAAAAAAAAAATAGTGCGTGGAGTCCCTCCGCGCGGAAGAAGTGAAACTTCGTAATGTGGAAATGAAAGTAGGAAGGGGTAGAAATTGATTTTTAGTGAAATCATATTGTTTCTTTAAGCCTAGTATCCTGCTCGCGCTAAATTTTAGCGACCCTAGTCTCCACTTCGTTTCTCCACACCAAAGATAAATGGTCGCTAAATTATTATTAAACATGATATAGATGGGACAAAACCCATATGCTTATGAACCATGAGTACCATGACTGATATCAGTAAACGAAATTTTAATAGAATTTTCGAATTTCAAACTTGAAAGACGTAAGAAACCTAGAAATTATAAGAAGAAGTTCAACATGTGTCCTCAAACTTTCCACAATCTCCTTACCATAGTGGAACACTTGTTATTACCCAACAGATGAAGCCAAATGAGAGCATACGTCCCCCTGAAAATTGATTCGCTTTATTTATATGTATATGTATCTCTGTTTTGGAGCTGTTATTTGGCTTTGCGTTTTCTTTTATTTATCACGCAAACATTATCCGCGTTTTCCACCACAAAAAATTCTTTGCAAACACAACACAAACACTTTTCTCCGTTTTTTTATGTCAAAATTTATCTTCGATTTAATGCACCGGACATTTATTTCGCGAGCTAAATGAGTGGAGACTTTTCATCGGCCCATCTATATGAAGTTAAGGATTTGGCGTGCGAACAGGATACTGATGCTTTGCTAAACTGCCTCGCTCAATTTTATCTTTGTAGACATTTTTGTATGGGAGATAAAATTTAGCGCGAGCAGGATACTAGGCTTTAAGACAAACTTTATTAACATTACTTACAATTCACAATTGATCGCATCTTTTAATTATCATTTTCGAGTGGAGAAATATCCAAATCCATAACATTTACAATGGGATAGTGACAACTAAAGTAAGATACGATATGTTGGAAGTCGCATTAGAAGTTTCACTTCAAAAATACTACCCTATTAAATTATAGGTATGTGTATCAAATCAAACTACAACAAGTAAATGAAATAATGAGGACGCTACTCGTTGCTAACGCTCGCGCTGGCCTGTAACAGGTATACTACGCGCATGCGTTCGAGTGCCACGCATTCACTCCCGCTCTGTCTCCTTCTATTCCCCCTCCCCAGGAGCGTTGAACGTTTAACGCAACCTTGTTGGAAGTCGCATTAGAAGTTTCACTTCAATAAGACATTAATTGCCAATTTAGTCATTATTTTTGGAAATTAATCTTCACCACAGAATATTCTTCTCCCAGCATTTGGTGCCAATAAACTCACTCACCATTGTATACTCTGAAGCGTGAGCGGTACCCTCACACCTTTGAGTATGCAATGCTTATAGTAGCATTAAGCATTTAAGAAGTTTCACTTCAATAAATCAAACAACATACATAATTCACCTATATCGTCTTTACTTCTTGAATTCTTCAATTCTATACTGTAGGTATCAACGTATGTAGGTATGTACTATAACAACCATTGAAACAAAACCCTTGAACTCAATTTCTATATACACCACCATAAGTCCATCAGCGCACGTCAACAGCCATGTGCGCATTTCCTCAGAAACAACCACCACTTTTCTTTTCTTTTTCATATGAACGTGCTTGTGCTTGCAATGTGCGCTACCCTCACCCTCGCTCACGCCTTTGAGTATCCAATTATTAGCGTTAAACGTTTAACGCGACCTTGAGTTGGAAGTCGCATAAGAAGTTTCACTTCAAAAGTCCGAAAAGAACCGTATTGCAATACGAGAAAGCCAACTGGAGCGGACTTAACAGCTTCTTTAGGAGTTTTAACTGGTAGTTATGCTTCCTCGATAACGACGTGGACGCCGCCGCTGATATGGTAACAAATATAATCACCTTAGGTATGAAATCCTTTATCCCAAACAGGTTAAAGAGTATCAAACCAAAAGAAAATGCGTGGTACGACTTGAGCTGTAAAGAGGCTATTAGATTAAGGGAGTTGAGTTTTCGGTCTTACAAAGCCAACCCATCTGAGGAAAACCGAATGAAGTTTAAACGAGCCAGAAATGACTGCAATGCCCTCATAAAGCGTGTCAAATTCTTATATGACCAAAAGTTGAGGCAAAAAATACTACAATGTCGAGGATAGTAGAAACTTTTGGTCATTTGTAAAAAATATAAAGAATTCGGCCTCTTCAAAAGAAGGCGAATCTTCTTCACCCACCAATTACCGACCCATAGCACTTACGTCCATTCTTTCTAAGGTCATGGAAACGCTGATAAACCGTCAGCTTAAGAAATATCTTGAATCACGGAAACTCCTCAATGACCGGCAGTACGGTTTTCGTGGCAACAGGTCCACTGGTGATTTGATGACTTATCTCATCTCTCCATCACTTCGGTGAATCGAAGATTGTTGCGCTCGATATTTCAAAGGCATTTGACAGAGTTTGGCATCAAGCTCTTTTGTCGAAAATGCTTGCTTATGGGATCGATGCGTCTCTTATTCAATGGATGGAAACTACCTTTATGGCCGTTCAATTCAAAATGTTTTGGATGGTTTCAGTTCTGAAACTCACCATATAAATGCTGGTGTTCCCCAAGGCTCAGTTTTGTCTCCGACTCTCTTTCTCATTTTTATAAATGATCTCTTGTCTGCAACTTCTAATCCAATCCACTCCTTCGCTGATGACAGCACTCTTAGCTTTTCATATTCTTTCCAGGACTCACGTCCCTGTTCTTCGGCCGTAGAACTGGAACGGCAACGTATGTTAAGCTCATTAAATTCCGACCTTGACAGCATTTCAAAATGGGGTTCAGAAAATAGAGTGGAATTTAATGCTTCAAAAACACAATGCTGTCTGCTGTCTCTAAAGCGAAACCCGTATCAGCCATTATCCATGAATGGCACTTGCATGACCGAAACCGAAAGACTTTCTATTCTCGGTATGTGCGTTCATGACAACCATCGTTGGAATGACCATGTACACGAAATCGCCAAGAATGCAGCGAAATATCTAGGTTTCCTCAAACGGTGCAAGAAATATTTTACCCCTTCTGAATTAGCTACAATATACAAGGCGTTCATTCGCCCAAAGCTTGAGTACAATTCCCACATCTGGTCTGGTGCACCGAAAACTATATTGCACTTACTAGATAGGATCCAAAATCGTGCGTTGAAACTAATCGGAGACACGAATATCGCGAATTCTATTAATTCGCTTGAACATCGTAGAAACGTTTCGTGTCTCTCATTGTTTTACCGTTTCTTCAACAAACAGTGCTCAAATGAAATAGCCAACTGCATTCCTCCCCTTCAGCAATTCAACCGCAATACTCGCCATGCTAGGAATGCCCATCAGTTTACCATCCAGCCTATCTTCGGATGTACTATGAAATACAGAGACTCTTTCATAAGCCGAACAACGCAAATGTGGAATGCCTACTCCCAGCTCTGTTTTTCCTCCCCAATGCAATTTACAGACATTTAGGACCAATGTGCATCGGTATCTCCTATCTCCTCTATCCCAATTTCCTTAATGCCCGCGCTGTGTAAAAACACTGTAAGAGTAGTCATAACCTCTTTAGCGCGTGTTAATTATAAAAAATAAAAAAGATACTAAATACATAGAACGGAAAGCGGATATTCGGAAGCGCGGCTATTTAGCTTGGGTATAGTTAATATAAAATATCGTAAAATGGAAAGCGATTTAGAGAAAATTGATAGAGTAACTTCGGGTATTGTGAAATACCCATTTTATTTTTACATGCTACAACCACAGACCATGCATAAAATTGGCGATTTTAATAAATTTTGCATATTGATCTATAAGCTAACGTTAGCAATAATCTCAAACAGCTGGGGTTATTTTTAAGAATTTTATTTTTTTTACTGATAAAACCTCGAAAATCAAGATTTTAAGAATTGGAGGGTAATGTGGAATACTATTCCAAATATAGGACCATAGTATTCCACATTTCCCGAATCAAAATTATATGTAGACTCAATCAAGGCAAATAAATGTAGGCACTTCTTTGTTTCAATTAAAAAAAAAAGATACATATTGCAACGTATTGACTTAAGTGAAGGATTCGCAGATAACAATGGCTTGACTACGTGGAAGACAGTATTCCACTATACCTCATGGTATTCCACATTACCCGATTTGGAAACTATTGCAAACTTCGATAAAAGATTGCGGTGAATCAATTTCTGAGAACATGTTAATTATTAAAATAACTATGACATTGCCGAAGGAATATAACCTTTTTCTTACTGCGTGGGAGTCAACGGCACAAAGTGACAAGACAATTGAAAATCTAACTTCGCGTTTAATAATGGAAGAGTCGTGTTTAAATTTACAGGTGCATGGTGGTGAGGCGACGACAACGAGTACGCTGGTTGCCAAAATGGGTTCACATTTTTCAAGGGGCCAACAAAAATTCAAGGGCAAGCCAGGGAAATGTTTTCTTTGCAAAAAGCCAGGCCATTGGAAAAAGGATTGTCCATTAAGATATGGACATGTTGCTCAAAAAGAATATCATCGTGATGCTTTTGTATGCACATGCACTATGGTTGCTTTAACTGAAAGCGGGTGTGAGGAATAGTATTTGGACTCTGGAGCAAGCGACCACATGACAAAGCGAATCTGCAATTTGTACGCGCAGGTAACGGAGAGACTATTAGTGCACTCGGTAGTGGAAATATTAACATACTCTCATTCAACGGTGAAATCTGGTTGCCGAAATTTCTTTCTAACGTTTTGTATGTTCCCGATATTCACATAAATTTATTTTCCTCAAATGCAGCAATGGATAAAAACCTGAAATTAAAATCAAATAAAGGCAAATGTCAAATTTTGCAGAACGAGCGTATTGTGGCAGTGGGAGTACGGGAGTCCAAACTATTTAAGATGATGTTCAAAATTATTGCTCCCGCAATCGCAAATGTAAGCGAAAAAAATTGAAGACATTAAAATAGGAAAGGAGGACATCTTTGGTAGCACAATCGGAAAACACAGCCTACACGACACCACGTCTGGAAACGGACATAGGCTGATTGATTTTGCTGCGGGACGTAATGTTACCATAGCTAGTTCACGGTTTCCTCACCTCAATATACACAAAGGAACATGGCAGTCACCTGATCATCAAACCGTAAACCAAATTGATCACGTTGCGATCGACGCAAGGCACCCCTCCAGTATTCTAGATGTCCGAACTTTCCGAAACATAGACTCGAACAACTGCGTTGTTTTAGCCAAGGGTCGGCTGCGGATATCCCAGACGCCACAACAACGAGTGTGAGGAGACTTAACGTTGGATGACTACAAACGCAACAAACCACCAGAAGACCAGTGGCGCCGATGCCAAGAAGCCATCAAAAACGCCGCAACTGATGTGCTCGGTCTCAAATTTCTGCAGACTGCTGAACGGCGAAGACGACACAAATTCCGCTGTCAGGCAGAACGAACCATTCAACCTGGACGATGAAAGCCAAGATTTCCGTCCACCTGACTAAAATGATAGCAATATCTTAGCTTAAATCCAACAAGGCTGCTGGACCGGACGGCTTAACTGCCGAGCTGTTTAAGGCAGCGGGAGATGACCTGGTAGAGAGCATACACCAACTCGTCTCCAAGATTTGGTCAGACGAAGGTATGCCTGGTTTTAGGCCCGGTAAGTCCACGACCGATCATATATTCACACTACGGCAGATCCTGGAGAAAACCCAAGAAGTTCAGATCGATACTCACCATCTATTTATCGATTTTAAGGCCGCATATGACAGCATTTATAGAGACGAGCTATACAGAGCCATGTCTAGTTTTGGCATCCCTGCCAAATTTGTCAGATTGTGCAGAATGACGATGGAGAACGCTCGCTGCTCCGTAAAGGTCGGAAACAATCTCACCGAGACCTTTGATGTCAAAGAAGGATTTAGACAAGGCGACGCGCTGTCATGTGACTTATTTAACATAATTCTTGAGAAAATTGTGCGAAACTCACAAGCCAACACCAGAGGCACAATTTTCCAAAAGTCTGTTCAACTGCTTGCATACGCTGACGACATTGACATTGTTGGCAGAACACAGCGAGCTGTCACTGGTGCGTTTGCTAGTATTAGTACAGAAGCGGCAAAAATGGGTTTAGTGCTGAATGAGGGTAAAACAAAATATATGCTGTCAACAAGAAGAGACACACAACATCGACGAATCGGACAGAACGTCAAGATAGACAGCTATAGCTTTGAGGTAGTTCGGGACTTTGTCTACCTCGGATCCGCTATTAACTCTGAAAATGACATCAGCTCAGAAATCAAGCGAAGAATCACTCTTGCCAACCGCTGCTTCTTTGGCCTAAGACGGCAATTGATTAGTAAGGCCTTGTCAAGAAGCACTATGGAGATTCTATAAAAGACTCTCATCATCCCTGTCCTGCTCTATGGCGCAGAAGCATGGACCCTAGCAAAAACGGATGAGGATCTTCTTGGTCGTTTCGGACGCAAAATTCTTCGAGTGATTTTTGGTCCCGTTTGCGTTGACGGGATTTGGAGGAGAAGATTTAACAGCGAACTCTACGAGATGTACAGCGACATCGACCTGGTCAGAAAAGTACGCATTAATCGTCTAAGATGGTTAGGACATTTAGAGCGAATGGACACCAATGCTCCGGCCCGGAGAGTCTTCGATTCCAACCTGGAGAGACAACGCAGTAGAGGAAGACCTCGCCTTAGGTGGCGCGCCCAAGTGGAAGGGGACCTCAACCAACTTGAAGCGCGCAACTGGAGGCCACCCCGGACTGTAGCGCCACCTCAAGTAAGTAAGTAAGATGCATGTGCATTGGGCAAGTTGCATCGATTTCCATTTGAAATAAGTCACAGTAGAACAAGCTCGGTAGGTGAACTGGTGCATGCTGATTTGTGCGGACCGATGCAAAACACCTCAGTTGGCGGTTCCAAGTATTTTCTTTTATTTGACGACGATTTCTCCAGGTATAGAGTTTTATATTTTTAAAAGGAAAAAACCGAGATTTTGGAATGTTTCAAAATGTTTGTCAGTAAAATGAAAGTAGAAACTGGAATGGTTCTGAAAACAGTTCGTACGGATAATGGTTTCGAATTCGTAAATGCTGGTATCAAGAATTTTCTCGAAAAAGAATGCGTTCGACATCAAACATCTGTACCTCATTCTCCACAGCAGAATGGATGGGCTGAGAGAGTTTTGAGAACAATTGTCGAGGCAGCAAGGACTACGATTCATGCACGAGGAATATCCTTACGACTATGGGCGAAAGCTGTGAGTTTTGCATGTTTTTTTATTGAACCGCACGGGACCGACAGATAGGAATGGGAAAAGTCCGATCGATTTGTGGACTGGAACTGATCAAAAACCGGATTATAAGGGCATTAGGGTATTCGGGTATGAATGATACGCTCATATTCCTTCGCCAAAACGTCGAAAATGGGATCCAAAGTCTCAGCGAGGAATTTTTATTGGATATCCGGAAAATACAAAAGGATATTTATTTCCCAGCAAGGGATAAGATCGAGGTAAATCGGGATGTTGTTTTCAAAAATCCATCTATCTCAGATACTGTGGTTCTGCATGAAGTCAGTAAACATCCGGAAGACGACAAAAAGGAGCACCTCAAGACTGAAGCACTAAATTCACCAGCTGAGGATGCTGAGAAAGCTGAGTGTGTTATATACGGCAGTAAGCCAACCCTGTTGTATTGACATAAGTTAGTGTTATAAAATGACTTCTTTCCTTTCACATCCGTTTGCGGGGGTTGCTTGTCAAAGGGAAAGATTAAACCTCTTCTTCTTCAGTCGTTCAAGCCGACCACACGCTTTTCACCTTAAGTATCACCTTATCTAATATTTTATACATACCAAATTGGTTGAATTCATTTCTATGAATATCATAAATGAATAAAAGAAATAATAATTAAAGTCGGAAGTTTCATTTACGTTTAACCAAGGAAAAACGCGACAGAGTGTTCGCTGATGGACATATATGACTAGAGTAACGTGGAACCAACTGTGGAAAAGGTAAATAAAGAAGAAGGGAAAAGGAAACTCGTTGGTGTCTATTTTGGAAGCAGGAGCTTTTGTGGCTACAATGTGTGAACCAGGAAATACTGAAGATGTTCTTGAATCCAGAGACAAGGAAAATTTGCAAACGGCTATGACAGAAGAAGTTTAAGCACTCAACAAAAACAACACCTGGGAACTATTCAAAGTTCCATGAGGAAAGACAGTTATTGACAATCGTTAGGTATTTAAAATAAGCATGCAAACACCAATGAACAGGAAAGATACAAAGCGAGGTTAGTTGTTAGAGAATTCTCGCAACAGCATGGCGTTGACTACAAAGAAACATTTAGCTCTGTCGCTAGATTTGGATCAATCCGTTCGGCTTTAATATTCTCAATGATGATTTGCAAGATGAAGTGTACATGCGGCAACCGAGTGGCTTTGAAGATAACACCGATCGTATATGTATGCAGAAAAAAGTCTCTATGGCTTAAAACAAACATCAAGGTGTGGGAACACCACATTTACAAATTTTCTGCCTTCTTTTCAACTTAAGGCCACTGAAGCTGATCCGTGTGTTTTTGTTGGTGAAAACATCATCATGGCAATCTACATCGACGTAGGTTTGTTCGCGGGAAAAGAAGATGACATTGATAAACTTATTGAGCACTTAGTACTGCAATTGCCGAACGGGACAGGGTCGATACGGTAAAGCAGTTAACCGAATTTTGGTGGCTTGAGGAAGAGGTGAGGGTGGATACGCTCTCCCAGGCCGGTGCGCTACTTACGTAGCATCCTCCTTAGATTTAAGCTATATAGTTAGTAAGCTAGTAGGTTATGGCTTGGAGTAGGGGATCCTTGGGAGGGCCGGGCTAGCCAACATGAAAGAGTGCTTCCGAGACTTGACCGACGCTTATGGCCTCGATCGAGTCTCGGCGGCGCGGATGAGACCCCATTGGCGGCCGTCAGGCAACCATGGACGCGATCAGGATGGTGACCAATCGAAGTGATTGCTCACCACCCTGATTATAGGTTATTTAGGTTAAATAGCTTATGTAATTTTAATAGTTTCAAACAAAAAAAAAAAAATAATAAAGAATTCAAGTTTCATAAAGTTTCTTGGAAATTACAAAACAAAACAAATTAAATGTAGATAGATTTAAGGCCGAAAGGCAATAATTTTAAGCATATATTGTTAAGTTTAGAGCGCTCGCTAAGAGTCAGTAAGCTAGAATAAGATAAATGTTAGTCTTAAATTCTCTCTCCTACCCGTCCTTCCTTTCTTGTCCCACTCCTTCCATAACTTTCCTCCTAATTCTCTCTTATCCCATCCTATTTCCGCCTGGGCTGGATAAAGGTGTCATACGACCCGTGCCGAGTATCAACCTGGCTGGGGGCCCAGTTTCAAAAACAGCCCGAGTCGCAAACGGAGTATCCGGATACCTGGCGACCTCCGGATTAGCCAGCCTTATCTGTGTAATGCGGATCTATGCACAGATGGACCTTCCCTTCTCCGCTACTCGTGGGTCCATGAACAAAACAAATAAAACAATTAAACAAAAACAAAAAATTTCAGAGTCCGGTGCTCTTAAACTACCGGCTGGAAGTACTGCCTCTGAGCCCGCTTCCAGTACTAGCGTTCCTGCAACGACGGCAACTAAGAACTTGGTCACCAAACCTGATCTTAGTCTTGCCGAAAGATGCAAAGAACGCTCAACTCGAAAACCCGGTGCTGCACGTCGTACTGCCTCGAGCTCGCGACACGAAAGCACCTCCACTAGGCAATATAGAGAGCGACGTACCGCCTCCAGAATTCTGGAGCGCTACAAGGACGTCCCGGTAGATCAGCTCTCTATTAGAAACAAAGAATCGATCTCCTGGGCAACGAAAGTTGTCAAGGAGATTCCTCCTGACTCCTCAAGGAAGGACTCCACGTCCAAAAGACAAAGGTCGATTGAGGAGTCCACTGTCGACCCAAAACGAGTGAAGGTAAACTGCAGCAGTTCCTCACTCTCCTTAAAGCACAACAAGCCATTCAGTGATGTCCTCAAGGCACACCTTGTCCTCGCTGTAATAGACAGGAGTGACATAGATGGCAGCATTTCCCCTGAGAGATGGAGAAAAGTAGAAATGAAGCTGGCTACTAAATTTCTACAGGTCATGGATGATCATCCAGGGCCTCCTCCCTCCTGTCGCGATGGCGGATGGCATCAGGGCCATGTGAAGCTGATCGCTTGTGCTGATCAAAGGTCTGCGGACCTATATAAAATAGCAATTTCGTCTCTGGGTGAGGTGTGGAAAGAGGCGCAGCTCGAGGTCGTAAGCAGGGAAGAAATTCCTAGCAGACCTAGAACTCGCTCCTGGATCCCTGCCGAACCCTCTGACCCCGCAACAATCATAAAAATCATTCGGGCAAGCAACCCTCATCTTCCTACAGGTAACTGGAAGGTTGCTAAGCTGGAGGAACCTAAAGGAGACAAAAGATCTGCGATCATCGTGATCAACGTAGAGTCTCTGGCTCCTCTGGCTGCAACAGAAGGACAAATCAGCTACGGCTTCGGAGCTATAAACCTTAGGGTTTATAAGAAGGATGAGGAGGACCCTACCAGGGAGGGAGTGCGACCCTCCACCTCTGCTGACACTGTTGAACAGGTTAGTAATAAACTGACTAGTCCGGCAGCGGAAGCGGAGGTGGTGGGCTGCAATCCCGCGAAAGAAGCGCTGCTCCCCGTCTCTGCCGGAACCGCATCGGTCAGTAATACACCGACCACAGCGGCTAAGGTAGAGACGGATGACTGCGCTCCAGGGAGGGCCCCGCATCTCTCTAAGAGCAACTCGGTCCCACGGATAGATCTGGACATGGACAGCATTGGATTGTCGGACCTGGATCTATCCAGTGGACTCGGCAGCCCATCCGTAACTGATGTATCTTTCGAATCGGATACGGATGAGGCTAACATCACTGTGGTGGAGGCGTCTGGAGGTAATTGTAGCAGTGATGCTGCGGTTCCTTCAGATTAACCTACATCACTCAAAAACGGCTTCGGCCTCTCTTCTTCTGCGGATCCATAAAAGCGCGGATGACATTGTCCTGATTCAGGAGCCCTGGGTCAATAATGATCGGGTTCTTGGACTCAGGACTCCAGGCTACAAACTTTTCTACGTGAGGAATGAAGGTATACCAAGAGCCTGCATCCTCGCGAAGAACACACTAAATGTTTTCCTTCTTCCTAATTACAGCGATCGAGACACCACGACAGTAAACGTTGAAGTTGGACTGCGGAAAATCTGGTTGACTTCGGCGTATCTGGCGTCCGACCTGTTCCTCCCTGCGGAACTACTGGGGAGAGCGATTGCTGATGTGGAGAAGTCCAACGCTGCGATGATCCTGGGATGTGATGCCAATGCGCATCACACTGTATGGGGCAGCTCCGACATCAATAAAAGAGGTGAGCTACTTTTTGATTACTTAATTAGTACTAAACTAATCATATGCAATATGGGATCCGAACCCACATTTGTAACTAGTAACAGACGAGAGGTGTTAGACATCACGCTGGTCTCCGACACCATTTACCATGATGTCAGAGACTGGAAAGTTTCTAAAGAACACTCCTTCTCTGACCATAGATACATTCAATTTGGCATAAACTGCCTCCCTCAAGTCCAACCCGTTTTTAGGAATTACAGGAAAACGGATTGGAACAAATATAGGAACAGTGTGGAAGCTTCCATAATTAACAGAATACCTGTTCCCCCTACTAATACAAATGAATTGGATAGCATGGTTGAGGAACTCACTAAGACTCTCAACCGGGCTATGTCTTTCTCCTGTCCAATAAGTAAACCTCGGGGCAAGCCTAGACCACCGTGGTGGAATCAGGAGATTTTATCTCTACGTCAAAAATGTAGGCAGCTCTTCAATCAGGCCAAGCGATCCCGTGAAGCCGCTGACTGGGCCTTATATAAAAAAGCCCTCAAATCCTATAAAACCGAAGTTAGGAAAGCCCAACGGAATTCCTGGAGACTCTTCTGTGAAAAGATAGAAGAAATCTCTGAGGCCTCCAGGCTCAGGAAGATTCTCGCATCCACTCCTAAAGTAGCGAGCTACCTTAAGAGAGCTGATGGATCGTGGACCACCTCAAGTGCAGAATCTCTGGATCTACTACTGGATTCTCACTTCCCCAACAGCTGTAATGCTGCTTCGATACCAGTTAGGTCCTCTGAAAGACCGATAGAAAGCAGCTCTTCAAGTCTTATTACCAAGACCAAAATTCTTTGGGCCATTAAAGGATTTAAGCCATTTAAATCTCCTGGACCGGATGGTATAATACCGGCCGAACTTCAGAGGAACGCTGACCTAATCCTCCCTTGGGTAACTGTAATTTTTAAAAGTTGCCTGGATTTTGCTCATATTCCCAAGTTGTGGACAGAAGTTAACGTGGTGTTTATACCTAAAGCTGGTAAAAGCTCACACGTTAACCCCAAAGATCTCAGACCAATTACTTTGTCATCATTTCTTCTAAAAACCTTAGAGAAACTGATAGACATCCACATACGTTGCAGTGTCAACTCAAATCTTTTGTCAAAGGCTCAACACGCGTATAGTAAAGGGAGATCGGTTGAAACGGCCCTTCACTCACTTGTATCTACCATCGAAAAATCTCTCGATTGCAAAGAATTCACATTGGTTGCTTTCCTAGATATTGAGGGAGCGTTTAACAACGTCGAAGCAGAGGCAATTCTCGGCGCACTGACGGGCCTTGGAATTGAGAAATCGATTGGCGAATTGGTCAACCAGTTGCTCACCAACAGGTTTATCAACTCACAGCTGGGCGATGCATCGGTCCGGAGGTTCGTTAGTAGGGGTACGCCTCAAGGTGGCGTTATCTCACCCCTTCTTTGGAACCTAGTAGTGAATGAACTACTACTAATACTGGAGGGGGAAGGTTGCAAAGTAATTGCCTATGCGGATGACGTTGCCATCGCTGTCTCAGGAAAACACCTAAACACGCTTAGAGATCTCATGCAGAATGCCCTCTCTAAGCTCTCTAAATGGACCAAAAAATGCGGTCTGGCGGTCAATGCCCAAAAAACTGAACTGGTCCTCTTCACAAGAAAATACAAAATTCCCAATTTTGTACCCCCAAAACTAAACGGCACACTCCTGGTGCTCACCAATACGGCTAGCTATTTAGGCCTAGTTTTAGACAGCAAATTGAGCTGGAAACCCAATATCCTGCGGAGAGTTCAGAAAGCCACCACGGCTCTGTACTGCTGTAAAAAAGCCATTGGAAGCAGATGGGGACTCCAGCCTCGAATTACATATTGGCTATATGTATCCGTTATCAGACCTATACTCACTTATGGCGTTATTGTATGGTGGACTGCCCTCGAAAAGGCCATCCATCATAATCAGCTTAGCCGCGTCCAAAGAACGGCATGCATATGCATAAGTGGAGCCCTAAGAACCACTCCAACAGCGGCCATGGACGTAATGTTCCACTTGCTACCGCTGGACATCTATTGCAAACAAGTGGCAGCAAATGCAGCCACTCGGATGAAAGCAATTCAGTTGTGGACCAGTCGCCAAACTGGTCACTCATCGATTCTAAATACATTGGAATGCATTCCAAAAGATACTGATTACACCCTCCCTCAGTTTCAATTCGAAAAGAACTTCGAAACTTACATACCCTCCAGGAGTGACTGGGAGAACGAAATAGTACCCCGCAAGGAGTCTGTCTGTTTCTATACAGATGGGTCCAAAACTGAAACAGGAGTAGGGGGGGGTGTTTTCTCTTATGATCTAAATTGTAAAATCTCATTCAGCCTTCCTAATCACTGTAGTGTATTTCAGGCGGAGGTCATGGCGATCAAAGAGGCCCTGTCGTGGCTTCGGTATAATGTAATATCTGTAAAGGATATCACCATCTTTACCGACAGTCAAGCCGCGATTAAAACCCTGGATTCTGTCGTCTTCAATTCAACAACTGCCCTCAATTGCCGACTATCTCTGAACGAGATGGCGAAACAATTCAAAATTCACCTTATATGGGTGCCGGGCCATAGAGACATTCCAGGTAATTGCATCGCCGATGAGCTCGCCAGACAAGGCACTACTATGTCGACTCTACCAGAAAAAAGGAGTCTCTATATGCCTCTTGCTACTTGCAAGCTCCTAATTAAACAAAACGCATTAAGCGCTACTAATCGCAGGTGGTCTAGCTGCTTAACGTGCCACACCTCGAAACAGATCTGGCCTCAGCTGGATTCCAAGCGCTCAAAAAGTCTCATTACACTGAAAAGACCCATAATAAGCACTCTAGTAGGTGTCATCACGGGACACTGCATCATAGGGAGACATGCTCTCAGATTAGGCCTCCCTTCAAATGATTTCTGCAGAAGCTGTATGGACGAGGAGGAGGAGGAGACTGTTCTTCACCTTCTCTGCACGTGTCCAGCACTGTCACTCCGTAGAAAACTATACCTCGGAGAATATTTCTTCGACAATCTCAGCGAACTCGCAAACATAGGTATCAACTGCCTCCATCGCTTCATTCTTAGCTCCGGCTGGTTCAACGGGTAGATAAGGAGTCGATATCGATCCTGTGGTAACACAATGGGCCTAATTTGGCCTAAGTGAGGCTGCACTTGAGGCGGCCTGCCACTCTAACCTAACCTAACCTAACCTAGTCTTAAATTAGATTTTATCGTTTTTGTCTAGTGTGCAAGTTAAAGAAAGAAACAATAAAATTTAATTTAAAATGAATGAAATGAATGAGCACTTATAGCTTTGTGCGCTGCTATGTGCATCGATCAATGGAAATTTCGATGGATGAACTTTAGTATCTATTCACTGTTTATTCACTTATAATTATTCAACTATAATTATTAACTTATATATCCCAGCACAACTTTCAATGGCATTCGTTTACCTATTTCCTCTTCTTTTATTGTACGCGCGTGGGAGCGAAAAACCCTAGTGGAGTTTTTTGAGTCGCCACTGAAATGCGTGCATGTGACAGTATTCAGGCAAAACTAGCGAAGTCGCTTTATTAGCGCTTTATTTATTTTTACTGAGAGTGCATGTCCGCTACATCACCCTTCGCCAATCAAGTCCCCCTCGCAAAATTGTGTTACTTTGCCTTCGTTAATTGTTGCTCCAGGCGGAGCATTAGATACCGTGTGCTGGTTTGAGACGGTCGATGGAGATCGAAACGGCTTTGTTTTTGATTTGAATTACAAAATGTGTATCGAATCACTCACACTTTGGCATATTGTTGCGCCCGTGTATGAGTCTTTTTCTCTTATAATAATAAATACATGAGCTTGCGGTTCTCTTCTTCGAATTATTGGAAGCAACCAGGCAAGCTCAGTCACATTCAGACGGTACAGAAGTAAAGTCGCACAGTAGTACAGGTCATAATTTGTACAGAATAAAGAATAATCGATAGTCGGGTTTTTTTATATATTTTTCCCGACTTTAAACAAGTCGCCGTGTTTTATTTCCGTTCCATACATTGGTCCGATCGAGCCGGATTTAGAATCAGTGGTGCAAAAAATATATTAAAGCTGAAAGTGTGAAAAGAAATAAAACCTGTAATTTGTGCTCGTGTATAGTGTCAGTGCTAGGTACAGGTCATAAAAAGTGTTATAGAAAGCAGTACAGAGTAAAGGCCCCCCTATCAGTAAAGGTGCTGTGAATTGTATATTTATACATATGTGTTCCCTTTTGGCATAAAAATAAAATACCCAAAAGACAGAAAAACAGCAACGAACAAAATTACAAAGTGCGACGTTGCCACTACCACGTTGTACAGGTCTCAACACGCAGAGGAGCAGTTTGTCTCCATCAAACGGAAAAACAAAAAAAGGCAACAACAACGTGCAGGCAGATTCATGCCGAACAAAATATTGTCGTCGCCAGATACAGGCTGCGAGTGAATATACCTTCTGTGGTATACACACGCACAAAGGAAAAAAAAGGTACAGGCTGCGAGTGAATATACCTTCTGTGGTATACACACGTACAAGGGAAAAAAGATACAGGCTGCGAGCGAGTATACCTTGCAAATCGTATAGGCATTGTCAGCTGAGTGTTAGAGAAGACAGAAAGCGGAACACAATTATCAAAATAATAATAATTAATCGAATTAGATTTTTTCTAAACCTTTGTGCAAACAACTGGTGAGTACAGAATATTTAATTAAAGTGTATAGGTTATGTGCAATGTACAGGAAATAAATAAAGAAGAGTGGTGCAAATTATTGGATTATTCAGTGAGATGTGAAGCATAGTAGTATGTGTACATACAGTGCTGTCGGCGCGCGTCGATGACAGTCGAATATTTTATGTATTTTTTTTTTTGGTGGTGTTTATTTTTTTTGGGTACGTACTGAACTGCTGGGGCACGTGTAGTACGGAGGAATACTCGTGTATATACGAGTAAGTGTACAGTGGAATATAGGTTTTATAGGACGTATAGATGTACAGAAAGTTTATAGTGATCACTATAGGTAGGGAAATGTATAGGCGCTAGTACAGTGAGGTTTATTTTTGTGAATAAGTGTATAGAAGGGTGGTTGTATTTGGATAAAAAAATACGCCAAGAGTGAAAGATGGAGTTTAGAGTGAGGACGGGGGAAGGAACCCGAGTTGAAAGGAAAGAACAAGTGTCAGGTGTAAAGGGTAAAGAGGAAAGAACAAGTGTCAGGTGTAAAGGGTAAAGAAGTTAGAAAGCATGCTTGTCAGGTGGTCACAATAATAATAGTTGGCCGTTAAAGGGTATAGAGTTCCACACTCTAAAAAGCTAGCACAAGATGCCAAGATGCTGAGTGATAGGAAAGGGTACAGGTTATGACATGTCAGTAAAGGTGTACAGGTTGAGCGAACGTATAGAGTCAGAGCAATGAGTTCATGAACATTGCCGTACAGGTCACAGGTTTGTTGCAAACGAAACCATGCACAAGTTTAAGGCAAACGCTCACAGAGTCACAGTCTCACGAAGAATAATTCCGCTAAATAATTTGCATCCACTAGAACAAGTTAGAAATACTAAAGAGTATGAGTACAGACCATAATACACTCCGAAAGGGTGTCTTCCCACAAAGTACAGATTGGGGAAATGCACAGATTTAGTGAAATAAAATCATTCACGTTACAATACAAATTAGAGAGATGTGCAAATAGGAACATGTACAGATATCATAACGATGCCCGAGAGAAAGTTGGACAGTTAATTGTCAGAAGGTTTGCTTACGCCAAATCGCGTCAGGCATATGTTAGAGCACGAGATCTTTAAAGTACAGACCATAATGCACTCAAATTTAGTGTGTTGGCCATTTTATATCAGCACAGGTACAGATTATAATTGAACCGTCTTTGTTTCTTCTCCAGGTGATTCAGCTAAAGTAAGAAAGATGGCATCCTATCTGGCCAGAGCAGCAGCTCACGCAATTAGCATGGCTAAGGAATTTGTAGGATCAGAGGAGGCAAAAACGATTTCGTACAACAACGCCAAGCTGCGCTTGGAAGAAGTACAGGGTGACTGGCAGAACTTTTGCAAACTGCAAGAAGAACTGCTGGTTGTAGCGGAAGGTGACGCAGTAGTCGCATGTTTAAACACTAAAGAGTCAGTCAAAGCTGACTACTTCAAGGCAGGTTCATGGCTGAAGGACAGGAAGAAAGCACTGCGCCCCGTTGCAAGGGTAGATGTACAGCGTACAGAAAAAGGTGACCGTAAGAGCAGTACAGAAGAAGGTTTCAGGCGTACAGGAACAGAAGTGGTTGCTAAACAAGGTGCAGCCGGAGCGGGTCCAGCACCCAGAGGTCGGGTACAGGTGAGGTCAACCGCCTCTGGAGGTAGTTCGAGGAAAACAGGCCGTCCCCCATGTGAGGTATGTGGGGCGGATCATCAGATCTGGGTGTGTCCAGATTTTAGTGCGCTTTCAATCCGAGACAGAGAACAATTTGTGGACAGGCGAGCAATTTGCCCAAATTGTTTGAAGCATGGTCATAAGGAAGGCAACTGCTTCCAGAGAGGCTGTGTTCGCTGTCCAGGTGCTCCCAAGCATAATATCTATCTCTGCCCAGCAAAGGACACAACGCCGAACACAGAAGTACAGGAAATGCGAATAGCGGAAGGAGGAAATGAAGACCTTGAAAGATGCCGGTACAGAGTCCTAGCACAGGCCTCTAAACGAGGAAAGGTTAGGAGGCGAGGTGATGGAAGGGCAAAGAAGGAATAAATACCGGAAAGGCAATTCAGATACGTAAAGGAGAGCAACAGCTTGCGCGGTATAGATGTACAGAGCAACAGTACAGTCGTAGAGGTAATTGTCAGACAGAGTCATATTTTGTTTAAGACAGAGTTGAGGACAATAAAATCAAGCGTCTAAAAGGTGAAGAGTCAGGGCTGCGTCAGCATTTAAAAAATGTGAGTAAGAACAGAAAGGTACAGAAAAGCATAGAGGAGATGTACAGGGTATAGTGGAAATTAAATAAAAATAAAAGAAAAATGATGGATTATGAAACACATGTGTGCAGTATATTAGTTTTTCAGCGCATGAGGATTCTTTGATCCCAAATGCCAGGGTAAAGATTACATTCAGGATTTAATGCACAGACCTTTCGTGCAATGTTATGTACAGGGTCCCATCTAAGCCCGATGGTAGATAGGTTGAAGAAAGAACTACGGTTTCCTGCCAATAGAGCCGCCGGTGGGCTAGTCGGTATTGACTACGCTCCGTTTGCAATTATACGCAAGGATACAGTCAAGGTGTTACCATGGCTCGCGTCAAGTGTACAGGAGCCACACACGTCAGTTTCCGTTTGGTTGAGGCCAGAGAGAAGTCAGTAGCTGCCGATTCTGCCAGTCGGTACAGTACAGGTGAAAGGTAGGACGAGAACGGCTCCAGTCAAGTATGCCGATCCGAGACATGTCAGACCAGGCCGGAGTCAGATGGCACCACATCGCTGAAGACATCGTTAGGTACAGTTATTCTAGGTGACGATAGCGGAAATTACAACAACGCAGGCAATGTTTGTACAGTTATCAGGACAGAGAAGAAGACCAGTTGGACCTGCTGTTATAGAACCTGCAGCGGATGGAGCGGGTAAAGATACATTCGAGCCGTACAGGAAAAGAAGAGATTGTAGAGCATCATCATTTCGTACAGACATACCATCGTATGGAGGATGGCTTATTCGTAGTGAAAATGCCACAGAAAGAAGGTTTTGAGAAGATAGGTAGTTCGAGTAAATTAGCACTGCGCAGGTTTAGGTACCTTGAGGACAGGTTAGAAAAGAACGTACAGATAAAAAGGAAAATAACGTGAAAGCATTCCGTTAGGTCATGTACAGATTGTAGAAGGAGAGACAAGTACAGATGGTGTATTACATCACATATCGCATCATTGTATAGAAAAGAAATTTCGAATAGTTTGTGATACCAGTTATCGTACAGATAGAGGTTTTTCGTTAAACGATGTATAGATATTAGGTGAAAAGCTGTAGAGAAATCTGCATGAGATAATAATGCGTTTTAGAAGGCATCGCATTGCAATATGCGGGGACATAAAGAAGATGTTTAATCAAGTTAAGCTCAGTACAGATCAATGGGACCTGCAACGCATCTTTTGGAGGGAAAGCGCGAGCAGAATTTCCAGAAGCAGCCGTTGCAATCGAGAATGACTATTACATGGATGATTGCACTACGGCCGATTCAGACGAGGCTAAGGCAATAAAGTTAGCCAAAGGCATGTACAGGATATTAGAAGGTGCCGGTTTCGAGTTGTGTCAATGGAAATATAATTCCTCTAGGTTCATGAGGGAGATGAATGCTGGCACTGGTGAGGCGTCAATGGTGTTTTCGGGGGAAGGGAAATCATCCATTCTAGGACTAAAATGGCTAATTGGTGCGGAGCAGTTTACGTTTGAAGTGAAAACACCACAGTTAGACGGCATTCTCACCACGAGAAAGATTGTTAGCTGCATAGCTCACCTTTACGATCCCCAGTCATCATCATAGGCAAGATCTTGATCTAGGACATTCAGAGGTTGGGTACAGGATGGGATGATCGCATACCCATAGAAATAGAGTACAGGTGGAAAGAGTTATGAGAAGAGATAGCTCCTTTAGAAAAGTTCCGTATAGACAGAGGGTAAGGTACATCAAGGGAGTCAGACGTACAGATACACGGATTTTGTGATACTTCAAGTACAGATTATGGAGCAGCCATTTACATTCGTACAGTACATTCAGATGGTATAGTTACGTGCAAATTATAAGTGTCAAGGACACCCGCCGTTGAAGACAGTATCGATTCCAAGGTTGGAATTGGCTGCAGAGTTGAGAGTTGTTGTCCAGGCTACTAGTACAGGTGAGAGAGTCAATGGAGTTGCAAGATGTGGACTACTTCCTATGGTCCGATTCAAAGGCCGTGTTGTATTGGTTAAGGAAACCCCCATGTGATTTAAAAACATACGTCGCGAATCGAGTCTCATCGATTCAGTTGGACACGGAGGTGAGATGCTGGCACTATGTCAACACGAAAGAGAACCCAGCCGATTTGCTGAGTAGAGTTGTACAGGCGTCTGCGTTGGTGGACAATAAACTAAGGTTAGAGGGACCGGAATGGATTCGGCTTCCATGTGCGAAGTGGCCAGAGATGGCCGCAGTTAAGGGTAAATCGTCAGAAGTACAGAGTGAGAAGAAAGTGTTGCAGTCATGACAGTTCAACAAATGTTGTGTATAGGTGCAAGGCGTTCAGCCAGTAGAGTATCATTGTTAGAATACACAGAAAGATTGGAGAAGCTCATACAGATATGAGATATGAAACGAGACTACAGAGTGCAGAGTAGAAGTACAGGTAGAGGATATTCTTCTCGATAGAGCTACCTCAAGAAGCCAGGATGCTGAGTGGGAGAATGGAATGCAGAAAGCATGCTTGTAAACTGAACCATTATGCAGATCACAACGCGGTATTAATTTAATGTTAATTTAATCAATTTGTACAGGGTCGGTTTGTAAAACAAGTCGCATCCACCATCACTAGAACTACAAGGAGATATTACTACCTTTTTTTTGGTATTTTTAAAGTACAGGCGACTAATCTGATCATTTTTGTACAGAATTAGTTTATAGGTGCAGGTGGTCAATTCCATCATCTTTATACAGGGTTAGTATCCAAGTACAGACAATCAATACAAGTACAGAAAGAGATGAAAGTGTTAGAGTACAGGGTCTCACATTTGGAATATTCCAAGAAGTAAGAAAGGCTATTGGTACAGGAGTAAAAGAACCAACGTTGGAAGAGAAGGTGTACGCATCGTATTATAGCTTGCGTAAATCACAAAAGAGATGTACAGTAAAGAGATGTCAGCGTTAAAAAACAGGACAGATATATCCGAGAAAGGTGGCAGGTTGAACGAGAGCAAAAACGAGCAACCGTCAACACTATTAGTACAGGTACAGGTACAATGCAGGATGGAACTGAACTCAAGACATATTTATCCCTTGAGTAATGATCCCGAGGATGTACAGATGAACCGAAGATACTTCGGGTCCGTTCGATGCCAGTTAGCAACCAAGTACAGTAGGCGTAAGACTGTGGAAGGATCGTCAGAAAATGTTAGGCCACTTTTGGGAAAGGTGGAGCCATTGAAGATTGGCCAGCTGGTCACATTGGCTAGCGAAGGTTTTCCACCGGCTCACTGGGCCCTAGGACGGGTTTGTGAACTCATCACCAGCAAGGACGGTCTGGTAAGATCCGTAGTTGTACAGACGGAGACAGGGAAGCTGAAACGTCCAGTGCAGAAGATCTGCGTAGTTCCAGTGGAAAAGCAGCAGTAACCAGTAGAATGTGTAGTAGTAATTCGTGTTTATAAATGTATAAAAGATTGTAGAGAAAATTATAAATTTTGCTGGCACTGTATCGAATCACTCACACATTGGCATATTGTTGCGCCCGTGTATGAGTCTTTTTCTCTTATAATAATAAATACATGAGCTTGCGGTTCTCTTCTTCGAATTATTGGAAGCAACCAGGCAAGCTCAGTCACATTCAGACGGTACAGAAGTAAAGTCGCACAGTAGTACAGGTCATAATTTGTACAGAATAAAGAATAATCGATAGTCGGGTTTTTTTATATATTTTTCCCGACTTTAAACAAGTCGAACCACTTTATACGGATCTTCGTAGGCGGGCATTAGACCAGTTTTTACCCTGTCAGTTCTTACAAACACCTGTTTGCAATCGTTTAGATGTTTTGGGACAAAAATGTCTTGGTTTGTTTTTCGAGTACCGGTTGGTATGAGATTTCTCATCGCATTGCGCAACTTATGTATTAAGTCGTCTGGGGAATGATCTGAGATTCTGCCCATATACCATTTCTGCGGCCGATGCGTCTAAATCTTCCCTTACTGCGCAGCGAATCCCCAAGAGGATGATTAGAAGCTCTGAGCTCCAATTGATGGTGTTACATCTGGACTTCAGTGAACACCTGAGTTACCTGTGAAAACGCTCGACCATACCGTTAGACTGTGGGTGATATGGCGTTGTGTGGATCCTATGTATCCCCAGAAGTTTGGAAAGCTCACTAAATAACTTGGACTCAAATTGACTTCCTTGGTCCGTGGTTATTTGAATGGGGATGCCGAAACGTGAGACAAAATGTTCGACGAAAGCTTTGGCCACGGAGCTGGCTGAAATGTCCCTTAAAGGATAGGCTTCTGGCCAACGCATGAATCTGTCTATGGCAGTGAGAATATAAGAAACACATCAGATGATGGGAGTGGACCGACCAAGTCGATGTGTATGTGATCGAATCGTCCTTTTGGCACTTCGAATACACCGTGTTCTGCTTGGTGTGTCTTTGGATCTTAGATTTTTGGCAACCCATGCACGCCTGGGACCAGTTGTTGATGTTGTCGTTCATCTTTGGCCAGAAGTATCGCTCTAATATGAGCTTGCGTCTTGCGCGTATGCTTGGGTGAGAGACCCCATGGAGAATGTTAAAGACGCCTGAACGCAGAGGTGAAGGGACGAAAGGCCTATTTCTATTTCTTGACGTTTCGCAGTATATGCTCAAATTTGGAAAGTTAAACTCCTTTAAGGATATGTTAGAGGTTTCATTCGAGTTTTTCTCTTTAAGTAGTTTTTGCAGTTCTTCGTTAGTTGACTGTAACTTGGCGATGGTTTCTAGGTCTAGTTCGTAGTTCTTGGTGGCTGCTAGTGCTTATGCGGAAAAGAGCGTCTGTGACCACATTGTTTTTGCCCTTAACATGTTGGATGTCAGAGGTGAATTGATAGATATTTTCCAAATGACGCGTTTGTCGCGGGCTTCTTTCTGTTTTGCTCGTCAATGCATATGAGAGCGGTTTGTGGTCGGTGAATATTGTGACTTCTCGTCCTTCCACGAAAAACCTGAAATGTTTGATCGCTAAATATATCGCTAGTAGTTCGCGGTCAAAAGTCGAATATTTGGTTTCCGAATCACTTAGCTTTTTTGAAAAAGATACTAGTGGCTGCCAAGATTGTGAATTTTGCTTCTGAAGGACTGCACCAACGGCTATGTCAGATGCGTCTGTGGCAATGCTGAACTTGCCGTTGTGCATGGGGTGGGCTAAAAGGGTCACCTTCGAGAGGCCTTCTTTTGCCTTGTTGAAAACGCTGTTGAGACTATCTGGCCACGAAAAAATCTTTTTAACGCTCTTGTGGTTTGTTAAAGAAGCTAAATGCGCGTGAAGAGGTGCCATGATGTGAGCCAGGTTAGGGATGAATCGGTGATAGTAGTTGATCATCCCTGGAAAATGTTGAATTTGTTTGACTGATGTGGGTGTTGGGAAATTTAAAATAGCTTCCACGCGATCTTTCGAGGGTGAGATACCTTCGGCATTGATAGTGTGACTTAAAAATTCCAAAGTGGGAACGCCGAACACACACTTTGACTGATTGATGTTCACGCCGTGTTCTTCTAGACTTTGGAATAGAATTTCGAGGTGTTTCTTGTGTTGCTCTTCATTTTTACTGGCGGTCAATAGGTCGTCAATATACGCGAAAACAAAATCGAGCCCAAAACAAACTTGATTTATGAAACGTTGAAACGCTTGCGCAGCGTTTCGAAGTCCGAAAGGCATTCGTAGCCATTCGAATAGTCCAAAAGGCGTTGTTATGGCTGTCTTGTAGACATCCTTTTGTGGGACTGGTATTAAGTAATATGCTCTTACAATGTCTATTTTTGATAATATTTTGCAGCCATGAATGTTCATGGAGAAGTCTTGGACGTGGTGGATTGGGTGACAATCCGGTACCGTGGCAGCGGTAAGTCTGCGGTAATCCCCACATGGTCTCCAATCTTGGTTGTTCTTTTTCTTGACCATATGCATGGGTGAGCATGGGCTCGAAGACGATGGTTGGCAGATTTCCAGTTGCATCATGTGCTGACATTCAGCTTTTGCTGCACCGTGCTTGGTAGCGTCAAGCCGTCTAGCCCTTGAAACTGGAAGCCGGCCTTTGGTAATAATGTGATGCACTATTGTGTGTTTGATTGGGGCAAAATAATTGGGTTCCCGAGTTAAGGAAGGAAACTTTTTGAGGACTGTGTTGTATTCGTTGTTGATTTGAAAATGTTTAGGGCTTGGATCATCAGTTTTGATGGTTGATGCATTTGTGTGCATCTTAGTGAGAGGGTCAATTAATCAAGGGTTCTGCTTGTTTGCCGCTGCAACAGCAGATTTATTTAGTTTGGGTTCTGAGATTTGATTTTGTCGAACTTGCAGGGCTTGTCGCATTTCTTGGCATTACTCTTGAAACGTTTGTGATACCAAAAGATCTCATTGCCCGAGTTTGCCCGATTACGTGAACGGTTGTTTTGTTTTTGAAATTTTGACAAGATCTGCTATTGCTGCGTGATCGTGAGTTTAAAGAGAAAGCTTCAATCATTGACTCCATTTTGGCCAGCCTTTGTTCGAGAGAGTTGCTACCATTTGCAGTATTTGCGTTTTGTTGAGCAGTGGAACTGTAAATGCTCGCGCCTTGCGATGCTTCGTAAAAATTATCTGCGGGGGTAGCCAGCTTTTCTAGCGCTTTGCTGCCGACCGACAATTACGCGACCTTAATGTGTTGCGGTAGTCGACGCATCCATAGATTCTTAACAATTTCATCGTTAAAAGCAGTGCCTTATAGCATCTTCATGGACCTTAATACTTCTGATGGTTTGCGATCGCCTATATCCGCTTTATTAATCAGTGTCTCCAAACGTTTAGTTTCAGAAACTGAATGACGTTCTATTAAGGCTGTCTTTAGTCCAAGATACTTATTGGTGGTAGGTGGTTTCGCAAGAATGTCTATAACCGAATCGCAAGTCTCTGGTGGTAGAGAACCGACTGTGAGACAATATTTTGTCTCAGAACTAGTTATTCTGTGCACTGTAAATTGTGCTTCCGCCTGAACTGGATGTGACTGGATTTGAGTTCCAAAATGTTGGAAGGCGTACTCTAATTGATTCTAAATTTGCTTGAAAGGGACTCGATTGTGGGCCTGCATTTTGATTTTCACTAGGACTTGTATTTGACGCACTTTGATTAACTCCCGATCTCGACTGAGTATTATCGTCGTTATCTGTCATGTCGTGTTTGATTTCATTCATTAAATGATCGAAAACTCAACATGGGATTTTGATGACTGCAGGCTGCTTTTTAGGATGCGCTGAGGCTTTAGATGTAACTGCTGTTCTGGTTGGGCGCAGGTGAATAGCTGGATTTTGCGCTGATGGCGTTGATGCAGCTTGTTGTTAAGATGTTCGTTGTACGTGGAAAATATGGACGTGGACGTTGCGTGACTTGGGTGCCCAAGCGTTGTTCTTGTGGTGCTTGTTATGATGATGATCGATGCTCCTTTTGAGGTAACGAGGAACCTTGCTGGCGAGGTGGCGTGGTGTGGCGATTGTAGAAGACAGTTTTATAGCGGAGGCTACGTAATTGCTGATGACGATACAATTTTGCAACTGTGCTGATGATGGTGCCGTTATATGACTGGCCCATTAACGATGGTTTTATAGCGGCGTCACAAAAAAAAATCGTAGAAAATGATTTGGTCGCCGTCGCTTTTCAGGTGGGTAGTGCACCAAAATTGTCGCACAGCGTAAAAAATGTTCGGGTCGACATGCGCAGCAAAATTAATGCGGCTTCTCCTCTCATCAAATTGTTGCACGGATGAAAACAAAATAAAATGGCTTCGCCGCCTTTTCACTGTGATTCCAAAATCACGTCGGGGTCACCAATTTAGGTTTGTGTGCTACTATGTGCATCGATCAATGGAAATTTCGATGGATGAATTTTAGTATCTATTCACTGTTTATTCAATTATAATTATTCAACATATATTATTTTACAAAATTCGACTTATATTATTTTACACGATTCGACTTAAGGAGAGACGTCTGTCCCAGCACAACTTTCAATGGAAGTAAACGAATTCCCTCTTATTTTTTCCTCTTCTTTTATTGTACGCGCGTGGGAGCGAAAAAACCTAGTGGAGTTTTTTGAGTCGCCACTGAAATGCGTGCATGTGACAGTGTTCAGGCAAAACTAGCGAAGTCGCTTTATTAGCGTATTATTTATTTTTACTGAGAGTGCTACACACTTAAAGCCGGAACCACACTTGTAACGTGTGTTGTGATGTGGAGTAGCGTGTCGCTATCACTCCAATGGATTTCATATGTGTAGAAACATATATTTCTCGTGTGTTGTGTTGCAGTGTGTCGCGTTGTGTCAAAATCGCTCCTGTACCGATTGCGCCACAACGCTCTATGGCGCAATGAAGCGCGACATATATATTATATGAAATTGCATATGTGAAAGAAAGAGTACACATGATCCAGGAAATCAATAACGTCAAAAAAGGAAAACAAACAACATTTGAATTCATTTAAAAAAATGACAGCCCACTAGATAAGTGTGCACAGAACACGAAACGACAGACCACACCACAACACACCACACGTTATAGGTCTGGTGCGGGCTTGAGGAAGATTTTTGAGGTGAAAGTGTTTGAGGCTCGATGCTTTTTGGGATTGCAGATTGTACGGCAGAGAGATGGTTCGATTTTTCTTCAGCAATCTGCTTATGTCGATAGAATTTGAATGAAGTTCAAGATGAGTGATGCAAATCCAGTTACAACACCAGCTGATAGCAGTACCTACAATGAATTAACAGATTTGAAGGAAGAAGTGAATAATTTTTCCTACAGAGAGGCTGTAGGAAGTTTGATGTACTTGGCTATTGGGAGCAGATCCAACATCTGCTATGTTCTTGGAGTTGTTAGCAGACATTTGAACAAGCCCACTACACATGATGTTATTGCTGTTTAGCTCATTATTCGATATATTAAGGGAACAAGGCTTATGCCGGAGATGTAGAGATAAGGGGGCCAACGAGTGGCTTTGTGTTTCTTCTTGGCCTATCCACGATGGAAGCCGAGTTTGTGACGGGTTCCAATGCAGTGAAAGAGACCGTATGGTTGTCACGACTGATGAATAAACTACTAGAGGAAGGTTGCGGCAAACCAAATCTATACCTGGATAACCAAAGTGCCATCAAATTGGTGCGCAATCCAGAGTTCCGGTCGTTTTCTTTTGCGTTTAACTTTAACAAAAAAAGTTTAATAAAAGCAAATGTAATGTAATGTAAAGAAAAATGGTATATATTTACCCCGAATAAATTTCTTTAATCCTTTTCTTTTGGTTACTTTTTTTCACGTTAGTCTAATGGTTAAATGTAATTAGTTTTATCTACAAAAAAAAATCTGTTGAATAAATTCCTAATTATATGCTTGTTAGTTTGCAATATTTGTATTTATCTGGGACATATGAGTTCATAATGTCCATTTGAGATTTCCAAATTTGCAGGTGGTGGAGTAAGGTGAGTTATATTTCTCTTAGCGGATGAACTGAGCTTTGCACCAACACTTAAATGGGGATGTTAGTAGGCAATTGCCAGGTGGAGTGGGTATTGGCCGCGCTCAATACGCACGAGTGCTTCTCAAAATGGTAATCATCCGTCCGATGTCAAAAGCAACAATTTTAGCTCTGTACGATTTATGTGTTGTCGTATGTATTATTGAACTTCCGGGGACAATAATCCCCCCATTTACGATGAGCTCCGCCTTGCAGAACCAGCGTGTCACGTTTCCGGAATTCAACATTCTCTCCCCACTCTCCCATTGTCCTAACCTGAGATCCCCATCCGGTAATCCTGCCTCTCCAAATTACATGGCCTTTCCTAGAGACGATATCATCAAAAGATTTGATTTCCAAAAGAACTTTGTTATTCAGCTCAGCAATAAGAAGAACTGGAGCCACGAATCCACAGTTCACTGATTGAACAATCACACGAAAAAATGGTACAAAAATGGGTCGAGAACTGATGAAATAACTAAAGCGGGAGTATTTGGGCCTGGAACCAAATATTCTGAACGAATGGGCAAAAGTACCAGCATCTTCTATGCTGATATCTATGCCATAGACAGAAGTGTGCAAATCAACCTCGACATGAAAAAAATCAGCTATGATATAGCCATAATATCAGATAGCCAGGATGCTGTTTTGGAACTAAATTCCCTTCACAATTAAATCCAAACTTGAATGGGAATGCCTACAAAGACTGATGAACTGGGTAGGAAAAACAAGATAACTCTCTGCTGTGTGCGTGGCCATGGAGGAATAGAGGGGAATGCAATGGCCGACTCCCTAGCAAGAAAAGGAGCATCAGAAACTTTCATAGGTCCTGAACCATTCTACGGAGTAGGGGATCACACCCTCAAAGACAAATTTAGGAAACTAGAGAACATGGTTTAACACTCAGGTCGTGAGGCAGGCCGATAAACTTCTGGGGCAATACAACCGGAAAGATTCCAGGCTTGCATCGACATGAGCAAAAGTAACCTCCGTATCCTAACGAGTTTCCTAACGGGGCATTGTAGACTCAAGGAACACCTTAGGACACTGGGTATATCTGAAGAAGGTCTCTGCAGTTTCTGCGATGAGTCCAGTGAAATCCCGCCACACTCCTGGGATTATGTGGGGCACTGACCCACAAAAGACTGAAATACTTGGGCAAGTAAGATGAGGCAAATCTGTCATCAAAGGAAACTCGACTAGAAAGAGTGCTACAGGACGGATTTCTTCAGCCAAGGAGAAACAAGAGCACAAGAACCTCAGAATTGATTCCGAAAGCAATTATAATGTGAGGGGAACTCTTATGAGAGGATCTCTCTGAGGCGTAAGCAGGGGGTACAATAGACCAAAAGGTCGCAGTACAACAACCCCTATCAAATATAAATAATAATATTAATAATAATAGTTACATCAAGAATTCCAAATTAGCTAGCATTTTTCTGATCTGTAGACCTAAGTTGGGTTGCTGAATTTTAGCACGACTAAGATACTCTGTTTTTTTCATTAACTGTTAATTAAATCTTATTTACTTTTTCACGCTTTTATTGTAATATCGATTTAATTTACTTTGCCTTTCTGGCTTAAAGGTTCAATAAAGCAGACCTACTGTTATACAACAACACTGAAATAATTCTGTTTCTAATTAAAACCATATTTTGTTTGCTATAGTCTAAAAATTAATAGCTTGTTTTTTTTTCTCTTTTCTTAACAGTCTGCTACAAGTCGGAGAGCATTTTGCGGAGGTTATTGTGGACGCTGTGTTATATCTACAAATGGTGGTCTTATCTTGGCAGTGCAGAAATGATACTCTAGAATCTAGAACATATTGCTTACTGACTAAAGAAAAATTACGAATATGACCATGTGTTATAATAATTGTGTTGCTTTTATTAGCAAAATATATTGCATTATATGAATAATATTATTTTTTAATTACTTTCATAAATTAAAGCATCCAAAGCAATATGAATTTCTCATTGGAATATAAATTTTGCGCTAAATTACAGAAAATATTTATGTTAGCAATTGATATACCTAATATATAATATTGAATTTATTACAAAAATGTTCTTATTCTAATAAATTAAAAAAAAAAAATGCAATAGTATACATTATTGGACTGCAAATTTCAATCCGATTGTACTTTTTATTTTGTAGTGCCTCATAATGGGGGACCCTTTTTTTAACAGAAGTTCGGTGCAATAGTTAGGTCTTCGTTAGATTAAGAGTTAAGTTTTTAGTATATAGAGCATAGGACACGGACAGCTTGCCGAATAACAAGTCATGAGAAACTACTAACAACATATTTATTAAATCCAAATATCGGGAAGATGTCAGACAAAACTCAAAACAATACAGTAAGGCCCAAAGAAAAGTCTGCTTCTAATTTATGTGGTATTCGATTGGGTGCTCTCAGAGCACTTTTTTTGCTCCCAGAGCAGTTCTTATGTTCGTTTGGTACAAAAAAAAAACAATCTTTTTCAGATTTCAGAGCACTTTTGCGAATCTAGATATTTTCTCAGATTTACCAATACAAGTGTGCTTTAGTTTGACAACTGGTGGAGGGCGCTTAGGCTTTCGTGAATTTGTTCTAAAGCAAAGAAAGGCTTTGCATCGGGTGAATCTACTTTTGTAAACTATTTATGTATAAATATTTAAAAATCAATCGGGACGCTAG
Source organism: Cheilosia urbana (assembly GCA_946477585.1). Taxonomy (NCBI): domain Eukaryota; kingdom Metazoa; phylum Arthropoda; class Insecta; order Diptera; family Syrphidae; genus Cheilosia; species Cheilosia urbana. The sequence goes on along the minus strand of OX297853.1, from coordinate 64,037,130 downwards.
TTTCGAATGTTTTTATTTAAAATTTAGCCAGTGAATAGAAAACGCTTTGCAAAGTGTTGAAGGCTACACATATTGGAATCCCACGAATATTATCACAAAAAGGAGCAAGTGACTTTTTATGTTCGATTAGCCACACGAAATCTGAAATCTGAGAGCGAATCTGAAGAAGCCCAAACAAATACCACATTAATAAATCTCTTTTTTTCGTTAGATCATTTTAAGTTATAAAAAAAAAACATTTGTTTTAAGAATATTAAAATATTTTTTTTATTTTGGAAGGATTTTAATAGGTAAAAAATTCTTGTGAAAATGTTTGCTATAACTCATAATATCGGGTGATTTTTTAAGAGGCTTAGAACTTTTTAAAAAAAAAAAAACACAAAAAATTCAAAAAAATGAATGAAATATTTATTTGAATCGATAGTTTGAACCTTGCAATTTAATGTTTAAAGATAATTTCATGCAAATGTTGACCGCGGCTGCATCTCAGGTAGTCCACCCGCTGAGTCCAATTTTGGCATACTCTTTCACACATATCGGCCGGTATCTCACGAATGAATGCATGGATGTTGGCTTCCAGTGCGTCAATCGAAGCGGGATTGTCCCTATACACATTAGCCTTGACATACCCCTACAAAAAATAATCTAATGGTGTCAAATCGCACGATCTAGGCGGCCAATTGACCGGCCCGAAACATGAAATTAACTGTTCACCAAACTCGCCTCGCAATTGCGCCATTGTTTCGCGTGCTGTGTGGCATGTGGCACCGTCTTGTTGAAACCACATATCATGCAAGTCAAGAACTTCCATTTAGGGCAAAAAAAAGTTTGTTATCATCGCTCGGTAGCGTTCACATTGACAGTAACGCTGCGATTCGCATCATCTTTGAAGAAATATGGCCCAATAATGCCGCCGGCCCATAAACCGCACCAAACAGTGGCTTTTTCGGGATGCATTGGTAGCTGTTGCAATGCTTCTGGCTGATCTTCACTCCAAATGCGGCAATTTTGCTTATTTACGTACCCATTCAATCAAAAATGAGCCTCATCGCTGAACACAATTTTTCGATAAAAAAGCGGATCTTCGGCCAGCTTTCCAAGAGCCCATTCACCAAAAATTCGGCGTTGTGGTAGGTCGGCTGGCTTTATTTCTTGCACAAGCTGTATCTTAAAAGGCTTTACGCACAAATCCTTCCGCAAAATTTTCCACGTAGTGCTGTAACAAAGGCCTAACTGCTGGGAACGGCGCCGAATCGACATTTCGCGGTCTTCTGTCACACTAGCTGATACGGCCGCAATATTTTCTTCACTACGCACAGTACGTAAACGTGTTGGTGGTTTAATGTCCAACAAAGTAAATTTGGTGCGAAATTTGGTCACAATCTTCCGAATAGACTGCTCAGAAGGTCGAGAATGCCGATCATAAAATGGAAGCAGCGCGCGATGAACATTTCGAACCGAGCACGAATTTTGATAGTAAAATTCAATAATTTGCAAGCGTTGTTCATTTGTAAGACGATCCATGGTTAAATTGCAAACCAAACTGAAGCTGTTTGACAGTGACACAAGGTACTAAACACACGTCAGCTGTCAAAACCAGTGTTGCCAAAACCAAAGCAGCTAAAAAATCACCCGTTATATAGATAGTGTTCGGTACCGAAACCGAATTGACCAGCTCCAAGGTTGCCCACCACAGGCAGAAGCGCCACACAAAGGTTGGCTACCCCTGAGCCAGAGCATACTTGCTCCACTCAGTCGAAACCCAATACATCACAACGATCATCAAGCTGGCTGGTCGCCCCGCTGTACCCACCACTGGTCGACCACCACTACTGCTCGTCATCGCCCACTGCTGATAAGGCACATTCCAGTCGCCTAGATTCGCCAGAAATCGCCACCCCACACTGTGTGTCACCATGGCGATACGGGACACCATTCGACGATCCACTACTTGGACTGTATCGTCATATCTGGGGCGCGGATATTGGATACCTCGCGCCGCCCTTGATGGTCTATGGCTTCGTGGATAAATACGACATATCCAACGGCGGCCAGCTACAATTATTATGGATCTCCCACGCGTACTCATCGTGATAGCAGGTGCTAGCACATTCTTCTTGCTGTGTCGCTGGGTAGCCAAGGTATGGACTTGGTATCAGCTACTGGACTCCCTACACCTATGGGATTACTGATGACGCTGCATGGCAGTGGCTATGGGACTGGAGGTGACGAGCTGCTTCGGTTGGCGAAGCCAAGAAACTCAACTTCAAACACTAGGCTTGTACGGTCGCGTTGGGCACCGAAACATATACTAAAATAAACATCTAAATAATCAAATCCAGTTCATTGTTGTTTTAGTTTTCTTTCTGTTCGATACGGTTCGCTTGGTGACTCTCTAATTCTTATTTCAGATCGGAAGATAAAATACCCGACAGATAGATAAAAAAAATAGATAGATAGATCATTTTATTTCATACTAGCGTGCCCGGCGAACTTCGTCCCCCCCAAAATTGACTTTTTAACTATAATAATTTTCACTTCCGCCTGAAATTAATTTTATTGATCCCAACTATAGCTTTTGACAAATACGATCTCGCCGAGCAAATTCCTTGAAATTAATTATATTTATTTCTGAAAACAATAAAATTGAACAATATACATTTTACATTTACTTTTCTTATATTTTACTTACCGCAGTTTTTCCCTGTCGCTCGGCTTCCATTCAAGTTAAAATCATTTCAAGTGAAACGGCAACCAATTTGACAGAAAAAAACTGCGGCAGCATTCAGCGAATATTCTGTTCCGGTTTTACTTTGCAGCGATAGATGTATCCAGCCCCGCTCCGCGACATCCCGGGCCCCGTGAATAACCCACATATTCACCACATACATCCAGCAGGGCCAGTTTGGAAGCAGGTCGATGCAGGATCCCTTTAGCAGTTTGTACTTCGGCACTCCGTACCTGATCGTCTTAAGCCAGGTAAACTTTAGTTATTCTCCCTTTACACCACTTGGATCGTGGCATATCGGAGTCACATATGAAGACTAGGTCACCTATTTTGAGTGGTCGCACCTTGTCATACCATTTGGATCTTCTGGTTAGTGTTGGCAAATATTCGGTCATCCATCGCTTCCAGAACCGATTCTTAAGTTGTTGAGCGATTCTCCATTGTTTTCGGAGACAATGGATCCTAACGTCAGAAGGTCCAGGTGTCTGCGTCGAATTTGTTGTTCCGAGGAGGAAATGGTTCGGTGTCATCGGCTCTTCATCGTCTATGGTGACTGGTAAGTGAGTAAGAGGGCGAGAGTTTATGATATTCTCAGCCTCTGTCAGCAAACTGCACAACGTTTCGACTCTTGGAGCCTCTGTCTGGAGCGTATGGTTCAAAACTCTCTTGACACTCTGGACCATTCTTTCCCATGCGCCGCCTGCACTTGGATTAGCTGGGCAGTTGAAAACCCATTCAATCGCGCTGGAAAACATCTCCCGTTGCACTTGAGCCTCATCGAAAACGTCTCGAAATGCGCGAAGCTCTCCATCAGCACCAACAAAATTGGTTCCATTGTCGCTTCGTATTCTTACGGGAACACCACGTCGATTCACAAAATTTCGAAGACACAATACAAACGAATCGGTGGATAGATCCGCAGCCAGCTCCAATTGAATCGCACGTATCGTCAAACATGTGAATATCGCTACCCATCGTTTCTCACGACGACGGCCTATGGCCACATGAAGAGGTCCAAAGTAATCAACACCAGAATACGTAAATGGCATTACGTATGGCAGCTGTCCCATCATTGGAGTATTCGGTTTTGCAGATTGTAGTTTACAAACTTGACATGAGAGTCTGACACTCCGAACCAGTTTCCGTAGATGAGGTACCCAAAATCGTACACGAATCTCGTTGATTATAGTTTCATCATTCTGATGACGTAGTTTCCGATGGTAGTATGCGACCACAAGTCTGGTCAAAGAGTGCTTCTTGGGAAGGATTATTGGTCTTCTGGTTACGAATGGTACTGACATAGCCGCATCTATTCTGCCATACACTCTAAGAACAGCATTCTCATCAAGATACGGACACAGTTTGTGCAAATGGTTTCCCTTTGGAATGGACCCTTCTTCTTGTATCGTTGTCACTTCCTGTGAAAACGCATCCCTTTGCGTTGTTTTGCAAATCCAGAGTTCAGCTGCATCCAGTTCCTGTGCGCTAATCTCTCCACTGATCGTCTTAGTGGCCAGATGATGTTTCGCCACAAAGTTATTAACAAATCGTCGAACAAATGCTACTACCCGTTTTAGTCTAAGGTAGTCTGAAAACGTTGATATATCAATGATGTCACTGACCACAGACTGAGTCAGCAGCAGGAATCGGGGACGAAGTTCTTCTTGGCAATCTTCATCCAGTCTCAATGGAATTTCTTTGGGCCACATTGATTCATTTTCCCTTAAAAAGTTTGGCCCGTACAACCAGCGACTTCTTGGGTTAAAACATGGTGGCAACGTTCCCCGGGTAGCATCATCCGCTACGTTAAGTTCGGGAGGAATCCATCTCCACTCCGATGATTTTGTTGTGTCAAATATCTCGGAAACTCTATGTGCTACGAACGGTTTATAGCGACGATGTTCGGAACGTATCCAGCTAATTACTGCCCTAGAGTCGCTCCAGAAGATGTTCTTGCTGATAGTCATATCGTGATCCTTAAATACTGTTCTTTGTAGTCTGGTTCCAAGTACAGCAGCCTGCAACTCTAGGCGCGGAATTGACAACAGCTTTATTGGGGCACACCTAGTTTTTCCCGCTACGAGAGAGATATTTCTATGTGGCCATCAGCCAATGTTGCCCTCCAGTATGCAACGGCGGAGAAGGCGTCCTCGCTGGCATCAACGAATACATCTCATTGTATATCGATGGCGGGGTGCGAAAAGTAACAGCGTTGAAGACGCAAAGTGGTAACACTACTTACTGCGTCTCTCCAGAGAATCCATCTGCCATAAAGTCCATCGGGTATCGGCTCATCCCACTGTACGTTATACCTCCACACCTCACGCAAAACTATCTTTATATAGACCATCATGTTGGCAAGCAGACCGAACGGGTCGAATATCGACATGGCTATGCTGAGTAGCTCTCGCTTGTTTTCTTTCACCCATTGCAGCGTAAGCGAGGTTGACTCCCCTTGTAGTCCCAATATTGCAGCCAAGTCCTCGTCGATCATGGATATTGACGAGCCATCGTCTAAAAGCGCGTACGTATTTACACTTCTCTGTGAACCATATACTGTAACTGGCACAATCCGAAACAGTACGTTTATGTCTCACTCCTTTGAACATTTTACAGACTCCGCTTTTCCTGGCAACGAATCTGACTCGGACATATCCGACGTGGACCTACTCCGTGGCTTTGGTCGCTCGGTAGCTGATGTTCTCTGTACGACTTCATCTAATAGCATGTTGTGAAACCTGTCGCAGTATTCATACGTGCACGTTACTTTGTTGTTACACGCTGTGGTATTATGACCTGTTTGCAGACAGAAAAAGCATAATCGATTGCGCTTGGCAATACCCCAGCGATCAGCAACGCAGCTATTCAGAAAATCTGGACATTTTTCTATCTGGTGCGATTTGTCGCATAGAACGCACTGTAGTTGTTCATCTTTAGCTTCTGACACGTATTGCACTCGGTGTTGAATTTTCTTATTTGGAGTTACCTGCTTTCGATCACATATTTGTTGACTGGATGTGACGGTAACCAAACTAACATAACTCGCTTTTTGATCCAACCATTCGCTTAGGTCAGTCACTGTTGCATATGGCCGTATTCATTTCATTCATTTCATTTATTTATCACCAAAGAATAAAATCTTTCATAGATATAAGACCACAAAAATTAAAATTTAAAGTTACATAAATAAGATACAAAGTAAACGTAAAGCAAAATAACTATGACTGTACATTCTCAAGTAATTTTCTTTTTATAGAGGAAACTGGCAAGTTGAAATCGATTAAAATGGCATTTGCATTATATGCTGACGTTAAACCATTAATTGATGATGATAGACCGTATTTTGTACGAGAGTGGCCTACTCTAAAAAATCGAGAGTTCCGTAGGTCGAATGAAGGAACATTAATATTTAGAAGACTTAGGATGTCCGTTGAATCAATTTCTCCTATGAGAACCCTATGAATAAAGACTACTCTGGCTACTGTTCTTCTAACTTCCAGTGATTCTAAATTAATTAATTTTAACCTAGATAAATAAGGGGGTAAGTTGCTAGAATCAAGCCAAGGAAGTCCTCTAAGAGCGAATCTTAAAAATCTTTTTTGTATAGATTCAATTCTTGTTATATGAACTCGATAATATGGACACCACACAATAGAGGCATATTCTAATATAGACCGCACAAAAGCGATATACAAGGTCTTGAGAACATAAACATCCGAGAACTCACAAGCATATCGCCTTAACATTCCCCATGTTCTATTTGCCTTGTTTGTGATGGACTCAACATGGTAGGTAAATGAGAGCTTGGTATCTAAAAACACACCCAAATCTTTAATTAGATAAACACGGGGAATGGCAATACCATCAAAGGAATACGTAAACATGATAGGAGACTTTTACAGCGAGAAAATGTCATGACAGAACACTTCGAAATGTTTAAAGATAGGTTGCTTTTAGAGCACCACAGATGAAATTTCTGAAGATGTGAATTTAAAAGTTGAAAAGGACGATTATCATTACCTGACATATAAATCTTAAAGTCATCCGCAAACATCAACAAAAAGCATTCAGGTAAAAATTGACTGATGTCATTTACAAACAGGATAAAGAGTAGCGGTCCAATATGACTTCCTTGGGGGACGCCGGAGGTTACAGATATATTTTTCGAAATATGTCCACGAAACTTTACATTTTGGTGTCTATCCGAGAGGAAGGAGGAAAGCCAATTTAAAAAGAAGACTGGAAAACCCAATCTAGTAAGTTTATATATCAACAATTTATGGTCAACTCGATCAAAAGCTTTGCTAAAATCAGTATAGATAGCATCAACTTGGTTACCTTTACTGATTTCAGAAACAACGAAATTCGTGAATGCTAAAAGATTTGTTACAGTTGACCTCCTTTTAACAAACCCACGCTGATTATTGCAAACAAGGGACTTACAGTAAAAATTTAATCTTTCGGTAACAAGGGAGTCAAACAATTTTGGTATAGAAGATTGCTTACATATACCTCTATAGTTTTCAATTTTATTTCTCCTTCCAGACTTAAAAATGGGAACTATAAAAGAAGTTTTCCAAGCAGATGGGAATGTGCTAGTACGTAAAGACAAATTAAAGATATGGCATAGAATTTTATGTAAAGGAAACGCACAGTTTTTAAGAAAAATAGGAGGAACTCCATCTGGACCAGGGTTAAGGCTAGAATCCAAAGACACTAAAGTTTTGAAAACATTGTCTTCAGAAAATTCCATATTATTAAAAAGAGTAGTATGGGAACCATCAATATAATCAAAAAATTGCTCATCTATCAACGAGTCATGGTTCGAATATACTGATTGGAAAAAATTGGCAAAGTTATTACAAATAGTACCGGGAGAATAATCAAGATGTCCCTCAAAAGAGAGTGCGGCTGGAAAACCATCACTTCTGTTTTTTGAATTGATAAATTTCCAAAATTTATCAGGCCTAGAACTAATACTATTCTGTATTTCATTTACATATATAAGGTATGCATGGTAGAGAGACGTTTTTAGCTCAGACTTTAGCCTTCGAAATATAGTGTAGTCCTCATTCGCCTGACTAGAACGCCATTTTCTATATGCTCGATTTTTTAATGTTTTTAGGTTGCGAGTAATTTCATTGTCCCAGGGACATGAATTAATACTATTTTTTATGCGTACAACAGGCACATATTTGAACATAACTAGATTAATAACGTCATATAATTTAGAGCAAATGTCATTAATATCTAATGACAGATAAGGATCCCAGTCATAATTATTGAGCTCTGCACAAATATCACTATAACTGGCATTTTTGAAATCAAATCTGAAGGATTCACAATTAAAAGTTACGTTAAAATTCAATTTACAAAAAAGGTTTAAAGAAGGATGATATGAGTCTTCCGGAACTAGAGGAGTGAGACTCCTGGACACAAGAGTTTCGTCACTGTTGTTGGTAAAGATGAGATCCAAGGTACGATTCATCATATTTTTGATGTGATTCACCTGTAGTAGACCGAGTGAGTGGAGCCCATCAACAATCAAAGCACCAATCGTAGATAAAGAGTTGACAGGGCTCAGATATGTGCAGTCCAAATCACCCGATGTCCATTGAATATTTGGTTGATTAAAATCACCAAAGATGTAAATTATATCCGTCGATGATAAAAGGTTCACAATGAAGCGGATAGCGTCAATATATCTAGTTAAAACAACTAATTTCGTACTAGGTGGAATATAGATACAGACGATGTATATTTTAGCGTTGAGTGTCAGGTCAAAACGGCTGCAACAAATTTCGATGTCATTATAATCGCTGAGGTCAACTTCTATCGCCTTATAGTCTTTAAGAATGGCTATAAGCGCACCACCAAGCCGCTTGTAAACACTATTTGCTGATGATCGATCACAACGGTTTACATCAAAGTATGAAGGAAAAATGATGGAGTTACTGAATTCATCGTGTAAGCCAGTCTCCGTAATTATAATAATGTCATATGAGCAACTATAAACATTTATTAGGAACTTTGGGCACTTTGTCCGTAAGCCCCTTACGTTCTGGTAGAAGAAGGCAATTTCCTTAAGTTTTTTGAAGAGGAGGATTGATCATTATTCCTGCTAATCCTATTATTCCTGTTAGTAAACTCCTTAACAAGAATGTCCCTTGGCCAAAATCTTGGATTTAAAAGAGTTTTGCCAATAGAAGGTGGAGCAATTAATTTAAAAGAGGCCGAGATCCGGCCAGGTATATTATTTGCTGTTAGGCATAAACATCTAATGCTGTTTGTGTCAACGCCCTTATTATTGATATAATTAATGATATCAGTGGACTTAGTGCCGTATTCCAAGCGTGACAAAAACACTGCAAACGGAGGTGGTACAATCCTTAGAGCACAGGCGTCATTATCATTAATATCATTGGATGACGGAGTATTGACATCAAGTATAGTGTTGTCGATCAAATTAATCGGATCTACTGTACTAGCAGTCGGGCCAAAATTGGTGGCAGCAGGTAAGGATCCTGATCCTGAGCATGAGGGCAAACCACTGTCATCGGGAGTGATTTCGATTGCAGTACGAAGCGACTCACCCGAGTACGAGTTTGAACGAAGTACTCTTTTTTGTTGAGGAAGTTGAAGGCTAGCAATTTGCTTTTGTTTTTGCTGTTTGAGCTTATGCTTCTTTTGTTGTTTATGCAGGCTAGAGTTGGTTGAATGTGTTAGTGTCTGTTGATGTTCATTAATCTGCAGATCATGGTGTTCAGGACCTTGATGAGTCTGATCTTGTTCAGAATGTTTTTGATGTTGTGAATGAATTAATTGTTTATCAAGTAGTTGTTGTTGAATGAGTTGTAGTTGTAATTGTGACTCTTTTAATTCATTCTGCTGAGTCAATATGAATTGTTGATGCTCACTGACAGGCTGATTTTGTTGCAGGAGACGGTCTACGTTATTAAAACCCTTTAACATTTCCTGTTGATTTAGGGGATTAAAAACTAGAACATCCTGAATTTCCAAAAACATATTTGACAAATTGCTAAACATCTTATGCAACTTCATAATCTTCCAGTGCAAAACATCAGTCGATATACTACGGTGTTTTTCACAATAAAAACAAAGGCCAGGCGTTGAGACAATTTTATCAATGTCTTTCCCTTTTATGTTTATGCATTTAGCATGAACAGTTTCAAGGCATATAGCGCAAGATAACTTAACATCATTTGATGCATTTTTGCATACAAAGCAGTCGGAAGTACTCATACTTATTATTTCCACCAAATGAGCACGCGGGAGAAGATGAAATAATTTAAATATGTATTTTGAAAATATAGATCTGGCAACTCCCCAAGCAGAACAAGTAGGTATAGCAACCAAAAAGCTCAGCCGATAATGTGGTTGGTGAAATAGATGAGATGTGGTGCATGTAGAAGATAACAATAATATTGTGGTGAGTATCAATCTTGCTGTAACGGCAGAGCATACACCAAAATCTTGTAAGAATACTGAGCCCACTCGATTCGTTGTGTCATCGGCATCTTGTTCACCAGTTCTTCCATTAGAGTGGGGTTAGCTAGATGGTTTTGTCCTTGCGTACTTCGAAGAAATGTGGCATTTCGTACTTTGATAGCAAACGATACAATCTGCCCAATGTTGTTTTCGCTGAACGGTAGTATCGCTCTTACATTTTGGATCTGGCTTCTAATTAAAAGGTCATGATGCCCAAACCTGTTCTGCAGCTGTGCGTATACTTTCCATTCCCATACATTATCGGGGTATATCAGAAGCGAAGCCACAGTTTCTTTAGCCTCACCCTTAAGGCATCGTTGTAATCGCAAACAGTTTTCAAAGTTCGTGTACTGATACACGTTTGTCGACTCCACAAAGGCTGTGGAGAACATTGGCCAATCCTCCGGACTTCCATCAAAGTCTGGCAGATCGTAAATTGTACGGCTATGTGGTTGCACAGACCTGTACAACACATTGTGATTATGGCTATAATCATCACCAAAGAATCGCGCTTTATTGTCTTCTGATGTCATATGCCGACCGAGATTCGGCACCTCTTGTGTCGAAGTGACGGCCGGACTATACGATGAAATACCTGGTCCAATGACCCCTGTGGTCAATCCTCTCGGCTGGAGAATCGGAGCTGAGCGTGGAGACTGTGAGTATGTACCACAAAAGGCATCGGCAGATGCTCCCACAGCTCCTTTTTCATATTGATTGTGTTTAGCTGATGATAAACATTGCGGCAAACTCACGTAAGCATTGCACATAACATCGGCAGATGTTCCTATTGCAGTGTTTACGATCTGCCTTACCGACGTGGATGACGTCGTTGGCGTCTGTATGGCGGTTTCCAAAGAATCGGCTGTCCTTGAAATTGTTGGCCCCGACGTCCCGGGTGCAAGTTGCTGGTGCTGCATGTATTGAACTGCAACAGCTTCCACTGATTGTACGGCTACAGCCGCTGGCTGTTGAAATCGCAGAACATCTTCACCTTCCGTTGCCGTATGTTTTGTAGCTGCAACTTGTTTTTCCAGTTCCATACGTAATGATTGTTGGAGGGCAGCAGATGCTTCTGCTGCGACCACGGCGGCAGCAGCCTGTTCTTGCATCTGAAGACGAAGTAGACGTTCGGATTCTGTGGCTGCTTTGGCGGCGGCTGCCTCTATCTTAAGTTGTTTCATCTGAACCTGAATATACTTCAGCTGCTTCCTTAAATCCTCTTGGTCCTCGTTAACCATTGTATCGTCCAGGCTCTCTTCGTCACTCATTGCGTAGTCCTTGTATCCAGGGTTTTTCCCCTTATTTATTCGCTGGCTTCTTCGCTTTCAAGCCAAAATGGTGGATTTGCACTATCGAAAATGCACAAATAAAATATCTCCGAATGAAATTCGCAATGGAAATGCGAAATAAAGTTTGTCGCCGAGCAAATTCCTTGAAATTAATTATATTTATTTCTGAAAACATTAAAATTGAACAATACACATTTTACATTTACTTTTCTTATAATTTACTTACCGCAGTTTTTCCCTGTCGCTCGGCTTCCATTCAAGTTAAAATCATTTCAAGTGAAACGGCAACCGATTTGACAGGAAAAAACTGCGGCAGCATTCAGCGAATATTCTGTTCCGGTTTTACTTTGCAGCGATAGCTGTATCCAGCCCCGCTCCGCGACACTTCCGCTTCTTGAATAAAATGGTTTACAGTACACGACGTACAAATTCGTACTCAATAAGCGAATTCCGTGGAATGAGAATATTTGTCTTTGAATTTTTTCCTCAAAACCGTCGCTTGCATGACATTTGATTTGGGATCCTTCACCACCAAATCAAACGCGTTCTGTTACAAAGTCTCGGTGCTTTGAGGTTGCGCAAACAACTTATAACTGAGCCGACTTTCAATTGTAATCCCGGAACAAAGAATTCAAAAATTCAACTGATCCCCATAAAGTTTTGTTTTCACGACAAAGAGTAGCATATGTCCTTCCTTGGGCCCATGCGAATTTAAACCAAAAATCATTAAAATAGAAGGATTTGTTCCAGAGTTATGAGTGCGAACATACGGACGTCAGTCTTTTTTATAAATGTAGCTGTACCCCGGCTTTGCTCATACCTTTCGTATTAAGTATTGCTTATAAAGGGTGATTTTTCAGCGGATGGACTACCTGAGACGCAGCCGCGGTCAACATTTGCATGAAATTATCTTTAAACATTAAATTGCAAGGTTCAAACTATCGATTCAAATAAATATTTCATTCATTTTTTCGAATTTTTTGTGTTTTTTTTTTTTTTAAGTTCTAAACCTCTTAAAAAATCACCCGTTATTTAGCAAAGTCCTTTTTTTTTTTTTTTATATACTTCTCCCGAGAAAGGTGAACCTATAACGCTTCAACAGCGCCCCGAGATGCCTGCAGATGTATGTTTGTTCTGCACTTAAATTGCTGCAAATTGTAGTCTTCTGGAAATATATCCCCAGGAAGCGAGTTCCAAAGTTTGCTTGTCCTGTAACAGAAGGAGTTTTTGAAAGTTGATGTCCTCGCGGTTGTCAAGTGTACTGTATGGTCATGAGCATTAGCAGTCTGTCTTGTTGGGCGCCCAAAAGTTGCATTTCGAGGGATAATGTCTTTGAGTTCCTCAGAACATCTACCATGGAAGTACCTATAGAACAAGCATAGATCAGCGACTTGTCTTCTGTGCACCAACGGTTGTAGATTCGATGTGACTTTAGGGTCTCCAATGAGTCGAACTGCTCGTCTATGTATGCTATCAAGCAGGTTAAGTGAATGTTTTGGGGCCGAGCTCCATATATGGGAACAATATTCCAAGCCTGGTCTAACCTGTGCTTTGTAGAGAAGGAGAAGTTACTTGGAGCTAAAGCACCTCTTTGCTCTAAATAGGTAGCTCAACTTTGCGGACGCCGATTTTGCGATATAGGATATGTGGTTCTGCCATGTGATTCCTGAGTTGACTGTGACTCCTAGAAGGTGCATTGAGTCCTTGTGATGGATTGGATGGTCATCCATTTGGATCTGAGGAACTGTTGATGCATTTTTTCTGGAAAATGTTGCGAGCTGTGTCTTGTTTGCATTAAATACAACCAAGTTGTCCTTTCCCCACTTCAAGATTTTGTCCAGATCATCATTTAGAGAATTAATTTGTTCACATATCTGACTGTGTGATGTAGCCGTATTCACAGGCCCATTGTTCGAGATGGAGGATATAAGAGTGCTGTCATATAGACAGATATTATTATTTGTCGATCTAAGCAAATCGTTGATGTGGAGAAGAAATAGAGTTGGAAAAAGAATAGATCCTTGGGGCAATCCTGCATTTATAGCAAACAAATTGGATGATACACCATCTACAACAACTTGGATCGATCTTCCCAGAAGAAAATTTTGCATCCATCCGCATAGTTGTTGTGGTAATCCGTAAGACGCTAACTTGCCTAATAGGGCTCTATGCCAGACTCGGTCAAACGCCTTTGATATGTCCAAGGCTACGGCTCTGGATTCGCCGTGTTGTTCAATTGATTGTGTCCATAAGTGCGTTACGTAGCTTAACAGGTCACCAGTGGAACGACGGCTCCGAAATCCGTATTGCCTGTCGCTTATTAATCGATGGCCTTCTAGATATTTGATTATTTTGACATTTATTGCCTTTTCCATTACTTTAGAGAGCATTGAAAGTAACGCTATTGGACGATAGTTTTGTGGCAGACATTTCTTCCCTTTCTTTGGAATAGGTTGAATGCGAGCGGTCTTCCAGCAAGAAGGAAACGTCTTCTGGGAGTACGACATGCTAAACAGCTTACAGAGTACAGGTGCAAGTTCTGGTGCACAGTTCTTGAGAACTATAGCCGGGATTCCATCGGGTCCCGTTTCCTTATTGCAATCTAGTTCTTTAAGGATTCGTTGAATTATTCGAGGCCGAAATTTCACTTCTGCCATCGATGATTGTATCCTCGGGATATTTGGTGGCTCTAGCTGTGCAGAATCTAGGGTGGAATTCTTTGAAAACATGCTAGCGAAAAGATCTGCCTTGTCTTTAGGTGTTGTTGCTAGCGTGCCGTCTTCTTTTACTAGAGTTGGAAAAGAAGAGCAACTAAAGTTATTACTGATTGCCTTTGCTATGGACCAGAATGCGCGTGAGCCGCTAGGACATCCAATCACTTTGTTAGTGACTCTTTCGCTGTAAGTTGTCTTCGCCGATTCAATAATTAGGTTGCATCTATTTCGAAGAATTGTAAATTCAGATCTTTTTAGTTCTGAAGGGTTTGACCGCCATTCACGGAAAGCTTTGTTTTTCGCTGCGGTAGCTCGCTTGCATTCTTTGTTGAGCCACGGTTTATTTGAAATAATTTTATTGCTTCCACAACCCGTTCTCCTAACCCGCTTATGTTTTGCAAAGTACCATCTATAGGGTCCGAAACTATAGTATATTTCAATCTTGAAGCAACCATACCTACCCATCCACAAATTACAATCAACTCGGTAGAGCTATTTCGGAGATCGGCAACAGCGCCACCTATCAGGTCCAAAAGCATCCTATCCTTCAAGTGGGAACGAAGAATATACATCCACGAAATTTCATTGAAATCGGCTGAGCAGTTTTGGAGATCGACAACAACGCCACCTATCGGGTCCAAAATTTTATCTTTTAAGACTGCCTAAGCCTGAAATACACCAATACGAACAAAACAAAAGAAGAGTCATAAAATTAAGCCCAGTAAGAACATTTTCCTTGGTTATGTTATTTGTGCCGGAAATCGAATGGAAATGTTACTTACTTATTTAAAATTGATTAAAAACTAATTTGGAGTTTTCGTCGAACAATTGTACAGCTAAATGATATATGAATTACTGAAATGTCAAATTCAAAAAAGTATAGACAACCAACGCCATATATATTATTACAATTAAATTTAATGTTGTTGATACGATATCTATATGCAGGGAAATCTAACTTTCCGTAAATATCTCCCAGGGGAACCTATCGAGTCCAAATTTTGCCAAAAGCTTCTATTTTTTTAAGTGTTATATGGTGTAAATTTGAGCCAAATCGGTCCATAAATAAGAATTTTCAAAGAAGCGACCCCAGCGCCCCCTATAGGGTCTAAGATAAACATAAACCATCCGGAGCACTACACAAACATATGGTGTGAATATAAGGGGGATAGCTTCAGTGGTTCAGCGTGATGGTCGGTCATACATACGCCCGAACGTTTTTATATATTAAAGATATTATACAATCAGTAATTGAAATTTAAATTGGAGTTTATAATGAGGTGACCATAAACAACAAAAGTATTTCAAAGTAAAATTCAAAAAAAAAATTAACAAAAAATCAGGATAACAAAAAAAAATAGTGCGTGGAGTCCCTCCGCGCGGAAGAAGTGAAACTTCCTAATGTGGAAATGAAAATAAGAAGGGGTAGAAATTGATTTTTGGTGAAATCATATTGTTTCTTTAAGCTTAGTATCCTGCTCGCGCTAAATTTTAGCGCCCCTAGTCTCCACTTCGTTTCTCCACACCAAAGATAAATGGTCGCTAAATTATTATTAAACATGATATAGATGGGACAAAACCCATATGCTTAAAAGAAATCATGGCAAACAAAACACAACCACTTTCCTCCGTTTTTTTATGTCAAAGTTTATCTTCGATTTAATGCACCGGACATTTATTTCGCGAGCTAAATGAGTGGAGACTTTTCATCGGCCCATCTATATGAAGTTAAGGATTTGGCGTGCGAACAGGATACTGATGCTTTGCTAAACTGCCTCGCTCAATTTTATCTTTGTAGACATTTTTGTATGGGAGACAAAATTTAGCGCGAGCAGGATACTAGGCTTTAAGACAAACTTTATTAACATTACTTACAATTCACAATTGATCGGATCTTTTAATTATCATTTTCGAGTGGAGAAATATCCAAATCCATAACATTTACAATGGGATAATGACAATTTAAGTAAGATACGATATGTTGGAAGTCGCATTAGAAGTTTCACTTCAAAAATACCACCCTATTAAATTATAGGTATGTGTATCAAATCAAACTAAAACAAGTAAATGAAATAATGAGGACGCTACTCGTTGCTAACGCTCGCGCTGGCCTGTAACAGGTATACTACGCGCATGCGTTCGAGTGCCACGCATTCACTATCGCTCTGTCTCCTTCTATTCCCCCTCCCCAGGAGCGTTGAACGTTTAACGCAACCTTGTTGGAAGTCGCATTAGAAGTTTCACTTCAATAAGACATTAATTGCCAATTTAGTCATTATTTTTGGAAATTAATCTTCACCACAGAATATTCTTCTCCCAGCATTTGGTGCCAATAAACTCACTCACCATTGCATACTCTAAAGCGTGAGCGGTACCCTCACACCTTTGAGTATGCGATGCTTATAGTAGCATTAAGCATTTAAGAAGTTTCACTTCAATAAATCAAACAACATAATTCACCTATATCGTCTTTACTTCTTGAATTCTTCAATTCTTTACTATAGGTATCAACGTATGTAGGTATGTACTATAACAACCATTAAAACAAAAACCTTGAACTCAATTTCTATATACACCACCATAAGTCCATCAGCGCACGTCAACAGCCATGTGCGCATTTCCTCAGAAACAACCACCACTTTTCTTTTCTTTTCTTTTTCATATGAACGTGCTTGTGCTGTGCAATGTGCGCCACCCTCACCCTCGCTCACGCCTTTGAGTATCCAATTATTAGCGTTAAACGTTTAACGCGACCTTGAGTTGGAAGTCGCATAAGAAGTTTCACTTCAATAAATCAAACAACATACATAATTCACCTATATCGTCTTTACTTCTTGGATTCTTCTATTCTATACTGTAGGTATCAACGTATGTAGGTATGTACTATAACAACCATTGAAACAAAACCCTTGAACTCAATTTCTATATACACCACCATAAGTCCATCAGCGCACGTCAACAGCCATGTGCGCATTTCCTCAGAAACAACCACCACTTTTCTTTTCTTTTTCATATGAACGTGCTTGTGCGTCGTAGGTAACCAACGCCAAAGTTGAACACATTACTACTACAACAGTATAGATCTTGTTCTATTTTTTATATATAAAATATAGGTATAGGTATATTGCACTGCATGCATGCTACAAACAGATCATTTATTCTGTCTCAATTCATTATTCGTCATTTTTGTCCTACGTCGAAGTCGGCTGTTACACGCATATTGTTATTTTGTATTGCTCATTCGACTGTTAATGTAACCGTATTATTTGGATGTGTATCTTTATCGTGCATGACTCATGCAGCATGACTGATTTTCTTTCTTTTGTGCTATTCTACTTCTTCTTTTCAATATAAATCGAATGTCCTCCTGCTCCTCGGAAAAAAGATATAGCATATCTATATCTGTGAAATAGAAATGAAAAGTTGTTTCCATTAATTTATTAATAGGTATCTGCTGGTTGCGTCCATTGCGTATCATCTTGAATATATTTTTTTAGGAAAAAGGCTCAACAGGTAGGTAGGTATCCCTTGACAAAAAATGATTAATGCAAATTATTAGCTCGTTTTGTTTTCCTGTAAAATTTAATAGATTAAAATATGTCTTGGAGAGCTAGATGCGTCATTACTTGCTGCAACGCAAGTGCAACAAAATTATATAAATTTCCTGATAAAGGAACTAAAAAATACAATGACTGGCTGAAACTAGTACTGGAATCCCGCGACAATATAGAAAAACATAAACGTCCACTTATTTGTAGCAAACATTTTGAAGCAAAATACCTACGTTGGAAAAAAGAAGTTGAAAGCAAATGCGATTCCTACTCGCTTCTTAGATAAAAAAAACAAACAGTACCATTGCAATGATTGATTACTTGGATGGTGATCTTCATTTTGATCCCAATAATGCACTAAAATCATTACTCCAATCGCAAAAATCTTAGCATTGAGGAACTGAACAATGCTTCCTCAATTATGGAGTTTAGTCCAAATGAGTGTTCCGATTTCGTTTGTAAGTACTGTGAAACGAATGTAAAGAAACAGTTTTTTTATATAAAGGAAATAAACAAATTAAAAAAAAATTAATTTACTACTGCGAATGAAGGTTAAGAAAAATGTATAACTAAAAAGCAAATATGATACGTAATATATATCGGTTGAAGGCAAAAAAAAAACAAAACCGCAAGTGCATGAAAAGCAGAGTATCGAGGAACACATTGATGAATTAGTTGGCATTAATAAAAACACCAAAATATTTTCGAAACTTATCTTCTCACAGGGAATGCGAAAATATACAGACGATGAAAAGTGGATTTCGCAATGTATCTTTTTCCGTTCGTCCTCCGGATACAATTTTTTGCGTCAACAATTAACACTACATTTACCACATCCAGCTTCATTACATAGGTGGATAAAAATTAAAAGTTTATCCCCTGGAATGAATAGAAATGTTTTGCATGAAATAAAAAAAATAACCACAAGCATGGAATATAAAGATAAGGAAGTAATTATAATATTTGATAAAATGAGTATCCAGTCAAATCTTACTTACAATAAATACAAGGATCTTATTGAAGGTTATGTTGACTATGGGCAAAATGAGAGATTCAATACGATAGCTAAGTCGGTATGTGTTTTCATGATCCGCAGTTTATGTGGACAGTTTAAACAAGTGCTGTATCATGTTGTTATCGCAACTAATATACCAGTAGACAGACTCAAAATTGAAGTGATGAATTGCATCGATTTATGCATTGAATTGAACTTAATCGTAAGAGCCATTTGTTGTGACCAGGGCCCTACGAATCGGGGTCTATTCATTAAAAATTGGCATAAGTAGCCAAAAATCAAAAGAAAAGAACATTCATTTTAATTATAGAGATAAACTTATATGTATATGGCTTATATGATATACCACACCTTGTGAAAAGCATTCGGAAGAATTTACTCCAATATGATTTGGTCACTCCTGATGGAGAAGTTAGTTGGAAGGTCATTGAGTACTTGTTTAGTGCAGAAAGGAACAATACAACTAAAGTATGCCCCAAATTGACATTCGCTCATATTGAGCCAACAGAATTTCAGAAAATGAGTGTAAAATTAGCTGTACAAGTGCTAAGAAGGTCTGTGGCATGCGGAATTAAAGCCTTAATTGCAATAGATACCTTACCGGACGCTATAAAATAATTTGCGAAACCTAAAATTATAAATCTACTTTTTGACATCTTAAATGGAAAACCAGTTTTAATTCGAAATGATGCTAACATACACTTTTTAAAGGAAATGAGAGCTTACATAATAAAAATAAAACGAATTAATTCAAAAACGGAAGGCTTGGTTCTAAGTATTGAAAGTGTCCTTTGTATCAGGGAAGCATTATTCGGAGATTATAGCGATGTTTACTATATTTATGTCAACAAATTCAACCAAGATCCTCTTGAGAATCTTTTTGGAAAAATTAGAGCGCGCAATGTCAATAAAAATAATCCAACCGTTTCTGAATTCGGCTCTTTATTAGCAAAAGTGATATCGCTAAAATTTTTATTCAAATCGAAGTTTTCAAATTGCGAAGAAGACGAATCGGAATATCTCCAGCTAGATTGGAATGCAGTTTTGGAAAGTACCAAAGAAAACCAAAAGGAACAACGGCAAAATCCTGATCCAAATAATAAAACAAAAATAATATGTTCATTATTAATGAGGACTATGGAAGGGAAAATAGTGAAGATGAAGATGACAAAAAGATAGTTGATACTAGTGTTCCTATGATAAGTGACCTTGCTACGAGGTATTTTGCAGGCTACTGCTTTTTTAAAACTTTAAAAAAAATAGGCACAGTGTGTGAAAATTGTGTTGCTGATATGTCCAAGGATAAGACTAATATTGATATCACTGAAGTACTAGTAAAACTAAAAGAGTACGATAACTCTTATGAAACACCTGTGCTTTTATGGCCAACTGAAAAATATAACTAAATTTGCCGTTTGCATGTAGACACATTTTGTACATACCTACTTTAAAAAAAAGACCGAAAGAGACTAGACACGGTTAACTTTCGAGTAAATGTGTTGCTATGGAAAAATTGCAAATGGGTTCTCGACAAGACCGTCCGAAGAAATAACTTTCCGAAGAAGAAAAACAGAGAGCTGCAAATTCTTATGAATGTTTGAAAAATGTAAATACAAATATAATACATATATATAAAACAAATAATATAATTATATAATCTTTGCTTTGAGTATAATGAAGTCCATACAAACAAAAAATAAAATTAAAAAAAAAAAGAAAAGTTAAAAAAAACAATTAGGTATAAAAAACATAAAATGAAAAAAAAAAAAAAAAATAAAAATATTTTTTAGGTATATATATATTACCTATATGAAGTACGTAGAAAAAAAAAATAAAAAGACTGAAAAAAAAAAAATTAAAAACTAAAAGAAAAACAATAAAATAAAAAATAAAGGTACCTCTAGGTACGTAGTATAAAAAGTATAAAAAAAAATCTAGAAAACAAAATAAAAACGTAAAAAAAAAGTTAAAAAAATGTACCTACCTACCTATAAAAAAAAAATTATTTTTATTTTTAGGGTGGCTGTGGAGGATGGGGGTCGAAGACTGTCACGTCCTCGTTCTTGGCCCCTGGTTAACACTTCAGGCTTTTATTAAAGTTTTCTAAGAACACTGTTTAAAAATGAATAAATAGTTTGGCTAAACAAAAAAAATTATTATTGTTTTGTTGGGACGAATATAAGGCATCTACATCCTGCCAAAAAAAAAAAAAAAAAAAAAACAGCTAAATTGACTAGTTTATCGAAACAGGCTTTTCTCGACGCACTCGAGAGGTGGTCTAGTGGGTAAAACTTAAAGAGCTAATTTGGTTTTTTTTTTTCAGGGATCAAACCTTACCCCACTAACTACACAATCACTGAACCAATGCACTCAATTGCATTGATTTACTAATCACCTCTATACTGTTTTTTCGCATGTTCCAATGAAAAACTCATTTGCAATTAAAAACGAATTCATAAACGTTTTGATTACCTACTTTCATAAACATTGCGCACTTATATTTCCATAGAGATTCCCTGTCTCTGCATTTTTTAGTTCAGGAAATCAAACATATATTATTAACAAGTAGGTATTATACACCCTTTACACTCCAAGAAATAGTACCTTTTCTACCCTATATTTAGTCTTCGCACATAATCCTTATTATTAGTATTTTTTTAAACTATTAACAGAAAACGATATGCTTGCTATTAACAGAACAGTTTGTTTGTCCCTTTTTCTTTCTTAGCGAGTGTAAAGTGAGATAATACAACAATCGTCGATTTTTGTTCTATCGACTGCGATTTTTTTGCCTCAGGACATTTACTTTATTATCACATGCAAAATATGTTTCTTTGTTGGGAATGGGAAAAGTAAATTGGGAACGAGAAGCACAGGTTTAAACGAAAGCAAAAAATTCGTCACGCACAAACACAAAACCTACGTTTATACACACACGCAAACGATTACGATATGCTGCATTAGCATACCACTCAGGAAAAAGCTTTTATTTTGTTGGATAATCGTTGTTGGACGATGAGAAGAGCTTTTTGTTGGACAATCGCTGTTGCACGATCGCAAGAAATGCGGACATCAGCTAACATGGGATTGCGACATCTGTATATTTTATTATCTGTGCTATATAGGTTGCGTGAAGGATGACGGGTGGGAAGTGAGAACCATAAACAAACCATATAAATGTTCCTTATCTTACCTGCAAAAGGTAATGCTGCTATTGCAAACGGAAATGCTAGTAGGTTGTTGCAGCCACCTGTAAAAGAAGAAATTATTATCACTGTCGCCAACACCTATCTAACCCTGTAACCAACAGGAAAACTGACCTTGAAGAATAATGCCCGGCTGAGTGGGTTTCTTCCCCACGTTGCGCTCCTGTGCCATCTTAAGGTATCCGGAGCCACCACCTCTGGCATCATTCCGCCCGCGGGGGTGTTTTGTTGCGGCTACCTGCAAAGAAGGTACCAAAACAAAGTATGGCATGGGAACACAAGGGGGTGACAGGGATATGAATGGTTACTTACGTTTGTACGATAGTATCCGCCCAAGGGACGTTTTTTTTTAGCATCTGGGTCGAACATTCGCAAACCTAGTAGAATAAAATAAGAAAAAATAAGTAAGAAATAAAAGAAAACCAATAAAACTTACCAAAAACGCGTGCGGCATACAGCTGCGAAGACAGATATGCTTTTTTTTGTATTTTTTTGACGTTTGTCAATTAGCACAGAAAACCTTCACAATAGGCGTAGGCGAAAGTTGTAGTGGGAAAGGTGATTGATTCCACAGGTAGATGGAGCGGATGTGTGTACCTGGGGTGGATATCTTGGGTGGATATCAAAAAGAGTGGGACATTGCGAACCCCAAATAGAATATCCAAAAAAAAAAAAACGGGTAGTAGAATGGGGAAATGGGGGAAGAAGAAGTTACCGCTTGCGATGATGGTTCGATTTATGCTCTAACCATTCTTCGGCCAGCATCGACAGAGGTCATTTAGGACACTAGAAGTCCAGGCCATATCGGGTAGAGTTTCGTTTTTTGATATAAGTCCTCAATGCGAGGCAGTGCGTCGTTTTTAAACGTAAATCACAACGTGATTAAAAGTAAGTTTAAATTCAAACGTTAATTAAAGTGTTAAAAATAATAAAATATTTAAATAAGACCCGCGAAGTGTACCAAGTGGCGTAAGGGGGAAAAGTCCTATACAACGACCAGTGCGCCTACCGGCAGTGAAGACGGCCGCGAGAAAACAAGTACCACAGATACGAGAGGTATCATACCACAGAAAGGGGTGAGTTAGAGATTTATTGATAGTTAGGAGGTAAAATAATCAGTGCTTCAAATTAGGGATTATTTGCATGTGGCGGTCATAGACAGACTTGAAAGTCGTGGCCGCCCAATTTTTTACCACGGAGCGATTTTGTCCATCGCGTCTGAAGACCGCTGTGACCTTCGGACAGCCAAATAAGTGCTGATCAAAAAGGCGGCTGGAACAGAGGATCACATATTAAAACCCTGTGACAGCGCGACCCAACAGATATCCGTGCGAAGTCAATTGAAAGCACGGGAGAAACCAGGCGAACCCATCGTTCGGACGTGGGTGACATACATATATATATAATAAGACATATTTTGTATTTCACGCTTAGCCGTTGAAGTGCGGCGAGACTGCCTACCACTAGGCGACGTGTAGCAAACTACACTATATATAGATCGTATATAATAGTTTTTAGATATAAGTCTATACGTAATACGTAATAGTTAATAAGGTAGTCATAAGGTTTTTTTTTGAAAAGAGAAGTTATATATAGTATTTTTTTTTTTTTTTTGGCGTGATATATATATATATATTTTTTTGATAACGTAAATGAGTTTTGTGTGTGTAATAAGTGCTGTTTGACCCCCCGTCATTTTTTCGTGTTCGCGATATTGATTGGCAATAGAGGATACCTGCATAGAGCTCTATTTAGGTAGGAAACGATTCGCGCAGTAGAGTAAGGGGAAAGAAATTGGTCCCCGTGAAATTTTGCGTGATAGGAGGGCCAAGCCTAGCTTAACTTGTGCTTACCTTTTTTTTTGTCATAATTTTCTATTTGTACCCGAATTCTCCTCGCGAGTAAATAAATTAAAATTCACTTGATTATGCTCACTGAAAAGTGAGAATTTTGTGGTAGAGTGAATTTTTCAGGGGTGTAATGGGGTAAGTTAAATCCCTTTCGGCGCAGACGGTGTGATCAGGCGACAGCATCTACAACTAAGGGGAAATTCAAACATCGGCCAACGAATTTCCAGGAGGGGTGGGAATGGCCAGCGCTGAACAACAGCAACAGCGCCCCTCAGTGCGGTGAAGGTCCGTCCGCTTCTTTGGTGAAGGTAAAGTAAGTACCTGTTTGTATGGCATGTTTTATGTGTTGTAGTTGGTTAGGTCGAGCGGTGGGGAGCAAGAACCACACCATTACGGCGAGCTGAGCCGTGCTGAGCAAGCATGCCAAGCTCTTCGCTCTCGACACTCCTGTCCCTGTCTCTTTCCGTCCCATCTTTCTTCCTGTCCACATCCGGTTCCTAGTCATTTTTCCACTCAAAACTCCTGCATTATCCTTATTTAACCATATTACAAATGGCGCCCAACGTATTTGCACGTCTTATGTCCTTTATGTAGTCTTTAGTCCACAATTGATTCAGTTGCCAGCACCAGCGCACTCGTAAGTCTTCGAATGGGAAGGTTTTTGAACGTACCAAGTTGAATCGCGGCGGGTAACGCTGATGCTGACAAGTGAACCAATTGGAAACTGTTAGTCTTTGTCAATTCCTATTCCTGCTGTTAATTGTGAATTTTGCTTTTCTATCTAAACTTTAGAATTTCCATCCCGATCAGTCCTGTCAATATATATTTATAATAATCACGAGTATAGTGACCTGTTTATGATTCTGTCGTAGCATGTCGCACTGTCTCGTCCATTGCTTTCTTTATTGTGTTGAACGGAACGTTTCACGTCTGCCAGCAAAGCTACTTGTCTGTTTGGTATTGCGGAAACGGAAAGGGATACAATTTGTGAGTCCGTGTCCATTTATGTTACAATTTCACCAAACTGAGGGAATTATATAACGTCCGTCTGCAGTCTACAACGTCCAGATGCTGTTGAAGGATCCCAGCGTCGAAAATTCGCCAACAACACCGCCGAAGACAACTTCCCCAAAGCACCCCTACCCCGATGATAAGCACAATCAAAGAAAAAAATTCCGAAGCTACGAGCATTAAGCAATTATAATAAGTTTAACCCAATACAAAACAGAAGCAAATAAAAAGTCAAAAAGCGTTAATTTTCGTTTGTGTATCGCGTTTATTAAATTATAAGAGATTTATATACAACATATACGAATACGTCTTATAGAATTACTTATAGTTAGTTATACATATACGTTATAAGGGTCTTAGTCACTATTTTGTTACATTTTTTTCTTTTGGTATTGTCATTGTCCACATTGTCCCACTCCGGTAGGTCTCCAACAACCCGTTCTACCGCCACCACAAGTACAACTTCCATCCAGTACAGGTGCGATTAGTCGCAACACCAGCTCCTCGGAGTCTATAGCCGCTCCGTCTTAAAGCAGCATGAGTGAGCAAGGTGCCACCGCGTTAGACTACAACGATGCTAGTTTTAGGACCCTCAAAGCCGCGGAGAGTCATCAAGACCTCTCGAATGCGCCAGGGGCAGTCTCCAACCAGTCCAACATCGAAACCGTAAATATTCCAGCAGAACTGAGGGCCTGTATCAACATGGCCGTGGGAAGCGCCTTCTCCTCTTATCAGAATTCTTTGAGAGAAGATATTTCGCAAAGCTTGAGGGAAGGTTGAAAGTTAGTTTTTTGAATTTGATGCAGGATATTAATTGTGTTACCCATCCGAATCCGCCAGTCGGAGCGCCAGTTCCAGGACCTTCGGTCCAGGCACTGGCAAACGTCATTGACAGCCATTTCGCAGTCCCAGATGAGTCCAGCGTCGCAACAATTAATCCCGACAGCGGTTCCGCCTGCAATGCCATCCGGAAATGTTAACACGATGCCCCCGGCCAATCCACCCCCAAATCATTCGGCCAGTCGAAATTATGGATCCCGGAGATCCGGATATGGTCGCGAGAATCACAACACACACCATCCAGAGCAGGCACGGTACCAACCAGCGATGCCGCCTCCTTCCTCGTTTAGTGCTCCTACTCGACCACCAGACCCACACTTTCAGGCCAGTCCTAGAGGCCCTATCAGAATCGACAAGTGGGGAATAAATTTTGAGGGCAAACCCGAGATGCTGACCGTGGAGGACTTCGTGTTCCGTCTCGAAACGCTGCAGAGTCAGTACGACTGCACTTGGGCGGAAATCTTGAGGGATTTCCACCTGCTTCTGTCGGGTACCGCTTACGGTACTGGCAATTCCAGCGTACTAATTACCGTCCCGATTGGTGGATACTGCGTGACGCGCTGATGAGGCAGTTTCGAAATTCGAAGGCTGATTTCGAGATCATGCGCGATATTATGGATCGACGCCAAGGAGTCCAGCGATGATTTTTTCACCGCCATATCCAAGCTGCGATCTCAGCTCCGAGTGCCGATTCCGGAAGGCGATATGGTGACCATCCTGAAGCGGAACCTCAATGAAAAGGTAGGCCGATTGGTTTACCCGATGGCAATATTCACCCTGGAACAGCTGCGATATGCATGTAAGGATGCGGAGACGGCGTTTCCAAGCCGAGAGGGTCCCAGACCTCACAGACCTCCTGCTCGATACGCGGCGAATGAGCTGGACTACCGCGACGAAGTGCCATACGATCCTGAGGAACAAGTTTCTGCGCTACATTACGGCAGTGCGCCCCCAAATGTTCCTCGCAGATACGCCAGCGGACGAATGATGTGCTGGAACTGTAGGGCCAAAGGTCATTCTTTCGTAGATTGTCCTTCAACGATACGGAACATCTTCTGCTACAAATGTGGCCAAGAAGGTGTAATTACACCGCGGTGTGTACACTGCAATCCAGGAAACCGAACGCAGAACACGATGTCAACGGGGGAATCGCGTTCGACGCAAACCCCCAATCAATGAAAAAAATTGACGGAGAAAGCCAGACTGAGAACACAATCAGTCACCCTGGAGCTCTCAGCTCACAATAATGCAACGAGATCCAGGGGTAAAGTTAGAAGATAAGCCAAATAGATTAGTAATTAAGCCATTGCACATTAAGATTAAGAATTATAATACTGTTAGAGATAGGATTTTCAAGGGAGTATATTCAGGACCCTCCAAGAGAATATTTAATGCAAGGGAAAGGTACAGGCGCAGAAAAGAGACCAGGAAGTTTTTAGCGGCCAGCATAATAGGCACTACCGTAGATCCTAGGCCATATGCGCAAGTTAAAATTGCCGGTAGAACGATGTTGGGTCTGTTGGACAGCGGCGCAAGCATCAATATTCTTGGCAAAGGGTGCTTGGAAATTATAAAAACTTTAGGAATAACCCCAATGTCTTGCTTCGCAAGTGTAAAAACGGCTGACCGGGCCAATCAGTCCATTGTAGGAAAAGTGAAGACTCTGGTCGAGTACCGGGACATGAAGCATGTCATTAGCTTCTACCTAGTTCCGAGCCTCGACCAAGAACTATACCTCGGTGTCGAATTTTAGAAAGAGTTCCAAATCGCCCCACACCTCATAAATGCCCTCTCGACTTCCCCCTCTGTGGCCGACCCAAATATGCACCAACTGACATGTGAGCAGCAATCCGAGCTGGAGGCAGTTAAGCGGAAATTTCTCTGCTACACACAGCACGGGTTGGGAAAGACGCACCTGGAAGAGCACGTCATCGATACCGGGGATGCGGCCCCGATAAAGCAGCGTCACTACCCCGTTTCTCCAGCGATACAAGCCCTTCTGTACGAGGAGTTAGACAGAATGATCAGTCTCGGCGTGGTGGAATTCACCCGTGGTCCTGATACGAAAGCCAGGAAAGAATCGCTTCTGTCTGGACTTCCGCGGGGTGAATGCCGTGACGAAAAAGGACGCTTACCCTCTCAACCAGATCGACGGGATTGTCAGTCGTCTACCCGATACGTACTGGATGGCCAGTGTAGACTTGAAAATACCGCTGGAGAAGCGGAATAGAGAAAAGACTGCGTTTACGGTTCCGGGGAGACCCTTGATGCAGTTTACGGTCATGCCCTTTGGACTGTGTCACGCAGCCCAAAGGTTGTGCCGTTTAATGGACAAGGTGATCCCTGCACGTTTGAGGGACCGCGTTTTTGTGTATTTGGATGATCTGCTCATCATAGGTCCGGACTTCCCAACCCTTATCACCTTGTTGGACGAAGTTGCTCAGTGCCTATGCCTACGCAGCGCGAACCTCACCATCAACTTGAACAAATCCAATTTCTGCTTCAAGGAATTGAAGTATTTGGGTTTCATAGTTGGTGGTGGGAAGCTCAAAACCGATACGGCAAAGGTAGAAGCCATTGTGGACTTCCCGATTCCCCGAAACCCGAAGCAAGTTCGCAGGCTACTTGGTCTGGGAGGGTGGTATAGAAGGTTCATCAGAGATTTCTCCAGCTTGACGGCCCCCATCACGGACACGCTTAAAAAGGAACAAGAAAAATTTCAGATGACAGAAGAGGCATTAGAAGCGTTCGAGAAGATGAAGCAAGCATTGACAACAGCTCCGGTGCTTACACACCCAGATTTCGCTCGGCGTTTTTACATACAATGCGATGCCTCAGACTCTGGAATTGGAGCGGTGCTGTTCCAAAAGAACGACGAGGGTGAGGAATCACCGATTTCCTATTTCTCACAAAAGCTGAACCAATGTCAGAAAAATTATAGCGTTACTGAGAAGGAGTGTCTGGCGGCAGTCAAAGCAGTTCAGAAATTCAGGCCCTTTGTTGAATGGATGGATTTCACCATCATCACAGACCACTCCAGTTTGCGCTGGTTGATGAGTCTGAAAGACTTAAGCGGCAGACTGGCTGGATGGAGTCTTAAGCTCCAAGCCTTCACCTTCAACATAGAGCAAAAAGGCACGCTGAACGTGGTTCCGGACACTCTTTCCCGAGTACACGCCGATAGCATTGAGATAGAAGAAGTGGTACAGCTAGTAGATTTAAATTCAGATGAATTCGACTCGGATGAATATCAAGGTCTGATTGAAACCGTCATCGAACACAAAGACGAACTGCCGGACCTTAAGGTGGAAGACAAGTTTGTCTATAAGCGTTCGTTACCACCCGAAGGCGGAGAACCCTTGGTCGAACATACGTGGCGACTGTGGATCCCCTCCGGGCTGACCGATGCCATAATCGCCGGCGCTCACGAACCTCCTCAGGCAGCCCACGGCGGCGTGGCGAGAACACTACACCGCATACGGCAGTATTTCTACTGGCCGAACATGGCGGTACAAATAAAAAGCTTTATTGCTAAATGTCAAACGTGTAAACAGTGTAAATCGTCCAATCTTGTCACCCGTCCACCGATATGTAACAGTTTTTGTACCGATCGTCCATTTCAAAAAATCTATGTAGACTTCTTAGGACCATACCCAAGGTCAAAAGCCGGAAACGCGTATGTCTTCGTTGTGTTAGACCACTTGTCGAAATATGTGTTGCTGAAACCCCTTAGAAACGCCAACACGTTAAGTGTAGTAAAATTCTTGCAGAAGGACGTTATTAACATGTTTGGGGTACCACAAATTCTGCACTCCGACAACGGCAAGCAATTCATGGCCAAGGAGTTCCAAAGCTTCTTAGCAAAATATGGGGTTCGTCACTTTCGAACGGCTAATTATGCACCGCAATCCAACGCGTCGGAGAGGGTAAACAGAACGTTGTTAGCCGCGATACGATCCTATCTAAAGGAAGATCAACGTGATTGGGACCTACACCTCAGCAACATCGCGGGTGCGTTGAGGAGTTCGGTTCATACGTCGATCGGTGTGTCACCATACTTTGCTCTGTTCGGAATGAATATGATGACGCACGGGTCGGTGTATGAACTAGCGCAGAAGCTGAACGCCGTAGAGGACAGCGAGATGTTGGCCCTCTCCCGACGCAGTCGTCTGGAATGTATGCGCAACAAAATTAAAGAAAACATCTTGAAAGCCAACGAACGAAGCGCGAGAACATATAATACGCGAACAAAAAAGATACAGTTCTTGCCCGGCCAAGAAATTTACAGACGCAACTTTGTCCTCAGCGACACGTCTAAGTACCTCGCGGCAAAGTTGTGTCCAAAATATGTTAAATGTCGAATCGTCAAAGCTGTAGGGAAAAACATATACGAACTTGAGAATCTAAGAGGGAAGAACATTGGAATATTCCATGCGAAAGACCTTAAGCAATAATAACTTGTACCTGAAAGCTACACAAATCTGTGATATAGATACATATATCCTACTTTCGCTGTGATATTCCATGTAATCATGCAATAGGTCAGCCCGTCTTTTCGATTATTGTTCGTTCATATCTTATTTATTTATTTATTATGTATTCGTATCTTATTTATTTGTTGTGTATTTATATCTTACTCAGTCAGTAGCCGTATATATTATTTGCTTAATCATATCTACGTTATTTATTTATTTATATATTTATTTATTTATTTATGTACCTACTATTAGTCATTTATTTATTTGTGTATGTACCTATTGGCCACTTATTTATTTCTCTGTGTTATTTATTTCTCGATGTTATTTATTCCTCTAGGTTATTTATTTCTTTAGGTCAGTCATTTATCTCTGTTATTTAATTATACCGGGTTTGTTTTCATCATAACTTTTTGTTATTTATTTCTCTATATTATTTATTCTTCGATTATATCTATTTCTTTAGGTTAGTCGTTTATATCTATTATTTATTTCGCTAGGTTATTTATTCATCTATGTTATTTATTTATCTGTTATTTATTAATCTTCTTATTTAGTTATCCATGTTATTTATTTATCTAAACGTTATGTATCTTTTTATATATATATTGAGTGAAAGACTCGACAAAATAAGTATTAGTGTTATGTATTTGGCTGCATCTTATGCCCTAAGTTTATATACGTAATTAGCTAAGCATGCGAAATGTACTCTGACAGCTCACCCAGTTGTTAAGATGATGGTGAACTTGCGGCGAGCTTTCCTTCGGCAGGATCGTGAGACTTAACTGGTTCTCCACAGGCGAGGGGTGACCTAAACAGTAGTCAAAAAGAAATCATTATCACTGTCGCCAACCACTTATAGAATCCTGTAACCAACAGAAAACCTTACCCTTAGGAATAGTGCCCGGCTGAGAGTGGGATTCTTCCCCACGTTCGAAGCTACTTCAGGTAACTGTCGCCACCCCCTCTGTCGTTATTGGCATGCCTCCAGATGCGGTGTTTTGTTGCAGCCACCTGTAAAAGAAGAAATTATTATCACTGTCGCCAACACCTATCTAACCCTGTAACCAACAGGAAAACTGACCTTGAAGAATAATGCCCGGCTGAGTGGGTTTCTTCCCCACGTTGCGCTCCTGTGCCATCTTAAGACATGTTAAGAAGACAGATATGGTTTTTTTTTTTTGTATTTTTTTGACGTTTGTCAATTAGCACGGAAAACATTCACAATAGGCGTAGGCGAAAGTGGTAATGGGAAAGGTGATTGATTCCACAGGTAGATGGAGCGGATGTGTGTACCTGGGGTGGATATCTTGGGTGGGTAAATTCAAAAGTTGAAGGGTGGTGAGACTTACTACCACAAAACGATATCAGAGGTTTTCAAATTTTTCTAGACAAAAAGAGTGGGATAGTGCGAACCCCAAATAGAATATCAAAAAAATAAAACGGGTAGTAGAATGGGGAAATGGGGGAAGAAGAAGTTACCGCTTGCGATGATGGTTCGATTTGTGCTCTAACCATTCTTCGGCCAGCATCGACAGAGGTCATTTAGGACACTAGAAGTCCAGGCCATATCGGGCAGAGTTTGGTTTTTTGATATAAGTCCTCAATGCGAGGCAGTGCGTCGTTTTTAAACGTAAATCACAACGTGATTAAAAGTAAGTTTAAATTCAAACGTTAATTAAAGTGTTAAAAATAATAAAATATTTAAATAAGACCCGCGAAGTGTACCAAGTGGCGTAAGGGGGAAAAGTCCTATACAACGACCAGTGCGCCTACTGGCAGTGAAGACGGCCGCGAGAAAACAAGTACCACAGATACGAGAAGTATCGTACCACAGAAAGGGGTGAGTTAGAGATTTATTGATAGTTAGGAGGTAAAATAATCAGTGCTTCAAATTAGGGATTATTTGCATGTGGCGGTCATAGACAGACTTGAAAGTCGTGGCCGCCCGATTTTTTAACCACGGAGCGATTTTGTCCATCGCGTCTGAAGACCGCTGTGACCTTCGGACAGCCAAATAAGTGCTGATCAAAAAGGCGGCTGGAACAGAGGATCACATATTAAAACCCTGTGACAGCGCGACCCAACAGATATCCGTGCGAAGTCAATTGAAAGCACGGGAGAAACCAGGGCACTCATTCCGTAACTCTGAGAACGATAATCGTTTGCGCGATAGTAGTCAACGATCTCGTCATCAATTTGCTTTCCGTAACTCTATCACTATCGTCTCGTCTATCGTTTTTTTGTATACAACGAGAGAGAGCATTGAAAGCACTGAGTTTCCTTCAGAGACTTTCAAACTATAGTGAAAATTCCAATCAGATGTCGTTTAAAATGTCAGAAATGACTTTTTTTCAATCATTTTGTGTTTGATGCCGGAAAATTTGAAAACTGCAAAGTGTATTAAATTATACCTTTGTTTATTAAAATTAACAAATAATACCGAAGAAATGTATTTCAGCAATGCATATGACAATTTTAATTGCTTTCATGAATGACCATCCGGTCTTGGCCAAGGGTAATAAGCCAAACAGCTACCAAGCAAAATATAACATCAATAAAATAATTGAAGTTGAAGCGAGTTTTTTATTTCATCCCTCATTTTTGAAGCCAACTGTCTCATCCGGTTATTCCCACTTAGGGCTTGCGAGTCGTTTAAAATTGCACTTGCCAAATCTTCGTATTGTTCGATTCCTGTTATGGAGAGCAGAACAAACATTTGCAAAAATCGCAATTTTTCTGGGTTCGTAGCTATACTTTTTATTTTTTCAAGTATACAACTCAACATCGACCTGAGGATTATGACAACAAGTAATTTAATACCATGTGAAGTTAATGATTTACGTTTTGTACCTTTTGAAACAGTAAACACCAATACACCTTTCTACAATATTTCTTGCTTTTGCATGAGCTTCATACAAAATAAGTTTAAAATATAGGTATTTATATATTTGGTAGTATGTATTTGAAAAATATCTAAAGTCAATTATTCTTCTTGAAATTCGATAAAAAAATCTTAAGCTGATTGCAAAACACACAAATCAATGCAAAACGACACCTCATTAGGTATCGCTCAAATTGTATCGTCTGGGCGATAGCGTTTCGACGATTATTGACTTACGTGAAGCAAATGTTCAACCGTCAAAACGATATCGTCTGGACGATAAACGATTATTAAAGTTACGTGAATTAAAGCTATCGTCGAAACGCTATCGTCTGGCGATAATCGACATACGGAATGAGTGCCCAGGCGAACCCATCGTTCGGACGTGGGTGACATACATATATATAATAAGACATATTTTGTATTTCACGCTTAGCCGTTGAAGTGCGGCGAGACTGCCTACCACTAGGCGAACTTGACGTGTAGCAAACTACACTATATATAGATCGTATATAATAGTTTTTAGATATAAGCACAGATAATAAAATATACAGATGTCGCAATCCCATGTTAGCTGATGTCCGCATTTCTTGCGATCGTGCAACAACGATTGTCCAACAAAAAGCTCTTCTCATCGTCCAACAACGATTATCCAACAAAATAAAAGCTTTTTCCTGAGTGCTATGCTAATGCAGCATATCGTAATCGTTTGCGTGTGTGTATAAACGTAGGTTTTGTGTTATTGCGTGACGAATTTTTTGCTTTCGTTTAAACCTGTGCTTCTCGTTCCCAATTCCCTTTTCCCATTCCCAACAAAGAAACATATTTTGCATGTGATAATAAAGTAAATGTCCTGAGGCAAAAAAATCGCAGTCGATAGAACAAAAATCGACGATTGTTGTATTATCTCACTTTACACTCGCTAAGAAAGAAAAAGGGACAAACAAACTGTTCTGTTAATAGCAAGCATATCGTTTTCTGTTAATAGTTCAAAAAAATACTAATAATAAGGATTATGTGCGAAGACTAAATACAGGGTAGAAAGGGTACTATTTCTTGGAGTGTAAAGGGTGTATAATACCATAGACACATAATTACTAGATGGTGCATTTCATATAAAGGAAATGGTTATTCCGAAGCACCCCAATATCTAGATGGCGCCACCGTGAAAATATACCTCAAACTCGGATACATGCTGCAAAACATTTTATTTGAGGTGTACTGTTGACATACACTTCCGATCAACATGAACCTTGGTCTTCGTTGGCTATTCAGTGAAGTTCATACCTGATTCTTCTTTATTTTCCTTTTTCGCAAAACATACCAAACAACAAAATGTTCCCAAGAGAATGCGTATGCATTTGCATTGCTGTTTTATGATATGCTTTCCCTTTTCGATTTCAGAGTGTGGATGAGGGATGGGTTTTGTAATCTATTCTTTCTCTGCCTTTTTGGTTCGATTTCATATTTTGTTTAGATTTGTCGTCTGTTGCCTTTATGAATGAGATGGATAGGTACCTACTGTGTGTGTAGTTGGATATGCATTTCTTTTTCTGTCGAAGAATTTGTGCATTTCGATTTGTGAGATTTTTCAATTCTGGTTTGAGCACACATGAATAATATTACAAATTGGATTTATATCTTCTATGGGCATTATGATTGATTATCCTGCTTTACTCCATGTATTTAATTTTTTATGGGCGTACAATTTTGTGGGGAAAAAATTGTAAAGCAAATTGCATGTTTATTTCAAAATTTACATCTGTTACTGTCGAATAGATTTTGAAAAAAGTAGGTAAACCAAGTGCTAAATGTGTGCTCTCAGTTATCAGTTGTTAGTAAAAAAGTATGATGTATGAAACTTATTTTAAAAATACCAAGTTAAAGTTTTCATTATGTTCAGGTGGATTAGTCTTCATTTCTGCAACTGGTTAAATTGGAATTAAGTTTACTTATCTCTATCCTCATGCTTTTTTCATACTTTTTTATTTAACTAAAGACTCGTTGCAGAAAATCTAAAAAATCCAGGAAAAACCTATTTATTTATAAGCCGAATTCTTACATATATTCTGATTTCTTAAACAAAAAAATATTATATTGGCACTGGGGCTACCTGCACTAACGCCCATTTCCTGAATATAATATTTTATAACGGAGAAGTCAGAGCAATGGCATTACCTTTCCCTAAAGGGTATATTCGGAATTCGGCGTGGATGTAATGTTTAAAAAACCGAACTGTTTATAGGATTTCCCCGTAAATTTCGGTTTCTACAAAATATGGAAAAACCCTTTAATAAGAACGGGAATAAGGTTTCCGGAAGAACTGCAAAATACAGGTAGCGAGTTGAAGTTAGTTTTATGGGGTTTCAATTTATGTATTCAGGCCTCTATTTGTTTAACATATCTCAGAAACAAAAGAATAATTTTGAATACAGGTATAGAGGATGGGTAGTTGTTTTTAATTTTTTACAGTTTTGGGTAATATAATGGACCTTTTTTTGGCTTCTCTTTTTAATTTGGACAAAAGCACCATTCCCTATTTTTAGGTTTTTCCATATAACCAAAATCGAACCAAATTCATGAAAAGTTATTTAAACGCTTGACATCTAGTGTATAGAGTCAGTCTTATTTTTCGAATAACTCGATTAGTTGGCAATATTTAGAGTGCATAAAAGACTAAAAAGTCATAAAAATTTAATAAAAAAAAACATTACATTAGCTTTTTTTGTGCGAGTGTGTGTTTATTTTTAAATAAACAATTTCGAATAACCCATTACAGTCTAAAAAAAAAACAATACGAGAAATAATTATTACTAGTGGGATTGTGTGCATACGAAAAGATTATATTTGACTTGTGATTTTAATTAAAACAATATGTGGAAAAAAGTTAAATGTGTTGTGTGCAGTGAAAAATCGAAAGATTTTCTCAAGAGGCAATTTTTTCGATCCCGAAAAAAACAAAAGAATGGGAAGTATGGTTAAACATATTGAGAATTACAACAGAAATTAGTACATATAACAATTTTGTCTGTGCCAATCATTTTGAAAAGGAAATGTTAGGTAAAAAACTAAAGAAAGTTGAATTGCCTATTTCGAATCAGGTGATTCAAGTTTCAGCTATTGCATATGGTAAAACGTATTCCAATAACAAGGAAAACTATCCTAGTTGCAGTGGTCATGGTAGCACTCAGATTTTTTTTTTAAATGATGAAGATGTTACACAAGAAAGCCTCGAAATTAAACAGGCCAAACAAATAAACAAATTGCAATTTCTTTTATGTTTGAAAAATGAAGAGATTAAAAAATTGAAAATGTGCAAAATTAATAATTTACAATTAGGTCGACAGCTATTAAAAAAAAAACAGAGAAAGTTAAGTTATTAAATAAACTGTCAAAAAGAGATATAAATGCGCAAATAGATTCTTTAAAACTAAGAGTACTTGCAAGTTATTTTTAAAATCTAAAGCCAATTATAACGCGGCTGATAAGTTTATGGCTCAGAACTTATATTTAAGGTCACCTTTCATGTAGATGCAAATATGAAACCCGAAAATTATCTCGCAAATTTTTGCTAGTGGCAATGCTATAAGTGGAGTTTAAAGAAAAGAATGCTGTGTCAGTCAGTCATTTAGTTGAGAGGTAT
Organism: Cheilosia urbana; assembly: GCA_946477585.1. NCBI lineage: Eukaryota > Metazoa > Arthropoda > Insecta > Diptera > Syrphidae > Cheilosia > Cheilosia urbana. Next base: position 64,000,412 of record OX297853.1, on the reverse strand, counting down.
CTTTAATTTTCATCCATTCACCTCCCACCCAGCATCAATGAAGGACGTATAATACCGGTTTACTTTAAAGAATTTATCGTAATAGGCGTTTTTTTTATGCCCACATGATCCATATAGATAATTGATTTTCTTGGTTTACAACAACAAGTGTATCCCGTATTATTGTTGTAAACCATGGAAATCAATGATCTATATAGATGCATAGTAAAAAAAGCCTAATATCCTTCATCATGACCTATGCCAATAAAATATCGGAATATACACACAGAGCTACCTAATTATTTCACATTGCCATACACATTCTTTCCACATTGTTGGGTTCGTAAGACACTTCATCCCCATTGTCATCTATCGTCACGCTAAAAGTACGCTAGCTCTACCACACCCACGAGCCACGACCCACCATACAACTAGCTATATGCTATTCATCCAAAAAGTACTCGATCTCGATTTCCATCACCGATTTCATTTCCTATTTTTCTTCCTCCATTCTCTGCATCATGTGTGTAAACACTATAGATACAAATATGGGAACATGCAACACAAAAAAGGTTGATAAGTTGAAAAACTGCATTGGGACGCCATCTATTATGAGTAAAAGCGTGAGGTATACGCTGTTCCAGGTTGGGTATGGAATGCACCATCTAGTAATTATGTGTCTATGATAATACCTACTTGTTAGTAATATATTGTAATGGTCAATTCGCCATCAAGAGAAAAGTATTCTGTTTTTTTTTTTTCTTTCTTTTGATCGAAAAAAAAGGAAATAAAAATGTTATTCCCTTGACTCGCAACACACAGAAAGAAAAAAAAAGTAAACATATGGCCACCCTAGCTCTGCTTGGGCACAGACAATTTTATTCACCACGACTATTTCACTGAGAGAAGAGGAGGAGAAATCGCTTTATCGCGTCATTATTGGTTGAGATGCTGAGAGCACGGTGAGGAAATTAGTTGTCATTGAGAGTGGTGGTTGTTTTGGTATTTGGTCGGCGCATAAAATAAATTACTAAGTCTTGTATTTTAAAAATAATATACTTTTATTATTAAAACTGCTTATGAGCTAAAATAACGTGTAGTATTCGTCTACCAGTTAATTAAGTCTGCCCGACAAAGGGAACCAAAATGTTCTTATATACTAAGCAAGATCGATATGAAGTATCGATCCCTTTTTTATGGCACCTACTCATAAATAACGAGTGTTATCTGCCTGAGTCCTTTATTGTTTGTTGGAAGAGTACCTGGAGTGTCCGTTTGGTTTTTCTTAATCTTCTCTTCTCAGAAGGATACTTGGGACGTTTGTTGAGAGCGAGGGTATTCCGTCGTCATGTGGTTGGCATGTGTGTTGCCTGTCTGTTATCTCTAACATAACTCCTCCCTCCTTTGTCTTTTGTTTCTCCCGAAACAAATATATAAAAAGAATTAACATTATTATAATTATAATTAAAGTTATTCCATGCATGCTAAAGTTTATGTTTTTGTGTGAATGGAATTTTTCTTCTATCTCATTTATATTACTTATGTTTAAATCGATTTGTTTTAATTTTACATTGGTTATGTCATATGGATATTCTACATCTATAGGGATGGGTTGATTTACAATTGCATATTTGTTTGAAAACGTTTGATTATTAATTTCCAGTGTACAGTTTTCAAAAGTGATCAAAGCATTTCTCATGATTACAATCGATTTTCTTTCGTCACAATTATTATTTATTTTAACATCACTATTTATTGAAAGTACTGCTCCTTTCATTAATTCTATTATAACATTTTTATTTTTATTTATTTTCTTGGTACAATTTATAATTTTATTGAGACAGTTTTAGATGTCTTATTTCTTTATTTTCTGTATAGACATAGTTACTTCCATTTACTCTAATCAAAAATTCACTTTCAATATCTAATTCTCCATTGTCTTTATTAGGTATTGAGGTAAGGAAATATTTATCAAATGTTAACATTTTGTCAGGAATTTGGATTACAAATATCAATAAATTTTCATGAAATTCTCCAACGGATAATTTAATTTTCTTCAGCTTATACAGATCAACATCAAACTCATCGATTTCTTCTGAAGTTAATAGACTTTCTAACATTATTTGCAATCTACTAGCTAGTATTATATGTTGGATTTTTTCAATAAGTTCTTATGAGTCTAATTTTCTCAGGTATTCTAGGATATTTATTCTTTGCTCAATTAAATTTAATTTTGCTTTAGGGCCTAACTCTACATTGACGTCCATTATTAAACCTTTTAAAATATTTATGTCTTCTTGGAACTGGTTATTGATTTTTATCTGTTTGTTGTTATTAGTTATCAGGTTATGACTTTTTTCTTTAATTGTTTCTAATTGTTCTTCCAATTCTTTTTGATCTTCATCGTCCATGGTTCCAAACATGAATTTAAAAACTCGTCCGCCAAGGTTAAAAAGTCCTCTTCTTGATCTTTTATTCTGGTATCCTTTTATACTTTTTAATTCACTTTTGACTAGTTTTAACTCTTTTTGGATTAATGTGAACGATTTGGATTGATTATAACTAGATGGTGGCATTGATTTCTTTATCGAAATCCATTGTTCAGCTAGTGTATTATATATAGAATTTATCTCAGTTAAGTTTATGATTTTTTTGTATTTTGTCTAACTTTATTATGGCATAGCCATCACTATTATGAACTTCTTCTACTTGTATCTTACTATGCACTAAACTAGTGATCAAAAAAAATATTACAACCTTCATTTTTGACTTGTTCGGTTGGCGTTCACTATTCGACTGATGAACTCTTTTATCTTTTATTCTGAGTTGGGTAGTGTGTTATCTGCTATTTGTATTTTTGAAGTTGAAGGATGGTTTCCAGTGGTTTGTTTTCTAGTTTGAGTGTATCTGTTACTGGCGTTTGCCTTGATTATATTGTCGCTATTTTTAAATTTAGATTTTCTTTCCTTCTGTTTCCAGTGGTTTGTTTTCTAGTTTGAGTGTATCTGTTACTGGCGTTTGCCTTGATTATATTGTCGATATTTTTAAATTTAGATTTTCTTTCCTTCTGTATGTTGCTTTGGTGTTGTTCTTTTAATCTATTAAATTTATATCGTGGTTCAGTTTTATGTCGTTCTGTTCTAGAGTTTTTGACAAAGCCTTGGTATCTCTGTTCTTCGTAATTTTCACGGTTCTCGTTCCTTTTATTGATAATTTTTAGTTTGTTTGTATGAACGTGTTGGTATATTTTTTCTTTAGCAAAATTACCCTTCTGAATTTCATATGGGGTATGTTTTGTTGTTGAGTGAACCGAGTTATTATAATAGAGTGTTGCTTTGTGTACAGCCATGCGAATTTCATGTATGTTGGGTGTAGTTTTTCCGTTTAAAATAGCACGTACTTTTTCAGCAAGTGTTCTATGAAATACCTCTATATCAGAATTCCCTGTATGACTATTGGGTTTACAAAAATGAATTTCTATACCTAATTCTTCTAACATTTTTACTATTCTGGGGAAATTGAATTCGTTATCCATAACATATCGTTTGGGCTTACCATGCGTAGCTATTAGTTGTAGAATTGTCTCTTCTAAAGTTTCGTGTGAAACATTGGGTACATATGTGGTAGTGGTTAGTTTAGAAAATGTATCCACGCTAGTTAAATATTTTGTCTTAGCTATACAGTAGATATCTAAATGAACTATTTCGTTAATGTCTTTTGGTGTATCTGATAAGCAGAATTTCTTTTTAATGGGATGCCTATCGTATTTGCTTTGTTTGCAAATGTTGCATGAATTTATCACATCGTTAATTAATTCTCTCAGATTTTTGAAATAGATTTTAGTTTTCAGACCTCTGTAATTCTCTTCTATGCCAGAATGTCCAGTTTCTTTCTGATGATATAATTTAATCTGTTGGACAGCTTCTTCTTCTGAGTTCATGTCTTTTGCGTAGGACATGCATTTTATAAATTTTATCCTATTTCCGTATAGTGTAATTAATTTTTGTTGTAGTATATTAAAATTACTTTCATGTACTACAGGGTTAACATATATTCCCGTTATTTTGTTCTCTATTAGAGGTATTAATTTCTCTTCTATATTTTCCTGTTTTAAAGAATCAATACCTAAGAATATTCTTCGTTTTTTGCTTAACATTTTAACTTTCGTTTGAAAACCTAACGTCAGGATTATTTGCTGATTATATATATTCACACAAGTATCTTTTATCGGAAAGTGGTCATTTGCTTCTTCGTGTTGGGAATGGATCGTTGGATCTACAGAGTCTAAAGCGTTTATTTCTTCGTTATTCGTGATTCCTCTACTGAGAAAGTCTGCAACTGTATTGCTTGTTCCCTTGAGATACTCGATTCTCATGTCATATTCACCTAGCTGAAGTACCCATCTCTGGAGTCGAGGTGAAATATCTTTGCCGAGGTTTTTGGTTTGAAGCCATTTTAACGGTTGGTGATCCGTTTTTAACTCAAAACGTCTACCATATAAGTAAGGTCGCAGACGTCTTACTGACCAAGTAATTCTTTCTCGGTCGTACTGTAGTTTCTCTCATGTTCATTGAGTGTTCTACTAATGTACGTTATTGGATGACCTTTTTGAGATAACACTGCACCAATTGCATAGTTGGATGCATCTGTCGTTAACACGAATATTTCATTAAAATCAGGATATGCAAGTACAGGTCCTGTTTGAAGTGCATTTTTGAGCTCCTGATGTGCTTTAACAAAGCTTATATCAAATTTATCAATTTTCGTATCTTTTTTAAGATATTTAGTTAAAGGTTGGGCAATTTTTGCATAATCTTTTATAAATTTTCTGTAATACCCTGTTATACCCAGAAAAGATTTAATTTCTTTTTGTGTAGTAGGCAGTGGTATTCTTTCGATAACTGTAGTCTTGTCAGAATTAGGTTTAATACCCTTGTCAGTAATAATATGACCTAAAAATTTGGTTTCTCTTTTGAGAAAATTGCATTTATCAATTTGTATTTTTCGGTTATATTTCTTTAATCTCTGGAATACCAAATTCAAATTAATCATGTGTTCTTCGAGAGAAGTACTGAAGATTAGAATATCGTCTAAATAAACTACACAGATTTTATTAATCAGTTCGTCTAAAACCTCGTTCATCATTCTTTGGAACGTGGCTGGGGCGTTTTTTAATCCAAATGGCATACGTAACCATTCGTAATGTTCATATGGAGTTGAGAAAGCAGTTTTCTCAGTATCTGACGGATCCATTTTAATCTGATGGAATCCTTTCGCAAGATCTAACGTCGAAAAATATTGGGTTCTTCCGAGTTTGTCCAATATTTCATCGATATTAGGTATAGGGTGTTTGAACTCGACTGTTTTCTCGTTCAATTTGCGATAGTCGATCACCATACGCCATTTCTGTTTTCCAGAATTGTCTTCTTTCTTTGGGACTACCCAAATAGGTGCATTATAGGGTGAGGTACTTTTCTTAATAATTCCCTGAGCTAATAAATCCTTAACTTGTTTTTCGATCTCTTGTTCATGTATTTTAGGATAACGATATATTTTGCTAAATATCGGACTATCATGTTGGGTCCTAATATTGTGCATGGTTTGAGTGGTAGATGTTAATTTATCTCCTTCTTTAAAAAATACGTGTTTATTTTTTTCAATAAGTTTATTTAAAATGTTTTTCTCTTCTAAATTCAAATCCTCACTAATTAATTGACTCATTTCAGTTGAGTTACAATAGTTAAGTGTATGGATTTCTTCGAATTCATACGGACATTTACTTTTATTTCTATAATTTTCGAAATAAGTTTTTCTATTATTTATTTCTACAAATCCTTCTCCTAGGTCTATATTTGCTTTGATGGGCTTTAATAGGTTTTGACCTATTATTCCATCGATTTTTTTATTTTTTATTTTCATCAACTTCCATGCCATTGTTGCTTCATGTTCGTTGAATTCAACAGGCACTTTGGTTATGATTTCTTCTTTAATAGTACTAGTTGCATTATTAGCGACTTTTATTTGGGTTGGGATCCGTACAGGATTTCGTGGTATTTCTAATAATTCAGATTCATCCAGTATACTTGTGGTCGAACCTGTGTCTATTAGAATTTTTAGTTTTTTATTGTTAATGGTTGCAATTATTATGGGAAGTGCTTCGTTTTCCCTATCAAAGTAAAATTTACCTCATGATGTTCTACGTCTACATTATTAACGTCCATGGGCTCTTGTCTTGAATGACTAGTTCTAGGATTGTTATAGTTATTCTGCCTATGATGATTATAAGGTGGTCTATATTGGTAATTATTTCTTAGTATATTATTATTATTTGTCCTAATCTGATTACTATTCATGTCTATGTTACTTCTTTGATGAAATTGATGAGTATTTTGCATATACTGAGGTCTTTGATTATAATTATTATTATGATATTGCCTCTGGGATTGATTTGGAGTATTTGATTTAGGATTAGGAAGGGTTTCTCTCAATTTTTCACTAAGGTTCTTATATCTAGTTATTATTTCATAAGCTTCTCTTATGTTTTTAATTTGTTGAGCAATTATAATGGATGCTTGGTTAGCATTTAAATTATTTATAAATTTATTCATAACTAAGCTTTCATTAATGGTAGGGTTATATATAAGACTTACTTCTAATATACTCTTTTTGTTGAGTTTCAGGAGGATGTCTTCTGTCTGCCTATACAATTGGTGAACGTCTCTGGTTTGGATGGCATGCAAATCTTGCAGGATCTGTTCGTACGTCTCATGTACACCAAAATCTTGAATTAGAGCTGCTTTTATTAATGGCCATGTGGGCTGTAGTATCCTTCGAAGCGTATTTATTGCATTTCCTTGGACTCGGTTCCGAATGATGAGGGTCGCTATCGTTCTGTTTCCTTCCGTTATGTGTTCGTAAACATAATCTATGTACTCTATGAATGCAATTACGTCTTCCTCGGGTTTTCCGGAGTATATGGGGACTTTCTCTAGTCTTCCTAGAGTAATAGTCTGGTCTGCTACCGCTGCTGCTGCTGGATGCGCCATTTCCGTTGACTTTCTGTTTCTCTGTTTTGAGAACGGGTAAAATCGGTGATTGGTCGGGTTGTTCGAAGGTTTTTATTTCCTTAAACTGTTACGATCCGGTGCGTCAATTTCCTCTATGGATTTCGTGTATTGGGTTACTAATTATTCACTCCTGAACACTTTAACACTTTCACTGATTTTAATTTTTAGGTTGCAAGATAATTTAAAATTTAACTTGATCACTGGATATTTTCTCTCACTATAATATGCGGGTACAGATCTGAGAAATATCCTACCGACTGCGCCAAATAAATTACTAAGTCTTGTATTTTAAAAATAATATACTTTTATTATTAAAATTGCTTATGAGCTAAAATAACGTGTAGTATTCGTCTACCAGTTAATTAAGTCTGCCCGACAAAGGGAACCAAAATGTTCTTATATACTAAGCAAGATCGATATGAAGTATCGATCCCCTTTTTATGGCACCTACTCATAAATAACGAGTGTTATCTGCCTGAGTCCTTTATTGTTTGTCTGGGTTGGAAGAGTACCTGGAGTGTCCGTTTGGTTTTTCTTAATCTTCTCTTCTCAGAAGGATACTTGGGACGTTTGTTGAGAACGAGGGTATTCCGTCGTCATGTGGTTGGCATGTGTGTTGCCTGTCTGTTATCTCTAACATAACTCATATGAATTACGCTAAGGAGGCGGATCGTGGACTCTCTTGTGTGATACACATTATTCGGTTGTTGGGATTTTTATTCTCTCGAAGAAAAATTACCCCAGCCGAGAATTGAGTGGTGGTCGATTTGTTTACCAACTAAAAGGCATATGAGAGTGACTGAGCATCGTACTGCGTATGGCTTGTTTTCGAACTATAAGTGCATAGCGGGAAAAAGCAAAGCATGTTTGCGAACTATTTGCACATTGCGGGATCGTGAATTTACACACGATTCAATGCGAGTAGCGTGTCGCGGTGCATTTTGCTCGTAAATATGTTTACGAACTATGTGACGATGGCTTGGGTAGAATTTTTTTTCCTTGTGTTTGATGAAGCACAAAAAGTTAGTTCAGTTTGGAAATTCGGCCACGTCGGTCGACGGAGATCAACGGCTCGAGCGCGAAAAGTAACCAGTAGGAAGTGTGCGGAAACACATTAAATTTTATACGCAGAGTCCCACGTGTTAAAATTTTAATTGTTATAATTAAAGTGCGCTCCTTGAGTGTCCACTAACAAAGGACATTCGCGTGTGTGTTCCTCCACTTAGGCACCCAGTACTAGTTTTTTTTGTGCATTATTCCCCGCGTGAGTGCATCTACAAAGAGCGGCCTGACGACCCGTCTCCATCGAAGGGTGAATTTAACCCCAAAATTTCACGTGTCCAATAACTGGTGCAACATTTGACAATTCACTTCAGTGAGTGTACCCCAAAGAGCGGCCTGACGACCCGTCCCCATCGAAGGGAAAATTAACCCCAAAATCTCACGTGACGAATAACCCCATCAACTTTGGGTAAAATCACTTCAGTGAGTGCATCCCGAAGAAGCGGCTTAACGACCCGACTCCTGGTCGATTCACCGCCTACGCACTTTCCCTGCGCGGCGATTAAGAAAGCGGACGTGCTTACAACCATCGGAACGGCCGCTGAGCTTCCGCAACGCCTTCACAACATGGACACTGCAGCTTCACCAAGGATGTCCCCAACGGATTCTCGAGATTAAGGTCATGCCACCCTTTTCATTATTTATTTTAGTGTCACACCTTTTTTTCTCTAATTCCATTGTAGAATTTTTTTTTTTTTTTTGCAAACTATTTTTTTTTGTCACTCTAGTTGGTTTAAGAGATTTTTTTTTTATTTTATCTAAGTTTTTTTTTGTTCCACCCTGTTGCGTAAAACCTATTGAGGTCGCATGATTATTTTTGAATAATAATCTATAACTTTTTCTATGACTAATTTCTAAAGAACAAAAAAAAAATAAATACAAATTTCCTGTTTTGTATAAACATTAATTTAGATAGATCACCTGGTGAGGTGCCAATTAATTATAAAGAAATAAAAAGGAAGAATCAACATTTTGTTAATTAATTAAATTTTTCTTAAAATTCAGATACACTTTGTGATTCAAAGTGCATATTGTGTTAGTTGAGACCTTTCTAGTTTTCGAATTGTTCCTGAAAGAGGAAGCATAGTTTTCTTAGGAGGTATAGTCAACAGCGCTGTAGATATAGGCTCCGAGGAGAATAGCACAATTGTTTTTTTTTTTGTAAAATCCTAGTCGTCTCCAAACATATGCAGGATGAAAGAATGTGTTTCATTCTTATGGGAAATGTCCCAGATTTAGGCTAATTTTGCTTGGTAGCGATTAATATTTTAAGTTTCATTTTTTTTGGAACATTCTAGATTCAGTTAAGGTTGTTTTGATCCTCTTCCTTGAAGGATGCAATCTGTGCATTCAAGAACTAAAGGAGTTGTGTTTATAATTAAGAATAATGTTAAGATTTTGCTTCGATTTAATTATTAAACATAAATAAAGCTATGAATTATTTATATAACTAAATAAATTGAGTGGTCTTATGATTGTCAAGGAATAGGTATAATCGGGTAAGTTGTCCAATGAAGTGGGGTCACTCAGAAATCGATTGCAGTGACCACGGAAGGGTGGGAATAGCCGAAGTATGGGACTTCCATCTATCCTTCTTCAGGCTGAGGTAATTCGGTGTGTGGTGTCGCAGGAACTGTAGGATAATATTTTACGTCGTCTTTACGCGAGTACCGGACCTCGGTGTAAGGATTTTTAGTTTGTTTTATTTTGTATCCATGCACGCATAATTACTTATGTATGGTAAAGGCTACGGATATGAGCAAGGACCCCCCAATCCGGCGAGCTAGCAAGAGCAACGCTAGGCGTGCATACCCGCTCAAATTTCCAAGGCTAGGCGCTTTTTTTTTTATTTTTCCATCTTTTCGCTTCCCATAAGGCAGGCGAAGGCAAAAGCGTGACACTAAATTTATCTGTCCATTACAATATGTTTGATTTCCTGAACTAAAAAATGCAGAGACAGGGAATCTCTATGGAAATATAAGTGCGCAATGTTTATGAAAGTAGGTAATCAAAACGTTTATGAATTCGTTTTTAATTGCAAATGAGTTTTTCATTGGAACATGCGAAAAAACAGTATAGAGGTGATTAGTAAATCAATGCAATTGAGTGCATTGGTTCAGTGATTGTGTAGTTAGTGGGGTAAGGTTTGATCCCTGAAAAAAAAAACCAAATTAGCTCTTTAAGTTTTACCCACTAGACCACCTCTCGAGTGCGTCGAGAAAAGCCTGTTTCGATAAACTAGTCAATTTAGCTGTTTTTTTTTTTTTTTTTTTTTTTTTTTGGCAGGTTGTAGATGCCTTATATTCGTCCCAACAAAACAATAATAATTTTTTTTGTTTAGCCAAACTATTTATTCATTTTTAAACAGTGTTCTTAGAACACTTTAATAAAAGCCTGAAGTGTTAACCAGGGGCCACGAACGAGGACGTGACAGTCTTCGACCCCCATCCTCCACAGCCACCCTAAAAATAAAAATAATTTTTTTTTTATAGGTAGGTAGGTAAATTTTTTTAACTTTTTTTTTACGTTTTTATTTTGTTTTCTAGATTTTTTTTTATACTTTTTATACTACGTACCTAGAGGTACCTTTATTTTTTTATTTTATTGTTTTTCTTTTAGTTTTTAATTTTTTTTTTTTCAGTCTTTTTATTTTTTGTTCTACGTACTTCATATAGGTAATATATATATACCTAAAAAATATTTTTATTTTTTTTTTTTTTTTTTTTTTTTCATTTTATGTTTTTTATACATAATTGTTTTTTTTTTTAACTTTTATTTTTTTTTTTAATTTTATTTTTTGTTTGTATGGACTTCATTATACTCAAAGCAAAGATTATATAATTATATTATTTGTTTTATATATATGTATTATATTTGTATTTACATTTTTAAACATTCATAAGAATTTGCAGCTCTCTGTTTTTCTTCTTCGGAAAGTTATTTTTTCGGACGGTCTTGTCGAGAACCCATTTGCAATTTTTCCATAGCAACACATTTACTCGAAAGTTAACCGTGTCTAGTCTCTTTCGGTCTTTTTTTTAAAGTAGGTATGTACAAAATGTGTCTACATGCAAACGGCAAATTTAGTTATATTTTTCAGTTGGCCATAAAAGCACAGGTGTTTCATAAGAGTTATCGTAGTCTTTTAGTTTTACTAGTACTTCAGTGATATCAATATTAGTCTTATCCTTGGACATATCAGCAACACAATTTTCACACACTGTGCCTATTTTTTTTAAAGTTTAAAAAAAGCAGTAGCCTGCAAAATACCTCGTAGCAAGGTCACTTATCATAGGAACACTAGTATCAACTATCTTTTTGTCATCTTCATCTTCACTATTGTCCCTTCCATAGTCCTCATTAATAATGAACATATTATTTTTGTTTTATTATTTGGATCAGGATTTTGCCGTTGTTCCTTTTGGTTTTCTTTGGTACTTTCCAAAACTGCATTCCAATCTAGCTGGAGATATTCCGATTCGTCTTCTTCGCAATTTGAAAACTTCGATTTGAATAAAAATTTTAGCGATATCACTTTTGCTAATAAAGAGCCGAATTCAGAAACGGTTGGATTATTTTTATTGACATTGCGCGCTCTAATTTTCCAAAAATTCTCAAGAGGATCTTGGTTGAATTTGTTGACATAAATATAGTAAACATCGCTATAATCTCCGAATAATGCTTCCCTGATACAAAGGACACTTTCAATACTTAGAACCAAGCCTTCCGTTTTTGAATTAATTCGTTTTATTTTTATTATGTAAGCTCTCATTTCCTTTAAAAAGTGTATGTTAGCATCATTTCGAATTAAAACTGGTTTTCCATTTAAGATGTCAAAAAGAAGATTTATAATTTTAGGTTTCGCAAATTGTTTTATAGTGTCCGGAAAGGTATCTATTGCAATTAAGGCTTTAATTCCGCATGCCACAGACCTTCTTAGCACTTGTACAGCTAATTTTACACTCATTTTCTGAAATTCTGTTGGCTCAATATGAGCGAATGTCAATTTGGGGCATACTTTAGTTGTATTGTTCCTTTCTGCACTAAACAAGTACTCAATGACCTTCCAACTAACTTCTCCATCAGGAGTGACCAAATCATATTGGAGTAAATTCTTCCGAATGCTTTTCACAAGGTGTGGTATATCATATAAGCCATATATAAGTTTATCTCTATAATTAAAATGAATGTTCTTTTCTTTTGATTTTTGGCTACTTATGCCAATTTTTAATGAATAGACCCCGATTCGTAGGGCCCTGGTCACAACAAATGGCTCTTACGATTAAGTTCAATTCAATGCATAAATCAATGCAATTCATCACTTTAATTTTGAGTCTGTCTACTGGTATATTAGTTGGGATAACAACATGATACAGCACTTGTTTAAACTGTCCACATAAACTGCGGATCATGAAAACACATACCGACTTAGCTATCGTATTGAATCTCTCATTTTGCCCATAGTCAACATAACCTTCAATAAGATCCTTGTAAGATTTGACTGGATACTCATTTTATCAAATATTATAATTACTTCCTTATCTTTATATTCCATGCTTGTGGTTATTTTTTTTATTTCATGCAAAACATTTCTATTCATTCCAGGGGATAAACTTTTAATTTTTATCCACCTATGTAATGAAGCTGGATGTGGTAAATGTAGTGTTAATTGTTGACGCAAAAAATTGTATCCGGAGGACGAACGGAAAAAGATACATTGCGAAATCCACTTTTCATCGTCTGTATATTTTCGCATTCCCTGTGAGAGGATAAGTTTCGAAAATATTTTGGTGTTTTTATTAATGCCAACTAATTCATCAATGTGTTCCTCGATACTCTGCTTTTCATGCACTTGCGGTTTTGTTTTTTTTTGCCTTCAACCGATATATTACGTATCATATTTGCTTTTTAGTTATACATTTTTCTTAACCTTCATTCGCAGTAGTAAATTAATTTTTTTTTAATTTGTTTATTTCCTTTATATAAAAAAACTGTTTCTTTACATTCGTTTCACAGTACTTACAAACGAAATCGGAACACTCATTTGGACTAAACTCCATAATTGAGGAAGCATTGTTCAGTTCCTCAATGCTAAGATCCGTGATTTAGTTTTTTTCCAGATTTTTGCGATGGGAGTATGATTTTAGTGCATTATTGGGATCAAAATGAAGATCACCATCCAAGTAATCAATCATTGCAATGGTACTGTTTGTTTTTTTTATCTAAGAAGCGAGTAGGAATCGCATTTGCTTTCAACTTCTTTTTTCCAACGTAGGTATTTTGCTTCAAAATGTTTGCTACAAATAAGTGGACGTTTATGTTTTTCTATATTGTCGCGGGATTCCAGTACTAGTTTCAGCCAGTCATTGTATTTTTTAGTTCCTTTATCAGGAAATTTATATAATTTTGTTGCACTTGCGTTGCAGCAAGTAATAACGCATCTAGCTCTCCAAGACATATTTTAATCTATTAAAATTTACAGGAAAACAAAACGAGCTAATAATTTGCATTAATCATTTTTTGTCAAGGGATACCTACCTACCTGTTGAGCCTTTTTCCTAAAAAAATATATTCAAGATGATACGCAATCGACGCAACCAGCAGATACCTATTAATAAATTAATGGAAACAACTTTTCATTTCTATTTCACAGATATAGATATGCTACCTATATCTTTTTTCCGAGGAGCAGGAGGACATTCGATTTATATTGAAAAGAAGAAGTAGAATAGCAAGAAAGAAAATCAGTCATGCTGCATGAGTCATGCACGATAAAGATACACATCCAAATAATACGGTTACATTAACAGTCGAATGAGCTCAATATGCGTGTAACAGCCGACTTCGACGTAGGACAAAAATGACGAATAATGAATTGAGACAGAATAAGTGATCTGTTTGTAGCATGCATGCAGTGCAATATACCTATACCTATATTTTATATATAAAAAATGGAACAAGATCTATACTGTTGTAGTAGTAATGTGTTCAATTTTGTCGTTGGTTACCTACGATTTCTCTCTGTAAAAGCTTTTTTGAAAAGCTTCTTAATGTTTCATATTTTGGTTTCATATGACAACAGTTCCTATTGGACTGCGTCATCTAGGTAATTATATTATCTTTGATATAAGTCTATACGTAATACGTAATAGTTAATAAGGTAGTCATAAGGTTTTTTTTTGCTCTGCTCACTGAAAAGTGAGAATGTTGTGGTAGAGTGAATTTTTCAGGGGTGTAATGGGGTAAGTTAAATCCCTTTCGGCGCAGACGGTGTGATGAGGCGACAGCATCTACAACTAAGGGGAAATTCAAACATCGGCCAACGAATTTCCAGGAGGGGTGGGAATGGCCAGCGCTGAACAACAGCAACAGCGCCCCTCAGTGCGGTGAAGGTCCGTCCGCTTCTTTGGTGAAGGTAAAGTAAGAACCTGTTTATGTGGCATGTTTTATGTGTTGTAGTTGGTTAGGTCGAGCGGTGGGGAGAAAGAACCACACCATTCCGGTGAGCTGAGCCGTGCTGAGCAAGCATGCCAAGCTCTTCGCTCTCGACACTCCTGTCCCTGTCTCTTTCCGTCCCATCCTTCTTCCTGTCCACATCCGGTTCCTAGTCATTTTTCCACTCCAAACTCCTGCATTATCCTTATTTAACCATACTACAAGGTATTGATAAAATTATGCTGATCTTAATGGGGCAACGACTTAGGGTTGTTGCTTGCTATGTATACGCAATAATCTACATGTTTACTGGTGGCGGTCACCATACAAATATGTAACTTCTCCATCCTTAATTTTAAGATTCTCCTGAATCGTTGGAATCTCAATTTTTTGAATTTTTGGTTCTGTCTTAGTTACATTATTAATTTTTATTTTAAGTTCACGATTTGTCTTAGCTATGCAAACTATTACAGTCATTATTACTACTATGCATGTTATAAACATTGTCATATTACTAGCATAATTAATTATTCTATGGTATTTCAATTCTTCAATATGTTTTAAATTTTCAATTTGCTGTCTTGATTCAATTTCTTTAAAGTTTAATCTTTCGTTATATTTATTTTTACTTCATCTTCATAATGAAATTGTTGAATAAATTCTAATTGTTAGTTCACAATAGTTACATTTAGTATTTGTGAGTCGAACAACACGCATGTGGAATGCATTGCCTCACACGGTTTCCCCTCTCATTACAACCCACAATTGTTTAAGACCAATGTGCACCAGTACCTCTTCTCTATCCTCCCTATCAACCCTTCCACTCGTGCTGTGCATTAGCATTATAAGGGAACGAAAACCCCTTGAGCACTAGTGAATTATAAGAAAAAAAAAAAAAAATTATGTTAATAGAACAATTGTTGATATTTATTAAAAAGTTTCCAGTAAGGTTTAATTGTCTATTGTCGCATTGATTAATTACAGATTCTTTTTCTAAGTTTATGCATATAATATTATTATCTATTGTAACATTCAGGCTGGGATTCGAAAAGATAAAACACTATTCTGTTAAATTTGTTTAATTAAAATCACTTTATTACACTTTCTACTTAATCACTTATTAAGTACCAAAACAATATCACTAAAATCAATTCTTAAACGTTCCAGTCCAATCGCTTTATTCACTGTATTACTTTACACTTGTTTATCTTACAACCGATTACTCTTTCAAACTTCAACAATCACTGGTTTAAAATCAACTGTGTCTCTCTGTTCTCAACGCGCCCCTTTTATATCAGCTCTGCCACCTATCAGCGAATATTCCAGAAGTATATTCCAACTCTTCTCTAGATGGTTCTAGAATTAGCTAACTTGACAGATTCCAGTCTCCAAATGGAAGTGGAACTTGGAGGTTGACTGAGTGCCCGATTCACCACAATTCCTGTGTGCCTGATTCACCACAATATCCCCCTCTTAAACTTGTTCGTCCCGAACAAACTCGCTAACATTTTCGCCATTATAGCGATGAAGACGATCCACATGAACGACTTTCAACTTGCCTCTTCCTCGTTGGATGCGATAGACAACGTCGTTGATGCGCTTTACGATTTTATATGGCCCTTCCCAGTCTTGTTGCAACTTAGGTGATAAAGCTTTTCTTCGATGAGGGTTATAAAGTCATACCAGATCTCCTTCCTGGAAGCCTGTAGTTGTCGTTTTAGTATCGTACCTCGTTTTCATCCGGTCACTGGCTATCTTTATCTTTCCTCTAGTCCTTCGATGCACATCCCTGATGATATCCCTGAGGTCTGCAACATAGTCTTCCTCATCCTTGGGTTCTTCGCATGGGGATCCAAACATCAACTCGTTTGGCAAGCGGACTGTTCGACCAAAGACGATTTCAGATGGAGTATGTCCTGTGGTATTATGCACTGCACTTCGATAGGCCAATAAGAACATGGGAATCTACTTATCCCAATCTCTCTGGTCATCGCCAACGACCTTAGAGAGGTGCTCATTTAGGGTTCTGTTGAAGCGCTCCACCATCCCATCTGATTGTGGATGAAGGGGTGTTGTCCTTGTCTTGTTAATCCCGAGTAACTGGCACACTCCTTGGAAAATCTTGGACTCCAAGTTTCGTCCCTGATCCGAATGCAGTTCCATCGGTACACCGAATCTGCTTACCCAGTTGTAGACAATTTGCTCCGCCACGGTTTTAGCTTCTTGGTTAGGGATAGCAAATGCTTCAGGCCACTTACTGTAGTAGTCCTGTTGCGAAGTAACATGAAGCAAAACCATCAGCCACCAAGCACATCCATTTCTCACCTGCATCACATTCTTCGTTGCACAAAAAGCCGGCGGCAAAACATCAGGCACTTTTCAAATACTGCCAAAATTGGAAGTTCAGCAAAATTGATTCATAATCAGAGGAATTGTGTTTGTCGCATAGCGAGGGAGTGCAAGTGCATACAAAATAAATGCGATGTTTTGGCATTTTTTGGCACCGCCCACCGATCAGCACTCTCAGCACTTTCTGCCATGTATGTGTGCATGCATGTGATGGAAAGAGGAAACTAGGCGAAACATCGCGCAGTGAAGGAGGAGGCGTCACAACTATGCATTTAGCAAATGCAAAAGAAAAAAACCGCAATCCCATAGGGTCAATGATCTTGGAAGAAAAATACGGGAAAACAGCTGGAGGCAGAGGTTTCGTCTAAGCGAAAAATAATCTTCAAATTTATTCCCAGTCACGCACTCAATTCGGCAATAAAACAAAAATCTTTTCAAAACGGAATTGTTTTAATTTTCTTTTTTCTTATCAGTACGTTTGCACTAAGCCTTTGTCCGATCGGTCTTTTGCAATTTTGATTTTACTGGCGGCAAAATCCTCTTTCTTCGGTATTTTTTTGTTTTCTATTTTTTTTTTTTTTTTTGAGAGTGTCCTTGCGACACATTGTGGTCCTTCGAGCCGGATAAAGGGATTAAAGGATCCCGAACATTAAAACCAAAAACTTTAAAGGAAAGGGTGTTAAGACAGTTCGTATAACCGTGGTCGGTGTTTTCACGCAATTCCGGACAACACACGGACGGTGGATTTCCTGACTTTTCATTCAAGGAAACTAGTGAAGCAGAACAGAGGAATCCAGGGAGGAACGCTCAAACCTACAGGTGTGTGGCATTTTATTTACAATAATTTCTCAATTAAATCATTGATCTTCAGTGATCTAAATCAAATCGTGTGTGGTATGTTCTGAGGGTTTTTTAATTTAATTTATCGTTGTCATCATGAGCAAAAGCAAAATTTATAATTTGATAGAGGTGGTTCAAATCATTTCCCAAGAATTACACGCTGATTATAAGGCATATGTAGATTTAGGCTCATCAAAGAAATCCATTCATATGAACGAGCGCGTTTATCAAATTTGGAGGCATGCTTTGATGAAGCTAAGGCTATTCATCAAAAAATTGTTGCTTCCCCCAGTGAAGAGGCAAAGGTGAAATACATGGAAGACCTAACATTTCATAAGTTAAAGGAGCTTTTCTTCGAATATTCGTGTGAATTGAAGGAACAGCTAGCAAACACCGATAGTCATCAAAGTGTGCTCAACAGCTCAGTTGCAGGTTCAAAGACACCGTCGGTCGAATTAAGGCTTCCCCCGATGAAAATTCCTACCTTTGACGGTTCGCTCCAAATGTGGCCAGAGTTTAAGGGATTATTCGAAGGATTGGTAAACAAAAATTCGTCTATATCTGATTCCCACAAATTGCAGTATTTAAAGGGCAATTTGGTGGTTGGGTGTTGAATGAATAGGGTAGACACTGATTGGCGTCAACTTGGCGATGCCCAGTTGTTGCAACTGTTCAGATACACCAATTGTGCTTATTTTACCTCCAAGTGGTCACCACCGGGTACTGGTCTATGTCCATCCGGAATTGACTTGCTAAACTTATAAGTGCGAGTGTTGAACACGTAGAAAATAGCAACACTATAATGCTCTGTTGGAATTGACTGTCTGCTCGAGTCTCAGAAGTCTTACATGAGCCCCTCAGAAAGAGGACGTATGGCGGATTACCCCCTTCGGGTAGGGGTTAGAATATACCCGAGGTAGGCATGCCTGTCGTAAAAGGCGACTAAAATCCAATCTCCGTATACCGAGCGAAATGGCGTATACAAAAAATGCAATGAACAAAACAAAAAGATTAAGAACCCCAGGTGGCAGTCCAGCTTTACTAGAAAATCCACCCTCTTCGGAGGTCGGCTCTACGGTTTTTAGGGAGAGCCGCTTATTGCAATCCATAAACCCTTCTATTAAAAGCACAAGGGTATCTCGATCTCCTCCAACAAGATCGAATAACGCCGGGAAAAGAAGTCCGCCGGGAGCGCTAGCGCGTGAAAAACAGGACTCAGTGAAATATAAAAGTCTTGAGGAAGAAAATAAAGCACTTCGAATCAAGCTTAATGAAATGGATCTACTCTATCAAGATCTTAAGAAAGAGATAGAACTGTTAAAAGAACAAAAGAACGCGAATGTACTCCACCACGGTTGGCTAGTCGGGAATACCACACCGACGAAGAAGAGCTAGCATGCGAAACGAATTGGGTAACTAAGAAAAGACCTAGTAAGAAAAGGAGAGCCGGTTCTTCGCCCGAAGTCGAGCCCCTAAAAGAACTAACGCGTAAAGTACCGCAAGAAAAACAACACAGCATATTCGCGCACCACCTCCAATAAACGTCGTTGGGGTATCGGATTATAATAAATTGAACAGCCTCCTTAAAGGAACGATAACATCGAAATTTAAGGTTACATTTGCGAGAAATAATGCGTGGAAAATTAACATTGATAGCCACGAAGACTACCGGGCAGTGTCCCAAAAGCTAAATACCGAGAAGATCCAGTGGTATACTTTCGAAATAAAGTCAGAAAGGCCACATCGTGTTGTAGCAAGGGGACTCCACCCCTCATGCAAAAAAGAAGAGGTTTTAAACGACCTTCAAGCCAAAGGGTTTAAAATTCTTGATGCCGTTAATATCATCAAGAAGGAGAAACAGAAATCGGAAGAAGATAAGGATGTCCTGGTAAGGCGTGGACTTCCGCTCTTTATGCTTACCTTCGATAGGTCTGATAATATCGAAGATATCTACCGAATTAAAACAATACTAAATATTGTGGTAAAAATCGAGCCCATGCGCAGAAATTTAAAAATAATTCCACAGTGCAAACGTTGCCAAGAATTTAATCATACACAAATGTATTGCAAAAAAAGAGCCGCGATGTGTGAAATGCGCAGGAAATCATTTCTCCCAAGACTGTGGAGCAAATAAACAATCCTCCGCTACCTGTGCCAACTGTAATGGAAAGCACCCGGCAAATTATAGAGGTTGCGAAGTAGCTAAGGAGTTGCAAAAACGGAGAGATGCGCTCCTTAAGCCACAAAATATAAAAACAAAGCCGCCGACAAAGACAAAGCGCAAGACCGCCCAGGAGGTAGTAGGCAATGTAAGACCTCCGCTTCAAGAGCGTAATAATGTCAAAGAGAGAGAGACAACAGAAAAGCCCTCGACCTCTGTTGTCAAAAGAAACGCTACTGAAAAGTTAAAATCAGGAAAGCCAATAGTGGCGAATAGTGGCCCCCGGACAGCCAGAGTGCAGACCTACGCTCAGGCCGCGGCATCCGAAGGAGAAAAAAACGTTGAAACTTCGCCGGACCCTGCTTCACATGTTTTCTCAGTTATTCTCCAGAAACTTGAAGAACAAAGCAAAATAAATAAAATTATTCTCGATCGCTCACGAAAGTGCTATTGCGGCGGAATTACTATCCGACGATTTAGTACTCTAAGGGAATTAAAACGTGAAATTGAATCCCTAAAACCTAAGAAAGCTCCTGGTTATGATTTGATCACGGGAGAAGTTCTCAGAGTCCTACCAACAAAAGCATTAATTAAGCTTCTTCATATTATAAATGCCGCGCTCAGACTAAAACACGTGCCGAGCCAATGGAAAGTTGCAGAGGTCATAATGGTTTTAAAACCAGGAAAACCGCCAAATGAAGTAAAGTCGTATAGACCATTTTCCCTTCTTCCAGTTATATCCAAAGTTTTGGAGAGAATTTTAGTAACGCTATATATAGAATATGATAATCTTATCCCTGACCACCAGTTTGGGTTCAGAACCAAGCATCCGACGATTGACCAAGTGCATAGAATTACTGACGTAATTGAGAAAGCATTTGAAGAAAAAAAGATATGCTCAAGCGTATTCCTTGACGTCTCACAAGCCTTTGATAAGATGTGGCATGACGGATTAAAGTTTAAATTACGACAAGTTCTTCCCATACGCCTATATGATATTTTAGAATCATATCTCGGGAATAGACTCTTCCGTGTTAGACATGGAAACGAATACTCTGAGCTTAAGGAAATTTCGGCCGGCGTGCCGCAAGGAAGTGTCCTAGGGCCCCTTCTCTATCTGCTATATACTCGCGATATACCAAGAGAAGATGGCACTACTCTCGCTACGTTCGTCGACGACACCGCTATCCTAGCAGTAGGTAACACTATTGAAGAAACGACTGCAAAACTGCAAATCGCACTGAATAAGGTAAATGAATGGACGAGGGACTGGCGGATCACCCTCAACGAAACTAAATCTGTTCACGTGAATTTCACGTACAAGAAAACAAATGACTTTCCCATTTTTTCTAAACTTGGCCCGAATACCCTTTGCAAACGAGGCCAAATACCTGGGAATGACACTCGACGCAAAGCTGAAATGTAATTCGCACGTGAAAATGAAACGTAAAGAACTCGATATCAAATATAGAGAAATGTACTGGTTACTCGGAAAATATTCCCAACTCAGTACCGAAAACAAACTGCTTCTATACAAGCAAGTGCTAAAGCCGATGTGGACCTACGGTATACAACTCTGGGGTTGCACCAAGAAAACAAATGTCAATGTTCTACAAACTTTTCAAAATAAAGTGCTCAGAGTAATTGTACAAGCACCATTTTTTTTTTTTTTTTTTTTTTTCTGTCGGAGGTTGTTACTATCCGATGGAGCACTCAGACACAACTACTGGTCCATTGTACTGCCAAACAGACACCTTACATTTATGTACTTAGTTTTCCCGTCTTTCGAAGAAAGATGAGAAGGAGCTTCAGTGATGAAGAGCTTAGATGCTCGGCACTCACCACGTCAGCCCCAAAGATCCGCCACCTGATGCGAGCAAAGGCAGGACAGCTACAGAGGAAGTGCTCCGCTGTATCGTCATCCTCTCCACAGGCAGGACAGATGGTGGAGATGCTCAAACCCAAAACATTTAAGTGTTTGGCAAAAGCTTGGTGGCCCTAAAGGACGCCCACAAGCAGTCTACAGTCGCTTCTTCTGAGAGACCTTTTGCAGATGTCCGGACGCAGTCGTTTGGTCTGCCCACACCCAGCACAGCCACGCCACCGATACTCGTGTTCGCGAGAAACCCAAGTATCAATGGATGACTTAACCACCGATGAAGGCAGACCCAACGCAGGTTCAGGTCCTAAGAATTCTTCCTCTGAACCCAGCCTGGCAAGCTCATCAGCTATCTCATTTCCAAGGGTACCAGTGTGACCTGGGACCCAAACAAGATACACTGTATTTAGCCTTCCGATCAAGTTCAGAGAAAGCTTGAGTTCGAGCACTAATTTAGACGAGGTAAGAGGGTTAAGCAGCGCTTTTAATGCAGCTTGGCTGTCGCTGCAAACGCATATACTCCTAGCCCTCCACCTGTTTGTCACAATATAGTGCATAGCCATAAGGATAGCGAAAATCTCTGCTTGGAAGACAGACGCATGGTTTCCTAAGGGGTAGTGAAGTCTAATGTTTTCGCTTTCCACGAAGACTCCAGAACCAGACCCCTGTCCGGTTTTGGAGCCATCCGTAAAAATACGATGGCATTCTTTCCCTGGCTCAGAGTCTGGCCTAAGCCATTCCGTTGCCTGAGGAAAGTTGACGTGGTAGTTTTGTCGCAGTAGGACTTCTGGAGTCATTGCGTCAGAGGGCATATCCATAAGACAGGGGTCAAAGGATAATTCTCGCATAAGTTCTTCAAAACTCCAATGCGCGTGGTACCAAAAGCCACCTCTCTTTAAACGAGAGATGGTTTTCAGCGTACACCCCATGATAAAAATATCAAGGGGGGGGAGGTTCATCATAGCGTCTAGAGCGGAGCCCGGTGTGCTGGGGAAGGCCCCCGTGCAGCCGAGACAAACCGTTCTTTGAAGTCTGGCAAAAGAGGCAGTAACACGTTTCCGTGAAAGCCTGTTCCACCATACAACCGACGCGTATGAGAGGAGTGGTCTTACCATTGCCGTATAGATCCAAAGGACCCTTTTAGGAGATAAGCCCCATGTCTTGCCAAAAGCGCCTTTACACTGCCAGAAAGTTGACAGCGCTTTATCGGTTTTCGATTCGATATGCTTGGACCAAAGAAGCTTTCTATCGAGGATTACTCCCAGATATTTGACTTCATCGGAGATCGGAATAGTGACACCTTTTAACACAAGCTGAGTCAGACCAGTGACCTTCCTCCTTCTCGTGAAGAGAACAACAGTCGTTTTAAGAGGATTCACTGAAAGCCCATTTCTTGTGCACCAGCCATCGATCAAGCCCAAGGATCTCTGAGCCCGAGAGCAGACAGTCCCTAGGTCAGAACCGACAGACAGAACGGCGACATCATCCGCGTATGCTTGAGTATAGGTTCCAGGAAGATCGAGAAGCGTTAGCAGAGAGTCAACTACTATACACCATAAAAGGGGAGACAGAACACCGCCTTGAGGGCAGCCCCTGTTAACCCCTGTTACGACGCATTTACCACAATCCGCCTCGGCAATCAACGTCCTGTACATTAGCATTGATTTAATCCACAACACAAATGTTTCATCTATACCATGATGTCTGGCTGCAGTGCACATTCTATCAAAAGTCGCATTATCAAAAGCCCCCTCAATGTCGACGAAAATGCCCAACGCGTACTCCTTCCGATCAAGAACACTTTCAATCCTACCAACAAGGTTCTGAAGCGCAGTTTCACAGGATTTTCCGCGCTGATAGGCATGTTGCATCTCTGAAAGAGGGTGCGATCGAAGAGCGACATTGCGCACGTGCAGCTCAACCAGTCTCTCCAAACTTTTCAGCAGGAAGGAGGACAGACTTATGGGTCTGAAACTTTTGGCGAGAGTGTAGTCAGTCTTTCCAATTTTTGGTATGAACACGACTTTAACCATACGCCAAGGAGAAGGTATGTAGCCCAATGCCAAGCTAGCGGTGAAAATTCTTTTCAGCGTCGGCATCAGCTGACTAAAACCTTGTTTCAGCATAACCGGATAGATGCCATCCGGACCAGGCGACTTGAAACCATCAAACGATGCAATTGCATATTTGATGGCCTCATCCGTCACTACTCTGGATGCAACATACCAGCTACGCCGCGTGGTGTTTGACAGATCAGGAGTGGCCACCGTTTCCGGTACCACTGAAGAGCATGTAGTAACCTGATTTCCCGGGAAGTGAGTCTCCAGCAGGAGACTGAAAGTCTCCGCCTTTGTCTCAGTGTAGGTACCATCAGATTTTTGGAGCGATTCCAGTTTGCTTGGTCTGTCCCTTTTGAGGACTTTAACAAGCCTACTGGTCGCACTTAGTGATTCGACCTCCTCACAAAATTTCCTATAAGAGTAATTTTTCGATTTACGAATTAGTCTCTTAAATTCTTTTTGTTTCGATCGATATAGATTCCAGTCTTCTTCCAAGTTGGTTTTTAAAGACCGATTTAGGTGCTTCCTGGTTTCTCTGCGAATACACTGCAGTTTGGTACTCCACCAAGGTACCGGTTTTCTACAGGAGTTTTTTGTAACTGGACATGCTAGTTCTAAGCAGTAGCAGCTAAGGGTGCTACTCAGATCCTGAGCAGACCTCTCTACCCCCAGTATCGATCTTAGTTTGAGTGGAACTTTAACAGAGTTGCCAAGCTCCTCCCCAAACCGAGCCCAGTCCGTTTTTCTCGGGTTTCTCCTCTCTAGCAAAGGCGAAACTTCACAGAAGATTTGAAATTCGATGTATCTGTGGTCTGACAAAGTGCTATCTGGTGATACCCGCCAATTCGTGATAGTCTTGGAATGCCGGTTTGACAGGGTAACATATTACTTGCTGTCTCCTGGCTGTAACAAATGTAGGTCGACAACCCACATTGTTGATGGTAATGTCAGACGATAATATGAAGTCCAGAAGACGATCTCCTCGTATATTGCATTTGCTGCTGCCCCAAACAGTGTTTTGAGCATTAGCATCGCAACATAGAATAATACCTATCTTTTTGGACTCACAGTACTCTACGAGCTCAACAACCGCCTTTGGTGGTGTAGGAGTTAAAGAGTCATAGGGAAAGTAAGCCGATGCGGCGACAAAGGTTTCCCAACTGTCGTTTGCATGGTAAGTAATAGTTGCAGCAACCAAATCTTGGCAAGAGAAGCGTTTGATTGTAACTGCCGTGAGGGATTTCGATACAACAAGACATGTCCTAGCCTATCGTAAAGAACGTTATGCGAACCACTCAACTCACCAAGGCCACAGATGCGATTTTTCCACACCCATGTTTCCTGGATGGATGTTATGCGATTCTTTGTTCTACTTACAGCAAGCCTCCTACTTAAAAGAGCGGTAGCAGCCTTGCAGTGCTGTAGGTTTATCTGAGTGAACAAAATGGATGTAAACTCTGGGTTACGACCACTACTTGCACAACTTGGCATTGAAATGGAAACGAATCCTACCAAGATGCAGATAGGGACGCATGTCGTACCTAGACTTGATGGTCTCGGCAGAAGCCATGTCTATGCTCACAACCAGAGAGCTACCATCTTCATCGTGACGGTTTTTGCTCTGCCTGTGAGAACGGACAATCCAGGCTTTTGTGTCGAGGCCAGGGTTCTGGGCGTACAAACGCTTTAGCACATCCGCCGATTTCCCCAGTTTCCCAGGGATCCAGCAGACTGCGCGCGTGAGCTTGGGTGACTTGTAGACCTCAAAAATTGTGGTCCCAAGGGGAGGGATCTTCGGCACAATACTGCTGACCCATTCAGAGGTTTGCTGCGAGGAGGTCTTCACCATGAAGGTTCCGTCCTTGAACTCACAGCCCTCAACCTGGATGCACGCATTCGTTTCCGAGGCAAGCTCCAAAAGATGAGCTTTGCAGTGTTTACACTCTGCATCGCTCATGCTATTATCATTGCCTGCTTTCCCTATACGAACTGCCAAAGAGGAGACAGCAGCATCCTTATAGGACAGCCTACTATCTCCCACATCAGCTGTTCTGCGTTCAAAAGAAGCACTCCGACCACCAGAGCCATCCGCGACAACAAGGTTCTGTCCGCTGGTACTGCAACCTGAGTTGGTTTCAGCACCTGCATCATTAGTTACCAGTGCACGGGCAGCCCCAGCGATAGGAGCGCCTCCGGGGTTTATTCTCTTTACGAGCTTGGGTCGCTTCTTCTTGCTTTTCGGTTCGGCAGAAGAGGAGGCAGTGCCCGATCCAAGGGGTTGGTTGGCTTTAGTTGGAGTGACCTCCACCGACCTGTTCCTTTTCAAAGACACCGCCGAAGAGCTGAGAGATGTGCTAGCGCCTTCAGCAGATAAAGCATCTTTGCGCCGCGGATCCAACAGCTTCCTCATTTTCCTCTTCCGCTGTCCCTTAGACAAGCGCAGCCCAAGGCCCAAATCTTCAGGAGCCCGTTCAACCATGGAGGTATCCCGAGTCTTACCGTCAGTGGCAGTGCAGTGGGCAGCATCCTGTCTCTTGCTCAATTTGCCGAGTGAATCGGACATAGAGCCACAAGAGTCGCTTGTCGGTTTGGTGCTCACGCCTGTAAGTGTGATCGCGACGTCCGGTTTCCGTCCACCAGTACTACTTCCACTACTGTTAGTAGCACCGGCTTCATTTGGCGACCGTGCGCGTACAGACTCACAGACTTGAGCGAGGTTTATTCTCTTTACGAGCTTGGGTCGCTTCATCTTGCTTTTCGTTTCGGCAGAAGAGGAGGCAGATCCCGATCCCAGGGGTTGGTTAGCTTCAGTTGGTAAGACCTCCACCGACCTGTTCCTTTTCAAAGGCCAAGGAGCTAATAGATGTGCTTGCGCCTTCAGCAGATAAAGCATCTTTGCGCCGCAGATCCAACAGCTTCCTCATTTTCCTCTTCCGCTGTCCCTTAGACAGGCGCAGCTCAAGGACCGCCTCCTCAGGGGCCCGTTCAACCCTAAAGGTATCCCGAGTCTGACCGTCAGTGGCAGTGCAGTGGGCAGCAGCCTGTCTCATGCTCAATTTGCCGAGTGAATCAGACATAGAGCCACAAGAGTCGCTTGTGGGTTCGGGTATGAATGTTGGGGCCTCCAGAATCCGTGCCCCGGCCGTAGTCGAGAAGATTACGGGTGGATTATGGCTATTGCCATTACCACCTGGAGTAGACAATTCCTTTTGTTTCTCCATTCATAGCGTTATTGAGTGTTAACCACTAGCTCCTGTGGGTTAGAGTACACTAACAGTTGATTTCACTGAGGATAGGCTAAACCGTTACCTCAAACCCTCCTCCTTTACCCGGGCTTGGGACCGGCATGCTACTTCCGTAACACGGCGAAGTGTGGATTTTAGTCGCCTCTTACGACAGGCATGCCTACCTCGGGTATATTCTGTCCCCTACCCGATGGGGGTACAAGCACCATGGTATATTAGAAACGACGATATCCACAGAGATCTCGGAATTCCAATAATTGAAGCTGAAACAAAAAGCTTCACGAGAAAGCATAGAAACCGACTAATCGGATATGTCAACAATTCAAAAAGTATGGCGGATGAATTCACATGGTTGAATCAACGGTGGCGTCAACAGTCAACATGGCAGATACCTCAATGAGCTACTTCGACGTATTCGGAGCTGAGGTCATTGAGGATTTTCAATACTAGTCAGGGTGTTGAAATAGAGATGGTGGCGGAAGAGCCCTTAATGGGTAAACGGCAGCTCTCACATCCCCGCAGCGGGTTACTGACTCCGGAATTTTCCGGCCCCTTTTGCTCAAGAGGTCGCAGAAAGGGCCTGGTCCTCCAGGTTGGGGGTTGTGCGTGGGGTTAACTACCCTACCACGGAAAACCAAACATGTTGCGAAGCAACCGATAGCCTCGGATAAGGACGGATTCACTGTTGACGACCCTGCAAAACGAAAAAAGGACAATGACGTTCGGATCTGCACGTGGAATGTTCGAACTCTGAATAGACCGCGTCCAGCCGAACAACTAGCGGAGGCCCTTGACTGCTACAGAGCAGGCATTACCGCCATCCAGGAAGTGCGGTGGGATGGGCCGGGCAAGAGAAGGATGAAAAACTGTGACATCTACTACGGTGACTGCTATAGGGAAAAAAGCAGCGTATATTTGTTGTAAGCGGCAGACTTAGGCAAGAAGTCTTGAGCTTTCGACACGTAAGTGAACGCCTTACAACGATCCGCATAAAGGCTAAATTCGCCAACATCAGCCTAATATGCGCTCACGCCCGTACAGAAGAAAAAGACGATGCTACCAAAGAGTGTTTCTACGAGCTCCTCGACAAAACATATGAGCAATGTCCTAAGCATAACGTTAAAATCGTCTTGGGTGATTTTAACGCCAAAATAGGAAAGGAGGACATCTTTGGTAGCACAATCGGAAAACACAGCCTACACGACACCACGTCTGGAAACGGACTTAGGCTGATTGATTTTGCTGCGGGACGTAATGTTACCATAGCTAGTTCACGGTTTCCTCACCTCAATATACACAAAGGAACATGGCGGTCACCTGATCATCAAACCGTCAACCAAATTGATCACCTTGCGATCGACGCAAGGCACTCCTCCAGTATTCTAGATGTCCGAACTTTCCGAGCGGCCAACATAGACTCGGACCACTACCTTGTTGTAGCCAAGGTACGGATGCGGATATCCAAGATGCCACAATAGCGAGAAAATACTGTGAGGAGATTTAACGTTGGACGACTACAAACGCAACAAACCGCCAGGACCTCTGCCGATCGCGTATCCCTCAACCTCTCGAGAAGTCCTATGCTGCCAGCATCAAGTGCCGAAGACCAGTGGCGCCGATGCCAAGAAGCCATCAAAAACGCCGCAACTGATGTGCTCGGTTTCACCAGCCCACCCCCCCGAAACCCCTGGTTTGACGAAGAGTGCCGGCAAGCACATGCAGCAAAACAAAGTGCTTACGAAGCGTCGCTGCATAGAAGGACGAGAGCAGCTCGTCAGCTCTACGAGGGTTTTTTAATTTAATTTATCGTTGTCATTATGAGCAAAAGCAAAATTTATAATTTGATAGAGGTGGTTCAAATCATTTCCCAAGAATTACACGCTGATTATAAGGCATATGTAGATTTAGGCCCATCAAAGAAATCCATTCATATGAACGAGGCGCGTTTATCAAATTTGGAGGCATGCTTTGATGAAGCTAAGGCTATTCATCAAAAAATTGTTGCTTCCCCCAGTGAAGAGGCAAAGGTGAAATACATGGAAGACCTAACATTTCATAAGTTAAAGGAGCTTTTCTTCGAATATTCGTGTGAATTGAAGGAACAGCTAGCAAACACCGATAGTCATCAAAGTGTGCTCAACAGCTCAGTTGCAGGTTCAAAGACACCGTCGGTCGAATTAAAGCTTCCCCCGATGAAAATTTCTACCTTTGACGGTTCGCTCCAAATGTGGCCAGAGTTTAAGGGATTATTCGAAGGATTGGTAAACAAAAATTCGTCTATATCTGATTCCCACAAATTGCAGTATTTAAAGGGCAATTTGGTGGTTGGGTGTTGAATGAATAGGGTAGACACTGATTGGCGTCAACTTGGCGATGCCCAGTTGTTGCAACTGTTCAGATACACCAATTGTGCTTATTTTACCTCCAAGTGGTCACCACCGGGTACTGGTCTATGTCCATCCGGAATTGACTTGCTAAACTTATAAGTGCGAGTGTTGAACACGTAGAAAATAGCAACACTATAATGCTCTGTTGGAATTGACTGTCTGCTCGAGTCTCAGAAGTCTTACATGAGCCCCTCAGAAAGAGGACGTATGGCGGATTACCCCCTTCGGGTAGGGGTTAGAATATACCCGAGGTAGGCATGCCTGTCGTAAAAGGCGACTAAAATCCAATCTCCGTATACCGAGCGAAATGGCGTATACAAAAAATGCAATGAACAAAACAAAAAGATTAAGAACCCCAGGTGGCAGTCCAGCTTTACTAGAAAATCCACCCTCTTCGGAGGTCGGCTCTACGGTTTTTAGGGAGAGCCGCTTATTGCAATCCATAAACCCTTCTATTAAAAGCACAAGGGTATCTCGATCTCCTCCAACAAGATCGAATAACGCCGGGAAAAGAAGTCCGCCGGGAGCGCTAGCGCGTGAAAAACAGGACTCAGTGAAATATAAAAGTCTTGAGGAAGAAAATAAAGCACTTCGAATCAAGCTTAATGAAATGGATCTACTCTATCAAGATCTTAAGAAAGAGATAGAACTGTTAAAAGAACAAAAGAACGCGAATGTACTCCACCACGGTTGGCTAGTCGGGAATACCACACCGACGAAGAAGAGCTAGCATGCGAAACGAATTGGGTAACTAAGAAAAGACCTAGTAAGAAAAGGAGAGCCGGTTCTTAGCCCGAAGTCGAGCCCCTAAAAGAACTAACGCGTAAAGTACCGCAAGAAAAACAACACAGCATATTCGCGCACCACCTCCAATAAACGTCGTTGGGGTATCGGATTATAATAAATTGAACAGCCTCCTTAAAGGAACGATAACATCGAAATTTAAGGTTACATTTGCGAGAAATAATGCGTGGAAAATTAACATTGATAGCCACGAAGACTACCGGGCAGTGTCCCAAAAGCTAAATACCGAGAAGATCCAGTGGTATACTTTCGAAATAAAGTCAGAAAGGCCACATCGTGTTGTAGCAAGGGGACTCCACCCCTCATGCAAAAAAGAAGAGGTTTTAAACGACTGTTGACGACTAACCATCAACAAGTGCAGGTGCACTAAACGCACCCACTCCCACAAATTTCCCTTGAGGGAAATTATGTCAATTTGCGACAGATGTCAAACATTTTCTTTTTGTAAATAAAGATTTTGTATATAAAGTTAAATTCGACATTTTAAATAAAGCAATTCTTATTATAACGTTTTGGAAAGCGGTTGTTTTATTTTACGGAACATTTAAGCGTTGTTTTTGAATACAGTTCATTTTTGTTGGCAAATCTTTTTTCCTTTGTTCAACGCCCGAACATTTGGCCCTATCGAGCCGGATTTTTGCTTTTTTTACAACAACACTGTTTTGCGAATTTTGTGGTTTTCGCAATAATAATTCAATTAAATTGTGTGCTGTGTGTTCGCCATCGCGGGATTTAACGATTTGTTTAATCGTGAGGATTTCGTCATCGCCATTTGGAAAAATCGAGTGTGCAACTTGGACTTGGACTGCAACTTGGACTTGTACTGCGACTGCGATCTGTTGGACTTTGGACTGTCATCTGGAAAAATCGAAATTTCACAAGTAAGTGATTTTTATTTTACTTTGTGTGTATTTACGTATTTAAGAGTGGTATAATCAATATGAAACCGACGAAATTATGTCGAGTACTTAACCAACTCAAAAAGGACGTTGTAAATTACTCCAAAAAGGGTTCTAAACGTACAGCGAATTATTTGTCAGGCCGCTTGGCTCTTTTAGAGCAAACGATGGAGTCGGCGTCTGAAATTTATGAAAAGTTAATTAGTGCGCTGGAGGAAGATGAAGAAGACGCTCAAATCGAGAGTACTTTTGAAGAAATTCGGGAAACGTACCTTGATTACCGGGGTGATATACTCGACGCAATCGACTTGCTGAAAGAGAAGGACGACGTCAAGAAGGATGCCACCGACAAGGAAGCAAGCAACATACAACCAGTTTCCAATAGTGATTTAAGGCTGAAAAACATTCCGGTTCCAGTTTTCTCAGGGAGCTATGAGTCTTGGCGAAGTTTCCACGACTTATTTGTGTCACTTGTTCACAATAATTCATCGCTGTCGGAAATCCAAAAGATGCACTATCTTAAAACAAGTGTATCTGGAGAAGCCGAGAAACTTTTAGCACATTTGTGTATTGCTAATGGTAACTACTCTAAGGCATGGGCCATTCTTCAAGACAGGTATGACCACAAACGTTTTTTGGTGAACACCCAACTCAAGTGTTTGTTTAATCTGGCAACGCTAACCCAGGAGCGAGCAGAATCCCTCAAAGAGTTGTTAGACACGGCAACAGAAGTGGTGCACAGTTTGGAAAATTTGAATGTGCCCGTTAAACACTGGGATGTGGTGCTAGTCTACATTCTGTTGCAGAAACTTCCTTCGAAAACGCAGCAGCTTTGGGAAGAAAAGTTGGGATCCAAAGAAAACAGCAAGGAGTTACCCACTTTCACGGAATTCACCCAATTCCTCGAGACTAGGTTCCGTACTCTGGAAGCGGTGAGCTATCAACATGCTCGTTCATCGGTAGATCCATCAAAAAAGGCATCACAGCGAAATTCGTTCCATGCTCAACAAACCACAGCGAAGTTCACTTGCAAGCTTTGCAACAAAGGTCAGCATGCTATCAGGAAATGTAATAAATTTCTTAAAATGAGCATTTCGGATAAATATCAAAATGTAAATAAATTAGGTCTATGTAGTAACTGTTTAGCGTACAGTCATTCGTCCCAACAATGTCCAAGTACACGTAGGTGTTATTATTGTCAACAACCTCATCATTCACTCTTACATAATAGTACAAATAACGCTTCTCATTTACAAAACTCATTCTCGCAATCAAACCCTTCTAACAACCCTTCCACTACTCGTAATAACCCTTACAATTCTAATTATTCTTATAATACAAACAACACAAATCAATTTTCACACTCATTTCCACCCAACACTCAAAATATCCAACAACCACAACAAACACAAACATATAGTACCACAATTTTTAATAGCGAAGCTCCAGCTTTCCATCCATCCAGCGAAGAGCAGCCTTCAACCAGTTCCGGCGTGAGAAACCATCACTCAACACACGATGCCACCAACACACAGGTTTTGCTAGCTACAGCAATTGTGAAAGTAAAGACGTCATCCGGAAATAGCATACCACTCCGCGCATTGCTTGATTCTGGATCTGAAGCTTCTTTTATTACGGAGTCCGCCGTGCAACTTCTCCGCTTAAAATCAAAATCCACTGATGTCGAGGTGTCCGGGTTGGGTTTGGTCAGCAGTGGCACTTGTAAAAAGGTTGTGGACATTACGTTTGCTTCGTGTCATACAGCCTTCGAAACAACCACGCAGGCGTTAATCTTTCAGTCACTGTCTGGGCATCTTCCAACCCAAATCCTATCCGTTGGGGATTGGAGGCACCTCACCGGTTTGCAATTAGCGGATCCATCCTTTTTTAAGCCAGCTAAAATCGATCTTTTATTAGGCAGCGATGTATTAGCTGACATCATGCTGCCGGAGATGTCACGTCATCCAGATAAAACTATTCCTGTAGCTCAGAAGACCAAACTGGGATGGATTTTGTTTGGCAGATCACCAATTGCTGCTCGATCCATCAGAGCTTTCTTCCAAACATCCGATGTCGATACGCAACTTCGAAGATTCTGGGAACTTGA
Source organism: Cheilosia urbana (assembly GCA_946477585.1). Lineage (NCBI taxonomy): Eukaryota > Metazoa > Arthropoda > Insecta > Diptera > Syrphidae > Cheilosia > Cheilosia urbana. The sequence continues at coordinate 63,967,138 of OX297853.1, read as the reverse complement.
AGAAACTCCATTCGCACGCGATGAAACCACTGAAGACACTGCTTGTGAAGAACATTTTTTGCAACACACTCGGCGTATGGTAGATGGACGCTATCAAGTAGCACTACCATTCAAGGAAAATGTTCATCCCGTACTAGGTAGATCACGCGAAGGAGCTCTTCAACGTTTTAGGTCCCTGGAGAGACGTCTAGCAGCTGATCAACAATTGCATGACCAATACGCTTCTTGCATTGGGGAGTATTTGAAGCTAGGTCACATGAGCGAAGTTGACGAAGATGACATATCCAACAGCGGTCATTATTTTCTTCCACATCATGCCGTCCTAAAGGAAACGAGCTCCACTACGCGACTGAGAGTTGTCTTTGACGCATCATACAGGACATCTGACGGATCTTCCTTAAACGATCACCTGATGACTGGTCCTGCGCTGCAGCACAATGTCACTGATGTGACTCTACGTTGGAGACTATATCGTTTCTCTTTTTCAGCGGACATAGAAAAAATGTACCGGCAGATATGGGTAACCGATGTGGATTCAAACTACCAATTGATATTTTGGCGCAATCATCCAGCAGACCAATTAAAGGTGTTTCGCCTCAAAACGGTAACGTTTGGTACGGCTTCAGCTCCTTATCTAGCCATTCGGACATTGATGGAAGTGGCAAAGGCGGCAGAAACCGCGCATCCAAGAGCTGCCAAGATGATTCGTACCGAAATGTATGTCGACGATCTATTTTCTGGTGCAGATACCATTGACGAAGCTGAAATCAAGAAGAAAGAGGTAAAGGCTATCTTGGAAAACTCAGGTTTCAACTTACGGAAGTGGATGTCAAACGCGGAAGAGCTTCTTGAGGAAATTCCAATCCAGGATCGGGAATCATCTTTAGCAGTTCCATCGGAGGGATCAGACCGAATTAAAACGCTGGGCATCCACTGGCTTCCCAACGCTGATCACTTTTGCTTTCGGTTTACTATTCCAGATAACCCACAGCCAACAAAACGATTCATTCTGTCGACAATTGCTCGGCTGTTTGACCCCATGGGATGGATATCGCCATGCATTCTTAAGGCCAAACTCGTCATGCAGCGTCTCTGGATCCAGAAATTCGCTTGGGATGATCCCATCGACAGTAAGGTGCTTGAAGAATGGAACAAGATGTTCCAAGATTTACCGGCGATTAACGAAATCAGAATTCCAAGGTGGGTTCAAACAGTCGGCAAGAAGAACCGTACCGAACTCCATGGCTTCAGCGATGCGTCAGAGAAGGCATACGGAGCAGCAGTTTATCTTCGGGCAGAAGACAGCGAGGGGAATGTACATATGCACCTCTTGATATCGAAGTCTAAGGTCGCACCAGTACAACCGGTTAGCCTTCCACGTCTGGAGCTCTGCGGTGCTGTTATCCTGGCCAAACTATTACATTACGTAGTAACCACACTCGAGCTCAACGACATCACAATTCACGCCTGGACGGACTCGACCATAACATTGGCATGGATTCTCGCACCGGCAGCACGATGGGAGACATTCGTCAGGAATCGAATAGGGGAAATTCAGCGACTGACGGACACTCACATATGGAAGCACGTCCCAACACATCTCAATCCCGCAGATTTAGTGTCCAGAGGGATGCTACCATCGGCACTCGTTCACGAGACACTTTGGTGGAACGGCCCGGATTTTCTGTTATCATCGTGGATCTTCGAGTTGCCTACGCAACCAACAAATATCGCTACACAAGAAGGCAAAAGAAAAATTCAGGTTCACTGTACAGGAGTGGTAGAAAATGAACTTACCCAATTAATTCGTAGGACATCAAAACTTACACGACTTATCCGAGTGGCAGCCTGGTGCTTGCGCTTTGTTAACAACGTAAAGGCAAACCTCACCAGCCGTCAATTCGGATCACTTTCACCCAAGGAGCTAGGCAATGCTGCAAATATAATTGCGCGCGCTGCTCAGCAAGAAATGTACCCCGAAGGTACGAAGTCCAAAGGAATGGGATCATTAAACCCATTTATTGACGGGAAAGGAATTCTTCGTGTTGGCGGAAGGTTGAAGCATGCCAATATTTCCTATGACCAACAACATCCGATCATTTTGGAACCCAGGCATCACTTCACAAAGTTGATCATTCGTGACTCTCATGAACGGTCATTGCACGGAGGAATCCAGCTTGTGATAGTACACATACGGCAAAAATATTGGATATTCCAAATCAAAAGAGCTGTAAAGAAACATATCAACAGTTGTACCACATGCTACAGGTATCGATGTCAAACAGCGCAGCAGTTAATGGGAGAACTACCTGCACCCCGAGTGACAGTATCAAGACCCTTTTCCCACACAGGTATTGATTATGCAGGACCTATCAACATTCGAGCCTGGAAGGGTCGTGGGTCCAAATGTCACAAAGGGTACATCGCTGTTTTTATTTGTTTGGCTACCAAAGCTATCCACTTAGAAGCAGTAAGTGACCTAACAACGCAAGCGTTTCTAGCGGCTCTCAAAAGATTTACGGCACGACGGGGAGTTTGCGGTCAAATCTACAGCGACTGTGGCACCAACTTCGTGGGAGCCGAAGCAGAATTGCGTCGCCTTATGAAAAGCGCGATGCAAGACTGGAAGGAAGTTGCAGACATAATAGCAAAAGAAGGAACTAAGTGGAATTTCATTCCCCCTGCTTCTCCCCACTTTGGCGGATTATGGGAAGCAGGGGTGAAGAGCGTAAAACACCATTTAAAAAGGATCGTCGGAAACGGAACACTCACATTTGAGGAACTCGCCACGCTTTTGACTCAGATAGAAGCGTGTTTAAATTCGAGACCTCTGTGCCCTTTATCCGAAAACCCTGATGACTTCCAACCGCTTACACCAGCACACTTCCTAATAGGAGAAACGCTATTCACCGTACCAGAGCCAGACATGTCCATAGGCAAACAAGGACATATCGACAGATGGAAGGCAGTTCAAGCGCATCTGCAAACCTTCTGGAAGCAGTGGCAAGTAGAGTTTCTTACTCGGCTACAGCAACGCCCAAAATGGTTGAAGATACAACCTCAACTCAAAACAGGAGACCTAGTCTTGTTAAGAGATGAACGTCTGCCCCCGGCTAAATGGAGTCTTGGCCGCATCATACAAACGTACCCAGGATCCGACAACCTTACCCGCGTTGTTCAAATTAAGACACAACAAGGAATTCTAAAAAGACCAATTACAAAACTTTGTCCGCTGCCTACAAATGAACCACACATCACTACCCAAGAATAAACCATTAGTTATATAAAATCTACAAAACAGAAACTACACAAATCGTAACTAATTCAACACAAATCCTACACAAAAAAAAAAAAAAAAAAAAAAAAAAAAAAAAAAAAAAAAAAAAAAAAAAAAAAAATTACAATAATAATAATAAACAATTTACAACACACACACATAAATGAAAAAGAAATATCACACTAAAAAACATAACATAAATAAATATACATAAATCATAAAATAATTAAAACATTTTCAAACACACGAAAGAAAACTTTTTCGCACCACTGTCATCATACCAAACAATAATTCATACATACTCAAATCCAAACTGAAATCACTCAAAAATATTTAAATACAGTCCGCTCACTCGCTCTTACGCATTCACCCAACACAATTCAATTCTCAATGGAATTGCACGCTCACTTATACACATTTTCAAGCACCATCGCCAATGCATCTCATTCACTCAATACACACACACATGCACACCATCGATGGACGCCAACGAAAAATTAAAAACAAAATCAACACTGAATTCACATTTAATTTATATAAATTTAATATTACTCACCTGGAATATACTGGAACACACACCAAAACACACGTCCAAACCTTATTTGCTCATAATTTAACTTTAAATTAATAATATACAAACGATTAATGCGCGCACTACCGAAACTCAAACGCCCGACCGTATGAAACACAAACAACCAACAACAAATGCAACAGCATCAAGCTTTCATTGTCACCGTCTTCATCATGGTATTTCTGCTCTACGCCAACAACAGCTGCATTGGATATCGGCTTCGTGTTCGTCGCCGTCATCGCAGCAACAACAACAACATGCAAAGGGCAATATGCAGTCAACACACAGTGCTTGCTTATACTTGCAATTATCAGCGGGAGAAGAGGTCTCCATTGTAAACAATTTTACATGCGATCGCCTATGAACGGGATCGTGTGTAATATCGACTACTGGAGTAGTTGTTGCTGTTTGTTGGTGTTCTCTTATAGAGTTGTCTGTTGTTTTTGTTTGTCAATCTCTGTATTTAGCATATGCAATAATCTGTCGTTTCTTTTCATGTACCAAAACACATGCATTGAATTCAAGTTAAACAGCAGGCAGAGACGCAGATCGTTGGCAAAACTTGGTACCATAATAGAAGAAGGCAGAAGACAAGTCGTGCAGCTGGAAATTAAGAACGTTGTTCATCGGCGGGGGAGAATGTTGACGACTAACCATCAACAAGTGCAGGTGCACTAAACGCACCCACTCCCACAAATTTCCCTTGAGGGAAATTATGTCAATTTGCGACAGATGTCAAACATTTTCTTTTTGTAAATAAAGATTTTGTATATAAAGTTAAATTCGACATTTTAAATAAAGCAATTCTTATTATAACGTTTTGGAAAGCGGTTGTTTTATTTTACGGAACATTTAAGCGTTGTTTTTGAATACAGTTCATTTTTGTTGGCAAATCTTTTTTCCTTTGTTCAACGCCCGAACAACGACCTTCAAGCCAAAGGGTTTAAAATTCTTGATGCCGTTAATATCATCAAGAAGGAGAAACAGAAATCGGAAGAAGATAAGGATGTCCTGGTAAGGCGTAGACTTCCGCTCTTTATGCTTACCTTCGATAGGTCTGATAATATCGAAGATATCTACCGAATTAAAACAATACTAAATATTGTGGTAAAAATCGAGCCCATGCGCAGAAATTTAAAAATAATTCCACAGTGCAAACGTTGCCAAGAATTTAATCATACACAAATGTATTGCAAAAAAAGAGCCGCGATGTGTGAAATGCGCAGGAAATCATTTCTCCCAAGACTGTGGAGCAAATAAACAATCCTCCGCTACCTGTGCCAACTGTAATGGAAAGCACCCGGCAAATTATAGAGGTTGCGAAGTAGCTAAGGAGTTGCAAAAACGGAGAGATGCGCTCCTTAAGCCACAAAATATAAAAACAAAGCCGCCGACAAAGACAAAGCGCAAGACCGCCCAGGAGGTAGTAGGCAATGTAAGACCTCCGCTTCAAGAGCGTAATAATGTCAAAGAGAGAGAGACAACAGAAAAGCCCTCGACCTCTGTTGTCAAAAGAAACGCTACTAAAAGCTAAAATCAGGAAAGCCAATAGTGGCGAATAGTGGCCCCCGGACAGCCAGAGTGCAGACCTACGCTCAGGCCGCGGCATCCGAAGGAGAAAAAAACGTTGAAACTTCGCCGGACCCTGCTTCACATGTTTTCTCAGTTATTCTCCAGAAACTTGAAGAACAAAGCAAAATAAATAAAATTATTCTCGATCGCTTGGTTAAAATCGAAAATAATTCACGGAAAACGCGTACATTAAATAAAATATGAATGAAAACCCAATGTTAAAAATATGCACTTGGAATGCACACGGTCTTTTGCAAAAACTCGACGAATTGGAAATATTCATACGCGAGAAAGATCTTGACATTTGCTTGATTTCTGAAACTCACGTGAAAAGGGGATCGAGCTTAAAAATAAAAGGCTATAATGACTTCCACGCTTGTCACCCTTTGGGAAACGCGAGAGGTGGATCGTCATTGTTTATTAAAGACTGCATTGAACAATACGAAGACCTGAAGATAGAGCTTGAAACTATGCAACTGTGCACGATTCGAGTAAAAAATAGTCAGCGTACTCTTAGAATTTCATTTATCTACTGTCCACCGCGTTCCGCGCTTGAAAAAACTGATTATACTAACTTGCTTAAATCGCTCAAACCAAACTTCATTATTGGCGGCGATTTTAATGCGAAACACACGTTCTGGGGTTCTAGATACATCTCGCGAAAAGGAAGAATGCTCTATGGGGCAGGTATGGAGTACAGTTGCGATTTCCACTCGACGGGCAAACCGACCTACTGGCCAACTGATACTTCAAAAATACCTGACCTGATCGATTTTTTCGTCGTGAAAGGAATATCTACCAACCACATTAAAGTTGAAGAGAGCTTTGATCTGTCATCTGATCATTCACCGGTTATTCTAACATTGAGCGTAAAACTAGTAAATAACCTTCAGCCAGCGAGATTAACTGGTAGAACAACTAACTGGGAAGGCTTTAGGAACGAAATTGAAGAGAATGTTGAACTGAGCGTTCCACTTACGACACCCTATGAACTTGAGGCTGCAGTAGATCGCTTCGTTGAGATCGTACAGCTCGCTTCCTGGAATAATACGCCTAATCCAAGGAAAACGCCGTCCAAATACGGTCTACGATATCCTCCCGAAATTAGAGAATTGGTCAACGAAAAAAGGAAGGCGCGTAAAAAATGGCAACAGAGTCGCACCCCGCAACATAAAACACATTTGAATTATTTGTGCAATTTGTTGAAGACAGCTATCAAGGACTTTAAAAATCGTGCGATAGGTTTTTACCTTGAAAGTTTAACGGCGAAAAAAGATTCCAATTATTCACTTTGGAAAGCTGTAAAAGGCACCAAAAGGCCCAAAATCCCCGCGCCGCCAAATAAAAAAAAATCAAAATGAATGGGCAAGGGAAAAAGCGGACGTTTTTGCCGCCCATTTAGAAGAAACCTTTAAACCGTACGATGGTCGGGCGGTTCACGACAGTGTTATTGCGGCGGAATTACTATCCGACGATTTAGTACTCTAAGGGAATTAAAACGTGAAATTGAATCCCTAAGACCTAAGAAAGCTCCTGGTTATGATTTGATCACGGGAGAAGTTCTCAGAGTCCTACCAAGAAAAGCATTAATTAAGCTTCTTCATATTATAAATGCCGCGCTCAGACTAAAACACGTGCCGAGCCAATGGAAAGTTGCGGAGGTCATAATGGTTTTAAAACCAGGAAAACCGCCAAATGAAGTAAAGTCGTATAGACCATTTTCCCTTCTTCCAGTTATGTCCAAAGTTTTGGAGAGAATTTCAGTAACGCGCCTACAACCGGTTATAGAATATGATAATCTTATCCCTGACCACCAGTTTGGGTTCAGAACCAAGCATTCGACGATTGACCAAGTGCAAAGAATTACTGACGTAATTGAGAAAGCATTTGAAGAAAAAAAGATATGCTCAAGCGTATTCCTTGACGTCTCACAAGCCTTGGATAAGGTGTGGCATGACGGATTAAAGTTTAAATTACGACGAGTTCTTCCCATACGCCTATATGATATTTTAGAATCATATCTCGGGAATAGACTCTTCCGTGTTAGACATGGAAACGAATACTCTGAGCTTAAGGAAATTTCGGCCGGCGTGCCGCAAGGAAGTGTCCTAGGGCCCCTTCTCTATCTGCTATATACTCGCGATATACCAAGAGAAGATGGCACTACTCTCGCTACGTTCGCCGACGACACCGCTATCCTAGCAGTAGGTAACACTATTGAAGAAACGACTGCAAAACTGCAAATCGCGCTGAATAAGGTAAATGAATGGACGAGGGACTGGCGGATCACCCTCAACGAAACTAAATCTGTTCACGTGAATTTAACGTTCAAGAAAACAAATGACTTGCCAATTTTTTTAAACTTGGCCCGAATACCCTTTGCAAACGAGGCCAAATACCTGGGAATGACACTCGACGCAAAGCTGAAATGGAATTCGCACGTGAAAATGAAACGTAAAGAACTCGATATCAAATATAGAGAAATGTACTGGTTACTCGGAAAATATTCCCAACTCAGTACCGAAAACAAACTGCTTCTATACAAGCAAGTGCTAAAGATGTGGACCTACGGTATACAACTCTGGGGTTGTACCAAGAAAACAAATGTCAATGTTCTACAAACTTTTCAAAATAAAGTGCTCAGAGTAATTGTACAAGCACCATGGTATATTAGAAACGACGATATCCACAGAGATCTCGGAATTCCAATAATTGAAGCTGAAACAAAAAGCTTCGCGAGAAAGCATAGAAACCGACTAATCGGATATATCAACAATTCAGTTCGACAAATTTTGGACGAGAACAATTTATTGCGCCGGCTACAAAGAACGAAACCGTTCGACTTGGCAAGATAAGATTAACCGCGTTTAAATTGCGGAGCATGCAGGATCTTTCATTGGAAAGTAGCCTGTCAAAAGTTGTTATTTCGTTATAGAAAAATTGCTTGATAAGTTATATCTTAGTTGCAGTATATAACAATCTTTCGAAGGGTGGTGTTTTTAGTCAGTAAAAATCTGACACTACTATGAGCACGCGCTTGCTATTCTCATAGTGTCTTTGGAAGATTTTCACCTACCCTCGGTTAAAAAAAAAAAAAAAAAAAAAAAAAAAAAAAAGTATGGCGGATGAATTCACATGGTTGAATCAACGGTGGCGTCAACAGTCAACATGGCAGATACCTCAATGAGCTACTTCGACGTATTTGGAGCTGAGGTCATTGAGGATTTTCGATACTAGTCAGGGTGTTGAAATAGAGATGGTGGCGGAAGAGCCCTTAATGGGTAAACGGCAGCTCTCACATCCCCGCAGCGGGTTACTGACTCCGGAATTTTCCGGCCCCTTTTGCTCAAGAGGTCGCAGAAAGGGCCTGGTCCTCCAGGTTGGGGGTTTTGCGTGGGGTTAACTACCCTACCACGGAAAACCAAACATGTTGCGAAGCAACCGATAGCCTCGGATAAGGACGGATTCACTGTTGACGACCCTGCAAAACGAAAAAAGGACAATGACGTTCGGATCTGCACGTGGAATGTTCGAACTCTGAACAGACCGCGTGCAGCCGAACAACTAGCGGAGGCCCTTGACTGCTACAGAGCAGGCATTACCGCCATCCAGGAAGTGCGGTGGGATGGGCCGGGCAAGAGAAGGATGAAAAACTGTGACATCTACTACGGTGACTGCTATAGGGAAAAAAGCAGCGTATATTTGTTGTAAGCGGCAGACTTAGGCAAGAAGTCTTGAGCTTTCGACACGTAAGTGAACGCCTTACAACGATCCGCATAAAGGCTAAATTCGCCAACATCAGCCTAATATGCGCTCACGCCCGTACAGAAGAAAAAGACGATGCTACCAAAGAGTGTTTCTACGAGCTCCTCGACAAAACATATGAGCAATGTCCTAAACATAACGTTAAAATCGTCTTGGGTGATTTTAACGCCAAAATAGGAAAGGAGGACATCTTTGGTAGCACAATCGGAAAACACAGCCTACACGACACCACGTCTGGAAACGGACTTAGGCTGATTGATTTTGCTGCGGGACGTAATGTTACCATAGCTAGTTCACGGTTTCCTCACCTCAATATACACAAAGGAACATGGCGGTCACCTGATCATCAAACCGTCAACCAAATTGATCACCTTGAGATCGACGCAAGGCACTCCTCCAGTATTCTAGATGTCCGAACTTTCCGAGCGGCCAACATAGACTCGGACCACTACCTTGTTGTAGCCAAGGTACGGATGCGGATATCCAAGATGCCACAACAGCGAGAAAATACTGTGAGGAGATTTAACGTTGGACGACTACAAACGCAACAACCCGCCAGGACCTATGCCGATCGCGTATCCCTCAACCTCTCGAGAAGTCCTATGCTGCCAGCATCAAGTGCCGAAGACCAGTGGCGCCGATACCAAGAAGCCATCAAAAACGCCGCAACTGATGTGCTCGGTTTCACCAGCCCACCCCCCCCGAAACCCCTGGTTTGACGAAGAGTGCCGGCAAGCACATGCAGCAAAACAAAGTGCCTACGAAGCGTCGCTGCATAGAAGGACGAGAGCAGCTCGTCAGCTCTACGAGCAAAAAAGGAGGGAAGAACTTCGGCTTCTCCGGAGAAAAAAGAGAGAGCATGAGAAGCGCGCGATCGAGGATATAGAGAGGTGTTACTCTAGGAACAATGTTCGGAAGTTTTACCAAAAGGTAAAAAGAACGTGTCATGCCAACAAGACCCGAACGGAGACCTGTAGAGACGAGCAAGGAAACCTTGTAGTAGAGTCACAGTCGGTACTGAGGACATGGAAAAACTATTTCTGCAGACTGCTAAACGGCGAAGACGACACAAATTCCGCCTTCAGGCAGAACGAGCCATTCAACCTGGACGATGAAAGCCAAGATTTCCGTCCACCTGACCAAAATGAAGTGAGGATAGCAATATCTAAGCTTAAGTCCAACAAGGCTGCTGGACCGGACGGCTTAACTGCCGAGCTGTTTAAGGCAGCGGGAGATGACCTGGTAGAGAGCATACACCAACTCGTCTCCAAGATTTGGTCAGACGAAAGTATGCCTGATGAATGGAACCTCAGCATCGTTTGCCCGATCCACAAGAAGGGAGACTCTCTAAACTGCGCCAACTATAGAGGCATCAGTCTCCTGAACACTGCGTATAAGATCACGCCTGCTGTATTGTGTGAACGCCTGAAACCATTCGTCAACGATCTGATAGGTCCCTATCAGTGCGGTTTTAGGCCCGGTAAGTCCACGACCGATCAAATATTCACACTACGGCAGATCCTGGAAAAAACCCAAGAATACCAGATCGATACTCACCATCTTTTTATCGATTTTAAGGCCGCATATGACAGCGTTTATAGAGACGAGCTATACAGAGCCATGTCTAGTTTTGGCATCCCTGCCAAACTTGTCAGATTGTGCAGAATGACGATGGAGAACGCTCGCTGCTCCGTAAAGGTCGGAAACAATCTCACCGAGACCTTTGATGTCAAAAAAGGATTTAGACAAGGTGATGCGCTGTCATGTGACTTCTTCAACATCATTCTTGAGAAGATTGTGCGAAACTCACAAGCCAACACTAGAGGCACAATTTTCTATAAGTCTGTGCAACTGCTTGCAAACGCTGACGTCATTGACATTGTTGGCACAACACAGCGAGCTGTCACTGGTACGTTTGCAAGTATTAGTACAGAAGCGGCAAAAATGGGTTTAGTGGTCAATGAGGGTAAAACAAAATATATGCTGTCAACAAGAAGGGACACACAACATCGAAGAATCGGACAGAACGTCACGATAGACAGCTATAACTTTGAGGTAGTTAGGGACTTTGTCTACCTCGGCTCCGCTATATATTCTGATAATGACATCACATCAGAAATCAAGCGAAGAATCACACTTGCCAACCGCTGTTTCTTTGGCCTAAGACGGCAATTGATTAGTAAGGCCTTGTCAAGAAGCACTAAGGAGATTCTATATAAGACCCTCATTATCCCTGTCCTGCTCTATGGCGCAGAAGCATGGACCCTAGCAAAAACGGATAAGGATCTTCTTGGTCGCTTCGAACGCAAAATTCTTCGAGTGATTTTTGGTCCCGTTTGCGTTGACGGGATTTGGAGGAGAAGATTTAACAGCGAACTCTACGAGCTGTACAGCGACATCGACCTGGTCAGAAAAGTGCGCGTTAGTCTTCTAAGATGGTTAGGACATGTAGAGCGAATGGACACCAACGCTCCGGCCCGGAGAGTCTTCGATTCCAACCCGGAGGGACAACGCAGTAGAGGAAGACCTCGCCTTAGGTGGCGCGCCCAAGTGGAAGGGGACCTCAACCAACTTGGTGTGCGCAACTGGAGGCAGTTAGCCAAAGACCGCGCTAACTGGAGAGGCGTATTGGTTGAGGCCCAGGTCCACCCCGGACTGTATCAGAGTATCAGAGCTGATAATTAGCGATGAATGTGGATTAAAAAGTCCTCAAGAAATAATAAAGGCTTAGACGTCTATTTACAAGGAAGTATTTTATTCAAGTGAAAGATTAGATAAAAGAACAAAATATAGTATGTCAAGATTAGGTGAATTAGGTGAATAAGAAATAGTTATATTCAAAGTACAGATGGCAGTATTAAATAATAATTGTAAGTGTTGCCATAGTATAATAGTATTAATTCATTATATTTAATATACCCTCTCAACACTTTATAATTCAAAATTTAATTCAAAAAGGTTATTCCAAGATTTGTAAAAAGATTATTAGGTATGTTTTGGTAAAGATACATTTTTGGTTAGTGGATCGGCTAACATATTGTCCGTCGACAAGTATTTCAGGTATACAGTCCCATCATTTATAGCTTCACGAATGTAGTGGTACCTTATGTGAAGGTGTTTAGTACGTGAACGTCGTCCTTTATAGTTGGCTATGTACTGTGCACTCTGACTATCGGTGTATAAAATTATAGGTTCATCAGCATAATGTAGACCAAGTTCGACAAGCAAAAGTTTAAAGTATTTTTCTCGTTTTGCAGCTGACGTCAAAGTTACATACTCAGCTCCCGCGCTGGATGTCGTCACGATAGATTGTTTACGGGATTCCCATTCGATTGGAGCACCGGACAGAACAAAAACGACACCAAATTGCGACTTTCGATCATTGACATCTTCGGCATAACTTGAGTCAGCGTATGCAATAATCGGTTTCTCAGATCTGCAATAAGAAATTTTAGTATTTGCAGTAGGGTAAAGGTGTCAACAGTGGATCATTTTTTACTTTTTGGGCCGTGGAGCACGCATTTATAATAGTATAGCCATGACATTTTTTTTACAGCCTTTTCAATGTTTTATCTTCATTTTAAGCACAAAATCTTAAAGCTGTATTAGTGTTGAGATAGTGAAAAAAATATTTGAAATTACCCTTCCCATGTGATCCACTGTGTACAATGGGTGTACACAGTGAATCAATGCGTGGTACACAGTGGAACAGGGACTTAAAATCAGTTTATTTAGTAAAAACATAAGTTTTTTTCATATATATTTATTAACTCATTTTATTATTTAGGGAAAAACGAAAATAAAAGCTCTTCAAGTATAATAAAAAAATAAATAAAAAAAACTTATAACTTCCTGTCAGTAAAACTGTCACAAAAAGTTACTTTTGTACTGTGTACTGTGTATGTTATTCAACTGATTCACTGTGTACACTGTCCTCATTTCACAAAAACATGTATATAATTTATAAGACATTTCACCAAAGTAAACAAATCGATAAAAAATATTAAGTTTATATAAGTAAAAGTACAAATATTTAACTCAAATGAAGTTACTATACACATATTTTTAAAAAGATCAAAAATAAAACAGAAAAAAAAAAATACTTTCATATGGAGAAAACACAAAGTCATGAAAATAACCACCTTCGGAAAAGTGAACGCGCAGACTGATAGTCTGTTGCGAGGGGAAGTCAAAATGTGTTCTTTTCTAATTTCAAGATACACTTTAAAATAAAAAGTGACATTATGAGAGCAAGTTATTCACTGTGTACCCTGATTCACTGTTGACACATTTACCCTACCTTTTAAATATTTAAGAACAGAAATAGCTGAGTTCCAATGTTGAACTCTTGGATCTTGGTTATATTGCGATAGTGTATTTACGGAAAATGCTATATCAGGACTTTTAAATGTAGCTAAATGAAGCAAGCTCCCTATGAGTTCCTGATAGGATTTTTGTTTAATTGATTTATTTTCGCCATCAATTTGTGGTTCTTTTTCAAGTTTGGTTTTAGGTGGTAATGGTAGATTTCGCGGCTTACAATTAGTCAAATTGTATTTTGAAATCAAGTTCCTTATGTAATTCGACTGGCTGATTGATAGAGTTTTCTGCTTTCGGTTCCGCGAAATTTCCAATCCTATAGTGAGTTTTGGTTCGCCCATGTCCCTGATATCAAAGTATTTTTTTAAATGTGATTTTAAATTAGTATATTCAGAATTATTATTTGTTGCGATAATTAAATCATCAACATAGGCTGTGATATATGTATCTGTTCCATCTTGTTTTTTAAAATAGAAACATTTATCATAATTTGAATTTGTGAAGCCGATTTCTTGTACTTTGCTATCTAACTTTTTGTTCCATTGATAGCCCGATTGTTTTAAACCATATATTGATTTTTTTAATTTGCAAACTTTTGATTTATTTATTTATTTATTTATTTATTTATTTCATCAACAAGCTTAGCTTACAGATTACGAATTTATATATATATAATACATTAAGTTTAATGGGAAATAGAAAAAAATAAAATAATAACTATAAGTTGACATTAGTTTGAAAACAATCTAAATAAAATACTTTTGAAGCGCTCTCTTGAAATATGAAAATCCATATGTCTACTTACAACATTGAATGAATTGAGGCATCTAGTAATTGGCTCATTCCGACCATAATTTGTTCTATGCCCCAGTTGGTAAAAGAAGTTATTATCCCTTAAAACCCTCCCGGAGCATTAATTGGAAGCATGGACAAAAGTGTACAACTATCAATGTGTGAACACAGTAAGTCTCTCACAAACATGACGTCATGTGCATTCCTTCTTGCTTTTAAAGTCATTAAACCTAATAGTTGACATCTAGCTTTATAAGAGGGCTGGAAATCCCAGCGCATTTTAAAGAAGACGTATTTTGTAAACCGCCTTTGCACTCTTTCAATACGGTCCGAATGTGATAAATAGTTTGGATTCCAAACAACATCAGCGTATTCAAGTATTGATCTGACTAGGGTATTAAAAAGCGATATAAATGTATGGGGATCAGAGAAATCTTACGAGTTTCTTTTGATGAACCCAACAAGAGAATTAGCCTTAGCGACTATATTATACTCAATGTGAGTAACAAAGGTTACTTTCGTATCAAGTACTACACCAAGATCTTTTATTTTGTCAACTTTTATTAATGGCATGAAATCAATACTATAAATATGCGAATATTTCGTTTGAGATCTAACGAACGAGATAGCAAAGCATTTTCGGACGTTTAACTTTAAGCAATTATTAACGCACCAATTTGATAAATTGTTCAGGTCCGACTGGACCTTTAAGCAGTCATTGAAGCAATTAACTTTTAAAAATATTTTGAGGTCGTCAGCATACATTAAACAGTGGCAAAATTGCAGTTGTTGAACAATATCATCGATAAATATTATAAAAAGGAGTGGCCCAAGATGACTACCTTGAGGTACTCCAGAAGTACAATATATTAGTCTTGAGTGATTGTTATCAAGATAAACTTTCTGAAACCTTCCAATCAAAAATGATGAAAACCACTTCAGCATAGCAGAATGAAATCCAAATTGCTTTAGCTTTCTTATCAGAAGTACCTGGTTTACAGAGTCGAATGCTTTACTAAAATCCGTATATACAGCGTCAACTTGACTTCCGCCTTCAACAGTATTTATAACAAAAGATGTGAAGTGGACCAGATTAGATGTTGTCGAACGACCCGAAACAAAACCATGTTGAAACTCTGATATGTTGCCCTTAATATGAAAATTTATTTTGTTTTTAACTATACATTCAAAAAGCTTTGGTATAGCAGAAAGTTTGCAAATACCTCTATAGTTTTCTACGTCATTTTTAGAGCCAGATTTAAAGATTGGCACCAAAAATGAGACCTTCCAGTTATCCAAGAATAAGCCCGATGCTAGTGATAGATTAAATATCATAAGTAAGGGTTTGCAGATAGAGCTGCAACATTTTTTTAAAATTATTGCAGGAATGCCATCAGCGCCAGGCTTAGGATTTGGTTTCAAGCTACAGACAGCAGACTCAATATCCTGAATCTCTAACGTTAATTGGCCAAAATCAATTTTAGGAACTAAATATGATTCCGGCAAATTAGGTACAAAAGATTCAGAAAAAACTGATTGAAAGAACTGTGCAAACAGTCGATTTGTCGTTTTCAAAACCTGCTGGCTGCTCCATGAAGATCTCTTCATCAAGATCTCCATATAAGAAAGCTGTTGAAACGTCGATGTGGTGGAGATCCAAATTATATTTCGTAGCAATAGCATAAAGCATTCGAATAGAGCTAATCTCAGCAACTGGAGCAAATGTTTCAAAGTAATCTACCCCGTACATTTGTGAGAACCCTTTTGCTACAAGCCTTGCTTTTCTTCTTTCTACAGTTCCATCTGAGTTACGCTTAGTTTTAAATACCCACCGGCATCCGATAACATTTTTATCTTTAGGACGGTCTACGATTTCCCAGGTTCTATTTTTGTTCAAAAAATCTATTTCAACATTCATCGCTTGGGTCCATTTTTCAACATCTGGAGAAAATTCAATGTCTTTCAGGGATTCGGGATCTTTAATCTCAGCTAGATAGGAAGTTTCCTTATCCTCATCTGACATTAGTTCTTCACAGGAGGTTTCCTTATAATTGGGTATGGGAATGTTTCATCTAGGTCTTGGATTTTTTCCAGCCTCAGCTGTTGGTGTACCGGTATTTGAGTTAACCCCATTCTCGTCACGCGGTGTGTTTGTATTTGTGTTTACCCCATTCTCGTAACAGCTTGTATTTTGATTACCTAAAGCTTCCTCAAATTGTTCCTCATCCGATATTTATTCTGAGCTATCACTTCTGTCACTTTCTGATTTAATTTTGTTCTCTTTTTGTTCAAAATCTATTCCTGCTGCACCTGTTTCTGCTTTATAGGTTTCTTTTAAATTCGTTTCAGCTTCTCCCGTTCCTTTTTCTCCAGTTCCTGCTGCAGTACCAATCTCAAAAATGTCTATACTGGGTTTCTTTTTCAGAATCCTCAATGAAAACTACGTCTCGACTTTTGATTACTGATCTCGTGCCCCTTTTCCACAGCCTATATGCTTTAGCATCCTCACAATAGCCTATCAACACAAACTCTTCGCTTCTGGCCTCGAACTTGCTTTGATTTCCAGCTTTGTTTAATGCAAATGCCTTCGCCCCTACCTCCCTGAAATATGAAACGCTAGGAATCTTTCCTGACCATAATTCTTCAGGAGTTTTGTTATGGTTTGATGTAGTTGGACATCGATTGCGTATGTGGGCCGAAGTGTGAACTAACTCTGCCCATAAAAAATCTGGAAAATCAGCTTTTATCTTCAAGCACCTTGCCATCTCAATAAGTGTGCGATTTGCACGCTCAGCCACACCGTTTTGTTGAGGTGTATAGGGTGAACTAAACTCTTGCTTAATACCATTTGACTGACATAAACTTCTCAAAGCATTGCTGGTATATTCTGACCCATTGTCAGAACGAAATCTTTTAATTTTTGTATTCATCTGATTTTCTACGTAATTTTTAAATTGTATAAATTTATCAATCATTTCAGATTTCTTTCTAATTATATAAACGAAAAATAAAACGACTTACTCAGTGACTCTGTTTTCATAGGTCCGCATATATCCGAGTGTATGAGCTCCAAACAAAATGTTGTTGATTTTTCGTGCTTTTTATTGAACGGCAGGCGGGTTTGCTTACCTCGGATACATGTTGTGCAGTTTAACTCGTAACTCTTAAATTTTGGAAGCCCTCGAACAAGATTTTCGCGTTGTAAATGTTTCAGTGATGCTCCGTTTAAATGTCCCATTCTATTGTGCCAGAGTTTGAAATTCCCGATTGCCTTTACAGATGCTACATCCTCAGTGCTCTTGATGTTGCATGCTTTTTCTTTGATTGGATACACAAAGTAAAGCCCTTCCACCTTATCAGCACTCATGAGCTGTTGACCACTTTTGTTCACAACACGTGCGTAATTATCCTCAAAAAACACTTTCACACCATTCATTGTTGCTTTGTTGATAGAGATTAAGTTTTCCTTAAGAGCTGGAACATACAATGTATTAAAAAGAGTACAATATAAAGGTTTTTTATTGACTTCACTGATAATATCAACAGTTCCGATACCCATAATTTGTACTTGCTTATCATTAGCATGTTTAACATAACCGATGTGACGTTTGGACGGAGAAGAGAAAAAATTATCACTGTGGCACATGTGCGATGTAGCTCCACTGTCTAAGCACCATCGTGTGTTATCTTTCTGATTATGACTCTCTGTCACTTCCAATACTCTTGTTGGTGACAAGTTCAAATACTCCTGTATCATGAATCCACTTTCATATACTGTTATGAGTCCAGGTTGGCCACAGGGGCATCTTCGGAGAAGTGGAGGAGGACGGTGGCACGCTCGCGGTTGCACGGCTATCGCTCGTCGGACGGGGTAGTTCTTGTCACCCCTCACACTAAACCACCTGCTCAAAACAAAAAAATATCGTGCCAGAAAAGAAAAACCAAAAGAAGATAGGAGGAGAACTAAAATTACTAGACTTCGGACGGACGGATCAAAGATAGGAAAGAGAAGAGAAGAAATAGAGAGAAAAGAAGAAAAGAAAGCTCAACAACCTATGCCTCACCAAAGAGAGAGTCCGGAAAGTCAGATGCATTAACCATACTCTAACTATGCTAACTAATCCTAAACTAACCTAAACCGTAAGCTAAATCCTAATACATATCCCTATCTAACTTATATCTAACCTATTCTACTCCTTTGCATCTACTGCTTTCCACGATCGCTCTTCGGTGGGGTTCGTCTCGTCCCAGAGGCGTGCCGGATGATGATGGCACTGGCTTGGCCTACCCACCCCATGTCTCAATGGACATATCCATGGCTATTTCTCCGGCCGTAGAATTTAGGAAATAGCCCCTTGACGCCTTATTCCAGTCACTGGTTAGTGCGTTACCGTATAGGTTATCCAGTACGTCGTCACATTAGCGTATTGCGTCCGTCGGCCCGCTACGTCTGCGTAAAGTTCACGCCATGGCATTAGCAGGAGGACGGCCTCCCCATCAATCCACACACCAATTCACTACTTGTCTACTCCATAATAAGAAACACCGAAATTCACTTTTCAAAACTATAATTATCCATATAATCCACTCTCACTTATTCTAATTAACCAAATATTAAAAAAATTAGATCCCCGTGATTCTGGTGGCTCAAATGTATTAATATACTTATGGGCTCAAAGTCAGCCCTTATCAAAAGGAAATTATAGAAAATAATGGAAAAGAACAAACTTACGGAGATTTACGTCGTCCCTCGTCGTCCTGCCGGCAGCACTCGAAGCGATGAACCTGGAAACAATGGCTTTCTTTTTCCGCCTTTTATATCGCGCACAGTCACCACAATCACTAAATCTTTACAGTTTAAATCTACTTTAAAAAAACTAATTTAAAACTAATACTAATTGAATTCAAAAAAATATAAACTAACACTAAGACTTCAAAAAAAAAAAAAATTTAATTCACTAGGGTTTTCTTCCCTTCTGTTTGTTTTGTTTGTTTGTTTGTGACTATTTTCACTTATTTCACTAAATTTCTTTCTTTCTGGAAGGGGATATCACCAGTTCCGCTGTGCTGTTGATGTGGCCCTGTGTTGGCAGAGTCTCAGTCAGTGGAGTCTCCTTCCTGCCTTCCGGCGACCTTTTGTCCTTGGCCGGGGTTCGTTGTTCTTGGAAACCGTACCAATTTGGGGTCGCTTCCGTGGCTGGGTGTAGGCGATTATTATCGAGCCGGTCTTGAGCCGTACACAATATCGGTACCCCAAAGCCTACGGGTAAGCGCGTGATTGCGGTTGTTGGAATTGGCTTCCAAGCTCCCCCGGACAAAACACCGGCAGAGGTGAGGGTCGTCTTTAGACAAACTGCCCCAACCCAATACCTAATAGAACACATTTTGTTAGAGGAAATGTATCAAATGTATCTACCTATGTTTTTAATTACCTCTGCTATATATTTTTTTCTTTGGTCACTTTAACTGTCTCTATATTTCCTTTGATTTTGGACAGTGATAGTCAGCTATCGTCTGGCTGTTTTCCGAATCCAATACCTATTATTAATTGGCCTTTAAATTTTGTATCTAATTATTTCCATTTTTTTTTTCTCACCTTGTATGTAAAAAAATTATTCACCTGAGCGTATATCAGCTCACTTTGAATTTGAAGATTTAATTTGCTCTTAGCAATTTCGCAAAAAAAAAATCCGACACCTCTACGCACCGTCGAGAATAATTTTTGAATGTTACACTGCTTGTTTCCTACGGCAACTCTTGCTTCGGTAAACAGCTGTGTTTCATTTTGCTATCACCGACGTCAATGACCTAATCATTACCATATATGGTCATAGTTGTCGTGAATGTTTATGTGTGGGCGTTTGAGCTGTACCTTCTTATTATGTTGTCTCTATCTGCCTCTGATGTAGACTTCAACTTACACTCCCTACCTTTCTCTCGCAACATGCTGACCACTCAGCCCCCTAAACATGTTCCTATTCCTGCTAATAAATAATCTAAACAAATACTTATGTAAATACAAAACTACATAGACTTAACCTATATTGCACTTTAACCAGTTTGATCTAGGATCATATCACAGATAATAAACTTAATTCGAATTTACTTCCTATAATTGTTCTCAACTCGTCATATCACAGCTAATAAACTTAATTCGAATCTTACTTGCTATAATTCTCATCTCGTCAACATAATTGCATTTATCCCACCCCTGAACACTACACTCTCTGTTTATCCGCGTTATCCGACCTGCGTAAACGGATGAACCAGTGTATCGAATTGTGCAACAACTATAGTGAGTGCACTACCGACTGAAATGTCATTTCAATATATATTTTTTTTTGTACTCTTCGGCGATGGTGGGTTGTTTGTCAGGTAAGTTAATTTTTATTTTTTTAGTCTTTTTGATAATTTTTCCGAACATATCTATTTCTAAAATTGACATTCCCTATTTAGGATATGTCGTTGTTACGTCCAGTGGCTGCAAGAGCAATAACTCGACGTTGGATTGGTGTTTGACTGTTCCTATTCCCGAGAACAACGTGGTCGCCTGTCACCCACCGGTTAGTTTTTTTTTTTTTTCGTTTCATTATTTTGGCCGCAATATTTGCGAATTTTGCAATTATTTTGGCCGCATTTCTAATTCGTGTGTGCAGATTAAACTTCCCTCCAAGAAGAAATTCATGTTTTACCTTGTTGTTTTTTTTTTTTTTTTTCTTTTTGTTTGTTTACTTCTAGGAATATTTGTTTACTACTAGGAATACCTATTTGACATTGACTTCCTGATATAGTTTGGTTAGTTGCGGAGTAAGTATTTAGACATTGCTTGCTTGTGGATGTATGTATATCATTATTTTGTTACAGGTTTGCATTTGTTGGATGTGGGCGCTACCTGGTCACCGTTGGAGCTGCGGAACTTGAGCCCGTGCTCCGTAACAGGATCGACGCCGGTTGGAGAGTGGTCGCGAGCCTACCGACCTCGTAAAAAGGATCTCGGGCGACTTAACTACGGCTTCTTACAGCGAGCGTGGGTTGTTGGTTATGTAACCGAACGTGTGGCAAGGGCCCATGCCTTGAGATGTCTCTCAGCCGGGTTAAACATTTGGTGAGTCCTGTTTTGCCTTCCTACGTCTGCTTCCCTCACGCCGGTCAACCGTATCTAGCATCGCCCGACCGAAGCATGGCCTGGGTTATGATTATGATTCAGTTACAGTGGTGGCTGGTGTGAGCGCAGCAGGATTTGGGTCGTAGTCTTGCCCTATCACAGGGAATAGTATACGGAGGGAATAATTGGATGTATTGGATAAATATTGGTTGATAATTGCATTTGTATTTTCCTCTATATAACTGGTTTTGTATCTGTGTACATATATACGCTCTATTAAAATTGGGACATCACGATCTATACTAATAAATAAATACATATACTTAACCCTAAATAAATAAACTATACTTCTATTCTTATTGACTAATAAAATAAACTATATCTCTTTGAATAAATAACTAATAAATAAACTATATCTCTATAAATAAATAAATCTAACTCTGGACAGCAATACAAACAATTTAATAGATAACTTTAACGCTGATACTACATAACTTACTTTTTCACATACATACAACGGCAGCTTGAGTGCGTCAATATATTCTTGGCTTTCTTAGGTGTGTAGGTCTTTCGCGTGGAAAACTCCTACTTTGTCGCCTCGCTGGTTACCTATCTCGTAAAGAGAGTTACCTATAACTTTCAGAACAATTGCTTTTAAGAATTTCGGTCCTAGTTTGGCATTGTAGCCATCGGGTTGGCTACTTTGCTTGAAGTTGCGTCGGTAAACGACTTGTCCTACTGCGTATTTTACGTCCCTACTGCGTGTATTGTATATTTTAGTAGCCCTGTTGTGTGCTAATCTCAGGTTGTCAAAAATCTTATTTCTAATCAAATCTAGCCTATCAGTCTTATGTGTGATACGTATTCCAGTGTCCTTTAGCATGTCCAGTTTCCTTAATATTTCGTATGCGCTTGCGTGTTGAATCATTGGGGCGCCGAATACTGCGTAATATGGTTCTAACCCTGTAGCGTCGTGTACTACGCTCCTCAACGCAAATGCTGCGTTACTTACGTGCATGTCCCAATTGCTTTGGTCGTGATCTATATAAGATCGAATTTTTGTCAGCAGTGACCGGTTTACCCTCTCCGATGCGTTCGCTTGGGGGGAATAGAACGCGGTCCTGACATGTCTTACGCCGTATTTCTTCAGGAAGCTGGAGAACAATTCAGACACGAATTGTTTTCCGTTGTCGGAATGGACAAACTCAGGTACACCGAATACATGAAATACACTATCTTCTAAATACTTTACTACCTCAGCTGCCGTTGCTTTGCGGATAGGCCGCAGTAATACATATTTGCTGAAGTGGTCTAACACGATGAAGATGTGTGTGTTTCCTGTTTTAGTTCGTGGGTAGGGTCCTAAAAAGTCTATATAGAGACGCTGGAAGGGTCGCTCAGTGATTGTTTGTTGCCCCATCGGCGGCCGAGAAATCACGTTGAGCGGCTTGTTACATTTACATGTTTCGCATGACTTCACATGTGTTTGTACGTCGGCGGCCATTCCAGGCCAGAAGTATTTTCGTTTCAGCTTTGCCAACGATTTATTTACTCCTCCATGACCAGCGGATGGTGAGTCGTGGGTTGCCAACAGAAGGCCCCCACGCAACTCCCTCGGAACCCAGAGTTTCCAGGCCCTATCCTCTTGTAGTTCATCTCCTGTTCGTATGTCTGTCCGTTTGTATACGTAGCCATCTGATATACACAGGTCAGGTAGTTTGTCTTGGTTCGCCTCGACCGTCTTCCTCAGCTCTTCATACTCCTCCGAAGAAAAAAATGGAGAATTGAGATCGACTTCCAAGGGAACAGCATCAGGCTTGAGCTCCTCCATATGTATGCGTGAGAGAGTATCCGGGACTACATTTTGGATGCCCTTCCTATGTTCTATCACGAAATCAAACGCTTGGAGCTTAAGGCTCCATCTAGCCAAGCGGCCAGACAAGTCTTTCTGGGTCATAAGCCACTTGAGACTAGCGTGATCCGTGATAATAGTGAAAGGCAATCCTTCCACGTAGGCTCGGAACTTCTTTACTGACAAGACGGCCGCATAGCATTCAAGTTCCGTGACGCTGTAATTCCGCTGTGCGGAATTAAGCTTCTGCGACATGAATGCTATCGGTCGCTCGTTTTTCTCTGCATCCACCTGGAAGAGCACACTTCCTACGCCAGTTGTCGAAGCGTCGCACTGTATATAAAAGTGTTTTGTGAAGTCGGGGTTTGTAAGTATTGGCGCGGTGACTAGTGACATTTTGAGCTGGTTGAATGCTCTTATCGCCTCGTCTGTCATGTTGAACGTTTGTCCCTTTTTCAAACAGTCAGTCATAGGGCTGGATAGGGTGGCAAAGTTCGGTATAAACCTCCTATACCATCCCGTCATCCCTAGGAACCGACGGAGTTGCTTGGGAGTTTTCGGTATCGGGAAATTTTCGACCGCCGACACCTTGTCCTTATCGGTTCGCAAGCATCCATCACCGACTATATACCCTAGGTACTTGATCTCTTTGTAGCAGAATTTGCTTTTCTCGACATTTATCGTGAGACCCGCCTTCCGCAAACATCTAGCGACCTCTTCTAATAATTTGGCGTGTGACTCAAAGTCTGGAGAGCAAACCAAGAGGTCATCGAGATAGACAAAGACATTTTCCTTTAGCTTGGAGGGTATGACTTTGTCCATCAGCCTACACATTCTCTGAGCGGCGTTGCACAATCCGAACGGCATAACCGTGAACTGGTACAGCGGTCGTCCAGGGACTGTGAAGGCCGTCTTCTCTCTTGATTCCCTCTCCAGAGGAATCTGCCAAAATGCATCTTTTAGGTCGATGCCGGAGATAAACCGCGTATCCTGTAGTCGGCTAAGCAGGCCTTCGATGTGGGGAAGCGGATAGGCATCTTTTTTGGTTACTGCGTTTACTTTCCTCGAGTCCAGACACAGTCTGTTTTTGCCTGGCTTCCTCACCAACACAACCGGTGAGCTCCAGGCGCTATTGCTTTCCTCTATCACTCCAAGTGAAAGCATCCGATCGAGCTCTTCGAACAGCAGTTTCTGTATCGCGGGCGAGATCGGGTAATGTCTCTGCTTGATGGGCATTTTGTCGTCTTCCACTTCTATTACGTGTTCTTCGAGAGACGTTTTACCCAGACCTTGCACCGCGAAAGATGGAAAGAGCTGTTTAATCTGCCCGAGTCGTTGTGCCTGCGTTGGTGAGAGTGCCTGGACTGGAGGACTTTCGGCTGTCGGTGATGGAGCCTCGATCTCGTTGATCACATTTGGAGCGACCCTAAAAGCACTCCAGAAGTCTACACCTAGATACAGCTGTTGTTGTAGGTTTGGCACCACATAGAGCTCGATCTCCTGAGTTTTGTTCCCCCACGAAACTTGTGTTTTAAATCGTCCTTGTATGCGTTGGTGGTTTCCATCCGCCGTCCTGATCTCTGTAGCCATGTTTGTCATTGTCAAGTTATGCCTTTTAAGAAAGTTCTGCGCATCTTTTCCTAGGCAGCTAATCGAAGCGCCACTATCTAACAGTCCTAAAATTTCTTCTCCTTTTATTACTACCTTAGCATATGGTCTGTTGTCATCAGTCGTATTTAATATTGTCGATTCTATTCTACTCTTTCGTCGTCTATATATTGCACATTTTTCCCTTAACCTCAAAATTTTCTTAAATTTTCTATCTTTCTTTGGTCGCGTCAATTCCTCTCCAAATATCCTTTTTCTAGCTTCGTCATATTCTTGTAATCGTCTATGTAGGCTCTTTTTTGGCGGAATTTTCTGTTTTTCTTTGTGTATTAATGAACCTGGTTCTCTTTTTAGGATTCGGAATGGTCCGGATCCGGTCGTGTGTGCGGGATTGAACTCGGCATCGGCGGCTTGTTCCCGATCGCACCGCCGATTCGCAGGTTTTCCTGACACTTGACACAGTTGAAGGCTAGGCTTCCTTGTCCACAACTGAAGCAAGTCAGCGTGTGGAAACTGGATGAGCAAGCTGCTTGAGTTTGTGGGATTTCCCTAGCTCTATTGTCTTGCCTGTTGTCCCTAGTCAGATGAGTCGTTCTTTCTGTCGTTGTATAGTTTGTCGGTCTATTTGTCCTTCTGTGTTGGAGCGCGGCTACTTCTAGTTCCTCTCCTATTCCTGCTCCAAACTCTAGTTCTTCCTTGCTTTCAACAAGGCCCGCGGCGTTGACCTCGCTTACATTTCTTCTTGTTCTGATATCTCTGGCCGCGATATGGCTTTCTGCTCTTCTGCACTCTTCCCGGAGTTCTCTTATTGTCGATATCCTACACCCGAACACCAGATTAGCTACCCTATCTTTCAAGTTTTGGCGTAGTATTGCCAACAAATCTTTTTCGTTTGGTCTCTGTCGCATCTGTAGTGTTAGAGCTCGTATGTCACTATAGAACTCGTCGAAGGTTTCGTGGGGTAACTGCCTCCTATCCATAATTTGCCGTAGGATCTCATGATCTCCCCTAGTGCTTTTAAATTGTTGTAGGAGTTCGGATTTGAGATCGAAGTAGTTGAGCATCGTATCTCCTGAATTTTCCTCCATAAACTGCCAATACCAGCTCTCAGCTGGCCCTGTCACCAAGTGGTGAAAATTGGCGAAAACTTGGTCGTTTGACAGGCCACTCTGGCGTTGGAGGGTCTCAACTCTGAATATGAAGCTCTCCACCGACATGCTCTTATTCGTCCCTTCAAACTTGATCCCCCATTTGTGGACGTCTACTCTTCTCCCTACTTCCTGCCGTTGAGGCTCCTCTATAAGAACTCCCTGTCTGGAGGGTTCCCTTCTTGGGACTTCCTCTCGGTCACTTGTCGGCTGTGGGCCTGCCGCTAGCGGCTGTCGGACCGGTGGTTGCGCGTGCTCCACACGGTTAATATTGGATGGCGGAGTTGTCGATTCATGAGGTAACGATAGCTTCGTTATGCTTTCCTGGAGAATCTTCATGTCTTCATGGAAAGAATTCTGTACCCCCTTTAAACCTGCAGCAAATATCGCTAACAACTCTGCCCTATTCTCCCTCATTGTCAATTGTACTTCCCTCTTTACTTGAAGGGATATTTCCTCTTCGATCGAGCGGCTACTTATTTCAGCAGCCTCTCTCTCTCTGTTCTCTGCTTCACGACGAGTCCCTACTTCCTCATTCCCGTCTAAGGCAACCCTTCCTCTGCCAACTTCCTCTTCAAAACCTCCCAAACCAGTTTGGGCTCTCACGGTCCTACCTAGATGCTGTTCATTTTGTTGCAGCTCTTGTGCCCATTCTGCAATTTCACGGGCAGTGCGATTTAGGTCATCTTCTTCGCCAGCTCCTGTCGTGATTGACGGTGAGAGTATCCGTATCAGGGGTGACCCATAACAATGGCGCCCAACGTTTTTTTTGCATAGGAAAGCAGTTGCGCTTCCAAGGGGACGATTTTTATTTACAAAGGTCGTCGCACCGCGAGCGTGCCACCGTCCTCCTCCACTTCTCCGAAGATGCCCCACGTTGGGCGCCATTGTTATGAGTCCAGGTTGGCCACAGGGGCATCTTCGGAGAAGTGGAGGAGGACGGTGGCACGCTCGCGGTTGCACGGCTATCGCTCGTCGGACGGGGTAGTTCTTGTCACCCCTCACACTAAACCACCTGCTCAAAACAAAAAAATATCGTGCCAGAAAAGAAAAACCAAAAGAAGATAGGAGGAGAACTAAAATTACTAGACTTCGGACGGACGGATCAAAGATAGGAAAGAGAAGAGAAGAAATAGAGAGAAAAGAAGAAAAGAAAGCTCAACAACCTATGCCTCACCAAAGAGAGAGTCCGGAAAGTCAGATGCATTAACCATACTCTAACTATGCTAACTAATCCTAAACTAACCTAAACCGTAAGCTAAATCCTAATACATATCCCTATCTAACTTATATCTAACCTATTCTACTCCTTTGCATCTACTGCTTTCCACGATCGCTCTTCGGTGGGGTTCGTCTCGTCCCAGAGGCGTGCCGGATGATGATGGCACTGGCTTGGCCTACCCACCCCATGTCTCAATGGACATATCCATGGCTATTTCTCCGGCCGTAGAATTTAGGAAATAGCCCCTTGACGCCTTATTCCAGTCACTGGTTAGTGCGTTACCGTATAGGTTATCCAGTACGTCGTCACATTAGCGTATTGCGTCCGTCGGCCCGCTACGTCTGCGTAAAGTTCACGCCATGGCATTAGCAGGAGGACGGCCTCCCCATCAATCCACACACCAATTCACTACTTGTCTACTCCATAATAAGAAACACCGAAATTCACTTTTCAAAACTATAATTATCCATATAATCCACTCTCACTTATTCTAATTAACCAAATATTAAAAAAATTAGATCCCCGTGATTCTGGTGGCTCAAATGTATTAATATACTTATGGGCTCAAAGTCAGCCCTTATCAAAAGGAAATTATAGAAAATAATGGAAAAGAACAAACTTACGGAGATTTACGTCGTCCCTCGTCGTCCTGCCGGCAGCACTCGAAGCGATGAACCTGGAAACAATGGCTTTCTTTTTCCGCCTTTTATATCGCGCACAGTCACCACAATCACTAAATCTTTACAGTTTAAATCTACTTTAAAAAAACTAATTTAAAACTAATACTAATTGAATTCAAAAAAATATAAACTAACACTAAGACTTCAAAAAAAAAAAAAATTTAATTCACTAGGGTTTTCTTCCCTTCTGTTTGTTTTGTTTGTTTGTTTGTGACTATTTTCACTTATTTCACTAAATTTCTTTCTTTCTGGAAGGGGATATCACCAGTTCCGCTGTGCTGTTGATGTGGCCCTGTGTTGGCAGAGTCTCAGTCAGTGGAGTCTCCTTCCTGCCTTCCGGCGACCTTTTGTCCTTGGCCGGGGTTCGTTGTTCTTGGAAACCGTACCAATTTGGGGTCGCTTCCGTGGCTGGGTGTAGGCGATTATTATCGAGCCGGTCTTGAGCCGTACACAATATCGGTACCCCAAAGCCTACGGGTAAGCGCGTGATTGCGGTTGTTGGAATTGGCTTCCAAGCTCCCCCGGACAAAACACCGGCAGAGGTGAGGGTCGTCTTTAGACAAACTGCCCCAACCCAATACCTAATAGAACACATTTTGTTAGAGGAAATGTATCAAATGTATCTACCTATGTTTTTAATTACCTCTGCTATATATTTTTTTCTTTGGTCACTTTAACTGTCTCTATATTTCCTTTGATTTTGGACAGTGATAGTCAGCTATCGTCTGGCTGTTTTCCGAATCCAATACCTATTATTAATTGGCCTTTAAATTTTGTATCTAATTATTTCCATTTTTTTTTTTCTCACCTTGTATGTAAAAAAATTATTCACCTGAGCGTATATCAGCTCACTTTGAATTTGAAGATTTAATTTGCTCTTAGCAATTTCGCAAAAAAAAAATCCGACACCTCTACGCACCGTCGAGAATAATTTTTGAATGTTACACTGCTTGTTTCCTACGGCAACTCTTGCTTCGGTAAACAGCTGTGTTTCATTTTGCTATCACCGACGTCAATGACCTAATCATTACCATATATGGTCATAGTTGTCGTGAATGTTTATGTGTGGGCGTTTGAGCTGTACCTTCTTATTATGTTGTCTCTATCTGCCTCTGATGTAGACTTCAACTTACACTCCCTACCTTTCTCTCGCAACATGCTGACCACTCAGCCCCCTAAACATGTTCCTATTCCTGCTAATAAATAATCTAAACAAATACTTATGTAAATACAAAACTACATAGACTTAACCTATATTGCACTTTAACCAGTTTGATCTAGGATCATATCACAGATAATAAACTTAATTCGAATTTACTTCCTATAATTGTTCTCAACTCGTCATATCACAGCTAATAAACTTAATTCGAATCTTACTTGCTATAATTCTCATCTCGTCAACATAATTGCATTTATCCCACCCCTGAACACTACACTCTCTGTTTATCCGCGTTATCCGACCTGCGTAAACGGATGAACCAGTGTATCGAATTGTGCAACAACTATAGTGAGTGCACTACCGACTGAAATGTCATTTCAATATATATTTTTTTTTGTACTCTTCGGCGATGGTGGGTTGTTTGTCAGGTAAGTTAATTTTTATTTTTTTAGTCTTTTTGATAATTTTTCCGAACATATCTATTTCTAAAATTGACATTCCCTATTTAGGATATGTCGTTGTTACGTCCAGTGGCTGCAAGAGCAATAACTCGACGTTGGATTGGTGTTTGACTGTTCCTATTCCCGAGAACAACGTGGTCGCCTGTCACCCACCGGTTAGTTTTTTTTTTTTTTCGTTTCATTATTTTGGCCGCAATATTTGCGAATTTTGCAATTATTTTGGCCGCATTTCTAATTCGTGTGTGCAGATTAAACTTCCCTCCAAGAAGAAATTCATGTTTTACCTTGTTGTTTTTTTTTTTTTTTTTCTTTTTGTTTGTTTACTTCTAGGAATATTTGTTTACTACTAGGAATACCTATTTGACATTGACTTCCTGATATAGTTTGGTTAGTTGCGGAGTAAGTATTTAGACATTGCTTGCTTGTGGATGTATGTATATCATTATTTTGTTACAGGTTTGCATTTGTTGGATGTGGGCGCTACCTGGTCACCGTTGGAGCTGCGGAACTTGAGCCCGTGCTCCGTAACAATACGTCATCAACCTGTTTTGCCATTTCTCCATGTGATCGGCAGTCCCTCGCCTTGTGTCCTCTTCGTCCACATATTCGGCAATTGTAGTTGCAATACCTTGCGCTAGATGAACTAGCTTGTTGCGGTGGTCGACTGGACAGCTGGGGCTTATTATAACGAGTTAAATACCGATTATGATTAAAATTACCTTTTGCTCTCATGGCGTTATCATTATTTGATGACACTGTCTTTTTGTCGCCAACTTCCATAAGCCTTATACGCACAGTTTCTAATGATGGGAAATCTTTTTGTACTGCGAATGCTGCTTGTACGTCTTTATAACTTTCGTCGAGACTATCTAAGAGGATTACAACAAGCAAATCATCATCGAGTTTGGCCTCTAGTTCCGTCAATCGACTGATTATAGCACAGTACTCTCGCAAGTATTCGTCCATACTCTGTGTGCTGCTCATGCGAATATTCAATAGTTTTTTGAACTCTTCTGCTTTTTGTCGCACACTTCTCCTG
The DNA here is from genome assembly GCA_946477585.1 of Cheilosia urbana. Classification (NCBI taxonomy): domain Eukaryota; kingdom Metazoa; phylum Arthropoda; class Insecta; order Diptera; family Syrphidae; genus Cheilosia; species Cheilosia urbana. The sequence goes on along the minus strand of OX297853.1, from coordinate 63,936,567 downwards.
TCGTAGCTGGATTGCAAGAAATCTCAGATTTCTTTTGAAGATTTTAAGTTTTTTACGAGTGCTACCACGTGTGGTTCCATGGCAAGTAAAAGTTCACTTCGCGCATCGAGATCTTTGTCATCCCATTTGTCTTGTTCTGCTTTTGCTTCTGGCCGTATGTCCAGCCCCTGAACAATTTTTAGAAAACGAAGCTTATGTAAGACTCCTTCCATTTTCGCCCTCCAAGTTGGATAATTTTCGCCATTGAAAATAGCGATTCTGCCTTGCACTGTGTTTGAAGTCGACAACATAGAAAATTTGATTAAAGCGATTAAAAGTTATAAAAATATAGTTTCAATTAAAATCAGAATTATGTTTTACACTGCCTGGGCCCATAACCTGAAGAGTATCAGAGCTGATAATTAGCGATGACTGTGGATTAAAAAGTCCTCAAGAAATAATAAAGGCTTAGACGTCTATTTACAAGGAAGTATTTTATTCAAGTGAAAGATTAGATAAAAGAACAAAATATAGTATGTCAAGATTAGGTGAATTAGGTGAATAAGAAATAGTTATATTCAAAGTACAGATGGCAGTATTAAATAATAATTGTAAGTGTTGCCATAGTATAATAGTATTAATTCATTATATTTAATAAATTTAACCGGTGAAGCGGCGCGTATGCTGCGAAATACCGATTCGAAATTTGAATCTGCATGGGCGCTTTTAGTTAAGAGATTTCAAAATGTTCGACTGTTAAAGGACAACCAATTTAACTTGCTGTTTAATCAACCACAGCTCACACTCGAGTCAGCTGACGATCTGAAATTGCTATTAGACACGACCAATGAAGCTAGGCAATCGCTAAAAAATCTGGAAGTGCCAGTAGAATCATGGGAAGATATTCTCATATTTCATACGGTGCGGAAACTTCCTTCTGCCACTCGAGGGCAATGGGAATCCCACATTTCAACGTATGTCGACTATCCTACACACAGCGTTTTAGAAGACTTCATTTTAATGAGATCAAGAACCTTGGAGGTGATTGGCCAATCCGCATCAGGTGGCAATCAACCAAAATCCAAAAAAAATTTATTTCAAGTACAATTCGTGTACACAATTCTACAATCCCCAAGTGCTCAATGTGTCAAGGCGCACATTCCATTCGGAATTGCTTTAAATTCAAGGCACTAAACACGAAGAAAAGACAGGAGATTGTTAAGAAAAGGAAATTATGTTTCAACTGTTTGTCAAGCGCGCATTTCACGCAAAATTGCACAAGCACCTTTACGTGTTCAACGTGCCATCAAAATCATCACTCATTGTTGCACATAAACGAACCCGTTAATGTGATGCATGCTAATGATTTTAGCACATCAGTAGAGGTTTCACTACCTGATCATTCAACTTCCTCGCATCAACCACCAGCCTCCTCTGTAACTCAACATCAACAATCGATAGGTACAGATAGGCCAACATCCTCTAACATAACTGCTTCAGCATACAACGCGCTTATAGCCGAAAACAATCAAGTGAATGTGCTACGGCCCTTGTCAAGGTTTCAACAACCGCTTGCCAACCGTTGCTGCTGCGAGCGCTAATAGATTCTGGATCTGAGGCGTCATTCATTACGGAGTCGGCGTCTCAACTGCTAAAAGAGAGAGGAGCTGTGTCAACATACTGGGTGTAGGGGAATCCAACACAAGTATATCGTAACACAGAGTTTCGCTCACAATATTTTCAAATGTGAACCAGAATTTCAGCTTACAGCTACATGCGTTGGTCCTGCCCAAATCCACAGCTGTGCTGCCCACGCACACTGTTCCACATGCTAATTGGACGCATCTCCAAAACATTGAACTTGCCGATCCATCGTTTAACAATCCAAGCAAAATCGTCATTTTACTCGGCAGTGATATCTATCCATTCATTCTCCTTGAAGGCCTAATAAAAGGGGAACCAGGGACTCCTATGGCACAAAGGACGGAATTGAGATGGGTTCTCTCTGGAGGCATCTCAGCCACCAACAAAGGTAATGCAAGAACATCTCTCCACATAACGACTGAATGTCAAGATTTGGGTAACTTGTTGCTCAAATTTTGGGAGCTAGAGGAAGTCCCAAGGAAGAAAATGTTGTCACCAGAAGAGGAGGCGTGCGAAACGCACTTCTGCAGAACGCATCACCGACAGCTGGATGGCAAATATGTGGTACAACTTCCATTTAAGGAAGGAACACCCCCTATGATAGGTCGATCAGAGAGATCAGCGCTAGCTAGGTTTATGAAACTGGAAAGAAAATTCCAAATAAATCCTTCTTTTTATGAGGAGTATAAAAGGGTTTTCGAAGAATACCAGGAGCTTGGACATATGTCAGCGATCGACTCCATACAACTGCACAAACCTCACTATTTCGTTCCTCACCACGCAGTAATAAAGGAATCGAGTTCAACCACAAAGCTGCGAATTGTTTTCGACGCGTCCAGCAAATCGTCTGATGGCACATCACTCAATGATCATCTTTTAGTAGGCCCAAGGTTACAGGATGACATTTTTGACCATATTGCTCGAATTCGTAAGCACAAAATCGCATTTGTCTCTGAAATTACAAAAATGTACAGGCAAATTTGGGTGCCATCCACAGATTCGGTACACCAACTAATTTTATGGAGGGATTGGGAAGGAGGAGAAATAAAAATATATAGACTTAACACGGTGACATTCGGCACCGCCTCCGCACCATATTTAGCGGTTCGCACGCTGCAACAACTTGCGACCGATGAACGAGAAGATTACCCAATTGCATCGAAAATTGCACTCAGAAACTTCTATGTGGATGATGTAATTCATGGGGCAGACTCAGAAGCAGAAGCCATAGAAATGCAGCAGCAGCTCAGAACTATGTTGATGCGTGGAGGTTTTCCACTGACAAAATGGGCAAGCAACTCGGAGAGGTTTTTAGCATCCATTCCAGAGGAGGATAGAGAGGTAAAGGTACGATTATCATTTGACGAGGGAAATGCGATTAAAACGCTAGGGGTCCAGTGGCACCCTGCAAGAGACATTTTAACATTCAAAATAGCACTTCAGGAATCAAAGAAGACTACAAAGGGAACAATTCTGTCTGACATTGCGCGACTGTACAACCCAATGGGTTGGATCTCACCTTGCGTCATTCTGGGCAAGATCTTAATGCAAGAAATCTGGAAACAAAAACAAACATGGGATGCTGAACTCCCACCAACAATCGTTTCAGCATGGCATAACCTAAAAACTGAACTGAATCAACGCCATCGAGATTCCTCGCTGGATAAACTTTACCACTGATGCACAGGTCGAAATCCACGGATTCTGCGATGCGTCAGAAAAGGCATTGGCGGCAGTAGTGTATCTTAAAGTTACCACCGGAAACACATCAACAACCAATTTGACCGTGTCAAAAACCAGGGTTGCGCCGGGTGAAATAAATCACTGGCAAGATTGGAACTGTGTGGCGCTAATCTCCTAGCACACTTAATTGCACATGCAGTAAAGATGATGGATCTCCAATCGGCAAAAATATTTGCTTGGTGCGACTCACAAATTACACTAGCTTGGATAAAGACGCCGCCATATATCCGAACAACGTTTTTCGCCAACCGAGTGGCGGAAATTCAGGAACTCACTGATCCTAAGGCCTGGAATTACGTTCCCTCTAAGGACAACCCGGCAGACATCGCGCCTAGAGGACTTTGTCCTAAGGATCTTCTCAACGATCATCAATGGTGGCATAGGCCTGAGTTCCTGCAGTCATTTGACGAGCGACTCCTTCTGCCATACCAAATTCCAACAACGGATCTTGAAACAAAATCGTCACAAAATCCAAGGACCAAGAATGATTTGATCACATCTGGGTACACCATTCAAAATATTTTTCAGCTCTTTTTCACTTCACAGCCTTCGAAACCAACACACTTCTTACTCGTTTTTCCTCGTTACAGCGTTTGCTTAGAACCAGAACTTATTGGCTTCGTTTTTTCACTATTTTGCGATTCAAGACGAAGAAAGTGGCAACTCGGGTATCGGGAACACTTTCACGCGACGAGATCTGCTCATCTCAGACACACTTGATCAGCATCATACAGCATGAGGTGTTCGCTGAAGAAATTGCGAAGGTAACCAAAGGTGAAACGGTCTCGAAAGCAAGCAAATTGGCAAGGCTTTCACCTATCCTCGACGAGAAAGGGATACTGTGAGTGGGGGTCGCTTAGAAAACGCAGATTTACCTTTTTCCCAGCGACATCCAATCATTCTACCTTCACGAAATTTCTTCACGTCACTCATCGTTCACGGTGCACACATGAAGACTCTGCATGGTGGATGATGGCAACACTTCAAGCTGAATATTGGATTCTACAACTCAAATCTACCGTTAAAAAATGTGTCCATAAATGCCTAAAACTCTACAGGTACAAGGCAAAAGAACTAAAGCAACAAATGGGTAATTTGCCAGCGCTACGAGTAAATCCAGCGCGACCATTCCAAACATCTGGAGTAGATTATGCTGGACCTGTTCAATTAAAAGCATGGAAGGGTCGATGCAGCAAAACTACTAAGGCATACATAGCAATTTTTATTTGCTTCTGCACAAAAGCTGTGCACCTAGAGCTTGTAAGTGACTACACTACCTCAGCATTTTTGGCAGCGTTCAAACACTTCACTGCACGGCGCGGAATTTGTCCAAATATCTACAGCGACTGTGGAACCAACTTTATGGGAGCTGCAAACATTCTAGAAACAGAAAAATCCCACATAGCTAGGCACTGGACAGATGATATCGCGCAACAAATGTTATCCAACGGCACTGTATGGCATTTTAATCCTCATGCTGCTCCGCATTTCGGCGGGCTGTGGGAAGCAGGCGTTAAATCCATGAAACACCACCTTTAGCGGATCATTGGTCATTACACGCTCACTTTTGAAGAGTATGCAACGGTTTTGGCACAAGTTGAAGCCTATTCAAATTCAAAGAAGATCTATCGATTTTAACACCAGGACCCTCCTAATTGGGGCATCACTAATGACCTCACCCGAAAAGGACCTAACGGAAGTCAAGCCGAATTACTTGAACCGATAGCAACTCCTGCAGAAAATTCAGCAAGAAATATGGAGAAAATGGAGATCCGAATACTTGGTTCGTCTACAGCAGCGTCCAAAATGGCTCACACCAAATGTTGACATCAAGGTAGGAAATCTAGTGATCTTACCTGATGAGCAAACACCACCCACTCTTTGGCGTCTTGGCAGGATCATAGTGACGCATCCGGGCACAGATGGAAAGATCCGTGTGGCCACAATCAAGACTGCAACCACGACATTGAAGCGTCCTATAGCTAAGCCTTATCTGCTTCCAATGCTCAGCGAATAAAACCCTATTTACGCACCCCTCATTCACACACACTAATAATTCATCTCATCTCCCAACTAACCAACTCACTAATTAATTTATACTGAATTTAATAAATACAATCTAATTAACCTATATATTATATAACTTATTATTGCCACACACTAGTCACCATACATACTTTTCGGCCATACATACGGCCAACTGACATCACCCCGTGAAAGGAATTATGGAACCACGACGAAAAGCAGACTACTTCCGACCTCTCTCGGGTCCTTTTCCTGTGGCCCGGCAGGATGTTGCGAAGCAACATGAAGCAAAACCATCAGCCACCAAGCACGTCCATTTCATACCTGCATCACATTCTTCGTTGCAGAAAAAGACGACGGCAAAACATCAGGCACTTTCCAAATACTGCCAAAATTGGGAGTTCAGCAAAATTGATGCATTATCAGAGGAATTATGTTTGCCGCATAGCGAGGGAGTGCAAGTGCATACAAAAAAAAAGCGATGTTTTGGCATTTTTTGGCACCGCCCACCGATCAGCACTCTCAGCACTTTCTGCCATGTATGTGTGCATGCATGCGATGGAACGAGGAAACTAGGCGAAACATCGCACAGTGAAGGAGGAGGTGTCACAACTATGCATTTAGCAAATGCAAACGAAAAAAACCGCAATCCCATGAGGTCAATGATCTTGGAAGAAAAATATGGGAAAACAGCTGAAGGCAGAGGTTTCGTCTGAGCGAAAAATAATCTTCAAATTTATTCCCAGTCACGCACTCAAGTCGGCAATAAAACAAAAATCTTTTCAAAACGGAATTGTTTTAATTTTCTTTTTTCTTATCAGTACTTTTGCACTAAGCCTTTGTCCGATCGGTCTTTTGCAATTTTGTTTTTACCGGCGGCAAATTAAAATCCTCTTTCTTCGGCATTTTTTTGTTCTTCATGTTTTTTTTTTGCGATTGTCCTTACGACACAAATCCATAACAACAAGGATATAACGATTTCCATTGTTCGTTTCAGGAAACGGTCCCGCAATATCAATTGCTATCCTTTCGAAGGGAGCTCTAACATTGTATTGATGCATCTTGCCTCTGACTTTCACTCTCGGGCCTTTGCTGGCCGCACATGTGTTTAAAAGAATTGAGAAAACGACCGACTTCGAGATAGAATACTGTACAACTGACTTTATTAGATAAAGAGAACACAATTCAGAAGCTTAAAAATAATTGAACAATATTTCCATTGAGAGCATTGCCAACATAAATTATTCAAACAAATTCATTATTTCCAACACTCCCACTTTTGAATAAGATTACTTGAAAAAAACTTGAATGATAATTACATTTGAAATAGATTGTTTACGACTCCAATCAAAATCCTAAATTTCTGAAACTTATCTTTGCTTAATGCTTTAGTAAATATATCCGCAATTTGATGTTCTGAAGGAATGTACATTATTAAAAACTCGCCTCTTTCATACCTTTCACGAATGAAGTGATAGCGCACATCAATGCGTTTCGTGCGCTTATGGAACTCCGGATTTTTAACTAACCGTATTGCTCCTTGGTTATCCATTTTCAGCTCGGCCGTCCAGGTCATCTTAACTGGCACCAGTTCTGCTATAAGTCGCTGTAACCAAACCATCTCTTTCACAGCTTGAGAAGCAGCCACGTACTCAGACTCGGTGGTCGACAAGGCAACACATTTTTTGCCTCTGCGATGCCCAGGCAATAGGTCCACCCCCAAATGTAAAAATGAATCCAGAAGTAGATCTTCTTGTGACAACGTCACCAGCGTAATCGACATCGCTGAAACATGTTAAAGATAAATTGTTACAATTTTTAAAAAGTATACCCATGTGTTTGGTGCCACTGATGTACTTCAGTATTCTTTTGACTGCATTCACATGCATTTGAGTAGGTGCATCCAAATAGCGAGATACCACTCCCACTGCAAGTGCAATGTCTGGCCGAGTTGCCACTGCCAAGTACATAAGGCATCCTACTGCCTCTCTATATGGGAACTTTATATCCTTCTGAGATGAGTCCTCTGCAAAGATTTCAGCTGAAGTTGAAACTGCCTTACATTCATTCATGTTGAATCTTTTCAACACACGTTCCACATAGCTCGTTTGACTGACATGGATTCCACCATTTGACAGTCGTGATCGCTGCATACCCAAGAACCATTCAGCATCCAAAACAGTAATTTCAAATTGTGTCTCTAGAAACTTCACCAGTCTCATACCATTTTCTTTCTTCTTCGCCGCAATCGAACCATCATCAATGTAGATTGTAAGTATAAGACGGCTATCAGCATCATTTCCAACGAAGACGCAAGGGTCCATTGCGGAAACCCTTAAGTTGAACTCCTTTAGCACTTTCGTAAACGTTTCATTCCAGCAACGAGACGCTTGCTTTAAGCCGTATAAGCTTTTTCTCAGTTTGCACACTTTTCCAGAGCCATCATTAAATCCAAGAGGTTGACGCATATAAATGACCTCGTTCAAATCGCCATTTAAAAATGCGGTTTTGACGTCGAATTGAAAAAGTGACAGGCCCTCACAAGCGGCAATAGCAAGTACTGTGCGAATTGAAACAAATTTTGCCACAGGACTGAATGTCTCAACGTAATCAACTCCATACTCCTGTGTAAAGCCGCGAATCACCAACCTAGCTTTGTATTTTCTTCGCCTGTTTGTATCCAAATTTTTCACCTTGAATACCCATTTACTGTCGATAATCTTCCTATTTGTTGGGCATTCCACCAAGTCCCAAGTGTGATTTTTTTGAAGACTTTTCATCTCGTCTACCATAGCTACTTCCCAATAGGGGGCATCTTCACAAGCAATTGCTTTTCTGTAGCTTATTAGCTCACCTTGAACAAAAAAAAGCATGTTTTTCTGCAAAGTTTAACATACCTGAGCCAACGCCTTTGCTTCCGCTTCGCAGGCGATCCCTCCATGACAATTTATTTCTTTCTCCTTCTGAGTCACCATCATCAGCTGCCGATTCAAAAGGATATACTAAGTTAATTTCAGGGCAATCTGCTGTATTTCTGGAATTCGCCTGCACTACTTCATCGACGTTTTTGTCGTGCAAATATTAGGTGGTTGGGTGTTGATGAATAGGGTAGACACTGATTGGCGTCAACTTGGCGATGCCCAGTTGTTGCAACTGTTCAGATACACCAATTTTGCTTATTTTACCTCCAAGTGGTCATCACCGGGTACTGGTCTATGTCCATCCGGAATTGACTTGCTGAACTTATAAGTGCGAGTGTTGAACACGTAGAAAATAGCAACACTATAATTCTCTGTTGGAGTTGAGTGTCTGCTCGAGTCTCAGAAGTCTTACATGAGCCCCTCAGAAAGAGGACGTACGGCGGATGAATTCACATGGTTGAATCAACGGTGGCGTCAACAGTCAACGTGGCAGATACCTCAATGAGCTACTTCGACGTATTTGGAGCTGAGGTCATTGAGGATTTTCAACACTAGTCAAGGTGTTGAAATAGAGATGGTGGCGGAAGAGCCCTTAATGGGTCAACGGCAGCTCTCACATCCCCGCAGCGGGTTACTGACTCCGGAATTTTCCGGCCCCTTTTGCCCTAGGGGTCGCAGAAAGGGTCTGGTCCTCCAGGTTGGGGGTTGTGCGTGGGGTTAACTACCCTACCACGGAAAACCAAACATGTTGCGAAGCAACCAATAGCCTCGTATAAGGACGGATTCACTGTTGACGACCCTGCAAAACGAAAAAAGGACAATGACGTTCGGATCTGCACGTGGAATGTTCGAACTCTGAACAGACCGCGTGCAGCCGAACAACTAGCGGAGGCACTTGACTGCTACAGAGCAGGCATCACCGCCATTTAGGAAGTGCGGTGGGATGGGCTGGGAAAAAGAAAGATGAAAAACTGTGACATTTACTACGGTGACTGCTATAGGGAATAAAAGCAGCGTTTATTTGGATGCGGATTTGTTGTAAGCGGCAGACTTAGGCAAGAAGTCTTGAGCTTTCGACACGTAAGTGAACGCCTTACAACGATCCGTATAAAGGCTAAATTCGCCAACATCAGCCTAATATGCGCTCACGCCCCCACAGAAGAAAAAGACGATGCTACCAGAGACTGTTTCTACGAGCTCCTCGACAAAACATATGAGCAATGTGCTAAGCATGACGTTAAAATCGTCTTGGGTGATTTTAACGCCAAAATAGGAAAGGAGGACATCTTTGGTAGCACATTCGGAAAACACAGCCTACACGACACCACGTCTGGAAACGGACTCAGGCTGATTGATTTTGCTGCGGGACGTAATGTTACCATAGCTAGTTCACGGTTTCCTCACCTCAATATACACAAAGGAACATGGCGGTCACCTGATCATCAAACCGTCAACCAAATCAATCACGTTGCGATCGAAGCAAGGCACTCCTCCAGTATTCTAGATGTCCGAACTTTCCGAGCGGACAACATAGACTCGGACCACTACCTTGTTGTAGCCAAGGTACGGATGCGGATATCCAAGACTCAACAACAACGAGAAAATACTGTGTGGAGATTTAACGTTGGACAACTACAAACGCAACAAACCGCCAGAACCTATGCCCATCGCGTATCCCTCAACCTCTCGAGAAGTCCTATGCTGCCAGCATGAAATGCCGAAGACCAGTGGCGCCGATGCCAAGAAGCCATCGAAAATGCCGCAGCTGATGTGCTCGGTTTCACCAGCCCACCCCCCCGAAACCCCTGGTTTGACGAAGAGTGCCGGCAAGCACATGCAGCAATACAAATAGCCTACGAAGCGTCGCTGCATAGATGGACGAGAGCAGCTCGTCAGATCTACGAGCAAAAAAGGAGGGAAGAACATCGGCTTCTCCGGAGAAAAAAGAGAGAGCAAGAGAAGCGCGCGATCGAGGATATAGAGAGGTGTTACTCCAGGAACAATGGTCGGAAGTTTTACCAAAAGGTAAAAAGAACGTGTCATGCCAACAAGTCCCGAACGGAGACCTGTAGAGACGAGCAAGGAAACCTTGTAATAGAGTCACAGTCGGTGCTGAGGACATGGAAAAAACATTTCTGCAGACTGCTAAACGGCGAAGACGACACAAATTCCGCTGTCAGGCAGAACGGGCCATTCAACCTGGACGATGAAAGCCAAGTATTCCGTCCACCTGACCAAAATGAAGTGAGGATAGCAATATCTAGAGAGCATATACCAACTCGTCTCCAAGATTTGGTCAGACGAAAGTATGCCTGATGAATGGAACCTCAGCATCGTTTGCCCGATCCACAAGAAGGGAGACTCTCTAAACTGCGCCAACTATAGAGGCATCAGTCTCCTGAACACTGCGTATAAGATCATGCCTGCTGTATTGTGTGAACGCCTGAAACCATTCGTCAACGATCTGATAGGTCCCTATCAGTGCGGTTTTAGGCCCGGTAAGTCCACGACCGATCAAATATTCACACTACGGCAGATCCTGGAAAAAACCCAAGAATACCAGATCGATACTCACCATCTTTTTATCGATTTTAAGGCCGCATATGACAGCGTTTATAGAGACGAGCTATACAGAGCCATGTCTAGTTTTGGCATCCCTGCCAAACTTGTCAGATTGTGCAGAATGACGATGGAGAACGCTCGCTGCTCCGTAAAGGTCGGAAACAATCTCACCGAGACCTTTGATGTCAAAAAAGGATTTAGACAAGGTGATGCGCTGTCATGTGACTTCTTCAACATCATTCTTGAGAAGATTGTGCGAAACTCCCAAGCCAACACTAGAGGCACAATTTTCTATAAGTCTGTGCAACTGCTTGCAAACACAACACAGCGAGCTGTCACTGGTGCGTTTGCAAGTATTAGTACAGAAGCGGCAAAAATGGGTTTAGTGGTCAATGAGGGTAAAACAAAATATATGCTGTCAACAAGAAGGGACACACAACATCGAAGAATCGGACAGAACGTCACGATAGACAGCTATAACTTTGAGGTAGTTAGGGACTTTGTCTACCTCATCTCCGCTATAAACTCTGATAATGACATCACATCAGAAATCAAGCGAAGAATCACACTTGCCAACCGCTGTTTCTTTGGCCTAAGACGGCAATTGATTAGTAAGGCCTTGTCAAAAAGCACTAAGGAGATTCTATATAAGACCCTCATTATCCCTGTCCTGCTCTATGGCGCAGAAGCATGGACCCTAGCAAAAACGGATAAGGATCTTCTTGGTCGCTTCGAACGCAAAATTCTTCGAGTGATTTTTGGTCCCGTTTGCGTTGACGGGATTTGGAGGAGAAGATTTAACAGCGAACTCTACGAGCTGTACAGCGACATCGACCTGGTCAGAAAAGTGCGCGTTAGTCGTCTAAGATGGTTAGGACATGTAGAGCGAATGGACACCAACGCTCCGGCCCGGAGAGTCTTCGATTCCAACCCGGAGGGACAACGCAGTAGAGGAAGACCTCGCCTTAGGTGGCGCGCCCAAGTGGAAGGGGACCTCAACCAACTTGGTGTGCGCAACTGGAGGCAGTTAGCCAAAGACCGCGCTAACTGGAGAGGCGTATTGGTTGAGGCCCAGGTCCACCCCGGACTGTAGCGCCACCTTAAGTAAGTAAGTAAGACCTTCTCCTCAACATGGTAGTTCCAAGTAAGTCTAGTATCTAGATAGACTCCGAGGTACTTAACCTTCTTGGCCATTTTTAGTTCCGATCCGAAAAGTGTCAAGGGTCGAAATTCCAGATTTTTCATCTTCCTCGTGAAGATTATTAGATCTGTTTTCTCCGCATTAATGGAAAGCCCTTGTTCCAGACACCACCGTTCCACCACTTTGAGCGCATTCCTCATGATATCTGCGGTGACGTCTATGAAATTGCCTCTGGCCATTATTGCTATGTCATCGGCATACCCCACTGTGTGAATGCCATTCGCCTCAAGTCGGTCGAGAAGAGAATCCTTAGTGATATTCCACAGTGTAGGTGAGAGAACACCTCCTTGTGGGCAGCCTCTGCTAACCCTTCCTCTGAGTTTTGAGGTTCCCGTCTGAATATTTATCGCCCTTGTCTTCAACATATTGTCCACCCATCTTACCACCAATGGGTTAACCCTACGTTTTTCCAAGGCTTGTTTCAGACTTTCAAAGCATATCTTATCGAAGGCACTTTCAATGTCCATTATGGTGGTCATCGCAATGCCCCCGGTACTAAGCTCTTCTTCTGCAACGCGTACTACTTGATGTAGCGCTGTTTCTGTAGACATGCCTGTCCTGTAGGCATGCTGTCTACTATTTAAAGGATACATCTTAAGCGCAGTACTCTCCATATAGTCCACCACCACCCTTTCCATTGTTTGCAACAGAAAGGATGTTAGGCTAACCGGTCTGAAGGCCTTTGCCTCGGTGTAATACTTTTTCCCCAGCTTTGGAAGGAAGACCACATTTGTCTCCCTTCATGTAATCGGGATGTAGCCTATTGCTAGGCATGCAACGTATATATTCCTGAGCCTTGGTGCAATTTAGTCTACTCCCCATTGCATTAGACCTATAAATATACCATCCGGCCCCGCGGTTTTGAAGGGTGAAAATGTTGCTATCGCACCCTTGACCGCTTCTGGTGTTACGATCCGTTCTGCTTCCGTCCTATCCATCCTGTTCGCTCCTTGTTTCCTTGGAGCCCGGGGCTGATCTGACTTATAGCTTCCTGGAAAGTGTACCTCCATTAGGACCTCATTTGTCTGATCCAGTTTTTCCAACATCTCCCCATATCTATTACGAATGAGTCCGATCTTGGAAACTGGATCCCTGGAGACAATCTTTTGTAGTCTACTGACTTCAGACGTACTCCTCATACTCGAGCAAAAGTCCCTCCATGACTCCCTTTTACGTCGTCGCAGAGTAACATTCATCTCTTTCTTTTTCGCCTTATACTCGTCCCATGCTTCGGGTTCTCCCCTCCTCATGGCGCGATTGAAGGCCTTCCTCACATCCTTCTTTAGCTTTTCAAGTTCCCTACACCACCAAGGCGCTGGATCTTGTTTTTCGCTGGTGTGGAAGCCACTCGATACGCATCTTCAACAGCTGATTGCAGATGCTTCAGCTGTGATTCTACATGCCAAGTGTTTTTCGGTATTCCGAATCCTGTTACATTCAGTTTTTCCTCCAGTACTTCAAGGTATTTAGTCCTATCCGTATTCTTCGGAATTATGATGTATTTCCGATCTTTTTTTCTTTTAGACCCGTAGCGAACATCAAATGAAATGGCTCTGTGATCCGACAATCTAGCCTGATCCCTTACCCTCCAATTTGATATTCTTTCAATTATCTGGCTACTGCACAGGGTAACATCGATTACTTCCTTCCGCCTCAAATCCACGAAGGTTGGCTCTGTTCCCCTCTTTAATATAGCCAGACCCTTGCATGATACAAATTCTAATAATGCTTCTCCTCTGTAATTATCGTTGGTGCGGCCCCACCCTGTGTTATGTGCATTGGCATCACAACCAATTATTAAGTCCTCATTCCTGTTCCTGCATGCATTCACCAAAGACTCCAACTCTCTTGTCGGAGGGGGGTCCGGAGAATCACACGGCAGGTATGCAGATGCTACAACAAAAGTTCGCGCACCTGAACCTACTCGTACTGCTGCAAAATTCTTCGAGTGACTTTTGGTCCCGTTTGCGTTGACGGGATTTGGAGGAGAAGATTTAACAGCGAACTCTACGAGCTGTACAGCGACATCGACCTGGTCAGAAAAGTACGCATTAGTCGTCTAAGATGGTTAGGACATGTAGAGCGAATGGACACCAACGCTCCCGCCCGGAGAGTCCGATTCCAACCCGGAGGGACAACGCAGTAGAGGAAGACCTCGCCTTAGGTGGCGCGCTCAAGTGGAAGGGGACCTCAACCAACTTGGTGTGCGCAACTGGAGGCAGTTAGCCAAAGATCGCGCTATCTGGAGAGGCGTATTGGTTGAGGCCCAGGTCCACCCCGGACTGTAGCGCCACCTTAAGTAAAGTAAGTAAAATCATGCATATCGTCGGGCAAAACATCATCCAATTCCTTATTAGAGTCGGCTTCTAGCGACGAAAAAATTACAGCTGATTGTAATTTGTCTTCAACTTCATCATGCTGATTTTGAATTTCATCCTCCTTGAATGTGACGTCTCTACAAATTTTGATGCTTCTCGATGATGGATCCCAAATTCGATATCCTTTCGAGTTATCAGCATACCCCATAAACAAACCTTTTTCTGCTTTCCGATCAAATTTCTGTCGTTTTTGCTTCGGTAGATGTATGAATACCTCAATTCCAAATGTTTTAAAACCTACAGCATTACACTCACTGCCCCACCACAGTTTGTACGGACTTTTGTCTTTTACTGGACTAACACCAATCCTGTTGAGTACAAAAACTGCAGTGTTCACTACCTCTGCCCAGAATTTCTTAGATAGGCCACAGAGCATTGTTCGATTCTCGCATTCAACACTGCCATTCTGCTCCGGAGTGTAGGGTACTGTAGTTTGATGCCGAACGGAGTATTTTTCCAAGAGTGATTTTACACCTTCATTCACAAATTCGGATCCATTACCCGTACGAAGTGTTCTTACCACATTAATTTATTCGCTCCTTGCTCTGGTTAAGAATTGTTCAATGAATGAACAAACTTCGGATTTATGCTTCAGGAAATAAACCACTTTATAGCGCGAAAAATGGTCTTTGAATAATAGAAAATACCTGGAACTACCGATTGAGCTTTCTTCCATTGGTCCACATACGTCAGCATGTACAAGCTCGCCCGGCTGAGATGCCTGAAAACTACTTTGAAGAAAAGGTAATCGATCCTGCTTGCTATAGAGTTGTCACAAGAAAACTTCTCAGTGTCTTTGAAAACAATTCCTTCTTTTATCAGCTGATTACGAACCTGTACGATGTTCTGGTGGTCCATCCGTTCATGCCAAGTTTTAATTGATAATACCTGACCAGCAACATTCGCTATTTTTAAAGTTGGTGTTAGTACCTTGAACCTCATTTTAAAGAGCTGCTCTTGCCGATCTCCCACTGTCATAATTGAACCGTCCTTCTTCACAAACTTACACTGAAAACTACCAGAGATAATGCTGAGACCTTTATCTAAAGCCCGAGTCTGTGAAAAGAGATTCATGGAAATCTTTGGGACATATAGAACATCGGATAAATGTTTGTCGGTTCAAATCTTTCCATTTGATGCACGAATGTTTATGTCACCAATGCCTAGCGCGAAGATCTTTTCTCCACTTCCAATCCTTATGACATGCAAACCATTCCTTCCTGCATGTCATATGGTCACTGGCTCCAGAATCCAAGTACCAATTTTCACTTACTGTTCCATCACTTGCAAATAACGCATTGCAACCAAATTGAGCTTCCCCTTGAACTTCACTTCTAGTTCCAGTCCATCGTTCATGATCATGATCCCGCTCGCTTGCGTTGACTCTTTTCACCTCACCTGCACTTCCAGTCCATAGTCGTTCAACACTGCTCGCAGAAAAAACCCTTTGCTCCTCACCTGCAGTCCCAGCCCATCGATCTACATCAGCTATCAAGGCATTATTTTCTCTTTTCGCCTTTCTTGAACTTCCAGTAATTCCCTTTTCGTCAGCTTTGCATATAAGCGCATCGCCCCTTCGTACCTCACCGTTACTTCCAGTCCACCGCGTATGGCTCTCGGCCGCATTTCTCCTAGGACACTCCCTCTTCCAGTGGCCTAGCTGTAGGGGACTCCTTGCAATCCAAAAATAAATTAAAAATTAAATTGATAGTTTACTTATATTATCGCACACCCTGTCGCTATTCTTGTCAAAGCCAAGGTAAGAACCAAATGGAATTCTGACATGAAACAGCTGAGTCATTTCGTTCACTTGAAAGGCGGAAACGATGCACTGTTCGTTCTTTTTTTGATGTCTGCCCAAGTGCTCTTGAAAGTTGACACGCTCTTTTTCATCTGGACACCAACGACGATGGTCAAAAGCGTACTAAGACTCGCCTCAAATTAATCGTGTGATTTCCTTTTTATTGTATAAATAAACGCACACGTAGTGCTGTTTGTTTAAATAAATCATCGCATAGTATTAGTTATTTTTGGTGCGAGATCTAACGCGATTTTATTGCCAAAGCAGCGACCGAAGAGGGTCCCGCTTAAATTTGGGATTTTTTTTTGCATGAGAGAAAATCGCCACATATTGCCGCTCAAACCAACAAGTTTGATTTCGATTAGAGCAGCATGCGCGATCAGAGAACAGTCGAATAAATTATTTAAGCAGCAATTACACCAAATAAAAACCATTCAGGTAACGTTATAAAGATTTATCAATTTATTGTGTAATGTTACCACGAGATGTTTCCTGCTTGACGATCCAAAAAAGAAGAAAGTACAACACAGAAATAACATCGCATGATGACCCAAGTCGATCATAAGTACATAAGAAAAGAGAACTTTACGGAGCATATTACGGAACATATTATAAGTAAATAACAGATTGGTGCATTGCAGAGTGCAAGCAGAACAAACAACTATGATTAGAATATTTAACAAGAACAATAAGAAAAACTACATAGGGTATATTGATGATGTTGAATGGAAACTAATAATGAATTACAGGAAAAAATATAAATTAATTAAAACAAATCAAATAATAGTTAATTGAATCTCAAACATCCCGGCGCCCCTGAACGAGTTTCAGGACAATGGTAGGATAGCCAATTTCGATATGGGACGAATAAAGATACCAGTGGCTGTCTTAACAGTGGCCACACGAACAAGTTGGTCAGCACCCGGTGAAACAGCTTCAATTCGACCAAGTAGCCATTTTGTGGGAGGCAAATTTGGTTCCTTGATTACCACAACATCTCCTGGTTTAATATTGGTTTGCAGTCGCTGCCATTTGGGACGTTCTTGAAGAGTCGTCAGGTACTCTGTGTGCCATCTTTTCCAGAAACCTTGTACCATACTTTGTAGGTGATTCCAAAGAGAGAGACGATTTGTCGGGGTATCCAGATGACCAGGCTCAGGCACCGCTGTCATTGGTTCACCTATGAGAAAATGAGATGGTGTTAAAGGGTTTAGGTCAACATCAGAGAGACAAGATAATGGTCGGGAATTCAAAATAGCTTCAATTTGACTGGTTACAGTAGTTAGCTCTTCAAAGGTCAATACTGAGGCGCCAATGACCCGACGAAGGTGAAGCTTAACAGACTTGACACCTGCCTCCCACAATCCGCCAAAGTGAGGTGCGGAGGGGGGAATAAAGTGCCAAGCTATACCATCCTTTGCGAGCGATGCCACTATAGCTGCGTTGTGCGTTTGAGATAGGACTAACTTATGCATTTCTGAGAGGCAACGCCGTGCGCCGTGAAAGTTCGTTCCGTTGTCACTATAGAGGTTTCGGCATAGTCCACGCCGTGAAACAAACCGGCGCAGGGCAGCAAGGAACGAATCAGTAGTGAGATCACTCACTACTTCCAAATGCATAGCTTTGGTCGAAAGGCAGATGAATAGTGCGATGTAAGCCTTCAGAAGCTTTGGCTTCCGACCTCGAGAAAGCCTGATTGTCAATGGCCCAGCGTAGTCGCAGCCCGTATCCGTAAACGGTCGATTAGGTTGTATGCGTTGAGGGGGTAGGTCTCCCATGAGTTGTTCACAAGTTGATTTCCGCTGCATAAAGCATGATTTACAATTGTGTATTATCTTTCGAACAAGATTTCTGCTGCCCATTATCCAATATTGCTGCCGGACGAATGTAAATGTCTCCGACACTCCAGCATGCGCATACCTTAAGTGAATGTCCTGTACTATAAGGAAAGAAAGTTTGTTAGACCTTGGAAGTATTATCGGGTGTTTTATATTATATGGGACAGCAGCATGTTTTATGCGCCCTCCGACGCGAAGAAGTCCAACACTGTCTAAGAACGCTGAATATCTTAACAGTGGTGATTTCGGCGGTAGCATTTTCTTATTTAACAAATCGTTGATGTCCTTTGGATATGACATAAGTTGCACGTACTTCAGGATACAGATTTTAGCCGAGTGAATCTCATTGAATTTCAAACCGTAAGATTCGCGAAGTTCGGATTCTGCTGCTTTGATCTGACTGTTCGAAATAAAGCGACGACAAAACGCAAATACTCTGATCAAACGATGAAGACACGAAAATTTGTCAATTAGGGTTTTAATAATGTCTGAATCACGCGAAGTTATAAGAACCGTTTTTGATACCCGTCTAGTTTCGACCTGAACTTGTTCATTATTGGCAAGGTCATAATTGTTAGACCAGGAGGAACTAGGCCAATGTTCCTTGGCATCTGACAGCCAAGGTGGACCGGTCCACCAAAGACTATGATTTATGAGCTGCGAAGGGACAATACCGCGCGAGGCACAATCAGCTGGATTAACTTCTGAGGCAATGTGTTTCCATGAATAACTTGGAACCGTTTCCAAGATAGCTGAAGTGCGGTTAGCTACAAACGTACACCAGCGGCGAGGAGGTGAAGCAACCCAATGAAACACAATTTCTGAGTCACACCACGCATAAATTTTAATGTTTGGGTCTAACTTAAACGAAGATTTTATAAGTTTAAAAAGCTTTGCAAGAAGTAACGCACCACAAAGTTCTAACCGCGGGATTAAAAGAGGTTTTAAAGGAGCCACCTTTGTTTTCGCCGCGATTATTGTCACTGTTACTTCTCCTGATGCTGATCTTGACCGCGCGTACACAACAGCAGCGTACGCCAACAATGAGGCGTCCGAGAACCCATGAAGTTCTATGTCCTCTCCAGAAAAAACATGACGCGGTACTCGAATATTTTGAAACAGGGGAAGTTCTTTTCGATAGGTCATCCATTGATTCGCTATCCTTTCTGGTAGTGGATCATCCCATCCTAATTGTAGTTCCGATGACCAAAGTTCTTGGAACATGATTTTAAAGAGGATCACCGACGGAGCCAAAAATCCTAAAGGGTCAAATATTCGAGCGACTTCCGAGAGAAGGTTTCGTCTGGTTAACGGATTCTTAATTTCTGGTTGATTTAAACGAAACGAAAAGACATCACTAGATGGGTTCCAAAACATTCCCAAGACTTTGATAAGTGAAGACGAGCCTTCAGATTCCACAAACGAATATTCACAATCCTCCGGCGGTAGGCTAGCGAGAAGGACCCAGCAATTAGAGCTCCATTTTCTTAGCTGAATTTTGGCAATCGATAAAATTCCAACAAGTTCTGATTGCATTTTCAAAAGATTTTCAATAGAATCTGCCCCGGTCATGATGTCATCAACATAGACATCGTTTAAGATGATTCGAGCGGCGATTGGGTATCTCGACCTATAGTCATCAGCTAGTTGCTTTAAAGCTCGAACAGCCAAAAATGGGGCAGACGCTGTGCCGTAAGTTATGGTTTTAAGCCTATAGTGGCTGATAGGTTCGTTAGGTGATTTCCGCCAGACAACACGCTGATAGTCAGTTTCGGGTTCACGAATCAAAATTTGACGGAACATTTTAACTATATCGGCCGCGATAACAAATCGATGCTGGCGAAACCGAAGACACACCCCAATCAGGTCTCGTTGAATTGGATGCCCAATGTACAAGTTATCATTCAGAGACTGGCCGAGTGAGTCATTTACGGATCCGTCAAATACAACCCGAAGCTTGGTTGATGAGCTATCGGGTTTCAGCACCGCATGGTGTGGAAGGTAAAAATGTTTACCTTCAGAAGATTCGACTTCATCTTTAGGAATGCTTTCCATATGTCCGAGACTCAAATACTCTTCCATAAACTGACCATATTGTCGCCTCAAACAAGGATTCCTTTGAAACCGACGCTCCATTGAATGCAACCGCGAAATGGCAGCACCCAGAGTATTTCCAAAGATAGGCGAGGGAGTTTTCAACAGAAGGGGAACAATATATCTTCCACTAACTGAGCGAGAAACGGATTCTCGAAAAAGAGTTTCAGCAGGATCATAATCTGCTTGGTCTGTGATTGCGGGAACTTCGTCCAATTCCCAGAAGCGTTGCAGTAGCGAATCGACATCAACAGCTGAGTGAAGATTACATAATTCGGCATTAGAAGATTCACTATCAACGAATTCTCCTGTTATCACCCATCCGAAGGACGTATTCTGCGCCAAGGGCTTACCTACTGGACCATGAATCTGTTCTGCTTTTAGAATCGACCAAACTCTATCAGCTCCTAACAAAACATCTACTGAACCGGCAACATTGAACTGAGGATCCGCCAGGTTAAGGCCTTGGATATATGATAACAACGAGATATCGAAGGAATAAGCCGGCAAATTTGAAGTTAGTTTTCCCAAAATGTGTGCGTCACAGCACAAGCGTGTTTCATTGTAACGCGAAACTAAACAGATAGAGATAATTCCATGAGTGTGACCAGCATCCATTGCTGAGAGTCCTAGAATCGGGATTCTGGAATGTTTTCGCTGAAGTCCAATCCGCTGAGCTAATGCCTCCGTAATGAAAGAAGACTGCGACCCTGTATCGAGTAGAACTCGACAATCTATAAGCTGACCCTGACGATCCTGAATCTTAGCTAAGACTGTAGGTAGAACTGTTTGCTTTCGAGGACTAAGATCGAGAGAATGGTTTGTTGCCAAGGGAACAACTGAACCAGTGTCATAATCACTCGTGGAAGGATGAAGGCTTGATTGATCTGCTGATGAAACGTTGGATGGTGCTGTAGACGATTGAGAGCAGCCAGATTGATTTAAGTGGACCAGTGAATGATGCCGGGATTTACAGACTCGACAACGAGAGTGACTAAAGCATTTGTAAGATGAATGTCCAGATCGAAGGCAATTAAAACACAATGAATTCTCCTTTGCAAATGTTCGACGAGATTCAATACTAAGCCCAATAAACGCAGAACATTGTGGCAACCTATGGTCAGCTTTGCACTTAGGATATTTAGAATTATTTTTCTCACGTGACTCTGCCAAATGCGTTCGAATGGAAACTGGTTGCCTTTTACGCAGTGTACCCGAAGTTGTAATAGGCTTACACGACTCAAATGCATCACACCGTAGTTCAAGGAAATCAATTAATTCACGCACAGAACAATCGTCCCGAGAACCTACTTCCTTAGCCCACGACTGTCTTGTTCCTTCATCGAGTTTGTTTAAAAGTAGAAATATTAGCCAAGGATCGCGACTGGTTTTCTCTGCTGCTTCAAGACCACGAATGACTTCATCGGCACCATCCGTTATCTTACGAAGAGTGTCGGTATTGGATGAAGACATAGAAGGCAGCGAGACGAACGATTGGATTAACGAATGTACGAGTAGATTGACGCGGTTATACCGTTTTTCTAGTTTTTCCCACGCTCCCAAATAGTTAGCCTCGGTGGGTGGAATATGGCTGATAAGATCAGCAGCTTCATCTCTTAAGAACGATTTGAGAAGATGAAATTTCTGTGTGGAAGTTAAACTGTCACTATTGTCAACCGAATCGATAAACATGTCGCGGAAGGTCGGCCAATCTTTGTAGTTGCCGGAAAACGGAGCTATTGAGATCTGAGGGAGGCTTACATTTTTCGACGATGAACCGGAAGAATTAAGCTTATTAAGAAAGGCAGTCTGCTGTTCTGCGAGCTGCTCAACTAAATCTGATTGCTTTTTTGCACCCTGTCTTTCACGAAGAGTTTTAGTCATTTTTGAATTCGCCTTAAAATATTTCTCTTCGTAGACCCCAAACTCCTGCTCAAGCGTCTCAGCTTCCTGATCCTTAACTACTTCCAAGCATGAGGAATGATAACACGAAAACTCTTTCCAAGCTATTTCTAATTTGGATAACCTAACCTCTAGCATCTCAATATCTATACTTTCATCTATCGATTCACAAAAATCCGCTGCACGTGTAATGGCTGCCTTAGCATGACCACGCATTTGCTGAGAACTCATTTTAATTGAATTGTACTTAACTGTCCGCAGGGATTTAAATCAAAAAATCAAGTGTAATGTCTCGCTCGCAATCAACTCACACCAAATCTTAAATGAATTATAGGCGAGTTTTCTATAATTTAAAGGTAGCGCGAGGGAGTTCAATTATATTTTTTAGCGATCACAATCACTTTTCGAGCGAGTACATGAATTAAATTTGTTTCAAACACGAATAATTTTTTGATTATACGCACAGGTTCACGAAATTCCAATTTAATTCGGCTAAACGAAGGACCAATGATTTCGATTAGAGCAGCATGCGCGATCAGAGAACAGTCGAATAAATTATTTAAGCAGCAATTACACCAAATAAAAACCATTCAGGTAACGTTATAAAGATTTATCAATTTATTGTGTAATGTTACCACGAGATGTTTCCTGCTTGACGATCCAAAAAAGAAGAAAGTACAACACAGAAATAACATCTCATGATGACCCAAGTCGATCATAAGTACATAAGAAAAGAGAACTTTACGGAGCATATTACGGAACATATTATAAGTAAATAACAGATTGGTGCATTGCAGAGTGCAAGCAGAACAAACAACTATGATTAGAATATTTAACAAGAACAATAAGAAAAACTACATAGGGTATATTGATGATGTTGAATGGAAACTAATAATGAATTACAGGAAAAAATATAAATTAATTAAAACAAATCAAATAATAGTTAATTGAATCTCAAACAAAGTTATTATAGCAAATCAATCATCTTTCATAAAGCACTACTGATTTTGTCGCAGACTCCCCTGGCCCCCTACATCTATAGCCATCAAGTTCGACACACCATCGACCGGAACGTCTGTCAGCCGCAGTTCGTGTCCCCCTTTTACCACGCTAAAGTTGAGCTGTGAACAGGTTTTGTCTCTTGACTCATATATGGGAAGCGTACGAAACACGCAGGCATCGTAATAACCATTTGTGCAGAGCAACGAGAAGCAACAACCTACTCAGCGATCGCCCAACCGATCACCACTCTGAGTGAAGGGAGTAAGCCGCTGCTCTACGTTCTTCTATATCCACTGGTGTGTCCAGAAGCCAAAGCGTCGAGAATAATCATCCTAAGAAACAGCAGCACAAATAAGTTCGAAGCAACAACAACTAATTCATTCAACCCCCCCTCTCAGCTAAGTAAATTTGAGATCCATCGTTGATGACAAATTAATCTTCGATAAGAGTGAGCACACAACTACAAACGCCCGCTCCTCACATTTTTGGCTTCCCGCAATAACCCCAGAAAAAAAAAGATCAGCAGGTAGCCACACGATCGCCAATCGACGATAGAGCAAAAATCAGCTAACAGCAACCGCATCAGGCTCGGTGATATTTTGTTATCTACACCTTACTGTAAAGAATCTCTGCCAAAGACCCACAATCTGAAATTAATTTTCTTGATTTTCATTCAGGGGTAGAAAAGTTAAGTATATCAGTGAGATAATGTAAAATTCGTTCAATGCATACAAATTCCTTCTTTCCATCCTAGAAATTTTAGGTGACATCACAAGGGACCCTAAATGAATGCTGTGCACACCATCCATGGAGGAGTCAGAGCTAGACAATAATTGATTAATTGATAACGTTCGAGTAAGCGTACATAAAGGTACATTGGAAATCGGTGAGTGTGTAATACTTATTATTATCATTGAACGAATTAGTTGCAGCCGTTGTTGATAGATTTTTTTGTGTGTGATTGCATTGACTAAAGCTAAATAATAATTGATTGTGGCAGGTAACATTGCCTTGTATTGCGTAAATGCCAAGAAAGGTTGAAAATTTACTTTTCGTAACTACGAGTAAATAAGAACTTAATCTTAAAGAAAACGTAAAAATACTTAATAGGTGGCTTACGCAAACAACATCATTAGCGAAAACGATTGAGTTATATAGATTTGGTAGCTTATGTAACCTTTTACGTATAGGTATAGAAGAGATTTTATAGTAAAAGTCTTATCTTCTTATTTATACGTTGTTTGCGGAGAAATTCCGATAAACTTTTGAGCACTGTTGTTTTGGTTGTGTAGATCGCAGCTATCGATGGCATTTAATGCTTTTTTTTTTTTGTTTTATCTGAACTGATTTCCTAGGTGTAATTTTAATTGATGCTTAGATTTAGAATTATAGTTCTTAAGACGTTATTTTATGAATAAAACATTTTGTTTATATTGAACTTAAATCCTGAATTACCTTTCACATTCTTTACCTAATGCGATGATATTTAATATGATGTGTTAGTGAAGTTTTTCGTGTAAATTAGGCAGTGCAATGTCTTGAGATGGGTGCATCGATGGTAACCTGAGCAACCTATAAGTGGTTGTTCATCTATAAAGAAGGGGCTATCGCAATAAATGAAGCGATGCGGTAGCCAAGGAAGGTCTACACCTTTTAACGGGTAGTAGACTGCGGGTGGGAAATGCTTTTGGAACCAACTACACCTTCCGGTTTCCCAAGGATTTAAGGACTTCCTTTTTCTTTTCTTTTGTGATCCTTAAATTAAATTATATTTCAAGATTTGGTTCGATTCTTTCATTCGTGGTTCCAGTTCTTAATGCAAATCTCATAGGCATGAAACAAATGTACGGTCGTCCGGCAGTGAGTGTAAGAACCCACGCCTCCGTCGAGCTAGTGTCGCGCGTAAGCATGCATGCCTGCTCACACTTTGCTGTCTGGACAGCCTACCTTGCAACCCTTCGATTTCTGTAGGAAATCCTGTGCTCCTTAGGGATCGTTGGGAATGCAACACGATCGCACTTTACAAGGGAGGGACAACTTCCGTTACACAGGTGGCGCCCAACTTGGTGGCCCGAATGGATGACGATAGTTTTTATATTTGCTATTCACGTTGTGGTCTTGCAACTAGTAACTTTGTTGCAAAGTTGCTGTCCAATTTGGTGAAGCTCCACACATCGCAAAATATAATGATAGTTATTACCATCAAACCATATCTCAATCAACAAAGTGTATAGATAGCACATAGTACTAGATTCCTTAAAGTAATTATATCGAACACAAAAATTGTATGACATTCACGTTACGTTAGTTCATTGAAACACAAGCGTAGATTCTGCATTACATTTCACAGTATTCGTTAAACTTATTTGCTAATTGGATCATTCGACGACGCGAACTTTTAGGTATATTTGTATTCCAGTTTTGAATAGCTGCGTCGTGTTCGAATTAGTAAATGTAAATCTAGTCTCTGATGCAGTTTTTGGACGACCGGGAGTTTCGATTCTTTTGAAATCACCGCTCTGTCTGCTGCGCCTAGACTCTGTTTCAGCTAACTATCTGTGTCCTTCTATAGAGATAATAACATTGTTTTCGAACATAAAGGATTCATCGAACCATTTCCTTGTATATTTGTTTTTCAATTTTAAGTAGTTTAAGTTTAAGAAGATCCAACACTATATCTCAATGCAAACGATGCCAAGCTTTCGGACACACGCAAAGATATTGCAAAAGAGATTTTTCATGCGTTAAATGTGAAGGAAAACATTCAACAAATAGTTGTCCACAAAAAAGAGAAGAGAAAGTTAAATGCATCAACTGCCACGGAAACCACCCAGCTAATTATAGAGGCTGTCCGGCAGCAAAAGAATATCAAGAAAAGAAAAAGAGAGGTACTGCCAAACACAAACAGAACCCTCTTAAAAATACAAACAAGAAACAGGTAAATGTCGAAAATAATAAAAAAGACAAAATACCAATTGCGACTAAAATAAACACGCCAGTAATAAAAAATAACAAATCATATTCCCAAATTGTGAAAAATACACGTAAAGAAGAAGAAATATCAGTAAAGGAAATGCTTACTACTATTATTCAAAGATTGGACAATCAAGATAAAGTAGTTATTAAGCTTCTAACCAAAGAAGTGTCCAAAGGAAAAAATCAACAAAATAACAATGATTGAAAATCTGAAAGTCGCAACCTGGAATGCAAACGGTTTACACCAACACATTTCTGAATTTCAGGTATTTTTATGCAATGAAGACATTGACGTCTGCCTGATTTCTGAAACCCACTTCAAACAGGAAACAACGATTAGAATTCCTGGATGCCTCTGTTACCACTCTCCCCATCCTTCTGACAGTGCCAGGGGAGGTAGTGCTGTAATTGTAAAAAGTATTTTAAAACCCTATGAAATGCCCAAAATAGGAAAACAAACCATGCAAGTAGCGATAGTAAACATTCTGACTAAAAACAAGCAATTTAACGTAGCTGCTATATATTGTCCACCTAGACATTCGCCTACAGAGGAAGATCTTAACGATCTATTTCGATCTCTAGGTAATAACTTTATTATTGGAGGTGATTTCAATGCAAAACACACCTACTGGGGGTCTAGATTAGTAACGACAAAAGGCAGGAAGCTTTACAAAACAGGGCGAAATTTTAATTGTAATTTTATTTCGACTGGATCGCCTACTTATTGGCCAACCGACCCATCAAAAATACCAGACCTTATTGACTTCTTCATTACGAAAGGAATCAATAGAAAAGAACTTAAAGTTGAAAGCAGTGATGATTTGTCGTCGGATCATACACCCGTAATCTTAACGGTCAACGGCATGTTAGTAGAGCAGATAAGCAATGAAAGACTTATCAACAAAAGAACAAACTGGTGTAATTTTAAAAAAATACTCGAAGGTTTTATAAACCTTAGATCTCCACTAGTCACAACAAGGCATATTGACATCGAAGTGGAACAATTCATTGCCGATATACAACAGGCAGCAGAAGATAGTACACCAACTGGTCAGCAACGTAAACAAGCATCGGTAAAATATCCCATAGGAATTAGGGAACTAATATTAGAAAAGAGAAGAGCCCGGAAAAAATGGCAAATGACAAGATATCCCGGCGATAAAACTATATTCAATAGACTTAATAATAAACTTAAAAAGAGTATTAGTGAATTTAAAAACAGATCTCTAACTAAATACCTTTCCAACTTAACTGCTGACAAAGTCACAGACTACTTCCTTTGGAAGGCTGCCAAATATTTAAAAAGACCTCAAACGCAAGATCCCCCGTTACGAACATCTGATGGGAAATGGATCGGCGACCCAAAACAAAAGGTCAAACTTTTTTCAGAACATTTGACAAATGTTTTTAAACCTTTTCCACCTAGCGTGGCAGGCGAATGCCTTGAATTCTCTGATAGAATTGATGAGGACGTAATCACTTACGTTTCGCTAAAAGAGATCAGCACATGTATTCATGAGCTCTCTAATAGAAAATCACCAGGTTATGATCTAATAACTGCCCAAATCCTGAAGGAACTACCCTTCATAGCATTGGTTAAACTTAAGCTTTTAATTAATGCTTGTTTTAAGCTAAGATATGTTCCACATCACTGGAAGATAGCAGAAATTATAGTTACACCTAAACAAGGTAAGCCTCCATCAGAAGTCACCTCTTACAGGCCAATTTCACTTTTACCTGTAGGTACTATCCAAAATTTTTGAGAAACTGCTTCTTAAAAGACTAGATAAAATCATAGAGCAGAGAAGGCTTATTCCCACCCATCAGTTCGGGTTTAGAAATAAGCACTCTACAATAGACCAAGTACATCGTATAACAAATATTATAGAAAAATCACTAGAAGAAAAACAAGTTTGTTCTGCATTGTTCTTAGACGTTGCTCAAGCTTTTGATAAGGTCTGGCATAAGGGCTTAGAGTATAAACTTCATAGGGATCTACCTAGACAATACTATGAGATACTTAAATCTTATATTTCAAATAGATTCTTTAGAGTTCGTTATGGTTCAGCGTATTCTGAACTTAAAGAAATACAAGCAGGAGTTCCACAGGGAAGTGTTCTGGGACTGTACGATCTATGAATCGTTGTGTTGACCAAAGTGCATAAACCTTGACAACGAAAGAGTTCTAGTGCATGAACCAGAACTCTTGTGACTTGGTGATCGCCGAATCTTTGTGATTCTCTTGTTGACCTGTTGTGTGTTTAAGCTCCCTTACTTCGGGTGGGGGGGAGTCTTAATCAAAAAAGTAGTGAAGAAAAGGCATTGAATTCTGGTAACAAACTGAATCCCATTTTTATTAATTTCTCTTGCTTATATACTAATATCTTGCTTACTTTACTAAAATAACAGTTAGGTACAAAGTGCTGTGAGTGCAATAAAGAAAAAGTAGAACAATTAACGTGTGACGTGCTGAAGGTGCAATAATTACAATTAAGTGCAAAGAGTGCTGATGTGACAAAAGAATCAATTGTGTGTAGTGTGTAGGGTGAATGAAATCGGAAATGGAAAGTGCAATGTCAGTGGGGTGATGAAAATGTGTAATAAGGTTTTTTTGTTTTGTTTTGTTTATGCTGGGCGATGACCGATGATGGGTAGGTCAGTGTTTGGCGTAAACAGAGACCAACCCTTTACTTATTGTATACTAGTGATATACCACATAGAAACGACACGATGATAGCCACATTCGCAGACGACACTGCTCTTCTATCAACTGATAGATGCGTGACTAAATCAACAGAAAAGCTGCAAAATTCAGTTAACGAAATATGTGATTGGGCACAACGATGGCGAATTAGACTCAATGAGTCAAAGTTCACTCATATCAATTTTACAAATAAAAAAATTATAAATGTTCCGGTGGTTATTAATAACCAAGTAGTTCCTTATTCTAACACAGCTAAGTATATGGGTATGAATCTAGATGCTAAGCTGAAATGGAAGGAACATGTGAAAAAGAAAGTAGAAGAGTTAAATATTAGATATAGAAAACTTTATTGGTTGCTAGGACATAACTCGGAAATGTCCATTGAGAATAAAATTTTATTATATAACCAGATATTGAAGCCTGTTTGGACATATGGTGTCCAATTATGGGGTTGTAAAAGGAAGACAAATGTAAAAATAATACAGACATTCCAAAACAAAGTCCTTCGGGCAATAGTAAATGCCCCATGGTATATTAGAAATAATGACTTGCATCGTGATTTGCAGACTGATCTTGTAACGGAGGTAATTAAAAAGTACGCAATTCGTCACAATGAGCGTCTGCAGATGCATATTAATCCTGAAATAGAAGACGTCTTAAATGTACGATACAATATTCGTAGATTGAGAAGAATTAAACCTCACGACCTTATAATCTAAATAATGAGAACCCGTATTCAAATTGTAATACCTTCTCAAACACAACTAAACGTTGAAACTAAAATCATTTGTCGATCTTTCTTTGATTGGTCATGATTAAGGAGGTGTTTTTAGTGCGGTTAGAGTCCCACACTACTCTGGGTTTCTAACCCCACTGTGTCTTTCGAGATTTTCACCTTCAGTAACAAAAAAAAAAAAATTTAAGTAGTGTATTTTTGCGTCTTCAAAGTCTGACAAGGGGCTAGTCACGTTGAATCATATTATCATTCAAAATTCTCCATGATGTTTGCTATCCCCAAGGCGGTCTTGAACTGAAAATATATTACTTGGATACAGATGTAAATGCAGACAGGTATATGAAAGACTTAGGGCCGGTATGTTCACAGATGGTTGAATCCGTGGTTAGGTTACCACAGATTTTGGTTAACCCATGATAATAAATCTATGATTGATAACCCATAAGTGTTTGTTGAGCGTTTTTTCACTTTGGTCACCAAACCATAGCTTTGCAACAAAGCGTTCCATTTTTCCAGTTTTTCTGTCAAATCAATTTTCAAACTAATTCTGTGATTAATTTTGTTTTGGTTGGAAGTGATAATAAATAAATAATAAATAAATATATTATAAACTTTATGAGATACCTTTTCTTTTTAACTTAAATAAAATTGCTTTTAGCTCAAAAATGCTAAAACCAAAGAGGTCATCAAATTGTACAAAAAGTGAAGAAGATATGCTAGTGAAATTGGTGTTGGTGAAGAAACAAATTTTTGAAAATATGAAAATTGATGCCGTTACATCGCAACAAAAGGATGCAGCTTGGGATGGGAAAGAGTTGCTCAACAATTCAGTGCATCTCCTAATAACAAAGTAAATGTTTTGTTATGGTTTTTGGTTTAATACCTATGTATATTCTATATCCGAATAGCAAAAGCGTTAAAATAATAAAATACCAATCCATTAACGTTTATTTTTTGATACCTGGACCTTCAATTTATTATCGTATCAAAACAGCTTATATCCAGCGCCATAAGAAAGCTATCATATATATATGCTTTCAAATGTGCAGCAGACATTCGCGACTGGTTGTCATGTGCATAAACTACCTACCCATATTGTGCTCAAAATGCTACAAATTTGAACAAACAAAATTCCAGGATATCATTGGTTAAATAACGATAACTAACCAAACCATGGATTCTCTGGTTAATATTTTGCTGAACAAACAGATTCAATGTTTACCAGCTGGAATAACCGATAATTAAAGATAACCAAGATTGAACAAACCGGGCATTAGTGTTCCAACGACCTGCATTTGTTTTAGTGTTTAACCCTTTCGGTGTTTTTGTTGCCATATGGCAACATCAACAAAACACTCTTTTTTAAGGCACTACAAACTGATTCCCTTACAAAAAGTAATAAAAACTCAGTGCCAGCACTTTTTTCTCACAGTATCTAAGCATATCTGTCAAACAGCCCGCCAATTTCATATTATTATCTTAAAGACAGCTGACCAGGTAGCCGGAAACTAACAAATGGCCGGTAAGTCCACATTTTGAATTAAGATCTACTTGGTTCTAATGTTATCAATTTTGAATAAAAAGGCTGATTATGTTTTCTAACGTGTTATAATTATATAAAATAATCAAATAAAGTTTCTTTACTTACTTTGAACACGATAAAAAAAATGTTAAAATAGTGTGTTGCCTTACGGCAACAATTCGTGAAAAGGGCTATGTTTCTGGGGGAAAATAATTGTTGCCGTATAGCAACATTCAGTAGTCATATGATTTTGAGACTTCCTAATGTGGGCAAACATTATTTTTTAGCACCAATAAGACGCATGGTAACGAAGAATAACTCTTGCCAATCGCCGTTTCTTTAGGCTAAGAAAGCAATTGAGTAGCAAAGCCCTCTCTCGAACAACTAAAGTGACCCTTTGATCATCCCAGTCCTACTTTATGGTGCAGAGGCATGGACTCTATCAAAAGCGGATGAGGCTACTCTTGGTTACTTCGAGAGGAAAATTCTTCGAGTAATTTTTGGTCCCGTCTGCATAGACGGTGAATGAAGAGGGAGATACAACGACGAACTGTACGGGCTATACAGCGACATCGACCTAGCCAGAAGAGTGAAGGTCCAACGACTGAGGTGGCTGGGTCATGTGGAGCGAATGGACGTCAATGTTCCGGCCCGAAAGATTTTCGAATCCACACCCGAGGGACGGCGCAGTAGAGGAAGACCGCGACTCAGGTGGCGCACGCAGGTGGAAGGGGACCTTAACCAACTTAGCGTGCGAAACTGGAGACAGCTGGCCAAAGATCGTGCTGGCTGTAGACGCTTGTTGGTTGAGGCCCAGGTCCACCTCGGACTGTAGCGCCACCTTAAGTAAGTAAGTAAGACGTGTGGTTCTTAGAACCCAAGGTGAAATTCTGGAAGTGTTCGAGAATTTCGACAATTCAGGCATCAATTTTTGTCTGTCTGTCTGTTTGTTCCGGCTAATCTCTGAAATGGCTGGACCGATTTTGACGGGACTTTTATTTGCAGGTAGCTGATGTAATAAGGAGTAACTTAGGCTACTTTTATTTGAGAAAAAATCTTTTCTTTTAGAAAAATAAAGTAATGTTGCAATATCCAATTACTGTCCAGTACCGCGCGCAGCTCACGCGCATGCCACCACTGGGACGTCACGTCGGGCGCCTCCCACCGCTTCTCCCTCTTACATGTACATCATGCAAACACACATGAGGTGACAAAAAACGTCATTCGACAATTGCAACAATTATTTATGCAAACAAGAACAACGCTTTGAATACGATGTTTAAAACGGCGATGGAGAAAATGAGCTCAGAAAATCGCAGATTTGCCTCCTTATTCAGAACGCTTTGCCATTGGCATTTAACCATCTATGACAAATAATAAGTCGCCAGGATAATCGCTGGATAGGATATTTACGGCATCAATCTTGAATTCCCATGTTTTTCACATGGGAAAATTGTGTATGGCGTGCTCACGTGCGAGCAAACCACTTTAGTGCAAAAGCGGAAATACATTGATTGTTATACCTACCTACTTCAGTTATTTATATTTTATTTAATATAAATACTTTTGAATAACGAATTTGAATTGACCAAATTATATTAAGTAGGTAGCATTCATTGCGCAAGCTCCGAAATATTATTTTTATTACAATAACGAATTTAGGTGGAACGGAGTTCGCCGGGCCAGCTAGTATTATATATATAAAGCTCACGCTCAGTATTTAAAATTAATTAAGAATATAATTTAATATTAATTTAACTTTTTAATTTTTTGAATTATTTATTGTTTGTTAATATTTATTTATTTATTTTGTTGTTTCCCTTCTTTTTATAAAGCCTTTTTGTATAAAATGTTATTTTTAAAACTGAAATTAAAAAAAAAAAAATACCTGCTGTTTTCATGTTTTTTTTTACTACCCAATGTCGAATTGTTGCCGTTTGGTAACACCTCCTTAAAGTGTCCTTGAGCATTTTGCAACTTTTTTTTTTTGTTTTAATTGGTTTCTGAGCCCAAAATAAGCCAAAAATATGATACAAAATATTTTTTGTGTTATATATTCAAAAATTGTACCGAAAGGGTTTTAACCAAGATGTAGATAGCGTTGATATCACTTTGTTTTCCTTGTAGCTGTTAGCTAATTTTCATTTTCTTTGAAAAACAAAATAACTATCAACTTAAGCTGGGAGAAATTTGGAAACTGAAAATTCTTACCAACGATGTACTTACTTACACATTGCACAAACCTAAAAACATACCAATTTATACAAACCAAAATAGACCAAGACGAGTTATACTTTTTGAGTTAATTAAGTTTTGATTGGATTTCGTAGAGTATTACATATTGCGAAAATAATATTTATACACTTCAAAATGCCACCCAAAAAGCCAAACCCACATTATTTGCGAGGCACTCGTAACCAACAGGGAAATAGGTCAATAAGAAATGCAAGTGGGATCTCTTTCCATCAGTCACCTGATTCGAGACCACAAAACTTGTCTGAGAGCCAAGCTCAACATTCAAACCGCCAAGATCAAGAAAGACTTGAGGGGAATGAAAATGCAATCACACCCCGTCAGTCACATGAATTTGGACCTCAAAGTAATGCTAACGTAGAACAGGCTCATTGTTCAAATAGACAACTTGATATCCCAAACAATTCCCATGAAGACAGTCGCCATGAGATTCCACGCAATCAGCCTGAAAACTCAAGTAATTCTCGTCCTCGAAATGAAAGCTTAACGCAATACATCCAGGAAGTTGTGAACGCGTCAATTGGACTAGGTAGATCAGCTGATCTACGTAACCGTCTTCTGGATTTTGAAAGGGAAAGGCAAATTATTCGGCAAGAAGTAGCAGACACTGTTCGTGAAATACTTAGTGGGACTTCTCCAACACAAAATAATACTGCTGATTATGATGTCAACCGTCGACAACCTCAGCAGAGTACTTCGCATAGAAATATTCAAATTAATCCCGAAGGTAACGGTGCACAAAATAATCAGCAAAATCAAGTTAGACCTCCTAATCAAGTAACTGACAATGTTCAAAATGTCACGAATCAGCTAAATGCCCTTAATTTTGACCCCGAAGTTTCAAGCGAACGTGCAGCACACTCAGGTACCAGCAATAGAACATTAGAGTTCCAGAAATGGGGCTTGAAGTTTGACAACCAACACATGACGGTTGACGACTTCATATTTCGCTTGCAAAGACTCAAAGACTGCTATAGTGCAATTTGGGACGATATCTATCGTCACTTTCATCTCCTTGTCACTGGCCCAGTGGAGAGATGGTACTGGATGTACCTGAAAGCAAACCCAAGAGCGACTTGGGATACTTTTCAGATCGCATTGTTTGAGCAGTTTAGGACACTGGAAACAGACTCCGAACTCTCTCGGCGAATGTTCGATAGACGGCAGGGACCACAGGAGAGCTTCGATGACTTTTATAATGCCATTCAACAAATAAACACCCGCCTTCATATACCGAAGTCTGCTAGGCAGCTCATTGATTTGCTTAAACAAAATGTTAAGCCTCGTATCGGCGAATTACTGATAACGTTCAATACACATAGTCTGCCGGAGATGATATACGTATGCAGAACCATTGAGAAATATGTAAATCAAACCGATGGCCTGCGTACCAAACCATTCGTGCAACAACAACATTTTCGGAGGCAGGTAAATGAACTAGATGCTACTGAAGAATTGCTTGAGGTAGATGCTTTAACCGCTCCGCAGACAAAACGTGATCCAAGTTCATACAATTGCTGGAACTGCAAACAGAATGGTCATTCATTTGTAGAATGTAATAGTCCCCAACGCAGTCTCTTTTGCTACAGGTGTGGCTTAGAGAATACAACAACCCCTCAGTGTCAGCGATGTTCGGGAAACCGGAAACGGGGCAATCCGAACGCGCGCCGGCGAGATTTGCCCACCGAGAAACAACCCGGAGAGGAATTAAATCAGGAACATTCTGTCAACTATTTACCAGACTTACATAAACCACCTGACTTACAAAACCCACCTGACTTACAATTTTCATCAGACTTCCAATCTGAGACCGCAAAAATATCTATCCTAAAAAGACCTGATTTTCAAATAACTACTGTTCCTAAACAAGCCAAATTAATACCCCTTCATGAGCGAGTGAAAAATTATTACGAAACACGCGCTCGTATCTTTAATCCCCCACCATCGAAACGCATTATGAAGCTTCGAGAACGTTTCAAAAGTAAGCGGAATGTGCATAGAGCCATCAGCGCCACTTGCCTTTGTAGTGCTGAGGATCCTCGGCCTTATGCCAGCGTATCAATATTTGGTCGACAAATGTTAGGATTGTTAGACAGTGGCGCAAGTATAAGTTGCTTAGGCTCAGGATGCTTGGAGTTATTAGATATCGCAGGTATTTCATTTAACCCTTTCACGCACAAAACCAGTACGCTAAAGTTTTTATGAATATTTGTGCATTATGTAGTGTCTTCATGGTTGTTTTAAATATATGTTTTATAAAAAAGTAAAAGATTTCAGTAGATTTTTAGAAATCGCTTGGGACAAATGTGTCCCAATATGCGATAAGGGGCGGTATTTATAGGATTGTAATGTATTGACAATTAGAGTGATTTCCTATGATTTTTTGATAAATATAAACAAAATTTAATAAGATAATGTAAATTTATTAATAATTTTAAATATGAAATTCAGCAAAACAATTTCTGGTTGCTGTGAAACATAAATTGACGTTGCAAATGTCACAAACGTTATTGGTACGATTTTCTACTCCTCTCTTCGCACATTGCACACATCTTTTACGTAAAGATCCTTTTATCATTACGTGTGACGGTAAAGATTGTTTGTGTCCTATATTTTGAATCCTTTTTTTTGTCATAGAAGTAGATGGCAGGGCATGTTTTCTTATAGAATAATTGCCAATCATGGTCCTAGCCACTACTTGTCGATATTCTAGCGACGTGAGTAACTGGCCTTCTATGCGATCTTCCGCATGCAGTTTTTCATACACAATATAGGCATTATTTATCCCAATGTCTAATAAATCGAAAAAAGCCGCAAATAGTATTTTATTTTAGATTTTCTATCAACCTCGTATGTGACTTTCTTCTGATCCATGAGATCTACCCCACCCATATTTGTATTGTACTGCTGAACAATATCAGGACATGTGATCTCCAAACTTTGGGCTGATCCAATTTTTTTGCGTTTGACCTTTTGAGTAGGTATCGGTGACAAGAAATTGGTCAGAAGATGCACGGCTCTATTATCCATCCACTTGACAAAAGAAATTCCTTCGAAACTAGTAGCATATATATCACCTCTCTTCATGTCTTTGTCCAGTGGCAAATTTTTTGGAATATGTTTTCGTTGTGTACGTAGAGTGCCACATGATTTTAAATTTTGCTTAGCAAGGTTATATTGAAGGATGGGTGAGTTGAAAAAATTATCAAAATAAATTTCACATCCAAGACCAACCAAAGTTTTTCTAAGATCTAGGACAACTGATTCTCCCAATCCTATTTCTGGACCAGATTTCTTTTTTCCCGTATATAAGTCGAACTGATACAAATATCCGGTTTAAGAATCAGCGCGGCACCACATTTTAAATCCTCTCTTCACTGGTTTGTTTTGCATATACTGTTTCATTACGTTGTGTCCTTTGAATTTGACCATATGTTCATCCACTGATTGTGTCGTTGTATTATTCATTGCTGATTGGAAACATAAATTGAAATGATTCATTACTAATCTGATTTTGTATGCCCTATCGAAGTTTGACGATGTCGGTGATGGTTGCGATGTATTGTCGCAGAAATGTAGGTTTCTTCTTATTTCCTCGAATCTTGATAGAGGCATAACGTTGGCTATGTAAGGCACACCCATGTCAGGTTCAGTGGACCAGTAGTTTCTCAGAGTAGGTAATACATGATAGCCCATAACATAGTTCTTGCCGATGAAAGCTGTCATTTCTTGAAGGTCTGTAGTGAAAACTGAGCCGTTTTGATGAGCATAACGTAAAGATTCTGGTATTATTATTTTCTCAATCAATGATTTCATATTTGTGACTTCCTCAAAGATGTCTATAGGTTTTGGAGAGTCTGATTGTTGACAAATATTTATCTTACCAAATTCATAATAAGTGTCAGAAAAATTATAAGGACGATAAGTATTTTTTTTCCACTTGAACTCAGGAACAGGATTACGCAATGGTGAATCAAGGACGTTAGTCGATGAAGAGCTTGAAGTTGGGCCTGAATCTTCAGTAGACGCTGGTGGATCTCCAGCCGGTTCAATTATCACTTCGGAAACTCCAGCTTGCATGTCTTCTTGTAAGAATGACTGGTCTTCGTCATCCAAAATGAGAGCATCTTCAGTGTCACTATTATCAGCCATGAGTATTTCCTCCACTTGGCTTTCAGTCAAATGAAATATTCTATTTCCTTTACGAGCCTAAGACAAAGAAAATCAATGTAGAAATAATATTTTTCGTGAAACATATTATGTGAACTTTTGACCTTTCACGCATATTGGGACACCCGTGTCCCTTACAGAAAGTCTCGTATTTTAATTTTTGAAATTGTTTATTCCAATAAATAACAATAAAATCGTAATTATTACTTACCATTTTCACAAAATATATCACAAAACGATTTAAATTGCAACAACAATGCGTTATATTTTACTTTAGAAAAAAGTCACAGAAGCACGCCAAATCACCCAAAAGCAATACCGAATTAAATGTGTTCTCTTTCGAGCGCGGGGGTACCAACTTTAATAAAAAAACTAAATTCGTATGTAAACAATGGGTACGTGTTGACAGTAATTCAAAATAATGCTTTCATTATAAAAAAATACAAATTTAATGCAAGGGACACTGGTGTCCCATATACGTCAAAGGGTTAAGTCATTCGTGTCGAATGTTAAAACTGCCAGCGGTCAGCCACAACCATTGTCGGGGAAATTACGACGAACAACGAAGGTGATGTCTTTCTTTTTGGTTCCATCCTTGGAACAGCAGCTGTATCTGGGGGTCAATTTCTGGAAGTTGTTTGAGGCAGCGCCTCATCTGCTTTCAGAAATCTCGTCCGGATCTCTGCACAATCCATGCGATGCAAACGCTCACGAGCTTTCGATAAAGCAGGCCAAAGAACTTAATAAAGTGATCAACTTGTTTCCGTCCTATGCTCAATCTGGCCTAGGTCGAACAAGTCTAGAAGAACACCACATAGACACAGGGAATGCTGAGGCCATTAAGCAACGACACTACCCTGTAACTCCAGCGGTGCAAAACCTTATGTATGAGGAGCTGGATAGAATGCTGGAAATGGGCGTTATAGAAGAGAGCAATAGTGCTTGGAATTTACCAGTGGTCTTGGTGAGGAAACCGGGAAAAAATCGCCTATGCCTTGACTCGCGAAAACTGAACCAAGTTACGAAAAAAGACGCCTATCCACTTCCTCATATAGAGGGGCTATTAAGTCGTCTTTCGGAAACACACTACATTTCTAGTGTGGATCTGAAGGACGCCTTTTGGCAAATCCCGCTGGAGAAAACATCACGGGAAAAGACAGCGTTTACTGTCCCTGGCAGACCCCTGTATCAATTTAAGGTCATGCCCTTTGGCCTCTGCAATGCTGCTCAACGCATGTGCAAACTTATGGACAAAATGGTGCCGCATAAATTGAAACAAAACATTTTTGTATATTTGGATGATTTGTTGATCATTTCGGGAACGTTTGAGGAGCATTTGGACTTACTTAAAGAGATATCTGCACGCTTACAATCCGCGGGACTCACCATAAATTTAGGCAAGTCGAAGTTTTGCTTTAAGCAGCTAAGGTATCTGGGATACATAGTTGGAGGAGGATGTCTCAAAACCGACCCCGACAAGGTCTCGGCGATTAACGATTTCCCTATACCAAAAACACCTAGACAAGTTAGGCGTTTTTTAAGTTTGTCTGGTTGGTATAGGAGGTTCGTAAAGGACTATTCTTCTCATGCCACTCCTATCATAGATACCCTGAAGAAAGGTAAATCATTTATATTTGGCCCTGAGGCAATAGCTGCATTTGAAGAGCTTAAAGCGGCGCTTACATCGGCACCAGTTTTAGTTAACCCCGATTTCAGTAGACCATTTACGATCTTATGCGACGCATCGACATCCGGCGTTGGCTGTGTTTTATGCCAAAAAGATGAGGATGGGTTGGAGAGATCGATCTACTATTATTCGCACAAACTCAATTCTGCCCAACACAATTATAGCGTTACAGAGTTGGAGTGCCTTGCGGCGGTTTTAGGTGTTGAAAAGCTTAGGTCGTACATCGAAATGCAGGAATTCAAAATCGTAACCGATCATGCGAGCTTGAAATGGCTCATGAGTCAGAGGGATCTCAGCGGTCGCTTAGCTCGATGGAGCTTAAAGCCTCAGCGTTTCTCTTTTGTGACAGAGCATCGAAGGGGAACAAAAAATGTGGTACCAGATGCGCTTTCACGCGTACATTGCGTCGATGAAATTGTATCTGAGGCAACGGGTGAGGTGAACTCTTTCGATGTTTTACACATCGATCTTGCAGATCCGAGCTTTAAGTCGGAAGAATACGCAAGGTTGATAGAAACTGTCGAGAAAAATAAAAACCAGCTGCCTGACCTTCAAGTTTCAGAAAATTTTTTATACAAGAAGGTCAAACACAGTACAGGGGATGTCATAGCAGATGACCATATCTGGAAACTATGGATCCCTTCCTCACTTACAAACCGTTTGATTTATCTGGCTCATGGTCCACCAAAAGCATCGCATGGGGGAGTTGCAAAAACGCTTTATCGTCTTCGAGAACGTTTCTACTGGCCTAATATGGCGGCACAAGTGAAAGAGTTCATTGCAGATTGTAGCTCCTACAAGACATCTAAAGCACCAAACTCCACCTTGAGACCGCCAATGGGACAGTCTTTTGTAGTGGAGAGACCTTTTCAGCACATCTTCATTGATTATCTTGGTCCATATCAAAGATCAAGGAATGGAAATACGTTCATTATCATTTGTCTCGACCAGTTGACGAAGTTTGTACTGATCCAACCGGTACGAAAAGCTACGAGTAATGTTGCGATGAAGTTTTTAGAAGAGCAGGTCTTTTCCTTATTCGGAGTACCAGAGTCGTTACTATCTGACACAGTGGCGTAGCAAGGGGGGGGGGGCCAAGGGGGGGCACAGGCCCCGGGCCGCACTTTGCTAGGGGCGGCAATTTGGAGCAGTCCATTTTTTTTTTTTTTTTCATAAATAATTTATATATATTTATTAATATCATTTTGGCAAGTTCTGGTTAGAGAGCTATAAGCGCATACTGTATTATTTTATAAGCTCTTACAGTTTACAAGTTGGCAGGCGTAGTAGGAGTTTCTGTTTTTTGATTGCAAGTAGTGTTGGTGATAGATCGATATCCTTACATACATATATGTACGAGATACGAGTATATCTAAGAATCCAGAGATTTATTCTTGAATTTGCATTAGACGTTATAAACTGAATATCCCGATGAACGTGTGTGGGGGTGTTAACGAAGTGGGATTTTCTGATTGTGTAACGATCCAAGTGGTTGGAATTATTTGAAGATGCATGTTCAAAATAGTTGAAAAAAAAAAAGAAAAAAATGGACAATATTTGCAAAACATAAGTTTTGCCTAGCTGCTATTGCATTTTTAATGGAAGTGCGGAGTTTTAAAAAAATATATGAACACAGATCGGCTTTTGGGTATTTGAGAAAAACTAAGTAGGAGATCTTATTTGAAATACCTATATCATTATATTAATACGCGAACATTTTTGTTTCCGTACGCTTTTTTAGTATTTAATATGAAATGAGGAGAATGAAACTTATGTTATTTTGAAGGTACTGCGCCGTAGATGTGCACAAACCCAAAATCGTGGGTATATGTCGCCATTAAGCCTGGTAAAATTAAGTTATGAATTCCTCATACAAAACAGGTAATTAATAATTTTGGTGACAATCAATTTGTCGCCGCCATAAATTACCATAGTAACTAACGTATTCAAATGTAAATCATCATATATTAG
This sequence comes from Cheilosia urbana, assembly GCA_946477585.1. NCBI lineage: Eukaryota > Metazoa > Arthropoda > Insecta > Diptera > Syrphidae > Cheilosia > Cheilosia urbana. Next base: position 63,895,458 of record OX297853.1, on the reverse strand, counting down.
AACCTGTTTCCGTTGGAAAGAATCATTTACCCATAAGGGTATGCAATTTACCTGCCCCTAAAAGTGAGCAATTGTAAGAAATGAATTTAGGGGCATTACGCCCAATTTACAATTCGATGTTGAACGTGTGCGGTGAGGTGGGGTGGGGTCGGTCGGACACGCTTTATCGAAATTTTACGATTTTATATGCCAAAGCGCGAGTTAAGTATCCATAGCAAAACATATTGAGAAAAAAGATAACATTATTTGTATTCAATGATATCTTTAGTCTCTAGTACAGTCTTGCACACAACGCTACAATGATAACATATGTAAAAGAGATAATATCGTTTGTATACAATGTTGGAATATTATCTCTTCTTCATTATCAAGCAAGACGATTGTACGCTTGGGTCTCCTTGTAGATAGATAAGAAAAGTATATAAATACGACTGTATGATGAATTTATCAACAGTCTTATTGTAACTACATAGTAGCCTTAAGCTCCTTTTAGAATTAGTAAAAAGTATTTCAATAATAAAGGACATAGTTCCAAATAAATATTGTTTAATTTTAAAAGTAAGAAACAAGTGTTTTAATTGGCGATCCTGCCAGGAGGTTAAATATACTTTTTAACTTCAATCGAGCGGACCTCGGGAACAAGTAGTGAAATCTAGTATAAACAGAACACTCGCGTTACCGGTTACAAGAATTACCTAGCATAGCAGGTACAAATATAGCTTCTTCGTACGAAGCAGCAAAGCAATTCAGTGAAAGTGTATATGTGGAGAAAAAAAACACACAAATTCGACGACAACAGACACGAGTTCAAAATGGAACAACTCGCAGTATTAATGGCAAGATTAGAAGCTTTAGAAACCAGGAGCAACACAGTAACACAAACCCTAGAGCACACACGCACAGAGAATGCAAGGTTAGCAGCAATAATAACTAACCAAAATCAAATAAACACTAATTTAGAAACAAAACTAAATGAAGTAAAATCTGGATTAGGCATAGTACCAAACATACCTGTGCTAGAGGAAATAAGAACCACATATACAGATGGTAGTGAAATACAGTTAGACGCATTTAAAAGCCTACCTATTTTCAACGGCGATCAATCAAATTATCGGTCGTGGCGCGAAGAAGCATCCAGATTAATGGACAGCATTAAAAACTTCAAAACACACAGTAAGTACGCAGCAGCATTGACTATAGTGAAAAGTAAAATACAGGGTGCAGCCGCGAATGTGTTAACTAATTATAACACAATTTTTAATTTTGAGGCGATACGTAACAGATTAGATTATACGTACTCTAATCAAGAACCTCTATACGTGCTACAAGACATGATGAAAGCCATCACGCAAAAAAGAAGCACACTGTCTGAATACCACGACGAGATAAATAAAAATCTCAATTTAATAATATCAAAAATCACTATGTCAGGTGATCCGCCGAATATAATCGACAGACTAATTAAAAATGCTAACGACGACGCAGTTCGTATATTCATTGATGGTATGAGTGACAACTTTACAAGAGGATCATTATATTCAGCTACAATAAATGATCTAGAACACGCATTCGCAATTGCTCGCAGAATAGAACATGATAATGTGCACAGGCATTTACATCTCACTCAGGATAAGCACCACAAAAATATGCCACATGAACGCAGAAACGAAAGAAGACCAAATTATTCGAGCCAAACAACGAATTATCAACCCCAGAAGCAATACGATAATATGCAGCAACACAATCAAGGACCACAGCCGATGGAGATAAACTCGAGACAAATTGTACATGCACAGCGACAAAATTGGAATCAATACAAACCCGATGTATATAATCCACCAGCGAAACGTGAACACAGCGGGAGTTTCAACACACACAACAGACCGCAACGATCTTATCAGCAGAACTTCAAGCAGCAGAGAGTAAATAACTCCCGACAACAACGCAGAGACGATGTCAGCAGTACATATGCAGAAGCAGATGAAACGGAATGTATGGTAAATAATAACATAAGAATAGATCATTTAAACTAGTAGACGGGTTGCCCTGCTTAAATTTAACTAGTACTATTTCTAAGAAAATTTATAAAATTCTTATTGATACTGGTGCAACCCATAATTACATTAATAGAAAATGCGATTCTAGCAAAAAAATTAAAATTAAACCTATAAAAATAAAAACAATGCATGGTTATTCTATGGTAGATACAAAGAAAGTAGTTAGGATATTAAAGAAAAATATAACATTTTTTGAATTAGAGGATATTCAGTCTTTTGATATGATATTAGGATATGAAGGACTTAAAGTTCTAAACGCGGAAATAAATTTCAGTAATATGACTCTAACTACCATAAGCAGTGTCGAATCTATTCAGAAAATTAATTACATAATTGGGGAAAATAATATTTATAAAGCAGACATAGATAGACTGATGAAGATTAATAACAGCATAGGACCGTTACCCTTTACAGATACTATAGAAGCAAGCATTAGGACGACCAATGATAATCCGGTTTATGTTAAACAATATCCATATCCCATAGCAGATAACGAATTCGTAAACAAAGAAATACAGAAACTCTTACATGACGATATAATAGAAAAAAGCCATAGTCCTTATAACAGTCCCATATGGACAGTACCTAAAAAAGGTTTGGACGAAAAAGGAAAACCAAAACGGCGCATGGTTGTTGATTTCCAAAAACTTAACGCTCACACTGTAACAGACAGATACCCCATTCCGGATGTCAACATGACAATTCAAAATTTAGGTAAAGCCAAGTACTTTACAACATTAGATTTGGAGTCAGGTTTCCACCAAATTAAAATCAAAACAGATGATAAAGAAAAAACAGCTTTTGCTATAAATGGCGCAAAATATCATTTTAAACGAATGCCTTTCGGGCTCAAAAATGCACCAAGCATATTTCAGAGATGCGTGGACGACATTTTGAGAGACTTTGTAGGTAAATTCGTACACGTTTACATTGATGACGTATTGATATATTCTTCATCTGAGGAAGAACATATACAGCACATAAGTCAAGTATTCGACGTACTCAATAAAGCCACATTAAAAATATCTGATGAGAAAAGTAAGTTTTTTCAAGAAGAAGTAGAATACTTAGGTCACATAATCAGACATGGTAGAATCACTACGAACCCTGAGAAAATAGCAGCTATAGAAAATTTTCCAGTCCCACAAACGGTAAAGGATTTGAGAGGATTTTTAGGTCTTACAGGTTACTATCGTAAGTTTATAAAAGGATACGCAAGCATAGCCAAGCCCCTGACATTATATTTACGAGGAGATAACGGTAAAGTAAACAAAAAACAAAGTAAAAATATTAAGTTAAATCTGAATGATTCAGCATTAGAAGCGATTAGAATTTTAAAAAATTATTTGAAAGAACAAGTCGAACTTTTTCAACCGGATTATAGTAAACCATTCGAGCTTACTACTGATGCATCCAACATAGCTATTGGAGCCGTACTAAGTCAGAATAAGCAACCTATACACTTCTTGTCAAGAACACTGAGTAAGACAGAAGAGAACTATAGCACAAACGAGAAAGAGCTATTAGCGATCATATGGTCCTTACAAAAACTCAGAAACTACATATATGGTATAGCAGACTTAACCATATATACCGATCACCAGAGCCTTATATATTCTGTATCAGAAAAAAATCCCAACACAAAGCTGAAACGTTGGAAGGGAATCATTGAAGACTTTGGAGCAAAATTAGTTTATAAACCAGGAAACCTAAATCTTGTAGCTGACGCATTATCACGTCAACGCATAAATACTTCTACCATAGAAACAGCACATTCAGCTGAAAGTTCTTCTAATGATATAATAAAAACTGTGAATCAGCCTTTTAATGCATACACTGCACAGTTCGAACTTATTGAAGATATAACAAATAATATCGAAACACAAATCTATTTTAGTAACAAAATAAGACTCATAATAAAGTTTAAGGACAAAGACTCTTTACTAAGGCAGATGAAAGAAGTTATACAACCCCAAAAGATTGTAGCTTTGCATACGAAATTTGAAAACATATACAAATATGGTGAAAACATAAAAAAAGAATTCCCACTAGTAAGATTTATATTCACACCAAGAAAACTTCAAGACGTGACAAATTTGGAGGAACAACTAAAACTTGTAAGGGTAACTCACGAAAGAGCACACCGAGGGTTACGTAACAATATACAAGAAATCTCAGAGAAATATTACTGGCCCGATCTAAATAAACAAGCAAAGAGTTTCAACAGAAAATGCATAGCATGTCTATTTGGAAAATATGAAAGAAAACCTATCAGAGAACCTCTGAATAATTCAGAAATACCAACACATGTGGGAACACACATTCATATGGACATATACTTCAACGACAAGTATACTTTCCTTGTAACAGTAGATAAGTATTCTAAATATACAATCCTTCGGGAAATCGAAACTCGAAACAGACTGTACGACGTTATGGAAGAGGTCTTATCTAATTATTTCCCAAAATGTGAACGACTCATGACAGATAACGAGAAGGGATTCAAAACAGAAATGGTGAACCAAATGTGTTTGAAATACAACATAACTAAAGTAGAAACTCCAGTATACAGATCGACAGCGAACGGTCAGGTAGAACGTGTAAACGGTACAATAACTGAACTGTCTAGAATATTCACAATTCAGAATAAAACAAGACTTATCGAAGAAATATTTAGAACAGTGCGTGAATTAAATAATTCTATACACTCAGTTACCGGTTTGAAACCTAGAGACATTTTCTTTAATCAAAATAAATATAGCAATAGTGAAATTATAATAAATAAACTAAACTCAGCATCCAAAAAAGTGATCGAACGTCTAAATAAAGGAACTCGACACAGAGAGTATAAAAAAGGAGATAAGATAATGGTAAGAATCACAGGTCTTAGAAAGAAATCTAACGCCAGATACATAACAAGAATAGTAGAAGAAGATAAAGGAGACACTGTAATCTCTAAAGAAGGAATAAAAATTCACAAGGATAACATAAAGAATTATCATTTTTCAGATGACGAAAATATTAATATTCCTAACATTACTAGGAATTGTACAGAGTCAAGAAGGGCAAGGAAACGTTCAAATAACTGAGTTACTAAACAAGAAGTTTATACTTACGCAAACAGATGACGTGTATTTATTCAAAGAACAAACTTATTTGTTACATGCCACCAACCTGACTTCGATATTTCAACCTTACGTAAATATCGTAACTAGTAAATATCAACCTACACAAGAAGAAAAAATTTGGTTAAGTAAAATTAAGAATTTAGCAGACCAATTACAAGAACATACTAGGCATACTAGATCAATTAACTTTTTAGGAACAGCTTTCAAATATGTGTTTGGTAATCCTGACCATTATGACTTAGTTAACATAGAAACGAGTATAAATAATCTCATAGAAAACAATAATAAACAAAAAACTATAAATTCTAGATTTGAACAAATTTTGCAACAATTCGAAGGTCAGAGCCTTAAAGAACATTTAGTAATAGAACAAGTGTACGAACAATTATTATTATTGACCAGAACAATTAATGCAGCAAAAAATAATGAATATTTATCAGAAAGCCTAGACTTAGATGACATTAAAAATATTATTCAACATGAAATAATTCAAGTACCCATAATAAATATACTTGAGTACTCTAAAATATTATTAGCTAGAACTGATGAATTCTTCATCACAATATATAAATATCCAGTTCTAATTAAATCATGTAAATTGTATAAAGTAACACCTTTAAATTCAAAACATGGAAAAATCATTACAGATAAAACAATTGCCTTATGTAACCAAACTTATTTAAGAACAAGAAATTGTCAAAATCATCTAAGTAAAAACATTTGTGAAATTAACTTTGAAGAAGAAAATTGTCTTATTCCACTTTTAAAGAATATAACTTCAAAATGCAACATTAAACAAGAATACGATTACGACTTAGAAATTGAATCCGGTGTTATGTTATTAAGCGGTAAGCATAAGTTAAATAATCAAACAATTAATGGTATAAACTTAGTTACTTATGAAAATACTATAAATCTAGACGATAAAATATACAAAAACATGCATAAGCAAATTAAAGAAGTTATATTAAGAAATCATAATTCAGAGTCTTACATCGACCAAATAATTAAAGAAGATACAATGTACAAATTCGATAACATAGATACTTTAAAAAAACTAATTATTCCTTTTGAAGAAAAACCGATATTATCAACTATATACACAATTGTAACACTGATTGTTATTCTAGCATTTACGTACGTAATGATAAAAACTATACAATGTATAACAGATCGTCAAAAACAAAAAAAGATTGACGCATATAACAAAACTTATGAAAGAGAAATGTTAAAAATAGCGTCGAAAAATCGGGACGATTTCGTTTAACAAGGGGGGGAGTTAAGTATCCATAGCAAAACATATTGAGAAAAAAGATAACATTATTTGTATTCAATGATATCTTTAGTCTCTAGTACAGTCTTGCACACAACGCTACAATGATAACATATGTAAAAGAGATAATATCGTTTGTATACAATGTTGGAATATTATCTCTTCTTCATTATCAAGCAAGACGATTGTACGCTTGGGTCTCCTTGTAGATAGATAAGAAAAGTATATAAATACGACTGTATGATGAATTTATCAACAGTCTTATTGTAACTACATAGTAGCCTTAAGCTCCTTTTAGAATTAGTAAAAAGTATTTCAATAATAAAGGACATAGTTCCAAATAAATATTGTTTAATTTTAAAAGTAAGAAACAAGTGTTTTAATTCGCGCGAGTAACAATTTTGTAGAACGAAATGCTGCTTTGAAGTAAAAACGCGTTGACAGGAGGCCTGTTTTTTTGCGCTCCAACCTCAGCAAAGCAATGTAAAGTATGATTTTTAACACGCAATTACATAAAACTACTGTGATTCCTCAAGTGTCAAGTAGAGTGTAGTTGTTGTAATTGCGTGCTGAAAATTCTCTTTTACTAATCCTAATTGGCCAGAAATTGTTTACAATATTGATCAAAACGAATCTGCAAATTTCCGAACAGAAATTATTGTGCGTGTATTCAAGGCTTAATTAAAAGAAATAATTCATGCAATCGTAATAAAACATATTTTTGGTAAGGTTGAAGCAATCATATATGCAAAAGAATTTCAGAAAAGGGGACTTCCCCATGCCCATATTTTAATCACTTTATGCGAAAATGATAAAATATTTGGAATTGTTGATATTGAAAAGGTTATATGTGCAGAGATTCCAGATATTCGAACACACCCTAAATTACATTAATATGTTGCGAAACATATGATGCATGGCATGAACCATGTGGTGAACTTAATCAAAATTCAGTTTGTATGAGAAATGGTAAATGCACAAAAGGTTTTCCGAAAGATTTTAGTGACGTCACACGAGAATCAGTTAATGGATATCCATTATACAGACGACGCGATAATGGTATTAGCGTTGATGTTCGTGGAAAATCACTTGACAATCGTTATGTTGTACCATACAATCCGTATTTACTTGCTAAATTGAATTGCCTTTTAAATATTGAAGTTCGCACTACAGTTAAAAGTGTAAAATACATTTATAAGTGCGTATGTAAAGGATATGATAGTGCAACTATAGAACTAGGCAATGAAAGAATAGATGAGAAGCAAGAAGTTCAGATTGATGAAGTGAAGAATTTTTTGAATGGCCGTTATGTCGGATCAACTGAAGCGTTATGGCGTATTTATGAATATCCAATGCAATTTCAATCTCATACTATTATAAGACTTGATATTCATTTACCATCTATACAACATGTTTATTTTAGAGTGGGACAAGAACGTAATGCAATTGAGAATGTTAAACAAACCAAATTGTTGTCATTCTTTACATTAAATCAAACCGATCATTCGGCGAAAGTTTATCACTTTACTCAAATTCCTTCGCAATACGTTTGGATAGATGGTGAAAAAAAATGCATGTATATGTAGTGTCTCCAAAGAACGTACAACTTTTTCATTTACGTTTACTATTACTGAATGTTTGTGGCCCTAAATCATTTGAAGAAATTAGAACGTATGATGGAATTGTTTACAATACATTTATTGAAGTGTGTCACGCTCGTGGTATTGCTTCTAATGAAAATGAGTGGCGTGAATCCTTAAATGAAGCAAAGGAATTCAGTTCGCCAAAACAAATGCGTCATTTATTTGCCGTTATTTGTGCATTGAATGTGCCAACAAATGCGATGGCATTATGGCTTGAATTTAAAACTTTTCTTTGCGAAGATTTCTTAAGAGAGTTCAATGAGGAAATTTCTTTTAATAGAACACTATTAGAAATTGAAGATATTTTGAATTGTCATAATGTGACATGTCTATCACTTGGATTACCTTTTCCAACATTAATGCCAGCATTTTTCGTAGCAGATACTTTTGATCCAATCCAAGAAGAGTTACAATTTAATGAGCTTTACGATCAAGCTAACATTTATCAGCGTACTATAATTGATCATGTTATTCGTGAAGTTCAGTGTCATAATACTGGGTCAAATGTATTTTGCTTAACTGCTCATGCAGGTTGTGGTAAAACTTTCACGCAAACTGCGATTATTCATAAATTAAATTCACTTAATCTTCGTTGCATTGCAACTGCCTTTAGTGGCATAGCTTCAACTCTTTTAATTGGAGGTAGAACCTTACACAATGTGTTTAAGTTTCCTAATCTCCACTTGGAAACATCAGTGGCCAATATTACGGCAAATAGTAACTACGGTCAATATATTAATTCTTCTGCATTGATTCTTATTGGTGAAGTTTCCATGTGTCCACTTATAGTATTGAAAGTTATAGACAGATTATTAAGAGATTTGTGTACGGATGAAGCTAATAAAAATAAATCGTTTGGAGGTAAAACTATTATTTTATGCGGTGATTTTAGACAAATTTTGCCTGTTGTTCCACACGGGTCACGTGCATAATTAATAGAAAATTGCATAACAAGTTGGAATGAGTTTGCTACATTTCATCATGTTACTTTAACTCAAAATATGAGGGTTTTGCAATATGAATTAGATTTCGTTGAATTTTATAAAACAAATTAAAATAACGGCGAAGCAATGCAATTTCCACAGTTTGGTGAAAATATTATTGAAATACCACAGCAATTAGTTGGTGATCTTAATAATATAATTAGTGATATTCATGGTAACATTGCGGAAAATTTATTGTCACAACGAATTTTAAATTCATACCGATATACTCAATTGTATGCCAGGTGAATCAAAAATGTATCTTAGCTATGATAAGATAGTTTGTGATAATGATAATTAAGTTAATAATTATCCGGTAGAGTTTTTGAATTCCTTATCTGTTAGTGGTTTACCACCTTATAGTTTAGAATTAAAAGTAAATTATATTGTTTTACTCATTAGAAATTTAAATTCGCAGGAAGCATTGGTTAATGGTACAAGAATGCGTGTCAAATGCTTATATAATAATGCTATTGATTGCGAAGTTTTAACTGGAATCGCACGAAATAAGAGAATTTTGTTTCCTCGTATAAATTTGTCTTACTCCAGTACTATTTCACCCTTCGAGTTTCAAAGAAAACAATTCCCAGTTATTGCTGCATTTGCAATTACTATTAATAAGTCACAGGGACAAACATTTGAAAAAGTTGGGATTTTATTAAGGCATCCAGTTTTTACGCATGGTCATGTCGCGTCAAGTAGAGTTCGGTCTTTCAACGGTTTGAAGTTTTATGTTTCTGAACACAGTGAACAAGGCCATTTAGCGAAATATGAAAGAGTTTTTACGAGAAAATAGTTTATTCAGAAGAATCGTTATATCTGTTTCATAATTATTCGATCCTTTCAAATACAATTATCATTTATCTTTATTTATATACTATTTTAATCTACTAATTAATTTACTTACTTTAAATTACTAACTTAATTTCTCTTAAATACCTAATTTTAATAATTTCTTTTAAACGAAAATATCATTTATCTTTATTTATTTTCCATTTTAATCTATCATTAATTAACCTGCTGACATTAGTTACATATATCTTTTAAATAATTTCATTTGCTAACCAAATTGTTCTCATTAATTTCCCCATGTTTTGTCCTTTTCCATTGATTTTCCCATAGCGGAAAGGTACCTATATGAAATAAGTTTAGTTTAGAAATAAATTAAAATAACAAATAAATAAATTATGTAAAAAACAAGTTGCCTTTCATAAGTTTATATTCAGACAGAATTGGTCGAATTTCGACCGCAGGCGATACTAGTTATCTTTAATATGTATTTTGATCAAAATCGTTAGAGAGGTTTTTGTAAAATTACGCAGAAAAACCGTACCAAATTTTGCAATGTTGTTTGAATAATACTATTGCCTAACTATTTAGCTGAAAACTGACTACTTATAAATTATTGTTCGGGATGTAAGCATTACTTGGTTTTTAGAGTTTTATCGAATTTACAATTGGGGTTTTCGATATATAATAAAATAAATAAGTAGTTGGCGCAACAGGTCGGAGGGACCCAAGGCCTAGCTTCTCACAACCATTCGTTTTGTGTGAGTTTTTTTCATTTTTAAAAAGAATGGAAGGGATCTTTAATTTAATGCCGATTCCAAACGGCTAATTGAGAAGCTCTTTCAAGACAGTTATACTCTCGGATGTTTATCAGACGTTCGCGAGAGGTGGCACAGTGAAAAAAAAACCCTAAGTTGGATTTTGTTTTTTTTTTTTTTTGCGGGATTCAAACCTGAACCCCTCACTTAGTAGTCCTACACACTAACCACTAAGCCACTGCGCCTACACTTTCGAGATATAAGCAGTTTTTAAAATTAGGGTTTTCGGTGATTCGAATTTAAAATTAAGGCCACAATAATTTTGGAAACATTAATTTTACTGTTACTACTAATTCTGGTCAAAACATTTATCGCATTTTCTTGTTCTTTAAACTAAAGAAAACGAAATTAAAAAAAAAAAAACTTATTTTCAAAAATCTATTGTACGATAAATGATTACGGTACGTTTCGCTTAAATTGTTGGGAAAATTGACGTTTCGCCGGGGTGGCAAAATGATCAATCTGGGAAATAGTAAAACGTCGAAACGATATTTCGTTGAAAAATTACTTGACAACAACATCAGCAAATTGCCAAATGATTTTTGCGAAATGATCAAAAATCATTTAAAAAAAATACGAAAGATAAAAACGCCAATTATTAATCGCGCAATGATTGAAAAATGTAAGGAATAAAAAACCAAATTTAAAATTCATGATTGCAAAATAAAGAAATATTTAACGACTAAAGGCAAACAAAGAAAAACCGAATGAATTTTGCATAATAATGGTAGCCCTACGATAATATAGACAAAAACTGAGCCCTCTATTCAGGTAGAAATGACCATATTACCATAGAAATGAATTTTTGTTTTCGAGATACAGTCGAACTTCGATAACTCGAACCATCATCAATTCGTCGACTGAGAATAACATAGTTCTATGAGCAAGTCTTGCCACGAAAAAAATTCGAGTTATCAAGACTTCGAGCTATCAAGTAAAATACAAAATTGATATAAATTAATATGTACATATTTATTTGCGAATATATAAGACAACAAAGTACAGGAAAGGAACATGTTTATTATTTAAAATAGTCTGTTATACGTGGCAAAAAGGAAAAACAACATAAGTCGACTTATGTCGAAATTGAGTCTTTTATACCATCGTATGCGAATTATTCCATTCTTTTTGCCATATTTTTTTTTTGTATTTTTATATATTACGGTTTTTGAATTATAGAAGAAAGAAAAACAGCTTAAGTCATTTCCTATTAACTATGCACAAGGAAAAACAGCATAAGTATAAAACTCCGATTTTAGTATTTACTTATGCTCTTATGTTGTAACAACATATCAACTCAAAACACACATAAGTAGACCTACGCTCTTTTTCCAGAAATAATTTTTTTTTTTTTTTGAGAAGATAAGTCGACTTGTGTCGTTTTTCCAAAACCAAATTGCGTGTGATACAGAATTAACTAGACTTGTGCTGTTCTCCTTATTAATTTTTTGTGAGAGAACAAAGCACAAGTAAACTTATGCTGTTATTCCAAAAGACGTTACGAAAATCCTTGAAAATAAATATACTTGTGCCCTTATTCCCAGAACAAATGGGAGTCCAGTGAGTGACTTATGTCGATTTATCGTATAAACAATCCGTCGCCAACAGCTCCACCTATCGGGTCCAAAAGCAGTCTATCTTTCAAACGGGAAACAACCTTATATACATCCACAAAATGTTATTGTTATCGGTTAAGTGGTTTCGGAGATCGAAAACAGTGTCACCTATCGGGTCCAAAAGTATCTTATTTTAACTACGAAAAAAAAAAAAAAAAAAGGAATGATGAAAATGGAAGGAATTATATAAATCTATTATTATAACTCTTTGTTAAATATTAAACAAATAATTTGCAATACAAAAACAATGCACTTATAAATTGAGTTATAAACTATTAAACACAGTGTGCAAAATTTTATTAAAATCATATATATATACCTACATATTAAGAAAATGTAACGTGAAATAAATTGTAGCATATAGTCTGAACTAAATCGAAACAACAGATTGTTAAAAAAAAGTACAAAAAAGGGGAAAAAATCGGTTCTTATTATACCTATTCTTCCATCACATAGTAGACTCTGTATATTTTTTCTTAATTTCAATTTCTTAATTTGTATTTACGCCATCACACGTCATCACCATCAGCCATCTGCGCATTTCCTCAACCTCGCATACTTCTCTGCCATTTCACGTCGGAGTATACTTCACGCAGTTTTTTTTTTTTTTTTCAAATGAATGTGCTTATGCGATGTGCACCACCCAACCACCCCAAAGCAGAATAACGAATATGAACAATGGTTGCAATAAAAAAATTAGCGACTATAAATTGAGTTATAAACTATCCTATCTCTCAAGTGGGATGAGATAGGATAGTTTATAACTAAATTTGTAGTCGCATTATTTTTTATTGCAAATTATTTGTTTATTGTTTAACAAAGAGTTATAATAATACGAGAAGGTATATATAATTCCTTCGGGGTGAAATTCGATGGCGTTATAACTCGAAGGCCGCTGGGTCGATTCTCATCATTCTTTTTTTTTTTTGTTCGTATTGATGTATTTCAGGCAGACTCTTAAAATATAAGATACTTTTGGACCCGATAGGTGGCACTGTTTTCGATCCACTTAACCGAAAACTAATATTTTGTGGATGTATATGATTGTTTCCCGTTTGAAAGATAGACTGCTTTTGGACCCTATAGGTGGAGCTGTTGGCGACTTCCGAAACCACTCAAGCGATTTCAATAGAATTTTGTGGATGTACCCATGTGGTTGGTTCCAGTTTGAAAGATAGGATAGCTTAGGACCCTATAGGTGACACTTTGCAAAAGATAAGCGCGATATGAAAACGGGTTGTGGCACCTCCCAATCAAAAACAAAAAATTTAAACGACCTTAACCACAGCAACGCCTGGCTGGGTCTTCTAGTTATATATAATTTTAAAATCATTTTCATTTATATGTTCGAACAATTTATCTTCTTTGCTAATTGCTAACTCTTCTACATGCATGTTTCTCATTTCTGATGTTAGGTCGAAACTATTTTCGCTAGATTATCACTACATCTTACTATAACTTCATTTTTAGGCCTCCTATAACTCGCTAATATAAATTTTAATTTTTTCAAGTTTTTGACGTCAGATAGGTACGGATGGCAGAGGTAAGAGAGACTGAGATCCCCATCTTCGACCGATTAACAGTTATTTGCCTACAAGCTAAATTTTACGCTCCCAAAAAGTTTAGGTGCGCTAGTATTGTTGCATAGAAATTCGTATTGACAAATGTCAAAAATCCTCTCGACCAACACATTCGCACCTAATCTTTTTCCCGTTCACTGTGGGCAAAGCAAAACGGATAGGAATTGGCGTACACGGATAGGACAACAAAATGGCGGATTCCTGGCAAAAATTGAGCGGCAAGAGGATTGTGAGTTGGGGGTCTCAGTATATTTGTTTATGACCGATGGTACACTCCCATATGTGAAGGTGATCAGTCTTCTTCTGAGATGTGTCCTTCTCCTTTTTTTTCTTATTATTGGCAATCTTTTGTGTCATACCCCTTGTAATTGCCATGATCTGCTCCTTGGAGTCAGTATCACTACTTGATCCTTGATAGTTCCTCGGCATTTGTATTCATTTTGCCTTGTTTGTAAACTTTTTCGAAGTCATAGTCTGATAAGTCTAGTCGGATTCTTGTCATCTTAGAGGATGGGTTCTTGTGTGCAAATAGAGATAAAGGGTGATTTTTTAAGAGGTTTAGAACTTTAAAAAAAAAAAAACACAAAAAATTCGAAAAAATGAATGAAATATTTATTTGAATCGATAGTTTGAACCTTGCAAATTAATGTTTAAAGATAATTTCATGCAAATGTTGACCGCGGCTGCGTCTCAGGTAGTCCATCCGCTGAGTCCAATTTTGGCATACTCTTTCACACATATCGGCCGGTATCTCACGAATGAATGCATGGATGTTGGCTTCCAGTGCGTCAATCGAAGCGGGCTTGTCCCTATACACATTAGCCTTGACATACCCCCACAAAAAATAATCTAATGGTGTCAAATCGCACGATCTAGGCGGCCAATTGACCGGCCCGAAACGTGAAATTAACTGTTCACCAAACTCGCCTCGCAATTGCGCCATTGTTTCGCGTGCTGTGTGGCATGTGGTACAACAAGCCAAAAGAAACGCTACTGAAAAGTTACCATCAGTAAAGCCATCGAATAGTGGCCCTCGGCCAGCCAGAGTAGTGCAGACCTACGCTCAGGCCGCGGCATACGACGGAGCAAAAAACGTTGAAACTTCGCCGGAACCTGTTTCTCATGTATTCTCAGTTATTCCCCAGAAACTTGAAGAACAAAGCTAAATAAATAAAATTATTCTCGATCGCTTGGTTAAGCTCGAGAATAATTCACGGAAAACGCGTACATCAAATAAAATATGAATGAAAAACCAATGTTAAAAATATGCACTTGGAATGCAAACAGACTTTTGCAAAAACTCGACGAATTGGAAATATTCATACGCGAGAAAGATCTTGACATTTGCTTGATTTCTGAAACTCACGTGAAAAGGGGATCGAGCTTAAAAATAAAAAGCTATAATGACTTCCACGCTTGTCACCCTTCGGGAAACGCGAGAGGTGGATCGTCATTGTTTATTAAAGACTGCATTGAACAATACGAAGACTTGAAGATAGAGCTTGAAACTATGCAACTGTGCACGATTCGAGTAAAAAATATGCAGCGTACTCTTAGAATTTCATTTATCTACTGTCCACCGCGTTCCGCGCTTGAAAAAACTGATTATACTAACTTGCTTAAATCGCTCAAACCAAACTTCATTATTGGCGGCGATTTTAATGCGAAACACACGTTCTGGGGTTCTAGATACATCTCGCGAAAAGGAAGAATGCTCTATGGGGCAGGTATGGAGTACAGTTGCGATTTCCACTCGACGGGCAAACCGACCTACTGGCCAACTAATACTTCAAAAATACCTGACCTGATCGATTTTTTCGTCGTGAAAGGAATATCTACCAACCACATTAAAGTTGAAGACAGCTTTGATCTGTCATCTGATCATTCACCGGTTATTTTAACATTGAGCGTAAAACTAGTAAATAACCTTGAGCCAGCGAGATTAACTGGTAGAACAACTAACTGGGAAGGCTTTAGGAACGAAATTGAAGAGAATGTTGAACTTAGCGTTCCACTAACGACACCCTATGAACTTGAGGTTGAAGTAGATCGCTTCGTTGAGATCGTACAGCTCGCTTCCTGGAATAATACGCCTAATCCAAGGAAAACGCCGGCCAAATACAGTCTACGATATCCTCCCGAAATAAAAGAATTGGTCAACGAAAAAAGGAAGGCGCGTAAAAAATGGCAACAGAGTCGCGCTCCGCAACATAAAACACATTTGAATTATTTTTGCAATTTGTTGAAGACAGCTATCAAGGACTTTAAAAATCGTGCGATAGGTTCTTACCTTGAAAGTTTAACGGCGAAAAAAGATTCCAATTATTCACTTTGGAAAGCTGTAAAAGGCACCAAAAGGCCCAAAATCCCCGCGCCGCCAATTAAAATAAATCAAAATGAATGGGCAAGGGAAGATAAGGAAAAAGCGAACGTTTTTGCCGCCCATTTAGAAGAAACCTTTAAACCGTACGATGGTCGGGCGGTTCACGACAGTGTTATTGCGGCGGAATTACTATCCGACGATTTAATACTCACAAGTGCAACGCTAAGGGAACTAAAACGTGAAATTGAATCCCTAAAACCTAAGAAAGCTCCTGGTTATGATTTGATCACGGGAGAAGTTCTCAAAGTTCTACCAAGAAAAGCATTAATTAAGCTTCTTCATATTATAAATGCCGCGCCCAGACTAAAACACGTGCCGAGCCAATGGAAAGTTGCGGAGGTCATAATGGTTTTAAAACAAACCGCCAAATGAAGTAAAGTCGTATAGACCAATTTCCCTTCTTCCAGTTATATCCAAAGTTTTCGAGAGAATTTTACTAACGCGCCTACAACCGGTGTAGAATATAATAATCTTATCCCTGACCACCAGTTTGGGTTCAGAACGATTGACCAAGTGCATAGAATTACTGACGTAATTGAGAAAGCATTCGAAGAAAAAAAAGATATGCTCAAGCGTATTCCTTGACGTCTCACAAGCCTTCGATAAGGTGTGGCATGACGGCTTAGAATTAAAATTACGACAAATTCTTCCCGTACGCCTATATGATATTTTAGAATCATATCTCGGGAATAGACTCTTCCGTGTTAGACATGGAAACGAATACTCTGAGCTTAAGGAAATTTCGGGCCCCTTCTCTATCTGTTATATACTCGCGATATACCAAGAGAAGATGGCACTACTCTCGCTACGTTCGCCGACGACACCGCTATCCTAGCAGTAGGTAATACAATTGAAGAAACGACTGCAAAACTTCAAATCGCACTGAATAAGGTAAATGAATGGACGAGGGATTGGCGGATCGCCCTCAACGAAACTAAATCTGTTCACGTGAATTTCACGTATAAGAAAACTAATGACCTGCCAATTTTCCTAAACTTGGCCCGAATACCCTTTGCAAACGAGGCCTGGGAATGACACTCGACGCAAAGCTGAAATGGAATTCGCACGTGAAAATGAAACGTAAAGAACTCGATATCAAATATAGAGAAATGTACTGGCTCCTCGGAAAATATTCCCAGCTCAGTACCGAAAACAAACTGCTTCTATACAAGCAAGTGCTAAAGCCGGTGTGGACCTACGGTATACAACTTTGGGGTTGTACCAAGAAAACAAATGCCAATATTCTACAAACTTTTCAAAATAAAGTGCTTAGAGAAATTGTACAAGCACCATGGTATATTAGAAACGACGATATCCATAGGGATCTCGGAATTCCAACAATTGAAACTGAAACTAGAAGCTTCGCGAGAAAGCATAGAAACCGACTAATCGGACATGTCAACAATACAGTCCGACAAATTTTGGACGGGAACAATTTATTGCGCCGGCTTCAAAGAACGAAACCGTTCGACTTGGCAAGATAAGATTAACCGCGTCTAAATTGCGGAACATGCAGGATCTTTCGTTGGAAAGTAGCCTGTCAAAAGTTGTTATTTCGTTATAGAAAAATTGCTTGATAAGTTATATCTTAGTTGCAGTATCTAACAATCTTTCGAAGGGTGGTGTTTTTAGTCAGTAAAAATCTGACACTACTATGAGCACGCGCTTGCTATTCTCATAGTGTCTTTGGAAGATTTTCACCTACCCTCGGTGAAAAAAAAAAAAAAAAAAAATTGTGCTTGAATATAGGCTGCGATTGAAAGAATTCATTGGTTGCTTTGACGCATTATTTTGGTTTAGAAGATTTTGAAGCAAAATTTAAAGATAACAATATTAACTTCATTACCTTTCATTTAAACAGCAAAATTATGAAACTGTATTTCTATTTCTTATTATATATTCTAAAAATTATTAACGATATCAATTTAGAAATGCAGTCGCGGGAGGCTAGGATTCATATTTGTATGACGCGTACGAAATATTTATTTAGGCAAATTTGTCGTAATTTTTTGTTTAAAAAATCAATTGATGAGACCAGTTTTGGTATTCTTAATGTAAACGAGAATAGTCTTCCCTTAAATCAGATTTTCTACGGGACAGCCTCTGAAATTTATTGTTCCTCGGAAAATGTGCCAGAGCATGAAATACACCAACTAAAACTATATGCAAATCATTATTACAGAGCGTTTGTGGAAGACCTCCGGCCTCCGGGGAAGGATAAATTGCGAAGACGAAGTTCTGAATTCCATACAATATTTTTCACCAAACCATGTTCTTTCAGGAAATTTTTCCTGATGATGAAATTTCAAAAATTGATAGCATTAATAATGAGTATCGTGCTCTAGCCGACTTTGAGCCTTTATAATCTTTAAAAAATGCACCAATTTCAAGCTTTTGGACAATGAATGAATGTGATGATGATTTTCTGTTTAATAATATATAGAACAGCTCAAGGCATACTTTCGATACCATATTCTTCAGCATGTGTGGAAAGAATTTTTCGTATCAAAATTTAATAAAAAATAAGTGCAGAAATCGGCTTTAGGTTGAAACTTGCTCAGCGTTAATTCAAACCAAAAATTTGTTGAGAAATGACTCATGTCATAATTTTAAAATTGAAAAATGTCTTTTAGAAAAGAATTCCCATTTAATCGATATTGACCAAGACGCACTTTTAGAATAAACAAGTATTTACATGTTCCTAAATACTAAAGTGAGACTGAACTATTATTTATTACGTTATCTTTCAAAAGTCTGAATTTCTTTGTTTTCCACAACAATGCGTTTTTTTTTATTACTACATTTTTTTAATATTGCTATAGGGTATGTCACCAACCAAGTTTTCAAAATGATATCGATTTGTTTTATTTAATGGCAAAGAGGAACAATTTTTTTTTTCTTAAATCATGAAATATATAGGTAGGTAAATAGGTAGTAAAAGGTATGTAAGCATATTTATCTGAACATTCGTATGGCTTTGTAGTCACAGTAGCTTAGTGGTTAGTGTGTTGGACTGCTATGCGGGGGTCCAAGGTTCGAATCCCGCAAAAACCCAATTCCGACTTAGGGTTTTTTTCCGCTGCGCTACCTCTCGCGAACGTCTGACAAACATCCGAGAGTATAAATGTCTTGAAAGAGCTTCTCAATTAGCCGTTTGGAGTCGGCATAAAATTGTAGATCCCTTCCATTCGTTCCAAAAATCAAAAACTCACACAAAACGAATGGTTGTGAGAAGCTAGGCCTAGGGTCTCTCCGGACCTGTTGCGCCAACTATTTCATTTTTTTCGTATGGCTACGAATTTCCACAACGAAAAAGTTACACTACGGTCCTAGAAGATACAATTTCAACTTGTGAAAAGTACAATCTGAGAATTTCATTTCCCATCCCTGCCATGCATATCTGTCCCCTCCACGTCTACTCGCTATACTTAATGGGCGCGTTCAGTACATTTTACATTTTATAATTGTTACATGGAAGCGTTTAGTATATTTCATTACAATGGGAGACTTGAACCACTCTCAAAAATTCACTCAAATTCCACTCAAACCCTAAAACGCTAAACTCAAATGTCGCAGAGCTTGATCGGTTACTTCCACACAAAAATAATTCTAAATTGTCAATTCTTTGACGTTGGGTAAAAAGGGGTTAAGTCAAAAAATGCATTTTGGGTTTTGTTTTATTTCGTTTGGTATTAACGACTTAAGTCTAGCACAACTTCTTCCCATCATAAAATTTAATCTTTTGGCAATAAGTCAGACTAAACTAGCTAAGTTAAAACTTAACTACATTACTTTTAATTTGGTTTTACGAAAAACTGCAGAAACTGACTTAACCCCTTTTTACCTAACGTCAAAGAATTGACTTTGGCTGTTAGAAGTGTTTTTTGGTGAAAAAAATTAAAGAATTTTTTTTTTTTTGTAATATTTTTTTTTTTTCACGTGGTAAGTAATAATAGTTAACATTATCTTATAAAACAGTTATTTGACTTTGTAGGTATTAGAACGAAATCCAGCTAGCTTGTGTTTCATAAATGTTATTAGTTCTTAATTGTGAAAAAATGTGAACGGGAGACTTGAGCAGGTTTCAAAGGAGACAGTTGATCAGTGATGAAATAATGGATATGCGTGTTTTAAGACGCAAGACGCGTCTTATATCTTTTTAAATCACGAAAGGCGTTTCCACTGAACTTTACGTGATTTAGTTTGACATTTTACGTCAACTTTGACATTAGGTGTCTCATAACTACAAAAGTGCAAAAAGAAAATTAAGTACATCAAATTAAAATTAAAATGTGTTCAAATGCTTTCCAAATCGTTTCCATCTATCAAGAAAAAGCCAAAAGTGAATTAAGCATTTTACTATCTGCATTGTCAACCCGAAGAAATGTTCTCCGACAAAAGCAGAAAAAAAAATATCTCCAACTAAAACTTCTCCTACATAACTACTTGCGTATATCGCACAAAATGCTTATTTGGAATAAACCGAAAAGAGTCTGGACTAAGGTGAGTGTAGTTTAAATTTGCACGTAATGAAGTTACAAGCCAGAAGTTATTTGCAGATGCGTTCAAAATATTTCTGGGGAAAAGATGTGCTTGAGAAAGAGGGTTGCAATCGCACTGTACACTATTGGATCTTCAGCTGAGTACCGAAGCTTCGCCAATCTTTTTGGAGTCGGAAAAGCAACAGTTTACAAAATTCTGAAAAGTTTTTGCAAGGAAGTATGGCATGTGCTGCGTCCAAAATATATAACAGCTTACCCACTTACTGGGGAAGTTATAGAGGAAAAAATTAATGGGTTCCAAAAGCTAGGCTTCCCTCAGTGCTTCGGAGCTATCGGTAAGTAAAATGGAATATGAAAATTTAGCTAATAATAATGTTATTTCAATGATTTTTAAGATGGCTGTCATAAGCTGTCGAGGCAAGCCCCAGATCTGAAGACGTTGTTGATTACTATAATTATAAAGGTTGGTATTCTACTGTAATATTCGCTGCAGTTGATTTCCGGTAAGAACTGCATTATGTTATTGAAATACGATTTTGATTATGATTTATCAAATCTAGATACAAATTTCTATACATCAATGTCGGTAGCAACGATTCACAAATTTTTGAAAATTCATCACTTAAGTTGCAACACCAAAATCCCATACAATGTGAGGTGTAGACGTTCCGTTGTTGTTGATTGGAGATTCTGCATTCAGATTTTCGGATAAAGTAATGAAGCCTTTTCCGTTTAATGCCGTTACACCGACAGAACAAAAAAACCTTAACTATGCCCTATCCAAATGTAGAAGGGTGGTAGAAAACGCCTTTGGTCATTTGAAGGCCAGGTTAAGAAGACTTGGAAAAGGATTGGAAAATCACATAGACAATACTTCCTTAATTATAAACACTTGTTGTGTACTTCACAACTTTTTAAACGTTCACAATGATGATATTAATATCCAATGGATGCAGAATGTAGATGCAACCACATTCAGACACAGAGAGCAACCGGAACATACATCATCTATCAGCGACACAAATCCTACAGCAGTTACCTAATATACGAAATGCGATAACCAGATACTTGGGTAAACCCACTTTATTTCATTCATTTATTTATTTCATTATTTATTTTTTATTTTTTTTTTTGCAAAATTGCAATCAAATCTTTTTGAAATTTGTCTGAGGAGATAACAAATCTCTCAAGAATTTCATTACGCTCTCTCTCTATTTGGATTAGTTCCCGATCCGTATTAGGTATTTCAAGCCACAAAAACATGTAATGGTGCCTGCACAGTGGAGCTACCTCACATATGTGTGCCGAGGAGTCAAAATTCGTCAAGTTTAACAAACCGGAGGTAAAGAATCACGTGAAGTTAGCTGATAACCACATAGTAAATGTCAAGGGGATCGGAACTGCAAAATTCGGAATCACTGTTGAAAATGGAAGCGAACCATTTTACCATTACAACACATTGCTGGTTCCAAAATTAAAGGATAATCTCATCTCAGTTAGCAAGGCAACTGATCATGGCTACAAAGTTATTTTTGAAGGTTCTGGAGCAAATATTATCGACAAATCGAACCGACTGGTGATGAGAGCTGAAAAGCGAAACGGTTTTTATTACATAGTAGTTGATGAAAAAGCCCAAATGGGCAGTTGTACAACAGAAAAGCCTAAATAAAATTGTGGATCACTAATGATCTGGCATAAAAGACTGGGGCACGTAAATGTTAATTCTCTCAAACACTTGCTGTCAAAAGAAATGGTCCGTGGGCTGCCGAATAAGTTTAATGAAGATTTCACATCGTGTACTACATGTTTGCGATCAAAGCAGACTCAATTACCTTTTTCAAACAGCGAAAAGAAAACAACAGAGAGACTGCAGATTGTCCATTCTGACATTTGTGGACCGATGCGTAAAGAATCTATAGGAGGGGCGAAATATTTTATAATATTTGTCTACTTTTTAAAACGAAAAAATGAAGCTCTCGAAGCCTTTAAGAAATTCAAGGCTTTCGCTGAGAATCAAACTGGTTGTAAACTAAAAATATTCAGAACGGACAATGGAATGGAATTCTGCAACAGGAATTTTCAATATTTTGTGGAACAGTGTGGAATTTTGCTTCAGAAAACTGTGCCATATACCCCTCAGCAAAATGGTGTTGCCGAAAGAACCAATCGAACCTTAACTGATATGGCTAGGTGTTTGATGGAGGAAAGAAAGCTACCTGAAATGATGTGGGGAGACCTAGTCAATACAGCGGCGTTTTTACGAAACCGATGCCCAGCAAAAATCAACGGCGATAGTACCCCGGAGGAACAATGGAGCCATAAAAGAAACCGAGTGTGTCTTTTCTCAGGGAGATCGGGACAGGAGTTTACACTTTGGATAAAGGCTCCAACTTAGGTAAATTTGATTGTAAGTCAGAGGAAGACATCTTCGTCGGTAAATGCAAAAATAATAACTATTATCTTTTTTCGTTTCAGGATAGTACTGAAACTTCTGATGAACCTCACGATCTTTCAAATAATTCAGAACTCGACACTTTAGACCAGGCAACGGATGAGCGCTTAAATGAGCTTGATGTGACGATCGTTCCCAAGGACAAGTTGAACCAGACACGCACCGATCCAATAACAGTCAAGGAAACTGGTCGTATGGAAGATGCAGACGAGTGGGAAGAAGCGATGAGGAATGAGTACAACTCCCTAATGAAGAACAAGACGTGGACTTTGGTTGACAGACCAGTGAATCGTAAGGTGATTAAGTCCAAGTGGGTTTTCAATACCAAATACCGACCAGATGGAACCGTGGAGAAGAAGAAGGCGCGCCTCGTGGCTAGGGGTTTTCATCAAATTCAAGGTGTTGACTACCAAGATACCTATTCACCTGTGGCAAATGTTAGTTCTACTCGATTAACCATGGCAATCGCAATAGAAAAGAGCCTGAACCTGTATGGAACGAGTTCGATGTGCTGAAGCAAAACCTTTCTGATGTTTTTCAGATAAAGGACCTAGGATACCCCGTGCTGTGTGTTGGACTAGAAGTCAAACGGTTCACCGGGGCTCTTCGTATAAGCCAAGGTGAACTTATCAGCAACCTGTTGGACAAATACGGGCTTGCGGATTGTAAGCCAGGCCGGTTACCAATGCCGACAAATTTAAAACTGGAGCAAGAACCAACTGTTCCGGGGAGAGAAAGGAGGTGGAAAAAACAAAGTATCGTCGTTTGATAGGAAGTCTGCTACACCTTTCCACTTTTAGTAGACCAGACATAGCCTATGCAGTTAACTCGTTGGCGCAATTTAACAGCAAACCTCGGCAGCAGCATTGGAATGCTGCAATATATGTGCTTCGATGTGATTTTGACCACATCCAGCACAGAAGCGGAGTATGTGAATCTTTGTTCCGTTGCTAAAGAAGCAGCGTTTTTGCGTAACTTAATGGAGGAGCTTGGACTTCATCAAGGACCAGTGACTATTTGGAGCGACAGTCGCAGTGCACAGGCGATAGCAAATGCAGTGGGAGTTCAGGGGTGAACTAAACACCTCGAAATCCGATATCATTTTATCAAGGAGGCGGTAGTGGAAGGCAAGATCAATATATCTTTTGTCAGATCAGAAGAGATGGCTGCAGATGCATTAACGAAATCCATGGCAGTACCAGCGCATCTTCGATGTTTTACATAACTAGGGATGCTTTTTTTAGATTAAATTTTCCGTATACGGATTGAGGAATTGAGAAGGGGTGTTGGGTTAGTAAATTCGAAACATTAACTGAACACATCCACTTCCACAATCCACTTTGACAATTGTACAGTCCACAACAAGATGGCTGTCTTTTTTATATTCTTCTTTTTTCCGTCCTTCTTCTTTTTGGAACTTGCTTATTCAACGATCTTTATAATAAATGGTTTCTCTTTAAATCGACTTGAATCTTTTCTTTTTCGTGCGCTACGTTATGGTTGGTTATGGGCTCAGGCCATAACAAGAAACAAAAAGAAACCCAACACAGAAATATTTATTTGTTTAGAATTTTTTTTTTTTCGTATTAAATTATTTGGAATAATAATGAGCTCTTCAAGTTCGCATGGTCGGATACGTCTTCTAAATGGAGATAACTACATAACGTGGAAAGCACAAATGGAAGCGGTACTTCATCGTGGGAGATTTTTACAATCCACTAAAGGATATGTTTCACGCCCGGCACAGGCTGGACCGGAACAGACACAGTGGGTTGAAAAGGATTTGGACGCCCGAGCGGAGTTGTTAATTGCATTGGAAGCTCTCACTGTAAATTACAAATCATCCAAGGAATTATGAAATTTTTTGATGGAGTGCTACGACAAAAAGGGACCACGCCAGAAGAGTACCGAAAGCTTACTAACCTTGAAAATGCACCAGGCCAATCGATCGCTGAATATGCTCGAGAATTTAAGACAATTACCAATCGATTAAAGGAGTTAGCAGCTACCTTGGATGACGATTTACTAGTTGTTGTAAGGATATAAGATCCGATTTTGATGCCCAAAGCGTTTATCCCGAAGTGGCAACCGTTTGTATTTTGTTTGTACTAGGTTGCTGGAAGTAGGCGATATGAAAAGGGACTGCTTGAACAACAATGTTCTCAGTGCCAAACACATTAAGTTTCAAAAATATCATAAGAAGCAAAGTCAAAATAAGGTAAACACTGATTCCTTTCCATATAATTGCAGGAAGTGTGGAAAGCGGTGGCACATGGCCAAGGATTGCTGGACCAAAAACGACAGAGTCAAGCAAACTCAAAGTGGAAGCGTATGTCAACAGTGTTTCGTCGTACAGGAGTGCACATCAACGCAATCAGCTAATACTTCATGCGAGTCAAGCCACAAAAACATGTTATGGTGCCTAGACAGTGGAGCTACCTCACATATGTGTGCCGAGGAGTCAAAATTCGTCAAGTTTAACAAACTGGAGGTAACGAATCATGTGAAATTAGCTGATAACCACATAGTAAATGTCAAGGGGATCGGAACTGCAAAATTCGGAATCACTGTTGAAAATGGAAGTGTCTCTTTTATATTCTTCCTTTTTCTTTTTTCCATCCTTCTTCTTTTTGGGACTTGCTTATTCAACGATCTTTATAATAAATGATATCTCTTTAAATCGACTTGAATCTTTTCTTTTTCGTGCGGTACTCATCACACTTGATTTATAAACAGCGATTGGTAAAGTTCGAAATAATAAATCGGTAGTGAAGATAAATAAGTGTAAAGTAATTTAAATTAATTTAAAATAGTTTTTTATCTTTTCGAATTCCAGCCTGAATGTAACAGTATATTTGTTTCATGAATATTTTTGGGTTTTCCGGTGGCTACTTTGGGGGATATGAGCACTTAGGCGAAATCGAAATACATATAGGTACCGAAATATGCGAGAGCCTCAAGACTGCTTTCACCGAATGGCACTATTAGCGAACAAATTTTATGTCAATGCGAAGGGATATCATTAAATCAGTGATTTCATTTAAATATTTAATTTACTTTCATAACAACTCAAAATACATTTTCCTACACAACACCTCATAATAATAATAATTGAACAGAAAATAAAAACATAAATCAAACAATCAAATAAAGTGTCCAGTGCAGTGCCAATAGACAAAAAAAAAAAAAAAAAAATCGCACACGCGAGTGACCTTTGTTCTTCCCGTTTTTTGGTTTTTCTCTCTCCTTTGTTTTCTCCTTTCGCCTGTTGCGCTTCTTTGATCGCTGCTGTGTCATAATTTTGGCTAAGCAGCGATCACAAAACAACATCTGATGAATAGCGGGTTGTAAGTGTGTGTCTTGCCGGATAACTGACTCGCACTGTTGCATGGGCATAACACCTGTGACAGAGTGTTTTGGAAGTCCGGTGACGGATATACACGTTGCAACTCTGCTTAGTTGCGTTGGAGTTGTGTTTTAAATTTTTGTGTGTATTATGAGGGGTGAGTTCCGTGTTGATTTTTGCAACATTCGAGGCTTGAAAAGGAATCTCTTTGCTGCGTATGGTCATGTCTTTCAATTCAAACCAGCTGTTTTGGCATTTTGTGAGACAGAAATTCGATTCCCTCGAATTTTGATTTACCAGGATATCACTTAGTGCCATTATTCTTTTTACATCGCGGGCTCGCCGTTTACGTCCGTGATGATATTGCTTACGAATTTCCACCACAATATAACCGTTGCTCCAATGCGGAATTCAATTACATATGGTTAAAATTCAATGTCCGTAAGCAAATAATACACTCCTGTTTTATTTATAGAAGTCCAAACATTGACTGTTCATCTACTTTTAACGAGTTTGATGAGCTGTCTAACTCCATCTTAGGAATTGTTTCCCAGTATCCTCATACTGAAATTGTCATTGCGGGCGATTTCAATATACACAATTCCGATTGGCTTCGCCATTCTGGACAGTCAACACCCGAAGGAAGGTATGTTAGGATTTTCGCTGAGATTAACAGCTTAACTCAGCTTGTAAACGAGCCTACACGGATTCCGGATGCTGCAGATCATGCCGCTAACACATTGGACTTTTTCCTCACCTCTCATCCAGATAAATATTCTATTGACGTAACGTCGCCTCTAGGTTCGTCGGACCATTGTGTCATTTCAGCTAAATTCTCATACACAAACCACACAGTTAAAGAACAAGCTCCCAAAAAAACGGTATGGCATTATGAGAAAGCCAATTGGGACGGCCTTAACTTCTTTTTTCGGAGCTTTAACTGGTCACTATGCTTCCTCGATAGTGACGTGGATGCCGCCGCTGAAATGATTACAAACACCATTCTCCTGGGTATGAGATCCTTTATTCCCAACAGAAAAAAGAGTATTATACCTAAGGAGAATGCTTGGTGCGACTCGAGCTGCAAAGAGGTTATCAGGTTGAGAGAGTTGAGCTTTCGGGCTTATAAAGCAAACCCAACCGAGGAAAACCGAAAAAAGTTTCGACGAGTCCGAAATGACTGCAACTCCGTGATACGACGTGCAAAATTTTCTCATGACCAAAACTTACGACAAAAAATACTTCACTGTCCCAGTGGTAGTAAACAGTTTTGGTCTTTCGTGAAAAATATTAAGAACTCCACCACGTCGTCAATCCCCACACTCGTTTACAATGACATTCCAGCTGTCAGCTCTTTGGACAAAGCAAATCTGCTGGCTGCGCAATTCGCCGCAAGCTCCAACATTCCAGATTGCATCATGTCTCCACCTGTGCTCGAGAGCGTCGAATATTTCATGGGACAAATACATTTCCGCACTCGCACAGTAGCAAGAGTATTAAAAGATCTTAACATTCACAAATCCGCTGGTCCAGATGGTATATCCCCCATAATTCTGAAGAGGTGTTCTTCCACGCTGGCAAAACCACTGCGTAAGCTTTTCCACTTGTCCTACTCTTCTGGACTCTTTCCGAGTAGATGGAAAACTGCATTTGTCCAGCCCGTTCCAAAAAAAGGCGATTCTTCTTCACGCACCAACTACCGACCCATTGCACGTACGTCCATTCTTTCCAAGGTCATGGAAACGCTGATAAACCGTCAACTTATGAAATATCTTGAATCACGAAAACTTCTCAATGACCGGCAATACGGTTTTCGTAGCAGCAGGTCCACTGGTGATTTGATGACTTATCTCACCGAAAAGTGGAACCAATCTCTTCACCACTCTGGTGAAACGAAGATTGTTGCGCTTGATATTTCGAAAGCATTTGACAGAGTTTGGCACCAAGCTCTTTTGTCGAAAATGCGTGCCTATGGGATCGACGCGTCTCTTCTTCAATGGATTAGAAACTACCTTTCTGGCCGTTCAATTCAAGTTGTGTTGGACGGTTTCAAGTCTGCAATTCACCATATAAATGCTGGTGTTCCCCAAGGCTCTGTTTTGTCTCCGACACTCTTTCTCATATTCATCAATGATCTCTTGTCTGTTATTTCTAATCCAATACATTCTTTCGCTGTTGATAGCACCCTCAGTTTTTCATATTCGTTCCCTGACTCACGTCCCTGCTCTTCGGCCGTGGATCTGGAACGGCGACGTATGCTAAACACATTAAATTCCGATCTTGACAGCATTACAAAATGGGGTGGAATTTAATGCTTCCAAAACACAATGCTGCCTTCTATCATTAAAGCGAAGCCTGAACCCTAACCCATTATCCATGAATGGGGCTTGCATCGAAGAAACCGAACGACTTTCCATACTTGGTATATGTGTCAACGACAAACTCCGTTGGAATGACCACATATACGAAGTCGCCAAAAACGCTGCGAAATGTCTAGGTTTCTTAAATCGATGTAAGAAATACTTTACACCCTTCGACTTAGCTACAATATACAAGGCCTTTATTCGGCCTAAGCTTGAGTACAACGCTCATATCTGGTCAGGTGCACCAAAAGCTTCATTGCACCTACTAGACAGAATTCAAAAGCGCGCGATAAAACTTATAGGTGATAGAAATATAGCGGAGTCTATTGACCCGCTCGAACATCGCAGAAATGTTTCTTGCCTTTCTTTATTTTATCGATATTTTCACCATCGATGCTCTGATGAAATAGCTAACTGCATTCCGCCCCTTCAACAATTCTCTCGCAACACCCGTCACACATCGAATGCACATCAGTTCACCCTTAAGCCTATCTTCGGACGTACTGTAAAATATAGAGATTCTTTTGTGAGCCGAACAACACGCATCACAGTGTAACGACTAGAGGAAAAAAATGCAAATTTTTTTTTTTTTTTTTTTTTTATGTTTAAATATTTTTATAGTGAAAGCAAATAAGCTGGAGATTCGAAAAATCCGCTACTCAATATATGGTATTGGTTTGTGCAGTAAACAAAAAGACGTTATTTTGTATGTTGACATCACCGCGCTGAAATTTCTGCATTTTACATGCCATTGCCATTACAGCTTGCAAGTCTCACAGTGCTTCTTGGAACTTGTCGTTAAATTCATACGTAAAGTGAACCTTCTTTTTTCATTTGGTGAATAAATTATATTGATATATTAAACATGGGTAAGTTATCGGGTTTTTCCTTAGAGAACTACGATATAAAATGATTTTCCAACTTGGGATGCGTGTACAAAAAAATGAACTCAAAACATATCCTCCATTTTTTTTGTGTGGAAAGATTTATATATGTACTTTGTACTTATAACAGTTTTAGCTGCCGAAACGTGCCGATTCAGTTCAATAATTTTTTTTTTTTTCAGAAAATACCCCGAAATTAACACAAAAATCCTGCTTCGAGGCATGGAAAATGGCTGCCACAAATCATAAAGTGGAAGCAATTTTAAGTCATATTTTGGTTAAGTACGGTTTGGAAAATGCTCCGGATGAAATTATTGAGAGTGTAAAAAAACTAGCCGCTTGATTTCTTTAAATTTAAAAAAGAAATGGGAAATTACCCACCGCACAAATAAAACATTCATGAGTCGTTATGGGAACTGGTTGAATGAAGAGGTTACATTAGAACATGAAGTTATCAGTTACTTGCAGACATCCAACTTTCCGCGTGCTTCTTCAAGTGGGCTACAACGTGGAAGACCTGAAAAGGATTTTAACGAATTGTGCGAAAAATCAAAAAGAAAGAAAGTTGCAAAGCTTGTTCAAGACTGGAGCTCTAGTGAACTATCTTTTGCTGCTGACTTATCAAGATCAAGTGCCATTTTAAGTACCCGAACATCTATGTCTGCTCTTCAAGCATTAGCTTTGTATTGAGATTTAGGACTTAGCTTTAGGAAGTATAACATTTTACGTTCAACTGTAAATAGTTTACATCACAACACATTCCCTAGCTACTATTATATAAAGAAAATTAGAGATGAAAGGCTTCCTATTAACGTAGACGTTTCAGCTAATCACGCTGCAGTAGATTTGCAGGAATTACTCAACAAAACTGCAAAATATATCATTGAATCCATCCCCGATGAATCAATACTTTCGTGTGATTCTGTAAAATTTATCTGCAAGTGGGGCTTCGATGGAAGTTCTGGACACAGTCCTTACAAACAGAGATTCCAGACCTCTGACAGTTTTGATGAATTTATATTTTTGACTGCACTAATTCCTCTTCAAGTTGTCCATATAGCAACAGGTGAAATAAAGTGGCAAAATCCTACACCGTCATCTGTATTTTATTGTCGGCCTATAAAGTTCATATTGTGGTAAATCAGGCACTTAGTGACAGGCACTTAGTGAATCGCACACTTAGGAATTGTGGTGAATCGGGCACCTGGTAACAATCTGTTTCCCTCTTAAAGTTCCACTTCATATTGGAGACTGGATTCTCCAATGTCAAGTTATTCTAGTACAATCTGGATTGGAGAATGGAATAGAATCTGTCAAGTGATTCTAGTACCTTCTGGAGAAGAGATGGAGTACATCTGGAGTGCATCTGCTACTATCCATTTCTAGAATATTCGCCGATAGGTGGCAGCGCGGATATAAAAAGGGGCGCGTTGACAACAGGCGGGCAGTTGATTTTAAGGACGCGATTGTTAAGTTCGAAAGAGTAATCGGTTGAGAGATAAAAAGAAGTAATAGAAGCGATTGGATTGAGACGTTTAAGAAAAGTAATAAAGTGATATTGTACTGAGAGATAAATAAGTGAAAAGTAATAAAGTAATAAAGTAATAAAGCGAATAGATTGAAACGTTTGAGAATTGATTAAATAAGTGAATATTTGGAAAGTGTAAATAAAGAGATTTTATTTGAACAGTTGCACAGAATAGTGTTTTATCTTTTCGAATCCCCACAGCCAAAATGTAACATTGGTGTCAGAAGTGGGATAAAACTTATTCTGTGCTAAGAAGTGTGTAAGTGCTACTAAGACTAAAAAGTGAATTTGTGAATTTGTGAATTTTGAAATTGCAAAGGACAAACAGATGGGTCGTTTATTGCTACATCTAAGCATACCCCAATTAAAAAGTGAGCTAGAAAAGCGAAATCTCTCCACAGCTGGAGGGAGGGGTGACCTCATTCTTCGTCTGCGGGAGGCTGTCCAATGCGAGGGAGCAGATCCGAAATCCATTCTATTCGACGTGCCAGGAGAACAAGTAAGTACAGACGTTGAATTAAGCGCTATGATGGAAGTACTTCTTGCCAAGATGGAAGAACTAAACAATTCTATGGAATCGAACTTCGCAGAACAGAAAAATTTCATAGAATCGATATTCGCAGAACAGAAAAATTCCATGGAATCGATATTCGCAGAACAAAAGAATTCTCTAGTAGAAGAACAGAAGAATTCTCTGGAACAACAGAAAGATTCTATGGAATTGAAGTTCGAAGCGCAAAAGAATTCTCTAGTAGAAGAACAGAAGAATTCTCTGGAACAACAGAAAGATTCTATGGAATTGAAGTTCGAAGCGCAAAAGAATTCTCTAGTAGAAGAACAGAAAAATTCTCTGGAACAACAGAAAGATTCTGTGGAATTGAAGTTCGAAGCGCAAAAGAATTCTCTTGAAGAGCGAGAAAATTCCATTGTGGCCACACAAATAGATGCAGTGGAAGAAGATCTGGAGGCAATAGGTGATGTCACGAAACAAAACGGTTTGGATGGGTTTTATCGCCATTTGAATGAACAGAAATTGGGCCCGAAGGAAGGTACGAAAGTTGTGTCCGAGGAGGAGCCGTCCACTTCTAAGGAATCGGAAGAAATATCTTATAGCTCATCAACTCGGGTAAAACGCGCCGGTCATCAGCAGAAGAAGAAAAAGAAACTGACAAGGCAGCTAAAGAACCGACAAAACGGGCGCACATCCAGTCGAATCCGGATGCCGATTCAGATTTTGGTGTACACTCTTCATCTGACAAGAAGCTTGAAAAAGTGGAAAGGAAAAAAAAAAAAAAAAAAAAAATTAGCGATAATGACAAGTCTATGCAAAAAGTAACTGAAGGGCACATTAAAAAGGAACCCAGGGTCCCGAACGGTGAACAAACATTTTTAAAACCATTAAAAGATGTAATTGTCGATGTGTCTTTAGACATCAAGCTGGACATAATTAAAAACGAAAAGGAGGACACATTAAAGCCGAAGAAAGATAAGAGTTTGATTTGGAAGCAACGCAGGGTTGGTTCAGTATTCGATGCAGCACTACAGAGGTACTTCCAGCGGAGGACCGCATGAGGGCCAGGTACGGCGCTGGTACGACGGCTGCAGGATTTCGGGAAAGAGATCTGGTGTGGCTGTATAGTCCCCATCGAGGAGGGGCCTATCACCTGGATTGCAGCGGGACTGGGAAGGACCCTATAAAATCGTGACGCGCATCAACGACATTGTCTATCACATCCAACGAGGAAGAGGCAAGCTGAAAGTCGTTCATGTGGATCGTCTTCATCGTTAAAAATGATGAAAATGCTAGCGAGTTTGTTCGGGACGAACAAGTTTAAGAGGGGGATAATGTGGTAAATCAGGCACTTAGTGACAGGCACTTAGTGAATCGCACACTTAGGAATTGTGGTGAATCGGGCACCTGGTAACAATCTGTTTCCCTCTTAAAGTTCCACTTCATATTGGAGACTGGATTCTCCAATGTCAAGTTATTCTAGTACAATCTGGATTGGAGAATGGAATAGAATCTGTCAAGTGATTCTAGTACCTTCTGGAGAAGAGATGGAGTACATCTGGAGTGCATCTGCTACTATCCATTTCTAGAATATTCGCCGATAGGTGGCAGCGCGGATATAAAAAGGGGCGCGTTGACAACAGGCGGGCAGTTGATTTTAAGGACGCGATTGTTAAGTTCGAAAGAGTAATCGGTTGAGAGATAAAAAGAAGTAATAGAAGCGATTGGATTGAGACGTTTAAGAAAAGTAATAAAGTGATATTGTACTGAGAGATAAATAAGTGAAAAGTAATAAAGTAATAAAGTAATAAAGCGAATAGATTGAAACGTTTGAGAATTGATTAAATAAGTGAATATTTGGAAAGTGTAAATAAAGAGATTTTATTTGAACAGTTGCACAGAATAGTGTTTTATCTTTTCGAATCCCCACAGCCAAAATGTAACATTGGTGTCAGAAGTGGGATAAAACTTATTCTGTGCTAAGAAGTGTGTAAGTGCTACTAAGACTAAAAAGTGAATTTGTGAATTTGTGAATTTTGAAATTGCAAAGGACAAACAGATGGGTCGTTTATTGCTACATCTAAGCATACCCCAATTAAAAAGTGAGCTAGAAAAGCGAAATCTCTCCACAGCTGGAGGGAGGGGTGACCTCATTCTTCGTCTGCGGGAGGCTGTCCAATGCGAGGGAGCAGATCCGAAATCCATTCTATTCGACGTGCCAGGAGAACAAGTAAGTACAGACGTTGAATTAAGCGCTATGATGGAAGTACTTCTTGCCAAGATGGAAGAACTAAACAATTCTATGGAATCGAACTTCGCAGAACAGAAAAATTTCATAGAATCGATATTCGCAGAACAGAAAAATTCCATGGAATCGATATTCGCAGAACAAAAGAATTCTCTAGTAGAAGAACAGAAGAATTCTCTGGAACAACAGAAAGATTCTATGGAATTGAAGTTCGAAGCGCAAAAGAATTCTCTAGTAGAAGAACAGAAGAATTCTCTGGAACAACAGAAAGATTCTATGGAATTGAAGTTCGAAGCGCAAAAGAATTCTCTAGTAGAAGAACAGAAAAATTCTCTGGAACAACAGAAAGATTCTGTGGAATTGAAGTTCGAAGCGCAAAAGAATTCTCTTGAAGAGCGAGAAAATTCCATTGTGGCCACACAAATAGATGCAGTGGAAGAAGATCTGGAGGCAATAGGTGATGTCACGAAACAAAACGGTTTGGATGGGTTTTATCGCCATTTGAATGAACAGAAATTGGGCCCGAAGGAAGGTACGAAAGTTGTGTCCGAGGAGGAGCCGTCCACTTCTAAGGAATCGGAAGAAATATCTTATAGCTCATCAACTCGGGTAAAACGCGCCGGTCATCAGCAGAAGAAGAAAAAGAAACTGACAAGGCAGCTAAAGAACCGACAAAACGGGCGCACATCCAGTCGAATCCGGATGCCGATTCAGATTTTGGTATACACTCTTCATCTGACAAGAAGCTTGAAAAGGAAAGGAAAAAAAAAAAAAAAAAAAAAATTAGCGATAATGACAAGTCTATGCAAAAAGTAACTGAAGGGCACATTAAAAAGGAACCCAGGGTCCCGAACGGTGAACAAACATTTTTAAAACCATTAAAAGATGTAATTGTCGATGTGTCTTTAGACATCAAGCTGGACATAATTAAAAACGAAAAGGAGGACACATTAAAGCCGAAGAAAGATAAGAGTTTGATTTGGAAGCAACGCAGGGTTGGTTCAGTATTCGATGCAGCACTACAGAGGTACTTCCAGCGGAGGACCGCATGAGGGCCAGGTACGGCGCTGGTACGACGGCTGCAGGATTTCGGGAAAGAGATCTGGTGTGGCTGTATAGTCCCCATCGAGGAGGGGCCTATCACCTGGATTGCAGCGGGACTGGGAAGGACCCTATAAAATCGTGACGCGCATCAACGACATTGTCTATCACATCCAACGAGGAAGAGGCAAGCTGAAAGTCGTTCATGTGGATCGTCTTCATCGTTAAAAATGATGAAAATGCTAGCGAGTTTGTTCGGGACGAACAAGTTTAAGAGGGGGATAATGTGGTAAATCAGGCACTTAGTGACAGGCACTTAGTGAATCGCACACTTAGGAATTGTGGTGAATCGGGCACCTGGTAACAATCTGTTTCCCTCTTAAAGTTCCACTTCATATTGGAGACTGGATTCTCCAATGTCAAGTTATTCTAGTACAATCTGGATTGGAGAATGGAATAGAATCTGTCAAGTGATTCTAGTACCTTCTGGAGAAGAGATGGAGTACATCTGGAGTGCATCTGCTACTATCCATTTCTAGAATATTCGCCGATAGGTGGCAGCGCGGATATAAAAAGGGGCGCGTTGACAACAGGCGGGCAGTTGATTTTAAGGACGCGATTGTTAAGTTCGAAAGAGTAATCGGTTGAGAGATAAAAAGAAGTAATAGAAGCGATTGGATTGAGACGTTTAAGAAAAGTAATAAAGTGATATTGTACTGAGAGATAAATAAGTGAAAAGTAATAAAGTAATAAAGCGAATAGATTGAAACGTTTGAGAATTGATTAAATAAGTGAATATTTGGAAAGTGTAAATAAAGAGATTTTATTTAAACAGTTGCACAGAATAGTGTTTTATCTTTTCGAATCCCCACAGCCAAAATGTAACAATATTTTCAAAAGAGTCACCCACGTTAGTATCCCAAGAAAAAGCGAATATGGATCACTTGATTAATAATTTGATTCCTTTAGGCATGATTATTAATACTAAATCCATTATTGTTAACTTTGAAATGTTATTCACTATGATAGACGGCAGTATATGCAACGTAATTAGTGAGACTAATTCGGCGCAAACTTGTTACATTTGTGGTTGTACTCCTAAAAATATGAACAAAGAAAGAAGTGAATACCTTCAGCCGAAAAAGTCTACATACAAGTTTGGGTTATCTCCGTTACACTGTTGGATAAGATCTTTTGAATGTATGCTGCACATTTCTTATCGTTTAGATTTAAAGAAATGGCAAGTCAAAGGAGAAGATTCAAAAAAAATATTTGCGGAAAGAAAAGCTAAAATACAAAAAGAATTTAAAGATAAATTAGGATTAATAATCGATAAACCAAAGCCTGGCTTTGGTTCAAGTAATGATGGAAATACTGCCCGTAGATTTTTTGAAAATCCTTCCTTAAGTGCTTCAATTACAGGTATCAACCAGCAATTAATAACAAAGTTGTCAATAATGCTTCGAGTAATTTCTAGTGGAAAAAAAATTGATTTAAGAAAATTTAAAATACTTGTTAACGAAATAAAAGAGCTATATTTATGTAATTATAATTGGTACTATATGCCTGTTTCATTACATAAATTATTAATACATGGTCCTGACATTATTTCATCATTTTTGATTCCCATAGGTCAGTTATCTGAAGAAGCTTTGGAATGCCGACACAAAGATATTCGCCATATTCGAAAATACAATACAAGAAAATCCTCACGCAATAATACAAACAAAGATATCATGACAATGCTTCTTCTTACATCTGATCCAGGTCTAGCTAGGTTTCAAAAATGTATAAGTAGTCACAGAAAAATAACATCAGATATAGCTGAATATATTATAACTGACAATAATGAGTTAGGAACATTTGATTTGAGTTTAGATTCAGATTCATACTCAGATTCAGATCACTCACTTATGGAATCTGAAAGCGAATGATTTCTTTGTTATTATGGCCTTAATGTTTTGTTTAACTAGTTTGATAAGTTCGTTGTAAGCCTTTTTTGAAAAAATACAAGAAAAAAAAATAATAAAAACAATATATTTTGAATAACGATTTTTGTTCCGTTTCTTCATACATTGGTTACACTGTGCGCATGTGGAATGCATTGCCTCACACGGTTTTCCCCTCTCATTACAGCCCACAATTGTCTAAGACCAATGTGCACCAGTACCTCTTCTCTATCCTCCCTATTAACCCTTCCACTCGTGCTGTGCATTAGCATAATAAGGGAACAAAAACCCCTTGAGCACTAGTGAATTATAAAAAAAAAAAAAAAAAAAATCTTCCCAACAAAAAAAGCGAATAGTGTGAAACTGAAAGTGGTTCTTAACTATTTACCTTCGCCTATTTACGTATAAGATTTGACTCTTTACTTTCTCCCATTACAAATAAAAAATATGTTTTTTTTTTTTGTTTTATGTTTTTTTTTTGTCAGTGTCAAACACAGACGAGTAACATGCGAAGAGAAATACTCGTATGCGGATTTCGAGAATTGCATTCAGTTTTTCGCATCGGAGATTTTGACGTATGCGAGAATTTTTGAGAATTGAGGTCCGGAAATTGGATAAAGATTGTTTTTTTCCGTACCAATCGAACATAAAAAGTGGCCCAATCGAATACATACCACATAAACTAGATTCTTCAACGCCATCATTGAATGTAGGGGGATAACTGGAGACTTGAACATATGGGTGTAATAATTGCTTTATTATTATTAATTGCCTTATTTTATTTATTTTATTATCTTTATTTCAGTACAATTCTCGACATTAATATTGTGCGTCTGCCACGTATATCTGTCCCCTCCACGTCTACTCACTATACTTGATGGGCGCGTTCAGTACATTTTACATTTTATAATTGTTACATGGACGCGTTTAGTATACATATTTTACTACATGCTCTTTTTTTCTTTTTTTCTTTTTTCTGTAAATAGTGATAACATTAAACTAAAAGTAGTACAGCATTAATAGTGATAATAATTATTTTTTTTCTTTTTTTTCATAAATAGTTTACAATAAATATCATTGATACTGTAATAATATGTGATTGTGGACTTTTCTGGACATTGTACAAGGTTACCACTGCGCGTTCTGTAACCTGCCGATTCAGGCGCGTTATCTTCAGATTCACTAATAGATGTTTCAGAGTCACCATCAGCAGTTGATAATTCTTCAGAAGATGCAAACACAATTGCTAGCATTTCCTTTTCTATTTGGACCCATTTTTGTTCATTTTTGCTGAGTGTTCTAGAAGCATACGTTACTGGCTGTCCCTCCTGCATTAGTACACAACTCAGACCATCTTTTGATGCATCCGTTTGCACCACTACAGGTTTATTTGGACTGTATATCGACAAAAAAGTATCAGACGTAATAACTTCTGAAAGGTTTTGTGGCAACGCATTTCCTTATTGCTGGCAATGCTCCCATAAGAATGTGTCCATCTTTTTCGTTTCATACATCTGCGATTGCAGCTGCAACAAAAAGCACAGTCTGCTGTCCGCCATCTTCGTTGCCACACGCTGTGCTTGAGATACTTTTAAAAGACAGAAAATTCCAAAGTTTACTTTCATTGAATACCATTTAATTTATAATTATTTCTTGTTTTGTGAGTTGTTTTTAATGTATAAAAAGTTGAATTTATAAAGGCAAAAACTATAAATTTATTGACTGCCGTATAAATCCACAGTGGTGACCCCGAAATTCACTCGCAATCAACATACATAAATACGCGCATTTTGCTTTATCCTGTTGCGACGTGCACAAATTTTTTCCCCGCAGCTGCGCAGTGTGAATAATTAACTTCGCACTTAAGAATGACGGACAATGAATATGATTCTGCTGACGGATCCCCAGCCAACGAAAGAAAACCAGAATTGGCGAGAGTGGCAATAAAGCCAATGCCTTTCTGGAAACAAAATCCTCATATATGGTTTTTGCAGCTGGAGGCACAATTCAAAACGAACCACATTACACAGGACAGCACAAAGTATTACACGGCCGTTTCAGCAGTAGATACTTCGGTGTTGGGTACTTGATCAGATAAGTGACCTGATTGAAAAACCACCAGATACAGACAAATATAAAACATTCAAACATCGACTGATTGAGATATATGCCGATACAGAACAAGTGCGACTTAAAAAATTACTGCGCGGTTTGGAATTGGGAGACAAAAGACCGTCCCAGCTGTTCAATGAAATGAGAAATCTTGCACGCAACAAAATTGACGACAGTGTTCTTAAGTCATTATGGCTACAACAACTACCAGACCAAATTCACGCAATACTGTGCGGACTCGGTGACGAACTGGACACCAAAAAGGCTCTCGATGTCGCCGACAAAATTCGGGATTCTCTGGGCACCCATGAGATACCACTGATGCAAAGTCAACCACGCTATGCGGGACCACAGTCACAACAAGATGCAATCAGTGCTTTGCAATCTCAGGTCGAAGAATTAACTCGCCAAGTTCAACGTCTGTGCAGCGACAAACCAGGACCCAGTTTTTCACAACGTAATCGCAGCCGTCCACGCCCTCACCAGCATCAAGGCGACTACACATGCCGGTTCCACCGTAAGTATGGTGATAAAGCAATTAAATGTCAGCGTGGTTGTAAGTTTGAAAAAAAAAAACGACTCGGCCGGTCGTTAATCGCGGCGAACGACACTGGCATAAGCAATAACAGCCGCTTATTTATATACGACTATTATAACTTTAGTGTCTTAATACAGACATCGCACTTTATTCAAATATATTCTTAAGTATATGCTTACAGCTCGGTGGTCAAGATAAGAGAGAGATAATTCATAGCTTACGAACTAAATGGAGTACCAATTCGTGATTGGTATAATGACATTTACTTAGCCTAGGTTGGTAATGAGTAGAGTAGCGAGTGATGCCAACTATTAAGCATGGGGTTTTGAGGTTGCTATAATTAGCACATCATAAATCCATGATTAATACATAACATCTTCCGCTACTAAATAAGTTATGATATAACTACTACAATTTTTTCCAAGATTATTTTTTAAATACAACGGTAGGTTAAAGAATTCATTAAAGATTTTAAATTATAATTTACAAGTATAAGGTTAGCTATTCCAATATAATTGGGTTTTTTTCCAATTTCAAAGATTTAGCCAGCTCTTTATTTTTTAGTCTACTAGACCTTCTTACTTTAATATTTGTTAAGAATTTTCTTTTTTCTCTACAAGGTCGCTTACTATTAATTTTAATTTTTGTAGGATCTATATCAGATATAAAAATTTTATCATTTAAATTCCTTTTGCGAATTTGATTCCTGTGTACAAAACGTTCTACTTCATTTACTCTTATAATATACGTTAATTGACTTACAATTTTAGAAACTTTAGCAGGAATCCATTTAATCATATTCAGATAGTGGTTTCTATACAGGATTTCTTCCCCCACTTTAAATTGCTGTTTTAATTTATTACTATTACATTTTTCGCTTTCTTTAAGACCTGCTCTTACATTTACATTATTGTCAACAGAATCATTTTGTATATTTCTATTGCTCTTTTGCTTCAGAGAGCTTAACATAATTCTTGGTTTAAAGTTAAACAACATTTCCGAAGGAGATTTGGAGGTTACTGTTGATGGAGTGTTGCGATAATTAAAAAGGAATTCATTTACTTTATCTACTAACGACATTGTATTATTTTGTTCCAAGCATAACTTTTTTAAAACTGACTTCACTGTCTGCACTCCCCTTTCAGCTAATCCATTCGATTGTGGGTGATATGGAGGGGATTTCACCAGATTAATACCTTTACATTTACAGAACTTATAAAGCACACTTGAATTAAAAGGTGGGCCATTATCTGTCACAATACAACCCGGATATCCGAAAACTAAAAATAATTTGGATAACTCATTTATTAACGACTGAACACTTGTGGTGTTCATCAACCT
Source organism: Cheilosia urbana (assembly GCA_946477585.1). Classification (NCBI taxonomy): domain Eukaryota; kingdom Metazoa; phylum Arthropoda; class Insecta; order Diptera; family Syrphidae; genus Cheilosia; species Cheilosia urbana. The sequence continues at coordinate 63,854,373 of OX297853.1, read as the reverse complement.
CACGTCGCAATATCTTGAGAAAGCGTTCATAATGATTAGAAATGTTTTCCCCCCAAAGAAGAAAAAATCTAGGTGGATGCGATCAAAAGGAAACTGTGATGGTGCCCATTTCGTTTCAACTTTTTCGCGCGGAACGTTTTGTGTTTTTTCACAAACTTCACAGTTTTTTGCGAATGAGCTTATTGACTTATCAATGGCTGGCCACCACACAAAAGACCGGGCTAACATCTTCATCCTCACTACACCTGAATGATTTTTATGAAGCAATTCGAGGACCCTATTTTGTAGCGCAGTTGGAACAACAACCCTGTGCCCATATAACACACAACCATTTTCAATACATAAACTTGTTTTGTTTTTAAAATACTGTTTTATATTATTTGATATATTATTTGGCCATCCAACTTGTAAATATTCAAAAACAGCCTTTAGTACTTCATCTTGTTGAGTACTGTCACGAATCATATCCGTATTTACTAAATTATCATCCACGTGAAAATAATTTATAGGTGTTTCTTCCACATTTGAGTCAACCTCCAACGGCAACCGTGAAAGGCAATCTACATGGCCCATTTTTGAGCCCCTTCGAAAAGAAATTTTATAATTATACTGGGACAATAAAATAGCCCATCTGTGTAGTCTTACAACAGCGACTGCCGAATTCCCCTTACTTGGGTGAAAAATCTCCTTGAGTGCCTGGTTATCAGTGCAAATAGTGAATTCGTGACCATACAAATAATTGTGATACTTATTTATTGCAAAGATGATGGCTAGTGCCTCGCGGTGCAACTGCGAATAGTTTCTTTCTGCTGTTGACAGAGTACATGACGCAAAACTGACTGGCCTTTCCTTGCCGTTCACTAGATGGCATAGAATTGCTCCGATGCCATACGGGCTAGCATCAGTGAATAAAAAAATTTCCTTATTTGGATCATATAATTCCAAAATTTTATTATTTAAGAGGAGGGTTTTACTATTCTCAAAAGCCTTCTGACAATCTTCTGTCCATAAAAACCGAGTATCTTTTCTCAATAAATTGTATAATGGTTGAATTTGTGATGCCAGGTTTGGAAGAAATTTATTATAATAGTTTAGAAGTCCTAAAAAGGATTGCAATTGTTGGAGGTTATTTGGTGGTGGGGCTTGAACAATTGCCTCCACCTTCTTTTGGTTTGGACTAATTCCTTTAAAACAAAGTGTATGACCTAGATAATCTACGGTATCACACACGAATTTACACTTATCGACATTTATATGTACGTTATGCTTTTCTAGACGTCCTAAAACTTCGAAAAGATTGCTTTCGCACTCAGCTGCAGTAGCACCTCCAACTAAAATATCGTCTAAATAACAAGCAACGTTTTTCAATCCTTGAAGGATTCGATCCATGACGGATTGAAATATTGCCGGTGCACTGCTTATTCCGAAAACGAGACGTTTAAAGGCAAATAGGCCTTTAAATGTATTAATTACTAAGAGCTTCTGCGATTTCTCTGTCACTGAAAGTTGCTGATAAGCGCCCTTCAAATCAATTATTGAAAAGTGTGAACAGCCTGACAACCCTGCAAAAATATCCTCAATACGAGGTAGTGGATAATATTGCGTCTCTATACACTTATTAAGAGTCACTTTACAGTCAACACAGATTCTTATGTTACCATCCTTTTTTGGCACTATTACAATGGGACTGGCCCACTGACTAAACTCAACAGGAACTAGTATATTTTCGTTGACCAGTCTAGCCAACTCAACTTCTACTTTTTCGCGCAACTTATATGGTACTTGATAAGCTGCATGAAAAATTGGTGTTTGTTCACTTTTTAAAACTATTTCTGCCTCATACCCCACAATCGGATGGACTAATTCTGGTTCAGTTATTTTCGGAAAACTTGACTTAATTTTACTTAAAAATTGTGCTTGGTTACTTACAGTACAAATATTTGATTCGCGAAACTGTTGTCTCCAACTCGGATACAATTTGTCAATCCACGTACGCCCCATCAGACTTTTCCGCGGCACCTCACCAACAACAACAACAATGGGCAACTTCAACTCCCGACCTCCAAAGCTCACTTCGACTTCCAAACTACCAAGCTCATGTAACCTAGAACCTGTGACTGAACAAAGATTAAAACAACTTTTTTTTAATTTACAATGTTTAAACTTATCTAAATATTCTTTTTCACATATTATCGATGTTGTTGCTCCAGTGTCAATCTCCATGGAAAGCAGCTGTCCACTCGCCTTAACTGTGACCTCTTCTGATTTATTGCAAATGATTATGCTATTCACACTTTTTGCATTAACTCGAAGTCGACACTTGCTAGCTATGTGCCTTTTTTTGTTACACGCAAAACACTGCCATTCTTTCGCTGGGCACTGGAACTCCTTATGTGAACAACTCCCACAACGAAAACAATTCTGCTTGCTGTTCCCATTTGCACAAAAACTACTGGGACTCGATTTTTGCGCGGAGCTTGAACTCGTCGCCGCTGCTCGTGCTGTTTTCTCGTGACGTATACCTGCATTTTTTTGTCGTAGAACAGCTTTTTTGTGTTGATTGTATATAGCATTTTGTGACATTGGTTGAATGGCACGTGATGCATTATGAGAAGCCTCCACATTCAATGCTTGTTGACACACTTTTTCGAAGGTCAATGAGTCATCACGAAGAAGCATTTCCTGAATTTTGTCGCTTTTAACTCCGACAATAAATCTGTCCGCCAGAGCTTCGTCCAGGATGAGAGATTTATACTTTGCTAACCTGTCATCTTTAATATCGTCCAAAAAATCCCCAAATCGACACGTTTGGGCAGCGGATTTGATGCGCACGATAAACTCGTTCAACGATTCGCCGTCTTCTTGATAAATTTTATTAAATTTATACCGCTCTGCCCTTTTGTTCTCCTTTGGAGCAAAATGATCTCTTAGCAATGCCAGCAGCTGTTCAAAGGATTTTTCACTTGGCATTTTAGGTATAGTTAATGACATGAGGATTTCGTAAATTTCCGCTCCAACTATGGTTATAAATAGCGGCGTTTTTGCCTCTTCTTGGATGTCATTTACTATGAAAAATTGTTTAATACGATCTTCATATGCCTTGAAATTACTGCCCGGAACAAAAGGTTCTATATTTCCCACCAGCCGTGACATATTTTTAATCGGATAATATCTTTCGTTCGAATTATATTTTTGCTACACGTGTTTCGCTAATCCTCGTCGCCAATATTATAACTTTAGTGTCTTAATACAGACATCGCACTTTATTCAAATATATTCTTAAGTATATGCTTACAGCTCGGTGGTCAAGATAAGAGAGAGATAATTCATAGCTTACGAACTAAATGGAGTACCAATTCGTGATTGGTATAATGACATTTACTTAGCCTAGGTTGGTAATGAGTAGAGTAGCGAGTGATGCCAACTATTAAGCATGGGGTTTTGAGGTTGCTATAATTAGCACATCATAAATCCATGATTAATACATAACAACGACAAGTCAACAAAACTGTCTTTCCTCATTGACACCGGCGCCGATCTCTCTATAATACCACCATCCAAGGGCTGCGTCGAAAACCCAACAACTAAATTATTGAAACTTACAGCAGCTAATGGATCGGACATCAAGATGTATGGCGAACGCACTTTAAATCTGGACTTGGGACTTCGACGGAATTTCGAGTGGCAGTTTTTGGTAGCAAACGTATCAAAGCCCATACTGGGAGCTGATTTCCTCTCACACTACGGTCTCATCGTTGATCTCAAGTCAAAAAGTCTCGTGGATAAGTATACCAACATGCGCAGCCATGGAAAACTATCCACACACAGATACGCTAGTGTTACAATCGTCAAAGTAGAAGCGGATGTTGACGTACACAATTTGCTTAGTGAGTTTCGTCACCATCTCACAAATCCATTAGCTCCCAAAAAAGTTCTACACTCTGTGACGCATCACATCGAAACAAAAGGTCCACCGATATCATCAAAGGTGCGAAGGCTGCCACCCGAAAAGTCAAGAATCGCTCAAGCCGAATTTGAAGAGTTGGTGAAACAAGGAATATGTCGTCCTTCTAAAGGTCCATGGAGCAGTCCACTTCATCTAGTGCAAAAATCAAATGGTACTTGGCGTCCTTGTGGCGATTATCGTCAACTCAACGCCAAAACACTTCCCGATAAGTACCCCATTCATCACTTGCACGATTTCACAAGTAACCTAGAAGGAACGGCAATATATAGCACCATCGATTTGACGAAGGCATACCACCAAATTCCTGTTGAGAAGTCGGACGTTCCCAAAACGGCAATTATTACTCCCTTTGGGCTTTATGAATTTGTCTTTATGACGTTCGGTCTTTGTAATGCCGCTCAAATATTTCAAAGACTTATTGATGAAGTTTTAAGAGGATTACATTTTTGCTATTCTTACATTGATGACATATTAATCGCATCTTCTTGCAGACAACAACACCTTGAGCACCTACGCATTGTATTTGGTCGCCTAGCAGAATATGGTCTTATTATCAACGAAAGCAAATGCGTATTCGCCGCGCCCGAGGTGAAATTTTTGGGACACTCGGTTTCAAAGGATGGTGTGTCAAAACGGCAGCGGTAAAAGGGAAACTTGGCCAGCACACTCATACTGTTAAATGTGGCAAGATACGTCGATGGAATGATGCAACGTGCAACTACGTATGTGCCACTATATAAAGAAGCTACGTGTGCACTCAATTATATACTTTAATATAATTACTTGTTCATAATTTTTTATTTTCTCTTTTTGATATCAATGTTTTCGTTGTCTTAGAAATATATAGATTGTTGAGTTGAGTTTGAGAAATTGAAGAAAAAACAAAAAGATTCAATTCAATAAAAAAAAAATAATAAATATAAATTTTTAAAGACTTTGTTTTCATGATGCCGTTTCCGAAGAAACAAAAGGTATGTTAAAGTATTAACAGCGTTGCAGTCTATTATCTTTACCAGCTGAACTTTCGACATGGTCCTACCGAACCGGATAGAATTAGCTGATCTATGGATGTTGCGGACTAACGTCTTAAAGAAAAAATGCTTTCAATCTATGGGTTTTTTTACTCTCAAGAGCTGAGCGTATGTTTTTAAAAGCATTTGTTTTCGTCAAAGAAATGTATTCTGTACCAGTTTAGTTGTCTTTTGTATTTATGTGTCTTATCGTTTTTGCATTACGTGCATATCTACCTCTGTCTGGTGTACCGCGAAATACATTAATTTTTGATTTTTCAAAGGAACTCAAGCGACGATTGCTGAATGATGACGCAGATGCAGGTCGATCAAAAGAAAGCTCAGAAAGAATTTTACCCAGGCGAAAGCTGATTGCAAATGCACTAGATGCTGAAAAAGCAGGTACTTTACTAGAAACGCAGAATTGTTTATGGGTTATAATTGCGTAACCATAATCAAACAAGTTGCTTATGGGTCACAATATGCGTGACCATAACCAAACGAAGAATTGTTTATGGGTTGCATTTGCGTAACCATAATCAAACAATGTTGCTTATGGGTCACAATATGCGTGGCCATAACCAAACGAAGAATTGTTTATGGGTTACATTTGCGTAACCATAATCAAACAAAGTTGCTTATGGGTCACAATATGCGTGGCCATAACCAAATGCAGAATTTTTTATGGGTTACATTTGCGTAACCATAATCAAAAAAAGTTGCTTATGGGTCACACTATGCGTGGCCATAATCAAACGAAGAATTGTTTATGGGTTACATTTGCGTAACCATAATCAAACAAAGTTGCTTATGGGTCACAATATGCGTGACCATAACCAAACGAAGAATTGTTTATGGGTTACATTTGCGTAACCATAATCAAACAAAGAATGCATTATGGGTTGCAATTGCGTAACCATAACCAAAGATAATTGTTTATGCGTCAAATATACGTAACTTTTGTTAGGACAGACTAATAATGAGTATTATTTTATATAGAAAAGAAAATGCAGCAAGGCAGTTGCGAGCGCCTATCTGTTTCAGAATCGGAACTTGAATTCGAAGAACGAGAGTATTCCGGGCCATGGGCTCCATCATACAAACCCGAACGGAGCAACAATTCTTGTATCACTAGTTTGACACCACTGAAAAAGAAACGGCGCATCAAGCAAATAACGATGCAAAGGTCAACTAATAATACAAAAGAGTTAACAAATTGGCGAGAATTGAAATTGGCTGCGCTCCGTCGAGTTTTGAGTTTCACTCAGCAAATTGAGTTTATTGATGCTGATCAGCATGAAATTCAAACAAAGCTGGAGATGCTAAACGCATGCTGGAATGATTATGAGGACGCATGTCACCAATACTTCTTAATGGGTAACACAGCTGATCATACATTTCTGGAACAAGGTGAAGACATTTATTTTACCGCCAAGACAGCTCTGCGATCGCGGCTGGCGGTAATGACATCTCAAATGCCAGAACAGACAATTCAATCTGATAACAATGTGTTGCAAATTGAGTGGAGTGATATGCCAAATGAAAACAGATTGGCAAAATTTGCAGGAGATTTTGCGAAGTGGGCACCATTTCGCGATATATTCATGGAAGAGGTACACAATAACCAGAAACTGACAAATGCACAGCGTTTACGAAAACTTTTGGCTGCTCTGGAAGGACCTGCAAAACGTGCAGTTGGTGAATGGTCTGTAGCAAACGATGGTAATTATTCATTGGCATGGTCTTCATTGAGACAACAATACGATAATGATCATCAAACTATCCGAGCTCACATGCAAGAAATCAATGCATTGCTACCAGTACGCCATCAATCATATGAAGATTTGCGCGAAATTTTGGATACTGTACGGGTGAATCGACGACATTTACTATCGCTTTTATCAACAGAGCAGTTGGTAGACTTTCAGTTTCTGCACCAAATCGAACAAATGCTGGACGCAGAAGGACGACGCGAATGGGAAATGCGCCGCCGTGTTAACGAACTACCCACTTTGACTGATATGTTTGCATTTTTGGAGCAGCGTGCAAATTGTATCTCAAGTCTAGCGATTAGTAGCTGTAAAGCACGTCCATTGGCAGCTGATGATTCACGCAATTTTACAAGGTTTTCCTCCAGCAGAACGCAGCGCATATCGAGCCCGTTGCAATCAACATTACCGAATGCCCAAGGCCGGCGCCCAATGGTTCAATTCAATGATCGTAAACGTCCAACGGGCAGTCGCAAGTGTTTCAAATGTGATTTGCCGGGCCATGCAATGTATTATTGTGATGAATTCAAGGCGATGCCAATGAACCGTCGACTGGAATTTATTCAGAGTAAGCGACTGTGTGAATCATGCTTTAGTCCAAATCATTTAGCAAGAAACTGTCCCAGAGAACCTTGTCCTCGATGTCCAGGTCAAAGACACAACAGCACAATCTGCACGGAATATAATCAAACGAAATCCGAGGGAATAGTTACTCAGACAAGTGCCTCTGTTGAAGCGCAATAGCAATCAGCTCAGTCTATTGGGCACTGTGGCTTAGATGTATCCAATTCTTTTTTTGCCAGTTCACCGTTGTTTGAAGATCATCAAGACAAACACCTAATGATCCGCTTGGCTTTGCTTGCGACAGCCCAAGTGCGGTTGAGAGTCGGTCCATTTACAACGCAGCCGATTAGAGCGATGTGTGATTCGGGTTCTCAAGTAAATCTCATCAGTAAAAAAATTGTAAAAATGGAGCTGCTTCCAACGAAACAGTGTAGTATACGAATTGTGGGAGTTAACAGTGCTTCAAAACACCCAATTACAAGGAAGGTGTGTTGTCAATTACTCTCCCGTTTCAATGAAAAGCCAATAACAGAGATTGAGTTGCTTGTGGTACCCGAATTATCCATAAGCTCATTACCGAACGCACCAACATCCCTCGATTTGGCTCCAAAAGATATTCAACAGGCATTGGCGGATCCAGTTTTTAACATACCGGCACCTGTTGACATGCTGCTTGGTGCTGGTATTTGGGCAACAATTGTGCAAAATATTAGCTCGACAAATGAATTTGGCATCATTTCACAAAGTACGCGACTAGGATGGTTGCTTTACGGTGGTGGTTTTTGGCCATTAGAGGAAGCACAGGCGTGCTCTGTATTGGGACATACTAAAAACGTTGAACTTGTTACACTACTGCAAAAGTTTTGGGAAGTAGAAGAGATCCCTACATGCCGAGTACGAACAACTAAGCAGGAGCAGTGCGAACAATTCTTTATGAGCCATCATTATCGAACGTCAACTGGCAGGTATGTCGTGGGCATTCCATTCCGCAGTGATATAGCTGAAATTGGATCGTCACGAGATATCGCATTGCGGCGTTTATATTCTTTGGAGCGACGTTTTGAGCGTGATACAGCATTGCGTGAGAAATACGTTGCCAGTATCAAGGAGATGTTGGAAGCGGGTCATTTGCTCGAAGTAAATCGTGAGCCAATTGGATGGTGCTACTATATTCCTCATCATGCGGTCACACGTAAATTTCGTATCGTTTTTGATGCATCTTGTAAAACCAGCCACGGAATATCTCTGAATGAGGCACAAATGATTGGCGAAAAACTACAAGACGATTTGTTTGACCTCATCATGCGTTTTCGCACTCATCGAATTGGAAATACAACTGATGTTCAAAAGATGTATCTGCAGGTTGGAATTCTTGAAGAACAGTGGGATGTGCAGCGGATGCTTTGGCGGTCAAATCCAAAAGCTCCTGTAAAGGAATACTGGTTAACTAGAGTAACCTTTGGAATGACTTCGGCGCCTCACTGCGCAGTACGCGCAATGATCCAGTGTGCACGTGACCAAAAAAATGATTTTCCACGCGGAGCAAAAGCATGGACGATGGCATAACTGGTGCAGACAATGAAGACGAAGCGCACGAATTATATTTATTCGTCGGAGAAGTAAAAGGTACAAAAAAATATATTTTTAAATTTTTATTTTTTCTAACAAATAATGACAATAGTTTTTGTTTTTGCTAATACAAACGTTAGGTTCGGTTTCTTAGCAACTACTGCTTCGTTCCTTCCGTGTTGTAGGTATTTATACCCATTATCCTAATGGGTCGTTTTCCTTATCTTCAATGTTTATGGTCATGTTGGTTACTTTGTGTAGCTGCTATTTGTGTAGGGTTGATTATAAAATCTGTTGTGAGTCCTATCTTGTTTGTGTAGGGTTGTTGATATTTTATTTGGATGTTTGTGGTTTGTGTTGCTGATAAGTTGTTTCTTATCTTTAGCGTTTATTTCCTTTTGCTGTTTTTAAGTACAGTTGAGTGTTTGTAACTCCCCCCATCGCTCAAAATGAATCGCCCCGATTCATCAATGTATTTTTGAAGTAAGGCAAGTCTTTCATCTAATGTCATCTCTTTTTGTGGAGCTGTTTGTTCGACTATATGTTGCATCGGTATATTATTGTTGATTTTTATTTGTTTTTTCTTAAAAAATAACGCTAATATAATAGTAATAATAATAATTATACTTATGATACTAATTCCAATTACTGACTGTGCTTTTGTTATATTTAAGTAATTTAATGTGTTAATATTCTCAAATTCAAATTTTAGTTCAGTGTTTGTGTCTATTATGTATGAATCAACAACATAATCATTTATGGTATGTGTTTTTATATAACTAAGTATTTTCTGAGTAGGGTTCGTATAATTCGTATTATCTATATTAATAGTTTCGTTAAATGTAATTAGGTAAATTCCATTTAATTTATCATTATTGACAGTATGGTTATTTTTTATTAAAATTGCTCCATCTTTTATTATTTCAAAATCTTTTTGTATTTCTTTTGTTTTATTACATATTGTAGGAAGTTTATTTAATAAATCTGAAAGACATGATTTTTCATAATTTATTTTACAAAAATGTATGTTTGTTTCTTGTTTACAATCTTTAATATTGTAAAATGTTTCATTGCATTTTGCTATGTTCTTATTAATTATTATTCTTTCATTATTTTGTTCAATTGCTCTTGTTTCAAATATTTTACAATTTTTATATATGATTGGGTATTTTATTAATATTATTACGACATCTTTAGTTTGAACAATCTTAAAATTACTAACGTCTAATAGATCGGATATTGACATGGTTCCATGTTCATTATTTGTTATTTGTTGAATATCTTTTTTATTCAGTATGATTGGGTTTATAACTTTAGCTTTGCTTAAAGCAATAGTTTGAATAAGGTTTTGTAATTCTAATATAATTAATTTATTTCTTTCTTGTAATCTTCTTGTTTTTAAGGTATTTTTTTCAGTATTCAAGATTTTAGTAATTTCTTGAATAGCTTGAAAGACCTGTGAATTGGTAGTTGCTTGTTTATTATTGTTATAGATTAGTTCATTTAATTTATTTTCTACTAATAAATGGTCATCATGGTCAGGTACTCCTGATATCCATTTAAGTATACTACCTATAGTATTGATTGATCTTTTGAACTTGGTAATTCTAACTGCGTCTATGAGTGTCCTCATTAAGGTTATTTCTGACATTATTTCTGTGTTTTCGTCTAAATTTACTGAATTAAAATCATATCTTAAGTTCTCTACGTTTTGTTCTTTTTCTAATTCCGTTACGATTTCATTAATATAACTAATGTTTGTCATATGGAATACCGTTCCATATTCTTTATAAACTGCTGTACAGTCGAGAACGGATAAGTGCACAACGTCGGGACTTGAATTGTGTGTGCACTTATACGAACTTTGCACTTATCCGTAAGTGCACATTTATTGCACTTATACGTGCTATTTCGAGTTCACATGACGTTACCTACTCTAAATATGTATTAAAGTCACAAAACAGTATTCACAAAAAAAGACTATACTACCTACATATGTATTATGGAAAAAACTATGTTGAATTGACGCGTGAATATTTTACTGCCAGAAGTTAGGTGAAATGACAGATGAGTTTGAAATCTAATGTTAGTCGGATTGTCATAGTGATTTATGTCATTTATTGTACAGGTATGTGATAAGTGCAGTCAAATTCAATTTGTATAAACAAATTTAAAAATAATTTTACATGTGCACTTATAGGTTTTAAAAACAGTATAAAATTATATTTCGTGGTTTGAAAAATTGTTCTCTTATGAGAAATTTGCACTTATACGTTTTGCACTTACACGAACAAATTTGTATAGAAATCACGTGAAAAGACTCGGGATATTTAAACGCGTTGCACTTAGGTGATTTTTCCACTTATCCGTTTTCCACTTAGCCGTTCTCGACTGTATTACCATTTTCTATAAGTAAATATTCACTTCTAGAATAATCTATTATTTCCGACCTTATTAGAATTGTATTACTTATTGTAATTAGCATAATAAGTTTTATGGAGTCCATTTCCTGGAAAAAGTAAAAATCTAGGACTTAATATTATCTTTATGTATTTTACCTTTGTTAGTTAATATTTGATATTTTTTATCATCTATCACTTTAGTACGATTAAATCTTTTTTTTAATTTATTTCTTTCAGTTCCGTGATTTTTCACGTAAACTAGTTGGTTTTTTTGAAATTCTCTACTTTCACGATTTTCATTATGTGTCTCTAACATTTTAAATTGTTTTTCTTTCAAAATTTCTCTAAGATTGTGTTTTACCTTGTTGAATAATACTTCCTGGGGTTTCAGTCCTGTCACAGAATGAATGGTTTCGTTATATTTATGTGCTGCTTCTAATACTGCCTGTTTATCGTCTATTATGTTGTATTCTGCTTTAATACAGCGTGTTATTTCGATTAATGTACTATGAGTACGTTCTACTTGTCCGTTTGTCGTTGAATGACTAACTGGTACATAGTATATTTCAATTTTCTTTCTTTCTAAGGTATTTTTAAAGAACACAGATTTGAATACAGATTCGTTATCGCAAATAACGTTTTTCGCGTAAGGGAAAATATTTAAAATTTTTAATAATTCCAGTTCAATACCCACTTTGGATTCAAGGGGATGTACGACTAAAAACTTTGAATAACTGTCTACGACAGTAAGATATATTTCTTTGCTTGCATAAAAAATATCTATATGCAGCTGTTCACCTTCTCTTTCTGGTATGGGTTTGGATCCTATAGGCACTTTTATAGGTTTACGATCGTATTTGTTTTCGTTGCAAATAACACAGGTATTTGTATATGAAGAAATTTGCTTCTTCATTTTTGGCCAGTAGTATATTGTCTTTATTTGGTTATAATTTTCGAGAGCTCCCCTGTGTGCTCTTTTGTGTGTATTAGTAATTATGTTCAACTGGTCTTCTTTGTTCGGTATATCCTGAGCATATATTTGGGATCGCAAAAATTTATTACTAAATGTGTCGAGAAGTTTACTTTTAACTTCGTATAGGTCTTCGTCTGAAGCATAGATGCATACTGTACCCGGGACTATATATTTTTTAAATAGGGTAATGACATCATTGGTGTTTGTATATGTTATTGTATACCTCTTTAGTTTATCGAAATAAGTCTCTATAATGTCTGAACTTATATTCCCTTTACTTAATATTATCTGTTGCTTAAAACAATTAATAGGCAAGGATGTCGTTTCTATTCTAGTATTATCGCTGCTTTCAGCGGAATGAATAGTTTGACTTGAATTCGTAAGATTGTTTAGGTTTTGCCGGCTTAGTGCATCCGCGACAATGTTATCTTTACCTGGTTTGTATACTATTTTCGGCGCATACTCTTCAATTATAGCATGCCAGCGCTTCATTTTTATATTTGGATTTCTTTTTGATACTGAGTACGTAAGTGGTTGGTGATCAGTATGTATTTCTAAGTTTGTAACTCCGTACAAGTAATTTCTTAAATTCTTTAAGGCGTATACTATAGCGAAGAGTTCTTTTTCGTTTGTTGCATAATTTTTCTCTGTTTTATTCAGTGTTTTCGAAATGAATATAATTGGTTTGTCGTCCTGTGACAATACTCCTCCGATTGCATCATTACTAGCATCAGTAGTTAATATAAATTTTTTCTTAAAATCTGGTTGTGTCAACCTTACATTTTCGATTAAATATTCTTTAAGTTTATTAAACGCTTTCCTACCTTCCTCGCCTATGTTTATACTACATTTCTTGCTCCGATTCTTTGATATCCTCCCATTTTCACCATTTAAATGAATTGTTAGGGGTTTAGTTATATGAGCATAGTTTTGTATAAACTTACGATAATACCCTGTCATACCTAAAAAGCTTCTTAATTGTCTAAGAGTTTTTGGTTCTGGATATTCTTTAATTGTGGTGATTTTCTTGGGATCGGTAGTAATTATATTTTCACTGATAACATATCCCAGAAATTCTACTTCTGTTTGGTAGAATTTTGATTTTTCTAATGATATTTTCATATTTGCTTCTTTCAGTATTTTTATTATTGCTTTCAAGTGATGAGTGTGTTCTTCGACATTTTTTGAAAAGACTATAATGTCATCAATGTATACATGACAGAATTTTCCGATATATGGCTTAAGAATATCATCCATGGCTCTTTGGAATATAGAAGGTGCGTTCTTTAGACCAAAAGGCATGCGTATGTATTCGTATTTACCATTATTCACGGAGAATGATGTCTTTTGAATATCAGATTCTTTCATTAATATCTGATGGAATCCGCTTTCCAAATCTATCGTTGAAAAGTATTTAGATTTACCCAAATTACTTAAGATCACATTTGTGTCTGGGATTGGATATTTATCACTGATAGTGTGTTCATTGAGTTTCTTAAAGTCGATGACTAACCTGCTCTTAGGTGTTCCATCTTCGTTGAACCCTTTTTTTGGGACTACCCATACCGGACTTGAGTATGGACTTTTACTTGGCCTGATTATATTATCTTTTAGCATCTTACTTATTTCTTTATTGATAAATTCTGAAGAACTCAACGGGTACGGGTATTGTTTTGTCCAAATTGGTGATTCTATATTAGTATTTATTTCTGCCAACACATCTGTACGGAATGGCAATGTTATGTTTATTTTTGAATGTATTGCTTCGATAAGGGAACGAACTTGTTCATTCAGAATCTCAATGTTTTGATCTGATTGTACTTTTTCAATCACTTGGTTATTGAGACGTGGTTCGAGACTGTAAATAGAACATGAGTCATTCGAATTTGCTGTTTCTAATGAAGCTTTATTTTCATTTCCTGGTAATGATTCGCCATCCATGAACATCCTTTCTGCCTTATTTTTATATATCAATAAATTTCTTTCTAAATTTAAATTTACATACGCACTTCGCAAAAGATTGTAGCCTATCAAGCAATTTGCCTCTAGGTTTTCAATTTCGTAAAATCGAACCATTCTATCAAAAATGTATATTTCATAATAATATTTAATAATTGTAAATCCATTTATGGTTTTTACTCTTTTATATATTGCCAATGTTTTCCTGTCACTAAATATTTTTGGAGACGTGTAACAAGATGTTGCTCCGGTATCTATTAATATTTTTAACCATTTGTTATTTATTCTTCTGTATATGTGGGGTAATCCCACGTTTCGTCTAAAAAAATGATTCTCTTGGATGTTGTTTACCCTTACTTTGTTTGGTGGTTGGGAGCTTAATTGAACGCTTTGTTCTCTTTCTCTTTTAAAATTATTATTCTGATTGAAATTCCTATTAAAATTCCTATTGTGATTAAATTGATTGTTAGTATTCCTAAATTGATTATTCTGATTATTATGTACTTGTCTAAACCTTTGCATTTCTTGTGGAGTTACCTTTCTGTAAGCTGAAGATCCTAATTCCATTGGATCTGGTTTCTGTTGACTAGCTCTATTTGCTTGTTGATAACTATGTTGAGGATTTTGTTGGTATCTTAATGTATTACTGTGTGTTTCATCTCTAACATTACTTCTTTGATTATATTGATTCAGAAATCTACTTCTAGTTTTGTTGCTTTCTAATTCTTGTGCCTGGGCTAATGCATTGGGCAAATCTTCAGGTTTTATACTAAATACTGTATCAGACATTGGCTGATGAAGGCCATTTATAAATGCTATTAATGCATTCTTCCTATATGATTCATTGAATTTCTCGGTGGTTTCACTATAAGTACCATATGTCATTATAACTTTATTTATTAATAATGTCAATTTTTCTGTAACTTCATTATAAAATTCTAATAACGTTTTTTTTCCCTGTGTTAGCATACTTAACTCATGATTTAAAACGTGAATTGGTCTTTTATCCGCGTAGGCGAAATCCAATCTACTTAAAATGGCTTCAAGGTTTAGTACCGTACCATGACTGGTAAGAACGGAGTTTGCATGACCAGTTATTTTATTTCTCATTATACTTAGTGCAGCAAAATATCGTTTACTACCAGGAGTGTAGAGACTCATACTATTTTGACAAGCTTCTCGCCAACTCACATATCCCTCATTGCTACCTTCGAAAGTTGGTAGACTTTTAATAATATCAAGATTTTCATTATCTAGTATTTGTGGATCTATCGTTTGTTTTTTATAATCTGTTACATTATTTGGAACTGTCAAACTTTCTAATTTTTTTGTTAATTCATCTATTTGATTCTGCTGATGAGCAGTAGCCTGTTCAATAGCTAATTCAATTATTTGTTTGATATCTATTGAAGTCATTTTAACACTTTTAATTTCACTTCTTTAAAATAAATAAATAAATGCTTACGATAATTTTATCCGCTTGTCTTCTTAGGATGCTGTTCTCCAATCTATTGTTGGATACTGGCTTTATAGAGCGAACGGGAATCACTTTGCTGGTTTCTTCCTTTTAGTTCACAGTTGTTAACTTCTTCAGGATACTTTGTTTTTCTCCTATCAATTAACGGTTTGGCTGATAGCTTCAATTTCACTTTGAAAGTTTTTTTTGTCTTTATTGTATCTACAAGTGTTTATGCAGATTTGACTATTTCATTCACTTTCACTTTTAACGTTAATAATGAGCTATCCCGGTTGAGCCCCCAATTATATTTATTCGTCGGAGAAGTAAAAGGTACAAAAAAATATATTTTTAAATTTTTATTTTTTCTAACAAATAATGACAATAGTTTTTGTTTTTGCTAATACAAACGTTAGGTTCGGTTTCTTAGCAACTACTGCTTCGTTCCTTCCGTGTTGTAGGTATTTATACCCATTATCCTAATGGGTCGTTTTCCTTATCTTCAATGTTTATGGTCATGTTGGTTACTTTGTGTAGCTGCTATTTGTGTAGGGTTGATTATAAAATCTGTTGTGAGTCCTATCTTGTTTGTGTAGGGTTGTTGATATTTTATTTGGATGTTTGTGGTTTGTGTTGCTGATAAGTTGTTTCTTATCTTTAGCGTTTATTTCCTTTTGCTGTTTTTAAGTACAGTTGAGTGTTTGTAACTCACGCGTTGTGCATCGAAATGTCAACAATACTGAAAAATGGTGGGTTTCATTTGAAAAAATGGCACTCTAATGGCGTTAACGTCGTGCCAACCGAAAAAGCACAGTCAGTAGAAGCGGTAGAGTTGGGAGAATTCGATGACACAACAGTGCTTGGTCTGCGTTGGTTACCTAGCACTGATGAACTGTCTTTTAAATTCCAGCCACAGCCGCCAGAAGAGAATCAAAAGATGACCATGCGTAATATATTATGTCAGATTGCACAGTTATTCGATCCAAATGGTTATTTAGGTCCAGCAATCGTCGGAGCGAAGATCATCATGCAACGAATATGGAAAGCGAAAATCGGTTGGGACGCACAAGTGCCGGAGAACATTGGTAATGATTGGATTAAATTTCAATTACAACTGCCGGAACTTGCACACATTCGGATTCCGCGTTGGATGGGAACTTTACCAATATACAATTTTACGCTTCACGGATTTGCTGATGCATCCGAGTCAGCCTATGGGGCCGTCATTTATGTCCGAGTTGAACATGCCAATGAAACAATATGCACACTAGTCACATCTCGGTCACGAGTGGCACCTGTCAAAACAATGACAATACCGCGTTTGGAATTATGTGCCGCGGTGCTGCTAAGTGAACTTGTCCAAGCCGTAAGGAAGGCATGTAAGTTTAAAAATGTTCGTTCTGTGCTGTGGACTGATTCGTCTATAGTATTGCACTGGATGGAGAAGGAAGCAGAGCTTTTGAAACCATTCGTGCACAACCGAATCCAAACAATCCAGAAATTGACGGCTGACTGCAAATGGCGACATGTAGCGACCATTGACAACCCAGCCGATGCATTGAGTCGTGGAGTGGTTCCAGCAGACTTTTCCGTGCTGATCGAGAAAGAGATACACGCTGAAATTAAGTCCAATTGGCTTGAAAAAGCAAACGATAAGAAACTCCGTCCAATTCAAAAAACATTCGTCGGCGCTGCTGTGTTCAAAATGCGTGGCGAGGATTCTTTGATGCACATCAAGTCGGATGTGCTTACTCGAACATCGTCATGGCGTCGTCTTATTCGACGTACGGCCTGGTTATGGCGGTTTATCGGCAATCTCAAGTTTCATGGAGAGGACAAGTTTAAACGAGAAACCGGTGACGTTACCGAAGCAGAAGAGGATAAAGCTATAACTACGTGGGTTAAGCGAGAGCAATCAATTTATTACGGCCCAGAACTGAACGCTTTACGGCATGGACAATTAATACCAGTGAAGAGTCAATTGCTACGACTCAACCCAGTGATTGACGAGAAATCCATCATTCGAGTAGGTGGCCGATTGGAGAATGCCCTATTGTCGTACGACCAGAGACACCCTATAATACTGCCTGATGTAAGCCACCTGTCTCAATTGCTTATACGGGATGCTCACAAGCAGACCCTACACAGTGGTTTTCAAATTATGGCTGCAGCTCTAAGACAACGCTTTTGGATTACAAATCTCCGACGCGCAGTACACACGCAAATTTCACGATGCATTCCATGTGTACGACAAAGGCAGAAACTGTGCGAACAAATAATGGGAAATCTTCCAGCAGATCGAGTGCGACAAAGTCCACCTTTTTCACATTCTGGCGTTGATTATGCCGGACCATTCGAGGTTAAGGCACGCGGCGGCAGGTGTAGAATCATCGAAAAGAAGTATGTCGCGGTATTTGTGTGCATGTCAACAAAGGCTGTTCATCTCGAACTGGTTGAAGATTTATCTACAAAGGCTTTTATATCAGCATTTCTACGATTCACTGGCATTCGAGGCAGTTGTAACCATTTGTGGAGTGACAATGAACGTGTTTCGTTGGAGCAGAAAAGGAATTGACACAAATGATAAACAGTTGGTCACAGATTGATTCGGACGCTTACCGGGAAATGCGAGAGTTAAGGGTTAAGTGGCATTTCATTACGCCCTCTGCGCCGCATCAGGGCGGTTTATGGGAATCAAAGGTGAAATCCCTGAAGCACCATTTGCGTCGGGTTGTCGGAAATCAGAAACTAACCAGCAATGACTTCCAAACACTTCTAGCGCAAATTAGTGCTAGTTTAAACTCACGGCCACTTACGGCGCTAACAGATGACCCAGAAGATTTGAATTTTTTGTCACCTGGCCACCTAATCAGTGGAAGGCCACTCAAGCAGCTGTTCGGAGAGCGCATCGATGAAACACCCAAGAATGCATTACGAAGGTATGCAGTTACGCAGCATTTATCACAATCTTTTTGGAAGCAGTGGCATCAAACTTATTTAAATGAGTTGCAGCAACGTCCAAAATGGAAAATCGCGCAAAATAATTTGAAGTTGGGTGACTTAGTGCTGATCAAAGATGAAAACGCAGCGCCAACATTTTGGGCAACTGGTCGAGTGACACAAACATGTCCTGGAACTGACGGTCAAGTAAGAAATGTTGAACTACGTGTTGCTGGCAAGAAACGACGAATCATGCGGCCAATCCAAAAATTAGTTCTATTGCCGTTAGACCAAATTGATGTATCTTCCGATTTATCAAGGGGGGAATGTGTCAAAACGGCAGCGGTAAAAGGGAAACTTGGCCAGCACACTCATACTGTTAAATGTGGCAAGATACGTCGATGGAATGATGCAACGTGCAACTACGTATGTGCCACTATATAAAGAAGCTACGTGTGCACTCAATTATATACTTTAATATAATTACTTGTTCATAATTTTTTATTTTCTCTTTTTGATATCAATGTTTTCGTTGTCTTAGAAATATATAGATTGTTGAGTTGAGTTTGAGAAATTGAAGAAAAAACAAAAAGATTCAATTCAATAAAAAAAAAAATAATAAATATAAATTTTTAAAGACTTTGTTTTCATGATGCCGTTTCCGAAGAAACAAAAGGTATGTTAAAGTATTAACAGCGTTGCAGTCTATTATCTTTACCAGCTGAACTTTCGACAGATGGCATTAAACCATTACCCGATAAAGTTGACATCATCACAAACTACCCGAAGCCAAAAAATATTCAAGCACTTCGCCGTTTCGTTGCAATGCTCAACTTCTACCGAAGGTTTTTACCTTAGGGAGCGGAGAAGCAACTCGTTCTTCAACAAATGATGATACCATTCAAGAAAAATGATAAACGCGAGATCATATGGACGGATACAACAACAGCTGCCTTAGAGACGTGTCGAGATGAACTTAAGCAAGCAGTACATTTAGCGTTTCCCATTACTAACGCTAAGCTCATTTTGATGACAGACGCATCCGATATCGCGATAGGAGCTACAGTTCAGCAGCTCACAGGAACCAATTGGCAACCATTGGGTTTCTTTTCGAGGAAGCTTTCGGATACCGAGGCCCGATACAGCGCATATGATAGAGAGCTCCTGGCAATATATGCAGCCATTCGGCATTTTCGCTACATTTTGGAAGGCTCTACATTCGACATCCTGACAGATCACAAGCCATTGACATTTGCTTTTTCGCAGAAGTGGGAAAAATTTAGTCTTCGTCAAGCACGCCAACTTGAGTTCATCAGTCAATTCACGTCCAACATCATGCATGTAAGTGGGAAAGATAATATAGTTGCGGATGCGCTTTCGCGTATTGAGACAATCAACGTTCCATCCGTGGTAGACTACGATCTCTTAGCGAAGCTCCAACGAGAAGACTCCGAGTTGCAAGCTTTGTTAAACAATAACTCAACCCAACTGGAAATAGAGAAGGTGAAGCTTACAGCGAGCGATACTGAATTATTGTGTGATAAGTCGACTGGACAAATGCGCCCGCTTGTTCCAAAGAGCTATCAAAAGGTAATTTTTTCCCTCTTTCACAACTTGTCTCATCCAGGTGTACGAGGAACAAAACGACTTTTGACGTCTCGTTTCGTTTGGCCACACATGAATGCTGATATAAGCAAGTGGACAACAGAATGCCTACAGTGCCAAAAGTCAAAAACGCAGCGACATATTCGAAGTCCTCTTGGTGAATTTGCTATGCCGGATAGACGTTTTTCACACATTAATGTGGACATAGTCGGTCCCCTACTTCCATCACAGGGATTCACATATATGCTGACCTGTGTCGATCGTTTCTCGAGGTGGCTGGAAGTATTGCCTATGGAAAATGCTACCGCCGATACAGTAGCGAAAATTTGTTATGCTGGTTGGATTGCTCGTTTCGGTGTTCCCAAAAAATTAACCACCGACGAAGGACGCCAGTTCGAAAGCCAGTTATTTAAGGAACTAGGCAGCTTGCTGGGCATCAAGCGCAACAGAACTACCTCCTACCACCCTCAAGCAAACGGGTTGATTGAAAGATGGCATCGAACTATAAGGGTCGCGCTAAAATGTCATGCCACCTCAAATTGGATGGAAACTCTACCTACCGTATTCATGGGACTTCGGGCAACAGTTAGAGAAGACATCGGTTCATCGCCTGCCGAAATGATATATGGTGAGCCACTAAAACTACCTTTAAAATTTTTTGACAGTACCACAGCCACTCTAGAAGCGGAGTACATACAACATTTACGACAGCATTTCGCAGATTTAAAACCAGTTCCGACTTCAGCGCACAATCGTACTACAATATTTGTTCATCGAGATCTGAGTACCACACCATTCGTGTTTCTACGTATCGATGCTGTCCAGCCTCCTTTGCGACAACCATATGCGGCGCCATATGAAGTTTTGAAACGGACCCCTAAGTATTTTGACATCGACATCAAAAATAAACCAGTCACCGTCAGTATCCATCGCCTCAAACCAGCTTTAGGAATCATTGATGAAGATGACGATCATAGTATGCAATTAACATCACACGTAACAATTCCTGAAACGTTTCAACAACCATCATCATCAGAAGGATCAGGGTCATCATCAACAAATTTAGTACCGCCAGCTATTCCTCAACCCAAGAGTGGAAAAAGCGTGCATTTTTCCCCATCAACAACCATAGCACCTCAAGCAGATTTACAACGCACTAAGAGTGGAAGACGCGTACACCTACCAAATAGATATCTTACATAGTCATACGCTGGAAAGGGGGTACTGTGGCAACGCATTTCCTTATTGCTGGCAATGCTCCCATAAGAATGTGTCCATCTTTTTCGTTTCATACATCTGCGATTGCAGCTGCAACAAAAAGCACAGTCTGCTGTCCGCCATCTTCGTTGCCACACGCTGTGCTTGAGATACTTTTAAAAGACAGAAAATTCCAAAGTTTACTTTCATTGAATATCATTTAATTTATAATTATTTCTTGTTTTGTGAGTTGTTTTTAATAAATAAAAAGTTGAATTTATAAAGGCAAAAACTATAAATTTATTGACTGCCGTATAAATCCACAGTTTCAAAGTTCATCTTCATGCTTCTGAGTCCTCTCAAATGTTAATTTGCGCAATTCTGCTGACTGCCTTGAAAGATTGGGTATATACTTCGCAAGATACTTAAATAAGCCCAAAAGTCGTTCCACGTCACCTTTATTAACTGTTTTTTTGATTTCAATACCGCCCTTTTATATTTTTCTTTCGCTCTTATTGTCCCCTTTGATAAAATGTTACCCATAAACTCAACATGTGTTTTTAGATATTGAAGTTTATCAACATTAAACTTAATTCCGTTAGCACGAGCACGATCGATTACAATTGCTAAGATTTTATCATGTTCCTCTTCATTTTCCGCAACTAAGCAAACGTCGTTAAAATAGATCAAAACACCGGGTAAATCTCCAAAAATTAGGATCATTTTTCTTTGGAACATTTCTGGTGCACAATTAAGACCGAAAGGTACGCGTAGAAATTTAAATATACCAAATGGGGTCATAAATGTAGTCATATCAGAGCTAACATCATTTAATTCCATGTGCCAAAACCAGCTTGAGAGATCAAGTACCGTGAACATTTTTTTTATAGCTAATTTACCCAAAAAATCTTCGATTGTTGGTATTAAAAAATGCTCACGTAGTATTTGTGCATTAAGTGGTTTTGGGTCCAAGCAAATACGAAGTTTTCTTTTGGGGTTTTCAACTATTTGTAGATTGTTTACAAATTCAGTTGGATAATCTACAGATGCAATTATTCCATCCTGTACCATTGTCTTAAGTGCATCTTTAAGTTTGTTAACCAAACTCAATGGTACGACCGGTTTTGCATCATCTTTTAATTTTATAGAAAATTTTCCTGGAAATTTACCTAATCCATTAAAAATATCAATATTGATTTCTAAAAACCTTTCCTTAGAAGTAAATACATTCACTGAATGCACATCTGTCCGTTTGATAAGTTTAAATGCAATACAAGTTTTGAGCCCCAGTAAAGGTTCATAATATGTGTCTTCAACAACCAAAAATTCAGCTACTTGTTCCGAACTATTTTCCAAATCTATACACCTTAGTTTAACTTTTCCAAAAATATTTATTTTGTTGTTACTGTAGTCAAAAACCGAAAAAAACTATGTTGTTTCTTTAAGAATTTTACATTAAATTTCTTAATTAGCTTCAATGGAATACAATTTACGTCAGATCCCGTGTCCAATTTAAACCCGATTACTTAATTTTTAAATAAATAATCATTGGTCCACTTTACTTGGTTTACTTTATACATCTCATTAGGCAAGAAGTTTATTCTAAATATATATTTATTATTAACTAGCTGACCCGGCGAACTTCGTTCCGACCAAATTCATTAAAGTAGTTAATGAAATTAATAATTCCGAGCTTTCGCTTCATTCTTATTTACTTAGGTGGCGCTACAGTCCGGGTGGATAGTATTTTATGTACTGGGATTCAGGAGTTCTAAATAACCCTAGACAGGCCCTGAGGCATTGCCTCTCAAACACCCGAATCTTTTCCATATAGGACGGCGCTATATTGAACCACATGGGACAGCCATAAGCGATGATAGGCCTTATAAGGGCCACGTAGCAAATGACCTTCACCCTGGAGTCAAGTTGACTGCTGCAAAACAGTCTCCTTGTCAGAGCTCCAGCAAGACAAGCATCTATATGTTTGTCAAAATACAGATACTGGTCGAGCCGGATACCGAGATACCTGACCACGTTTTTCACCACCAATGGTCGTCCCTGCTGTCCAATAATTGCTAATTTTCTCCAGTTTTTTCTGGTATCCCTAGAGGCCCCAGCCAATGGAGTCCTGAACAGGATTGTTTCCGATTTTTGGAAATTGATTTTCAACTTCCAATCATCGCAATACCTCTTAATTTGCTCGAAGTCACGCTGCAGAAGGATGTTGATGACCTCGATTTTTGGTCCTGACCTGTACGCCACTAAATCGTCTGCGTACGCTATAGCGTGTCTGAGGGAACCCACCAGATCACTTGTGTAAATATTAAACAGGACCAGAGAATTCACTGCTCCCTGTTGTAAGCCGTTTTTAATTTCGAAAACCCTGCTCGAAGTCACGTTGCCAGCTTTGACAACGAACTTCTTTCCCATAAGCATGTCATAAATCATATACAGCAAAGGTTTTTGAATGCCCATTCTGGTCAGCTTATAAAAGAGCCCCTCCAACCATACGGTATCGAAGGCCTTCTCAAAGTCGACCAGACATGCACCCGTGCATTGCTTCTTACTTTTATTCCACTGAATGTCGGAAACCAGTTTCGACGCGGCATGAATAGTGTCATGCCCCTCTCTAAAGCCAAACTGGTTGTCCGGAATAATCTTATTTTCTTCAACCCATCTTAAAAGAGATCTATTGACGACTTTCTCGAATACCTTGCTAATATTCGGAAGCAAACTGATTGACCGCAGATTAGCAGGGTTTGTCCTATCTTTATCCTTTATAGGGGATAGGGTGTACCACTGCCATTTTCCACTGCGCCGGATAATATGCATTATTCAGCACATTGTTAAATAGCGGCAGGTGTCTTAATACGACGTTTGGGACACCGTCAACTCCCGCCGACTTTTTGTTTTTCAGTGACTCAAAGATGCACCGAAGTTCATCTATACTCACGAACAGATGAGAATTTATATCGGCTATTGTGCCATTTGCACGGTTGTCATCATTGAACACGGTGAAACCGTTGTTCTCGAATCGCCAATTTTGATTTTCGGTCCGGAGGTAAAAGTGGTTAAGAAAGGCCCTCTCTTCGAGGCCGTGGTTATGGCGAACAAGGTTGTTCACCGTATACACATTTTCAAAGAAAGCTCCCATCAAATCCACCCTCTCCTGCGGGTCTTCGACCACGAAAAAACCGTCATTCGAGTCAGCACCTTCCGGACTTATGCCAGCAGTCAGTAGTATCTGTCTGTTCTCGTTCGTCTGAGGTATTCGGACACATGAAATGTCGTTATGATCTTTCCGCCTGAACAGTTTATTTATTTGTGGGAACATACTCGGACTACTGGATTTTATAGCCCGAATTTTATTGCCCCAATACAAACTTACAGATTTTCTGTAATTCTCGGTGATCAACTGTTTCAAGTTTTTGATCATCGACTTCAGTGTCCTTATCTCGGGATCGTTCCTTTCAGTAAACTGTCTGTGTAGCCGTTTAAGCCTCGAGAGCAGTCTACTTTTATGTCCGTACAGAGCATCGATTGTCGCGTTTCGATACTTTTCAGTTTGTTCTTCGTCGGTGGAATGTCCTACCCGAGAGATAGTCCGCTCCATTGTCTGTTTGATGACAACATTCATTTGCCGTAAATGAATGTCGATCTCATCGTTCGTTAAGTTCCTGTTTGTCGGTGGGTCGATCTCGCATGAGCGTATGTCGCGCATTAAAACTCTGGTGAAGCGCGACCACTGCGCTTTTCGGTAATCGAAAGAACGCACTTGGTCGTACTGCTCCAGCTGCGTCTGCTCGTTCGGGATCCGTATTACGGCGGCAAGTCCGTAGTGATCACTATCGTACTTAACCGTTCGTAAACAGTTCCGCGTGCTTAGATCAGTGTTTGTAAGTTCCAGTCTTTCGTCAACTAGCGCCAAGTCCAAGAAAGAACCCTCTCTAGTCGCGTACACTTCAAGTTTGTACTCAATCATATTATGACGCCACCAGTCGTGAAACTGGTTGCCTCTAGGGTTCGGAATATCATTTCCCCATGCCGCATGTTTAGCATTGAGGTCTCCGCCCAAAAAGTAATAATTGTCTTCCGATTGAAGCTCCAAGCAACGAAAAAGCGTCCCGATCTCATTTAAAAATTGAATGCGATGAGGCGATTCAGGCGCGTAAAGCGACACCACATACACCCGCCTCTGGCTATTGAGGGGAATGCACACGATGCATGCTTCCTTGCCGCTTCTGTACTAATACTTGCAAACGCACCAGTGACAGCTCGCTGTGTTGTACCAAAAATGTCAATGTCGTCAGCGTATGCAAGCAGTTGCACAGACTTATAGAAAATTGTGCCTCTGGTGTTGGATTGTGAGTTTCGCACAATCTTCTCAAGAATGATGTTGAAGAAGTCACATGACAGCGCATCACCTTGTCTAAATCCTTTTTTGACATCAAAGGTCTCGGTGAGATTGTTTCCGACCTTTACGGAGCAGCGAGCGTTCTCCATCGTCATTCTGCACAATCTGACAAGCGCATTTACCCTATTCTAATTCACATTGATTTCGATTCTACATTTTGTTTGCTTGACTATCATTATGTAATATAGCTGTAACTTATTTACTTTAGTTTTTTTGCGTTCCGGTTTAGCATGCAAGCAATTTATGTAATTTGTCGCTCTCTTTGCTTTTGACCATCAACGAGTGCAGTCGACACTGGATTTACGGTAACAAAAATATACAAATTATAACGTGGTATAATCGCTGCTCTTTTTCTTCTTCCGTTTGCTATACATCGTTATCGTCGCAATTAATTTCGTTTTCTCGTCGTCGTTGGTGCTTAAAAAGCAAACACTCGACATTTATATTGTGCGTCTGCCACGTATATCTGTCCCCTCCACGTCTACTCTCTATATGTACTTGATGGGCGCGTTCAGTACATTTTACATTTTATAATTGTTACATGGACGCGTTTAGTAGGTATACATATTTTATTACATGCTCTTTTTTTTATAAATAGTGATAACATTAAACTAAAAGTAATACAGCATTAATAGTGATAATAATTAGTTTTTTTCCCATTTTTGTTCATTTTTGCTGAGTGTTCTAGAAGCATACGTTACTGGCTGTCCCTCCTGCATTAGTACACAACCCAGACCATCTTTTGATGCATCCGTTTGCACCACTACAGGTTTCTTTGGACTTTATATCGACAAAACAGGATTAGACGTAATAACTTCTGAAAGGTTTCAAAGTTCATCTTCATGCTTCTGAGTCCTCTCAAATGTTAATTTACGCAATTCTGCTGACTGCCTTGAAAGATTGGGTATATACTTCGCAAGATACTTAAATTTGAAAGATAGGGTATATACTTCGCAAGATACTTAAATAAGCCCAAAAGTCGTTCCACGTCACCTTTATTAACTGTTTTTTTGATTTCTAATACCGCCCTTTTATATTTTTCTTTCGGTCTTATTGTCCCCTTTGATAAAATGTTACCCATAAACTCAACATGTGTTTTTCAATATTGAAGTTTATCAACATTAAACTTAATTCCGTTAGCACGAGCACGATCGATTACAATTGCTAAGATTTTATCATGTTCCTCTTCATTTTCCGCAACTAAGCAAACGTCGTTAAAATAGATCAAAACACCGGGTAAATCTCCAAAAATTAGGATAATTTTTCTTTGGAACATTTCTGGTGCACAATTAAGACCGAAAGGTACGCGTAGAAATTTAAATATACCAAATGGGGTCATAAATCTTATACCTTTAAACGAGCTAATCTTGTATGTATGTATTTATATAAATTTATTTCTGTGATCTCGGAAACGGCTCTAACGATTTCGCTGAAATTTGGTATATGGGGGTTTTCGGGGGTAAGCAATTGATCTAGATTAGTCTTATGATTGGGAAAACGCGTGTTTTCGAGTTTTCATGCGTTTTGAGCTTATTTTTCTGACTTTACTGCCTTTTACTCGCCATTACACAAACAATTCTTAATCAATGCAAACAAAAAAAAATACGTAGGAGAGCCAACACTTTAATAGTTATTTCAAGCCATCAATCAGCTTTCTATGTCCTCTAGAAGCTGAGCTACAACCTAAAATCTAACACGAAAAAAATAAATTTATTTTCTCAAATCGAATATTATCAGCAGCCGCGGTTCTTGATCGTTGTTCTGCTTTGGGGTGGTTTTGTGGCGCACATCGCACAAGCACGTTCATATGAAAAAAAAACAGCGACAATGTCTTTCTGAGGAAATGCGCAGATGGATGATGACGTGTGGTGTGGTGATGGACGGATGGTGGTGTATAAATTGAGTTCAAGATTTTTCATTTAATGGTTGTTATAGTGAATACGTGGCACTCGAACGCATGGGCGTACTATACCTGTTACAGGCCAGCGCGACCGTTAGCAAAGAGTAGCGTCCTCATTATTTCATTTACTTGTTTTAGTTTGATTTGATAAATACACATATAATTTAATAGGGTAGTATTTTTGAAGTGAAACTTCTAATGCGACTTCCAACATTTCGTATCATACTTTAGTTATCAGTACCTGGGCGACCAATTGTAATTTCAAAAACAATACAAATTAAAAAAAATATATGTAAACTTGAACATATAAAAAAAAAAAGAAAAGTAAGTCACCGAGCGGGATTCGAACTCGTAAAACTCGTTTCTTGCCGTCCGCGTCATAGTAAAAGGAAAGAAGTAAGACATCTACCGGCATTTAGGCGACATACATTTTTTTATACCTATGTTCATGTTTAAATATATATATTTTTTAATTTGTATTGTTTTTAAAACTACAATAAATAGTAATAACCGAGCAAAGCTCGGTCACCCAGATATTGTAGTCATATAGGAGCTAACATCATTTAATTCCATGTGCCAAAACCAGCTTGAGAGATCGAGTACCGTGAACATTTTTTTTATAGCTAATTTACCCAAAAAATCTTCGATTGTTGGTATTAAAAAATGCTCACGTAGTATTTGTGCATTAAGTGGTTTTGGGTCCAAGCAAATACGAAGTTTTCTTTTGGGGTTTTCAACTATTTGTAGATTGTTTACAAATTCAGTTGGATAATCTACAGGTGCAATTATTCCATCCTGTACCATTGTCTTAAGTGCATCTTTAAGTTTGTTAACCAAACTCAATGGTACGACCGGTTTTGCATCATCTTTTAATTTTATAGAAAATTTCCCTGGAAATTTACCTAATCCATTAAAAATATCAATATTGATTTCTAAAAACCTTTCCTTAGACGTAAATACATTCACTGAATGCACATCTGCCCGTTTGATAAGTTTAAATGCAATACAAGTTTTGAGCCCCAGTAAAGGTTCATATGTGTCTTCAACAACCAAAAATTCAGCTACTTGTTCCGAACTATTTTCCAAATCTATATACTTTAGTTTAGCTTTTCCAAAAATATTTATTTTGTTATTACTGTTGAGCGAGACAATTAGATGGCAAAGTAAAGCGATTAGAAAAATTTCCGAGATAAAAAGACTGAAACTTTCGACAAAATATCTTTATTTAAAAAATTACTTTAAGTGACTGCCAGTTGCGCCGATGGTTGTTGAAGAAGTGAAAATATTTTCTCATATAAAATCCCAGGAAGGGTATGCTAGGAAACTCGAAAAATATACAGCGTACGCAAAAGTACTAGAGTATGTCAAAATGTACCAAATATAGCCTGAGGGGCAGTTTACATTCTAGATTAGTTTTATAGCAAAACAATTTTACAATTTTATATAATACTTATTATGGCATGACTTGGGAAGCAAGTTCAGCTAAACATTACCGGCCACCTTGCAGCGTCGGCTGCTAAATATTACAAATTTGAGGCGAAATATAAATGCACTTCGTTTTTTAATTGTTAACAAAATAAATACAATGTAAGGATTAGTTAGTTGATGAAAGTATGTACTCTAATTAATTTTAATGGCAAAGGTCATAGCCAAAGACGACTTGAATTTTAATACTACTGAAAAAAAAAAAAAGTAATATATATACATTCAGAAAGGGCACAAGGGAAGAACGATTGATGCGTTTTTAAGCTTATCCTGGCAAAAGCAAACATAGCTTGACGATAGATCGAGTTACAATTTCCGCTTGAGTCTTAATATCGGCCACGCGCACACGATTGTTGGAACCACGATAAACTTTTAAGACCCTACCTAGTCGCCACTCGTTCGGAGGCAATTGTTCGTTGCGAATGACTACAACATCATCGACTTCGACGTCCCTCGTTGGAAACTTCCATTTATAACGTTTATTTAGTTCCTTAAAATACTCCTCTTTCCATCGGAGACTAAAGTGATGATGTAGAATTTTTAGGTTGTTCCACCGATTTATGTGGCTAATGGGTTTGTTTGCTTCCAAAGGTTCGGGTGGCATTAGCAGCGGACCCCCTCGCAAGAAATGGCCTGGGGTCAGAGGGGTTATATCTGATGGATTTTCGGACATTCGCGATAGGGGACGGGAATTGCAAATTCTTCGAAGGTGAACTTCGCACTTCCTGCTATTTTACGGAAATGAAGTTTGAAACTTTTTATTCCAGCTTCCCAAAGTCCGCCCATATGAAGGGACCCCGGAGGGATGAAATTCCATTTGATTTGTGAGAAATCATGGGATACATTGCGGGGATAACTTAGGATAGCCTTTTGAAAATCGTGCATGAGTACGGTGGAGGCCCCAACGAAATTGGTTCCATTATCCGAGAATATTTGAGCGGACATGCCACGCCGGGAAACAAACCGGATGAAGGCAGCAAGAAAGGCTTGAGTAGACAGATCGCTGACTGCCTCTAAATGAATTGCCTTCGTGGCAAAACATATAAACAGACAGGCATATCCCTTTTCGAGGTGACATCTACGCCCGAAATAATTCTTAATCAGAAACGGCCCGGCGAAGTCTAGGCCCGTGTTGGTAAAGGGTAGAGTCAAAATGGTTCTTTCGACGGCAAGGATCCCATTAATTGAGAAAGCGATCTCTTACGTTGTAGGATACAGGGCTTGCAGGTTCGAATGCACTTTTTGATCAGGTTCTTTAACTTAGGAATCCAAAACTCGGATCGAATGAGGCGAGTCATCAACTGAATCTCCCCATGCAACGAAAGAAGATGAACGTAAGATACGTAAAGCTGAGAAAACGACGATTGATATGGTAACAGTATCGGAAAACGCTCATTATAAGTCAATGTGGAAGAAGCGAGTCGGCCATAAGAATGCATGATCTTTTGAGAATCTAGAAATGGATTCAGAGTAAGCAAACTACTTTTAGAATGTAGCGATGTATTTTCCAATAGAGCCTTATACTCTTG
This sequence comes from Cheilosia urbana, assembly GCA_946477585.1. NCBI lineage: Eukaryota > Metazoa > Arthropoda > Insecta > Diptera > Syrphidae > Cheilosia > Cheilosia urbana. The sequence continues at coordinate 63,823,634 of OX297853.1, read as the reverse complement.
GTGAAAATAATGTTGTTGAGTTAAAAAAATGAGTCGAGTCTTTGTGAAAACGATATCTTCTGGTTGGAGGGTTATAGACTTATATTGCGACCGCTTAGAGTGACGGCGTGAAGCGAAAAAGAAACGAAAAATATAGCTAATAACTCGCACCGCTTTGTGCCACGTGGAAAATCGCTTAAAAAGTGTCACAAATCCAGTGTTTAGTAAGCCAATGTTGGTTTTCAAAGGCTTAATCTCTAGGAGGTATTCCGCAGGTGCAGATAGCTCTACACTGGGCCAGTGGGGTTCGGGATCCTGTAACCAGGCGGGACCCTTCCACCATAATTGATTCATTTGCAACTCGCGGGGGGTGGTACCACGGGTAGCTAGGTCAGCAGGATTGTCTGACGATGAAACATGAGCCCACTTGATAGTACAGACGTTGGATAATATTTCCGACGTCCTATTCGCGACGTAAGTTTTCCACGTACTAGGATGTGTGTTCAACCACGCTAAGACTATGGTCGAATCCGTCCACAATCGAAAATCACTAGTGGCTAGGAACTTAAAATTGGCACAGACAATACGAATCATTCGCGAAAGCAAAACGGCTCCTTGCAACTCTAGACGGGGTAGAGAGACTGGATTTATGGGAGCAACTTTCGATTTGGCCCATAATAGATACGTCGTAAAAGGAGCAGGTCCGTGTGACACTCGGACATATGTCGCAGCGGCATAAGCCTTTTCCGATGCATCACAGAATCCGTGCAGTTGGAGTACCGTTGACGGGGTGTATTCTATCCATCGCGGAATCTGGATACTCTGTATATCATCGAAATGGTGTAGGAAGTCTTTCCATCTTTGTTCCGTAACTGGAGAAAGACATTCGTCCCATCCAGTACAGTCTTTCCAGATCTGCTGCATAAGCAGCTTCAGGGAAACTATGATTGGCGTCAGCCAACCAGCTGGATCATAAAGTGTGGCAATAGCGGAGAGGACTGATCTTTTACTCGAAGATGAAGAGAAGGTAGCTGAATTCACCGAAAACGAAAAGGTATCTGAGGAAGCGTTCCAAAGAATACCGAGGGTCTTAGTGGTTTTATCTTGATCGATACTGAGGAAGTCTTTCTGTAAGAGATGATCTTGGGGAAGATGACTGAGTAGTTCAGGGACGTTAGCGGTCCATTTTCGCAAATGGAATCCTGCTGAACAGAGAGCTGATATTAGCTCCTTCTGAGCCTGCAGTGCACTCGAAACCTCATGAGCGCCTGAAAGTATGTCATCGACATAAGATTCCTTTTCTAAGATATAGGCTGCACGAGGATGTGACAGCTGTACATCTTTGGCCAATTGCAGCAAAGGGCGAATAGCCAAGTAAGGTGCACACTTGACTCCAAAGGTCACGGTCTTAAGTTCGTAGTCCCGGACTGGTTGAGAAGTTTTGGTGCGGAAAAGGATTCGTTGATAAGCTGAGTGTTCGGGATGAACACAGATTTGGCGGAACATCTTTTCGATGTCACTGGTAAACACATACCTGTAGAAACGCCAGCTAAGTACGAGAAGTGTGATGTCCGTTTGAAGAACCGGACCAGGATAGAGTAAATCGTTAAGACTCACATCATTGGAGGTGGTACTGGAGGCATTGAAGACCACCCTCAACTTGGTAGTAGAGCTTTGGGGTTTTAAAACCGCGTGATGCGGTAAATAATAGGATTGAACTCGATTCTCACTAAGCACCTCATACAGTTTAACGGGGGTCATATGACCTAATTCTAAGTACTCGGAAAGAACGGCTTCATATTTTTCCTTCAGAGGCGGCTTGTCCCCTAAACGAACTTCGGTTTTAAGGAACTGTCGCATAGCAATTGAGCGGGAGTGTCCTAGAAAGAGTTCTTGAGGAAAAGTTTCCTTGAAGGGTAGCTTTACGACGTAACGTCCTTTCTCGTTCCGATGAGTGGACTCCGCATATAAGTCCTCACAGAACTTTTCTGCTTTGGTTAACATTGGGACTTCTGGTAACTCTTCGAGCTTCCAAAACTTTTCAATTTCTTTGTCGAGCGATATTTCGTTAAAAAAGCTTAAAAATGTGGAATGAGAGGTTACGTTGTCTACGGGCCTCGAATGGATAGGACCCAGTAAAACCCAACCGAACACAGTGTTCTGAGCCATGATAGAGCCGAGAACCTCATTCTTTAAGCCATCCCGGACTATAGCGGGGTATAAATCGGCGCCGAGAAGCATGTCTACCTTGGAACTGCGATGAAAAAAGGGATCTGCTAAGGGGAAATCTATTTGGGAATTAAAATCCTCCCTGTCTATCGCATACGAAGGTAAGTCACCAGTTAGTTGCTTGAGAACTAATGCTTGTACGTTAAGCTCGAAATCCTTCTCAAGATTTGAACAAAGTGTGAAAGTGCAAAGTTTAGAGGAATGTGCAGTAACCGTTGAGCTCATACCAGAGATCTGAGCCTGAACTGCTTTGACTGGTAAATCTAAACGTTGTTGAAATTCCTCAGAGCGGAAGGAGACCTCTGATCCTTGGTCTATTAATGCGCGTAAATCATATTCCATACCGAGATGGCGAAGCTTTACCCAAGCAGTAGCTAAGAGAACGGGCCGATGAGTTGCAGAGAAATGAGTTCTAGCTACGTTCGCGCCAGAAGAAGTGGACTGTATACCTGATGAGGACGGAGTGGATTGAAGAGAGTGAGTAGGAGTTAAATTAGAATCAGCAGAAGCTTCGTAGTGTTATAGGGTATGATGTTTTCCTTTACAGCGAAAACAAGTGTTTCGACTTTGGCATTTGTTGACAAAATGTGTTACTGCAAGACAGTTTAGGCAGAATTTCTTTTTTCGTACTAGGTCGTGCCGAGCTTCGACCGACATCCTAATAAATTCCGGACAGAGGCGCAACGGATGGGTTTCTTTGCAAAGTTGGCAGGGCGAACTTTTGCTTAGATGAAAATTACGAACGTTCTTAGGACGAATGTCGTGAGATGAGTGTGTTTTTGAGACAGCGGGCTTGGGGGACTTCGGAACTTGCTTCATTTCAGAAACGCTTTCAAGCACTCGGTAACGATTAGACAGGAAAGCATTCATGGCTTCCCATGAAGGTTTGTCTAAGGATTCTTGCCAAAGTGCGAGAGTGCTCTCTGGAAGGCGAGATGCACAAATGTAAGTAATAATGGCATTCCAAGATTCCACCGGTATATCATATGATTTAATGGCAACCAGCGCATCATTAAGGTTGCTTTGAAGTTGTTTTAAAGCTTTGCAAGATTCGAACTGTATAGGGGGTTGATTCAGCATCAATTGAATTTGGTTATTGACCAAAATTCTTTTATTTTCATAATGCTCTCTTAAAGCATTCCACGCGAGAGTAAAATTATTGTCGGTTAACGGAAATTTATTGATAATATTATGTGCTTCACCCTTGGTTTTGGCTCTTAAATGAAATAACCTTTGAACATTACTCAACTTAGAGTGCTTTATGTACACCGCAGTGAACATATCCCTAAATGAGGGCCAGTCTAAGTAGCTACCATGAAAATCTTGACTATCGCAAGGAGGGACATTAATACTGTGGAAAGTATTTGAAATCTCGGAAGAAGTAGCCGGAATGTCGTCACTTCTTTCTGGTATATCCAACTTGTCTAAGTCGATTTGCTTCGCCTTCGCGTTAAGCTTATGTGACTCCGCTAGTTCAGCGATTTCACTTGAACACGTGATATAAGTGTCTTGCGAACTTTGATACTTCGCTTTGACCTCATTAAGAGACCCGTCCGCGGAAGCCTCATCTGAACGAAGGTATTCGGCGTAAGCCTTTTTTAATTCCACCCACAACGACACTAATTCCTCTTTATAGCAAGGCTATGAAGTGCGACAGGTTTGGCCCTAAAAGCCGCGTGGAACTCGACTAACTGGTCGGCGCAGAAAATAACGTTATCTAATAGGCTCATGACTGACCAACGGGAATTGCAACAACGGTACTAAACTCACGCCACGTGTATCTCGAGTTCGCGCACGGTAAATTAGCAACTTTTAAGAATAACGCACTTGTTAAATGTATATAATATGTTGAACTAAATAAGTAATATACTATCTAATACTTTGCCTTTAATTAATTAGAGTACGTACCTTTTACAAAAATGCCTTTTTTGTGTGAAGCCAAAATGACCGGTGCTGATGATGGTAATGCTGAATCTTGCAAATGAGATGGGCGGTCTCTTGATGTTGAAGACTGAAGACTGATGACGGTGATGATGGCAGACTCTTGAAATGACTGCTGTGGTGATGAAAATGACGACGATGATGATGGCAGACTCTTGAACGGACTGCTGATGATGATGGCGATAACGATGATGATGGCAGCCTCTTGAACTGACTGCTGTTGATGATGAAAATGACGACGATGATGGCAGTCGCTTGAGATAACTGCTGATGATGATGGCGATAACGATGATGGCAGTCGCTTGAGATAACTGCTGATGATGGCGATAACGATGGTGGCAGTCGCTTGAGCTGACTGCTGATGATGGCGATAACGATGGTGGCAGTCGCTTGAGCTGACTGCTGAAGATAACGATAACGATGGTGGCAGTCGCTTGAGCTGACTGCTGATGATAGCGATAACGATGGTGGCAGTCGCTTGAGCTGACTGCTGATGATGGCGATAACGATGGTGGCAGTCGCTTGAGCTGACTGCTGAAGATAGCGGTAACGATGACGGCGCTAACGATGATGGTGTTAACGATGATGGTGTCTTAACGTTGGCTAGGAACTCCGTTAAGAAAAATTTGCGCTTTCTGGGTGCACGTGTCGATGTGCAAAATGGTAGACTTTTCTACTTGGATTTGTAGAATTTTGCCCACACAAACTCGTCGTTGGCTTTTTATCCGGGTTCGAACGGACCAAAATGTTGAGCGAGACAATTAGATGGCAAAGTAAAACGATTAGAAAAACTTCCGAGATAAAAAGACTAAAACTTTTGAGCAAAATATATTTATTTAAAAAATTACTTTAAGTGACTGCCAGTTGCGCCGATGGTTGTTGAAGAAGTGAAAATATTTTCTCATATAAAATCCCAGGAAGGGTATGCTAGGAAACTCGAAAAATATACAGCGTACGCAAAAGTACTAGAGTATGTCAAAATGTACCAAATATAGCCTGAGGGGCAGTTTACACTCTAGATTAGTTTTATAGCAAAACAATTTTACAATTTTATATAATACTTATTATGGCATGACTTGGGAAGCAAGTTCAGCTAAACAATTACTGTAGTCAAAAACCGAAAAAAACTATGTTGTTTCTTTAAGAATTTTACATTAAATTTCTTAATTAGCTTCAATGGAATACAATTTACGTCAGATCCCGTGTCCAATTTAAACCCGATTACTTAATTTTTAATTAAATAATCATTGGTCCACTTTACTTGGTTTACTTTATACATCTCATTAGGCAAGAAGTTTATTCTAAATATATATTTATTATTAACTAGCTGACCCGGCGAACTTCGTTCCGACCAAATTCATTAAAGTAGTTAATGAAATTAATAATTCCGAGCTTTCAATTCATTCTGCTTCATGTAATTCGGTCAATTAAAATTTTTTATTTAAAAGTTATATTAAAATTAAATAAATAGGTAAATAAAATCAAATACTTGTCGGCCAACCTATCGCTTTTTCACTGAAGTGCTTTATGGTACACAGCATTTTTTTGTTCTATTTCTATTATCGGGTGCGTACACGTACAAAGCGAGAGCTTTGCCGACACGTCGTGAAATTCAAGATATATGCCACACACATCCAGCGATTGTCCTTGCGACTTATTAATTGTCATAGTAAAAGCGAGACGTACGGGAAATTGAAGACGCTTAAATACGAACGGAAAATCGTTCTGAATAAGTGGAATCCGCGAAATATCTTCGCCTTTGAATTTTCCAATAAAAATCGTTGCTTGAATAATAAATATTTGGTATTAAATTCTTCACAATCAAACGCGTACCGTTACAAAGTTTTGCAACTCACCAGCGATTTGGTTTTGAATGGCGAAATTCAAATGATCGACGTTCTTATTTTTCGCAGCCAAAATCACTCTTACACTCAGCCAATCATGGTCAATATGAGTCTGAGCGATATTCGGGAAAACATTCATGATTACTTCTTCCGGTGTCGTTGTAAAGTTGCAAACATTTTGTAGAAACTCAATCAGGCCGGTGATTAGACTTTCTGGAATCACACCATTGCCTATCGCCAACAATTGCCTGGAGAACTCTGCAGCGGACTGGCCATTTTGTAAAGAAACTGGCATGTTTGTTGTCTAATGCAATTTCTTGACGTATCGCCATAAAGTAGACGCATTCAGCCAAGCATTCAATTCATCTGCCGGAGTTGATCTCGAAATGACAGGCAGCGTTTGACGAAAATCGCCTGGCAGCAAGATCATTGCTCCACCGAGAGGTCGCTTATCATTACGTTAAGGATTCAGTGCCTCCGAAGCGCGTTTGTAAGTCATTTTGCATTCGTCCCATATGATAATCTTACATTGCTGTAGTACTTTCGCCATCGCAGTGTTCTTTGAAATGTTGCATGTAGGTTCTTCATCCACTTGCAGATTCAATGGCAATTTCAATGCAGAATGAGCTGTTCGACCGCCTTCTAACAAAGTAGCCTCTATCCCAGAAGACGCTAGGGCCAAAGCGAACTCAGATCTCGAACGGATTGTAGCCAAAATCAGTGAAATTAAGAATGTATTTCCAGCTCCACCGGGCGCATCAAGGCAGAAAATTCCGCCATTTTCGTTATCGACTGCTTGCATCAATTATTCATCGTACACTTTCTTTTATTCTTGATTCAAAATTTGGCACATTTCTCGCTCCAGTTCTCGATTAAATGCGTCTTGTATTGAACGATTTGGCTGTGGCATCCCCAATTTGCAGAACAAATTCTACTTCATTTCAAAAAGTTACTTAATGTAACACAGTAAACATAATGTATCAGAACATTAGTATTTAAAAAAAAAAATTATTTCAAAACTGTTGATAACAACGATTTGCTTGGAAAATAATTAAATTTGCTTTTACAATTTAAAACGTTTTTTTTTATTTGAAGTGTCACAAGAAACTCGATTTCTATCCAGTTTCTTTTTTTTTTTTTCAAAGTGTATTTCCCCATTCAAACTTTCATAACCTCTTTCATCCCCTCAAAGTTTTGCTTTTGCGACAAAAAGTAAATATTAACCTGATATACAGCAATACGAACAAAACAAAAAAGAATTATGAAAATCGTCCCAGGGGTTATCGAGTTACATCATCATCGAGTTACACCCCGAAAGAATTATGTATAGAAAATACTATAATTTACCTGTTTCGCCCCATTGAAGACTATATGCTTGTTGGTGCTGCTTTCCTCTGACTGACGTTTGTTCAGTTTTTCGGTCCACTGAACTGCTGCTATCCACTCTCTTTTTGATGTTGTCCGAATAACTTCGTTTTTGCTGCTGGCAATATTTTTGGAAATGTCCTTTACGACCGCAGTTGTTGCATGTTACCCCAGTAGCTTTACAGAAACGAAGATGCGTCGGCGTAAAAACATGTTCACAATTGTAACATTTTTTTGTAAAAGCGCCAACCATTGTGTTTTTTTCCGTTGTGACGACTTGCACATTCATTTTTGATGAGTTCTGTTCCAATATCACCTTGTTCGCGTTTGCTGCCTCAAACACTTTGCACTTTTCATTAATTGCCTCCAATAACATTTCTTTTCCTTCCAGTAACTTCAGTTGTAGCTTCTTGTCGTTTACAGCAATAATTATACCATCATGCAACATACATCATTGTATGACGCCCCACACTTGCAGTTGAAGTCACAATGCTGAATTTGTCTTCTCAGCTCAGTTTCGAATTCTGCAAATGGCTGGCGTTCTGATTGCATTATTGAGTTAAATTTGAATGCCTCCATCGCAAGATTTTTCTTAGGGGGAGATGGGGTACATTGATACATGGGGCACATAGATACAACCGGCTTTATTTAAAAACAAGGCACATCAGACCACTCAACGAAGCACACAGCGCAACGTGTCTATCAATGCGCAAATATATCTGGTTGACATCACTGTTCAGTCATCGCTTTGGACCTTACATGCACAAACGTGTTTCGTACGTCTTTAAAGGATTTTTTTAAAAGGATTTGTGTTAACAGTTTCATATGAATTTATTTGGTGAATATTTATGTCCTTCGTAATTTGATATTTACTAAAAATGTTGTTATAAAACCATGCTTTTACTGCATTTAATATATAAAGGGTGATTTTTTAGCTGGTTTGGTTTTGGCAACACTGGTTTTGACAGCTGACGTGTGTTTAGTACCTTGTGTCACTGTCAAACAGCTTCAGTTTGGTTTGCAATTTAACCATGGATCGTCTTACAAATGAACAACGCTTGCAAATTATTGAATTTTACTATCAAAATTCGTGCTCGGTTCGAAATGTTCATCGCGCGCTGCTTCCATTTTATGATCGGCATTCTCGACCTTCTGAGCAGTCTATTCGGAAGATTGTGACCAAATTTCGCACCAAATTTACTTTGTTGGACATTAAACCACCAACACGTTTACGTACTGTGCGTAGTGAAGAAAATATTGCGGCCGTATCAGCTAGTGTGACAGAAGACCGCGAAATGTCGATTCGGCGCCGTTCCCAGCAGTTAGGCCTTTGTTACAGCACTACGTGGAAAATTTTGCGGAAGGATTTGTGCGTAAGGCCTTTTAAGATACAGCTTGTGCAAGAACTAAAGCCAGCCGACCTACCACAACGCCGAATTTTTGGTGAATGGGCTCTTGGAAAGCTGGCCGAGGATCCGCTTTTTTATCGAAAAATTGTGTTCAGCGATGAGGCTCATTTTTGGTTGAATGGGTACGTAAATAAGCAAAATTGCCGCATTTGGAGTGAAGATCAGCCAGAAGCATTGCAACAGCTACCAATGCATCCCGAAAAAGCCACTGTTTGGTGCGGTTTATGGGCCGGCGGCATTATTGGGCCATATTTCTTCAAAGATGATGCGAATCGCAGCGTTACTGTCAATGGTGAACGCTACCGAGCGATGATAACAAACTTTTTTTTGCCCGAAATGGAAGTTCTTGACTTGCATGATATGTGGTTTCAACAAGACGGTGCCACATGCCACACAGCACGCGAAACAATGGCGCAATTGCGAGGCGAGTTTGGTGAACAGTTAATTTCACGTTTCGGGCCGGTCAATTGGCCGCCTAGATCGTGCGATTTGACACCATTAGATTATTTTTTGTGGGGGTATGTCAAGGCTTATGTGTATAGGGACAAGCCCGCTTCGATTGACGCACTGGAAGCCAACATCCATGCATTCATTCGTGAGATACCGGCCGATATGTGTGAAAGAGTATGCCAAAATTGGACTCAGCGGATGGACTACCTGAGACGCAGCCGCGGTCAACATTTGCATGAAATTATCTTTAAACATTAAATTGCAAGGTTCAAACTATCGATTCAAATAAATATTTCATTCATTTTTTCGAATTTTTTGTGTTTTTTTTTTTTTTTAAAGTTCTAAACCTCTTAAAAAATCACCCGTTATATTTTTTTAAGTCAGTTGGGGCACATTGATACATACGACCCTGGGGTAGTTTGATGAGTATCAATGCACCTGCAGAACAGCTTCCCTATTTAATTTTAAAATTAATTGTTGTCCTTACAACAAAAGGACTCTAAATACCAAGTTCCTTGATTTGAGTTCTTTAGTTTACGTTATTTATGTAAGAAGCTTTGGAAAGCATTTATTTCTAATTAAAACTAATTTAAACTTAGGTTAACATTAATTATCAAATACCAAAACACTGTTTGTATTGTTATTTGTTATTAAAATACTTAATAATATTTTAATAATTGAAGTTTTTCAATAATAATACTGATTAAATTGCTATGAATCAAAGTGACTCGGACGTGTACCAATGTACCCCGTGAGTGGGGCAGTTTGATACAAATTTCATTTTTTTTTTAAATAGGTTCTTATATTTTTTGTGACTGGATTTTAGAGTAAATTCGTCTGATATTGGCTAGTTAGAAGGACACTCAACACATCACATATTTTGTTTTGTTATTTCTGTCATTACGCTGTCTTTTATTTGAGTCTCAAGCAAAATCGTATCAATGTGCCCCAACTCCCCCTACGGATGCTGTATTCGTCGAAGCGTTTTATGACTTCCATCAATGTACGCTGTACTCCGCCTGCCTCTTGCCTTGCGCTGGACTTGGTTTACCCAATAATTCTTCAATGGTTGCATCATTTGGATACATTGTACCATATAGATCGATTGCATGTTGATCACCGATCATTAGAAACTTGGCAATTTTTACAGATTCAGGTTTCTCCAACAATTGTTTTCCAGCCATATAAATTAGAAAATGGCGTTTCCACCCGTGCCATTGCGTGGCTAAGTTAGCAGCATCAAGTGGTAGTGGCATTCTTTCATCGTGTCCCGCCGCCATCTTGTTAGATTAATTAGATTTACTTTATTTTATTTCGCACTTTTATATGAGTACAGATTTAGGGTACTTTTTATTAGATTACGTTAGGTTGGAGATCCCACTTGTGACACCATGTAATAATTGCTTTATTATTATTAATTGTCTTATTTGTTTTATTTTATTATCTTCATTTCAGTACAATTCTCGACATTTATCTTGTGCGCAGAGAGTATCCAAACTAGAGAGCCAACTCCCGTGCACCTACCCGATTTTCCCAGCAAATTTTGAATGACAGACCTCTCCCGCGCGCTCTTATTTTTCCTGTCGGTGAATACGTGTAATTAATGGCCGCGGTTGCACTTTTTCATTTAAAAATAATTTGTAAATGCATTTATAACAATAAATGTAGCACGAATAAATGTTGAGTATGGTTTTTTATATAGCTTTACTTGTTCTCTATCCATATTCGGTTCCAAAAAATGTTCATCCATTCACATTTCAGATCTTTTTAATTTTGTTTATATGAATAACATATTTGACAGCAGAATTCGTGCAGCTGAACCTTGGGGGTTGTTCCATAAATAGGTTAACAACATGCAAGTTAAGCCCGGGGTTCCACTAGGGCAAAAGAAAACTTTCTGTGGTATTCGATTGGGCGCTCTCAGAGCACTTTTTTTTGCTCTCATAGCACTCTTGCGAATCTAGATATTTTCTCAGATTTACCAATACAAGTGCGTTTGAGTTTGACAACTGGTGGAGGGCTTTTTGGTTGTATTCAAATTCGTTCATTTAACACCATATTTGTACACAACAAAGTGCTAAACAACGCATCAACACTAAGAGGCACCAAGGTTATTATGCACAGGGACTACACTGAAGCTTCACGTAATCGAAGAAAGCGTTTGCTGAAGTTAAAATCCGACATCGAGAGCAAAAATAAGAATGCGAAAGCCTTAGTCAGTGGACAGAAGCTAAAAATTAATGACAAAACATTTTATTTCGACAACAATAACAAGCTACGATGTGAGGGTTATGTCAGTGAATGTGGGATGTCACTTCTGCAGCAGATCGTTGATGGCAGCTCTACAGTGACAGGTGCAGCTGTCAGAAATGTAAATACTGAAGGTGGAAATGCATTGGTTGGAAACACAAGAAGTAGCAGTTCCTCGTTTTTGTCGTCTCATCCTAGTTTTTAGTACTAATGCCGTCTGCCGAAATAAAATAAAAAATAGAAAAATGTTTGTCAATGAAAATGAAGATTATAGTAGAAATGAAATCGAAAACCATGAAAAATTGTCGTTTAACATTTTAAGCTATAATGTCTCAGGCTTAAAAAACAAATTATTTTTCCCGAATTTTTTCAATTATATTAATAGTTTTGATGTATTTATGCTTTATGAAACACATGTATTAGCCAGCGAAAAATGTAGATTTAGTAATATATTTAAGGACTACGAAACAAAATGGATACCAGCAGTCAAGATAAATGTATTTGGAAGAGGATGCGGTGGTGAATTGCTAGGTTATCGAAAATCTCTTAAAGTGGTCAATATAAATTTTAGATTGGTGGAAGGATCATACGTTCTCGATGTAAGGACCAATGGAGAAACCCTCTGCATAGTGAATATCTATTTAAACTGCAGCCACTGGAGGCGTGATTATGACAGACTCTCTGATATTCTTCAGAACTTAAGATCGACGGATCTTCTGCTTCTGGGCGACTTTAACGCAAGGATAGGACTATCCCAAAATAACTTTTCAAGTGGCAATGTGTCATCAATTGTAAATGCATCTCGGAGATCTAAAGATGAATTTTGCGATGGAAAGGGAGCGAAGATTATGGAATTATCTGATGCGTACGACTGTAAGATATTGAACGGAAGCTGTAGAGGTGATATGGATGGTGAACTAACTTTCGTCCGTGGGATATCGTGCTCTGTTATAGATTACTGCTTTATATCCGGGAGTTGGAACTCAATCGTCAACGATTTTTCAATAGCTGCTCAAACGTTTTCCGACCATATGCCAGTAGGAATATCATGTACTGTTTTGAACGCAGGAGCTGCAGCATCCGCAAAGCCCCTGGCTCTTCTGCCGAAGTTGGTTTGGAATGACAGATTTAGCTCCTCTTACCAAAACAAATTGAACACCGAGCTTTCGAGCCTCAGCGAACAGAACCCAGCTCCACATATCGACGACCTTACCCAAATGATTAAAAGAGCTGCCCCGTCTAATGCTAATACAAGACGTGCTCTAGTCAGTAGGCAGAAATGGTTCGATATTGACTGTCTGAAGGCGAGAAATAGATCTTTTGCATTACTAAGGCGATTAGGGACATATAACACCAACTCATCCAAAGAACTTTATGCTGAAGCAAATAAATATTTCAAGAGCCTTTGCGCAGTAAAAAGGAAACAATTTGATCAGCAGACCATAGCAGTTCTTAATAGTTCAAGATCTTCGGCAGACTTCTGGAAAGCGGCCAAAATCGTTACTGGCAGAACTAATATGATTTCGCCAACATTGCCAGCTGCAGAGCTGAGAGAGTATTTTAAAAATTTACTTAATATTCCGCAATTTTCTCCATTACCGCAATATGCAGCCCCATATTTAACAGACGTGTTTTTAGATGCACCATTTACCTTAGCTGAAGTGAAAAGTGCAGTTGATTCATCTAAACCGAGAAAAGCTCCAGGAGACGATCGGATTTCTTTCGAGATTTATAAGAACAGTTCCACAGAATTTCTCATTGCACTTACTAACGAATTTAACAGAACTTTCGAAACAGCCAATGTCCCAGAAAGCTTTAAAAGAGCGATAATCTTCCCACTACATAAAAAAGGTGACCTAGATAATCCAGCTAACTACAGAGGCATTTCCTTTCTGAATACTTCGGTGAAACTATTTAGTGCTGTGATCTTTAATAGGCTTACGCAATGGATTACAAACAACAAGATTTTAAATGAATACCAGGCAGGGTTCAGGAAGCATTATTCAACACTGGATCACATTTTTACTCTTACAAACATTGCCGAGACTTTTGAACAGAACCATAAGAAATTATATGCCTTCTTTGTTGACTTTCGCGCAGCCTTTGACTCCATAGCACGTGAAGCTCTATTTTATAAGCTGTACAAAATTGGATTGTCCAGCAAAATAATAAATGTGCTAACAGAGATGTATAAGAACAACGCGGCGTACATTTGGAATGGAGATTCTGTATCTGAAGAATTTGGATCGCAAATGGGTGTTAAGCAAGGATGCATTCATCTTGTTTATAAATGATATAGTTGAAGAAGTAGGAGGAGGGATCAAATTTGGTGGGGTGCGGATACCAGCGTTAAAGTTCGCGGACGATTTAGTGTTTTTGTCGGAGACAGTAGATGGGATGCAGCTAGCTGTCAATCGTCTTGAAAGTTACTGCAAGCAATGGAATTTAACTGTAAATCTATCGAAATCAAAGATGATGATTTTTAGAAATGGTGGTGGAAGATACGCTCGTAACGAAAAATGGTCCTATCAGGGTGTACGCGTTGAAGTAGTGAAAGAGTATAAATACTTAGGTGTGTTAATTACATCTAACCTAAGTATGAAAAAACACTTTGAAGCTAATCTAGCAGCAGCTAAAAAGGCCGTTTCATCAGTTTGGGGACATTGCATTGACAACAAGTATATCGAACACACGTCGAAATACAATCTCTTCCGTGCTACCGCAGCTTCTATACTGCTGTATGGGGCGCAAATTTGGGGTTATTGTCATTTTGAAGAAGTTGAGAAATTCCTTAGGTACTTTCTGAAGCGAATCTTTCGACTTCCAGCTTGTACTCCGAATTATATGCTGCATTTAGAAACTGGAGTTCCGCCGCTGTTTTTGGATACCCTAAAGCTGCATGCAGATTACATTGCAAAAATAGGGGAGATGGATGAAGGAAGACTGCCAAGGATTGTCCTGAAGCATATACTTTCAACAAGAGGTCACTTGGTGCTAAAGTGGGAGGAGTTAGCAGCTAGTTACGGCGTGAGCTTGAATATCTCAGCTGAAATGCAGCTTTCGATGCTGAAATCTATGTTTACCGACATCCTGAAAAAAGCGGGCAGTAACATGTACGACAGGTTTATATCTGAAGCTCAGTCATCACAACATAGGCTGGTGTATAGTAGGTTGAACTATAATCTTATCGAAAACGCTTCCACTTACTTACTTAACCGCTATTCTCTGGAAATGATAAGCACACTATTCAAGCTTAGAGGTGAATTAATAAACCTATATTTTATCCCGCATCGTCCTGATCTTCCAATTTAATGTGCATTGTGCAACCTTAATGAGAGGGAGGATGTATACCAATTCATCGGAAGATGCCCAATTTTAAGAGATTTTCGTATAAGATATTTCGGACTAGCTTTACTGGACGAGGATGAGGTTATTAACATACTGAACGGTAGTCTTGGGTGGGAAGTTTTATACAACTATGCCACAACTGCGAGTCGCTATAGAACTCGTATCTTGGAAGGCGATTTTTGAAAACAAATATATTGTACATATTTAAAGTTACTAGTTTATTGTATAGTTTATGATAGCTAAATTGTCAATCTGGTAGACGGCCATAAGCCAAACCATAAAAGACTTATCCAACATTGTTTGTAAATACGAACAAAATGATTATAAAATTATATTAGATGTTAATAAAGTCGCTACTACTACTACTACTACTACTACACAACAAAGTGCGATTGGAAATTCTGTAGTTGAATAACACTGAACAGTGTTGAATGATGTTACATAAGAACAAATGCTTTTCATATTTAAAAAAAAGACGTATTAATATCGTAAAAATACAAGTAGCTTTGTCTTTAAACTCCCAACAAAAATACAATAGGCCTGTTTTTTTGAGCTTCGATCTCAGCAAAGCAAAGTAAAGTAGGATTTTCAGCTCTTAATTACAACCACTACGCTCTATTTGACACTATGCGGAAGTAGAAGGGCTATGCCGATCCTGGCCCAGGAAATGACGTCATAATGAGCCATAAATGAGTCATCGCTTCAAGGTCGCCGATATGTGTGTTGTTTCAAGGTCATAACTCAAGGTCGCTGATATGTGTGTGTGTTGTTTCAAGGTCGCCGATTTCAAGGCCATAACTCAAGGTCGCTGATATGTGTGTGTGTGTGTGTGTTGTTTCAAGGTTGCTGATATGTGTGTTGTTTTAAGGCCATAACTCAAGGTTGCTGATATGTGTGTTGTTTCAAGGTCATAACTCAAGGTCGCTGATATGTGTGTGTGTGTGTGTGTGTATTGTTTCAAGGTCGCCGATATGTCTGTTGTTTCAAGGCCATAACTCAAGGTTGCTGATATGTGTGTTGTTTCAAGGCCATAACTCAAGGTCGTTGATATGTGTGTGTGTGTTGTTTCAAGGTTGCTGATATGAGTGTTGTTTCAAGGCCATAACTCAAGGTTGCTAATATGTGTGTTGTTTCAAGGCCATAACTCAAGGTCGCTGATGTGTGTGTGTGTGCAAGCGAGAGATCAAGGGCATTGGAGGGGAGGGGGAAAATAGCTTATAAGAAAACTCTTCAAGGCCATTAAAGAAATAAAAAAACTCTTGAAGGCCATTAAACGGTTGAAGTCTAAAATCGCCTCTTATGAAATAAAAAAACAAGGTCAATGAATAATTGCTTGAAATTCAAGGCTAAAAAAAAAACTCTTGAAGGCCATTAAACGGTTGAAGTCCAAAATCGCCTATAAAAAAACTATTCAGCGATTGCTAAGAAAACTCTTCAAGGTGATGCTAAAAATAGAAATCAAGGCCAAATACGATCGTAAACGAATGAAAAATAGGATGGGTGTATGCATATGAATTAAAAATCGATAAGAGACCATGGTAATTGGGTGGGGGGAAAATTGAGGTCCGAAGTCCAGTTCAATGCTATACAAACGAATATGCCATCAAGGTGATGCTAAAAATAGAAATCAAGGTCAAATACGATCGTAAACGAATGAAGAGTAGGGTGTGTGTATACATATGAATTAAAATCGATAAGAGATCATGGTCATTTGGAAAATAAAAAAATCAGCTTCAAAGTCCAAGGTTATAAAGAAAAAAATCTTCTCATATAAGAATGCCATTATGTTTCTGTTTATGGAGCAACAACAACAACATAAGTCAACAATATGTTCTTCACAGAAAATTAACAACCTCCTTTGGAGCACAATGTATTCTTCTGAGATATTGTATGCTCTCTCCTCACCCTCTTGGCTAATGTACGATACATTCTAAATATAAACACACATCTGCTCTTGCTGTTGTATGAGAGGTTGAAGCAATAAGCAATAGCATCCGTACTGTAATAATATTAAAGTCAATGATGCTGGAAAAAGTCTTCTCTTAAGTGGCCCACAGACATCACACTTGTGCGCACACCGGTGTGCGGTGTGCGGAAATGTGTGCCGTCTGTGGGCTGGTGTGCACACCGATTTTTGGTGTCACACACGGTGCGAGTAAAAATCAAAACTTTTTGATTTTTGGTGTTGGTGTCTCGATCGGTGTGATGTGTGTGGGGATGCACGCGCACTTTCAGTTCTCAGTTGCATCCGAGTCGTTGATATGCGAGGAACGTCGGCATTCGGCCGTTTTTTGGAATGGCACTAAAGTGTGTATGATTTGGTGTGGCGTGTGTGGCGGAATGTCACACCGGTGTCATCACACCGGTGTGCGCACAAGTGTGATGTCTGTGGGCCACTTTATGTAGATAAGAATGTTATGATGTTTATATCATATATAAGCAAAGTTTATTTAATTTGAGTGTTTTGTCCGGAATATTTCCTGATCAATTAAAATGTGCTGTTGTAGTACCCCTATTTAAAAAGGGGAGCAAAAAAGATATTAAAAACTACAGACCAATCTCTTTATTGCCCTCAATTTCAAAAATATTTGAAAAAATCATTAAAAGCAGAATCTTAGTATATCTTTCTAAGCAAAATTTTTTTAGTCCCTTGCAGTTTGGGTTCCGATCAGGTTTATTGACAGAAGATGCTCTGCTGGACTTTTGCTCTTTCATACAAAAAGGTATGGATGGCAAAAAATGCTGCGGCGTGCTTTTTGTTGATATAACCAAGGCCTTTGATATGGTTAACCATAGCATTCTGTTGAGCAAGTTACATAGTTTAGGTTTTCGTGGTTCTATTTATAACTGGTTTAAATCCTATCTAAAAGACAGAAATCAAAAAGTAAAAATAAATAATGTCTTAAGCGACTTGATGGAGATAAAGTTAGGTGTGCCACAAGGATCAGTTCTGGGTCCCATTCTCTTCTTGATTTACATAAATTCTTTATTTGAGCAGCCTTTTGTGGGAAAAATAAAGGCGTTTGCTGATGATCTTGCAATTGGATATGATTCTGCAAATCTTTTTAATTTAATTGCTGACATTAATTATGATGTTCATCTGTTAAGATCATGGTTTGCTGAGCATAAACTTGTTGTTAGCAATAAAACCAAATTAATGTTCTTCAGTCTTGATACAAACGAAATGACTGATATTAATGTTTTGTTTCATTCTCCTGATTGTATTGGATTCAAACTATTTAACAGCAATTGCTCGAGTCTTGGTTCTTTTCCTCTTTTTGATGCAAATGCAGTGTGTAACGATAATTGCTTTAGTATTGAAATAGTAAAGGAGTTCAAGTATCTGGGTGTTACGATTGATCAACATTTTCGGTGGAACCAACACATAGCAAATCTAAAACAGTACTTTCTTTCAATAATTCGTTGCTTTTACCGTCTTCGAAAATTTGTGTCGAATACCGTTCTAAAAACTGTTTACTACGGATTGTTTCATTCCAAATTGGAATATGGGATATCTTGTTGGGGGGGTGCATACCTAAACAAATTACAGCAATTGATTGTTCTTCAAAAATGTGCTGTTAGGCAAATCTGTAATTCTGCACGCTTGGCACACTCTATACCACTATTTCGAAAAATGGGCATTTTACCTTTATTACTTTAAGGTATTGAAGATATTTTTTATGAGATGCGGGTATATGCAAAGTCCTATACTAGACACATATAACTTAAGATTAAATTCCCGCTCTGTTTCTACACTACCTTTTCGGACTATTCGTTTCGCGTAAGCTGTTTAATAAACTCCCTGAAGATATACGAAGCATTAGAATTTTATCAGTGTTCTTAAAAAGTATAAAATCGTGGCTTCTTGAATTTGATGTTGGTGAAATCGAAGTTTTGTTGCGCTATGTGGTTTGATTTAATCTTTGTTTTGATTTGATCTTTGTTTTGCTTGTATTCTTTCAGTCTTGCTTTGAATTTAGTCTCTTAAGTTGATTCAAATACTTCTGTAAAATTGTTTTCTTGAATGTAATGTTAAATATGTTTTACTGTTCACCCCACAATTGATTAATTTATTATTTTTTGTAAAATGTAGCATTATCTCTATTTTTTAATTTAAATACAAATGCTACAAACTATTCTCTTTAACCAAAAAATGTTCAGTTAGAATATGTTAATAAAAAATTTTTGTAAATGAGAATAATGAATAAACTATAAAATAAAAACTAAAAGTTCAATCCACAGTTTTGATGACATATTATTATTACCTGTAAATCGGAGATTAAGAAAACCAAGCGAAATTATTGTTGGATATTTCAAGTAGTACATTTATGAACATATGACATATATATTAACTAATGTTTTATTAGAGTAGAACTAAAGAGATTGATTTACATATATTGACAGTAAAAAAGGGCGAATCAACTCAGCGTTCGAAGAGACATTTAAAGGAGCATGTAGTGAGGTTCAGATTGACTGTAAATCCTATAAGAAGAGTATTGCAAATTGTATTGAATATACATAGTTGCAAAGGCGAAATGTTTCTGCGTGAACTGCTAAGGGAGATGAAAGTTTCTGCATATGAGCCCAATGTATGCACTCAGTGAACATGTAGTTAATAACTTATTGAAATAAAATGAAAAAAAATACTATATTAATTGTTTTTTATTTATCCATGAATTGTGTGCGGATGGAGAACCCAACCATTTAACATAAACTTTTTCATCTTTTGTTGCTATAACCTTTTCCACAAGATATATATCGGGAAATTTGTTTTTTTGTAATTCCTCCACATAGAGGCTTCCACATATAGGTTGGCCTTGGTAGTCTCGAAGGAGATAAGTAACTATTTTTAGACGATGCTAAAAAATAGAAATCATGAGCAGAATTCAAGGTTGAATTTACTTTATATAAAGTGGACTCATAGAGTTGAATGTACTCTGGATGTAAACAAATAGTGTGCGATCCGAATATTTTAGTTGTGCGTATGAACAGAAAAGGCAAAGTTTGTATTTTATTAAATATTTTATTTAGCCAATCGTTGATAAAGCAACATCAAATTCTTAATTCTAAGCAATCTTTTCTCTAACATATAACAAGCGCAAGTATTCGGTCCATCTTTACATAAATCCGAAGACCAGGAACAGTTCATAAAATGGCAGCCATGAATGGATTCAGTTGAAGACACATTCTCAAACATTCTTAAGAAATTAATACAACCAATGAGTTCATTGTAATGCTCTTCAATTATAATGTTCTGATACGATTTCAGAAAATCTAAAAGCTGATCGAAAACCACAGAATTATTTAAGCCCGACATATTCTCAGAAGCACAATCGAATGTTGACTAGATTGATTTGAATAAATGGCCAACTGATTTTTCTTTTCTTATCAATAGGATCATAGTCCTCTTTAAACTTTTGAAGAACATCAAGAAAATAGTTTCTGAACTTATCAAGCAATTCAAGTGCATTTAAATTGAGTTGGTCAGTTAACAATCTCAAAGATTTTATCTTTTTTTTCAATTTCCCATCGATTGCTAAAAGACAGTCTTGCAACCCCACAGTTGGTCTTTGAAATCTGCTGGAGCTTCGACCGAACTTATCAACGCTCATTTTGTTAATAATGTCAAAACTATGCTTAATATAGGTATAATATTCGATTCACGCAGCTCTTCCACAATTGAGTTTATTTCATTCTGGTGATTATTATTGCCAGCAGTTTGAGATGCGATTAAAATTCTTAGTCTATCAACGAGTTCGTTAGGATCATTCCAATGTACATAATCGATGGGATTCTCGGAATATATCATATCATATGCTTTACCAATTTTCCGTTGTGATAGGTCTTGAATTAGAGGATGAATAATGTGTTTATACTTTTTTCCTCTATTGCCTTTAATTTGAGAGCTGCTATCATGGTTTCTCATGTGCAAGTTAGTTTTTTGTAATATTCTTCGATATTGCTGTAAGTCGTCAGTGGTATAATGTGTTTTTTTAGGGTTTTTACGTATAGTTAGCTCATAAAGCCCATCTGTCCCATTAACAATTTCATCATCAATAACGAAATCATTGTGTTTATTGATAGCAAATGTTGATCTCCCTAATTTCGTTGAATTTGACTGTGCATCGAAATATGGACCATAGATTTTGTCACGATTTTCATCAGATGAGGGTGTTGATCGGTTGAATGGTGTACTTTGGTCAATACTATCGTCATCGGTTTCAAATCGGTTGAATGGTGTACTTTGATCAATACTATCGGTATTTGTTTCAAAATGGGCGGGTGTTCTAAATGAAACATCTTTATCTGTGATGGGAGTGGATGATTCCTTCAATGATGGGAACTCAAAATATTCCTTTTCCTCATATGGACTTTGAAATTTTAATCGTCGTCTTTTAGGTTTTACTGTTTCATCAGTATTGCCACTTTCAACACTTTTCGCGATCTCCTTTGAAGGTTCAATTATTGGCTTGAAAGTGTTTTCAAATTCAGTTTCCTTTGCGATTCTTCCAGTTTTGAGAGACAAATATTTCTTCTTCAAAGATTTTTTTGTTGCTATGAGGTCTTTGAGTAAACTTTCAACGATATTCATGTTGTTGTTGTTGTATACGAATCAGATTCAAAATAGGTCAGTTTAATACAGAACAGGGCGGTCTTAATAACAGGGCTGTTAAGTTTAATACAGGGCTGTTCAGTTTAATATATAGGGCTGTGCTAAAGCAGATGTGTGTTCATGTAGATAGTTGTTTAATAACTGAACAGCTTGTTACGGATGTGGAAATTCCATCTGCATTCATAATACATTTTTTTTCTTTTTGTTTCGTCACCCTATGAAATGTATGGAATTCGGAAATACGATTCGGAATTACTCGATGTTTCGACAACGGAACCAGTATTTTCCCTCAGTGTGTGCGTAAATGCGTGCTCAGTACAAGCCTTCCTGGCCGCATATTTAGGGGGTCACGTTCTTTTTCTGTTTGACTACCGGTCGTGAAACATCTCTGGGAAACCAGATTACCCCCTCGAAGGACGTAAGTAGTCAATTTTCCTCCACCGGGAACTTGGTTTATATAAAAAAAAAAAAAAAAAAAATATCAAGAAACCGAAAATTAGTTTTTTTTTGCAGCCGTATTGCATTCCCCTCAACGGAGACCCCGAATCGTTCCCCCCCCCCCCAGAAACAAAAGCATTTCTGAAACTTTATACCTGCGGGAGACGAATATATCGTGTTTTACAGAAATCGTGTTTCTTAGAAGCACAGGTAAACACCTTTTTTTTATATACAACACAGTAGCATTACAAACAAAATCAAAAATTTTAAAATCACCCAGGTACTCGAGACAAAAAGAAAAAAGAATAACCTACAGATTAGACCAACTGTTGGTTCGACGCCCTCCCTCCCCCTTTGATAGCCCCAATCGGCACTCGAGGCGGGACGGACGACAGTGAACCCGATAAGGCAGCTCAGCAGACCATCGTAACACCAAACTACTTCGATTCCACGACCCTCCGGCCCGCTACCT
Source organism: Cheilosia urbana (assembly GCA_946477585.1). NCBI lineage: Eukaryota > Metazoa > Arthropoda > Insecta > Diptera > Syrphidae > Cheilosia > Cheilosia urbana. The sequence continues at coordinate 63,801,296 of OX297853.1, read as the reverse complement.
TTGCAGAGAGCCCAGGCAAAATACTTTTATTAGTGGCAAGTCCCGCACTCCCTTTGGAGACTACTTCCTTCCCCAGCTCTCTCACGCCTAGACCAATTCGTGTAGCAAAAATCAGTGCATAATTGGGCAGTCATCACTTAACCACGGAGCGCGACACACACGGAAGCAGCGGTCACAGGTCTTTCGGGTAGTGCGGTGCGGTCAGCGTCTGTAGCGGCGCAGCACACAACCAACAAGTGTATAATTGTCTGATCTGGCAACGCATGTAGGATACCGGTGCATACGGTGGAAAAGTGTTCCAAAGTGCAGCAGGGTGGTTATCTTCATTTTTATAACTTGATAAAACCAAACAAAAAAAAAAAAAGTGTACAAAAAAAAGTTATTTTCCTAATTCTAACGCCTTAGTGAAAAAAAAAAGAGAGAAAAAAATAAAAAAAAAAAAAAAATCTACTTAAAATACCTAACTAAAATTCCCTAAACGTGTTACCTAACTAAATTTGCATATTACCTAAATCTATAGAAAGAAAAAAAAAAAAAAATTATATCTGTTAAAGTGAGTTTGGTATGAACTTAAATATATAAATAGTTTAGTGTTACAATTATAAAATCCAAGCGAATGGGATATCGCAACACCGTGGGACATTGTGCACAATTTCCGACTGGATCAACGGGTGCGTTTTTTTTTTGCATTTTTATAACGGTAGTGGTTGATGATCTGCCAATATATATTTATTGATACCAAACAAGAACTAGTTCGTCGCTTGAATTACATTTTGAATTTGCTTATATATATTGCTTAATTGATTAATAATAGTTGCTTAATTGACCTATCTTACGGTAATAACCTAACTAAACGAACAATAATAATAATTCTTAACCTATTTTAAATTCTAAATCATGAAGGTAACAAGAAGGGAAGTTTTTCAGTAATAAATTAGTTGTATAATAGCAAGATGCAGTGATTTTCTTTGAATGGGGTTGTGATTAGATTAGATTAGATTAGATTTAGATTTTATTAATTAATTAATTGATTACAAATCTTTATATTAATCACAAATCAAAGAAAGCATGGCAATAAGCCGTCTGCCGATTGACAATATTTTTTTTTTCTCAATAGCCACTTCTTGTTACATCAGTTTACTAAAATAAAAGTCAGAGTTTTCCATCAAAATTAAAAACTTTCGGATATAATTCTTTGCCGATAAGCCAAGGCTGTCTTACAATACGCAAATAGACTAGTCACATTTAGTTCGTTGAGCTTATTAAGGATATCCTCATCGGGGATTTGGTCTACTCCAAAAAAGTGCCGCCTTGTTTCCCTGAGCGTAGGACATCTACCCATGAAATGAAGTATATCCTCCCTCTCCGCCATGTTGCATATATTACACAATACCGGTAGATCTTCTCTATGAGGTTGATAATTTAGTGGAAGTAGTTCAGATCGCAGTTTTATTGTCAGTGATATTTCCTCGGCGCTGTAATCATCTCTGAAGTAATTCCGATCCCCTAGATTATAATTCAGCTGACTATAGATAGATCGATGCAGTGATTCCGATGTTTCTCTTTCCGATTGCTGTCTGAAATTAAGATCTACAGCTGCAATCAACTGATAAAGCTTTGGCTTCCATGATCCCAGGTTTGCTTCATTCAAGTCCAGGCTTAATCCACACGTGTGCGAAAGGTCATTCCATTTACTGTACCAACTACTTTTGCATCGTAGTGCTTCCAAGGCCACCTGTCTTGGTAATCTTTCCCAAGGCATGTTGAAGACTTTCAAAATGTAGTCCACATGAAGTTTAAGTGTCTTTGTAGCCAGTGGAGAAAGACCAGTCTCCAGCATTATGACATAGTTTGGGGTGTTGAGTGGCAAACGGAATATCCTTTTGATATAAAACCTCAGTAGTTTTTCCACTTCCTCAAACCGGCTTCC